>OW052239.1:68632211-69882211 GCA_932527175.1 Operophtera brumata
GATAATATGTGATATTGTTCTATCACTTGACAATGGCGAAATAGTTTGACATTAGCGAAATAGTTTGGAGCATTCCTTAGAAGCCATTGTAAGAAGAGAAGAAGAAGAACATCGTTCTTTAGAATATGGAATAATCTGTTTGTACAACTGAACCATATATTCGAAAACAAAAAACAATAATAGTGCTTTAACGTGTAAGACCTGTTAAACATTCCAACAACTTACTATTTAAAAAAATATGTCGCTATTATTTGTATTTATAACACGTTGTTTTCTCAATATTTAAATGTCAGTGCCCATTGTATTTGTAGAGAATACTTGTAGAAATAATAGTACTCGAAATAATACTTAAAGAAAGAATATTTTAGAAAGAATACTTGTAGCTTTTGTTGAAGATATATCGGATCATATTTCAGACTGAAGATATCTCATAAAGGTAAACGGCCACAGATGAGCTGCTTACTCATCGGACGGAACGCATCTAACTGTTTTATTATTCTTTATAGGATTCATATGAGTGCGTCCACCGATGCACGCACACATTAGTTTACCTGCTGCGTTCCGTCCATCGTGCAGACCTGTGGACGCTTGCCTTAAGACACTCTTAACTTATAGTAAATGGCATGTGCTAATGACAAAACATTACAATTAAACTTTATCATAATAAGTACAAATTGGTATTTAGGTTAGTGTTTGTAAGAGGTTGAGTCGTTAAATGTGACCAATTGCAATATAAATATATTAAGCACGTGTTTTTTTAAAAGATATTTAACTCTATTTTGTAACTCTTTAAAACCGACTTCAATTAAAGTAATTTTAATAATAGTGAGAATTGCTAAACGTAATATTTCGATGCTGGTTTCGCAGATTCCCTTAACATACTTCTGCTAACCTACTTAATTATTAATAAAATTTTAACCACTTCAAAAGCAGGTTGTTTTCGAACCATATTTATATTATGAAGTCGGGTTTTACTTTAATCTATACATACATAATATATTTTTGTACCTAGTAAAATTGTAATGTATAAATTATCTTCCTTCTATGGAATAATAATCGCCATTATAATATTGTAGACATTCTCAGGCTGCGGTATATTATGTAGCCTTTGTGTCAATCCTGAGGGCCAAGTCTTGGTTTGTAGACATAAATATCGAATTCGGCGTAATTTTATGTCATCATATCACCAGCCATGAGACGTCCACTGCTGAACGAGGCTTTCCCATAGAATGTAATGGGGGATTTGCTATAATCACCACGTTTGGCTGGCGAATTGGTGTTAGTCGGCGTTCATGACATCCACGGGAGGAGACGGAGGGGTCTTTTCTCAGGCCGGGCACACCACAGCACCGAACATACACAAAACTATTGCACATTATTTTGTCTACAATCCGTGAATTGACCCCAGGTCGCTATATACGAAATTTCATCGAAATTTGTTCAGCCGGTACATTTAAACTTTCTCTTTAATTTTATTAGCAATTTCTGATGCTGAATTTAGGCGTCCGTCAAGTTAGCAGCCTCACCACGGAATTTGGTGGTTTCTACTATGCTAAAAAACTGTGATGAAATAATAATTAAAGTGACACTGTAGTTGAGGAGATATTTAGGTATCTAAATTTCTCCTAAACTACAGTATCAGTATTCTCTGCTTTGTGTCACTATATATCAGTTTTTTTGGCTTAGTTGAAACATAGACTAACTAAACACAATAGACTGCCAATCTCATACAAGAAAGCGTGCATCAATAAATGATTGTCTACAATGACGCTAGATGTCGCCGAGTGTTTTGAATCTGCTAAAAACGATTGTAATGCTTTAAATTCGAATAGATCGACCATAGTTTCATAATAATAAAAAAATATTATGTTTAAAGAATTAAAATAGATTAGGTAATTGGTTTAAAATGCTGGTTGAATGATTCCCAGGCTATTTGCCAGCGCCATCTACAAATAGCCTAGAATTTGTCATTTTTTTAGTCACGTTTTCTTGTATGGGATTGGCAGTCTATTGTGTTTAGTTAGTCTATGGTTGAAACTACCAAATTCCATGCTGCATGCTTCCATGTTCCATGCAGGCTACCAACTTGACGGACACGAATTTGTTAGGTTTTGTAAGTTTGCATGTACTTATTGATTGAACAAAGCAAGGTTTTTCTCTGTCTTAACTCGACGGGTCGGCTTTCGTGTTAGGTATCTATTTTTGGTGGAAGTTTGATGAACAGCACACATAATGAGTTTGTTCGACGATTACTTTCTAAATATTGATCCATTCATGTAATGTAGGTTTGTGATAAAAATACAAAATGCATGATGACTGATTTTTAAAACAATTCTTATACTTGGTATAAAACATTTAATTTATGTGCATTTGTTTAAACCAACTTTGAATCTCGCGTCTAAACGCTCGCGGGTGTCATGGCGTCTGCTTGTGACGTAACGATTTTGTAAGCAAAGGAATCCAGCGTAGTAGCTATAATTTAATTGAAAATTTGCTTACCTACCTTAAAGTCTCAATATCAATACAATGACAATGTGACAGTGAGCTGATCTGACGATGGAGACAGATGGTGTCTGCAGCGTCGTGCTGTCTGTACTCCGAGCTCTGTTAGCGTTGTATACAAGGTATATGTCAGTAACACAGTCGAGCAGTGCCATGTTGTCTGTACAGTCTGTACTCTGACTTACTGATAACCTGTACCCTTGCGCACTTGTAATTTTAGTAGGATTAAGATTTAAAAACATGCATTTGCATAATAATTTCAAAAACAGCAATTATATGTTAATCTTATTTAACCAAAAAAAAATAAGAATTACATAACTACAGGTCTAGCGCTTAACTGAGTCAGACCCTGAGGTATGGGAGCGGTACGGGAGGGGTGTTTTCGTCACGTCAAAACGAAGCGTGGCTTCATGTCATCTGATAATTTGAGAGACGGAAACACCCCTCCCGTACCGCTCCCATACCTCAGGGACTGATTTAGTTAAGCGCTAGAACTGTACCTACCCTACCGGATTCAATAAAATGAATTACCCTACATATATTTGTAATTTTGCATGTTAGTCTCTAGTAGACAATAATATTACATATCTATTTTTCGAAGTGTGTTTACTTACTTTAAATTATAATAAAATACAAGTAGATTACGCACGTTTATTTTCAAAAAAGTTGAGCTATCTGAAGACCATTGCAAAGGAACCAAAGCCATACTAAAACGGCTAAAGGTAGCATAAAATAAAAAATATTTGTTATCTTGAGAAGTTTTTTAATTGAAGATCCAAAACAATCATCAACATCCAAAAGATTCATTTGTACAATGATTTTGTGATGTATGTATTCCCTCAATTTTTTTTACATTATTTAGTTATTTGTGCTGCCTGTGCTGTTTCTGGTCTAAGAATATACCCGTCCATCTCCTCCCGTGGATATCGTAAATGCCGACAAATAAATACGTTTAATAAAACTAAATGTAATGTGTATTATATATTTAATTACAATATTTTGTAATTAAATATATAATATTGAAATATATTTAATTTACGCCGTATAATTTTTGGAAAGACGCATGACGGAATTTTGTATTAGTTTTACCCATCAATTGTGGCGAGCCTCGTATTTCCCAGTCCGCGAGCGGTTAAGTGAACTTGCGGTAATTACCTCACTTTCTTGTCGCTATTCTCACAGACAAACATATGTACTACCTGAGTGCGGAGTAGCGTATCTAATTTATATAATAAATTCACTAGACCTACGTAAGGACGAACTTTAGACCACTCAACCTAGCATCCCACTAATATCTTAAATGTCAAAGTTAAGATGGACCTGGATTGAGCTATTTTTTTTTTTTTTTTTTTTTTTTTTTTTTTTTTTTTTTTTTTTTTTTTTTTTTTTTTTTTACAATTTTAGAGAAACTAACAGCTAAACACAAACTATGGTATATATATATAAAATAACATGTTTAAACATGTTAAAAACCAGAAGGCTAATTATAAGTTTCTACAAATAAACTACTAAATGGATAAACTAGAACTAAAAATCAGTAGACGACAAAAGAAAAATAAACCATAAAGATATTAGACAATAATAAATACTTACACAGATATTAAACAATAATAATACTTACATAGTTACATTGTTGAGTTGAATTTAGATAAAAATAAATAAATAAGTACCTACACACTACGCTGACTAGACACATTGCAGCCCAAAAAGAAATGATCATTAAGCATACGTTTTAACTTAACCACAGAGGTGTTGAAAATATCAACATCGACATTCACTTTCGCCAATGTGTTGAACGAATTACATGCTCTGATAATAAAAGCGTTCTGACGGTAGTTCGTTCTGACACGCGGTACGTACAGCAAGTTAGGGTTCCTCAACGCTGTTCCGCTAGTGCGCAATCCCAACAGTTCCAGTAGCTCAGGACAGTCCACAGAGCCATTCACTATGCCGAAGAGGAAGGATAGATCAGAAATATTCCTTCTTTCATATAGGGGGAGGAAGTGAAACTTACGACATCTCGTCAGATAGTCGGGAAGGAAAACTTTAGCACGAAACTGCAAATACCGCAAAAACCTTTTCTGAATGCCTTCAAGCCTTGCGGTATAGACGTCGTAGCAAGGGTTCCACACTGGAGAGGCGTAATCATCAACATCCAAAAGATTCATTTGTACAATGATTTTGTGATGTATGTATTCCCTCAATTTTTTTTACATTATTTAGTTATTTGTGCTGCCTGTGCTGTTTCTGGTCTAAGAATATACCCGTCCATCTCCTCCCGTGGATATCGTAAATGCCGACAAATAAATACGTTTAATAAAACTAAATGTAATGTGTATTATATATTTAATTACAAAATATATTGAAATATATTTAATTTACGCCGTATAATTTTTGGAAAGACGCATGACGGAATTTTGTATTAGTTTTACCCATCAATTGTGGCGAGCCTCGTATTTCCCAGTCCGCGAGCGGTTAAGTGAACTTGCGGTAATTACCTCACTTTCTTGTCGCTATTCTCACAGACAAACATATGTACTACCTGAGTGCGGAGTAGCGTATCTAATTTATATAATAAATTCACTAGACCTACGTAAGGACGAACTTTAGACCACTCAACCTAGCATCCCACTAATTGGTCGCTTTTCCATACAAACGTATTAGCACAAATATGGGCAAACAGAGTATAATTTTACACTGAAATGACTGTTGTTGGCTTTTATATTGGTCATTATTTGCGTCAACACATATTTGGTTGAAGAAAACAGTGGATTAATAGCGAAAATAACATCGAAATTTTAGTTCATTTATGTCAGTGTGTGAGTGTACACTGACAGTGTCACACACATAGCCGCAGATTAGATAACAGTAACATGTCACTTACACGCGACGTTGTCAGCTCGTGACTTACGCCGGCTAAGCGCTGTTGCCGCTTCGATCTGTCATATCATAATTAGCTCGGATAGAAAATATTAGAAAAACAAACATTTAGGATTGGACATGTGTATGCGAATCAGCCAGACAGCCGGAGGCCGCAATGCATTGCAAGGTCTCTACATATGAACTTTGTATAAATAATGGGAGAAAATTAAATTACAAACAACTAGACAGAAATTACAGACAAATATAATATTATCTTAATTACGTAAAAATTAAATTAAATACTACTAGCTGATCATAATTACCTATATATTTACGCACAAGGTTTTTTGAACTGAGACCTCACGAATACACACGGTTTAGGTAGGTTACCTTATTTATTTCGAAAAAATATCTATGTACATCCACATGTGGTTCGAAAAGTTAGACCTTCAACGTCGTTAAAATTCCTAGAAACGGGAGGTCAACAAAGAATGTTATACACTGGTTGTTATTTTATAGAGTAGGTACCTACAAGTTTCAAGATTCATAAATTTTAGACTTTTCCCAGTATTTGTATCATAAAAGCTACAAACGTAAAAAAAACAGCGTTGTAGGATTAGTGGAAGTACCCTAGAGGTTTTGTTTTTTTACATTTTTGATTTACCCTAACATCTCAGAAACTAAAATAGTTTTGAAATGTCGAAGCGAGGAACTTTCATATGACACCACATTTGATCTGATATTCTCACTTTTTTTTACCTCCTCTTGGACCCCAATATCTCAACAACCCCCCGACCGATATAGCTCATAACCTTACCAACAAATTGTACCAATACTATCACCTCCCAATCAAATTTCATGAAGATCGGATTAACGGTTCGGAAGTTATGCTCGGACAAACATACATACATACATACATACAAATGCCAATTCTTCCAAGTTGAATCAGAGAACTCGCTTCGCTCATTCAATAATTAAAAAAAAAGACATAGTATTGCCTTGTTTCAGTCGAAGTCAGTTCTGTGTAGGTAGGTGAAACTACAATCTTCAAACAAATTCGTTGAAATGATTCCTAGGGGTCTTATTCATTATAATTGCGAGTTAGGGTCTTCGGAAGGTTCAGATATGCAGGCCCAGGGTGGGTATTGAACATTTTGCCTCCTGCTTAGAAGACAAGAGTTCATCTTACTATGACATGTTATGTCTGTTCGTGTATGTCACAGCCACTTTTTTCCGAAACTATAGGATCTATGCTGTTGAAACTTGGTAAGTAGGTGTATTCTGTGAACCGCATTCAGATTTTCACAAAAAAATAGAAAAAAACAAAAAAAAAATGGGGGTTCAGTTCTAAGTATTAGTACTTAGAACTGAAACTCAATTTTTTTTTTCATCAAACCCGTTGGTGTGGGGTATCTATGTATAGGTCTTCAAAAATGATATTGAGGTTTATAATATAACTTTTTTCTAAACTGAATAGTTTGCACGACAGACACTTCCAAAGTGGTAAAAAGTCCCCCCCCCCCCCCAACCCCGTAACTTCTAAAATAAGAGAATGATAAAACTAAAAAAAAAATGTACATTACCATGTAAACTTCCAACGAAAATTGGTTTGAACGAGATCTAGTTAGTAGTTTTTTTTTAATACGTCATAAATCGTAAACCATCCAAGAACTTTGATATTATGTTACTTGCTGCTACGGAACCCTTCATGGGCGACTCCGACTCGCACTTGGCCACTTTTTTTTTTAATTTCCATAATATTATTTGCATGCAATGCATATCAGCCGGCCTAGCCAAAAGACATTCGCTTCGAAGCGATTCCATTCCTTTCTAGGCGCTAGTCCAGATGGTACGTTCCTAAGCACTAATTTATTACTAGTAGGTAATTGTGTTTATACTGTACTAGCCATTTCACCGCAGCTTGGCAAACAAACAAACAAACAAAACAACAAAGTTTACATATTTACAGGGAATTAATTTTGTAAAACTTAAAAAAAAACCGAACGAAATAAAACGGCTGAACCGATTTTGATCCAACAAAGCTAAGAACACTCCCGACAAATACACCTATCAAACAAAAACAAAAAACGATTTCGGTTCATCCGTTTGGGAGCTACGATGGGACAGACAGACACACACACACACAGACACGTCAAACTTATAATACCCCTTCGTTTTTCGTTGGGGGTTAAAAAATACAAAATAATAGTGAAGATAAATAAAAAAGCATAAAAAAGATAAATATTTTATACATAGTGTAATACAAATTAACAATCTTTTTTTTTAAGGAGAATTAGCCTTTTTGAAATGCAATCCTTTCCCTCATTGTCTCGCAAGTCGCAAAGGCCTCGAAATTAAAAATAATATAATTAATTTTTATTGAATGGGTTATCCTCTCTTTTAACCCCCGACGAAAAACGAAGGGGTATTATAAGTTTGACGTGTCTGTGTGTGTGTGTGTCTGTCTGTCCCATCGTAGCTCCCAAACGGATGAACCGAAATCGTTTTTTTTTGTTTGAAAGGTTTATTTTTCGGGAGTGTTCTTAGCTTTGTTTGATCAAAATCGGTTCAGCCGTTCAGCGTTGGGGTTTTTTTTTTAATTTTTACAAAATTAATTACTAACTCAACTATAATCTGGACCTCTTCAAGGCTAGAGTGAATAGGTGCCTTCTAGACCTTTGTGCTCCATCTTCGGCCGCATCGTCACTTACCAACAGGTGAGATCGTGCACAAACAAAGGTCTATCAATGTTAAAAAAAAAAAAAAAAAAAACCTTGTTGAAAATAGGGTCAACTGCGGATTTCCTCAATGAAGAATTGTTACTTCGTCGGCTTTATTTCTCAAACTCAAGACATCACAATAATGGAAATGGAGCGCGACGAATTATTCCCATTTGTCACACTGATCTGTCCCCCCTAAGGTGACAGTTAGAACAAAAAAGTTGGATCTGTCCCCCTGTTGCGTGATTGGGTGATGGCTGGTACATTTGCGTGTAATTTTAATTTTAATTTTAGATTATTGTATGGAACCCTTCGTGCTAGAGTCCGACTAGCACTTGGCAGTTTATTTTTTATTTTTTATGATAAAAATTGGCAAACTAGCATACGGCCTGATGTGAAGTGGTCACCGTCGCTTATAGACACCGGCAACACCGGGGGTAATTGTCGATGCGCTGCCTACCCTGAAGGAATTTATGACCATTTTTCATGAAATAAAACATGGTTACGTACGACATGTACGACACGGGAAAACCTCAGATGGAAGCTCATTCCATAGTTTATAGGCACAGAATAAATAATAGTACTTTATGGGGAAGAAATGATCTCGAGAAACGAGTCGTTCGAGAAACCCAGGGTTCTATGATGTGCGGATGAGCTTTGTCACGGTGCCGGGAAGAGCGATGGTAAAATCTCGATGCGAGGATGAGATCGGAAAGCTCGTCAGAACATTCCCCGTTGTAGAGGCGGTAGATCACGCAAAGAGATCCGATAGCTCTGCGTTGGCTAAGCGGTTCTAGAGTATCGGAGAGCTTGGGGTCACCGATGATGCTAATGGCTCTTCTCTGTAAGGAGTCAAAACGAAGCAGCTGGTACTTGGGTGCCCCGTGCCATAGATAGGAACAGTTTCTACGTGCGGCCTTACTTGTGCTTTGTAAAGCAATAGCCATTTATGCGGCGTAAAATAAAGTTTCTATGTGCATTATATTATGGGGGAGGCCTATGCCCAGCCGTGGACTTCAGTTGATCTAAACTGAATGATCTATCAATAAAAGCTGAAAGTAAATAAATCTTTAGAAAAAAAAGCGGCCAAGTGCGAGTCGGACTCGCCCATGAAGAGTTCCGTAGCAGCAAGTAACATAACATAAAAGTTCTTGGATGGTTTACAACTTATGATATATTAAAAAAAACTACGTACTAGATCTCTTTCAAAACAATTTTCGTTGGAAGTTTACATGGTAATGTTCACCATTTTTTTTTGTTTAGTTTTATCATTCTCTCTCTCGCAAACTATTCAGTTTAGAAAAAAATGATATTAGAAACCTCAATATCATTTTCGAAGACCTATCCATTGATACCCCACACAGGTTTGATGAAAAAAAAATGTGTTTCAGTTTTAAGTATGGGGAACCCCAAAAACTTATTGTTTTTTTCTATTTTTGTGTGAAAATTAGTTTCGGAAAAAAGTGGCTGTGACATACACGGACAGACAGACATACATGACGAATCCATAAGGGTTCCGTATTTTTTTTTTTCGGAACCCTGAAAAACTACTTCATAGCTAGGAATTTATACCCAATACAACATAAATACATACATAGACACACGCCTTTTTCCCCGAAAGAGTAAGCAGAGCCTCTCATGTGCCTCTTTTCACTGTGGGTTGCACCATCGTGGGAAATACACGTGACAAGTGGTGAGCTCATCGCCGCCATTGCTTCCCACGACTGACTCTGCTAATGCTTTCTTCCAGTATAATACATTCCTGAAATAAGCTAGCAGTCAGGAACTACAAGCTAACTACAAGTCCAGGTATAAGACTTAATAAAATTAGTGTGCTGATGAAAATGAGCCTAAGCACGGCCAGTTTACTATTATCCATCGAGGAGTTCCGCTGTCCACGTTCCGTCTCCATCATCAGATCAGCTCGCTTTCACCATAGTATTGTACTGTCATCGGAACTAGATAGGTACGAGTATGCCAAATTTCAGCTCAATCGGATATCGCAGGAGACACCATTGTTGCCACCCGTGAAATATAGTAGTAGTAGAGCTTTTTTGTGTAAGAGTTCGTCCGGGGAAGTACTACCACCATACCTATTTCTGCCGCAAAGCAGTAGTCCTCGCATTGCTGTGTTCCGGTTTGAAGGGTAAGGGTGCCGGTGAAATTACAGGCACATGAGACGTTTCACCTTTATGTCTCAGGGTGGCGGGCGCAGTGCAATGCCACATAGGGCGCGTCCTAGGTGGACGTGACCTATGAGGTAATGCACTGTTCATAGGCAGAGGTTACCGCTTAACATCAGGTGGGCCATCAGCATGTTCCGTCATTCTAGTAGTATAAAAAACAAAAAACATTCTGAATGCAATGCTTGACTTGTTGCTGAAAATACCGAAATTGATATATGTGTGCCTATAATATTTGAGGAGTTCCCTCAATCTTCATGGATTCCATCATCAGAAAAACATTTTAATGAAAATGGCACCAATCTGGAAGTATATCATGTAATTTTTTTTCCTAATCGTTACGTAAATGGTATGAGGTAACAAACATAATAAAAAACTCTGGAATTGATAACCTCCTCCATTTTTTGAGGTCGGTTAAGAATCGAGTACCTACTTTTTGATTTGAAATAAGGACACACCAGAACACTCACTTCACAAACATAATATTGGCTGAAGCAGAATCAGTGTATTTTGTAGATCATTACAAAAACATTTATAAAAAAAAAATAGTCTGGTATCGAACCCAGTACTGTGGGTTTAGTGTCGAGAGATCTAGTCACTGGTTCACAAAAAAAAAGTAAAAAAAAAATACAAAAAATATAGGCAGTATAGAATCGAACGCAGTAACGTGGGTTCAGAAGTTCCAACTATTTTGAAATTCGCGCGCCGAAATTAGCTTATAGTTCTAATACAATAATATCCTTGACTGTGTGCGTGAGTAGGCTTTCATATTGCTCGGAATTTGCTCGGCACAAGTATGTTAAAACTAGAGACTAAAATAACCTGAAATATAGCTAGGTACATAGCAAATAAACCACCATTTGCGTGAACGTTAGTGTTATGACATAATATGCACATTTTAATTCATAAATACATAAAATACTTCAAAATTTGGCAACAGCGCCATCTATTGACGCTGTCGTGCCTAGCTGACCACGAGGAACAACCTAAGTTAAGATGGACCTGGATTGAGCTATAGGGTACTTTTACCCTGGTAAAACGCGAGCAAACCGCGTGCGGAACTAGTATTCTAAAATTTGTAGTTATAGCCTCACCTTCAGATAAGGGCCGTTAACACTGAATTTTTCACGGCTTGCTCCGCAAATTGTACCGGTTGGCGCAATATTTATCACCCTAATACTTTTTTATTAGGTTCTCGAGTGGCGACCGCAACCCGGATGACACAAACCGGGAATGCCCCCCTTTCGATGGACCAAAGTCAGTAGAGAGGTCGCAGGAAAGGTGGATGGAGGCGGCTCAAGACCGTTCGCCGCGGCATTCTATGGGGGAGGCCTATGCCCAGCAGTGGACTGATGTTGATGAACACATTGAAGGTTAAAAGAAACAGGACTTCGCCTTTAAAGATTTATTAGAAATAATAATTACAATGTCATCGATTTGTACATATTCATTGATTGACAAATATAATAGAAAGTAAAGATTTTATACAAATATAATGTCATTTTAGTTTTACACATAGCTATATAAAGGTAAGTAATATTTTTTAAACATATTGGAAATAAGAACATATTTAATATATAATTGAAAACCAATGAAGATAGTATATTTTAAAAACGCTTATATTTTTACGTTTCCGTCAAAGCTTGTTGCACAACGAGTAGAGACTACGCATTGAATTTAAATATGAAACCCTAATGCCAGTATTTTACTTATAAATAAAAAACTTTATTAAGGAACATATTTTCATCAATTGGAATACTAAAAGGACATACATAAATCACATTTCTATTAGACTACTTTCACGAGAGATTATAACAATGCTAGAATGCTGAAACAAGTGATCTGTGCCTTTATTGCCTTAAAACCTTATTATCGCTACAATTTAACATTTAATTTTGTTTTGAATATTATCACTTGAAAAGAAGTTAAAACACGCCGTGTAATTAATTACAAGTTCGTTCGGCAATAAGGGGGCAGATCAGAGTTAAACAAGACAAGTATCTCTGTTCGTTCCGTGAGCAACAGTGCTGTTATAACCCTCATTAAAAACAAAATGTTGTGCCCAAATAAACACACTTAAAATTACGATATAAAAACAAACAAATACATTAACAAGCACTTTTCTTATTAAAAGTACAAGTAGATTAGACAAAGTATGAAAATGGAAATGAATACAATCGTGATATAATATGAAAATACCAAAATGTTTCCTATGTATAGTATGGTGTGAATCAGAACTAGTGCACGATTAGGATTATACTGTGTCCTATTTTCTATGTTATTGAACTTGTAAATGGATCTAGACACGTTGCGATGACATTAATACAAGCTTTTATCTTCAATAGCTTATAAACTATGCCAAGCCACGCTACTGGTGGACAAACTGTCGAGTGTTGGCGCCCCTGCCGCACTGCGTTGTCAGGATCAGGACGCATTTCACGAACCCAGCTGATCGGACAAGCGGCGAACAACTATTCATCACTTATCAGTCACTCACAGACATACTGTGCGCACTTTTCCGAAAGGGTTCATTACCAGTGCAGTTGAAATTAATATAATCTTAAGCAACACCAACGGCTACTAAACAGACAACTACGGTTTTCGAACTTCTTTTTGAACTGACCAGCACAACTCCACCCTACTAATACAAAACCTAAAAGTCAAAAATAATTTATATTAAGTGACGCAGATACCCTAACTAGACCACGCTAATTACACCTAGCTACCTTATCGATGCTATTTCTTATATTCGGGAATGAACCCTGTCAAATCTATACACAATGTATTCGTACATTTCCTATGCCACAGTTTGAAATTTCCCTTGAGGAAATACAGTTCGACTAATTTACCTGACAAAGCTTGGTCGTTAAGATTAAGGGTTGTACTTGAAATGGCCGCACGCTACAGCATTTTCCCATAACTATCCCGTTCTGTTGCTCAGAAACATCACTAGAGAATCAGGGACACGAGTCCGTCACCATAAATATTGCTTGCAAGCGGGCTGGACTCTTCGGTATCTAACGGTTAATTCCATGGTTGAAACCTGTCTCATTCTAGCGAACAATGTTTATGTTTATGTTTAAGCGATAAAAAGAGATACAAGTTACGCCAAAATTGCTTCTCCGTGCACATATCAAGTCCAAACTTTACTCGTCCAAACATTACATTTCTGCTCATTGAGTAAAACTAAACTACAGTACTATAGGCAATAAAACAATAAAAAAAACAACAATAACAACATTTTGTTACTGTTTATGTTAGATTAGAACACATCGGCAAGATTCCAATTTCGCCATAAATATAAAAAACACTTTGTTCCTGAATTAGGAATAGTGAAAATGTGAATAGTAAGTAAGGTGAAAGTGAAGTAATAAAAAAAACCTACCGTTGACCTCTTCTTAGCAATCAATCCGTGATTAACTGTTTACCGTGATTACAAGATTGTTTCAGTAGAATAGTTAAAACCATTTTGCCCCGCTACGGCGGGACTATCTATAGTATAGAATCTGTTAGAATTGTGATTAGCTGTTTTTTCTTTCGTTATATTATGAAAACCCCGGAATCTGTCGAATAAGGAATCATGAATATATCGTTTCGTTAAGTATAAAAAAAACTGACAAGTGTGGAAAAAATAGTCACGAAACGAGTGAAAACTGGCCGATGTGTCCTAATCCATTATTTTGGCGGCCATTCCGTGGTCACTAGTCATTAAGAAATTATGAATGCATAAACGTTAAGCACCCGATAATCGTATGCAACCAACACAGTCTTTCTTATTATATTACAAAGCTTCAGGATCGCAAGACACAGAACTAATATTAGAAGTCAGGGAATATTAAAATTACTGATTTCCAATATGGCTGTGATGCCATCTACTGGACGCAAGCGTGATGTAATGTAGGGAATTAATTTAATACTAACAACACTACACGTAAAATAATTATGTATTACAATTAACTACGCATTCATGAATGCTGTGTATTGGCATGCATTCAAAAGGTACGTCATTATTATAAATAGCACTAAAATAGCTAGCACAACTGAATAATATCTTAAACTGAAGGACAGTATAATTTAAAGGACAATTAATTAAATAGGTATTTTAAAATTTAATATTTTATCATTATGAACAGCATTCATGTATAGCCACAAAAACAATAATCTGATGCATTCATCTGTTACGGACACAGCACCACTTTATAAAATATGAAACATAGCTTTGTTAGGATTATAATACTTTTTTGATAAATAAAGATATAAAAATATACATTTAAAATATGTAATTTAATAATATTCAACACAGATTCAACTTTAAAATAACATTTTTAAATAAATTATGGTTTAATATGTAAGTAATGATATTGAAAAATTTCTAATTGTACATTTTATTAAAATGAGCCACTTAGGTTCTTTTGTTTGATATAATTTTATAACAATTTGTAGATTTATTTAAATGTATCTGGCTGGCTCTCGTAATCATCCTGAGATTCTTATTTAGACAGTAATTTATAGCCACGGGCACAGAGTACAGAACAGAACAAGTCAAAGTTATCAGAATAAATTAAACTCCTCAATCCTAAACACATCCAAATCTCTTCGGACTAGCTAAACAAAATAAATACTCATATTTGTACCCTAAAGTTTGAATAAACTAAGGAAATAAAATTATCAAAAAACTTAATTTTAACACGACATAAACCGATTTTAAAGGAAAGTAACATACGGAACGCGCTTGCGCTCTAAACAGTGCATGAACACATCGCCAAACATCGGGGTGATGGATCTGTAGGTGTATGTAGTAGCACCGAGTTTACAGTGCGGTTAGCGCGGGGCAGGAGTGGGGGGTGGTTTACTGGATGACACAGCACTTGCACTTGGGCTTCTTCTTGATGGTGACGTGTTCGGCCTGCTGGGCCTCCTGTGGGGCCGAGCGCTGCACTTCCACCTGCCCCGGGCGGCCGTCCCCAGCGGTGCCGTTCTTAGTGCCGTTCATGGCTTTGGGCGTGCTCTGGAGAACTGGGCTCGCCGCTTTGCTCTGCGGCGAGGACGGAGTTGGGTTGGCCTGGAATACATAAAAATGAATTGGTAGAAACAACAAACACTTAACAGCACATAGGTCCTGATCCCACACTAGGATGCCCTGAGTCGTGTTTATCAGGAACTACGAGTACCACAGCACACAGATCCGAAACTAATATTTACAGATCATACAATCATTTTTCCCGCATACGAAATCGAACCCGCAACCTCTCGCATCCCAGCTGGATACTCGCTCGCCGCGCAACAAAGGTCGTCAGGTATTTTGGTAACTACGTGCGAATTTTAAGATAAAAAAACAAGTGTACTAGAGAGAATCTAGAATTCATATCTGGCGTCGTCTGCCTACACAAGGAACCCAAAAGACGTAGTGCATTTCTACCCATTTTAGAACTATACGTAGCTAGTTTCGCTAGAAAAACTAAGCTCTATATTCTACCTTTTGAAAACTTTATACTTTTCTAATCGTAGGATCCTATTCTATTGAATATTGTTTGTCTAAGAGATTATTGGATATCATATTTTGTTGAAGAAAACAGTGGATTAATAGCGAAAATAACATCGAAATTTTAGTCCATACAAGGAATTTCGATGTTATTTTCGCTATTAGTCCACTGTTTTCTTCAACAAAATATGATTTGCCGCAAATAATGACCAATATACAAGCCAACAACAGTACTTTCAGTGAAAAACTATATACTCTGTTCGCCCATATTTGTGAAAATACGTCAGTATGAAAGAGCAACCACCTAAAAGATACATTTTGATCAGCTGATTTTCAGGAGTCCAGTTCAATGTACAGTAAAGATCACTGTGTTACTCACGATGAGATTGTTTGCATGCTCTTTCTCCGCCTTCTCGTCTATGATTTGGGGCGCAGCGGTGGGCGTGGGCGTGATGGGCTTCCCGCCCTTGATCAACGACACGATCTCATCAGCCTCGCGGCTCAGGTCGCCGTCGGGGCGGAACGGGTTGTCCCAACCGCTTTCCGTGCTACAAAATAATCAAGAATGTTACTAAACCGCGGCAGATGTAAAATGTCCCACAATATGTTTGTCCATTACCATCAGCCTGTAAAGTTCACTAAACAATAGAATGCCACGACGAACTGTCTTGAGCCGCTTTCATTCACCGGCTTTCTGCGCCTTTACGATTTGATATGACTGGTGCGGCGGGCGGGTAGCCGGCTGAGATGCTAGAAATTACGGGTTCGATTCCCGCTGCGATACCCACGACACAGGGGATCCTATAGTGTGGGATTAGGACTATGTATGTGACTGCTGGGTGTTATGTTATTGTCGTCGGTCCATCGAGCTTTCCTATGCGTCGTCTGGTTCGAGGTGGCCACTCAACCACTCAAGTTTTATTTCCCACCGGTGGTCGGTTCTACGACCCTGGCCTGCCCATTGCCACCTCAACTTGTGTTGGCCATGGGGCCTGTACCCAAACGCTGCGTATGAGCTAAGAACTTCGCCATGGCTACTAGTATAGTATTATTTTATCTGTGGCCATGGCATTGGATTGTATGATACAACCCAATTGAACGCAAATACGTCATAGTTCTTGTGTAATCATACGAATTCCAAATATTTTTTCAGCTCAATTGTGATTTTGTAAATTTCTACAAAATCACATTTATTTGTATTGTCGTCTCCAGTTTATACTTACACTAGACAATTCAAATACAATTTACAAAATCTCAATTGAGCTGAAAAATGAACTTTAAATGCGCATTACATAAGAAGTATGAAGTATTTGCGTTCAATTGGTTTGTTATCAAACAGCGGGTCGTTAAGAACAAATTGAGTAACAACTACAGCACTACCGCATACCTTTCCAATAGTTATTTTTTTTTCCGATAAAATAGGTAGGTACCGACATTATTTTGGGTTTTGTATTGATTTTAATACCACGCAAAGTATGCTGCATTTGCTTTCCTGCCCTCTGTGCCAGAGTACCAGCACCCGAAATGATCTACTGGAGACATCCGATAGGGCCGTGGAGGTGGGAGCAAAATAATCTGATAGTCAAATATTAATTGATTTGAAGCTTTTATTGCAATTATTTAGGAGCGTGAAGTGATCATGTATCTTCATGACGGTGTTACGAGATGAGGACTGCTTCCTTTAGTTAGACTAATACACAACCGTAATGAGGACTGCTTCCTTTAGTTAGACCAATTCACAATAGTAAAAATCATTGATTCAACAACTTTTAAATTATACTTCAATATGAAATACTAGCAACTCGCCCTGGCTTCGCACGGGTAGTGTCATGTTTTCACTTTAATTATTTTATGTACTTACGCGTGGTAGGTAAGTTATTATTGTGTCCTGTTTTTTATATATTTGCAACGTATCACGGCACAAGACGCCATTAAGCCGCTATCCTGAGAACCGCCAAGCTGTTTTTCCCGTTTTAAGCTACTTAAGGAAGTGGAAAATAACTGAAGAGTCACCACCACGGTCACCACGTATCTTTGTCATTTAGATGTCGTAAATACTTGACAATAAATTCAGTGGAACCCATGACCATTCATGGGTTCCACCCCCGGAACCATTTTTTTTTTTTTTTTCGAATTTCGTTTTTTTTTTTTTTTTTTTTTTTTTTTTTTTTTTTTTTCGGTTCCATACCCGAGTGAAAGAGTATGTATAATTTGCTCAAACGCTGGTAACACGCGTCACTCCTCTTTACCAATTACTTCAGATTGATATGCTTCAAACATCAAGCAAGGTACGGAGGCCTGCAATGCTCTAAGGCTTCAAACAATGGGATAGCCATTTGGCGAAATTGTTGGAACACTCCAATGAAGCCATTATACGAAGAGAAGAAGAGGAAGAAAAAGTCTTAGCAGACAGATTTAAAAGTTGGAATCGTGAATCCATGTATAGTCTAAGTGATCACACTACACACATTTTGATCATTAAGAACAGTTCCTCTCAAAATCTGTGGATTACTGGTTTGGGTTTGGCACCAACTAACTGGCTATGTTGTATACTCTATAGAGATACTCTACAAGACGTTCTTTGATCTTTAGTACTAGTTATTCTAGTGTCTTGGTCACCCCTGTGCCTATATCAATATATATAAAATCGTTGCATGACTGACTGACTATCAACGCACAGCCTAAACCATAAGACCTAGAGACCGGCATATTGGACGGTACGTTCTTTATGTGGTCTAGGGATGCACTTAGAAAGGAATTCCAGAAATTCAACCCCTAAGGGGCTGCTGCGGGGTGTTTAAGTTAGTATGGAAAGGTACACGCGGACGAAGTCGCGGGCATTCCACTAGTATAGTATAGGAAGGCTCAGAACCTATGATTGTAACCTCACACAGGCTAGTTTTGCTCCACAAGTAAAGATGTAACTACGATTAACTTGGCCTAGTATTTAGGTCCTACATTCAATCAATGCCTAGTTCAAGTCTCTCAAATTACTCGTCTGTGAGTTTACGCGTGTAATGGATACTGTTTTCATAATAAAGCTAAGAATGCTTAAACAAAGTATTGTTTGAAGAAGGAATCTAGGTAGGTAGGTGGCGATGCATTGTTTTAAGACATATGGTGCACAAAGCACATGGTATTACAGTACTCGTATAGATAGACTAAGACATGTCGTACGTAGATAAAATTATTTATAGTGTATTAACTAAGATGGCATGATGTACCTATGTAAATTCGTATAGTAGTCGAATAAACATGTTTGAGGCTACGAAATTATGCCGAATTATATGTCAAACGGAACATGCTGATGGCCCTGATGTTAATCGGTTTCCTCTGCCTTTAACAATGCATTACCTCATAGGTCACGTCCACCTAGGACGCGCCCTATGTGGCATTGTACTGCGCCCGCCACCCTGAGACATAACGATGAAAGGCTCATGTGCCTGTTACTTCACCGGCACCCTACTCTTCAAACCGGAACACAGCAATGCGAGTACTACTGCTTTGCGGCAGAAATAGTTATGGAGGAAGTACTTCCCCGGACGAACGCTTTCACAAAAATGCTCAACTACTACTAAAACTCTGTGAATACGGGACATAAATTAATTAAATTCAGTTTTTTTTTTATACTACTTGAATGACGGAACAAGCTGATGGCCCACCTGATGTTAAGCGGTAACCTCTGCCTATGAACAGTGCATTACCTCATAGGTCACGTCCACCTAGGACGCGCCCTATCGGCCCTATGTGGCATTGCACTGCGCCCGCCACCCTGAGACATAAAGATGAAAAGTCTCATGTGCCTTTAATTTCACCGACCCCCTTACCCGTCAAACCGGAACACAGCAATGCGAGCACTACTGCTTTGCGGCAGAAATAGGTATGGTGGTAGTACTTCCCCGGACGAACTCTTTCACAAAAAAGCTCTACTACTACTACTAAAATAGGTCTTAGCGCATAGCGGCGGCGGTTTGCCAACATACATACATACATAGACACACGCCTGTTTCCCCGAAAGGGTAGGCATAGGCTCAATGGGTCTCTTTTCACAATGGGTTGCACCATCGTGGAACATAGACGTGACAAGTGGTGAGCTCATCGCCGCCATTGCCTCCCACGTCTCTCGGCTAACGCTTTCTTCCAGTAATAACACATTCCATAATAAGCTAGCAGCCAGGACAAATCAACAAACAAATAACGAATTTTATCAACAAGTCCGGGTAATCCCTTATTCGGCTTTTACGGCATCCACGGGAGGAGACGGAGGGGTCTTATTGGACACACCACAGCACACAGACAAGAAATTTAGAAGTAGACGAAACAAGCTTCTCACAACACAGGGAATCCTAGTGTGAGAGCAGTGTTCTACTATTGCTAATGGTTTAATTTAAGAACCATCTATGTACCTAGAATAGTTTTTATTTATATTCTTTGTTTAATTTAATTTGTACTTGCCTTACTGACCGATACCTATGTTACATGTTAATTGTTCTGGTGAAATAAATAAGGTACTAGCTGA
The DNA here is from genome assembly GCA_932527175.1 of Operophtera brumata. NCBI lineage: Eukaryota > Metazoa > Arthropoda > Insecta > Lepidoptera > Geometridae > Operophtera > Operophtera brumata. The sequence goes on from OW052239.1 coordinate 68,652,480, forward strand.
ATAGTTACCGCTACGTTCAATTAAAAACGATTACATATTTTTTTCCTGAAAAAAGTATCCTTTCTGATTATACTAGATTACATACTTTGCCACATTTCATCAAGATCGGTTCAGCCGTTTAGTCGTGTAAAGGCACAACATCCAAAAGATGGCGCTGATTTTTCTCCAAGAGACAATGCTTTATAATTTTGTAGATACCGCATCTTGCTATAAAAATATATGGTGTAGGTAACTTCTGTGTTGTATTCTTTGAGTATAACTATACTCATTTTCTTTCTTCTAAGAATGTTTAGTCTAGAATGCCGCAGTGTTTAGTTTTATTATTGACTGCAACATCTACACTCACGCTTCTAGACGACAATAATGCCCACGAGGACATATTGTACCTACGAGACTGAGATGACATCATTATTATATACCTACACAACGCTTTCTAGCCGTAACATAACAATATTTACGTAATAGAATACATAATATTTGATGGTATATCGTTTGATTGTCACTTGGTGGGAAACGTCTGTAAATCAGCTTTTTGTATCAGATAATAACTGATATGTCGGTATGTGTACCAAAACGGAACGTGCTCGTGAATTATGCACTGATTATTCTACCATCAGACCAACAAAAGTACATAACATAACATACATAACACCCAGCAGTCACATACATAGTCCTGATCCCACACTAGGCGTGTATTCCCTGTGGCGTAGGTATCAGAAACTGCGAGTACTATGGTACCAATACACCCAGACCCGGAACAAATATTTGCAGATCATACAAACATTTGTCCCGCAGCGGGAATCGAACCTGCAACCTTTCGCGTCTCAGCCGGCTACTCACCCGACACGCTACAGAGGTCGATACAGACAGAGCACTCCACGCTAAACTCACTCACTTGAATTCCTATTAAAATAGAATATTGAAATAGGAATTCAATTTGGATGTAAGAAGGATAGCGCTTCGTCAGTTTGCTGCAAGTAAGCGAGAGCGGATGCTAATCGTCTTCCTATTTTCTGCCTTACTTTTTAGGGCAGAATACTCCGTCTATTATTTTTATTTGGTCTGAGGTTATCTTCCTCACGCAGAAACAATGGTGATATCCACAGATCAGTTCAATCCTACAATTTTGGGCAACGTGGACTGGGTAAGGCTAGTCTCTTGAAGGAGAAAAATCTATAAAAAACTAGCGGCCCGCTCGCGACTTTGTTCGCGTGGTTCCGGTGACCCAAGTGAAGCACCACCTACTGTGAATCTAAACCCCACCCAAATAAACACATGTCTAGGGAATTTTTGTATGATCTCAAGACCCTTAGACAAAAAAACGTCTGCCGGGTCAACGGTTGATGATATTTGGCTGTCGATGGATGCTGAGGGAGGGAGCAGGATTCGTTTTTATACCAAAATCACGCGTGCGAAGTAGCGTTACAATGGTAGTAGTTCAAAAAAGCGGCGAAAGCGAAATGAGTAACCATTTTCTTTCCATTGCTATTCTAATATTTCGTGGCGATACCGTAGGTACCGTACCGGCTGCGCTTGAGTCACCGGCATGGGTACTTCATCCTGTTAACAGACCCTGACCTGCTGGTGCTGCATATATGAGTGACTAACTATATTTACTAGGGGCATAATCTGTTGCATCCTCAGATAGTTTAGAACTGGCGTTTAATAATACCGGTTATAAAAGTAAACGGAAAAAAAAGACAAAGTTACTAAAAAAAATAGGTAAAGAAAAGTAAATATGTAAAAAAGAAAGTTAAATAATAAAAAAGTTATAGAAGTGAAAAAAAATCAAACATTGAAAAAATTTAAAATACGTAAACATACGTAAAAATACGTAAATATTTCTGAATATAAGAATAAATAAAAAGGAATAAAAAATAAAACTTTGCACAGTTTCCGAGCAATCAGTCGTATGCATTTCATTGCATACGTTGCATAAAAATGTAATTTTCAGAAAACGTCCGGTGTACATTTTGCGAAGTAGACGTTATGCTCCAGAGACGTCTGCCCATCCCAACATCGGCAAGTTTAGTAACGGGATACTAAATACCTTCGCAAGATCAATAACTGGTCAACGTAAGCTATTGAGAGGCCAATCTTGGCAAGGCTCCTGGCACTACCAAGAGACTCGGTAGTAGACGGTTTCGAAGTTGAAGCTTCCAAGAAGAATGAACATAATAGGTTCGATTCTTTAACAAGATTGATACAAGGAAGTAAGTGTAAATGACTCGATGATTACGGAGGCGCGTTGGTTGGACAGCAGCGTCAACTCCTGCGCAGGTAGGTGACGAGCTCACGCTAGTTTTTTTTTAATTCTACCAAGGTAGCAAACTATCATACGGCCCACCTGTTGGTAAACGGTTACCGTAGACTATGGAATGGACGCCTGCAATACTAGAGGCATCACAATTTTTAAAGTGTCGGCAACGCGACCCTTTAAAACAATTCCAAACACCCTACTGATTTGAAGAACCCCATACTGTAGTCGCTTAGGAAAACCTCGGCAGGGAGATCATTCCACAACCTGAGCGTTCGCAGGAGGAAGTTCCTGTGAAACCGCACAGTCCGGGACCACCCTGGCTCTAAGGTGTGCGGATGAATCCTCTGCCGATGTCGAGCGGTGCGGTGAAAAATAGCTAGTTTTTTTTTATTCTACTTGAATGACGGAACATGCTGATGGCCCACCTGATGTTAAGCGGTAACCTCTGCCTATGAACAGTACATTACCTCAAGTGCTAGGGAATTGTATTTGGACCCATAACCAAAAGGTATGGCGGCTGTTTTTTGTCTTACCTGGTCTGCCTATTGTACATCCCGTGGTCGGCCATATCTTGAGCCGCGTTGGACAGCAGCGTCGCGTAGTATACGTGCGACTCCTGTGGAGGTGGCGGTGACAGACACTGCGGTCGCGCTCCTTGGTAGAACGACACGCGGACCTTTGAGCGCTCCAAACTGAAAAAGGTGGAATAAGGATCGTTAGAATGTTAGGTAGGTCGGTATCTACAGGCGCAGATTGTATGAAGCTGGCTAGCGGTACAGTGTGAAGCCAACCATTGAATCCCAGTGTTAAAAATCTCATAGACAGGTATGTATAGTAGTGTGCAACGTAACGCAGGAAACAGGATTTTATCGTTCGCAATTTGCTCTCAATTACTTGACACTCGTAATGTTGTCACTCGTATGTAATTTACAATTTCATAATATAAAGGCATTTATCGGTACATTTACCTACATTGTAGTCATAATAACGGTTTTTTACTGGGGCACTAGATTAAAATTACATAACAAACTTTTTCAATACTGTTGCTCGAAAAGTGTACTTACAAGGCCAGTAAACATAGCTTGAAAGTTAATTTTACCGAACTAGTGTGACTTTTTTATTATATTTTCTTTATTCCAGTACAATAAAAAAGTTTACTAGCAAGGAGTTTTATAAAATGAGAATAAAATGATGTCGTTCGGCCGTTCGGCTCGGGTTTACAAAACGTCAACTCGTTTGCAATAACCTATTTACGACCCTCGTATCACAATGTACTATTACTGCAAAACTAAGAAGGATAGTGCTCTAGTTTACGGTGAAACTTTCATGCGTTTTTATCGATAGAACCATAGATAACGTAGCGAAAATTCTAAGTTTATGGATAGAACTATACACAATATTTTTCTGCAATGGCTATCGTAGTTTTCGTTATGTAACTGATAAGGAAACCTTATCAAGCGAGCTCGTAACAAGTGTGAGGGCTTTATTGAGTAAAATAATTCATAATGAAAAAAAAACTACTTCAAACTTCTCCTAATTTTCATAGTATTTTGGAATATTTTCTTTAGATTTAAATGTGACTATATTCTAGACATAACCTATTCAGTAAAAAAAAATATTCAAATCGGTTCACAATCGGCGAAGATATCGCGTAACATACACAATAACGAGGCTACGAAATCTGTCTTCCGATAATCAAGGCTAAGTACACATAATAGTTTTTTTTTAACATATTTTTCAATGTAAGCTTTTATAAACTTAGTGATGTCTGACCGTGTGCTAATCAAAATGAGCCTAAGCACGGCCAGTCTACTATTATCCATCGAGGAGTTCCGTTGTCTACCTACCGTCTCCATCATAAGATCAGCTCGCTGTAAAATTAGTCATCGGAACCATGTGCTGATCAAAATGAGCTTAAACACGGCCAGTCTACTATTATCCATCGAGGAGTTCCGTTGTCCACCTACCGTCTCCATCATAAGATCAGCTCGCTGTAAAATTAGTCATCGGAACCATGTGCTGATCAAAATGAGCTTAAACACGGCCAGTCTACTATTATCCATCGAGGAGTTCCGTTGTCTACCTACCGTCTCCATCATAAGATCAGCTCGCTGTAAAATTAGTCATCGGAACCATGTGCTGATCAATATCACTGTCACTATAATATTGTATTGTCATCGGAACTTGACAGGTATGGCAAATTTCAGCTCAATCGGATATCACGGAATCAAGTCACCCTTATCGCCACCCGTGATATACTTATCATTGAGGAGTTCCGGTGGCCCTCTGTGGTCTTCATCATCTGTTCCACTTCATCAAATGATACTTTCTGAATGCACATGCTTGATTTGTGGCTGAAAATACCAAAATCGCTACTCATATGTATCGCTATAATTATCCTCCTTGATAATTATAGGGATATTCCTCATGGATCCCATCATCATCAGTTCCATTTTGATAAAAATAGAACCAACCTAAAAGTATATTCAAATAAAAAAAGGTTTTCAAATAGGTTTACAAATGACAGCCAACCGAGATACTTTTTTTTTTTTTAAACTTGTATTGATTGCCTTCTTTTTTTTTAAGACGGTTTAAAAAGGTATTTACCATGTTTTACTAAATCAAGTTTCAGCTCAGTTGTTTCCTAGATCATTCTAAGCCGATCGGTCGAGAGACAAGGGTTCAAATGGCCGCCATAATTTTAAAAAATACAACTGTTGCTACGCATCTATTATCGCATGTTTGGTATAACTTTCGCATAAATAAAAGGAATGGAGAGTTCAATATTGATAATAATTTATGACATTTGCTTAGCAGTTTCCTAGAAAATCAAGAAAGTAAGAAAATTCAATTGGTGTAATTTAATTATAATGTAAACATACATTATTAATAACCACTTGATCAAAGCCTTTTTCATAAAGGTTATAAAAATATAAAGTTTGAGTAAATATAAACATCAAAAAAATATGTAAAAATAGAAACACGCACTAATTATAGTCATTAATGTGATAAAGTGATTTTAATAATAAATTTTAATTAATGAATTATGTAAACAACTGTGAAATTCAATTGAAAACTCTCACTAATAGCGCATCAGCAATGGTTTATTGAAGTTATTTTAGTACCTATTGAGTAAGAAACATGTTAAGCACATTGTACACAAACAAACAACCACACGAGTACCTACACGACGGCATGAGATCACCCTCGCCGCATAAAATACATGTGTTACATGATTTACAATATACACAAGACTACCTACGGTTAATACCATTTATTCTGCGCAGTGGGTTCGGTTAGCTTTTCATTCATTCCTTTGTTAAAAATATCCACAGAGCAGGGAAGGTATTCCGGTCGCCTCTAAGCCGCGCTTTGGTCAACAAAAGACTATAAAATCAATTCCCACTTTTTATGGTGGTTGGAAAGTTTGCAAGTGATACACAGATGCAGAACTGATCGATAAGCGTCGTTAAACGTCTCCATTGGCGCTTGGCGCCCTTCTGATGTCATGGCATTGATTGGAGTCTTGGCACAAATTACTCCAACTTATTACTGCGCATAGCTTTCTATATTTTACACGGATGTTTTAATTAATAGCAATTACTTCAAACGAAAACGAAGAATATTTACTTCAGATCCTTAGGTCGCGGGTTCAAATCGCTGTAAATTAACCCATGGACTTTTAAACTCGGAATTGTTTTGTTCTTAAACAGTGAAGGAAATTATCTTGAGGAAACCGGCATGTCCTAGAACTAAATAGTCGAAGACAAGTGCATGAAAGGAGCCTCTTAGTGGGGCACTGGGAATCCTGTACCACAAGGTCCTTTTCTTACCATCATACGTCAAGCTCTTGTCAAGCTGGTCACTGAGATAATGCACCGTGATCCAGAAGGAAATGACACAACGAAGAATACACGAAAACAAATTGTTTTTATCTAGGTAGATAGCGATCAATATGTAACTCGATAACATAAAATTCCTGAGTGTAAAGCAAAAGCAAATCCCTAGAGACATCGTTAACCCAGTTTATATCTTGATTAGGCCAACGATTGATTACTTCACAAATCAATTGATAGCCATTCAATAAAGTGTGTAGAGACCCGTTTCACAACCCAAAAACTGGTCGAGTAGTATTATGCAATCGACATTCGCCTTGCAAGATGTTCGCGTTAAGCGGGCCAGCAGTACATTATTCAAATTGAAGGTGATTCAATCACAGTGATGTGCTGGGCTACCTACCGTATCCGTATTTGCGAAAATTCGAAAATCATAAGATCCGGAAACCCATAATTCAATTTTACGAATGAAGGCTGAGTGTGAGTTCTGCTTCAACCATCACCGTAACGATCACGATTACAACGATTATCCATCACTTAGTAGTAATAATAAATTATATGTGTACGCGCTCGATATAAAATAGCACAGATTAATTTATACTAATAGCAAGTATAAATTAATCTGTCACGGACGATCGTCGTATTTATCGTAATATTCATCGTTACGATTATTGTAAAACCATATTTATTCTGTGGCAAAACGCAGACCCAATCTTTTAAGTAGGTATTTGAAAGAACAAACAGATTGGTAAGTCAAAGATTCCCTGTGAATACAGTGTGTATCAGAAACTACAAAGACCACGGCCCCATTTCTGTACTCCGATATTTTCTCTGAAAGCCAAAACATTCTTAATGTTATATAAATTCTTAGGAATTATCTTTTGAGACACGTGAAAGCTTTTTCCTGTTAAAAGGTGATTAATTACAATATTATTGACGCAAACCAACACAGTTATATTATTATTGTGTATTTTTCTGTTAACTACCTAGTAAGCAGTAAGATTAATTAATGTTCTTGATGTTTAAACCATGTTAATTACATAAATAAATATATAAAGCGCGCAGCTTCCCAAGCAAAACAAACAGAAAAGTAGGAATTTTCATAGTAACCTGGGTCCTGCAAAACACAGACTGCCATTTGTTCCGTATCCATATAGCGGATACGGACTTTTCGGCAAACAGGCACATCACTAGTACGTAGTTAGTATTAACTAGTCTGTGATCTTAGCTTGTCTTCTGTATTAGTAGATGACTAAATAAGACGCACCTACGCACCTCTTCAACTATTGACTGGATTTTTAAAGTCCGTTTTAGGAAACTACAGAACCATGTAATCTTAACAAGTACATTTTGTCAAGCTCTAAGTCAATAAAATGCTGTGAATGCTGTGATTTAAAAACAGACCATAATAAATCCTACTTTCTTTCTTTATCTACAGAAGTCCATTGCTGGACATAGGCCTCCCCCATAGAATGCCACGGTGAAAAGTCTTGGGCCGTCATGAAATATTTCAGAAACCGTGCAAGTTAGCTTCTTGAAGTAAAAAGCAACATTCGAGTGTATTTAATATGCATTAAAAAACACCTATTGGAAACAAAACAAATTTATTTAAATGTGATAAAGAATGTAAACACTAAATAAATAACTAAATGACCATTTGGACTAAAACACTTATTTCAAATTGAAACATAATTTATTTATCATTGTTTATATTTGTTTAGTATCTTAGGGACGCTTCCGTCTGGTAGTGATTTGCATCAGTTGAGCTACCTTTAGATCGTTAGCAGCGGTCTTCAGGTAGCCAAACTGTTTCATATATTCATTGTTTCAGTGATTAGTGCTCCCTCGGTGAACTCATTTAAGAACAGATATGATAAACATTTAAAAAAACTCAGTGCACTGATATGATATACACGCATCAGCTTATGCTGCTAGTGTATTAAATATAATAATAATAATAATAATAATATATATTTTTTATATTTTGTACATACCTACTTGTATTGGTTGTATTATTCTTTCTGTAATTATAATTATGAATATTTATCTTATTTATATTTACTTCGTATTGCCTCTGTGTGCTCATAAAACGGCTTCTACACGATTTGGCATGCTGAATACCAGATTCCTCAGCATATGCATTTGCTCAGGGCATGAAGCGTGACTGGAGATGGATTTCATCTTTAACACGTCTGCAAGCCCGTCCCAGGCATGTCCAATAGGGTTCAGGTCCGGGATTCTAGCTGGCTTTTTTACAGATTCTCCCCCGTATGGGACCCTTTCGAAACATCCTTGTATAAAAGTTTCTCCTGGGCGTCTGTACTTTATGATGCCGTTCAAGTTTTAGGCCATTTACTGGCTTTAAATTGGCTTCTGCCAGTCGTCTCCTGACTGTCCACTCACTGATTGGGTCCCTTCGGGTCTGCAAAAGTTGTTGCTGGATCGCAACTCAGGTCTGATGTCGATTTCTTAACATCATTGACAAGATTGCTTGGTCCTTTGGTTAAGTCTAGTCTTCCTAAACCTCCGAAACACTGGTTGGACAGTACAATGTCTCACATCCTTTATTCTGGCCATATGGCTCTGGGATCTCCACAGTTCGAACATAGTGATGATCCTGGTACATTCCTCAAGTGGCTTTTTTACATTTCTCTTCAGTTTATTTAATTTTTAGGTGATATTTTTGTATACAATTAAAAATTATTAAAATTATTTGGCTATTTTCATTAATAATGTTGAGTAAGCCCAGGTACCCCGATGACAGCAATCAATCAGTGCAATTGTTTGCTTCAATGTGACCCCGTTCTTTACAATGTTTGTGTCCATGGAGCGAGTCCACATTGTGTGTGACCTTGCAGTCATGTCAATTAAGCTCAGCGATGATATCTCTCTATTTTTGTCCGGTTGATTCATATGTTAAAAGAATGTGTGATGTCAGATTTTTATTCCACTTGTTAGTACTCATTGAGAGCTGTGAGTAGGTGTTGCATAATTTTCTTGAATTCACAATCATTGAGGACCCTGGATCTGTTAACAACTTTATTATTCAAATACCCTGGTGCTAGAAACATGAGTGTATTATCAATGTTATGAGATAAGTACATCTTATAATATAAATCTGAGAAGACTATTACTTGATTTCAACATTAACTTGAGTTGAGTTTTCCTTGTTGATGTAAAGTCTCAATATTAACCCTGTAACTTGTATGTTACCTGACTAGACAGCAAATGAAAATGTCAACTTGTTAGTACCTCCTTAGGTTTATGAGAAAATATTATGAGCCACAACGTCTGTGGGAACGAGGTTTGCATTCCATAAATGAAAATTACGTTCAATAGGTAGCGGGTTAAAGTTCATACAGATCTCTAATTGAGCCTGATGTACCAATTGCATGGTTCAAATGGCTTCATTGGTGCCTAATTGATTGATTAGGTACATTAGTACGGTAGCAGCTAGATATGTCACAACCAGTGCAATACTATGTGAGCTAGGTGTGGCCAGTCTTGTTAGATTGTTTACCTGCTAATCAGATCAGTATCTTTGGATATGTCAGTGTATTAACTTTCACTATAAACAGATTCATATATTTTATTTATTTAACAGGGTACATGTTATATCTCTGATTACTGAATTAAGTGAATGAGTCTATGATAAACAATTGAAGAATAACTTTTTGAAAATTGTAAAAACAAATTTTAGTTCCAAAGTGACCCCAATGAAAAAGCAGTTATCCATCTTATGGACCTTTTACATACCTAATAAATAGGTACAAGTGGATGAATCAGAATAAGAAATACTTTATTGCACAACTTGTTTTGTTGCACAACAAGGTCTAACTAAAAGGGTACAGGTTTACACAGCTTGTCCATTTCAGACCTGCAACGGTTAGACATCTTGAAAAGCAATAAACTGGCTAATTTAACACTAGAAATACTCATACTTATTTGTCCTAAGAATATATGCATGTGTAGAGATAAATTCAACAGCAAATGTAGACTCATAAATAATAACATTAACATTCAAAATATTTGTTGAGATTATAAAACATATGACATATCAACCATTTTCTCAAGAGGTGCTTAAAAATGGTTCCTTCTAAAATTGCAGCGGAAACAAAAGTACCGGAAGATTAAATAGTATTATTAATTTGTGGCATGTAGGTGTTGTTTGTCTTTTGTTCTTAATGTACCTGGCGTAGTGGCTGGGAGCTAGTGATGAAACCTTTGTCTGATACTGTGACACAAGTACTGTGGGGTTTGTGACACACTTGCACTAAGTAGGCCTGACATACCAAGTGTTAGACATTAATGAGTTCAATTAGAATGCTGGCTTCTAGTGGCACCCGTCGCTCTGTAGCGGCCGGCCACAGGGCGGGTCCTGAGATACGATTAAATCGTCAACGTCACATATAAATAGACCCTAGAGTTTGTTATGCATGTTTACTAGTCGATTCTGCCGACTAATGACCTTGTGCTCCATCCATAACGCTGGATGGAGCCGTCGTTTTACGTTTAAAAGTCAGTTCTCGTGACGTCATTGAGACAGATTTATCCCCACAAAAACTACAAATCTGATTCGCTATGACAAATTTCTCATGGAAGCCATTCTATATTAAAAATCCAGCCAAAAAGATGGTACGCACGATTACGAATACGAAAACCTTCGAGAGGAACACCCAATTATTGTTGGTCGAACAAGTATGACGTGATAAGATGTAAATATACAAACCTTTCCTTATTCACACGGTATTAGTTTCACTGAGCACTTCACGAAACCGATCACTGTCAGCAAGTTAGTTGAATTTCAACAAAAGAATAAAATAAAACATCGGCGTAGGTTCTTTGTGGGGTTTGGTTCGTGACGCTACACACACACAACTGCATGCACTGCACACAACAACATCGATCTCTTCTTCGTATCGTACCGTAGACATACACACAGAGTACTTCGTTCGGACTGACTATATAGGTAGAGCTATTCTGTGGGACTGACTGAACGGAAGTTCGTACGCACGCACGCCGCCGCGCCGCGCAGTTCCCATTGGCGAATGTTTGAATGAGAAAGAACGAAATGTGCTTGTTCAATCGTAGTACCAACTGCTGCCTGCCAACGTATTTTTTATGATTCCCTATTAGGATCTACCAGACCCTGACAAATACCCCAAAGTTACAGTTTATTTAAAAAATGTTCTGTCTCTTTTAATAATCTTTACAACACTGAAGTCAGTAGACTCAATGTAGAGCATATTCTTTTAGAGGAATGTACCTGCTGCTGTTAGGTCGCTTGAGCCAATCTACATACGAGTATTAAAGAAGTTTCTTCTTATTTTGGATAGTAGCACATCATACCTACTTCATTAATTATTTTAAACATGATGAACACGCTAACATCTAGGCCATTGACTTGTCAGAGTTGGCAGCTTCATATAAACGAATATGGTTTCTGAACATATCGACTTTTATGGGTGGAAATCTTATAATAACTCATGCTAGTTTGATTCTATTTAAATAAATGGGTGACTGTCATCCAAGCGGCCTTGTGTTTACAAAATTTCATTGTCTTGAATTAATTAAGGAGCAAATTTTGGTTTGGTGGGCAGCGACACTCTTGTATCGCGAGGTGTGACACTAAAATTACATTATTGCTAGATAATAACTGAAGAAATGCTAAATATTGTTTGTTCCAACTTCCAACCTACATTTAAATATTGTAGTGGATGGTAGCGCTATAGTATGAATACCTATTTATATTTCTAGATTAAATTAAAAACAAGCTATATATTTACCTATCTATATTTGCTATGTATTTCAATATTATATTCTCAGTAAAATAAAGCATTGGAAAAGTTTGGGTTTAAAGATTCTAAAAGGCAATTTCTTTAAACAAAACAGAGCGAGGCAAAGATGTTGTACCATCTACTTATTCTTTGGGGTTTAACAGCAAGTTTCATTCATGGGAAGCAAAAAACAAACCAGGAAATACCGGCATCAAGCGTAGTGATTTGTGAAAATTTGACATTTGATATGATGTTAATTACAAATAACACGCACATAAGCATATTAGGAAAGATCCAAAAAAGAAAACCCCAGGTAACAGCAGTGGTGAGAAAATTCACCGTTCAATAAAAACATAAGCAAACCTTTTCACAAACGAAATGTCCTTAGTCGTTATTTAAGTACCTATTTGATATAAAAATTGTAACAATATAAAAATAGGAAATATTCCTTAATAAATGATCCTTTCCCGAAATCCCTTGATTTGATTCAAGCCTTCGCGCTCTCCCTGCACTGACCACTCATTCCCTGCAAATCGGGTAATTTCCCTACGATGGGTAGCACACCACTGTTGGCGCATCCATGGCGAGTGTTCGACGATTCACCGAACGAACGAGAGCGAGTGCGAAATATACCGGTCGGTCGCCAGAAACGAACCGCGCGCGGAGTTTCCCCGACTACAAAGAGAGAGATGTTATAGATAGGTAGGTATAGATGGTGTTGTTGCTGTACCTACAGCAAAAACACTATATAAAACAGATCAGCTTGTAAGTATGTCTGTTTGTTAACTGTGGCCATAGTAGCTCCGGAACGAGTGCTCTGATTAGACTACAATGCGAGTTTTAAAAAGCGTTTGCATGATGGTGGTTTTAGCTGGCCTGTGCTGTTGGAAATTGGTGCAGCCGTTTCCAGAATCACTCGCTCGTATCTGAAGGGAACTCAGGCAGTTTTGCTTCTAGAACCTACAATTTAGTACCTTCTAATGATAAGCTAGATACCGAAAACCAAATCACAGAACAGGTACCTATATACATAATAGTACCCCGGACCGGTTTAATCGTAAACGAATTATCACTCTGAAGACAAAAAAAGTTAGGTACCTACCTACCTAGGTAACCTACAAACCAAATGCGACTGTGGCCTACCATCGAAAGAGGCCCTTCGGTCGGCCTCTATGTTGCTATAGGTAGATAGGTTCAGGTACATTATTTTATCTGTGCCTAAACCACAGAATAAATATTAGTACCTAAACACAGGTTTCATGTGAGATGCTACCTATTATACCTACGAGTAGGTACCTAGGTATGTAACAACTAATTGTAACCATGTGAATACAATATATGTATTGAGTAGTACCTAGTACCTTCCTAGCTATTGAGTAGGTATTTGAACACAACATTTTATTTGTTAGACGACTTCAGGGTATTTTATTCTCCACGGTCTGTTGATGACCAGCATGGGATGAGCAGGGTCTGGGGTAGGTACCTACCTATGTACCTACTACGTACTATTATTTATTCTGTGGCTTCTACGGCGCAGGTACATCGGGGCAACTTATATTTTGGGTAAAACTGTACCTTATGAGAATACCAATGTCAAAGCTACGTTTGGATGTTTGTTACTCAATCACGCAGAAACGGCTGAACCGATTTTGCCAAAATTTGGTACACAGATAGATACTTTTACCCTGGTAAAACGCGAGCAAAGCAAGTAAAGCGACACTAGTATCTAATATTTACAACACAGATTACCTACGCAATGTTTATGCAGCCTGTATCAAACGACTCGATTGACCTAAATCAGACTTAACCGTAGGTAACGCGGTTAGAATTCTAACTGTCAACTGTTATTCCATTTGAGTAATCAATGAATATTGTTGATGTCGTCAACTAGCGTCCCTAGACCATAAAACTAATGGCGGGATGTAGGAAGTTTCACATAAGGTGGGGGGTGCTCATGGGGGATGCTTTCTTCGAAAGATTCAAAATGGAGGTAGGTATGCCATTCGTCTCTATTGTTGGCTATTTCGGACCAATCCTTCAAGTAGGAGTCTAGCTCATTCCGCCGATTCCCGCCATCTCCGTCTGTTACTTCCACGTGACCTATGCCACTCAAACATTGTTCTTTTATTCAAAAAGGGAGACAAGACTGATATGGGCAACTACCTACCAGTCTTATTTCACACTTGTACAAAGGCTTTATAAAAATAATTTAAAATAGGATTTCCGGCCAACTGGACATGGAACAACCCCCTGAACAAGCGGGCTTCCGTCGTGACCACCTCTATTCAAAACAAATCCCGCTCTACTTACAATGACACTTGGAAATGAGAACTTGAAACTAAGTAATTTCTTTATTTTTTATTTGTGTACATATTAAATGTACAATATCATTACAATCTAGCCATAAAGCAGGCTAATAAGTAATTTAACATTGACCTAGATTTATAACATATATTATACCTAAGAATGTGTCCATTGACACTTTTCTTAGTCTCTATTTAAGGGGAGGACACTTTGTTCTTGTGTTCTTATTAGCAAGCACTAGTTTACACTACATTTCACTATAGTTTACACTACACTAACTCATAAGGTTTAATTCTTTTGAGTCTTCTCACTATGTCGGTGTTGTCGAGAAGCTGGATTGCCTCGACGTTCACATGATGATGAAGTCTACGTTCGTGAGCTTCTGCATATTTTTGAATGACTTTATTGACGAACTCTATAATAAGGTCCCGGTGGAGATCGTCGTTTCTTACGTAGGTACCAGGGTGCGTTTAGCTAAGTATTTGAAACTATATTTTGTGAGGGATAAAAATATATTTTGTTACGGCTCGTTACGGCTACGCTGTGGACATGCTACAAGTACGCTACATCTGCGTTGGCTATTCACTACGGCTTGTGAGTACAAAATCTAATAAAAATTACTACGGTCATGCTGTGCCTACGTTTTGCATATGGAACGGGCGCGCGGGCGGCGGCGTGGCGCAGCACTCCTAGCAACGTTAGCATAGCTCATAGCATAGCTACGCTACGGCACAGAATAAATAATAGTACGCTACGGCTAGCTACGGCTGCGCTACGATGCCACTATGGGACGAGCTCTGTGGCGCGGCAGGAGAATGTTTGCCTGCGAGGCTGCGACGCAAGAGGTTGCTGGTTCGATTACCGCCTCGGAGCAAATATTTGTACGATCAGCAGGTGTTCAGAGTGTTCCGGGTATTTTTGATGTATAATAAAACATATCTATCTATGTAATGTATTGTATTTAAGTATATCAGTTAATCTAGTACCCATAACACAAGCTCTGCTTAGCTTGGGGCTCGATAATGTTGTGTGAACTATCCAGCATTATTTATTTATGATTAGTTATGTCAATTATCTATCCGGCATTATCCAGGCACCCGGTTATTATCCAATATACCAGGCAAGCCGCAGGCTGCAGGAGTAGTCCAGTAACCGGATTATCTGGAATACATGTGAAATCGGAGCGACCTCTGTTCGGTATTCATAATGAATTCATCCAATATGTCGGGCGGGATTATAATGCAATTGGTGCTCCGATTTTAATGCGGGTTTATTTGGCCGTGGTGTGTCCGGCCCAAGAATAGACCCCTCTGTCTCCTCCCGTGGATGTCGTAAAAGCCGACTAAGGGATTACCCGGAGTTGTTAGTTAAATTCGTTGGTATAAGATTTGTCCTGGCTGTTAGCTTATTTAAGGAATTTGTTATTACTAGAAGAAAGTGTTAGTCGTGAGACGCAATGGCAGCGATGAGCTCACCACTTGTCACGTCTATTTCCCACGGTGAAAAGAGGCCCAATTGAGGCTCTGCCTATACTCTTATGGGGAAAAAGGCATGTGTATGTATGTATGTATGAAAACTGTTATTTGTATGAAAACTGGTGTTATAACACTGAAAATTGTAGATTCGAATTGCCCTGCATTTGTTTTAACGCGGAACACGAGCGAAACTAATTTCTAAACATGACCTTTGATGAAAAGGTCAATATCAATATGCACATCATCAGACAACCTCAGAGCTCATTGTGACGAGACTTCCACATAGAGGCCGTGTCAAAAATGTTGGGAAGGGTTGCTTGGCAGTTGGATTAGTGATCGCAGTATTGGAGATAAGTCTACCAGGTGGATGCTGCTGCCCATCCCCTGGTGTAACCTAATTAGTAGTGCTGTTCCAAAGGATATATGTACAATCCTACTAATCCTACTAATACACTCATCAACACGGTCTAGGGATATTTCATACTCAATTAAATAACTCGAAAAGTACTGGCCGCATTGGAATCTTTTATACACCGATTTGTTTGTAATTTATCTCAGACTAATTCCAAATTCAAATTTTTGAAAATTCTTTTGTTTCGGTGGCATAAAAATGTCTTGATGTGTAGGAGAGTGAATCTTCATTTGTGCGAAATTTAGAAAACAATACGAATTACGTTTAGTTACAGTTTTTTTTCATTTTTATACGAAAGATAAAGTTAAAATTGAGGTATTGTAGCCATGCAACGCCAACATTTGACGAGGGCGGAGATGTTACGAGCTGTGGGAATGCTGGAAGCTGGGTCTGTTCAGCGTAATGTTGCTGAGGCCATAGGGACCCACCGAAATGTAATTTCAAGATTGTGGACACGCTATCGTGCCACAGGTGAAGTAGCGGAGAGGCACCGGGGGCCAAGTCACATCACTACCCCCAGACAAGACCGATTTTTGCAAATTACTGCGCGAGCTCAACCAAATGCAACGGCGACTCAATTGGTCCAAAGGCTGCTAGTGGAACACCAAGTGCTTGTGAGTGGCCAAACTGTACGAAGGCGACTGCATGAAAGCAATCTACGCTCTCGTAGACCACTCCGGGTCCCACCTTTACGGAGGGGCAATCGTGGACGACGATTAGAATGGATTCGGAACCACGTGGACTGGGGCCGTGAGCAATGGTCCAATGTGCTGTTCACGGATGAATCCAGGTTCGGCTTCCATCCAGATTCACGAAGGACGCGTGTTTGGCGAATTCCTGGACGATGGAGCAGTCTTCAGAACCCTCAGGAAGTTCACCCATACCAAGGAGGAACAATTATGGTTTGGGCAGGAATTCGTCTTGGAGGACGGACGGATCTCGTTTGGGTGCGGGGCAATATGACGGCAGAACTATACGTCCAACAGGTGCTGGGGCCCGTAATCTTGCCCCACAGAACACAAATGGGGCAAGATTTCCTGCTCATGCACGACAATGCCCGGGCACACACGGCGAGAACGGTAGCAGCTTGGTTACATACACACAATGTTAGGGCCTTAGACTGGCCTGCTCAATCGCCAGATCTAAATCCCATTGAGCATGCGTGGGATATGCTGCAAAGAAGAGCTCTGAAGGAAGTTCCTGAAAATCTGGCTACAGAAGATCAACTTTTTGCGCACCTCAGAAGGACATGGGACAATGTTCCGCAGCAAGACATTGACAACCTTTTTCTGAGCATGCCGAATCGTTGCCGATGTGTTATGAACATCATGGGCGCTTTCTCAGACTACTAACTTCAAGTTTATAAACACAAATTAAATGATTTTTCTATTTTTTTAAGTTTTTACTCTTAAATTAAAAGTTAATTCATATACGGTTTCCGTCTATGCTTCATTTTTTTTCCATAAAATCCTGAAATTTTAATCTAAGCTTAATCATTATTAAAAAATGGTAGAATATTAATATAACGTATCTTTTAAATATATACATGTCATATAAATAATTAACACATAGATAGTAATTCGCTTTTTTAAAAATATCCCTAGACCGTGTTGATGAGTATATTATAAATGCGAAAGTTTGTATGGATGTGTTACTCTATGGATGTGTTACTATGTGTTACTTTGTTACTCTTTCACGTAAAAACTACGGGATGGATTTGGATGAAATTTGGAATGGAGATAACTGGACTGCCGGAATAACATATAGGCACATTTTTATCCCGATATTCCCACGGGATCGAGAACTATGCGGAAAACACCGCGGGGCGCAGCAGCAATGCGAAGACTTTTCATCCAATGTACCAGGTGAGCAGCAGAATGCAGGAGTAATTTGGTAACCGAATATCTGGAATACCGGTGAAATGGGGGCGAAAGTTTATCCAATGTAGAGTACGCGTCATGTAAAAAGAACGCTGGAATGCCTGAAGAAGTATGACCGCCAGCGTTCTTCTTACATGACGCGCATTATACCAGGCTAGCAGAAAAATACAGGAGTAATCGAGACCTATGTGGAAACACCGCGGGCGCAGCAGCAATGCGAAGAATTTTTATCGAATGTACCAGGGGAGCAGCAGAATGCAGGAGTAATTTGGTAAACGAATATCTTTCCACGGGATCGAGACCTATGCGGAAAACACCGCGGGGCGCAGCAGCAATGCGAAGACTTTTTTTCATCAAATGTACCAGGCGAGCAGCAGATTGCAGGAGTAATTTGGTAACCGAATATCCTATACTCTTTCACATAAAAACTACTGAATGGATTTGGATGAAATTTGGAATGGGGATAACTGGACTCCCGGAATAACACATATGCACATTTTTATCTCGATATTCCAACAGGATCGAGACTTACGCGGGTGAAACTAACTTCACCCGCGTAAGTCTAATAATACTAGCTTAATAATACTCCGCTGCTTAATAATCCTGCGCAGACGAAGTCGCGGGTTACAGCTAGTAAGTATATATAACGAGGGTGCCTTGAAGTTAGCCGTTTGAAAACGCCCATCAAATTTCATCCCTATTTTTCTACAAGCTCGTGCAAAAAAAAAAAACAAGTCGGGTTAGTTACACCACTTGAGTTATACTCAAGATCGGCTGGACCGATGTTAGTTATCTCATTTTTGGTGGAATCTTCTCCGCTCCGAATAGCAGAATAAGTAATAAAATATCTGGGGGGGAGGGGGGCGCTGGGGCTGTTCTTCACCGGGGGCTACCCGTGCGAAGCCGGGGCGAGTCGCTAGTTTAATATACTATGTATGTATGTGTGTCTAGGTGGAATCTTGCAATGATTGTCCGAGTGGAATCTTGCAACTGAATTTTAAAGTAGTTATCCTTGACCGATTGAGCTTAAATTTGGCATACCTGTCAAATTCCGATGACAATACAAAATGACGGTGACAGCGAACTGATCTGATGATGGAGACGGAAGGTGGACAACGGAACTCCTCGATGGATAATATTAGTGTTTAGGCTCATTTTTATCAGCACACGGTTACCATCACTAATTTTATAAAAGCTTGTATTGAAAAATATACTTTTTACGAAAACTTATACTATACAGCTAATTTCAGGGTGCCCTAGTTGTATCAGCAGAACTGTATATGGCAAAATAAAATTAAGAAATTCGCACGCACGCCAAAAGCCCAAATGAAATGAATTGACATACTCATGAAATAAATGTTTGAAACGTACTCGGTATCCTCCGGCGTGAATGGGAAGCTGGTCTCCTGAACCCGCGGGGGGCTGTTCTCTGGCTCCTCCTGCAACGGGCTCTCGTAGATCAGAGTCTCCACCATGGAGCCCTTGGAGCTACCGAATGACACCCTGTCGACAAAACAGAAACAATTCAAGCAGGTAATAAATGCAGGCACAAAACTTCTTTTTTATCATCAGAAATTAAAAACGCATTAAAATAATCATTTTAAACTGATCCCTTGGCGACAGGATCGATTAGGAACAAAATTATTGGTATAAGGGATCGATCAGGACAAGGGATCGAACTCAAGGGATCCATCAGTAACTAATCCATTAAAGAACCAAAGATAAATATGTATTTAAGTCTTTCAGGGTCGAGAATCTGGGCTCGGGGGCCCTTCGCGTCTTCAAAATTCTTGCTGGCCATCTGGTCGAAGAGACGCGGGACCCGAGAGCTGGCTCTAATCTGGCTCAACGCATTAGTATTGCCATTCAACGTGGTTCAGCATCTTAGGGACGCTTCCGTCTGTATTGATAATGATTTGGATCAGTTCAGCTATCTTTAGATCGTTTACAACGGTCTTTGGAAATCTTCTACTAACTTAAACTACTAAATATCTGACTAATTTAAAATGTTGTATAACTAATTGTATTAGGTAACTGCAGATACACAATATTAGTACGTTATGTCGAATCACTGCGGTCCGTTCTCTATCACTCTGCACTCAATTTTTGGCCAGGAGGTATGGTGACCTTGAAGAGACCCTTGTGACCAATGGTGAAAAAACCAGTGTGGTGAAATGATTCCAGTGCACCTCACAGAGTCTTCTTTCATGTAAGATACGGCAGCATCAATATCCACCAAATATAGAGATGTCCCAAAAACAAAATTTAATAAAAAAAGACTGATACTAATCAGAGCAGCCGTGCCGGAGCGATGATAACACAGACAAACAGGCAGACAAAAATAGTACGGCCTCGTTTTACTCGAGGTTTAAAAAAAACAGACGGTCTTCGTCGAAGGTTCCAGATAAATACAAGTACATACATACATGTGTTTTGCCCCGAAGGGGTAGGCAAAGCCTCAAAAGGCCTCTTTTCACAGTGGGCTGTACCATCGTGGGAATAAAGACGTGACAAGTGGTGAGCTCATCGCTGCCATTCTCGGCTAACACATTCCAGATAAATATCAAGCCACAATCCAGATAAATATCAAGCCACAATCCAGATAAATATCAAGCCACAATCCAGATAAATAACAAGCCACAATCCAGATGAATACAAAGCCACAATCCAGATAAATATCAAGCCACAAAGCCACAATCCAGATAAATAACGAGCCACAATCATGAATACAAAGCCACAATCCAGATAAATATCAAGCCGCAAAGCCACAATCCAGATAAATATCAAGCCGCAAAGCCACAATCCAGATGAATACAAAGCCACAATCCAGATGAATACAACGCCACAATCCAGATAAATAACAACCCACAATCCAGATGAATACAACGCCACAATCCAGATAAATAACAAGCCACAATCCAGATAAATAACAAGCCACAATCCAGATGAATACAAAGCCACAATCCAGATAAATATCAAGCCAAAATCCAGATAAATAACGAGCCACAATCCAGATAAATATCAATCCACAATCTATTTAAATTCCTTCATGAGACATGAACTACCGAGTTACACCTCATTTATTAAGTTTAAGCAGAGCAGGGCTCACCATGAGCGTCGTGAAGTTGGAAACTAGTCAAAGTGCAAATAATATTTATTTTATGGTGGGAGTGCTGACTGACCGTCTATCGACCTTTATGAATGACGAGTTCCGGCCGAAGGGAGTCAAGTTCAGGAAGTTCACTGGACGCCTGACACGAGACACCGCGCCAGCGACACACGTCGCCGTAAACACGTGATCAATAAAATGTTTACTAGTATTTTCATTAGGTACACATGACGGAATATTACCCACGATGGAACGGAGAAGGAATATTCGTTTAGAGCGAGAGGTAGTGTGTGTTTGCATTTTTTTTTCATTTATTGTTTCCGAAACGGTTTGATCGATTTAGATACGGTTTAATTTATCTGAAAGATGGTTTTTGCTAGATGGTTCGTAGCTATGTTGTGTAAATAAAAGAATTGTACGAATCATAGATCTAGAATGTACCGAAAATTCTAAGTCGAAATGGTACGAAATTACGAATTGAGCATTTATCCGATGGGCGCATGGACTTAGAAGCATGAAGTTATAGGTAACCTATAACTTCATGCTTAGAAGTCCATGGATGGGAGATGCTTTCATTTTGACAAGTTTCTGAATTTTGTTCAGTGTTTGTTTCTGTTTTATGAATCCAGTCCAAATAAAAAAAAAAGTGCTTATGTCGTCATGAGGCTAAGGTCAGACCAACGCGTTCAGCCCGCGCCCGCGGTGGGTGCACGGTGGCGGCGCGGGGCGATATCCATTGTCGTGCACGCCACGCAGGCACGGGCTGAACGCGTAGGTCTGACCTTAGCCTTAGAGCAACACGGTGACGTCATAGACCGTTATTAAGCCGATTTCTATGTGGCCAGCAGGTATGTCTAATAAAGAGGTTTTTTGAAAAATTACAATGGTTTCGAACAACGTATATACCTATTTGTTAGATGCTTTGTCTGTCTGTGAAAATTATCCCAAAAAACTGCTCTAAGGTTTTTCATGAAATTGTGATAAGGTAGGAAGGATGGGTAGTTTTAACATGAAAAAAGACAAAAAAAATACAAATCAAAGAAGCAAATAATATAATGAAAATTAATACAATTAAGAGTTAATCTATTATTTATCTATCTAACTTAGTCCCAGAGATGGGAAAAAACTGATTACCAAAAAAAACTTGAAAACATCCCTAATCCTGAGCAAAGTCCTTCATTCAATACTTCTCTAAAATGGGGTTCTATGTATTTGTGAGGGATCATCAGATCAGCTCGCTGTCACTATTTTAATGTATTGTCATCGAAACCTACAGGAATGTCAAATTTCAGTTCAGTTGGATATCGGGAATCGGGAAGTGGTCGAAAATTTGATTCCAAGATTTGATTACATTGTTATTTAGATTCAAGAGCAGTGTCACATTTTATGACACATCACAGCCTTTGTAAGACTGTGCTGAATTTCAAAGAGCACGGTCGAAAATAAGTGTTTGCTGATCAAATACGATGGACTGGAGAACCGATGAAAGTTTGCATTTACAGTAGAGTGATGGTGCGGTAGCGGAAAGGCTTGAATGTCATGACTTTTAGCACTGACTTCTGTCCAAGACTTTGGCTTCATACCGTAGCGAAGCACGGGTATTCAGCTAGTATTAGATATACGTAGGAGTATTATTTTTCTGTGTAGTTGACGTAGTATTAAACCGATGACGAAGGAAACCAAACCAAAAAGAAAACAAAGGAAATTCTTCAGTCTGAGTCATGGAGGTATAATCATAGATTTAGTATATTAGCGAAAAAATTCTACGTCTATGGGTATAATAGTAAGTCTGAGTAAACCTAGGAAGATGGACTAAAGCCATGGCGGTATAATAGACTAAAGCATATTATGACGAAGGCTGCGATCAGAGTTGTATCTGTGATCGAAGGACGAAGGGAACCAAACCAAAAGGAAAACAAAATAAATTCTTTAGTCTGAGTCTACTACATTCATGGTCTGAGTAAACCTAGGAAGATGGACTAAAGCATATACCTCCATGGGGTAAACATATACGAAATAGAGATACTACGCATTTAAATTATCTTTGGTACAGACCAGATCGTTCACCGTAAGATGGCACTTGCAAATACTACATGGCAGGTGTTAACTAACGGTTAACGGTCCGGTTCGTTCACTGTAAGATGACACCTGTAAATACTCCATTGCAGGTGCCAACTTACGATGAACCGTCTGTACATGAGAAGTCTAACAAATCTGACAAAACAGTTTCCAAAACACGTCAAAACATTATCATTATTTATTTTTCGGTGTGATTATTATACTTAGAAATATACCTATAGTTTTACAATACTTTACCGACGATACATATTAAGGTGAGTAAATTGATTGTAATTTCTATGGATAGCGAGAAATAGAAGCCCTAATTCCTCCTCCAGTTCTTTGTTTTACTTCGATATTCTAAGGTTATTTTACAAAGCGTAGTACCTTTATAACGCGTAGGTACTGCTAGGGAACACTACCATCGTCTGTCATTTTCTGGGTCTCTTCAAGGCAAGAGTGAATAGGTGCCTTCTAGACCTGGTGCAATTCACACCAGGAGCGACGCAGCGCATAGCGGTGGCCGCGCGACTTTAGCCTTTATGAATCGGTTCATTCGATACACGAGACGGGCCACAAGCAGCTGCCAGCTTTTGGAGCACCGAACAGGACGATCAAGGACCACAGGATCATAGCCAAGGGATCCAACAGGAACTGAACTGCTCATCCCCACTGCGCGCTGCGCGCCGCGCACTCCTGATATGAATTGAGCCTTATACTCCAACGTCGGCACATCGTCCCTTTACCAGCAGGTGAGATGGCGGTCATACAAAGATCGATTCAAAAACGGATTTTATTTATTTGGGGAAAAATACCTTGTTAAGTAGGTCGGTCCCAAGCTAAGCACAGCTTGTGTAATGGGTACTATAACTGTTACTTAATACATTACATAGATAGATATTTTTTATCTTACATTGAAAATACCCAGAATACCCTGAACAAATATCTGCAGATCGTGCAAATATTTTTTCCGAGGCGGGAATCGAACCCGCATTCTCCTGCGTAGCAGGCGAACCTTCGCCCACCGCGCCACATTGGACGTCTGTTCGATTATTGTTGATGCGAAGTCGACTATTATCTAATCTGTGGCTTTGTGCGAACCTTTTTTAACAGTAGTAACCACTATGATCATCAACATCATCAGCCGGCCGTTATAGTCGTCCACTGCTGGACGAGATCTTCCTCGTTACTATTTTATGATATTCAGCTATTATCACATAGGTACTCGTAAATAGCAAAGAAAGAAGCCGTGCTGATCTAGATTATTATTAAATCGAGAAAGGCTCCGACAAAAATTAAGTAGGTGTTCAACAATCGATCACTTCACTAGCCACACTTTCTAATCGACCTACTAAAGCCTCTATAAGGAGCATCAACGGTCACGTTAACTTAGCACAGAATACCTGACAGGCTTATACAATTAGATAAGTCTGAAATAAGTACCTACGTGTAAAGACTCTGTAGTGGAATACGTTTTTTGTTGAAAGATATCTTTCAGAACCGTGTGCTGATCAAAATGAGCCCAGACACTGCCGGTCTACTATTATCCATCAAGGAGTTACGTTGTCCACCGTCCGTCTCCATCATCAGATCAGATCGCTGTCACCATAATATTGTATTGTCACCAGAGTTTTTTGTTGAAAGATATTTTTCAGAACCTTGTGCTGATCAAAATGAGCCCAGACACTGCCGGTCTACTATTATCCATCAAGGAGTTACGTTGTCCACCGTCCGTCTCCATCATCAGATCAGATCGCTGTCACCATAATATTGTAATGTCACCAGAACTAAAGGTGTAAGTAGGTATGCAAAAGTTCAGCAATATCGTCTGGGAGGAAAAGGTTCAAAATTAAGTTGCAAGATTTGTCCCAAACATATAACAAACTAACAGGTAAAGTTCAGTAAAAGACCCATCAATCAATCGGGTGATCAGCTGTTCTTTCATGAGCTGCGGATAAGGTAACTGGCGCTATTTACCCTAGCTTCATCGCTGGAAGCCTCCAGGTAACGGGATATAGCTCAGATGCCTTCCAGGCTTCAGGTGGTCCATCTGTGGGCCCAGAATTTATCAGAGCAGGATCTTCGGCGGCTGCGTTGCCGGCGCGGTCATACATACGCCGCGCCAACAGCATCACAACGTTATCAATGCTTGGTTTATGGGCAAACCCAAAACGATTTGTATACAACATGTACACGGTATCCCTTTACATCAGCCTTCTAAAAAGAGTTTTCTTGGTATTCACAAAGTAATATTCTACGGGAGTGTTAGGTACGTAAGTATAGCTCATGTGATCCAAATACCAGAACCCAAAATAGGCATAAAATTAACCACTCCCAGATAAGCGAAATGGACGTTGTTTCATCTCACTGACGCCTGCCAATGTTGAAGTTATTTTAATTCCATTGTTTTCTATTTGCAAACAAACTAATTGAATAAATAGCTTCAGTTTATTCTTACTAACCGTAAAATTAAACATGATTGTTTATGTATTGGTTTATCTTGGAACTAGATTGCTTTATCTTTCGGTTCCCACGTAGGTACACCTCGACGAACTTTTCGCCTGAATTACTCTACAATTCTACACATTTTTAGGGTTCCGTAGTCAAAGACAAGGAACCCTTATGGATTTGTCATGTCTGTCTGTCTGTCTCTGTCTGTCTGTCTGTCTGTCTGTCCATGTATGTCACAGCCTTTTTTTTCCGAAACTATAAGAGCTATACTGTTGAAACTTGGTAGGTAGATGTATTATGTGAACCGCATTAAGATTTTTACACAAAAATTAAAAAAAAAACAATTATTTTTGGGGTTCCCCATACTTAGAACACAAACTCAAAAATTGTTTTTTCATCAAACCTTTACGTGTGGGGGTATCTATGGATAGGTCTTTAAAAATGATATTGAGGTTTCTAATATCATTTTTTTCTAAACTGAATAGTTTGCGCGAGAGACACTTCCAAAGTGGTAAAAAGTGTGTGTGTCCCCCCCCCCCCCCCCAATAACTTCTAAAATAAGAGAATGATAAAACTAAACAATATATATATAATGTACATTACCATGTAAACTTTCACTCAAAATTGGTTTGAACGAGATCTAGCAAGTAGTTTTTTTTTAATACGTCATTAATCGTAATCCATCCAAGAAATTTCATATTATGTTACTTGCTGCTACGGAACCCTTCATGGGCGAGTCCGACACGCACTTGGCCGCTTTTTTCTGGTTCATTCAGTACTTCCACTCCCGACTAACTGAACCGATAATTTTGTACAATATAAACTATATATTTTTCTCAACGGTACAACTATTTAGCTGGTTAGTTTAAGGCAGCTGATTGGTCTCATTTGGAGGCTTTGTCCCAATAGACAAAATTATGTTCTAAAAAAAAAAACATTCATTTACCTTTTATAAAGTGAACGTACAAAAATGTAATAAATACCTGTTCATTCACCAATTGAAAAAAATAACGAAGTGCAGCTGTTTTCGACTTCAAATTTGATTCAACTTCTAAACGACTTAGAATTTTATACTTTTTCTTTCACCTAAATGTCCATAAAGAATTTATCTTCTAGTTTAACGTATGATTCTCTGATACGACGATTTTCACGTGGCAAATTATTGATTTTCGTGATTTTCACTTACTTTTCGTTCCGCGCTTGCTATTCTTTCACTTTCTAACTTACCTAAACATTAATTTGTCTGTTGTATGCGCCTTAAGCGTAATTCAGCTGGACGGTTCGACGAGGGCTAGGCGTAATGAAGAGGCCAATAATTACGATCCTATGGGCAAGTCCCTGTCTGCTCTCCAGCAGTTTATGACGCTACAGACTCCATCTTAGCTCTAGCCATTCATAACTCGTTATGGTTCGATATGTGTTTTATTTGTTAAGTTATGTCAGAAACATAAAACCCGGCCAAGTGCGAGTCGGACTCGCAAACGAAGGGTTCCGATTCCGACAGCGTAGGCTTAGGGTCCCGTTGGCACCGCACAAATTATCTTAAACTGCCTGCCTTGATAAAGACACAGGAAATAGACTAACAATTTGTACCTAATTCTTTCCTTCATAACCAAACGAAGAAAAATGTTTAATTGCGTATTTTCTGTGAAGTAGCGTAATCATCCTACTAAAGGTAGGACCGCACGAGACGGAACTGCACCGTAGAGGAACTGTGCGACATGACGCGGCAAAATATTTTTACATTAAATTATATAATACAACACACACTAAGCGGCAACGGAACTATACTGCGGCACTGATGCAAAGTTGATCAACTGATCAACTCAGTTCGCTCAGTTCCGCTGCGGTGCAGTTCCGTCTAGTGCGGTCCTGCCTGTATGTCGCGCTTCCGTTCTACAGTGGCTCTTAGATGTACAGAGTTTGTTTAGTTTATGAATACCTAGGATACTGATTAGTATACTCTTTGCTGTGGTTTTGTTCCAGAAACCATGGCTAAAAAGGAGCCGTCGAATGTTGAACGCGACCTCAACACAGAGGCTTTCCAGATGCGGGCACAATGGAAAAAAATGGACAACTGCAGAAAGCAATGGTTTGACAGGTGGAGCTGGCTTCTGGACGAGAGAAAGTAATTATAATTTTTTCTCAATCACGCCGAAACTTCTGAGCTGATTTCGATGAAACTTCATGAATGAATTCATGCCCTGGATTGAGCTATCTATGGGCTACTTTTTAGGGTTCCATACCCAAATGTCAAATAATGGAACCCTTATGGATTCGTCATGTCTGTCGTATCTGTCTGTCCGACCGTATGTCACAGCCACTTTTTTCCGAAACTGTAAGAACTATGCTGTTGAAACTTGGTAAGTAGATGTATTCTGTGAACCGCATTAAGATTTTTACACAAAAATAGAAAAAAAACAATAAATTGGGGGTAGGTACTCCATACTTAGAACTGAAACTCAATTATTTTTTTCATCTAACCCATATGTGTGGGGTATCTATGGACAGGTCATTAAAAATGATATTGAGGTTTCTAATATATATTTTTTCTAAACTGAGGGGGGGCGGGAGGGCTGTAACTTCTAAAATAAGAGAACGATAAAACAAAAAAAAATATATGATGTTCCTACATTACCATGTAAACTTTCATTGAAAATTGGTTTGAACGAGATCTAGTAAGTAGTTTTTTTTTAATACACTATTATTAAAACATCGATCAAAGTTACAACGAACTACAAGAACTTTTACATTATGTTACTTGCTGCTACGGAACCCTTCATGGGAGAGTCCGACTCGCACTTGGCCGCTTTTTTTTTAATGTCATTTTGTAGGAACCTTCTCCTGAGTCAGGAGAAATGTGTTATTGTCAGGAGTCCTGACAATAACAAAGACAACAAAAAAATAATTAGCGAAATCGGTCCAGCCGTTCACGCGTGACCTATTTGACCGAGGGAAATAGGGATTCATTTGTATTTAAAGGTACAGATTAAAATCCCCTGACTATTATAAATGTTCCATTAAAATTGGAAAAACGGACTACATATTATATGGAAGAACATCGGGCGCTTTCACATTGCACGATAACGACAAGACACGGTTTCGTGCCGATATCGTTGACAGTGTGTAAGCGCAGCACACACATCTATGTCTGTGCGCCGCACTTTGTTAGTGCTGCGGACATGTGTGTGGTGTGGTGCATCGTTACACCCCTGGGTATCGCCGACGTTATCGTGTCGTGTCGTTATCGTCCAATGTGAGAGCGCTCCGTCTGTCCTAGCCGAAGGTTTTATGTTTTAGATGTGATTTCCTTGCATTCTTAATTATGTCTGTGGCTGCCGCTGCTTGCATCAAAAACACAGAATAAGGACTAAAACAAAAACTTAGGCCTGACTACCAGCGGTACCTACACTCGGTTCACTCGAAATAAACGTCATAACACATAAATAATCAGATTGATAGAAAGATGATAACAATCAAGAAAGAGTGAAAGAAAAACAGCAACTGTTTACCAAGACATTACTAGATGTCGCTAATAAAAATGTACCAAAGCTTGATCGCGCTGACGAAAACGCATCGTCTTTGCAAGGCTTCGATTGGCAAAATGGATCATCACTTTGTTATTAGTATATGTTAATTAGGACATACAGTTCATCATACTCCATCCAGGTGGAGGACTCAGGTGGAGCACGAGGAACGACCCTTTCAAAGTTCACAAAACCAAAAATTTATGAAGAATTCTTTTTGAGATGGATACCTACTCTTTTTTCGGAAGACGGATAACAACAAAAATAACTCTTAAAAACCTTTGCACACCCGACGTACTATTATTTATTCTGTGACCCGACTGAACGTGATAAGTGGCTCAGGAGACAAATCTTCATTATGGTACTAAAGCGCCAATTGGGCCATCGATGGTATACTAGTGGAATAAATCAGTAGGTACAAGTTATACCATCAATGCTACTACAGTGCCAATTGGGCCATCGTTGGTACTAATAGAATAAATCGGTACCCGTTGTACCATTAATGGTACTAAAACGCCAATTGGGCCATCGATGGTATACTAGTGGAATAAATCAGTAGGTACAAGTTATACCATCAATGGTACTACAGTGCCAATTAGGCCATCTATGGTACTAGTAGAATAAATCGGTACCAGTTGTACCATTAATGGTACTAAAGTGCCAATTGGGCCATCGATGGTATACTAGTGGAATAAATCAGTAGGTACAAGTTATACCATCAATGCTACTACAGTGCCAATTGGCCCATCGTTGGTACTAATAGAATAAATCGGTACCCGTTGTACCATTAATGGTACTAAAGCGCCAATTGGGCCATCGATGGTATACTAGTGGAATAAATCAGTAGGTACAAGTTATACCATCAATGCTACTACAGTGCCAATTGGGCCATCGTTGGTACTAATAGAATAAATCGGTACCCGTTGTACCATTAATGGTACTAAAGCGCTAATTGGGCCATCGATGGTATACTAGTGGAATAAATCACTAGGTACAAGTTATACCATCAATGGTACTACAGTGCCAATTAGGCCATCGATGGTACGAGTAGAATAAATCGGTACAAGTTGTACCATTAATGGTACAAAAGTGCCAATTGGGCCATCGATGGTATACTAGTGGAATAAATCAGTAGGTACAAGTTATACCATCAATGCTACTACAGTGCCAATTGGGCCATCGTTGGTACTAATAGAATAAATCTGTACCCGTTGTACCATTAATAGTACTAAAGCGCCAATTGGGCCATAGATGGTATACTAGTGGAATAAATCAGTAGGTACAAGTTATACCATCAATGCTACTACAGTGCCAATTGGGCCATCGTTGGTACTAATAGAATAAGTCGGTACCAGTTGTACCATTAATGGTACTAAAGTGCCAATTGGGCCATCGATGGTACTAGTAGAATAAATCGGTACCAGTTGTTCCATTAATGGTACTACAGTACCAATTGGGCCATCGTTGGTATACTAGTGGGATAAATCGGTACCAGTTCTACCATCAATGGTACTGCAGTGCCAATTGGGCCATCGATGATACTAGTGGAATAATTCGGTACCGCAGTTGTACCATCTATGTTACTACATTGACAATTGGGCCATCAAAGGTCCTAGTGGAATAAATCGGTACCAGTTGTACCATTAATGGTACTAAAGTGCCAATTGGGCCATCGATGGTATACTAGTGGAATAAATCAGTAGGTACAAGTTATACCATCAATGGTACTACAGTGCCAATTAGGCCATCGATGGTACTAGTAGAATATATCGGTACCAGTTGTACCATTAATGGTACTAAAGTGCCAATTGGGCCATCGATGGTATACTAGTGGAATAAATCAGTAGGTACAAGTTATACCATCAATGCTACTACAGTGCCAATTGGGCCATCGTTGGTACACTAGTGGAATAAATCGGTACCAGTTCTATCATCAATGGTACTACAGTTCCAATTGGGCCATCGTTGGTATACTAGTGGAATAAATCGGTACCAGTTCTATCATCAATGGTACTACAGTGCCAATTGGGCCATCGTTGGTATACTAGTGGAATAAATCGGTACCAGTTCTACCATCAATGGTACTACAGTGCCAATTGGGCCATCGTTGGTATACTAGTGGAATAAATCGGTACCAGTTCTACCATCAATGGTACTACAGTGCCAATTGGGCCATCGTTGGTATACTAGTGGAATAAATCGGTACCGCAGTTGTACCATCTATGTTACTACATTGCCAATTGGGCCATCAATGGTCCTAGTGGAATAAATCAGTACCAGTTGGTCCGGAGGTGAAATGTATTCAAAGGGATAAGGAATTTTCGAATTTTCACAATCATCTTCGAACCACTTATTTATTTAAGAAAACCACTTACAAATCAGTTATTCATATGTGACTGTTGGGTGTTATGTTATGTTATGTATATTGTTTGGCAAATTGCCATACAGAACTACCCTAAAGCACAGAATAAATATTAGTACAAGTACCTAAAGTAAGGTGTCAGCTCGCAATTGCACGTTCCAAATACAGTCTAATTCTGCCGAGACTGGCTGAAGTCGGAGCTACCGCATCAAAGGGCATTCGACACGGATATTAAATCCATCATGAGCGCTGGTCCCACCGCAGAGTAACGAATAGTCAGTATAGTTCGACAACAAAGATTAATAGTTACTTCGGTTCCGCTATGCGAAACCAATCACTAGCAAACGTTTCAGCCTGTACGGGCTAAAACAAATATTAATTCCGTTTTCGATGAAGCGAATCACGCACGACCCAGCGTTTGTAGACAATCGCACACACAAATAAAAGCGTAATGCGCTAAGTAATAAATACAATTACAAGCGAAAGCGAGGATCGCGCCCTGGGGGTTCCGTACAGTAAAAGCATACTGGGAAGCCGCTTGGATTCGCTGATCAAACAGCCAGCACACAGCTGACGGTAGTTACTGAAGGTTACTAAGTTAAATCATCATCAAAGTGCTAAGCAAGTGTAAATAAGTGTAGCGACACATCCGCTGAAAGCTCGATGCCGAAAGTTCGTAATACGCTCGCAGTGAGCGACTGAGTTTACTAGTGAATTTTGTGACTTGTCTTTTTAATGTTATATTGAATATTGTTGTATTGCGCTTGTACCTTTGAT
Source organism: Operophtera brumata (assembly GCA_932527175.1). NCBI lineage: Eukaryota > Metazoa > Arthropoda > Insecta > Lepidoptera > Geometridae > Operophtera > Operophtera brumata. The sequence goes on from OW052239.1 coordinate 68,684,708, forward strand.
TGTCTATAAATTATCAAAGGCTTGTACATTATCTGGTTCTTATAGTTGAAGTGAGCTAAAACTTTGAAACTGTTAGTGCAAGATCTAAATCTTTGTATTGGTTCGATTGTGTTTTTTTTTAATGACTAAGACGATATTATTTTCCGGTTAAATATAAATGAAATTCAAAAAGTGTCGTACTCGTAGCTAGATCGTTGATGACCTCAACTTTGTTAGCTATGCGTTTGTTAGGGGAAAGACAGAAAGCAATCTCGTTTTTGGTCGATTTTCATCGGACAGACAGATAGACAAACAGACTCTTATGGATTAATCCATAAGGAACCCCTAAGAGCAAACTCCCCCCTGAGAGGAACTCTTAAGAGTTCTGTTTTCCTGTTGAGGTACGAAACCCTAAAAATGGACGGCTTGTACGGGAAATAAAGAGATAGAACGGTGTTAGTCGATTCATTTACATGTTAAAAAACTAATGGATTATCGGGAAATAATTGGATGGCTCTTGTCAATTGCTCATGTCATCTCCATACCATCGATAGGTACATGTAGTAGAAATAGGTAGCAACTTTGCAGTACGCAAACTTACGAAATGTTACTTTAACCACAGAGCTTGTTAATAGGTACGAGTTAAAATTTGAAGGGTTAAAAATAATTCTATACGTACCAATACTGTACAGTGACGACATTGTTTGGTATAATAGTTGGTACAATTTTTCACATTTCTCGCAATAGTTATGTTGAGTTGGTTTCCAGCGGGTCACCCACCATGCAGCACCGTGGATCTACCTACATATACATAATTTTTAAACTTATTTTTAGACTAACTTTAGCCGAAGCTGAAGCTATTAAACAGGAGGCAGCCGCATCTCTTCCTCGAGTGGTCAGCAAGCTGGAAACTGGCAAGACCTTGAAACCTGTACCAGTCACGTCGACCGGGTTCATTGGCTGGATCTCCTCTAAGTATGACCTTGTAATCACACGACACAGGGGATCCTAGTGTGGGATCAGGACTATTTATGTGATTGTTGGATGTTATGTTAGTTATATTCGTTGGTATGAGATGGCTGGAATGTGTTATTAGGTACTGGGAAGTATCGGCGATGCTCTCACCACTTGTCACATCTGTAATCCCACGATGTTGCAACCCACGGTGGGAAGAGGCCCATTGAGGCTCTGCCTACCATTTCGGGGAAAAAGGCGTGTGTTAATGTAATGTATGTATGAATGTATAAAAAATTATGGCAGCGAGCTGATCTAATGATTAAAAGGTGGGCAGCGGAACTCCTCAGTATAACCATTGCAAAAAGTATTTTTGCAATGGTTGGTTTGCAATTACTATTAAATTTCCTTGAACATAGATAGAATTTGTATAATTGTATTCGATAAATATTCTAGGAGGCCTATAGGTACACATTGGGTGATTCCGGGCTGAGATGATGATGAAATATTCAAGAGGAATCAATAGCCTACCATTGCGGATGTGCCTGGAGGCTAAAGTAACATAGATCCCAGGCTGAGACTGAGAATAATCAGAATTCCTACCTAATCATTATAAATCAGTCTATCTAGACTGATTTATTATGATTTCATGGTTCATGGTTGCATTTTAAGGGGATACTATTCGAGAACTAAGGTACCAAAGCAGTAAACGTCATACAACTGATGTTGATAATGAGAAATTGAATAGCCAGAGTTTGTGGTGGATATGATGCAAACATTTTGGCTGTTCGCACTAATATAGCCACGGTTTGTTGCGTGGATATTCGTAAGCGAATCCAAAAACACGGCTCAGAACATTATATAGCAGTACTTCAAATCCCATGCACTGCCGAATTCGACGCGCAAACGTTTCACAATTTTAAGTGAGTTTCGTATATATTCGGTGGTTTCGCTCGAGTTCGATCCAGGAGTTCAGGTGTCAATGTAGTTCTATTTTGTATGAAATACCGTGTTTCCCAGTAGCTTCTTAGTTAAGTTTGGTGGAAATTAGTGCACCCGTTCCAAGGAACATCGCCTCTCAATACTATTTTGAAGGAACCTCATTAACATTAATATCCAGTTTCGAAATCTGACTGAAGTTATCTCCAGGCCCTGATGATGACCAGAACATGAACACTCTTTTATTAGAAGCTTTAATTAACTTGAGCTATATTTACATGTACATGATATGTTAGTTAGTGTGGGACAAATATTGAAACTGATTTTTAATCATTAAACCTAGAGCGATTGTGCTGAAATTTGGCATACCTGTCAAATTCCGATGACAATACAATATCAGGGTGACAGCGAGCTGATCTGATGATGGAACGGAAGTTGGACAACTGAACTCCTCGATGGATAATAGTAGACTGGCCGTGTTTGCTCATTTTGATCAACACACGGTTACCTATCACAAATTTTTATAAAAGCTTGTTGTGAAAAAAAAAAATTTCAACATCATTTGTATCCCGTGATCAATATAGTAGATTTTAAAAGCAAACGGTACTGTAATTCTTGAGTTACTTATTTATAAAACAACTAACTGTTTTATTGTCTGTTAACTATTTAACTTATTTTTTGTTTGTCTGTCTGTGCAATTTCTATAGATAATAGCTCTAATCAAATCGTAAGAGCTGTTGAAATTCATAGGGTAGGTAGTTTTGAAGCCGAGAAAACGATCAAGCTTGGCTCCACAACCGGGAAGATGCAGATTCCCGAGAAATGATCTGGATAAGATACTAGACTTACAGACAGACTGTCGGGGTTTTCAGTGTGTTTAAGAGGTTGGAGGTGGTTTATAGGAGATTTTAGGGGTTTTGGAAATTTGCAGGGGTTGCATGAGTTTTTTAGGGGTTGTACGGGTTTCAAGTGGTTTGTTGGGGTTGAATATGTTTCTAAGGGATTTTAGGGGTAATAGGGGTTATTACCGATGTTTAGATGATTTTACATGATGTTTGTGGTTTAGGGGTATTTAGGGATTTTATGGTTTCTAGAGTTTAGGCGTAGAATACAGGTGTTTTAGGGGTTTTTTCCCAGTTCCCGAGCAAAGCTACTCTGTCCACTAGTCTCACTTAACTAAATTTGTATTCCGTCCGACCTACCTTACCGTAAAAAAAACAGGCTATTAAATGATGTAAGTACTGCTTTAGCTATACGTGTATTGTGAGACGGACGTGGCTACCGGCAAGTCAGTGACGCCGTAACCTCGTCCTAACCTTTTTATTTAGAGATGCACGGTCACGGTCGCAGAATATCAACCATTGTTTGCGCTCAATAGGCGCGCTGATGCACAATCATTACATACACCGCATGCTCTAGTCTAACAAAGTAGGTACTTGCGTGAAAAGGATTCATTAATTCATCATTAGCATTCAATGCTACCTATTCCGATGATATGCTACGCCTTTGAGATAACATGATTCAATATGAGAATATTCAAAGGTCAACAACTTTGTTACAAAATTCTAACATCTCCGAGCGAGGTCTAAACTTCGCTCAAAGATCACGTTTGCTTTACAAATTCACCGCACGACTGCACGCTTCTCGGAGACGATTTTTATGAACTCGTTTACATACTTAGGCACCGTGAGAAAGGCTGAGAAGAACTAGAAGTGAGCTCTAGTTGCATGAACGAGAGCGACGCAATCTTCTTGGAAGGGTTGCGCTTGGAAGCGCCCGACGACTTGGTACTACATTATTAAAGGACATAGAGGATTATGAATAGAGCAAGATTTGAAATCTACGTGTCCTATGTAGGTTAGTAAGACTAAGATTGTTCGCAGGCCCGACTGTCAGCTCGAAATCTACACATCATGGCTGTCGAAGAAGCCACGGCGTCTTCCCGATGCGTGGGACTACAAAAACTACGTCGGTACTAAGTAGGTAATGTATTATATTATTTTAATTTGGAATAAACAGGATTGTGAAATAAATTTCTGTTCACGCCGTAAGTGCTGTCGTTAAACTTGTTGACAATTTGTAACAACACACGGCATAACCGCCCTAATTGGTAAAGCAATTAAAAAAACTGCGATACTTTCATTGTTTTATTCCGATGAGACTAATAAGGCTTCCACTCAGTGGAAAATGTATGTTTGCCATCTAGAATTTCGTTCTGATACTATTTAACATACGTTGAGCTTGTCTATGTTCAAGAACGATTAATAAATAAATAATAATATAAAATAGCCTTTATTTCCCCTTACAAGTAGTCACATAGATCGTATTATTTTAATAATAATTGAATTTGCATGCGTTTCATATAACGTAAATTAATTTCATTTAGTAACAATTTTAAATTGCATGCATTTCATATGATATAGATTTATTTAATTACATTTATAATTCATTATTAGATATGATTTCTTTATTATATTATACAGTTTTAATTATATTTTAATTTTCTATATCTACTTAACCGTGTTTGTTATATTTATTATTTGTTATTATTTTGTTTATTCAGGGGCCATCCATTGCTGAATAAAGGCCTCCTCCATCTCTAGCCAGTACGATTTAAACAAGTATAATTATGACCGTGGTGTGTCCGGCCAAAGAATAGACCCCTCCGTCTCCTCCCGTGGAGGTCGTAAAAGCCGATTAAGGGATTACCCGGACTATTAGTGAGATTCGTTTGTACATAAGATTTGTCCTGGCTGCTAGCTTATTAAGGAATGTGTTATTACTGGAGGAAAGCGTTAGCTGAGGTCGTGAGAATCAATGGCGGTGAGCTTACCTCTTGTCAAGTCTATATTCCCACGATGGTGCATCCCACAGTGAAAAGAGGTCCATTGAGCTTCTTCCTACCCTTTCGGGGAAAAATACGTGTGTCTATGTATGAATGTAATAATCAATTAATTTTAAATAATGTGAAACAAAGAAGGTCATGGAAGTCGGTGTATGGAGGCGGCTCAAGACCGTTCGTCGTGGCATTCTATGGGGGAGACCTGTGTCCAGCAGTGGACTCGTGTAGGCTGAAGCTGGCATGCATTAGATACTGGAAGGCATTAAGAATATTATGTTTTTTACTACGTAAACAAGAAGAAATTTAAACATTTTAAAAACCCAAACGCTTTGAAACGGCGGAACCGATTTTGATAAAACATGTCTAAGAAACATCGTTAGAAAACCTCCTTTCAATTAATAAAATCGCGTTCATACGGGATGCGGGAAAAAGCAGACACACATAGCGTCGGACAAACTTATAACGCCCCTCTTTTTGCGTTGGGGGTTAATGTTTATTGTAAGATTACACAATAAACAAGTTTTTTATTGTAGAATATATTTTTCCAAACATGCCTTTGTGTAATTAGTGATCGAAACGGTGTGCTGATCAAAATGAGGATAAACATGGCATTATCCATTGAGGAGTGTCGTTATCCACCTTCTGTCTCCATCATCAGATCAGCTCACTGTCCCAGCTGTCGCTGTCTGTATTGTATTGTAATCGGAACTTGACAGGTATGCCAAATTTCAGCTCAAACGAACACCGGGAAGTAAGTCAAATTTAACTTTTAAGGTTTGATTACAACGGGTCTTGTGAAACTAAATAAAAGCTTGTAAAAATGTATCCCAATAATGGTCAAAGTTACGATGTTTGGTTGTTTGAATGTTTAATTTCAAATTTATTTTTTAACTTTGATAGACCTTTGTTTGATCACGATCTCACCTGTTGGTAAGTGAAGATGTGGCCGAAGATGAAGCACAAACGTCTAGATGGCACCTATTCACTCTCGCCTTGAAGAGACCCAGATTATAGTTTTGAGGAAAGACAGACGACGATAGTGTATTCCACTCCTTAGCAGTTCGCATTATAAAGGTAGAACTGAAACGTTTTGTGCGACTAGAAGGTATACTAATGAGGTAAGGATGGTACTGAGCCGTACGCCTGCTCGTCCTATGATGAAAAGGAGATGGTGGGAACAGATCGTGCAGTTCCTGCGAGTATTCCCCGAAATGTAACCTATAGAAGATCGAAAGGTATTGCATGTTAATTAACAGATTATTGCCTGGATTGAGCTATAGGCTACTTTTAATCCTGATTATCCGGCAGAGAACTAAAGTCATTGACATAGACCACTGGATTAGCAAGATGAACTGGCAATGGTTTGGTCATATATGCCGAAGAACCGACAACCGTTGAGGTAAGCGAGTTCTAGAGTGGAGACCGCGTCTTGCCAAACGTAGCGTGGGGCGCCCTCTGGCTAGGTGGAGCGATGACCTACGAACGGCGGTGGGCTCAGTGACGCGTGTTGGGAGAGGCCTATGTCCAGCAGTGGACTAGTGTGGGCTGATGATGAAACCTGGTAAAACGCGAGCGAAGCGGAGGTCGGACATTAGTTGAGAATAACTAACATTTAAACTAGGTCACAGAATAAATAATAGTACTACACTAGGTATTCAATTTTACAGTTCCATAGTGTAAAATGTATGGACACAGGATCCAAAAGGTACGTGTTTTTATTTTTAATTTTATTTTCATCTTTTTTATTCGGTCTCTCTCACTACTAATCTGGCGCATGTTGGGTTAGATTTATTCGTTCGTTTCTGTATTTATTTGCCGAGCTAATCCAAAAATAAATATCTTTCGGGAGGTGCATTGAACTGTAAATACATACATTAGGTAACATACATATTTTAGGGATTAAATGCAATGATTGATGCATGTTCGAATTGAACTAAATTAAATTGAAGCCCACTGATAAAAGCCCATCAGACGCAAGATGTGAGTTATGGTCTTCCCAACACCCAGCCCTCTCCGATTTTATTTCACCCGCAGAACATCTGCCTCCCGGCCACGAGCAGCAGTGGCCAACTTGGAAGTCCCTAAACCAGCTGACGACTCAAGTTGGTCGCTGCCGAGAGAACCTGTCCAAGTGGGGTTACATCGACCCATCCCAGAGCCAGTGTAACTGCGGAGCCCTTATACAAAGCATGACTCACCTGCGCTTTTGCTTTCTCTGCCTGACCACCTTCATACTAGAGGACCTGCACCAGGCAACGGAGAGGCAATTGCTTCCAATACAATTTAGTCATGTTTAGCCACTGATACGAAAGAAGAACTAGACTACTTCGTCTTCTTCTTTATATAATGGCTCCTGAGGAGTGCTCCAAACAATTTCGACAATGTCAAGTGGTATAACACGTGGTGTCAAGTGGTGGTGGTGGTACACAAACTCTGCTTAACTTGGGGCATTATCCTGTGTGAACTGTCCAGGATTATTAAATTTATTAATTTAGTTATTTGGTTAATTTATTATTATGGTTTCGCTTACCTCTTCAGTGTTTGGTGTTTGGTGCCATTGCCGAGCAGTTTGTGCTTTGGTTTGTCGAGTGCGCCCGTAGGCGTGGAGGAGGATATCGTGAGGTCGCTGGCGAAGGAGCTCGTCGAGGACTCCTTGGAGATGTTGCTGCGGAGGCGGCGCGCCGCGGACTCGGGGCTGCCGGGGCTGCCCACCAGCTCCAATGCCAGGCGGCCCTTGCCCTGCATCGGCGCCGGCGGCGGCTTCTCTTCCACGGGCACCATATACGACAGCATCGCTGTCTACTCCTTACTCTGTCTATACCGACATTAAAGTCCAGTCTTTGATTTACACAATCAGTGTTAATACTTTTTCATATCACAATCGTTAGGTTATCTGATGTAGTCCTCATAGAGATCTGAAATAAATTAGAAGAAACTAGTTTGAATATAAATGTAAGCGGTAGTTTAGTTTGTTGTTGTGAGTCATGCGTGGGGCGACCTTTCCGTATTTCGCCAAGGTGGTATAAAAATGTCTGCGCTGACACATCGCACGAAGCATTCGGGGGACTCTCTTCCTCTGGATGTTTTGCTCTCGAGCGGAATAAGGGCCATAAAAAATCCTATTCTTGCCTCGGCCTTGGCGGATCTCACCTTTACCATAGTTTATTTGCGGATCGCTTTGAAACATTCCGCGAGTACCTATGTAGGTAACATTTCTAGTGAAACACAAGAGATTGAAATCTACGCATGAATCTATTTCTAGATAAATCTATAGTTCGTTCACTACTTCTTGACGACTGACCATCGAGCAACACGGAACGGAGGCCTGCAATGCTCTAAGCGACCGACAAATGATCTTTGATATCAACTGGAGCAGCTCAGAAGGTAAATTCTCGTAATTATTTTAACCACATTGAAAGTTGCCGAATCTAGACTGAATTCTCAATTGACTGAAATTTCGTATTCTGTGGCCAAACGCTCATTTTAAAAACAATTTTTATTTCGAAAATAATAATAATAAAAAATATAATATATAATAATATATAAAATATATAAATGATAACGTATTTTTTGCAAAATCTAAACAGTTTGTGACAGCGAAAAAATATATGGTAATTAAAAACATACAAAAGGGCACACTGAAGTCCAAAATATGATTTCAATAATTTTTCTCTATAATAAAAATCGTGAACGTAAATATCTATGTAACTTATCTATACGTTGATTAAACATTAACAAATAATATCAAGTATTATAGAGAGCTAGGTATATTTGTATTTTCGATTACGCAATCAAAATTAGTTTTTCTCTGACTTTTCGTGTTGCGAGGGTTATTCTGTCACTTTCTAACTTACCTGAACTTGAATGAGTTAGATAGTGACAGAATTTAGCGTCTTAAATGTCATAAGTCAAGATATATTGAACAAAACTCATACCTAACGTATGTACATAGCATACACGGTCAATAATCAACAATCATCAAACTCCAATAAAACGCAACTATGCCCCAATTCAGCTCACCAAATGCAACAACTCCATTTTGTTCTCATTCCCTGTACTATTCTTAAACACATACTAATTCCAACTTCCTGTGATGAGGCGGAAAATAATTTCGCATGGCTCAAGAATCTAGGCCCCATCTTGAATAGGCAATAAAAATTCTCACCCGTTTTCTGCTAAAGGAAGAAATTTCAGATTACTAACACAACACTATACGACTTTTTAATAAGTACCTAATGGAGTTTTCTCACTGAGAACGATGAATTATTATGGCTATGCGTTTAGGGCGAGAGGTTGTTTGTGAGTGCAAACTATTGTTCCCATTTATCTCCAAAACGGTTTGACCAATTTAGACGGATCATTCTTTTAAAAAAATTAAAGAATAAAAAAACTTGGATAGTATAACCTGTTAGCTACCTTGGGAATTAATAATCTAACGTTATTAATTATTATAAATATATTTAGTATTTTTTATTTATATTTATATTATTAATTTAAAATATCAAATATTGGATACCTCGTAAAATTTTATTACTCTGAGCTGTCCTGATTCCAGTTCTTCACCTGCTAATAGGTTGAAATTATAATTACTATACCTACTTATTTAAATTTGAAATATAATATTTCATAATATAAAAATAAATAAAGAGATTAGTCAATTAATAGGTATTATTTGAGGACTAAAAGAATATTACTAGGTATATATGTGTGTACAGCATACTTATAGTTATAACTAACTTTTAATTCCTGGAATTACAAGGTTTTGAACTGATAATAGGCTAATTTCAGGCGAGCACAACATTTCAGAATAATGAATAGAGACACATAATTAAATATTCTCATGTAAATATCAAAGCCGATTGTTTGAGATAGTTCATTGTCGCGCTGTGTGACTTGGCAGTGACTTTGAACTTTGATCCAAGCCCAGAAAACAGTCTAAAATTAAATCAAATTGTCTCATCATTATGCGGGTGCAAATCAGTACCTACCACTGTACTCCGCTTGAAACTCTATGAGGAAACTTCTTCCTACAACTTTAGGAAAACGTGGTTAAAAACCTGGAGCTTTTGGTAAAAATTAAGATATTTTTTTAAATGTGTTTTTCCCAGTCTATTGCCATACCCACATTTAATGCATTGAGTTGGAAAATAAATTCAAAATCAAGACTCTAAAAATAGGAGGAGGGTTTCAATTCGCCTACATTTTTTGTTATGCATGTTCTTTAATATCTCCGCCAATGAGAGGTTTTCACGGCCGTTTCACATCATGCTTAAACCCTTGAAAATAGATGGCGCCTGCTCTGTACTTAACTGTTAAAATAAAGTGAAATGTCAAAGTCAACAACGTAGTGATATATTTCATGATATTTTGTTACTATCACACAAAAGCACAGACAATGCATTTGTTAATTTTGGCAACCACATTTGAGTCAAAGCCATCTATCGAGCCAAATAGAAATATTTTTTTAAAATTTGAAAATGAAAATCCCTCACTGATGATTATTTCCCTAGTGTATAAGCTTGATACCAAGGTGGTCCCATATTTATAAATTCTATATTATACATTATATATTTCAAAATATTTTCATGTTGTTTGAATGTAGTTTTTGGAGTTTGAATCGATATGCAACTAAAGGCGTTCATGAAGTCGTTTTATTTTCTGAACTGGACTGGAATAAACTCCAGCCACGCGGTGGATCTGACACACACTATTTATTTATTTAAAACGGCGAAATCAAAGACTTTGTAAAAAACAGAAACAATGCTATTTTGTCGTAGGTATCGCGTTTTTGGTGCAGTGATCCCTCGGAATTATAATGTAGTAGTTCCATGCAAATTTTCTATTCGAATCTTTTACTCGGTTTAGTAAGTTAAAAATGTAGGTAATCTAGGATTTTGAATTTTGCGGCATGCCGTACACACCAGCAGGGGCCTAATTCTAGTATTTTTTAAAGAAAAGCCATATGACGACCTCTGTGGCGCGGCGGGCGAAGATTCGCTGCGACGCAGGAGGTTGCGGGTTCGATTCCCGCCTCGGAACAAATATTTGTGCAATCTGCTGATATTTGTTCAGGGTGTTCTGGGTATTTTCTATGTATAATACAAAATAATCTTGGACATAGTGCATCGCTTCACCGTTGACTGTTATTCGATATTCGGCGAAATAGTTTCCCTCCAGGCAGGCAGGCAGGATAAAGAAATTGCGAGACGCACTGAGAACGCCTGGCGGAGCTATTGGTCGGTGAAGGAGCTGATGAAGGGTAACCTTCTAATGATACTAAAACGCAAACTAATGGACATGTGCATCCTTCCCGTCTTGACACGGATCACAAACTTGGTCTTTGACAAACATCCAGAAATCCAAACTAAAGGTTTGCCAAAGAGCAATGGAGCGCAGTATTTTAGGCGTAACTGACTGACCGCATCTGAAACACCATACTGCGCTCCAAAACCAAAGTCGCCGATGTGCCGCATGCCCGACGAACTTTGGGCCAAAATCACCACGGCATGGAGCACTAATACAGCCAGGCGACGCCGACGTCGCGGCAGACCACGCATAAGGTGGCGAGATGAACTGGACGCCTATGAGAGGGAATGGGAAACGGTTGCACAGGACCGTGGTGACTGGCGGAAGTGGGGGCAGGCCTTTGCCCAACAATGGGACAGTATGGGCTAATAGTAATAATAGTAATAGTAGTAATACAAAATATCTATCTATGTAATGTATATTGTATTAAGTATTATCTAGTACCACAAGCTCTGCTTAGCTTGGGGCTAGATAATCTTGTGTGAACTGTCCAGCATTATTATTTATTATTTATATTTATTATTTAATAGTACAATTACTAGAGGCTCAGACTACTTTGAGCCCGGAATAACGCGAGAGTAATAGCCGGTGGATTCTAGTGTAGGTACATTGTGTTGTGTCCGCTGCAGGCATGCACCATTGACCTGGCCCCCTTAAACTACCTACGTGTATTGTCAAGGCCGCCATCACTCCCATTCAATCCGCTGCTCTATAGGTGCATTATGTAGGGAGAGCTGGTCAATGATGTTATTAAAACCGGGCTGTAGTATGTACTTACCTACATCTTTGTCTTTGAAGTTTTTTTACACGTTGTACATATGTATTTTCCCTAATATCTCAAAACCTTAAAATGATTTAAAGAAGCATTGAAATGTCCAAGTTTAACTCTTTCACATGACAGCCCACTTGATCTGACTTCGTCTGACTTTTTTTGTACCCCCACTTGCACACCAATATCTCAACAACCCCCCGACTGATATACCTAGCTCATAACTTTACCGACTATCATACTATGTAAGCCCGTACTAAATTTCATGATTATCGTTTTAACGGTACGGAAGTTTTCATCGGACAAACATACATACATACAAACGCCGATTCTTCCAAGTTGACTAAAAAAACTCGCTTCGCTCGTTCAATTATAATCTTCTTGACCCGGACAGTGGTATAGGCTACCACAAATGTAGAAAAAACTATTACCAAAGAATATGAAAATTGCAACCAGAAATAACTGTCAAAAAAACAATGATATGAATTCGGTACCAAAATCAAGATAGGCAGGTTTTAAATAGTTTACATTTAAGTAAATATAAATATACAAGCAGTCTTTATGAAAAGAGAATGAAAAAGCACTCTGTTTTTCTTTTTGTTTCTCGGCTTCGGCAGCGTCGGGGCCCTAGGTTATGCGTCCTAGACGCTATGTGCTTCCATATGTGTTCAACACTAAAATAAGATGGACGGTGTACGTACCAAAAAGTAAATATCTTCAAAACTTCATCTTTCGAAAACGAGCACCACGTCAGCGCTGACCTGACCCGACCTGAAAGAAAAACTAGGTTATTGTTTTGGCAACTCTACATACTATGCCTACAAGGTACCAACTCGATACCACTACCGTTACTCTTGTCTACCACCATACCCATTCCTGCCGCAAAGCAGTAGTACTCGCATTGCTGAGTTCCGGTTTGAGGGTATGGGTGCCGGTAAAATTACAGGCACTTGAGACTTTTCACGAACGGCACGAACTCGCAGAGCTGTTCAAGAGAGTAGAGCATGAGAGCGAGCTTATTGGACTTTCAATTAATAAATCCAAGACCAAGGTGATGGTCATAGACCGAGCTGGTCAGCTCTCAAGGACAGGTGAACTCTCTTACCTTGAGTTTGTAAGTGACTTTGTGTACCTCGGATCCATGATAAGTGACCAAGGAGGATGCGAAAAGGAGATTCGACGTCGCACACAAATGGCTAAGGCTGCCATGAGTAAGCTCACAAGAATATGGCAGGACAGAAAGGTCTCCAACGCAACTAAAAAGAGACTCGTCCGAACATTGGTCTTCTCCATATTTTTGTATGGCTCCGAGTCATGGACGATCCGAGCGGTGGATAGAAAAAGGATAGACGCTTTTGAGATGTGGTGCTGGAGGAGAATGTTGCGCATCCCGTGGGCGGCAAAAAGAACCAACAAGTCTATACTTGACCAGCTGGCCATCAAGACCAGACTCTCCACCATCTGCTACCAGCGGGTTCTTAGTTATTTTGGACACATAGCCCGAAGACAGCCAGATAACCTTGAGAAACTGGTTGTAGTGGGAAAAGTGGATGGAAAAAGACCGCGCGGCCGATCACCTAGCCGCTGGTCTGATCAAGTCAAGGTACTTACTGGCCTCCCTATCACCGCTGCCCTGAGACAAGCCGAGGATAGAACAGCGTGGAAGAAGCTCGTCAGCATCTCTACTAAATCCTTTCAAGACGGGCACGACCTTCAGTAATGAAGAATACGACGAAGAAGAAGAAGAAGAAGAAGAAGAGACTTTTCATGTTTATGTCTCAGGGCTACAAGGTACCAACTCGATACCACTACCGTTACTCTTGTCTACCACCATACCCATTCCTGCCGCAAAGCAGTAGTACTCGCATTGCTGAGTTCCGGTTTGAGGGTATGGGTGCCGGTAAAATTACAGGCACTTGAGACTTTTCATGTTTATGTCTCAGGGTGGCGGGCGCAGTGCAATGCCACATAGGGCGCGTCCTAGGTCGTCGTGAACTATGAGGTAAAGGCAGAGGTTACCGCTTAACAGCAGGTGGGCCACGTTTGTTGTACGGGAGCCCCCTTAAATATTTATTTTATTTTATTTTTTAGTATGTGTTATTATAGCGGCAACAGAAATACATCATCTGTGAAAATTTCAACTGTCTAACTATCACGGTTCTTGAGATACAGCCTGGTGACCGGCGGACAGACAGACAGACAGACGGACAGCAAACCATTAACATGGGAACAGAAACCTCTGAGTATCGTTGTTTTGGTTGTTTTGGCATAACTTGTCCTACTGTAAAGCTTTTTCCTATAAACTTCATTCGGGGAAAAAAGTCGAAATTCCTCAATTTAAGACATTTTCCTTTAATCGTATCACAAAGCCTTCAAAATTTTAGAGTTGGGAGGTTACTGGATAAAAATGAAAATGCGAAAATGAAAAACCTCTAGGGAGTCTTTCATTTCCGCAATTTCCATATAAAAATTAGACATTTACTGCCATGTCTTTGGAATGTATTGAGTATTTGAGTTGAAGCTTGATTATTTATTTATTTATTTATTATATTTCTTTAGGCAACTAAAAACTCAAATCATATTTGGTATAAACAATTCTATTAGGCGTTCCTGAGGAAAAGAGTCTTGACAGACAGATGGACAGCAAGTTGATCCTATAGGGTACCTTTTTTTTACTATTGAGGGACGGAACATTGAATACTGCAAGCTTTCGTAAGAATTACATAGACAAGTGATCTATGTTTTCCAACCCATATATCCAGCTTCCATCATTCCTATGAAAAATTACATTGATATCATTGACGTACATACATATTTCAGTATTACAAAGTTGAAGAAATAACTCTCGCGCATCTTGCGTACGTAAACACTGGCGTTATCTGTAAGGTCTACTGTCTACTGAAGCGTCTGTGCATACTTGCGTATACGTAGACAAACGTCAACACGCAAGTTAGTGTGATATGAAAGTATGAAGATGACAATCATACAGATCATATCATACAGCTAGCTCATTTTGCGCATTTCGCATGTCTCGGGTTGACGTTAGCCTGTGTAGGCTGGAGAATGTATATTTAAAAAAACCGGTCAAGTGCAAGTCGGACTCGCGCACCGATGGTTCCGTACAAACCTGTAGGTATAAAAGTTATGGTATTTTTATTGCTAAATGAAATCATCATTAAGGGTAAAGGGGTAGTAAGTTTAAAATTGTTACAATTATTTTTATTATATATGATGTAACTAAAAATGTATGCTTTTCGCATTTTTTTTTTGCTATAAGACGTTGCTTCGTACCAAATTTCAAGATTCCGAGTTTACGGGAAGTACCCTGTAGGTTTTGATTCCCTTGGTAGTGTCGAAAATTTGCAGCATAAACAGCTGTGGCTTGTGTGCTTGTTGTGGTGTGATTGCGATGGCTTAGAAGTTTGATTTTTTCACATCTTCAAGGGACAGTAGACCTGAGTATTTGATATGAATTTCCGCTTGATACTTCCACGCGTTCCTGAGAAAAAGGGTCTTGACAAACAGACGGACAACAAAGTGATCCTATAATGGTTCCGTTTAACCTTTTTAGGTACGGAACCCTAGAAAGGATGCGAATTTTACGTAATCAGCCACGTTAGGTACGACTAGTTGCTGATTCTTTAGAAATCGCTGTCTCTTTCGAGGGAACAGCAACGTTGATCTCGCGTCCCAGCTGATAGTAGGCTAACTTCATGTGGGCAGCCGTTTATCAATGGCCGCACCACAATTTACCCAAGTTTTGTCACTGATAGTGCATACATTGTATACCTAGCACAGTTTTTCACAGTATTATATTTAAACGCACTAATTACAAAAACGTTGTGTGCCTTGAGAACTCGAGACTTCCCGATACAGAGAAAACAAAAACAAGAAGCTCAGTCTGCGTACGGTAAGGTGGTTGCTTTTTCATACTAACGTATTTTACCAAATATGGGCAAACAGAGTATAATTTTACACTGAAATGACTGTTGTTGCCTTTTATATTGGTAATTATTTGCGGCAAATCATATTTGGTTGAACAAAACACTAGATTTATAGTGAAAATGACATCAAAATTGTAGTCCATACAAGTCATTCAGTGTAAAATTATACTGTGTTCGCCCCATACTATTTGGTAAAATACGTTAGCATGAAAAAGCAACGCGTCACCGCATCGATCTACGCGTCAACGCTCCAGTGGACAGCGAGCCTAATGTAATTTAAAATAGATCGATAAATGACGTAATATTTACTTCGCATCTGGGCCACGCAATGTTTTGTGGGAGCACGTCATAAAGCTCGTTAAAGCAAGTGCTATTTATAGCGTGCCGTTAGCGGACCACTAGCAAGGTCATAAAGTGACGGTACACTCAGCGTCAGTAATGTTGCTACGCATAGAGCGCAATGATGATCTCAGCCTCAAATTATGCGTCTGGTTTGGAGGAAGCAGACCCGAACAATTTGTGAAATTCCTTTGATGAATTCACACACTACTGTTTTTGTGGTTGCTTTAGATCTACCATAATGATTATATGAGTTTATTAGTCACGGAAAATCTTTATAAAAACTCCGGATGATGATGAAGATCTGTGAGCTTCTACTTAATTATAGAAAAAAGTTTTTTTTTACTTATAGAAATAATAATATATAAAGCTAGACAACGGTGACTGACTCACTCACTGACTCATTGACATGGTTGTTCTCCCAGAAGGAGCCATTTTAGTGATGGGACATGTTCTAGAGATGTGTTTGGGTCGTCAATGTGACCAGGAATTAGGCATTGACATTTTGAAAAATCCAAGATGGCGGCGGTGACAAAAACCATTTTTCGAAAGTTTGTCCGATCGGATCCGTTTAAACGGCGCATCCTATTGTTTTTACGGTGGGATTTACAAAAAAAATAATAAAAAAAAAAAAAACAAGATGGCGGATCCAAAATGGCGTCTTTAATTTTTGCACTTTTGACGACTTAACTTTGGCGAGTTTTGTCTTTTACCAAAGTTGCCACTCGAAAATTGTGTTTATGCAGAAATGTTGCCAGCATCCTGGTGTATATGGGAAAATCCCAACTTTTTTAAAATCCAAGATGGCGGATGGTGTGGCGGCCATTTTGTAAAATCGACAAATTTTGCCAATTTTTCAAATCGATAAAAGGTACTGTTGGCAACTCCTGAGCCGGATGACTTGTATGGGTCGGTCGTGTGATAGGACAATTGGTGTTGCCTGGTGTAATAAAATTTCCCCATTTATAGGGTAATTTCCAAAGTTTTCCCCAAAAATATGAAAAATTTAAATAATTACATTTTGAATCAAATTTTGATGAAGTATTGTTGGAATGCTCCGTTCTAATGACATTTGGCCATTTTGGAGTTTTTAAGCTGGCAACCCTGGGAGGAATCGGTGTTTGTATTTTTGGATTTTGACTCTATATTTTGACGAAAAACTTTCTTCTACCAAAGTTGTCGGACGAAAATTTTGTCAGAATAGAAAAGATTGCCAGTGTCCTAAGGTGTTGCCTGAAGAAATAAATTTTCCCCATTTCATGGGAAATTTCCAAGATTTTACCCCAAAACCTGAAAAATAGAAATAGAGACATTTTGGATCAAATTTTGATGAGGTATTGTAGGAATGTTCCATTTTAATGACATTTGACCATTTTGGAGTTTTTAAGCTGGCAACCCTGGGGGAAATCGGTGCTTGTATAATTGGATTTTGACTCTATATTTTGACGAAAAACTTTCTTCTACCAAAGTTGTCGGACGAAATTTTTGTGGGAATATAAAATATTGCCAGTATCCTAAGGTGTTGCCTGGGGAAATAATTTTTCCCCATTTCATGGGAAATTTACAAGATTTTTCCCCAAAAACCTGAAAAATAGAAATAGAGACATTTTGGATCAAATTTTGATGAGGTATTGTGGGAATGCTCCATTCTAATGACATTTGACCATTTTGGTTTCTGTTAGCTGGCAACCCTGACTGAGGGCGGAGTTTAAATTTTAGGGTTAGACTCTACTTTGTCGAACGACTTTCTTCCACCAAAGTTGACAGATGGAAAATCTGTTTTCACAGACTTGTTGCCAATATCCTACAGTATTGCATGTGAAATAAATTCTCCCCATTATTAGGGTAATTCTCCCACTTTTTTGTTAGTTTGTAATATTGGTGTCGTTTTCGAGTAATATGGAGGTGCTGAGTACGAATATTATGTACCAGTATCCTAAAGTACAGCATGTGAAATAAAATCTCCCCATTATTAGGGTAATTTACCCACTTTTTCGACAGTTTGTAATATTGGTGTCGTTTTCGAGTAATATGGAGGTGCTGATTACGAATATTATGTCATAAATGTCGAAAAAGTCAAAAAAGTCAAAAAAGTCAAAAATGTCAAAAAAGACAAAAAAGTCAAAAAAAGTCAAAAAAGTCAAAAAAGTCAAAAAAGTCAAAAAAAGTCAAAAAAGTCAAAAAAGTCAAAAAAGTAAAAAAAGTCAAAAAAAGTCAAAAAAGACAAAAAAGACAAAAAAGACAAAAAAAAGTCAAAAAAAGTCAAAAAAAATCAAAAAAAGTCAAAAATGTCAAAAAAGTCCAAAAAGTCCAAAAAGACAAAAAAGTCGAAAAATAGATTAACTTTGGTGTAGCTTATCCGAGCTATCGAGACCATCGTGACACGAAGGGGGGAAGTGGCGAGCGAAGCGAGCCACTGACCCCCTGAGTGGAATGATGGTCGAGCGACTGAGTTTAACGAAGAGGCGACGTACTTATCGTATTAATTAGTTTGAGTGTACTGATTACGAATGTTACGTTAGTTTTCTATTTTCAAATTAACTTTGCTGCGGGTCATCGAGCTATTGAGACCATCGTGACACGAAGGGGGGAAATGGCGAGCGAAGCGAGCCACTGACCCCCTGAGTGGAATGATGGTCGAGCGACTGAGTTTAACGAAGAGGCGACGTATTTATCGCTTTAATTAGTTTGAGTGTACTGATTACGAATGTTACGTTAGTTTTCTATCTTCAAATTAACTTTGCTGCGGGTCATCGAGCTATCGAGACCATCGTGACACGAAGGGGGGAAGTGGCGAGCGAAGCGAGCCACTGACCCCCTGAGTGGAATGATGGTCGAGCGACTGAGTTTAACGAAAAGGCGACGTATTTATCGTATTAATTAGTTTGAGTGTACTGATTACGAATGTTACGTTAGTTTTCTATTTTCAAATTAACTTTGCTGCGGGTCATCGAGCTATCGAGACCATCGTGACACGAAGGGGGGAAGTGGCGAGCGAAGCGAGCCACTGACCCCCTGAGTGGAATGATGGTCGAGCGACTGAGTTTAACGAAAAGGCGACGTATTTATCGTATTAATTAGTTTGAGTGTACTGATTACGAATGTTACGTTAGTTTTCTATTTTCAAATTAACTTTGCTGCGGGTCATCGAGCTATCGAGACCATCGTGACACGAAGGGGTGAAATGGCGAGCGAAGCGAGCCACTGACCCCCTGAGTGGAATGATGGTCGAGCGACTGAGTTTAACGAAGAGGCGACGTATTTATCGCTTTAATTAGTTTGAGTGTACTGATTACGAATGTTACGTTAGATTTCTATCTTCATATTAACTTTGCTGCGGGTTATCGAGCTATCGAGACCATCGTGACACGAAGGGGGGAAGTGGCGAGCGAAGCGAGCCACTGACCCCCTGAGTGGAATGATGGTCGAGCGACTGAGTTTAACGCAGAGGCGACGTATTTATCGTATTAATTAGTTTGAGTGTACTGATTAAGAATGTTACGTTAGTTTTCTATCTTCAAATTAACTTTGCTGCGGGTCATCGAGCTATCGAGACCATTGTGACACGAAGGGGGGAAGTGGCGAGCGAAGCGAGCCACTGACTCCCTGAGTGGAATGATGGTCGAGCGACTGAGTTTAACGAAGAGGCGACGTATTTATCGTATTAATTAGTTTGAGTGTACTGATTACGAATGTTACGTTAGTTTTCTATTTTCAAATTAACTTTGCTGCGGGTCATCGAGCTATCGAGACCATTGTGACACGAAGGGGGGAAGTGGCGAGCGAAGCGAGCCACTGACCCCCTGAGTGGAATGATGGTCGAGCGACTGAGTTTAACGAAGAGGCGACGTATTTATCGCTTTAATTAGTTTGAGTGTACTGATTACGAATGTTACGTTAGTTTTCTATCTTCAAATTAACTTTGCTGCGGGTCATCGAGCTATCGAGACCATCGTGACACGAAGGGGGGAAGTGGCGAGCGAAGCGAGCCACTGACCCCCTGAGTGGAATGATGGTCGAGCGACTGAGTTTAACGAAGAGGCGACGTATTTGTCGCTTTAATTAGTTTGAGTGTACTGATTACGAATGTTACGTTAGTTTTCTATCTTCAAATTAACTTTGCTGCGGGTCATCGAGCTATCGAGACCATTGTGACACGAAGGGGGGAAGTGGCGAGCGAAGCGAGCCACTGACCCCCTGAGTGGAATGATGGTCGAGCGACTGAGTTTAACGAAGAGGCGACGTATTTATCGCTTTAATTAGTTTGAGTGTACTGATTACGAATGTTACGTTAGTTTTCTATCTTCAAATTAACTTTGCTGCGGGTCATCGAGCTATCGAGACCATCGTGACATGAAGGGGGGAAGTGGCGAGCGAAGCGAGCCACTGACCCCCTGAGTGGAATGATGGTCGAGCGACTGAGTTTAACGAAGAGGTGACGTATTTATCGCTTTAATTAGTTTGAGTGTACTAATTACGAATGTTACGTTAGTTTTCTATCTTCAAATTAACTTTGCTGCGGGTCATCGAGCTATCGAGACCATCGTGACACGAAGGGGGGAAGTGGCGAGCGAAGCGAGCCACTGACCCCCTGAGTGGAATGATGGTCGAGCGACTGAGTTTAACGAAGAGGCGACGTATTTATCGCTTTAATTAGTTTGAGTGTACTGATTACGAATGTTACGTTAGTTTTCTATCTTCAAATTAACTTTGCTGCGGGTCATCGAGCTATCGAGACCATCGTGACACGAAGGGGGGAAGTGGCGAGCGAAGCGAGTCACTGACCCCCTGAGTGGAATGATGGTCGAACGACTGAGTTTAACGAAAAGGCGACGTATTTATCGTATTAATTAGTTTGAGTGTACTGATTACGAATGTTACGTTAGTTTTCTATTTTCAAATTAACTTTGCTGCGGGTCATCGAGCTATCGAGACCATCGTGACACGAAGGGGGGAAGTGGCGAGCGAAGCGAGCCACTGACCCCCTGAGTGGAATGATGGTCGAGCGACTGAGTTTAACGAAGAGGCGACGTATTTATCGCTTTAATTAGTTTGAGTGTACTGATTACGAATGTTACGTTAGTTTTCTATCTTCAAATTAACTTTGCTGCGGGTCATCGAGCTATCGAGACCATCGTGACACGAAGGGGGGAAGTGGCGAGCGAAGCGAGCCACTGACCCCCTGAGTGGAATGATGGTCGAGCGACTGAGTTTAACGAAGAGGCGACGTATTTATCGTATTAATTAGTTTGAGTGTACTGATTACGAATGTTACGTTAGTTTTCTATTTTCAAATTAACTTTGCTGCGGGTCATCGAGCTATCGAGACCATCGTGACACGAAGGGGGGAAGTGGCGAGCGAAGCGAGCCACTGACCCCCTGAGTGGAATGATGGTCGAGCGACTGAGTTTAACGAAGAGACGACGTATTTATCGTATTAATTAGTTTGAGTGTACTGATTACGAATGTTACGTTAGTTTTCTAAATTCAAATTAACTTTGCTGCGGGTTATCGAGCTATCGAGACCATCGTGACACGAAGGGGGGAAGTGGCGAGCGAAGCGAGCCACTGACCCCCTGAGTGGAATGATGGTCGAGCGAGTGAGATTAACGAATTATTGGTTTTATTATTATTGGTTGTTGGCAACTCCTTAGCAGGATGACTAAATGGGCCGGTCGTGTGATAGGACATTTCCCTATCATACGACTGCCTGCCTGACTGACTACTTGCCTGGTTTAATAAAATTTTCCCATTTTTAGGGTAATTTCTAAAACATCCTGAAAACCATTTTCAATGCAACAACAACAGCAACAAAACGGTCACGCGAGCTGCTTGCAGCTCGCGCACCACCGACCCACTAGTAGAAATAATAATACAACTACATAATACAAGTAGATACCTATAGTACAAAAAAATACACACGAATTGAGAAACTCCTCCTTAATGCGTCCTCAAGATGCTGGCTGCATAAGCTGCATTGCCACTTTAAGTGGCAATACCAACCAATACCGTCTAGCCAGATCTCCTGGTTACGCGTCGCTTCACCAGATGCTTAAAATAATTTTGATATTGCAAAGGGCTCCTGTACTCCACGGACCCATAGTCTCAACCCTGCAAGTAACGTAAGCTCTGTCGAGACTGCATATTTGCGCTTTTTGAGAACCACAGCCGCTGCACCAGGCCTGATTCCCCGGACAGATGAGATGGCGCAAGGGTATCAACGTATAAACACCAAAAGGACTACCCTTCTCCCACGGAACAAAAGACATGCCGTCAGGCCGCTTGCCATCGTTACGTAGCAGACCATTCGGTTCCAGAATGGCTGGAATGTTGTCGCTGGTAAAGGCCCGGCGAACAGGAAATCCTACCGGGGCGGCCCTGGTACACGATAATCCGTGGTGATGAAGCTGATCAACCTCCGTACAGGCAGTAATGACGGACACAGCACATAGAGAAATCGCAAGACGGAATTTACCTAATGGTATCCATTAAATTACCCAGTATTGTGTGAGGGAAGTACTTGCAACTAAAGTCCTGACTCCCATTTAGATACGGCCCGAAGCTGAGCACGACCCGTGGGGCTTGAGTTTGTTTGTAACAGACATTTGGAAACACAAGCTGATCAAACCCAGCCACTGCCAGTCTACTTTACCCATGGACAAGTGCTGTTGTCGACCTTCCATCCCCACCATCAGGGCCCGTGTTCTCAGAAAAGAATAGTAGATTATGCACTATGGGAATAAAGCAGCGTTTTAGTCGCGGGCGGCATATTGAACCCTGAGCGTAACGAGGGACTCTACAGTGTAGCGAGGGAGTTATAGAGAGTCCTGAGTGAAGCGAGGTGTTCAAGCTGCCCAAGACGAAGACATGCTTTATTCCAGAGGTGCTTTATGCTCTATTTTTCACACCTTCTGCAAAACAATCAAAATTCACTAAAAATCTCAGCACCAAACACCGTCTTTTGTTTCACATTATTTGTGAACGCAACTTTTTATTTTTGTTTGAGTTCTGCTTATGGTGGCCAGTTCGATTTTAGAACAAACCTCTTTACAATGCCATATGAGCATTTTTTTACTTAGAGTTTTCCACGAGTTTCCACACGAATTTGACGTTCCAAATTCAAATCACTTTATTCCTTAGGGAGTTTCATACAACTTTATATCCCTAAAAAGATAATGCTTTACTTTACGTTGAGGTTTCATGATATGTAATTGGACATTGTCGAGCAGGTAGTGCGAAAAAATATTTACGACTACCTCTCTAAATCTAAACTACCTATACAATAAAGTTTATCGAGCGGCGACCACAACATAGGAGGAATGCCCCCCTTTCGACGGACCAAAGACATGACGACCTCTGTGGCCTGGCGGGCGAGTAGCCGGCTGAGATGCAAAAGGACGATTCCCGCTGCGGGACAAAGTTATGCAAGATCTGCAAATATTCGTTCCGGCTCTGCGTGTTGCGGTTCCATTGTACTCGTAGTTCCTGATACCCACGACACAGGGTATAAGGAACTATAAATTCCATGTCAAAAACTATGATTAAATTATATGTCCTCTTAACATCAGGTGGGCATCTTGCTTGTTCCGTCATCCAAGTAGTATAAAAATAAATAAAAAATAAAAAATATGTAGATTTGACGTCATCTCTTGCACGAGTTTTTTCCAAGAATCATTCCCACCGGTAAAACATAGATAAATTGCATTGAGTCACTGGCAAAAGCAAATCAATCGGAGGTACCTGTTATATAACACGAGAGAATAACAGCTCGCAGGCAATTTCCAGATGTGTCAGGGACGTGTCTCCCGTTGCTATAGACAACGACATCTCACCTGACAATGCCTTTCTACCTATTTGTAGATAGATGAACAATGCTAACTAAACTAAGATGCTACAGCAGACATTGTACAGAAAGCTATTGTTTGTTGCTATATTTATCTAATCATGGTCTAAAGCACGGATGGGGAAACTTATTTATATATTACTAACGAAATATATGACGGGTCAAGTTGTTGCATTTTTGCCTATATTATTACTAAACGACGGTCGGACCACGACGCATTTTCGGTTTTCGCTAATACCGCCCGCGCTTGTGAAACAATACGCGATGAATTGTTTTATGCGAGCCGCGCACTGTCAATGAGATAAAACAATGATATAATGATATAGTGTACTAACAATGCGAAAACTTCACTTGATTTTTGTTTGATGGTCGCGGGCCGGATTTCAACGATTCGCGGGCTGCAGATGGCCCGCGGGCCTTATTTTCCCCATCCCTGGTCTAAAGTCTTAGAGTGCTATCTCTAAGAGTCTTTTACCCTTAGAAACGAGATACGCGCCCTTACGTGCTTGGATCAGAACGAGACAAGCTGGAAGAAACCCCGTCATTTCCAAATGTTTAGGTGATACTCCGTCGCGGTTCCAAAATGCTTTATTTGAATCCTAGAAAGCTAAAGTTCCTGAAGTTACGTATAATCTAACCATTCTACTTTTTGACGATCTTGAAACGTTAAATTTTATTTGAATTATATTGTATTTAATCGTTTACATATTGTGTTTATAGAAAATTGGGCTTATAAATTAATATAATTATTACAATAAATAATATTGATTAAACTTTTATGTATTAAATCACAAATATTAAATGCTACTTGTTTCTTTTAGGTCAATAAAAAACTTAAACTTATAATAACTAAATCAGGAGATGTATAATAAAAAAATAAAAAAACTTAGGTACTTACCTTTACAAACAAAAAACCCCAAAAACAAAGATAATAATTATCAAATGACTCAAAATGTAACTTTTTTTCCTCCTAAATTAGTTCTGGAGCAAAAGTAGGTATTCGTCAGAATAACGAGTATGCTGTAGGTATCTCAAAAACAGAATTACTTACCGGCTACAACTTGTATTATTATTTATTCTGTGCCGGCTAAAAACAAACACCATGACTGGTCAAAGTTAATGCAATACCTTTATCAAAGCGCAAAACCAAAGACTTCTATTAAAACTGAGTTTTAATAGAAGTCTACCACGAACCACGAACCACGAGTGTCAGCTTGTACTATTACTTATTCTGTGGTGTAAGGTAAAACCATTGGATGGAGATATATTTTGTTACATGCTCATCATTTTGACAGATTTTGACGAACCCTGGGAAAGTTAAATGCTGAATCGCATTTTCACCTGGGTGGCACTAAAAAGCCAGTCTTATTTCACCTACGGAAGAGGTCAAACGTATCCTAGATTAGTTCTAATTCCCATACAATTTCCTTTTTTTAATCGTTTTCCATAATTTTTCTATGTCAAAACAGTTTCCAGTTTAAATTTTTTTTTCTTTTTTTAGAAAGACTTTCATGAAATCCCATATAATAGAAAGTTAGTGTATTAGGATTCAAAAACTTTTATGCCCAGAATGGTGTGGTAACTGGGCCCCTAGTTCATCTGTCATTGAACTAACTTCAATACAGGGATGATCATTCAAGAACGTAAACGTCGCTAAAAGCTTTGGAGACCTTAGCATTTTCACTATTGTAGAACAAACATAGAATTAGCGTTCAGTATTCACTATGGCTACCGCAAGTACCTACGTGGGTACTCTGTTGTGAAACCAATCACTCTACAAGTAATCATGGCTGTTCCGGGCTATCTCACACCTCACCGATAGAATAGCTGCTTCAGATCATCATCATCATCAACCCCCGGAAGTCCACTGTTAGACATAGGCCCCCCTATTTGTTCAGATCAATCCAAAGTAAAGGGCGTGGTGTGCATAAATACCCTATACCAAGGAATGAGGTGACGGAAGTCAACTGGATATAAATCCTTCCTCAACTGCATTAAATCCTTCCGAAACTGTCCGTTCCTCCCCAACCTGGCAACACAAGCCGAGGTCCGTATCTAAGTGGTGCCCTTGTGCTCGTTGCCTCAACCTAACTTTGCAGGTTGAGCGCCAACTGCGCTCACTAAAAGGCCGGTAAAGCAGTCAAGAAACCAGGTGGTTAAAAAAAATGAGGTGACGGAGATGGCGTTCCAGGTGTATAGTAAGGCTGACCCAGAATCAACGATTTCCGGATTAGATCTAAAACTATGAGATCAGGCCGCGTCGTCGTCCTTGACCAACTTGAACGGCTTGCTCCTTCATGAACTGAACTTGACTTGGCAACCAAGTCCCATTGATTAAACCAAGGTAGAATAACAGCTGGCCAGAACCAGCTGTTTACAAGAGCCATGTTCTGCACACTGAAGCAGTACGTCCACGTCTTTGATTGCAATCGTGAACTAATTAGAACCAGACGATAGCGCTCTTTACGGCTTCTAGCTCAATTGTTTGGCGGATCGATACATCGAAGTAGATGCCTACACGACCTGCGTTTGCATTGAGTTATACCTGCTCAGGTAACGACCTACGTCTTTGAGCGGTTGACTGTTGATAGAAACCTTAGAGCATTTCAGGCCTCCGTGTTGCTCGATGATTGCAACACGTGACCCACGATTTAATTTTTGAATCTGATCAATGCCCTAGATTTATGAGGAGAGTGGTGTGATGACTGCTACAGTAGGTCCTACTTAATTATTTTATAACTTTAAGTTCGTTTAAAAACATTAAAAAACTAATTTATTTTAAGGTTTTATTTTCTATTTTATTAATTTAAGTGCCTCATTTTTACAGGCTTTCTTTCCTGACATTTTGTTGCAATCTAACTCAATACATAATCCAAAAAAAAATTTTTTCGCCATTTTGTGGTGGTGGCCATCTTGGATTTGGATTTTTTTCAAGGTGTATTGTATTAAACTAGTCAAGCCCTTTCATTTGATACCCATATTAAGGGGGTTGTAAAAAAATAAGTAATGGGTAATTTTGCTGGCGGCCACATTGGATTTGTTTTTTCCATAGTGTTCTGTATTTTACTAGTCAAGCCCTTTCATTTGATACCCATATTGAGGGGATAGTAAAAAAATAAGTAATGGGTAATTTTGTTGGCGGCCACATTGGATTTGTTTTTTCCATAGTGTTCTGTATTTTACTAGTCAAGCCCTTTCATTTGATACCCATATTAAGGGGGTTGTAAAAAAATAAGTAATGGATAATTTTGTTGGCGGCCACATTGGATTTGTTTTTTCCATAGTGTTCTGTATTTTACTAGTCAAGCCCTATCATTTGATACCCATATTAAGGGGGTTGTAAAAAAATAAGTAATGGGTAATTTTGTTGGCGGCCACATTGGATTTGTTTTTTCCATAGTGTTCTGTATTTTACTAGACAATCCCTATCATTTGATACCCATGTTGAGGGGGTTGTGAAAAAATATGTAATACGCTAATTTGTGGCGGCAGTCATCTTGGATTTACAATGATACCGAATACACATAATTGTATTGTCATCAGAATTAAAGGTTTGCACCTCATATCAATCTGTCAACAGGACAGGGTTACCTGAAATTTCAATAAGACCCAAACAAACCAATTTTAAACAAACAATCAGGACAAGGTAAAAAACAGTTTAAAAAAAAGGATAGGGTTGTAACAAGTGGAAATTCTTATTACCTACAGCTCTATAGCTGTAGGTGTGCCCAACATACCCATTACCATTATAAAATTAACCAAGCGTTAGTTTACTTCCATCATAATCTCGCTGCCAATAACAACAGCCAATTTACGTGAGTTCCTCTCATCGCTCAGTTGTCTCGTAAATCCCTGTAGTCTATGAGAAACCCTCTATGTGCTCGTATCACCAACTCTTGTGTGAGTGCTTACACTCGGCTGGGCACTCAACTAGGTCTAATGAAACGAAAACCGGATTTTTTTCACAGACGTCGATTCGAAGTTTTGAATTCGTATAGAAGATAAATAATATAGAGTAGAAATAGTATGAATAATTTATCGAAGCAGTATCAGTGAAGTTGTAAGACCAAAATAAATTTTCACACCAGCACCGGCTCGACAGCTACGACAGCTCGAGTTGTATCAAACTCCCAAGGGAGTAAAGTGATTTGAATTTGGAACACCAAATTCGTGTGGAAACTCGTGGAAAGTAAAAAAATGCCCATATGGATTGTAGAGGTTTGATCGGAAATATATTTGGCCACCATAAGCAGAACTCCATTTCAAAGAATGTAAAATAAAGACGGTGTTTGGTAATGTGATTTTCAGTGAATTATTATAGTCTCGCAAAAGTATGAAGTGGAGTATGCTCCTCTGGGATAAAGCCTGTCTTCGCCTTTGGCAGCTTGAACCCTTCGCTTCACTCAGGATTCTACATAACTCCCTAGCGAACTAGAGTCCCTCGTTGCGCTCGGAGTTCAATATGCCACCCGCGACGTAAGACACTGCTTTATCCCCTAAGTGCATAATCTACTAGTATTTCATACCACCTGCTCGACAATGGCCAATTCGGAGTTTCACTACATGATGATAGAAACATAATTGAAGCTCTCATAACTGGCAAGTTGAAGTGGCAATGGGCAGGCCATATACCTCGCAGAACTAATAACCGTTTGGGAAGAATGCTTCTCGAATGGCGACCACAAACTAGACGATGTAAAAGAGGAATATCCTCCTTTCGGTTTACCAAAGACATTATAGTCTTTGCCGACATTTAGGTGAAATAAAAAGTACAAAATTCTAAGTCGTTTACAGTTGAATTTCAGTCGAAAACAGCTGCACTTTGTAAAATTTTTTCACATGTTTATCGAAGAGGTAGATTGGTTTTTGTATTCTCACTTTACAGATAAAAGGTCAATTAATAACATATTATTATTTTCAGCACATAACATTGACGCCTCTATGAGGAGAAAGCCTCCAAATAAGACCAACCAGCTGCTGCTTACATCCAAACACTGGCGTAATTACGTTAAAAACGCTTGAATGGGCGCTTGTCTAACGCTGATCAACGGAACCCTCTCCACGCGAGTCTGTTTCGCTCTTGACCAGTTTTATTTGAAGTGAGGAAGTGTATTATGATACTTGTACTATTATTGATTATGATGGCAGTATCGCAGGAAAACAATTGGCAAACTTTGACGAAGAACGGCATTAGTGTATCGTAAAAATGTATGTACAGTTTAACTGAACTACAACTCCATTCATATTCCAACAAATGGGAGGTCAACAACGGATGTTATATTGTTTTTTTAGCTACATATGACCGACTCGAACGAGCAAGGGAAGCGACGAAGTCTACAACTGGCAAAATTGGCTTTATCTGTCTGTATGTATATTTCAACTAATCTTGACGTACAGGTTCCCCGGCGATTTTTGATTTGATGGGTATTTCCCCCAAAAAGGGGGTAACTTTTTTTTACATTTACCGGCCCATAATGGTAGTTACACTCGGTACTCAGAATTTCGAATATCAGTCAGGAGGTTGTCAAGATATTTATAGATTATCAATCGACGCGGTGCATATTTTTACACAATTTTGTGCACGCGAGTTTTACTGTACGCAGAATTGTGAACTTAGTACAAAATAAAGCTTCATCTGCCAGCCGCCAGCTAAAGAATATTTAATCTTTGTATGTAAAATGAAAAACCTCTAGGGTACTTCCAGTAATATCACAATTCTGAAAATTGGAATACTATGAGGCTTTGCGACACAAATAAAGAAAATGTCTAAAATTGAGAAATTACGATATTTCAACCCGTAAAATGGCCCTACGAAATTTGTAGGAAAAATGGCTGAAACTCGATAAGGGCTCCGATGATTTCGCAATAGATTACGAATCGGAACCCTCAGGGCGCGAGTCTCGCTCGCACTTGTTCGTTTTATTTTTCATAGAAGTGATTTATGCTGTTGTTAGTATATTACGGGCCATATTATAGATAGATCCTATAAATAGGGTCATTCTACACAAAAAACATACTGAGACCAGAACCAAAGCTTCTTTTATAAGAAACTTGTGCCCACCCGTGTCTTCGCTTGTGTTTTACAAGGATAAAAAAAGTCCAATCCAGGTCATAATTTGTATGTGCACCAAATTTCATCGAAATCGGTTCAGCCATTTCGGCATGATGGAGCAACAAAGATCCAAACATCGTAACTTTGACATTTATGATATTAGAGAGATTGTCATAATTAAACATAACTATAACCAAAATCAAAAATTATTTATTCAATACAAAGACGTTCTCTAACTCTACCACAGACTCTACTTTGAGATCAATGATTCATTAAGAGTTTTAAAACTTTGTCACGTCAGCAAAACACTTTTCTTTCTGACATTGCCATCCATTGTCTTGCACCGCTCTCCAGTCGGCCATTTTTGTTAGGTATTTTTTAAATTAATCCGAGCGTGTCCAGTTTGACATGTGGTGAGCCGGGCCGCGGCCACTTAATTTAAACCCCCGATGCAAAAGAGGGGTGTTATAAGTTTGACCGCTATGTGTATCTATCTGTAGCACCGTAGCGTAGCTCTTAAACGGGTGAGCCAATTTGAATGCGGTGTTTTGTTAATGTGAAATGTTATTTTGGTGGCATTTTAACTAATGTAGCTCGTTGAATAAGCAAGTGTAGCGAAATGAAATGGAAGTGAATTGCGTGACTTTTGAAATTGGTGGAAATTGTCTACCAAAGTTTTAGTAAAATTGGCCACCGTTTTACTAAAACATGACTTGACTGTGACTTTGACGACTTGGAAGGAGTGTAACGTTGCAAAATATATTGAAAATACAATAATAGTGTAAATACAGATACTTGAAAATGGCAAATGCACAAGCCGTGCGGCGCCAATTATAAAGAAAAAGAAAAAAAAAAAAACCCCACCACTTTCGCCGAGAGCTCATTACTCGTTGCGCAACCTGTACCTATAGTTGCGGTGGGTTACGATCTTTAAGACTTAGGTTTTAGTATCTAAAATGGCGTAATTAAGACCAATTTACAAAAGCAAACGGTAACCTTATTTGTAATTTGAATGTCCAGGGCTACTCAATGACACTCATATGTATTACAATGCCGCCGATTTACTCAGAACTAGTGATAGATACTTACCTACATTACATAATAATCTACATACGAGTCAATGCTTGCTGACCTCTGTACGCGATTGGCATATTGCATTAATAAAACTCAATATGTTGCATTTATAGTTATTTCGGGAAGAGCAGTCGGTTTAATCAGGACGTTGGTTGTTATTTACGATTGGTTAATGGAGAATTTCGGAGCATTACCATTATACCCAATTATTGTGCGCGTGCGTGATACAGAGGCACCCTGTTTCCTTTCGTTGCCGACTCTACATAGGTATAGATATAAGTACTCGGTAGCGGTACTTACTACTTGGTACTTGTTATTGGGTACCAAGCGCAAAAACCGAGTCAGAAATACAAAGAATGCAGCCAAGTAGATGAGTAGTTCCTGTAAGTAGATAGCGCCACAATGTTAGGAACTGGATACGCATAAACATAAAAATAAAAAGAGGAAGACCAATCAAAAGATGGAATGACGACTCCATTCAAGTGGATAGGGTAGTCTGGCCAAGAAGAGCACGAGATAGGGAAGATTGCCAATCCTTGGAGGAGGCGTATACCGCCAAGGTCTAACACTTAAAAACCGGCCAAGTGCAAGCCAGATTCGCGCACGAAGGGTTCCGTACCATTATCTATAAAAACGGCAAAAAAACACGTTTGTTGTATAGGAGCCCCTTAAATATTTATTTTATTAGGTTTTTTAGTATTTGCTGTTATAGCGGCAACAGAAATACATCAGCTGTGAAAATTTCAACTTGCTAACTATCACAGTTCATGAGATACAGCCTGGTGACAGACGGACAGACATACAGACGTACGGACAGCGGAATCTTAGTAATAGGGTCCCGTTTTACCCTTTGGGTACGTAACCCTAAAAACAAGTAAATTCTATCTCGATGGACCGCCGATATTTTGTCGCAGGAAGTCGATAGATGGAGGTGGCTCAAGACCTGTCGTAACATGCTATGGGGGAGGCCTAGGTCCAGCAAGGGACTTCTACTTGGTGATGATGATGAAGAGTTATAAACTTCATGGTTCCAGGAGGTAGAAACGATGTGTCTAATGCAAAGTACAAAATTCTACGCCAAACTAAGTCATAAATCAATTGACTGTCGATGTGTTAACTCTGTGGTTGCGTGTTCGTAGCCCGTCAGCTAAATTATGTCATTTTCCGTCGAAACGACACGTTTTATGGAGTTTGTGAAAGTCAAGCAAGTATTAGCGAGGAACGTTTTATGAAATGAAGAATACTCCATACATACATACATAGGACTTAATTATCTATGGGAACCAAAGACACGATGAAGAAGAAGAAGAAGAAGAAGAAGAAGGTACTTAGAGGGTCCTTACCATCTGTTCTACAATTTGTTCTACCAATAGAACATCTAGTAAAAATATTTCACATTTGTTCTACTAATAGTACAAGTAGGTCATCAAATTCCCAGTTGTTGCACCAATAGAACAAGTAAGTATGAAAATAAATCCCAGTTTAGACACACGCCTTTTTCTCTGAAGGGTAGGCAGAGGCTCAATGGGCCTCTTTGCACAGTGGGTTGCACCATCGTGGAATATAGACGTGACAAGTGGTGAGCTCATCGCCGCCATTGCTTCCCACGACTGACTCGGCTAACGCTTTCTTCCAGTAATAACACATTCCTTATTAAGATAGCGTACCAACGAATCTTACCAACTAGTCTGGGTAATCCCTTAGTCGGCTTTTACGACATCCACGGGAGGAGACGGAGGGGTCTATTCATAGGCCGGACACACATTCATTTTCATCTTTATTATCATTTATCTCTCACTGCAGTGACACTTAGAGCGCGTCCTGGGTGGATGTGTTCTGTGAGGTAATAATGCAACTGCAGTAGACAATGAAAAAAACGTTGTTTTGTATAGCCTACTAAGTAAGCTTCTACATTTCTACACAATTCAAATGATTTATTGCATAATCAATGATTGTGTAGCCACATAACAAAGGTACAAATTTACTTATCTATGAGCTCTACATAGCTCATACAGAGTCCCATTCAAAGAAAATGTTATCCCAACATAAACAGGCGGGAGAGGAGGAGGACCCCATAGCTAATAATGAAATGTAGTAAAGATGAAATGAATGGACGAGTCAAAAAGTTTCTTAATCATGAGTGAGTGAGAGGTAAATTAACGTAACTTTGATGGCAAATACCTTGAAAATTATCTATTACAGCAACAAACATGAAGTTTTTGAATTTACCTTTGTCACTGTGACATAATTTTCAGCATGATACTCCAATCCATAACAAAGTTATAGGTGCCTGAAAATGCTTAGTTGCTACGAGAAAGGGTTACGGTACGGCTTCGCCCGCTCGACTTAGATATGCATAGTTATTTGTAAGCATAGTAACTATTCTCAGGGTGATCAAGTTACTGCATTAGCTACAGCCAGTCCAACAATTTAAATCACAGTTCCATAGATGGTACCTATCATCTGTCTGCATAGCTTTTATGTAGAGCAACGTATTACTCTGTGATATAACAGGGGAGCGTCCCAATTCTATTGTGATATTGCTAACTGCGTAACGTAACCATAGTGCGGTCACTGCTATGCGTCCTATAATGGTGGACGCAACAAATCTGTGCGCGTTCAAATTGATCGCCCATTCGACAATGATTGTCATTGCCAACGCATTATGTTGCGCCACGGATTACTTTATATTATACGGCTTGGCCCAATCTAGAGCTCCGCATTGTACTTTCTATGGTAGTGGTAAGTCCGGCGTATAAAGGTAACCGTTCGTCTCCTCCCATAGATGTCGTAAAGTCCGACTAAGGGATAACACCAGAGGACCTAGTGTAGCTTTGCATTCGTTATCCTGACTCTCAATTGCAAACTTGCAAAAATGGTTTGAAACCCAATAAATCAGACGCTTACCTATAGTCCAGGTAACGAATACATGTGGATGGGAAGGTCGAAAGCAGAAATTTTGACTTCGGAACATTGTTTCTATCAGCGATCTATTTCTCACGCCTCCTACTACTCCGCAAATTAGTCCTGTTCACAATACGAACATCAATTACACTCTCTCCATCTTAGTCAGCAAACAAAACACAAGCACTACTGCTTTTGCACCCCAAGGCTCTACTTCTTACGCCACCTACCACTCCGCAAATAAGTCCTGTTCACTACACTGCGGACGGTAATCTCACCAGTTTCTCCATACTCTCTCTTCGCGTCTCTCAAACTCTCCTATTTCTCCGCGCCTTCGAGCTCTCTCATTTACTCTGCACCACCGTTCTCCTCTCCTTTCTCCACTTCAACTACTCTCTTACTCGTTTCTCCACTCCACTCACCTAAAAACCTTCAGTCTTCCATTCTCCAATACTCCTAAAAACACTCACAAATCTCCTCACTCTTCGAATCCTTCAAACCTACTACATATCCCTCCAAACTCACATAATCTCCCTGAAAAACCATTTCTCCACTCTCCCCCAACAATCCTCATCTCCTTTTCTCCATTCTCTCTCGCACACCTCCTCTATCTCCCTCTCTCTCCTAAAAAATCTTATAAAAAAACACTCTCATCTCTGTGTAAAAATTCCGTCCTCATTACCACAATCTCCTCATATAAGCTATCCCTCCAAACTCACATAATCTCCCTGCAAAATCATTTCTCCACTCTCTCCCAATGATCCACATCTCATTTTCTCCATTCTCACTCGCACATCTCCTCTATCTCCCTCTCTAAAAATATATTCTCCTACCTCCTCACTCTCCTAAAAAATCTTATCTCCTATCTCATCTCTTCATCACTCCACTCCTCTCATTCAAGCCATCTCTCCAAACTCACAAAATCATTCTCGAACTACTCTCATCTTCTTCCTCCATTCCCCATTCTCTCTCGCACATCTCCGAAAGTTCCGAACAAACAAAGGCAAAAAACGGGACCTTCTTTGTGCCCTCCCCTCCCCCTATGGCTTTGCTCATAGGGGTTAGGACTTTTAGTTTGTTTGTCTCCTAACTAGTCCAAACAGTGTTCCGAAGTCAAACTTTCTGCTTACGACCTTTCCATCCACATGTATTCGTTACCTGGACTACTAGGTATACGCATGAAACGTGTAAGAAGTCGGGAAACACGCCAAAACAAAGTCTTAGAACATGATATCTATTATGTGTAGAATGACCCCCTTTCGAGATAGTATACCTACATAATCTGGGACGCACTGCACAGTATAGGTGGGATCTGTGTTTTTTAAACTTCATAGCATAGGATGTCTTTTAAACATTGAATTAGAAACGGGGAATCCCGTTAGGTACCTAGGTATTATTATTTAGTTCTTATATTTTTGAGCACGTCGATACATAACGTGCTAAGCTTGTTCATCACCGGCGATGGCTGGCTATTGTAGAGATTATTTTAATGTCACCGTGCAATATTTGTATCGAGACGCTATTATGTCCAAACAAAGAGTTAGAAACCGTTGAACCGAGACTCGTGCGTGACTCCACCACAGATCTGACAGCGATCGTGTTCGATCTTTTAACTTGCCTAGATGTTGGTACTATCATCTATGATTACCTACTCTTGGTCAAAGACCTATCAAAAACAGTTCGACAGTGGCTAATTTATTTTTACGATGTTAACAATAAATCAATGTTTAAAGTACAATCTCTTAATTTTGCTCAGGGATTTAGCCTAGCCTACAACTAGCACGTTGATAGTTATAGTTTTTGTTTTGTTTTACCTACCGAGTACCAAAGTTTTTGTATGTTTTAACTACCGAGTAGGTACCGTACCTACTCTGTAAGTAAAAAAAAACAGGGTTAACGACTAGCAAGGTATTTGACAAGGGAAACAGGCATTGGCGTTCTGGTGGTTACCGTTTCAAGCCGAAAGTCGGTTCAACGGCCGTATTGTGTCTTGCCGTATTTGGTGTTCCAAACATGGCCCGGGTCTGTCTATTTCAAGAAATGATTCGCAGATTTTGTGGTAGCCTTGTACCGAATCGCTAAGAGCTTCATGATGGATGGTGTCCTCGGAATGTCGCTCTACTTTCAGCCACAGGAGTGACAGGTAGTTTCTTCAAACAGGATGTCCTACGTTTAGCGAGAGCCGAACGCAAGAAAACACAAGCTTCCTGTCATCATTCAGAGCTAGAAATGGCTTCGGTCATGAGCTCACCAAATCAACTGAAACTAGGTCGCGAGTACCTAGCTATACAATTATATCGAGGATGATAATAGGCGTAGGCAAATCGGCGTATAGATCAACTCCATAGGCACAAAAACTGTAGCTCGCTTGGTTTCATACAAATTGCGGTGTCTAGTTGAATTTGTCTCAACTACCTACCTAGGTACCTAGTAGTTGAACTGTGGAATATTCAGTTTTTCAATGCTATATAACATTAGGTATGTTAGAAACGATGAGAAAAATAAGAATTTTATGCTATAGTTACCTATATTTTTTACTCCTCTAATTGTCACTTTCACCAACCACATAAGGGCCGGGGCCACCTAACACTTCATTCGAGACATTCATTGAATGTCAAATTTGACAATTTTTCATGGTTATTCATAGAAATCTGTCAATTTGACACGCGTTAGGAGTTCCATAAAATAAGATTTGTTTGGTTAAAATGGGCATTAGAATATTTAGTCCAGTCAAGTTAAACATAAAAAGTGGGTCGTGCTTGCAAAAGTTCGGGTCACGCTGTTTTTTTATATGTTGTTAGGACCTTAACCTACATTAAAAAACCAGATTTTAAATTTTCCAAGTGCTGTTATATTATATTGTGTGGTGCTGTGCGTTCGGCGGTGTGCCCTAAAAACCATGAAATTAGTGGGTTTTTTCAGTTTTTGGTCAATATCTTAGTGAAGGAAGGGTCTGACCGGTACAGTTATTACGCATACTTTTAAAGTAGACTAAATTTGCTACAATTTCACACTACCGCGAGCTCTATAGAGCCAAGATACAGTTCTCCAAAAATAGGCGGGTTTTTTTTTTCGAAATGTTTACTTATTTTGTGAAATATCTTCTAAATTATTTTAGAAGATACTCGTATTATACAAAAAAGTGAATATTTCGAAAAAAATAACACTCAGGTAAATATTGCCTATTTTTGGAGAAGCTAGTGTGAAATTGTAGCAAATTTAGTCTACTTTAAAAGTATTCGCAGTAACTGTACCGGTCAGATCCTTCCTTCACTAAGATATTGACCAAAAACTGAAAAAAAACCCCCACATTTCATGGTTTTTTGGGCACACCGCCAAACGCACAGCACTTGGAAAATTGCAAATCTGTTTTTTTAATATTGGTTAAGGTCCTAACAACATATAGAAAAATGAGCGTGACCCGAACTTTTGCAAGCACGACCCCCTTTTCATGTTTAACTTGAATGGACTACTACTACCCCCTAATCAAATTTCATGAGGATTGGATCAACGGTTCGGAAGTAATGCTCGGACAAACATACATACATATATACATACATACATTCATACAAACGCCGATTCTTCCAAGTTGACTCGCTTTGCTCGTTCAATAATTGTACGAATAGACTAACTACTAGCCCTAGGCGTAGTAGTAGAGTAGTCGTTTTAGTAGTAGTTTTAGTAGTAGTAGAGCTTTTTTGTGAAAGAGTTCGTCTGGGGAAGTACTACCACCATACCTATTTCTGCCGCAAAGCAGTAGTACTCGCATTGCTGTGTTCCGGTTTGAAGGGTAAGGGTGCCGGTGAAATTACAGGCACATGAGACTTTTCATCTTTATGCCTCAGGGTGGCAAGCGAAGTGCAATGCCACATAGGGTGCGTCCTTGGTGAACGCGTCCTATGTGGTAATGCACTGTTCATAGGCAGAGGTTACCGCTTAACATCAGGTGAGCCATCAGCTGGTACCGCCATTCAGAAGTAGGTATAAAAAAAATGTTGTAGAGCATTTTTGTGAGAGTTCGTCCGGGGAAGTACTACCACCATATCTATTTCTGCCGCAAAGCAGTAGTGCTCGCAGTGCTCGCCTGAAAGATGATGCAGACATGGAGAGGGAGCGCAGAGCGTTGTCTGTAAGGGCGAACATGATAGCCAGCAGGTTTACTCGTTGTTACGCTGAAGTAAAAGTTACTTTATTCCGAGCTTATTGCACTAACTTCTACACGAGCAGCCTGTGGGTGAATCACACGCAAAAGCAGTACAACGCTCTGCGAGTTCAGTACAATAATGCCTTCAGGGTGTTGTTGGGGCTGCCCCAGTTCTGCAGCGCATCGGGGATGTTCGCTGATGAGCGAGTCAACTGTTTCAATAATGCGTAAGCGCGGCACATCCCTGGTGCGCAGGGTCCGGGCCAGCACTAACAACATTCTGAAGATGTTTGCTGCTAGGTTTGATTGTCAGTATCTAAATCATTGCTGTATGGTGCATTTATTGACAATCAAATCTAGGTAGGCTTGTATGAAGTTGTATGTACTGTGGATAAAAATAAATGTAAGATTGTATTAGGTATATAAGTTATTTTTGTATGTAACCTGTGTGATGTGTAATTGTGTAATGTGTAATTGTGTAATGTGTAGTTCTAATGACCCCATGTTGGTTGAATAAATAAATTTGAAAATACATATATATATATATATATTGCTGTGTTCCGGTTTGAAGGGTAAGAGTGCCGGTGAAATTACAGGCACATGAGACTTTTCATCTTTATGTCTCAGGGTGGCGGGCGCACGCAGCGCAATGCCACATAGGGTGTGTCCTAGGTGGACGTGACCTATGTGGTAATGCACTGTTCATAGGCAGAGGGTACCACTTAACATCAGGTGGGCCATCTGCCTGACCAGTCATGCCAAGAAGCATAAAAAAAAAACAAATCGCGAGCTCGCTAGATACCGGTGTCTGTATTATAATTCAATAATATGACGTATTTATGAGTCTACAGTTAGGTGAGCCATACTACACAAACTTTCAAGCAGTTTTCCCCACTGCCACGGAGTCTCATTGGTTATACTTAGATTCCCCACAGATGTAGCCTCTGGCAATAGCAAAAAGATATCAGAAGCCAAAATCTCCTAATTATTTTATATCCACGTCTTGGATATCCATACTGAAAGTTGACCGAATCGAGACTGTGAATTGACTGAAAAATTGGTATTCTGCTCCCTCCTAACAACAATATAATCTACAGTGCAAATTATCATTTGGCACGTGGCGCTTGAGGACATTTTATAAACACTATATAATCTAACTTTTGAAACTATCATGGTTATGTACATAATTTTCACTAGAAACGGGATATTGCTCCCGTGATCATGGCGCATGCAACTGTGCCGAAATATCGGGAACATTTAAAACTCAAAAATCATGGTAAATATCCCGTTTCTAGTGAAAATTACTATATAATCTGTATAAAACAGCGCCCATAACGGCAGCCACAAGTCGCGCCAACTTATACTAGTCAGATTCTTGCCACCATTATTGATTTAGAGTAGGATTGTGCTATATAATAATTGTAAAGAGTGAATTTAATGATCCGTACCTGAAAATATACCAACGGAACCATTATAAGGTCAATTGGTCCGTCTATCTATCAAGACCCTTTTTCTGAGGAACGGCCCACCTGCTTGTTCCGTCATTCAGTTAGAAAAAGGCAATGGCTGTAATAATTTTTTTATGGAAATCCCGGAACTGAAATACCTAGGAACTTTACTTCCAGTAACCTCAGATGCTAGCAAGCTCTCTGACAGAAATAAGCCAAAAATTTCGGAATTACGACTTTTTTACCCCTAAAATAGCTTGGTGAAGTTTATAGAAAAAATATCTGTAACTCAAAGGCTCTATTTCCAAATACAGGTATTACTGATCTGAACCTCAGGGTACGAGTCTCACTCGCACTTGCCCCTTTTATATTTAGATAAAGCGGAAGATAAGTACATGATTTAGTAATTCAACCAATCTGAGTCGTGAATCGAGTGTGAAGTTAACCGTTACGAGACTTGTTATCAACTAGGTAGGTAAATTGGCTTCTATAACAAATTTATACTTTCTGTGCCCTTATGCCGTGGCTATCTAACCGAATTTACAAATGTGTACCTACCTAACTAGGTAGGTACCTAGTTACATTAAAAAAAACTCTGTTATTTTCTGTTTTTTTATTTTTATTATTTATACAACTCGGTATGACGGATCATGCAGGTGACCCACCTGATGATACCCTACCCGGTACCCTCTGCCTATGAACAGTGCATTCTCACATAGGTCAAGTAAACCTAGGACCAGGGCATCATCACTCGCTCAAGGTCGCGCGATATATACCTACAGCCCGGCCGTTCCTCAGACGTAACAAGTGACAGTCGGTTGTCGGACGCACGCCTGAGCGCTCGCGCAACACGTTTCCCGCGCAAATATGCCAACGCGTACATATTGTGCTGTATATGGATGCAATAGTCAAAAAAACAAATAAAGAATTATGTGGCATTGCACTGCGCCCGCCACCCTGAGACATAAAGCTCCGACCCTATGTTCGGCCTCTTTTAGCTGTCTTGCGCGTTACGAAGTAACTAATACATAATCTGTGCTACAAGGTTTATTTAATTTTGTATTGGATATGTCGACAACCCTTTCGATGCGCATCACTCAGCGCCAGACAGCGACAGAGTTACGCGTTAGAAGAGAGAGCAAATGTTTAGGTGCATATCACGATAGGCATTGAGCGCTAATGCGAGCTGAATTGCACTTTGTTGCGTCCTAGTAACAGTCGCTATTTATATAAATTTTTTCGCTAAGTGAGTCTTCTGAACCTGTACTAATAAATATTCTGTGCTAGGACGCACCCTATGTGGCCTTGCACTGCGCCCGCCATCCAGAGATAAAGATGAAAGTCTCATGTGCCTGTAATTTCACCCGCAACCCCCTTCAAATCTAAACACAGCAATGCGAGCACTACTGCTTTGCGGCAGAAATAGGTATGGTGGTAGTAGGTACTTCCACGGACGAACTCTTTCACAAAAAAACTACTTCTACTAAAAACGCAGTATATTACATTCTATAACAGTCTTTACATTCTGTTATTTATAACAATACTCTGTGAATAATAATAATTATAATACTATCCTACTGCTAGGCCACGACATCCAATTTTATTTGTGGGAAAATAGCGTTTTCCCAGAGGTGAGATCTAGCCAGATAAATGTTTCCGCGTCTAAAAACCCTATAACAAAGTTTATCGAAATCGTTTAGAGCCGTTTTCGAAAACGTGAGTAGGTACATATTTTATACGAGTAGGTATATAAACAAATCCTTGCTCTTTTAATTGCATAGGATTTTAAATTGGACGTCGGAAAAGCGTCCCTTTTCACTCATAATACATTGTAAAAACTTAAGGAAACGTTAATGTAGAGTTGAATTCCAGTATAGCATTCGTTAGACTGTGTGTAGGTTCTGATTGAGCAACATAAAAATGTCACAAGCAT
Source organism: Operophtera brumata (assembly GCA_932527175.1). Taxonomy (NCBI): domain Eukaryota; kingdom Metazoa; phylum Arthropoda; class Insecta; order Lepidoptera; family Geometridae; genus Operophtera; species Operophtera brumata. The sequence goes on from OW052239.1 coordinate 68,726,178, forward strand.
TGGTCTGGAAATCTGGAAACGAGAATGCCTTTGCGCAATATGTCGCAGGTTACCTTACACCTCGTTCGAGCTGCAACTCTGCATTATTGCGTTCTACAGTATTCTGTGCAACCATGCATGGTACATAATATATTGTTGTCCAATGCAAACATTTTTGCCACTCAGCAGTTTGCATAGCAAATCTACAAAATGTTTCGCTAAAATACCTACAATGGAGAAACTATTTCTTATAATTTGTAATGCGTGCGCTCGCTTGCTAACCTCACCACCCCAAAATCACGGAGATGAGGGGGAGAATAGGATGTGTGGATGCATAAATTGATATAAACAAAACTCCGACCCAAATGCTTTTCGATATCAAGATTTTATACTTTTGTTCATGTAATGCCCATTAGGTAGGTACCTAGTTGAACACGACAGCTGAAGAGACAGGTAGATGTATCAGATAAGTACTAATCTACCAATTAACTAAGTAATTTAGAAGTATAGGTACAACTATGATTGAGACAGTTGAATTCTAGTTGTTATTCATGCCGTTGGCGTTCTGACGTGAACGCTTTCGTCACGGCGAGATAATACGTCTAAAACTACGTAAATCAACAAGGAAAAACAAGTGCAAGCGTACCTACAAACTTGCAGCGAGGGCTGATCAGTGGTGATCATATAGGAGGGCCGTCCTGCTAGGCGGTTGCCGGCGCCGCCGGTCGCGTCAAAAACAAGAGGGAGCGAGTGGATGTGGCCGGCTGTTTATAAACATTGGACGAGTCGGGACGCGGTCGACTGGGCGCGTGGGGACAGCCGGGCCCGGCAGCCCCTGCCTCACCTGTCTCCGTGCGCGGCGCACCGCGAGACAATAGTACGCAAGAGCACGACGCGACACGGCGCTCGGGCGGGGAGCTCTCGGACACGGACGTACTGAGCAGCAGCCGGCGGCGGTGTGCGCGCGCTACCAGTTACGGGTTACGTCACGTGTTTGACAACCGGCGCGCGGGATGACGCCGTCAGCCGCGAGTGGCGCCACCAGCGGCGGTGCGTCCCGCTACCGCGCCCGATCAATACCACATAGCGTCACTGCGTCTTCAAAACAGTGATTCATCTTGTACCAAAAGCACAGAATAAATATTAGTACAAGTATCAAAAGTCCCATTCGGGCCATAAATGACAAAGTGCGACTCTTAGATAATCTATAGACTTCAAAGGTGCGACTAAAGGATTCGAAAGCTCATAGGTAGGTAGGTACCAACCTAATAAAAAAAAAAGTTCAAAATAGGTACGAGGTGCTGTTTTCATAAGATACACCTAGGTACCTACCTACTTACTTATGTACCTATATAATGTATAGGTAACTGCTGTTTGAGGTGTTAGGAACCTATAGGTACCTACCTACCTACTTTACTTTCCAATAGGTACCCAGTCAGCAAAATGTAGACTAGGTAGGTACGACTAAGCCAAGCACTACCTTAACTTTCATTCAAAGTAGGTAGGTACTTACGTAGGTACCTATCGTGTTAAAGTAATGTCTAGAGACATTGGGGTCAAAGAGGGAGTAAAAACATAGTGTGAATTTCAGATCAAATGGGGTGTCATATAAAAGCCCCTCGTTTCGACATTTCAAACTAATTTTATTATATTTTAACTTAGGTAGCTTAGTACCTACCTACCTACTTAGTTTTTGAGATATTAGGGTAAATACCAATCCAGCTATAAACCATCTTTTAACCCTACCTGTAATAGCATATTTTTGTCACCCATCACAGTAGACGAAGTGCAAAAACTCACAGGTATAGGTATTAAAAAAGTTGTGGATTTGACGGCATTTCAATGCAAGTAACTAAAGATAGCATCAAATATACTCATAGGTAACCGATTACCATTTTTAGCAAACTTAATGATTGAGACAATCTTCGATTGACAAAATGGGTCGTAAAGCAATGAAGAAAGAAGGCATAACACTCTGTGCTATGTAGGTACCTACCTACCTATTTGAAAACCAGCTCCTTTCTTGACTGTTTGCGTTATTTCTATCTTTCACTCTTTCTTGATTGATTGAACCTTTAGCCAGCATTTAGCATCTTTCTACCAATCTGCTTATCTAATTATGATTTTGAGTCAACACTTTTAACGTTTTTAACGCCATCGAGGTTGGTAGCCAGGCCTAAGTTTTTGTTTTAGCACAGAATAAATAAGAGTTTTAGTCCTTATTCAGTGTTTTTGATGCAGTATGCAGCGGCAGCCACATACAATTACGGATGCAAGGAAATTACATATAAAACATAAAATCTTCGGCTAGGACAGAATGGGCGCTTTCACGGACGATAACGACACGACACGATAACATCGGCGATACCCAGAGGGGTGTAACGATGCACCACACCACACACATGTCCGCAGCACTAACAAAGTGCGGCTTTTTCCTCGTGGCCTAACTATTTGTGCTGCGCTTTCACACTGTCAACGATATCGTCACGAAACCGTGTCGTGTCGTTATCGTGCAATGTGAAAGCGCCCGATGTTCTTCCATGTACCTAATATGTAGTCCGTTTTTCAAATTTTAATGGAAAATTTATCAGGAGATTTTAATCTATTCCTTTAAATAAAAAATAATCCCTATTGATGACGAACTTTGTGGCGCGGCGGCGCAGGTGGTTGCTGGTTGGATTCCCGCCTCGGAACAAATTTTTGCACGATCTGCAGATATTTGTTCAGGGTTTCTGGGTATTTTCTATGTAAACACAAAATTTATATCTATGTAATGTATTGTATTAAGTATACCCATAACACAAGCTCTGCTTAGCATGGTGCTAGATAATGTTGTGTGAACTGTCCAGGATTATTTATTTATTTATTTGTTACCCTCGGTCAAATATGTCACCACGCGTAAACGGCTGGCTGGACCGATTCCGCTAATTATTTTTTTGTTGTCTTTGTTCTTGTCAGGAGATTGTTCATACAAAATAACATTTAAAATACCCGGTAGGTGGCGCTGCAGTCGGGTCACCACGACCACGCGACCAAAGTCGCGAGCGGCCCGCTAGTTTTTCATAAAATTTGATTATGGTGGGCCCACAGATGAAGTAGTACATGGATAGAGTGCTAAACTAGCCACTAATTTTATAGAGAGTTCCTTCTTACTCCTATCCTAGAAGATAGCTTGCTATCCTATGTTAGAGAGAAACAAATATATTGTCACACGACAGTCGTTTCTCCTTTCCGTACCATGAATATTGGTACCATGAATGTAGTAGTAATTGATACCAAGTGTGACAATTGGCCTGGTACGAGTTACACAAATAAAAACAGATAGATATATGCTTGTCTCATTCCAACACATGAATACATTCATATAAAAGAATGAGACTGGTATAATCGAATCCGGTTAGTTTATAGCCTTAGTTCCATGTAGTACATCTTTCTAGGGTGGGCCCTATTTTGTTAAAGTTCACACCCGTGTTGCGCTACTGCATAGCTTACGTACGATGGATCGCGGCAGTCTGGCTGCTACGAGACGCTGCGCAGACGGAGCGGATTGTGTAGAGGTTGGTACAGACCGTCTACGATAATATGTTTCGCGCCTCAATAATATAATTGCAATCTTATAGTACTTATAATAAAGTTGAGTTTCAAATGTAATTTTTGTAGATTCGTAGTAGTAGTGGGTTGGTAGATAATCAGTACGTGGTGTAGAAGAACGTGACGAACCTCAAGTGGGCCTACGAGCTACGACCACTGTCGACATGCATTGTCAAAATGCAGGAAGGGCGCTGTTATGACACTATGAACTAAACATTTTCATAACAAAAAACATAACTGACTTCAAACCTTACAATAAACAGGATTCTTTCCCTAACTTTCCTTTATTACCCGTGGTCCCTCCCGTAGTACCTGGAAGGTACCACGAGTATATTTTTACCCGTGGTACCTAGCTCAGAGAAATACTATAATTTGACTTTTCGTGGTCTCAAGATTTGATGTAAAAAAATCGATAATACAAAACCATGCATCTCCGGCAAGAATCGATGGTACAGCGTTGATCCCGTCCTCCATACCATCTGTTTTTTTGCGCACCCCTCTGTAAGACTAATGGTACTAGAGGGACAAGTCAGTACAGTTCGATGCCAGTTGTACCATCAATGGTACAATTTTATTGTGACAAATCGGTGCCAATTGTAACATCAATGGTACTGCCTAATGGTACAAGTGGTCCGGCGGCCTCTAGGTGGTAGGAATATCTTTAAAAAAGTATTGTTTAAAGTTGAGGCAGTGTTTCCCTACACTATTTTTATTATAAACAAAAAACGACACATTTAGAACGTAAAGCACACTGTTATATTTTTCACAACAAGTACATACACTTGGAACTTTATACAACCAGAAACTTATGGGACAAGTCGTCATTACTCAACAAACAACACTACAAAACAGACACGGTTGCAGCCACCAAAGAGATCTCAATGTGAATATTACATTAGATAAATATAAGTTTACTAAAATTGGTAACGGGCACAGGTTGATTACCACAGTTCTTTCAAGAGGATGTTTTAAATTGGAAAAAAACTATCATGTAACACAATTACGTAGGTGTTGAGTTGACATGAAGCATTGTGACCAAAGCACAATACTAGCCATGCACGAACACAAGCAACCGGATTTCACGTAAGGTTTACGTAGGACTTAACTTGATGCAGTCGAAATCCAGATATGATTCCACACGGATCGAAATATTTCCGTAGACTGGACAACAATCGACCCGTGTATCCAACTATGTAGAGCCAGGTTTAGCCCTCGAAATGATTGTAGATGACACGTTGAATCGATGGGTATAGTTCAACAACACACTTAGGATCCTAATATTATAATGGTTGTTTATAAAATATTTGTCGATCAACGCACTGCTAAATATAACAAAATTACCTTTTGTTACATCCATTTGTAAGAGGCAGTTCACATTGAAACCGCCACAGTAATGTCGCTAACTTAAAAATTGTTGACAAACGGAATCGTGAGTGTTAAAGTACCAGTACCTACCTACCTATAATTGAAGATTAACACTTTTCTGATGTATTTTACTGTATAAAATGAAAGCATTAGCAGCATATTATCAAACGACGATCTCTCACTTTCATGAAATTGTAACCTTATTCTACAACCGCGTGGCTTCTGGTATATGAACATCGAGCCCTTGGCAGCAAGAACGTAAACTATAGAAAAAAAACTTCAAAAACTCAAGCTTCAAACACGAAGTCGCGTAAATAAGGGGAGCACTGAAAACTAACAAACGACCGTCCCACAAGTTCCGTTTAAATCTAGATTAATTAAGAGAGATGGTGTTTTAAAGGGCAAGAACTCCGATAGAGGTCAACTATTCCCGAATTACCTATTGTTATAGTTAAGTTGGCGCGGGTCGTCGGGGCTCAGTACACTTTCAGTTGGTTCTTGTCGTCGAATCCGGCGGAGTGCCCTGCGTTGCGCACTATGAACGAGTTTCCGTCGAAGTGCATTCGTCTCTCGCCACGCCTGCACAGAAACAAACGCGTCTAAAAACCTCTGCGATGCGGCGCGAGAAGCCAGCTGAGATGCGAGAGGTTGCAGGTTCGATTCCATTCTGGCGCATAATTACCAAAAATTTATAATTCGCATATTGTTCAATCCATTTCCGCTGCCGGGAAAAAGTTTGAAAAACCTGTCAAGTTCCAATGACAATGCAATACTATGGTGATAGCGAGCTGATCAGATGATGGAGACGGAAGGTGAATAACGGAACTCCTCGAGGGATAATAGTAGACTGGCCGTGTTTAGGCTCATTTTGATCAGCAGGTTATGATCGCTGATATTGTAAAAGCTTGTATATTGAAATATACCTTTTTCACAATTACTTATTGTGATTGTTGTATAATAAGTACAAGCTAATGTACCTACTGATTACCTTGTGGCATCCACCCGTGTAGTACAGGCAAATTAGGTGATTTTTAGCAAAAGTGTGGAAGTAATTAGATGTAGTCACAAAACCTTTTCTAATTGTTTTGTTTGGCTTGAAAATCACCTCTAATATAACTTTCAGTAAATTCACCCCCCCGGAACAGGGTGAAATAGGGTGAAATCCTTATAATACCCGTAACTTAATGGGGAAAATAGATGTAGTCGGTGCAGTTTGGCATACACTTAAGACCGTTATGATCTACATTTGCACCAAGTATTTTTTTAATCCGACTTACGGAACATACGAAAAAAAAAACATTTGTAAAAAAATCTTTTTTTGTGTATTGCGGCTCGGGGGAAATTGAAGTAGTCGGTGCAAATTGACAGAATTATGGGCCAAAAAATGACCAGGTGCACCACCTGGTCATTTTTTGGCCCATTTTTCTGGTAATTCTGTCAATTTGCACCGACTACTTCAATTTCCCAGTCGGTGCAAATTGACAGAATTATGGGCCAAAAAATGACCAGGTGCACCACCTGGTCATTTTTTGGCCCATTTTTCTGGTAATTCTGTCAATTTGCACCGACTACTTCAATTTCCCCCGAGCCGCAATACACAAAAAAAGATTTTTTTACAAATGTTTTTTTTTTCGTATGTTCCGTAAGTCGGATTAAAAAAATACTACCTGGGTACTTCACACGGAAGTCACTTTTTCTATATTTTATTGTCGCTCTACTTCGGGGAAATTTCAGGCAATTCTGGAATTTCACTTAAACTTATTCATTTGATTAGTACTACATTCGCCGGCCGTTTAATACTGGAATTTATATACGGAACATGCATTTTTTAAGTATTATATATGTAAGTTCGGTGCGGTGCTAACTAACTAATATATATACTGTGGCGCTACACTACTAACACTGGCCCTCGACCGCGGGGTGCATCCGTATTGATCCCAGAAAATCATCCCACGAGCTGAAAGTAATAATAATTATTCCGGATTCATACCATTAATATTCATTTCATTTTTAGAGTCCGTATTTATCCCACCTAGAAATACCTACATCTAAAACGAGTTAAAGTAACGTCAGCAAAAAAATATGTCATTATGGAACATCTATTTATTTCATAAAATTGTTAGTATAAAATAATCAACAAAGTAATAATATATACAGTGTGTCCCAAAAAGTAGTGTCAAGCCGAAGTCCAAAGAAAGGTTACTTACCCCCAGAGGTACCCGAATCACCCCCATGTATGTTCCGCGATTTTTAGTAGTTTTAGAGTTGTGTTTTTAAGACAATCGGAGCTCTTACACTTTTTTGGCCATTGTGACTCGATTCGTTGAGGTAGAGGCCTGTTTTTTTTTGTAAATAAGCTAAATACTAGGGCTACCTTGTCTGATAGCATTTACATTAATAGCACCAACTATTGCATTAAAATTAAAATAATAATATGAAGATATATTTTTTTTGTTTAAACTCTTACTTTCAATGAACGTTTAAAAAAAAAAGTCACATAATCTTTTTCATCCAAACCTATCTTAAAAACATGGCTAATGTGTCAGCTATTAGTCATGTAATCTTTTTCCAGATTCTTGCACAGGATCATAAAAAACACTCAATTTAATAAAAGTTAGTTCAAAAACGAGTTTTTGAAAATGTTCTGCAAGTCGGTATTAAAAAGAAATCTGGCAGTCTGAAGATTGTATTACACATAAGCAATAGTAAAATAACCCATCTTTGTTGTTCAAGGACATTATTTTCTACCTACGAGGCAGAAACCTGCGACAGATGGTGGGCCCATTCCATCTGCCAGATTTCGTGCTGTGGAATGTGGATGTAAATGCTTGTTTTTTGTTTTTTGTTTCGATTACTTTAAAAATCGATATCTGAGGTTTACAGTCATCACAGAACAAAAATAAGTATACAACATTTAAAAAAAAGTGAAAGCCATTTTTTAAATATTTTTTCCGGAAAATCACGGACTATTGTAGAAATCGTTTCAGAGAATCAGAATTTTACAATTATTTATAACATAAGCTTTTAGATAACATCAATATCCTATACAACGAGCAAAGATTCGTATATTATATAAATATTTGTAATGGCACAAGAGGCAATTGAGATTACTAAATACAGAAATTTCAATAGAGAAGATGGTTTTCAATTATCTGGAGTATGGAAGCCTGTGGTGAGAATGTGTAAGAATCAAAAAAGTGTGGTACCTGCTACGCGACCGGATACCGATAGTGTTGTGTGTCGAGTTGGGGTGAAGTGTGACAATGAAACCGATGGTAGTGGTATCGTTCATAATAAAAGAGTGAGAAAGAGGGTAGATCGATATATCTGCCAATAACATCTACTCGCAAAGACATTAGTTAGTTCTCCCGTGATCAGATACAATACAATTAGAATACGATTTAAAAATATTTTTTATTGCACTTAATCCAACCTAATACCGAATTTGTGCAACTTATAAATAAAATGTGCAATTTCTAAATAAATAACGGAATTCCGATATTAATATCGGAATGCCAATATTGAGATTTAATATCGGAAATCAGTATAGGAATTGAAAACCTTCCGATATTACATGCCCTAAACGTGACAAACAAGCAGACGGCCCGCCTGATGTAAAGCAGTCACCGCCGCCTAAGGACCGCACCCACGGTATTGCAAACGCGCTGCTTACCATTAAGAGCCCTATTGATATTTCTCTAGAATTTACCCATATTGTATAATTTATAAATATTTGTACTATCTGGAGATATTTGTTCAGGATGTTATTAATGTTATGTTATATGTTTTCGTTGGGTATTTTCTATGTATAATGAAAAATCTATCTGTGTAATGTATTGTATTAAAGTATATCAGTTATCTAGAACCTATAACAGAAGCTCTGCTTAGCTTGGGGCTAGATAATGTTGTGTGAACTGTCCAGCATTATTTATTTATTAAATATTTATTTATGATGGTGACAGCGAGCTGATCTGATGATGGAGACGGAAGGTGGACAACGGAACTCCTCGATGGATGATAGTAGATTACTGGAAAAACTCTAGAGGTTATTTATTTTTGCTTCTTTGCTTATATCCCAAAAGTTACACAGTCTAAAATTAAATTAAAACTAGTTTTGTAACGTCTATGATTGTTTCACTTTTTTACCCTTTCTTTGGCCCCAATATCTTCTACAACCCCCGAACCAATTTAGCTCATAACCTTACACAAATTGTACTAATACTATATACCCATCTACCAAATTGTATAAAGAATACTAGTTTTGTTAAGAATATATCAACAGTTCGCAAGTTATCTTCAGACAAACATACAAACATACGAACGCCAATTATTAATAATTTGCATCCAACAAAAATATATGAAAATGATAGTAAGGCATTTTTCTGTCTCACCGTACTAATATCCATTGTTAAAGGCCGTGGCGTGATATGAATCCGGACTACATTTTGCGATTAATACGGACAAATATACAATTTTATTATTCGTGGGATGAATACGGCCTACATTTTGGTATGAATCTGCACCCCACTCACGCCGTTGATTTCTTATTGAGATCTTTTATTAAGAAGTACTTCCGGTACGAAATTTGTGGTTTTTTTTACGTGCGAATGTGGTAAACTGATAGTATATACCATAACAAAATTTGCACGACTACATAAATTTCCCCCGAAGTACAATTTACAAACACAGAAAAAAAAACTATGTTCCGTAATTCGCTGAGGTGTGCAAAACTAATATAGTGTTTATAATACTTATAGAAACCTTATGTAAGTTTGCACCGAGTACATAAATTTCCCCCGAGCAGCAAACTAAAAAAAACTAATTCACAGTGTTTCCCACTATGCACGTAGTTTTAATTAAAATCCATAACGCACTAAGACTGTCTCTATAAGTAATTGAACTTGCATTTAACACTTATTTGTTTTTTCAAAAGTTACAATTTTTCAAAGTTTGTACCTAATATTTAAAAGCCTTCCGTATGCGCCAGAAACGGTGCAAACCAGGGATAAGCTTCTATTCGTGTCATCTATCGATTCCATAAGAATCCACGACTACTCGACTTAGGGCCACACTTTTTGCTAATTTGCCTGTACTACGTGGGGGTGGCAGCGCTCGCGCGGTACAAAACAATAACTTGTAGGTATATCAATCCCGTCATAAGGTTTCATTGAAATCGGTTCAGCCATTCCGACGTGATTGAGAAACAAACGTTTATATTACAGACTGAGTCAGTCCCTATGGTATGGGAGCGGTACGGGAGGGGTGTTTTCGTTACAGATCGACCAACTTATCTGTAGAATGTAATGTATGTAGATGATAGAAAACTAATTTCACTCTACAGATAAGTTGGTGGATCTGACGTCAAAATGAAGCGTGGTTTCATGTCGCCTGTCTGATAATTTGAGAGACGAATACACCCCTCCCGTACCGCTCCCATACCTCAGGGACTGACTCAGTTAAACGCTAGACCTGTAGTAGGATAACAACAAGATAAACATGTATAATGTCACAGAGATTACAGGGAATCTAGTTTAGAAGATAACCCGAATCGATACCCACTGAAGGCAAGCTGAGAGTGAACGGTTGCGGTCAATCTTCGTCTCCGAAGCTTCAGGACCGAGAGTGCGGTTGGGCTGTGGTAGATGATGAAGCGCGCGCTCTATATGCCTGTGCTCCTTACACCAAGTAGGTACAGATAGGACTCAAGTTACCGCACGAAGAGATGCTGGGTTTGTCCAAGAGACGCAGTGCAGTGCAGGAAGGGACTAGTGATGGAGGCGGATCCATTGCTGGGACTCGTGCGCAGTTGATATTTGTGGCTACATCGGTGGATCCTGCGTACCAAATGAAATTAGTTAATAAATAATGCTGGACAGTTCACACAACATTATCTAGCCCCAAGCTAAGCAGAGCTTGTGTTGTGGGTACTAGAAAACTGATATACTTAGTACAATACATTACATAGATAGATATTTTTGATCGAAAATACCCAGAACACCCTGAACAAATATCTGCAGATCGTACATATATATTTTTTCCGATGCGGGAATCGAACCCGCAACCTCCTGCGTCGCAGGCGAACCTTAGCCCGCCGCGCCACTGAGGTTGACAAATATAACAGCGTCACGCCGTGGTTTATTTTTTATTTGGATGAATTACGGAATAATCAGATGGCCCACACACAACAATGCATTGCCTCACATCCCACCACGACGCGCCCTGAATTGCATTGCGCCCGCCTCTCAGAGACAGACAAAATATCTAATGTGCCTGTAAATTCATACACAGCAATTTGCGCACTACTGTTTTACGATAGAAAAAGTATGATAATAGTACTTCCCCAGACGAACTCTCACAAAAAAGCTTTACTATTAACGTCATTTCCTGTCTAACCTGCCTCCCGTGGATGTCGTAAAATCCGACTATGGGAATACACCAAGGGACGGGCAGCAACATCTTACCCAAAAAGACTAACTTTCAGTGGAAGAAGTCAGAAGCAAAATAGTCAAAATAAAGTTCGGATCATGCTCTGATCTAGTGTCGAGCATTAGTAGCTACCACCTCATCGTCGAGAGACTCGTTGTCCTCCTACGAGGAGTACGAGGTAACGACTTCAAGATACGCCACAGAATAAATAATAGTCGCAGCGTAAAGAGAACTCTGCTACAATGGCGCGACGTGCAGAGACTCGACTCAAAGAGATGCACTGTTATACGTGATGCACTATAAGCCTCGACATATAGCGACTCGGAGCAAAGGGTGACTCGTTGTGAAAATGACAATATAATTATGCCACGTGGCTTGAATGTTTGTATGTGAACTTAAGTATCCCTGGGGTAGATATAGACTAGGTTGCCAATATTTATCTCAGTCGACTTTTCAAATCCATGGAAATATGAAGACTAACATATGTTTTAGATTTTGCTAGAAATACGTTTAAGTGAAGCCTATTTGACGCTTATCAGCTAACATAATGCCAAATTGTGGCATGACTTGAAATCACAGAACAGTCTTTCAAATTCAATTGGAATGGAATATTTTCGAGTTTTTTTTTATTATTTAAATTTTGTGCCGACCTGACAAGCCCGTCGGCGGTCTGGCTGACTCGTACGTTGTTGATGATCCAGTTGTCGATGCCATCGTCCGTCAACCAATACTGCGCCGCTTGCAGGAGAGAAACCGCCTCGTTCACGTACGAGGGACCGTGGCGAGACTCACTGAAAGAACATACAGAATCAAAAGACTGCTCTCGTTTGGGGCAAAACTGGCCTGTGTGGGACCAGACGAGGTAATACGAGTCAGTCTTTGTAAAAAAAAAAGCATTTATCAAAACAAGCTTTTATGGTGTGCACATCCGACTGATAATGCCAATGACGATGGAGAAATGAGTAAGCAGAACCGTATGCTGATCAAAATGCGCCCAAACACGGCCAGTCTACTATTGTCCCTCGAGGAGTTCCGTTGTCCACCTTCCGCCTCAATCATCAGATCAGCTCGCTGTCACCACAACATTGTATAGTCATCCGGACATGACAGGCATGCAAAATTTCAGCTCAATAGTTCGAAGTGGTAAATCTTTACTGATATGTATGAAAATAAATTCATACTTATCAGTAAAGATTGACCAAAAACCAGAACATAAATTCAATTGGGCCTCAGTCATTCGTTTGACGATCTGTGGCGCGGCGGCCGAAGGTACGACTGCGTGCGACGCAGGAGGTTGCGGGTTCGATTCCAACCTCGGAACAAATATTTGTACAATCTGCAGATATTTGTTCAGAGTGTTCTGGGTATTTTCTATGTATAATATAAAATATCTATCTGTAATGTATTGTATTAAGTACTAGCGACTCGCCCCGGCTTCGCACGGGTAGCCCCCGGTGAATCCCCCCCCCCCCCCCCCCCCCTCCTTATTACTTATTCTGCTATTCTGAGCGGAGAAGAATCCACCAAAAAAGAGTCCAGCCGATCTTGTGTTATAAGTGTAACTAACACGACTTTGTTTTATATATATAGATATCAGTTATCTATAGTAGGTACCCATAACAAAAGCTCTGCTTAGCTTGGGGCTAGATAATGTTGTGTGAACTGCTGTCCAGCATTATTTATTTGTTATTTTATTTTTATTCCTCCAATTTACATCGACTCGACTCAACAATTGAACGTCAATTTTCTAAAATGGATTACGATTGAGTTTGAGTCGAGAGTCGAAGTTTTCCGGTGAGTTTTCCACGGTAAATGAGTCGCTCTTGTTTTTCTTGACGTATCTATCTCATCGTATGTTAGAGCAAGTGAAAAGGTAGAGTATGTATATCTTACTTGTAGAACACGTTGAGAGTGAAATCCTGGCTCATGTCTAAGAAGGTATCGGTGGTAGTCCGAGTGCCAGCAGCATCAACCAGGTACACAAGCGCGCACTGCTCAGCGGTGAACGAGACCCCCTTGTACCACATCTTGGCGTATCTGAAATGTTATTTTTTTTTGTTTTATATTTACTACTTAGATTGACGGAACAAGCAGATGGCCCACCTGATGATAAGCGGTTCCCTCTGCCTATGAACAGTTCATTATCACATAGGTCACGTCCACCTAGGACGCGCCCTATGTGGCATTGCACTGCGCCCGCCACCCTGAGACATAAGGATGAAAAGTCTCATGTGCCTGTAATTTCACCGGCACCCATACCCTTCCAACCGGAACACACTGCGAGCATTACTACTTTACGGCAGAAATAGGTATAGAGGTAAGTACTTCCCCGGACGAACTCTTTCACAAACTGCAGGTGGTAGCCTGCGACCCCAGTAGGCAAACTGTGAGTCAGCCACCGTAACGCTGCAAACTGCGTAGAGTGAGCGCAAAACTAGCAAACTGTGAACACTCCATTTCAAATACATATATGGAAGGGCGTACTAAACCGATGCGCCGCTAAGACGGCGGCGAACAGTTTTTTTTTTTCGAATGGGTTTTTATGCTTTTTACCTCCTGTGGTCATGACTGCTTTACCGAGCTTTTGGTGAGCACAGATGGCGCTCAACCTGCAATGTTAGGTTGGGACAACGAGCACAAGGGCACCACTTAGGTACGGACCTCGGCTTGGGCTGTTGCCGGTTGGGGAGGTACGATCAAAACGCCCCGGAACATACTTGTACCGGTTTAGGCGAAGGTACAGAAGGTACTTAGAAGGTTCCTCGACCTCGCCGGCGAGGTCAGTGCAAAGGCAGAGTGTTGTCTCTGTCTTGACTGGATGACGTCAATACCGCATTAGCAGTAGTGATAGGGTCATCGGGATCACCAAGTACATGTCTTGGTCTACGGAGGGACTGGGCGAACAGTTTGCCTACTGGTGACGTAGCCTTGTACTACGTCTGGGCTGGCTGCAAAGTATGCCTCTTCTCACTTGTTGTTTCCTTGTTGGTGCCGCGCCTGGATCTCCACCCGCGAGCCGTAGTGGTACACCCTGCCGTTGGGGTGGATGAGGGCAGCAGCTGCGCCAGAGCGAGATAGCGCTAGAATTATATTGTTCTTCGCATTCGTTACTCGAACCGCGCCGTCTATTGTCATGTCCACTCTGTAAGTGATAGAGAATAACTGGGCACCTTCAGGTATGTAATCGGAGATGGTACGTGCCTTTGATTATACACACACAGGCACAGTTAACCGCCCACCTTGTATTTCTTTCAGCTAACAGTAATCGTCAAGTTAGAACCATATTTGATGAAGTTATGTTAAAAGCAACCATTAAGAATAAATAAAATTACAAAAGACCCGAAAAAACCCGTTTATAAAAAAAAATATGGCAAATATTCAATATCGCGAAAATTTGCATGAAAATGTGATGTGTCTAATTTTGAAATTTCTCCCTGATAACCCACGGTTTCAGTTATTGCGCAAACCTTTCATTTTGGCGCCTGTATACACGTTGACGTCCATCTAGACCTCAACTATTCTGCTCTCATCTGAGAACAGTACGTTCTTCCATTCCTCCATAGTAAAGTCACTATATTGTCGTGCAAAGTCAAGTCTAGCTCTACGGTGCTGTGGGAGCAGTTTTGGAGCGCGAGCTGGACGAAAAGCCCTCTGATTACATTCAGTCAGTCTTCTTCTAATGGTACGTTCACTCTCACTGACATTTCTCACCTCTAAAAGACGTATACGGGCTTTAGTAGCGGTGCTAAAGCGATTTCTTAGCACGTTACTGACAAAAAAGCGGTCATCCCGAGCTGAAGTGCACCAATGACGACCCTGACCTGGCTTTTTCGTGTATGAACCAGTCTCCCGAAAGCTTTTGATGGCATCCCGTACTGTAGTTTGAGGTACATCGAGTGTATGAGCGATGCGACGTTGGCTGTACCCTGCGTCAGCAAAAGCCACTGCCCTAGCAGCACCAGTTACATTGAGAGGCATTTTTTTCAGCCACAAAGAATAATGATACACTAAAAACTCAAATTAAACAATATTCGCACACGATGGCAGAAAAGAACAAGAGATGTAAACACGGAAACGTAACTGCAACAATTTCAAACAACGACTAAATTCCAAAAAGGCTTTGTTGGCACAATATTATTCATCGAAATATGGTTATAAGTGGTTTTTAAATTGCTAAATTACCCACTTAAGTAACAAAAAAATAAACATTAGATAAGCCCCAGTTAACATAAGCAATCAGGGTGACGAAAAATATAGGTGGGCGGTTAATTGTGCCTGTGAGTGTATAAGTATATTCAAAAGGTATACAAATCCGCCATACAAATTGCGTAAATTTAATCAGCAGTGGCGGTCCTGCCTATGAATTGACCGCTCCGTCTCCTCCGTGCATGTCGTTAAAGCCGTGTAAGGAATATAAGAGGGACACTTACCCCTGTCTATTTTGCGTATTTTGACTCGCTCATGACATATGTTATATTACACACATCAACACGGTCTAGGGATATTTTTAAAAAAGCGAATTACTATCAATGTGTTAATTATTTATAAGACATGTATATATTTAAAAGATACGTTATAATATTCTAAAATTTTTAGGGTTCCGTAAAAAAAATACGGACCCCTTATGGATTCGTCATGTCTGTCTGTCTGTCCGAGTATGTCACAGCCACTTTTTTCCGAAACTATATGAGCTATGCTGTTGAAACTTGGTAAGTAGTTGTACTATGTGAGCCGCAAAAAGATTTTCAAACAAAAATAGAAATAAAACAATAAATTGTTGGGGTTCCCCATACTTAGAACTGAAACTCAAAAAACTTTTTTCCATCATACCCATACGTGTGGGGTATCTATGGATAGGTCTTTAAAAATGATATTGAGGTTTCTAAAATCATTTTTTTCTAAACTGAATAGTTTGCGCGAGGGACACTTCCAAAGTGGTAAAAAGTGTGTCCCCCCCCCCCCCCCCCCCCCCCGTAACTTCTAAAATAAGAGAATGATAAAACTAAAAAAAAAATATGATGTACATTACCATGTAAACTTTCACTCAAAATTGGTTTGCACGAGATCTAGTAAGTAGTTTTTTTTGAATACGTCATAAATCGTAATCCATCCAAGAACTTTTATATTATGTTACTTGCTGCTACGGAACCCTTCATGGGCGAGTCCTGCTCGCACTTGGCCGCTTTTTTAATAATGGTTAAGGTACTTCGATTAAAATTTCAGGATTTTATGGAAAAAAAATGAAGCATAGACGGAAACCGTATATGAATTAACTTTTAATTTAAGAGTAAAAACTTAAAAAAATAGAAAAATCATTTAATTTGTGTTTATAAACTTGAAGTTAGTAGTCTGAGAAAGCGCCCATGATGTTCATAACACATCGGCAACGATTCGGCATGCTCAGAACAAGGTTGTCAATATCTTGCTGCGGAATACTGTCCCATGTCCTTCTGAGGTGCGCAAAAAGTTGATCTTCTGTAGCCAAATTTTCAGGAACTTCCTTCAGAGCTCTTCTTTGCAACATATCCCACGCATGCTCAATGGGATTTAGATCTGGCGATTGAGCAGGCCAGTCTAAGGCCCTAACATTGTGTGTATGTAACCAAGCTGCTACCGTTCTCGCCGTGTGTGCCCGGGCATTGTCGTGCATGAGCAGGAAATCTTGCCCCATTTGTGTTATGTGGGGCAAGATTACGGGCCCCAGCACCTGTTGGACGTATCGTTCTGCCGTCATATTGCCCCGCACCCAAACGAGATCTGTCCGTCCTCCAAGACGAATTCGTGCGTCCTTCGTGAATCTGGATGGAAGCCGAACCTGGATTCATCCGTGAACAGCACATTGGACCATTGCTCACGGCCCCAGTCCACGTGGTTCCGAACCCATTCTAATCGTCGTCCACGATTGCCTCTCCGTAAAGGTGGGACCCGGAGTGGTCTACGAGAGCGTAGATTGCTTTCATGCAGTCGCCTTCTTACAGTTTGGCCACTCACAAGCACTTGGTGTTCCACTCGCAGCCTTTGGACCAATTGAGTCGCCGTTGCATTTGGTTGAGCTCGCGCAGTAATTTGCAAAAATCGGTCTTGTCTGGGGGTAGAGATGCGACTTGGCCCCCGGTGCCTCTCCGCTACTTCACATGTGGCACGATAGCGTGTCCACAATCTTGAAATTACATTTTGGTGGGTCCCTATGGCCTCAGCAACATTACGCTGAACAGACCCAGCTTCCAGCATTCCCACAGCTCGTAACATCTCCGCCCTCGTCAAACGTTGGCGTTGCATGGCTACAATACCTCAATTTTAACTTTATATTTCGTTTAAAAATGAAAAAATAACTGTAACTAAACGTAATTCGTATTGTTTTCTAAATTTCGCACAAATGAAAATTCCCTCTCCTACACATCAAGACATTTTAATGCCACCGAAACAAAAGAATTTTCAAAAATTTGAATTTGGAATTAGTCTGAGGTAAATTACAAACAAATCGGTGTATAAAAGATTCCAATGCGGCCAGTACTTTTCAAGTTATTTAATTGAGTATGAAATATCCCTAGACCGTGTTGATGAGTGTATTTTGGGGGACGGCAGCAGACGCTGGTAAGTTTTTGGGTGCTTCTTGACTTTGCTTGTTTCTTATCTTCATTATGGCGTAGGTCCGCCTGCGACGCAGGTTGCGGGTTCGATACCCGCCTCGGAACAAAGATTTGTGCGATTTGCAGATATTTGTTCAGGGTGTTCAGGGTATTTTCTATGTATAATAAAAAATATCTATCTATGCAGTGTATTGTATTAAGTATATCGGTTATCTAGTACCCATAACACAAGCTCTGCTTAGCTTGGGGCTAGTTAGTGTGTTAACTGTCTAGCATTATTTATTTATATGTATGTATAATATAATAAATATATATATATATACAGTGGTGGCCATATAATTAAGAACGCTGATATAAAGGGAAGATTTTTTCCAACTAAGATGCAAAACTAATTGTATGCATTTGTTTTTATTTCTCTCGGTATCGTAAAACATTTCCATATTACCACTGTATTCATTGATACACATGATTGGCTAAAAATCAATAGGCAAACTTTTTACACTAGTTTTAAACAAAGTATTCCTTATTACTGGCTGGTCACGTAATTAAGAACGCTAACTAGTTTATACCTTTATTCAAATTTAAATAGAGAACACTCAGTCGATTTGTTACTGTTTGTATAATTTTGGCGCCATTTCGCGCTGTAAAAGATTAAAGGTGATTGCTTCTTTAGAAAAAACAATGGGAAAAAATAAAAGTTGTGATAAATCTACAAGGGAAGTAATAATAAAACTTCGCCGGAAGAATTGGTCTTATAAAAAGATAGCCGACCATCTGCAATGTTCAAAAACGATGGTTTTCCACGCTGTAAAGCATTTTGCTACGTATCAAACTACTTCGAATGTTCCACGTGTACCTAAACAGAGAAAAACAACTCCTCGAGATGACCGAAACATCGTTCGTATGGCAAAACAAAATCCTTTTAAAGGGTCCAATGAGCTTAGAAAAGAATATTTTGGTGAAAACAACCATTCAGCAATCTCAGCACGCACTATTCGAAGACGTTTGGTAGAAGAAAAATTGCACGGTAGGAAAGCAAGAAAGGTACCCATGTTAAAACTTTGCCACAGGCAAGCCCGGCTTGCATTTGCGAGAAAGTATGAAAACTGGACTGTGCAACAGTGGAAAAATGTACTTTTTTCTGACGAGACGAAAATAAACAGAGTATGTTCTGATGGAAAACGATATGTTCGACGTCCCCCGAATACAGCATTCGACCCAAAGTACACGAAAGTTACAGTAAAGCACGGTGGTGGAAATGTGAAAATTTGGGGTTGCTTTTCTGGACATGGTGTAGGACCTGTAAAGTTGATAGAAGGTAACATGGATCAGTTCCAATACAAAAATATACTGGAAGAAACAATGTTACCATACGCTGAAGACGTTCTACCGGTCATTTGGACATTCCAGCATGACAATGATCCAAAGCACACTGCACGCACCGTAAAGGAATTTCTTACAGCGCAATTAGTTTCTGTCTTAGACTGGCCTGCTAACAGTCCAGATCTAAACCCAATAGAGAATCTGTGGTTTGAAGTAAAGAAAAAGGTTTCAAATACAAAGTGTAGAAATTTAAGAGAGCTGTATGACGTTTTTTTAGAAGAATTGAACTCTATTTCTCTTGCGAAATGTCAAAAATTAATAGAGTCAATGCCTCGCCGGTGTAAAGCTGTAATTAAAAGCCGTGGATATGCTATTAACTATTAATTTTCAAATATTTATTAAATTTCTTTTTATGTTTCCTGTGCTACATAATATTGTGATTTTTTAAATCTAAGTGTCATACAAAACAATTCCCGAGCAGTTAAATAAATCGTTCTTAATTATTTGTCCAGTTTTAGTACTATTTGAATGTGTTACTTTGATAAAATCAATAAAATGTGCAAAAAATAGTTAGCGATTTCATACTTTATTCTTAAGTCAGGTTGCTCTATTAATGTGACTATTATATAACATAACTAGTTGCTTCTCAGAAGGTACACATCTCTGTGTATGATACGATTTAAATAAAAAACTTCTAGAACTTCAAATCGTTCTTAATTATATGACCACAACTGTATATATAATATGAAATTTATAATAGGTACATAGTATACTCCAGTAGGTATTTGTTTATTATTATTAGTATGTACGTCGCTGCACATCAACGTATGCACACATACGTATATATAAATAAGTAGACCATTGATACCCCTTGTTTTTTTCATTTTATACAGTCCAATCCATCCAAAGGTTGTCTGCTAGAAATCGCTACTAAGCGATAAGACCGCCCATCGTACAACATGGTTAGTTTTAATTGTTATTATTTGTAAATAG
Source organism: Operophtera brumata (assembly GCA_932527175.1). Taxonomy (NCBI): domain Eukaryota; kingdom Metazoa; phylum Arthropoda; class Insecta; order Lepidoptera; family Geometridae; genus Operophtera; species Operophtera brumata. The sequence goes on from OW052239.1 coordinate 68,746,445, forward strand.
TTTAACATTATGGTGTGCAATAAAGTTACAGTCTTCTATGTATTCTACACTTACTTCACTCGATCCCGAAGCCGGAGACACACGGTACCATGCGGTGTCACCGACGCGTTATACCCTGCTCCACCAACCACATCGGTCACCTGTTACATAAAGTCAAATAACATTTAAAATATTGTAAGCTCCGTGTTGCCTATCGCTAAAAGAGGGTAGCAAGCTGCATGCAAAAACGCATGCAAAAAAGAGAGTGGAGCACCGGCCACGAAAGAGATCAGGGCCAAGTCGGGTTTGCAGGAGCTACTTGGATCCTAGGTGCATTGCGGTCGGTCGTCAGTCTGCCAGAGACCGTGGATCTTGCTGTGTCTTCACTGACAGCTGGCTATGCCGGGGCTGCATGCAAAAAGAGACAGTGGAGCACCGGCCACGAAAGAGATCAGGGCCAAGTCGGGTTTGCAGGAGCTACTTGGATCCTAGGTGCATTGCGGTCGGTCGTCAGTCTGCCAGAGACCGTGGATCTTGCTATCTTCACTGACAGCTGGCTATGCCGGGGCTGCATGCAAAAAGAGACAGTGGAGCACCGACCACGAAAGAGGTCAGGGCCAAGGCGGGTTTGCAGGAGCTACTTGGATCCTGCTCTCCTCATCCACGCCTTCAGTTCTCCTCCGCTACTTTACTGTGCTAGCTGCGGTAGAGTAAGCACAGGGGGAAATGCACAAAACACTCCAGAGCGGAACATCAGTGCAGCACTTACTACTAAGAATTATAATTAAATGGTACCTCTAGCTCCCTCCAAGTGTCAGCGTGGTAGATGTCGTCGCCAGGATAGAAGGGTGCTTTACGCTGCAGAGGGGCGCGCCACGGCGGCTGCCAGCCAGTCGCGCCGCCGACCAACTCGGCTTGGCCAAGACCACCTTCGAGGAACTTGCTGTAGTCTTGGAACGCCGAGAGGTTCGATTCCTCCTGAAAAGTACAACAGGTTATATTTTCAATTATGCGCATGTTTGTACTTTTTTTTTTACTACTTAGAATGACGGAACAAGCAGATGGCCCTCCTGATGATAAGCGGTACCCTCCGCCTATGAACAGTGTATTACCACATAGGTCACGTCCACCTAGGACGCGCCCTATGTGGCATTGCACTGCGCCCGCCACCCTGAGACATAAAGATGAAAAGTCTCAGTGGCTGTAATTTCACCGGAAATCATACCCTAGAAGGGTAACCGGAACACACCAATGCGAGCACTACTGCTTTGCGGCAGTAATAAGTACTACGACAGAGATGCAAACAGGTAGCTAGATAAGATACTTACCTAATATGAAAATAAATAAAAACCAACATACAATTTGTGTATATAACCTACCTCCAAAATAGCTCAACTAGTTTTGATTGTTTTCATTGATATTTATCTCTATAAGTGCTGAACCGATTTGGATGTAGTTTTTTGTAAAACATTAGTATGACATCTAAGAAGGTTCTTAGGTGTATATCCTATAATATATAAAGCTGGTTAATATTATAAACGCGAAAGTTTGGATGTATCTTTATTACTCTTTCACGTAAAAACTACTGGATGGATTTGGATGAAATTTGGAATGGAGATAACTGGACTCCCGGAATAACACATAGGCACATTTTTAACCCGATATTCTTTCTTTTTTTTCTTTTTTTTTTTACCTAAAATAGGCTTGCGTTTGGGTACATCTCACCTGATGGGAAGCGACGATGAGGCCTATTTAAGCACGCTCGCCTAGAAGATGCCTATTAACTCTTCGTTTGAAGACGCCCAAATTGTATGATAAAGGGAACAAAGAAGCCGGAAGAGAGTTCCAGGCCTTTCATGTCCGCATGATGAAAGAGTTTGAGAAACGGTTTGTACACGACGGTGGTATGTCAACAACAAAAGGGTGAAACACCTCTCCACGTCTGGTCGTCAGGTGGCGGAATGGAGACGAGGGGATCAAATCGTGCAGCTCCTGAGCACACTCACCGAAATGTATGCGGTAGAAAATACACAAACACGCAACTCTTTGACGATGCTCTAAGCTTTGTAACCTTTTCGCAACCAGTGCCTCGTCATTAATTAGTTTTATGGCACGTCGCTCTATTGAGTCCAAAGCAGCAAGCTGATATTTTGCGGAACCATCCCATAGGTGGCTGCAATATTCCATGCATGACTCACTTTAGCTTGAACTTGATACTTACCCATGTTGATGTCATAGGTAGGTACCTTTTTTTTCATTTGGGTGCCACTATAACCGACTTTTAAACTATTATAGTACACTATAGCACTGTCCGGGTCGAGACGATTGTAACGATACCTAATATCAAAATTCATCGATGTAACGCAGTAATAAAGTATTATTTGCCACATACAGACAAACATACAAAGATACGCGTGATCACATACCGAGGCTGACCTGTCAGTCAGCCGGGATAAATATTAGAGTAGGTGGGAAAATCAGACTTAACCATTGCCGCTTGATTATTGACCACATTTGAAGGACTAGATTGTGAGCCTGCAGTGTATGGAACTCATCGTTTATTATTTTTCAAGTGTAAACCACACTTTATGGATAACATTCATCCATCGGCGCATTCGGCGCTATAGCCGAGTTGATAGTGCCCACAAATTTAGTCTTCAGCGTCATAGCTCGTTCTATGACCGAATTGGTAAAGGCATCGCCGATCACAGGCGAGATCGCGGTTCGAGTCCCGCTGGAACGAAATTTGTGGTTTACATTTAAATTTATTGTATGGGCTCATTCATCATCGTTCGAATTCTCAAAGTTGGCATATTTTGGCGTCTATAGTGTATGGAAAATACCAAAGTAGAATAATTATAAGATTTTCTTGTAAAAAAATGGTAACCTTTTGTGTCCCACTGCTGGGCAAAGGTCTCCCCCAAAATGTTCCAGTCATACCGGCCTTTGGCAGTTACCCACCACTCCTTCCCGTAAGCCTCGAGATCGTCCCGCCAACGCCATCTCGGCCGGCCCCGTCGTCGCCTTGCGTCTTCAGGCACCCAAGGAGTTACTATGTTCGCCCACTTCTCGGGGTGCATCCGATTGACGTGGTCAGCCCATTCCCACTTGAGCTTTGCTGTTCTGCTCCCCACATTGGCAATGCCAGTTATTGAACGCAGCATGGTGTTCCGCACTCGGTCGATGCGTTTAAGGCCGAGAATGCTGCGTTCCATTGCTCTCTGGCAAATCTTGAGCCTGGACTTCTGTAACTCGGTCAGCGACCATGTCTGCGCACCGTAGGTTAGAACGAGCAGGATACACATGTCGATGAGTTGACGCTTTAGTGTAAGTGGAAGGTCACCCTTCATGTGCTCTTTCATGGACCTTTCATGGATTGTAAAATATATTAAAATATATTTTTCAATACTATCTTTGGTAAAAATTTAGAATCGTTTGGCAGGAGGAGGAGGGGGAGTTGGGGGGTGGTGGAGGGGGAGGGGTACCCCCTCACCCCTGGTACCAATCCCATAACAAGGTAACTTATAGTTTTCGAGAAAAAAAATAAAGAAAATTTTGAGGTTAAGTATGAGATTTTGGTAAAACTTTACAATCATTTGGCAGGAGGAGGATGGGAGAGGGGGGGGGGGGAGTGGGGGATTTGTACCCCCTCGCCCCTGGTACCACTCCTATGCAAAGGTAACTTACAGTTTTCGAGAAAAAAATAAAGTTATTTTTTTTGTTAAGTATGGATATTTTAAATGTCGGACTCCGGTATGTGCTCCCGCCAGTACTCTCGCGTACTCTCTCAGTAGCTACTGGCTCCGCGTTTTTATATACACTCTAGGGGCGTGACGCACAGTACCACGTGGAGTCGGGGTGCTCCGTATCGGGTCAGCCACTCTTTTCGGACCTAACCAACTATTGTCGGGGTGCTCTGTGTCGAGTCACACAGTCAGTCAACAATAAAAAATCCATAATTTATTACATTAATTAATTCCTCAAAAGGATATCTCTTATTTCTTTCAACATCCCTTCTCTACAGATAGAGGTACCTACTCATAAATTAAATCATTAATATTATTATTTTACGTTCCGATTTTGTAAAATTTTCTTTATTGTTTTTCTTTAAAAGCACAAGTTTCCTGGACAACGGGGCCGAGGCTGGAATTTCCTGCACCCTCCCTGCAAGTTGGCGATGACTCCAGTAACATCTGACACTTCCAATTCAAAAATTTCATACTTAACCTCAAAAATATCTTTATTTTTTTTCTCGAAAACTATAAGTTACCTTGTTATGGGACTGGTACCAGGGGCAAAGGGGTACCCCTCCCCTTCCTCTCCCCCTACTCCCACCCTCCTCCTCCTGCCAAACGATTCTAAACCCAACCCCTATCTTTTATAAAATTATAACGCACATGCATTTTTAAAGAAGATTATTTAGTTACTACTGCCTGCAAATGTAACCTACATCTCTCAAGACACCTAGGCCTACTTGAAATACGTCACCTGGTTATATGAATGCGCTGTGTATACACTTCTGGGCCGCACTGGCATCGTCGTGTCCTTCCGAAAGTCAGCGGAGGCCATTTCAATACTTTATCAACTTAAAACTGGGTAAAATATAATACACTTTTTTGAAAAAATACATGAACAACAATGTCTTTCGACGATGAAAAATACTACATAATCTTACTTCAAGAACCGATGGCAATCAAATGATTTAAAACTGACATTCCTCTTTTGTTCTATCCAGTTCGAAATTTAAAATTTGAAATGTCTTTTTTTGTGAAGTTTTCATTCAAAATGTGTTTTGAGGTCGGTATACAATAATAGGTAGATATTTGTACAGTGGTGGAATGAAAATGTTCGTCACCTTAGGGCCTATTTTTGATTTCAATGTAAAAATCACACTGTTTTACCGACATCGTATTGTATCGGAAGTTCCGATACAATACGATGTCGGTAAAACAGTACCGTAGTTCCAATTCATTTTTTTATTAGGAACTTCCAATGTGTCAATATTACGCAAATTACCTTCAGTTACCATGACAACGGATATTAGCAGCGATTGAATGACAGGCACTGCCTACGAATAAAATGACAAAACATCTGGGTAACTCAATAAAAAACTGGCCAAGTACGCACCGGACCACGCGCATTCAGGGTTCTGGTAAAAATACAGTCTTATTCTACTTTAAGCTCTAAAATGATACTCCACATGCTGGGGTACGACAGATTTATTTTTCCTCTAAACTTTAACTTGTATGGGAGCCACCCTCCAAAATAGTTTTTGGTTATTATTTTTAGGTTCGGTTCAGTAAAATACATAGGTAAATAGTACAAATATGAATACTTCAATGGTTTAGCCGCTATAGACCCGTGTGATAGAGAGACGGACGGACGGATGAGCGAGAGCAATAGGGCTCCGTTTGGCCCCTTTGGGTGGGTACGGGACCCTAAAAAAGTAGTTCCAAACTTAAACAAGCAACTGATAAAAGGTAAGCGATTTTGATCTTAATTAACAAACATTTAAATTATGGTTTTCTATACAGCAGTCTGCTCCGTAGGATAGTTGGAAAAGGAACAAGGACATGTGCTTGCAACAAGCTAAGGTGATTTCTTTGAAAACTGACGAACGTTTTTCATTCCGCCACTGTACATAAAGTTGTTTCAGCGGAATGCAAGATATTCGTTATAAAAGAGCATTGGTCATTTTTCAAGAAAGGATGTCATTGATAGATTTGATAATAAATAAATAAATAATGCTGGACAGTTCACACAACATTATCTAACCCCAAGCTAAGCAGAGCTTGTGTTATGGGTACTAGATAACTGATATACTTACATAGATAGATATTTTTTATTAAGTATACTTACAAAATACCCAGAACACCCTGAACAAATATCTGCGATCGTACAAATATTGGTTCCGAGGCAGGAATCGAACCCGCAACCTCCTGCGTCGCAGGCAAACCTTCGCCCGCCACGCCACAGCGGTCGTAGAATAATAGGTGCAATCAAAATAAACGGACAAGCGCGAGTGAGACTCGCGCCCTGAGGGTTCCGTAGTAGTGGGGGAGACCTTTAGGCTAAATGGGGATTTACTCCAGCGTCGTAGGAACCTATTAGATTTTGAAGATTAGATGGTAGAAAGAAAAAAAGCGGCCAAGAGCGAGCTGGACTCGCCCATGAAGGGTTCCGTAGCAGCAAGTAACATAATATAAAAGTTGTCGATTTATGAAGTAAGTATTCAAAAAAAACTACTTACTAGATCTCGTTCAAACCAATTTTCGGTGGAAGTTTACATGGTAACGTACATCATTATTTTTTTAGTTTTATCATTCTCTTAGATGTTACGGGGGGGGGGACATTTTACCGCTTTGGAAGTGACTCTCGCGCAAACTATTCAGTTTAGAAAAAATTACATTAGAAACCTCTATATCATTATTAAATACATTTCCATAGATCCCCACAAGTATGGGATTGATGAAAAAAAAAGGAACCTCAAAATAAAAACTATTTTTGTGTGAAAATCTTAACGCGGTTCACAGAATACCTACATCTACTTACCAAGTTTCAACAGCATAGCTCTAAGTGTTGTAAAAAAGTGGCTGCGACATACGGACGGACAGACAGACAGACAGACAGACATGTCGAATCCATAAGGGTTCCATTTTTTGCCATTTGGCTACGGAACCCTAAAAAAGGTTGGTAGTGTACACCCTTTCACCGGCGGGGGAAGCGTCCACAGACGTTCAAACATGTAAAAAGAAAGTTGTAACATGGCAATACTCGAGCGAACATTAGTACATTAGTGGTTTTGTTGTGTTATGTGTTGTGGTGCGTTCTGTCGCGGTGACAATAATCGTTCCACGACTACTCGGTCGCGCCAGAGGGGTGGTGGGGGATCTGTCGCGCTACAACACGCCACATCAATGAGAATCTGTCATTACGACGCGTAACCGCGAGACCGGTACGGAGGCCTGCGTTGCTCGATGCCGCGAGAGATGCAATTTATTCCGTAACTAGATATTGTTTTTTTTTTGGTTCGTTCTACTTTATAAAAATGTCCGATGAACTTATCGAGTTAGCACGGCAATAGAGTACAAGTGACACAAGTACAATATAGACACTAAATATAAAGAATGTAATGTACTAAATATTTAAACGTATTCACACCACAACTCGCACACGATGAATGATCTGAAATTGCGCCATATTGCGCCACAACACAACACATCAGCATGGACACTCCGGGATACAACAGAAGGCGCCCCGCCCCACCCAACACACCCCGATACAACAATATGAACCTAGCTTTAGTTACCTATGATACAATTTTAGAAGAGCCTTGTTGGTCAATAAAGGTCATACCTACCCAATGACTAAAGAATTCTTTAGTTATTATATTGTACATACATTATTATGGTGGGCATAGATAGATAGATAGATAGAGAACACTCTATTGCACACCACATAAAAATTAACGCATTAAAAACTATCAGAAAAATAAGTATTGAAGCTTATGGAAGTACAATTATTATTATCTTATCGCTGAGACCCGATCTCTTTCAGACAACCTTGGGATGTACTGGAATTGACGAGAACGATAAAGGACGTTGGTGTAGATCAAACAAATAAATAAATAAAAGTATACTTACGTATACATATAATCTACCTTATACCTAAAACTTAAATACATAATATAACTACACAAAATATACTATTATAAGTAAATAAACAAAACATTTGAACATTATCGCAGGAATACTCACATGTGAGTATTCCTGAGATGACGTATAGGCAAAATTCGGAGACGTGGTCACAAATGCGTAGGCTAAATATAAACCTAATGCAGAAGTTCTGAAGGCGCTCAAGCTTATCAAGGTGTTTTTCAATGAGGTCAGGATAGCAGGCGCCAGCGTAATCGAGAATAGGGAGTAAAAGTGATTGCCCCTACGTAACTTTGTTGGATGTTGGCAGAAAATTTCACAGTGTCCTCAGTGAGCCGGCTGAAGTCATAGACTTTTCGCGTTCTAGATCGACGGCTGAAGCAAACATCTTCAGACTCAATTCAGCCAAATGAGGTCCCCATGTCATATTCCTATCTATCAACGCGTAGTACAGGCAAATTACAATTAATTACAATTAACGCCTAAATTCTTGACAGTGTCACTAATAGGTATGGAAACACCATCAAACATAATTAAAGGGAGAACATACCAGTCAATCTTGGGGATCATTCTGGAGCTGCCTACAACCTGCGTTTTTATGGGTTTTTTGTCATTTTTAGGGTTCCGTAGTCAACAAGTCATGTCTGTCTGTCTGTCTGTCCGTGTATGTCACAGCCACTTTATTCCGAAACTATAAGAGCTATGCTGTTGAAACTTGGTAAGTAGATGTATTTTGTGAACCGCATCACAGATAAAAGAATACTATACTAGTAACCGCATTAAAATTTTCACACAAAAACAGAAAAAAACAAAAAGAAAATGGTCTTCCCCATACTTAGACCTGAATTAATAAAAAAAAACATCAAACCCGTCCGTGTGGGGTATCTATTGATAAGGTCTTCAAAAATTATATTGAGGTTTCTAATATCATTTTTTTCTAAACTGAATAGTTTGCGCGAGAGTCACTTCAAAGTGTTAAAATGTGTGTGTGTGTGTGTGTGTGTGTGTGTGTGTGTCCCTTGTAACTTCTAAAATAAGAGAATGATAAAACTAAAAAAAAAAAAAATGTACATTACCATGTAAACTTCCAACAAAAATTGGTTTGAACGGGATCTAGCAAGTAGTTATTTTTGAATACACTATTATTAAAACATCGATCAAAGTTACAACAAACTACAAGAACTTTTATATTATGTTACTTGCTGCTACGGAACCCTTCATGGGCGAGTCCGACTCGCACTTGGCCGCTTTTTTGTATACCTTGAGCACAGAATAAATATTAGTATGAGCCCGTAAGCATTGCTCCACGCGAGAAAACGCGATAAGTCGCTGTTAATGATTTGAAAACCGACTTTCAAGTTTGTTTACAGGAGCTTGCGTATAAATCTGGTGCTCATCTGCATAAAGGTGGTAGGATGAAGAGAGCGAGTTAGAGATTGAGTTTATAAAGATAGCAAAGAGAAAAGGAGAAAGAACGGAAGGTTTCTCATCACCGTCTGGGCGGATGCGTCTCTCACGGCCGTCTTTGCCATCTTTGCCATCTTTGTCGTCTTGTTTCCCCGCCGCGGCTTCACCTGCACACCAGAGGCAGATTAAATGTCGACAGCACCCTAATAGGCTAGCACCTCATCTGCGCCCCTCTGTCAAGCCATAATTATAACTATAGGTACTTATTTTGCAAATCAACTATATCAGTGCTTTCAACCTTATGGGTCGGTACCCATTTACGAGAAACCCGAATAAGCGCGGGGCCACAACTAAAGGTGGTTGCTTTTTCATAAAAACGTATTTGCACAAATATGGGCGAACAGAGTATAATTTTACATTGAAATTACTGTTGTTGGCTTTTATTTTATTCTTTTATTTTGACGACCTCTGTGGCGCGGCGGGCGAACGTTCGCCTGCGACGCAGGAGGTTGCGGGTTCGATTCCCGCCTCGGAACAAATATTTGTGCGATCCGCAGATATTTGTTCAGGGTGTTCTAGGTATTTTCTTTATATAATAAAAAATATCTATCTATGTTATATTAAGTATATCAGTTGTCTAGTACCCATAACACAAGCTTTGCTTAGCTTGGGGCTAGATAATGGTGTGTGAACTGTCTAGCAATATTTATTTATTTATTTATTTTATATTGGTCATTATTAGCGGCAAATCATATTTGGTTGAAGAAAACAGTGGATTAATTGTGTGGAATCTGAAATAAACAATTATCTTATCTTATCTTATCTAGCGGTATAACATAGACTATATATAGGCTGTCATAATTGTCTCACCTTTATTTGAATAGTAATTTCGACTTCATCCAAGGAGTTCTGGAAATGAACAAATCAGAATCAGAAATATTTGATTGCATACCTCTTACTGTTGTACAAAAAGGTCCTATTAAAAGGGTACCTACAGGTTTACACAGCTTGTGCATTTCAGACGTGCAATTGTTTCATATCTCAAAGTAATAAAATGGCTAATTTAACACTAGAAAATCAATAACAATAACTATGTCATACCACAGATAAAATAATACTATACGTATGAGTAAGGTATTTTTCATCTTTAAATATCATCATCATCATAAGCCCACACTAGTCCACTGCTGGACATAGGCCTCTCCCGTAAATATACCTCATATAGGTACCGTATGTACCTCATCAGTACTGAATTCAGTACTCTTCATTATTAAATCCTACATCTTAGTGCTTATGCGATCCTACTACCTCGAGCTGTTTAAAATATCCATGCATTATAATTTCTAAATCTTAACCTATCTAATCTTTTTTATTTATTATATTATTTTTATTTTTATCTATAACGACCTCTGTGGTGCGAAGGCTCGCCTGCGACGCAGGAGGTTGCGGGTTCGATTCCCGCCTCGGAACAAATATTTGTACGATCTGCGGATATTTGTTCAGGGTGTTCTAGGTATTTGCTATGTATAATATAAAAAAAACCATCAATGTAATGTATTTTCAAAATTCTTTCAGGGCATCTGGTCGAAGCGACGCGTGACCCGAGAGCTGGCTCTTATCTGGCTCAACACATTAGTATTACCATTCAGCGGCAATGCAGCCAGCATCTTAGGGACGCTTCCGTCTGGTAGTGACTTGGATCAGTTGAGCTACCTTTAGATCGCTAGCAGCGGTATTCAGGTAGCACAACTGTTTCATATGTATTTTGTACATACCTTGTATTAGTATTAGTTATTTCTGTAAATAAATGTGTAATGTATTATATTAAATATATCAGTTATCTAGTACACATAAGCTTTGCTTGGCTTGGGGCTAGATAATGGTGTGTGAACTGTCCAGCATTATTAATTTATTTATATTTACTTTTAAATTTCTGGATTCTAACCAATTTACTACAGATTTATGAGTATTATTAATTTAATTTTCATGTTCAGATAAAGAAGAACATGAAAATTGTTGTATCGTTCTTTTTTTACTTTTTTTTTACTACTTTTAGTGATGGATCAAGCAGATCGCCCACCTGATGTTAAGTGGTACCCTCTTCCTATGAACAGTGCATTACCTCATAGGTCACGTCCACCTAGGACGCGCCCTATGTGGCATTGCACTGCGCCCGCCACCCTGAGACATAAAGATGAAAAGTCTCATGTGCCTGTAATTTCACCGGCACCCTTACCCTTCAAACCGGAACACAGCAATGCGAACACTACTGCTTTGCGGCAGAAATAGGTATGGTGGTAGTACTTCCCCGGACGAACTTTTTCACAAAAAAGCTCTATTACTACTCTAACAACGACATGAGTAACAACATTTCTAACGAGTGACATGGCATATAATAAATAAATAAATAATGCTGGACAGTTCACACATGATCTAGCCTCACGCTAAGCAGAGCTTGTGTTATGGTTACTAGATAACTGATATCCTACTATCCTATCCTACTTCCTACTTTCCTTCCTACTTATATTACAAACGCGAAAGTTTGTCAGTATGGATGGATGGATGGATGGATGGATGGATGGATGTTTGTTACTCTCTCACGTAAAAACTACTGGATGGATTTGGATGAAATTTGTAATGGAGATAACTGGACTCCCGGAATAACACATAGGCACATTTTGATCCAGATATTTCCACGGGATCGAGACTTACGCGGGTGAAACCGCGAGGCGATGCTTGTACTTAATAATACAATACATTACATAGATAGATATTTTTATTATACATAGAAAATACCCAGAACAGTTATATTTGTCAATACCTACAATGGATCACTAACATGAACACTTATTTTTTTTAACTGTGTTAATTACGGAAAATGCAGATGGCCCACCTGATTTAAAAATGCTTTATCACATAGGTCACGTCCACCCAGGACGCGCCCTATGTCACAGAACACTAATACTCTCTAGCGAGAGGGGCTTATGTGGCACTGCACTGCGCCCGCCACCCTGTGACATAAAAGTGAAAAGTCTCATGTGCCTTTAATTTCACCGGCACCCATCTACAAATACCATAGACATAGATTTTTCTCTACGCAAATACAGCAATGCGAGCATAGAAACAAATTCAAGATGCCGCCGCACCATTACAGCGCGAAATAATTAGTAACGGATAGTATTCTTTTATCTGTGGTAACGGTCAAGGCTAGAGTGAATATAAGGTAATGCACTGTTCATAGGCAGAGGGTACCACTTAACATCGGGGGGCCATCTGCTTGATCCATCACTCAAAGTAGTATATAAACAAAGTAAAAAAAAGAACGATACAACAATTTTCATACCTCAAGTAGTAACGGTTAGCCTTATAGACCTGTGAGCTCCATCTTCGGCCACATCGTCACTTACCAACGACGATGAGATCGTGGTCATATACAAAGGCATCGAGCCTGCAATGCTAGTAGGCACAAAGGTCTATCAAAGTTACAAAAAAAAATGTAGCCGATTACTAATATTACTAATATTATTAATATTACTGTATATATTCTGTGATATTACTTCAGTTTTTCGGCTAGGTTAGATTAGATTATACTGCTTTGCGGCAGAAATAGGTATGGTGGAAGTACTTCCCCATACACGAACGAACGACGAACTCTCACCAAAAAGCTGGTAGGTACCTACGACATATATATTAAAGCCACGACAAAATAAAATGCAAAGTTTTTCAAGCACCTCGCTTCGAACGCTTGAATATAGCAGTTAAACATTAAAAAGAGATTACAGTAATGTTAATCGTTTTTTGAGACATTATTATTTCCCTCTGTTTCAAACAATTAATTTTAGATAGAAATCACGTTCCTATAATTTCAAGTTTTTCCTCCATTTGCAATAAGTTTCCCACCGAAATACGAATTACCGGAAGTTCCTTGTGTGACAGTTTTTGAAAATGTGTATGTACCTTCTCCTTGGAGGAATAAGTTCCTCCTCAGTGTAATTTGCTCAGAAATTGTGTTGTCGTGGGCATATAGCAACAAGACCGCATTGTTTTAAAGTCGTAGGCAAATAAACGATGAGATTTTTACATATCAGAACCTCATAATAATAGAAAACTTTACAAAACGTTAGATCTCCTTTGACGAAATGCCGTCAAGCCAGTGCCGCCGCGATATATTTCATTTTTTTTCAGGTTTGTTGTATGGGAGCCCCCTTAAATATTTATTTTATTCTGTTTTTTTTTATTAATTGTTATGGCGGCAACAGAAATACATCATCTGTGAAAATTTCAACTGTCTAACTATCACGGTTCATGAGACAGATGGACAGCCTGGTGACAGACGGACAGACAGACAGACGGACGGACAGCGGAATCTTAGTAATAGGGTCCCGTTTTACCCTTTGGGTACGGAACCCTAAAATAGCTAAACCCGCTGGTCACTTATAAGTTGGGCCGTTCAAAACAAAAACGCTCTTCCTACCATTCTCTGCTAATGGTTTTAATCGCAGCTACCGCCGCTATGTTCGGCATTCGTTTGATTCCGCCATTAACTGATTGTCTTTTTCTTAACTTCTAATTAGAAATTGTATGACTGTAACGAAAATTGTAATAAACATAACATAATTTATCGTATTAATATATAAAGTTTGATAAACAAATATTAAGCGAAATAATATTAAATTCTTATTGGTATTTATTCCTACGGAAATAAATGCTTGCTTGTAGCGCCAGTCGGGCAAAAGCAAAATGGGAACTAACTAACACAAGACTTTCATCATCAAAAACTACAATATGTTTCATCAGAAAAAAAATTAATACCTAGAGAATCATTCCTTCAAATATTCAACTTTCCTCGACTCGACTTAGTTAGGTACATCAAACACAAACTTCTCGCGCGTTGATGATAGTGATGTTAGTGCAGTGTGCTTTCTAGATTATCTAAGTGTGCTTTATGAGTTATTTTGAATGGAGTTTCTGATAGACCTCCGATTGAAGATTGGGAACTTCAAGAACGCCACGACAGCGATGTTTGTGTTTGGTTGTCGTAACTCCCTATGGACGGAGTCCTCACCAAGGTACCTGAAGGTCCGGAAATGCAATTCACTTCAGAAGCAATTTCACCCCTAGTAGTAAGTACCTACCTACCCACTAAGTACCTATATTTACAAGGCACTAAAAGAATAAGTACTCATTGTGTGCATTACTCCTTGAGCTAACCATAGGATCATAGTCGCGTAACATTGCATAAGTTTCATTGAATTAAAACACCATAAATACCCCCCTACAAGTAGGTATGTACCCACGTACGAATTAACTTGAAACTCCGCTAGACTGCGGATTGCTTGCTTGCGATGCGATGGATTGCGATGCGATGGATGCGATGGAATGCTTTGTTACGTAGTTACGCGTCTCAATATTTTTGAAAAATTTATGTTTTTTTTTTTGGATGTCATCGGCTCACAATTTTATTATTCGTAAGGGTTGTATTGCTGCCGAAGTTTAAAATGTTGGGTAAGTAGGTAAATTAATCCTTGACAAGGTCATTCCTGTTTTCAAATTGAATTATCTTTTTAGAGATACCACATCGAGCTCAGTATGTTCTGACTGGTGGTTACAAACTCGGCGTACCATGCAACAGCGAGGGGTCATCGCGCCTCTTACTGCTGTAAGCTGGTGCTGTAGCTCTCTTGCCCGGACTCGCAGACATTCCACACCAGAAGGACCGGAGCGTAATGCAATAACAGCAATAATATGTTCCTAAGAAATAAATAAATAATTATTACATAGGTACATAGGTACCTATGTATTATTAAATAATAATAAATAAATAATGCTGGATTATCGAGCACCAAGCTAAGCAGAGCTTGTGTTATAGGTCCTAGATAACTGATATACTTAACAGAATACATCACATAGATAGATATTTTTTATTATACATAGAAAATACCCAGAACACACTGATAAAATATCTGCAGATCATGCAAATAATAAATAATAATAAATAATGCTGGACAAATTCACACAACATTATCTAGCCCCAAGCTAAGCCAGAGCTTGTATTATGGGTACTAGATAAATGATATTTACATAGATAGATATTTTTTATTATGCATAGAAAACACCCAGAACACCCTGAAAAAATATCTGCAGAACGCACAAATCTTTGTTCCGAGGCGGGAATCGAACCCGCAACCTCCTGCGTCGCAGGCGAACCATCGCCAGCCGCGCCACAGAGGTCGTCGTTCCAAGTACTTGTTCCAAGGCAGGAATCGAACCCGCAACCTCCAGTGTCGCAGGTGGATCTTCGTCCGCTGCGCCACAGAGGTCGTATTCTTGACTGTCTACACAATATGACTATCACTACTAGTGACATTTATTATTATTTAAAATTATAGACTTGACTGTCTACACAATATGACTATCACTACTAGTGACATTTATTATTATTTAAAATTATAGACGAGCATCTTTCGCTGATGTGTCTATTTCAGAGTGTTGAAATGTCTTAGTTTCACTTGCTGCATTACACTTAAATGTCTTTTAATGTTTTTAGTAATAACATGTGCAGCCTGTGTGGATCTACACAACTACATCATGTACATTGTACATACTCTAAATAAGATAGGTGAATGTATTTTTGATTTTATTATTACCTTGACAGGACACTCAAGTATTTTTATTCAACCTATGTAGCGCGTCGGGCGAGTAGCCGGCTGAGATGCGAGAGGTTGCGGGTTCGATTCCCGCTGCGGGACAAATGTTAGTATGATCTGCAAATATTGGTTCCGGGTCTGGGTGTTATGGTCCTGGTACTCGGTAGTTCCTAACACCCACGACACGGAATCCTAGTGTGGGGTCAGGACTATGTATATGACTGTTGGGTGTTATGTTATTCTATTCAGATTCCACTGGGAGGACTGGTGTGTTATGCATGCTAGCAATCAGCATGTAGAAGTGTGCAACATGCTGCAAACGTTGATGCTATCAGACAAAATCCGGAACCTTTTCTGCACCGAGACTCCATATGTGCTAGGTGTTGAATGTCACTATACAGAAGGCAAACCCATATCTTACCAAGAAATGGTCCTATCAGAGATGAAGTTGCTGCTAGGATTTATCCCTATTTCCTATTTATCCCTATTTTTTTTCCTGTTGAGATATTATCATACTTTTTATTTTGTGATTACGTGTTAATATTATGATATGAGTATCTAAAATCAACGACAGTTAGCTTACCTATGAATCTGAGTTAGAGCATCAGAATAATCCATTGGTATCTTTACTTTGCCATGGCGGTCACCAAGGAGGGATGGGGATTCAATCACAATAGGCCACCATAGCTGCAGTGATAATGTTAACTTTTAGCCTGATGACCTCAGTGGCATGGTGGGTGAGTACCTGGCTGAGAGGCAAGAATTACGGGTTCGATTCCCGGTGCGGGCCAATGTTTGACTGTTCTGCAATTATTTGTTCAGAGTCTGGGTGTTGTGGTAGACTGGTACTCGTAGTTCCTGATACTCACGACACAGGGGATCCTAGTGTAGGATCAGGACTATATGTAACTGTTGGATGTTATTCATTATTTAATCAATAAATTATTTTCTTATTTCAGTTACAAGAACATGAACTTCTATGCAGAAACTGGCACAAGAAAATGTTCAAATTGAAGAAGGGTTAGTGATTCAACCGAGACTAATGGAAACGGGTGTAACAATGACGTGGATGGATTTACCTATACAAGCAGTTCACATGCTTGTTGTTTTGTACCTGGATGCATTGAGGAAGTAAGCACTGCCTGGATGTACCAACACTGAACTGAACTTAGTGCCAGAGCACAGAATAAATAATAGTACAAGGTTAGAGTTCAAAAATAATATCAATGAACGCAAAATTTATTTGTCACAGACGATGCATGGGAACATAAAGTAGGTATTGTACAATTGTGAGTTTCTTGAACAGCATCAGTTTTCGGATTCCTTCACAAGAAGAGTCAATGCTGAGGCTACTCGTTACACAATGTGAAGTTAAGGCGCGATAGGTTCTCAAATGTCTCTAGAATTTTAAAGTTTTTGATAAGAATTTTCATAGTTTTCTATGAAGAAAAAAATATATGATATTCTTGAGCTTTTTACCTAGTGAAATCAATAATTCAACACAATATTTGAATTACTTCACTCGATAAAAAAAAATAACAAAGATACCTCCTTTTTAAAATTTAAATGCTATTTTTCACTCACTTCTCTCACGTTTTAATTTTTGAAACATTTGGTTACATGTTAGTTATTATTTGAGTTAGTGAATTCATCAACAAAATTAAATAAAACTTTGAACGACATTTTTATATAATTTTTTTATACATAAAAACACGGTATCAGAGCGTGCGCTCGCCTTCTTCGCCTCATACAAAAATGTTCGTTGAACCTATAGCGCCTTAACCAATTTGATTTTGATAACAGAAAATATTAATATGAAGATTTTTTTCAAATTCTGGACTGGAGTCACTAAAAACTATTTAATCTTATTTTTAGTGAAATATTGAAATATGAAGCCCAGCATTGACTTGTATACCCAGAAACTGCATTGGGGGTGTACCTAATGAAAGTCAGAACAGGAGACTCCCATGAAAGGAGTGCCTCTCTGTTACATCTGAGCAAGTCCCCCATTACAAGACCACTGCAGCTAGAGATGCACTGCTAAATCTATTTGTACCGCTTCACTTGGGCAATAAAGTATTTCCTAAATATAAAAAATATATTTATGTAATGTAAAGTATTTAAACACAGAACGAGCGTTTCATTCCATTTCATTCAAAGTTAATAGTTTCCGTCAAAGTATTAAAAGTGTGTGTTCAACATAGATTTAAAATGTAAAATATTCCTAGCAAAATTCTAAGTCTGGTGTTCAACTGTTCATTCACAATCACATCACAAAGCACAAACATTTGATTAAAATCCATGGTTCACTCAAGAATGTGTCACATTTTTTTATCTTTATATTTGGCTCCGCACGGCTTGTGCATTTGCCATTTTCAAGTGTATCTGTATTTTCACTATATTGTATTTTCAATATATTTTGCAACGTTACACTCCTTCCAAGTCGTCAAAATCACAGTCGAGTCATGTTTTAGTAAAACGTTGGCCAATTTTACTAAAACCTTGGTAGACAATTTCCATCAATTTCAAAAGTCACGCAATTCACTTCCATTTCATTTCACTACACTTGTGCTTTTTAAACGAGCTACATTAGTTAAAATGCCACCAAAATAACTCAAGAAAACACTAGGAAAAGAAATAAAATAAAAGCAGACAACGTCTCTTTTCGAAAATGGCGGGAAGAGTCACATTATGTGGTGCGTATATACCTACCTAGTTAAGAGATGTATACCTATGCATTGAATGAGTGCCTACCTATATAGTTTACTACAAATAATGTACAATAGTAAATAATGAGACTGGTATAATCGATACCGGTTTGTTTTTAGCCTTACTTCCATGCTTTAGTTCTTCTTCTGAGATACATGCGTAGTACACTCGGTCTGTGGTGCGGCGACCATGGATGTATAACAGTATGGATTGAGTGTTAAAATAGCATAGACTGTTCCTTCTTACTCCTATCCTAGAAGATAGCTTGCTATCCTATGTTAGAGAGAAACAAATATATTGTCACACGACAGTCGTTTTTCCGTTCCGTACCCTGAATATTGGTACCATGTTTTTAGCCTTACTTCCATGCTTTAGTTCTTCTGAGACACATGCGTAGTACACTCGGTCTGTGGTGCGGCGACCATGGATGTATGTATGGATTGAGTGTTAAAATAGCATAGAGTGTTCCTTCTTACTCCTATCCTAGAAGATAGCTTGCTATCCTATGTTAGAGAGAAACAAATATATTGTCACACGACAGTCGTTTTTCCGTTCCGTACCCTGAATATTGGTACCATGCATGTACATCTTCTTAGATTGGTACCATGAATGTAGTAGTAATTGGTACCTAGTTTGACATTTGGCCTGGTACGAGTTACACAAATAAAAACAGATAGATGTATGCTTGTCTCATTCCAACACATGAATAAATTCATATAAAAGAATGAGACTGGTATAATCGATACCGGTTTGTTTTTAGCCTTACTTCCATGCTTTAGTTCTTCTAAGGGAGCGACCATGGACTTGCTAAGTCCATGGGTGCGACGAACGTAGTGATTATTATTGGTGGTGCTAAGCAACATGTCATTACGCTCGCCGCCACGCAACAAACGCAGGAATAATATTGCACGCAAAAAAATATTTCCCCAAAAAGTAGGGAAATTGGAACTGTTTTTCATTTTCAACATTGCTTCATTTAAGGGTCGCTGGTTATTTCTTAGTCACCATAACGTAGTATGTGCCACAATAGTGTTATTTTTAGTGTTTCGCACCTCAACAGGTAATAATGGAACCAATAAAAGATCATTCCCGTGTCTGTTGAGTTCTATAGAGTAAGGTGATCCAATACCGTATATACCTAAATTCGGCTCGTTAATCCGTTGAGTTTCAGGCCAATTCAAGCAAGTCGTGAATGATTCTGGATTTGTTTTGTAAAAGGTAACGTTTAAAATTAGCGCAAATGAGGTCCTGTTGAGATTTGCAGGGTTTTGAGATCAAGGCGAAGGGTTAAGAGTAGGTACCATAGTTTTTTTAGCTCTGGGAACTTTTAGAACTCCTAGAAACTAGCGGTGCCAGGTTCGAATTGAAATATTTTTTGCTTTTTTTTTATGGGTCGGTAAATCTTACACGCGCATGGCGCCAAATCTTAAAATTCGCCACTGATACTAGGTACTACAGATCGTTCACAAAAGCAAGGCACTTATTTTGTGTATTGGCAGCATTGCCTACGGTGCTGCCAACAATATATGAAGCATTTATCCCACTTGGTGATTGGTGGTCGCCAACAATATTATCTAAACTTTTATGTACCTACCACCGATTAATATGTTTTACTTGCCTATTTTTAAATAATATACAGTAACAAGACTAGTAAGGTTCTAAATGATGTCACAATTTAAATTATAAACTATTTATTTATTTATTTATTTCTGACAGTAATTATGGTCGAAATGAACGAATCCAGACATATCATGTATTAAATCATTTAATCATCATATATTATGTACTTCTTTTTTTTAATTCGTTATGTTAGTAAGTTCTAATTACCCATAGGTACTAAAGACATTGTCTCGGAAGCTGGTATCCCTATTTTATTAACCTGTCATATGATTGAGTGGAATTAACGGGGCTTTGTTTCCCTTTTCTCTCTTACAAAAGGCAAGCACCTTCAACACAATCTCTCTTGCATTGCTTCCAAATGGCTCTGGCATGATTAATGCGAAAAATATTAAACGAACCAAAACGACCAGAGCAGTCTATGACAATCTGCCTATCTGACAATAACAGATTGACAAGCTTATAGTGACGGCTATATTGTATATATATTATAGCTTATATTGTAGTCACGGCGAAAAAGGGCCTTGCTTTTGTGAACGATCAGTAAGCATTACCAAACCAACTATTTCAAAAGGAACGTGTTTTGTGAACGAAATTATTATAAAAACTTCCATGGAACGCAGCCTTTGTATGTGTACGCGTCACAGCTGAGCTGTCACACTATATGAATGTCATTGGAATGTCACACATATTTTGTATGTGGAAACACTTATGTCGCGCGGGCAGCCACGTTTACTTATTGCTTACTCTTTGGCTCTTTGGTTTCGGCAGTCTTGTATTGTTCATTCGTCTGTCAGTAATTTTCACATTTATTTTAATTACGGGATAAAGGAACAAAAATGAGTGCTCCACCAGCGGCACCCGCTTACAAAATCGGAATAGTAAAGCAGGTAACTACTCGTCAATTCCTTGTATTTGTTTAGCCGTAGAACAGGTATGCCGACTAGGTGCCTCGTGCAGGTGTCCTATGATGCCTCGTTGGCACAGCACCGCAACTTACACCAATGGATGCATTACACAATCTCTAAATTAAAATGTATCGAATCCCACAATGTATTTATGGCCGCGTTTATTTATCTTATAAATCTAGTAAGAAAATCAATTGTCATTGGTACCTATTATTCCAGATTGCATTTACACTAGAAATCGCCTCCTAATCGCGTACCTTCATTTATAATTATTGAAACAGATTTCTAATGATGATTTGTTTTACGTAGGTATTGTCGGGAGATACAATAGTCATACGAAAACAGCCACAAGGCGGGCCACCTCCAGAGAAAATAATAGCGCTCTCCGGCATCACCGCGCCTAAACTAGCACGACAGAGAACTCCTAACAAGTAAGTAATCATAATGACATTCATTAGACAAGAAATTTCAATATTCAATCCAATTTGGAATTAACAGCATTCAGTTATGCTAGGTTTACTTATGCTTTGCAAGCCATAGTAACATTGACACACGGGAAATATTTCAAAGTCGAGCAATCTGTAAGAACAAGTATAATATGTACCGATGTCAAAGCTAAATTAGTTGCCCCTACATTTCCACTGTCATGGGGCTATGCCAGGAGGGCTGCCTGCAGAAAAAGACAGTAAAGAATGTGGTAGATTATGCGGCTAACAAAAGAGATTAGGGCGAAGACAGGTTTGTAGGAGCTAGTTGGATTCTGCTCATTATCATCGACGCCTTCAAACACACTTCAGTAGTGTTACTATCAACACTGGAGGTGTTGCTCCCTTACTTTGAGGAGCTGGGGTGGCTGGGGTAGAGTTAGCATTGAGAAACAATCTACAATACACACAGCAGGAAGGCAGGTACCATCTTATGGTGAAGGAGCTGTACTTGGAATTATAATTCTATGCAATAGTGGTTTCTTTTTTGGTGGGTGGTATTTAAAATTTTCTGAATTTATTAATAACTTTAGTTCATACTCACCAGCAGGGGCTGAATTACATTTGCCGTAACAGTAAAAACAAGGAATAGAATCCTACAGTAATAACTATGAGATAAGACTAGATAGTCATAGGAGCAAACTAGCCGCTCAGTTACAAGAAACTGGAAAAATATATTTCACAATCATTAATAGAAATCAGTTATGATTGCAGACCCTGGCATAAATGTATCCCTTCGCTGCAAAATTAATGCTATATCATAGATAAGATTTTGGGATCTAATCTGGCATTTTTGAAAGAAACGTCGTCATTTTTATTTTATTACATTTGTATGTGTTTTTTCGAGTTATTTCGTGTAATTTTAGTGGCATTTTATCCGGTGTAACTTGGATAAATGGCACATGTGTGATGTAGTGAAATTTAAGTGTATTGCGTGTCTTTTGGAAATGGTGGATTTTTCCCCATAAAAACTCAGTTTTTTCTGCCACTGATTAAACTGGGTTATGACTTGTCTGAGACTCTTGACGACTTGACTATAAAAATATATGAATATATCACTTGACATTGGCTAAATTGTTGCAAATAACGCACAGAAGCCATTACTTAAGATAAGAAGAAGAAGATAAGATTTTGCGAAAACTATATAAATGCTGTGCCGAGGTGTGTCCTGCCTAAGGATCCCTCTGTCTCCTCTCTTTGATGTCATCGACTAAAGAAATACAGCTGGAGCTGGGCAGCAGCTTCCCAGCAACCCAGTAACATCAGTACTGCAATTATCAATCCAACCGCCATGCATTGGTGGTTATGGAAAAACCCCCAAATGATTAACGAGGCCTCATCTAGCAGTGGACATCTAAAGGCTGATGATGATATGTATCATATAATAGGAAATAAATCAATTTATGCATCACTTCTCACCTGCCCCAGGTTTGCTTGAAAAGTTATTCCCTGCGGAACACACTCTCTAAATGAAGATGAAACCTTCAAAATCTGTTTTGTAGTTCAGAATAACTAAGCGTACAAATAGACAGACGCGAATAGGACTTGTGTTATACACTATGTATTGATACATAAAAGTACTCAAAAAGTTTATAATCAGTGCGTGTTGCCTTACCGCACTGAGACGTGGCCGCTAAGAAAAGCTCAAAGATACGCAGCGGCCTATCGAGAGGGCTATACACGGAATTTCACTACGTGATAGAATCCGAATTCCGAAATAGGAGATCAGTAGAAGAACCAACGTCACCGACAGAGCTCTCAGAATTAGCAAGTTGAAGTGGCAATGGGCAGGCCATAATAGCTCGCACAACTGATAACAATTGGGGCAACTGCAAGCCAGACGACGCAAAAGGGGAAGGTCCCCCTTGATGGACCAAAGACATTATAAAAGATGAAGGAAGTCTGTGGACAGCTGCAGCATTCGGTGGGAAAGTCCTATGTCCTGCAGTGGACTTTATGGGCTGATGATGACAAAGTAGATTAACAACAAAATAAGATGTTTGTACATCACATGCCATGATTTGATCTTTTAATTCTGTCTTGTAAGATACAATGAGTTTGTATTCCATTAATGACTTCTTTGAAACACAACCAAACAAACAAAGATACTTTTAAAAACTTTGTTATTTTCTCATAAACAAAAATATGGCCCAATATGAATCGAAAGATAGCAAAAAGGGAATCACAAGTGATATGAGATATCCATCATCATCATTATCAGCCCATACTAGCCCACACTAGTCCACACTAGTCTACTGCTGGACTTAGGCCTCTCCCAATACCTGCCTCTGAGCCCGGTGTTTGGCTCAATATCCACTGATATTAGATATCCAATCCATAGGATATTTCATACGCCTCAATCCATAATATGGACTTGAAATAGAGAACCCTAAGAACCAAAAAATAAAGTTTAGACTCACTGGCTAAATCGCACGTCATTAAAAGGTTCCGCACTTTAAAATAAAAAAATTTACCCCTTTTCACTTTGTTGTCCATCTGTCAATACCCTTTTTCTGAAGAACAGGTAGAGGTAGGATTTGAAAACTAAGTTACTGTCAACTTTCCCTTTGAGGTATAACAATTCTCTATGTCAACAAAATCAAAAGATATGGCTATTTATTTGTTAAATAATAATAATAATACATATTTTGATAATCTGAAACTCACTCTGTACCCCTATAAAGTACTTCCTGATGATCTCTAGAATAATTAAATTTGTCAAAAAGCAAGACCTAGCACAAATAAAAAAAACTTTAGTTACATCACATTTTTTTTACGTAATTTATTTTTATGTATAAACATGCCTTTTAACATGAAGGGTTAGGCAGAGCCTCAAAAGGCCTCTTTTCACCATAGGTAATCTATTAGCAATGATATTGTTATTATTTTCTTATTATTGATTAATACTTTTGGGTGCATTTTGTTGAATATTTATTTTTGAATGTATTGTACATTTATTGTATTGTACAATTTATTTAAAAAACATATGTATGCCTGAAGGAAGGCTAAACATGACGAACCTATAAAATTATCTGTATTAAACTGTACCTACCTGTGTGTACAAATAAACATACACCAATATTTAAAAAAAAAACATAAAGAAATTAACTGGATATTATACTTATACTTATTTTTATCGAATGGAATTAAAAAGATACTCGTATTAGCATTTGTTTTCTTGACAAAATCCAAGTTTTATGGACATAATACTCGTGCTTGAGTTTGTGCAGTGACTCGGGACGCGTCGAAATAATAACTTGGTAGTAATCTATGGCGCATGCACTATTAAATAGTTTTGCCCAATTGTTCTTGTTTCAATTTTTTATGGATATTCCTGGAAATTGTTATATGGTTACTTTTTTTGCGTAGATTCAATCTTTATTGTATACTGATTATCCAGATTTTTTAATGGTTTATTTGGAATAGTGGTGTATTTGAATAAGTGAAAGCATTTTCATAATCAGTTCAGTAGTTCCGAAGATTACCTGGAACATCCAAACTCTCAAACAAAGTTTACCTCTTTATAATATTAGTATACACGACATAACTTATCAATTTCACACAAATCAACAAATAGGTGATTATACTTTATGTGTAGGTACCTTAGTTTGCAGATAGTGATAATCTGTCTGATAATGTGATTAAGAAAGTAATAGTGGTTACAGTGGCAATACTATTCTAACCAACCAACACAATTTTAAACATAAACTAAATTATTCACACGTACTTTCCTATATAGCTGTGTTCATGTATTCCTACTTGATATGATATGTGTGAATATCAT
Organism: Operophtera brumata; assembly: GCA_932527175.1. NCBI lineage: Eukaryota > Metazoa > Arthropoda > Insecta > Lepidoptera > Geometridae > Operophtera > Operophtera brumata. The sequence continues at coordinate 68,771,636 of OW052239.1, forward strand.
GTCTAGGGTGCCTTCTAGACCTTCGTGCTCCATCATTGGCCGCATCATCTTGTACATACATTATGAGAAGGTGGATGCAAATAAAACCCTTTTCTTTACAAACTTTGAACACACCTTAACCTCAACTTCAACCTCACATAAGTAGGCATTAAGGTTTTTTATGTGTTAATCTTAGGTTAAAAACATTAACCTAAGATTAATGTTTTCCTCCTCCTTTTTTATGAACTCTGTTAAAAATGGTTCCGAAGACAGGTAAAACACAAAAACGTACCAAGTTTCTCAAAAAAATTGAGGTCCATCTATTTATTTAAGGGGTATATATAACACAAAATTACCAATTTTAGATTAGATTTTTAAATGACTAAATCAAGAACAATATTCAAATAAAAAATTTGCATGGTTACTACATTATAATACCGAGGGATAAGACAGAAAAACGATAGGACAAAGATTACTCGATAAAAAAAAACACAAAGTTACCTCTAACTTTTGACTTAACATTGACTATATTCGATTGTTTGTCAACATGGTACAGATTATTGTGTCAAAAATTGGATAAATAAGATCAATACAATAAAACGGAGGGATCAACCTAGGGGTTTTTTAAAATTATGTATGTTTCACGAGATATTCAATATAAACCGCTTTTTCGAGCGGCGCATGGCGTTTTTTTGTGTATGAAGATTTCTGCCTGGGGTTGGCGCAGTCTTAATGTAAACAAGATATTAAGGAGAATCCCTTTGCATTGACATCACTGCTTTCATGCATTTTGGTTCATAACTATGAAAGTATGTCTATATAGCATACCGAAAACGGCTCAAACCATCTTTTATGTGTTCCTTATTGGATCTATCTGTTTGCCAGTTATTACTGGCTATGAAAACATGGCTGGTAGTGCTATCCAGAATAATCGGTACATAATTGCGACACCTACTCGGCAAGACGTTGGCGGCTCGAGTAATACCTAAAACTAGTTGCAAGGCAGAAGTGAAAGGAGAAAGTACTATGTAAAGTAATATCTTTGATCTCTATTACGTGAATTGAGGGCTCCCATTGGTGCGGGTCATCCACGAAATAATTGGTAATTTTGGTGCCATTTCTATACTGAACTCGTGAACGTGCATTCTAGAAAGTTTTATGTATGTATGTATCCACTATTGTATGTACCTACTTTGGATACGTTTGCGTTCTAGAAAATGGACACGTTTGCGTTTTAGAAAATGGGCACGTTGACGAACTTAATTTATGTTGTGTGATGTTGACATAAAGTCAGCAAATTGGATCATACAATTACTTTATTTTTCATTTCACCTTTTGTTTTATTGTTTCTCGATATTTCGGCACGGTTGCACGATTTTAAGAATGCTACATATTTTCATAACCAATAATTTATGTAACCATGATAGTTGTTAAAGCTATACAACTTCTCTCGTGCAAAAAGCTCGACAGAACGTTCTAAAACGAATGGACATGCAGGTTATTCAATAGTACGCTGGGTACTTACTTTAAGCGAGTGCCCCAGATTTACTGAAAAGAGAAAGCATTCAAAAATAAAAGCCCGCCTACTTTTTCGATATCGAATAAGCTGATGAACAGCAGCTTCAGGTCCACCTCGAAACTTAGTTTAAAAAAACCGGCCAAGTGCGAGTCGGACTCGCGCACGAAGGGTTCGGTACCATTATCTATAAAAAGGCGAAATAATCACGTAAGTAAAAAAAAAAAAATTGCACTCAAAAAGTGGTCACCCATCCAAAAGCTGACCTCGCAGATCATAGCACATTTGGAAAAATCACGTTTGATGTATGGGAGCCCCCTTAAATACTTATTTTAATATATTTTTTAGTATTTGTTGTTAAGCGGCAACAGAAATACATCATCTGTGAAAATTTCAACTGTCTAACTATCACGGTTCATGATACATATACATTCATACAGCCTGGTGACAGATGGACAGACAGACGGGCAGACAGACCTCCAGTCCCGTTTTACCCTTTGGGTACGGAACCCTTAAAACAGGCCAAGTGCGTGTCGGACAACGCATAGTGTATTATTTCCGAATTCAAGTCACAATTTTCCGCCATAACTCTTAAAGTTTTCATCGCAAGGTTGATGAATATTTCCATCATGATCCACACTCGTGTATGATAACTAGGTTAAACGGTTTAGAAATGGCAAGGGCAACATTGTAAACTAGTTTGTCGGGGTATTTCTCCCTGACGCGACGACGGTAGGTGTATAAAAACATTTAACAAGAACTTTTTAACGAAGTTTTTAACAAAATTCTATACTACTTATAACCTAACATGAAAATGTATGACATACTAGTGAATAATGCATACGACGACGTGAGTATTGTCCGCCAGCGGCTTCGCTCTAGATTTACCAGGATAAAAAATAGCATATAGCTCAATCCAGGTTATAATCTATCTGTGTTTTTAATTCTTATTTTGTTGTTTTCGTTATTGTCAGGACAAGCTTTTTATAAACGAAATTTTTAAAAAGAACCCGGTTGTTGGTGTTGAAACAAATTAGCTATCCGCGTCTGTCTATCTGCTTGTCTGCTTGCCTGCTTGCTTGTCCGCTTGCCTGCTTGCTTGTCCGCTTGTATCGTCTAAACTACGCAACTGATTTTGATGCGGGTTTCTCTACCATGTAGAGAATATCTTTGGGAAGGTTTATAAAGGATGATAACTTTTCGTGCGAAGCCGCGGGGGTGTCGCTAGTGATATATGAAGCTGAAGCTCATTGAGTCGTACAATACAAAAAACACTATTTTATTTGTCCCTGTGTTACATAGACATATAAATAGATAGTTTTTACGCTAGTTCTGATTTTTGTACGTTACTTTACCATGTTAAGGGAAGTGTACCGCTCCGTAAAAAAACGTAGTTTGCTCCTCATTGGGGTCTTAATTCAAGTAAATAAAATAAAATAGACACAATACAGGAAGTCCCAAGACTATGCAACATGAACGGGAAGTGCCTTAAATATTGTAGATAAGATATTTTGCGGGAAGGAGACTTTTATTTTTAAAACTTAGTAATACTGCATTCAAAGATTTTCTAAAAATTACTTGCTTCGTCTGGGAATCGAACACACATAAGTGTGAAAAAAAAACACCACGTATTTTTATGATGCCGATCGAAAGAATGGACATAAAATTATAATTCCTCTTAAGTAACATGGTATCTTAAAATAAAGGAATAACGTAAAATTAATCATTTACATTTTAATTTTTAATTTAAGTCGGTTCGATTCCCAGAAGAAGCAAGTAATTTTTTGAAAATCATCGAATGCAGTATTACTATGATTTAAAAATAAAATAAAGTCTCCTTTCAGAAAAATATCCTATTTAAAATATTTAAGGTACTTTCCATCCATGTCGCATAGTCTTGGGACGACCTGTATTTATATATACCTGTGCTTTATAGAACTAAACTAGGATGGGTTGTATTTTACCACGGTATGTAAGTGTATTATTTTAACAAAAATAAGAGCTAACTTCGTTTGTATGCAAAGGGCCCAAGCGTCCTAGCGATACACTCCTCTTAATTGTTCTTCAAATGGCAATTTCCTAAAGCGATGTTTCATTGTGCAGTGACACTGAGTCGAAAGATGAGCCTTACGCATGGGAAGCGCGTGAATTCCTGAGAAAGTTGCTAGTCGGCAAAGAGGTGATCTTCACCTCTGAGAAGCCGCTGAACTCCGCCACGAGGGAGTATGGGTACGTGTGGAGCGGAAAAGACCCCACTAAGGATGAGAACGTCACGGAAGCCCTGCTTGCCGAGGGTTTAGCGAAGGTGCGCGACGGCGGCAGGAATATCCCGCAACTGAAGAGACTGGTCGATATCGAAGAAGCCGCCAAAAATGCTGGCAAAGGCATCTGGTCTGCAGACGCACATGTAAGCATACGTTTTCTCCCGTTATTATGGTTTAGCTTCGGCTTAGCGCTCTGTCTCCCGTCTCTTCATGTCTGGTCTGTCAGAGAAAGCTACCTAGAAAACTATCGTTGCTTTACATGCATGTTTTTATTTGACACGATGAACTGACATTATGAGAAACTTTTTTTATCTGCTTTCTATTAGTAATTATTTCAGTAAGAATGATAAAAAAAACATATTTTAATATTTCTTACCCTGACTTATATGGGGGTGTATCGGTATCGGCGATAAGCTGCCTAAAATATCGGCATCGTATCGGCGAATCAGCGCATTATTGCATCCCTATAGAGTGATTAACTTTTATTATGTTCGTCTCTTTTTAAAGTCATCATCATTGGTAGCTTAAATAATGCCCACTGCTGGGTATTGGCCTCCTCCCACGCCACTCCAATCGGTTTTGTACGATTCGCATCCAGGTCTTTCCCTCTACGGCCTCTATAGCGTCCGCCCACCTGGGTAATGGTCTGCCACGGTCTAGTGCTCCCTCTCGGCCACCACTCGGTCAGGGCCTTACATGACCTTTAGTCATCAAATCTGGCCAGGTGTCCTGCCGCGCGACACTTTAGTTCTCGCAGTAAGGTCTCCATCATCTGCTACCATTATCCTCCTTCGGATTTCGGTATTGCGGACACTTAAAAACTTCTTAACTTTTTTTTGCAGTAATATAATATACATGTGTATTTTATTCCATTTCTTTTAATCAGGAACATGTCCGTGATATAAAATGGACGGTGGACAATCCCAAACAGTACGTCAACAAATTCAATGGATCGCCGATCAAGTCGGTTGTGGAGTATGTGCGCGACGGATCAACAGTAAGGCTCTGCCTGCTGCCAGATTACACGCCTATTACGCTGATGCTCTCAGGAATCAGGGTAAGTACTGCAGAGGACCAACTATCCGCAGTGTCTTCAACACAGTAGCAGTAGAACTCCTTGTGAAAGAGCTCAGCCGTTAGAGTACTACCACTATATTTATTTCTGTCACATTGCAGTTAGCATGTACATGAGACTTGTCATCTTTATGTATCAGGGGTCTGTGAAATGCCATGTAAGTTACGTCCTTTTAGACGTGACTTATGAGGAGTTGCAGTTGCGATGTTACAGGCAGGGGTTATCGCTTACCATCAGGATAGCCAGAAGTCAGCTCCTCACTTACACAAACAGTTCAATATGGGCTCAGTGTCCAATCCGTAGACTTTTCGTTTTAATCGCCATTTCCTTGCATCTGTTGCATCCAAAATGTTGGCCTGGCTACCTCCCCGAATAACAGACGTTTAAAAGGTTGCCTCCACATGTTTGGCAAAGCAAGGCAAACCTCTACAAACACAAACATATGGAGCGTGTTTGCGTGCGTTAGCGGTGATTTGTCCCCGATCCGTCAGTGACGGATTTTGTGGACAAATCTAAGAGAGTTGCTGCAAAAGTTTGCGATCCATCTTTTGTCGATAGTATTTGCTTACCAAACAGGCCGCGACGAAGAACGTTTGAAAAATGTTAGAAAAATGCTAAAAAACATTATTTTTGGAATGCTACCAAGGAGAACCCTGTATTTGGAATACGAAGGTCTTATCCCACAAGAGGTTTGCGTTTGCGACAAACGGCAAACATGTGGAGGCACCATTAAACGTCAAACACACTTTCTGAATTATTAATACAATTCTGTTAAGCTGTCGGTCCTGGCTGTTTTTGATTAATAGCAGTCGATAAGCCATGTCAGAGGCCCTCGGGCGACTTGACAAACTCCGACACCAGAGGCCAGCGTTACTCATACGAAACGAAACGAATAAAATTCAACTATTATATTTCTGTTGCAGTGCCCAGCGGTAAAGCAAGACGGCGACTCGGAACCTTTCGCTGAAGAGGCCCGTTTCTTCGTTGAATCCAGATTGCTTCAGAAAGACATTGAAGTTGTGCTTGAATCAGTGAACAACAACAACTTTGTCGGTACCATCCTGCATCCACAAGGAAACATTGCTGAGGTTCTGCTGCGGCAAGGCTTCGCTAAATGCGTCGACTGGTCGCTAGCCGTCATGAAATCTGGTTGGTACCATCTTACATATCATACATACTGCGGTAGTCAACGAACTTTACATCGCATTTAAGTGGTACCTAACATGTTTCAATTGTATTATGGATACAATTTTACACTAGGTAAGAAACGCTTAAGTAAATAATTTTCACTAGAAACGGGATAATTTCCATGATTTTTTGGTTTGGATAGTTCCGATAATTCGGCTCATTTGCATGCGCCATGATCACGGGAGAACGAACTAACTAACCATGATAGTTTCAAAAGTTATATCGCTTATGTAAATGTCATAGAATACGCCAATAATATCATGAGCACAGACTATTTGACTCTTGATCTTATTGTTGGTGGAGTTTTTTTAAACTGACCAATTTATAGGGGCTGCTTCACTTCGCACGTCGGAGCGCGCAGCCAAGGACGCCAAACTCCGCATCTGGACTAACTACGTCAGCAACGCACCCACGATTGCCGCTAAAGACAAGGACTTCGTCGCCACCGTGCTGGAGGTTGTCAACGGAGATGCCCTCATGGTCAAACTCAACAACAATACTCAAAAGAAGATCTTCCTCGCTAGCATCAGATCGCCCCGTGAAAAGTAACATTAAATTTTCAGCCCACTATCCAACATAATAGGACCATTTACACACAAGCCATTCCACTAAGCCCTGCCGTCATTTCCTATCTATCACATATTTACTTGCGCAATGTCCTGGCTTAGTGGATTGTCTCAATTAATGGCTTCGCGTGGTGTAAATGGTCGATCCCGGATTGACGGCTGGATGCTCTCAATTGTGGCGCGAAATACATTTTTTTTTAATGTTTTTGTTCATTACCGCTCGTCTACACTTCTACACATAGCGAAAGTTGATTTTCAGAAAACTAGGAGACTTAACACACACGTTTTAATTGATAGTATCGCATAAATATCATCAGTTTAGCTACAATCCCCCTAAACACTTAACAGTGTTTTTTTTTGTGTTTCGTAGCTAAACTTTTGATATTTATGAGATACTATCAATTAAATATGTGTGTTAAGTCTCCTAGTTCTCGCGAAATCTACTTTTGCTGTCTGAAGAATTGTTGATGAGCTATAATGGGCAAAAAACACAAAAATAAAGAAATTCGTGCCAGAAGCAAGAGCATCCCAGCGACCTTAAGCTTTATTCATTTTTTAAACCCCTTCTAAAACGAGGGGTGTCATAAGTTTGAGGCCATGTTTTGCCTGTATGCATAGTGTGTATGTTTGTATGCATGTTTCTTTGCTACCACATAGCTCTGGAACGGGTACACTAATATAAATGCGTTTATTTAAAAATAAATGATGGTCTTTGCTAGATGGTTCTAAGCTGTGTTCTGTAGAAATTGGTGCAGCCGTTTCAGCCGTTACAGGCTTCACTGAAAGAAACATTTTTTCAGCTAGTTTGAGCTCAACATTTTCAATTATTGTGAGTTTTTTTTTTCCCAAGCTGGAATCTAATCTGCTAGGTCGGGTTAAGTTGGGTGTTATGTTATGTTATTTATCTGAGTCTCTATAAAACTGAGTAACAAAAATAACATTGTGAGTATTGTTTCTCATTTATAGCAACACCGGAGGCCCGAACGAGGAAGGGAAGCAGTCACCACGTCCTAAAGGGTTCAAGCCTCTGTACGATATACCATGGATGTTTGAGGCTCGCGAGTCCATCAGGAAGAAGCTCATCGGTAAAAAAGTGAACGTGACTGTGGACTACATTCAGCCGGCCAAGGATAACTTTCCCGAGAAGATTTGCTGCACCGTGGTCGCTGGCGGACAGTAAGTAAAGTCTTTCTTTCTTTTCTTTCATTTGGATGGGTGTGGGCCCTAGAGCGGTGCTGCCTCATTTAGTCTCTTTCTCAGGAAAGAGACGCTCGATCTTTATCACGTTCTTCTTTACTATTTTGATGACAACATAAAGTATAAACAAAACGCGTTAGTTACTATTTGGAGCGGTTCTACATGCCATGGGATATAGACTTCGATCAACAGTTGTGTATTGTTGATTGAAGGATATAGAGGATCAGTTTAAAAATGCGCTAACTGATTTAGGCCCGAATTGGTATCATTATAATAAACAAATATTATTGTACAATTTTTGGGATCCATATTTTTAAAGACTAATTTTAAAGAAAACTTGCCAGGCAAGTTTTCTTTAAAATTAGTCTTTTAATCAGCTGCTAACCCCGTAAATATGCTGATTAACAAAAATTACATATATTGACGACAATAACTTAACAGTTCAAGAAACAGCTGATTTTAGTTTAGTTTAATCACTAGATTCACCTGTAAATCATCAGAAAAGAGAATCACAACAATCATAGAACAAAAGTTGATAACAATTAAATTTTTTGCGTTTTTTAACTGATGCTGTACAGTAGTCCCACCGTGGTTTGTTGGGTTATTTTGTTCCGTTTTGCCCATGTCATAGGGAGGAGCCTCCCCCCTCTCTTCCAACCTATAGAGGTAGCACGATTCTAGAGTTTTACCAAGCATGCAGTTTGTAATGGATGTACATGCTGCTAATAATTATACTGGTTTTTTATCACCATGTCTATTGTAGCTAAGAAATAGAGCCCCTGGATTAAAAGACTAATTCATGTCGTACAGTTTTGTCGGTGAAGTTTCGGTCTGCAGTCTTGGCCGGAAAGATGCTTAAACACAAATTAAGTGCAAAAAAAATATTGTACAGCTAAACGGCCAAGACCTATCTGAACTATACTTCGGCATTAAACACGTCCTCTTTGTACCAACAGAAACATTGCCGAAGGTCTAGTAGCCAAGGGATTCGCGACCGTTGTGCGATACCGGAACGACAATGATCAGCGCAGCTCTCACTACGACAAACTGCTCGAAGCAGAACTCAAAGCGCAGAAAGCTGGCATCGGTGTTCACGCCAAGAAAGACATCCCCACCCATCGCATTCAGGACACCAGCGGAGATTCAGCTAAATCCAAGAAATTCTTCCCGTTCCTAAAGCGAGCGCAAAAGACTGAAGCTACTGTTGAATTTGTCGCGAGCGGATCCCGCATGAGGCTCTACATTCCCAAGGTAAAGTTCATGTCACTGCATGTGGTCAGTACTCCTGCGTTCATATTTAAGACCAGCTCACTAAAGTGAATCTGTGCAAAGGAGCCTCTGTGGCACTGGGGGTTGTTCTATAGTATACCACTTGTACCACTGCACGTTGGGTTTGCTAAGAATGTTTTTGTTTGATTGTAAATGTGCCTCCCTGCTAAAGGTCTAGCGCTTAACTGAGTCAGTCCCTGAGGTTTGGGAGCGGTACGGGAGGGGTGTATTCGTCTCTCAAATTATCAGATGACATGAAGCCACGCTTCATTTTGACTTAACGAAAACACCCCTCCCGAACTGACTCAGTTAATGGCTAGACCTGTAACATTAAATTTTCTATGTATCATCATCATCATCATCTCAGCCCGGAATCAGCCACTGCTGGGTATAGGCCTCCTTTCTCTTTTGCCAGCCTCCTCTGTCCTGTGCATCTCTCAATTTTTCTATGTTCAGTAAAAAATATCTATCTATGTAATGTATTTTATTAAGTATATCAGTTATCTAGTACCCATAACACAAGCTTTGCTTAGCTTGGGGCTAGATAATGTTTTGTGAACTTTCCAGCATTATTTATTTATTGTTATAAATGCTACTAAGAAAATTATGGACAATGTCTGAAGTAAATAAATTGAATTGACTACTGCAGGAGTCGGTGCTGGTAACGTTCCTACTGGCTGGCGTGAACTGCCCGCGGGGCGCGCGGCCCGCGGCGGGCGGCGGCCCGATGCAGGCGGCCGAGCCTTTCGGCGAGGAAGCGCTGCTCTTCACCAAGGAGCGCGTGCTGCAGCATGACGTCACAGTCACCATCGAGGAGATGGACAAGGCGGGCAACTTCATCGGCTGGCTATGGGTACCTATTTTTTTACGAGCTTTATATTAACTTGCGATGTATGTCCGAGTGGAATCTTGCAACTGAATTTTAAAGCAGTTATCCTCAACCGATTTAGCTGAAATTTGGCATACCTGTCAAGTTCCGATGACAATACAATATTATGGTGGCAGCGAGCTGATCTGATGATGGAGACGGAAAGTGGACAACGGAACTCCTCGATGGATAATAGTATACTGGCCGTGTTTAGGTTCATTTTGATCAGCACATGGTTACCGGTTACCATCACTAATTTTATAAAAGCTAGTATTGAAGAATATATTTTTCACAAAGCATTTATTTAAGTGGGTAATGTCGTGGATACTCTTTTGCCACGGGGTGACAGGAGGGTTATCCCGTACTCTTACCGGCTAAAACCACCACTATGTGTATGTGTGTACATATTGGTACAAGGGTTGTAAATAGGTTATTGCAAACGAGTTGACGTTTTGTAAACCCGAGCCGAACGAATGACGAGGATTTACCATCGTCACGAGTTTGCAATAACCTTTGAAGTCCGTGTTTCATACGACGTTTTTCGATATGGTTGTGAGAAAACATATAAATAATTATCTTAAGCCGGCAAAATACCTATCTTGAGATTTATTTTTCTTTGTCTGTAAGCCAACATCATTTTATTCTCATTCTGAAAAAAACTAATATTTTACTCGACTGAAAAAATATACTGCTAATGAAATTACCAAGGAGTTTTTAACTGCAAGAGAATAAGCAAAGATAGTTTTGAACATTCAGAATTTACGAATATATATAATAGGTCATGTCTATATATGTGTGTACCTAATTGAAATCCGTATAGTCGTTTCGGCGTAATTGAGTAACAAACATCGAAACATTGAAAACTTTGACATTTATAATATTAGTGGGAATCAATGGTATAACTACAGACCGTAATGGTAGAACCAGAGAGTTGGTGGGCGATGTCTCAATACTACAGCTGCACTCTCTTATTGAACAGGTTGACAATGAGAACCTGTCGGTGTCGCTAGTGGAGCACGGTCTCGCGTCCATGCACCACACGGCGGAGACGTCGGAGTACGCGCGCGTCATCAAGACCGCCGAGGAGAACGCCATGAGGCGCCGCATCGGCGTCTGGCGAGACTACGTCGAGCAGGACAAGGAGACGGAGGAGAAGAAGAACGCACCCGCGCAGGACCGCACCCTCAAATACGAAAAGGTATGTCGTGCCGTGGTGTGTCCGGCCTAACAATTGACCCCTCCATCTCCTCCCACGGATGTCGTAAAAGCCGACTAAGGGAATACTCGGACTTGTTAGTAAGATTTGTCCTGGCTGCTAGTTTATTATGGAATGTTTTATTACTGGAAGAGAGCGTTAGTTGAGTCAGTCGTGGGAAGCAATGGCGGCGATGAGCTCACCACTTGTCACGTCTATATTCCACGATGGTGTAACCCACTGTGAAAAGCGGCCCATTGAGGCTCTGCCTACCCCTTCGGGGAAAAAGGCGTGTCTATGTATATATGTCGTGTCGTCACTAATCTGAGGCCAAGTCGGGAGATTTGCATACGTTATCGTGACGACGATCGTGCGTGAAATCTGTGACGTTCCTGACACAAATTAATGATTGATGTGTTATTTATGAGTGTATCAAGCGTAGCGTGTGCTGTCTTATGAACTTTTGCTGATTCTCTCTAGCATCTTACTTTTGACTGCCTACCTGAGGCTTTTAAGTTGGTTCACCTTTTTTATTTGAATCAGCTTCCACTTGTTGTCGAGGCACCACACAGGTGCTCCCAATATAGTAGTAAGAAGGATCATCAAAAAAAACAGACCATGTTTGTTGCTTGATTCTTCTAGGGTTGGTCGCATTGGAACAGGAGTAAATTTATTTTATAATACGATTCAAAATGATCCTTGTGATTTCAATGAATAAAATACTTTTGACTTTGACTGTAATACTCGTAGCTAGTTATTACGCTATAGCTCGCAGAACTAACAACCGTTGGGAAATAAAGGTTAAAAATCCGGGTGGTGCAGTTCAGGAAATTTCTCATCTCTATGGGCCGACGACATTTTAAAGGTCGCAGGAATTCGGTGGATGAATGTGGTTCAAGATCCCTCGTCTTGGCAATCTATGGTCCCGCACTAGTTCTACTTTTTTTTTAATTTCTTTAATTTTGGAACAATCAGGTGGCCCATCTGATGTTAAGCGGTAACCTCTGCCTATAACAATGCATTACCTCATAGGTCACATCCACCTAGGACGCGCCCTAACTGGCATTGCACTGCGCTTGCCACCCTGAGACATAAAGATGAGAAGTCTCATGTGCCTGTAATTTCATCGGCACCCATACCCTTCAAACCGGAACACAGCAATGCGAGCACTACTGCTTTGCGGTATAAATAGGTATGGAGGTTGTACTTCCCCGGACGAATTATTTCACAAAAAGCTCTACTACTACTTTACCAACTGTGTACCATTGTAACAACAGCCAGCAGAGCGACAATTGAGTGTCAAATAAAATAATAACATTGTTTTTGTCAGGTTGTCATCACCGAAATTACCAACGAAGGCAGTTTCTTCGCCCAGAGCTGCGAACTAGGCGCTAAACTGGAGAACTTGATGGAGAGACTCCACCAAGAGTTCAAGGCGAACGAGCCCCTGCCAGGGTCATTCACCCCGCGGCGAGGCAATATATGCGCGTCCCGCTTCACGATAGACGACCAATGGTACCGAGCGAAGGTCGAAAAGATCGTGGACCAGACCATGGCCCAGATTCTCTACATCGACTACGGAAACCGTGAGGTTAGAAACAGCCACCAATGCATGAATGAATGAATGAATGAATATACTTTTTTTATTAAGAGTATTTTTGCTCTTCGATATCTGAGTGTAAAAGCCGTTTTTATCCTCTAGTGGATAAAGTAAAATTGAATTTAGAACATCGTGTGCACTAAGTTTGTGAAATCAAAACATCATTAAACCTATTTACTTCTACCTCTATGGTGCCGAATTTATCATACAACCTTTTTTAATTTGTTAAAAACTCAGACTCGGAACCTTCTTGGTGTATTACTTTTTTTGCATTTAGTCATTTCTTTGCTGAGGTGGGATGAAAAGTTACGTGTTGCACTCGATTGCAAAAAAAAAACACCACGTGCTGTTTTGATTCCCTCGCTAACGCTCAGGATTCTAATTTTTGAATCACTCGTTGCTCGGTCTTCAAAATTGTGCACTCGGTTAAAAAGCAACTTTGCACTCTTATTGTAAACCTGACAAACTACGATTTGAATGCTTATTTTCTGTTACTTTCGTTATTCGATTAGTTTTTTAGAACTAACGTAAATACTTTTGTGCTGTTACTCTTTCACATGGGCTTAAGCTGGGACGTTTCGCTTGTGGCGCCAACCTAGCTCGCCTGTCCCCGAATGGGGACAGATTCGGGGACAAACAGGAACTACTCAACCTAACCCAACCAATTCAATCGCAATTTATAAAATCTTATCTAATAAAGCAGGTATCTATGAATCTGTACCTAACCTACATCAGTGAACATTTCTCAAAGACTATTTTATGCTATGTGTTGATAGTCAGTCAGTCACGGAACGATTTATAACCGACTTCAGAAAAGCAAGAGGTTCTGTTTGACCATGTGTATTTTTTTAATGTATATTTTCCGTTTGGTCCATCAATTATAACAAAAATACAGAAAACAATTTATTCGTAAAACCGATTTACATGTCAAAAATTCAAATAAAATAAAAATCACATTTATGGGGCATCAAATAATAATATAAACAAAGTTAAGATAGGTACAAAAATAAACAATTACCTGCACTAACATTGACTACACAGTAACCTTGTTTCTAGTAGTTCGCTCACAGAATATAAATTCTGCTCAATAAACCAACGTTTCAGACGGAACTTAAAACTAGATAATCTGCCATCAGATGTGACAGAGTCTGGTAGTTTGTTGTACACTGCCGGACCCATTACGTGAGCTAACTTTGAGGACTTTGTGAGGGTTCCGCGTCCCGTACGAGTGGGTCTTGCCATTCTTCTTGAACCCTCCTAGGTTTATCGGTTCTGTGATGTCCGCAACTGTATTTAAAGGAACAGTCGCAGAGGGTCTTGCGTATGGGAGTCATGGGGATCAGCTCATGCTCGTGAGCTGATGATGAAAGCCACAGAACTAGTCGATTACGAGTTAGGGGACAATACAGAATTTCAGACTTAATTATAGACAAAAATGAATATAAGGCTATTTATTGAAAGTCTGTGGTCGTTTGATATGTGTACCTACATGTATATGTATTGATTCAGGTGGTGCATATGAACCGGCTTGCTGCCCTGCCCGCCGGCACGGAGACTGACCAGCCATACGCGCACGAGTACACGCTCTGCTGCGTCAAGTTCCCCGCTGACCCCGACGACCGCGCGGAGGCCATATCGGTCTTCTCCGCGGACACTCTCAACAAGAAGCTGGCTCTCAACGTGGAGATGCGGGGCGCCCCGCCCGCCGTCACCTTGCTCGACCCCGCCTCGAACACCGACCTGGGCAAGGTAAATAAGAGTTCACTTTTATTTGTATACTACTTGGAATGACGGATCAAGCAGATGGCCCATCTGATGTTAAGTGGTAAGCTCTGCCTATAACAATGATTTACCTAATAGGTCACGCCCACCTAGGACGCGCCCTATGAGGCATTGCACTGCTTCCTCGAACCTGCGACAACTCATGTGCCTATAATTTAAACATCACCCATACTAATAGAGACTCGATGGTTCTTATGGCGAATTCTTTTTGTTATGTCGATGTGGCCCTTCGGAGGCTTATGTAGTCAATCAGGGATGTGGCTGTTTGAGAGAGATGGAAGATGAAATTGTTTTTTTGTTGTAAATTGCCTTTGTCCCAAAACGACAAGTCAAAACGGATAACAGTCACGGATAAAATAAAACCATAATTAATTTTAGTAGTAGTAGAGCTTTTAGTGAAAGAGTTTGTCGGGAGAAGTACTACCTCCATACCTATTTCTACCGCAAAGCAGTAGTGCTTGCGTTGCTGTGTTCCGGTGTGAAGGGTATGGGTGCCGGTTAAATTACAGGCACATGGGACGTTCATCTTTCTGTCTCAGTGTGGCGGGCGCAGTACAATGCCACCTATGGACGTGGCCTATGAGGTAATGCGTTATTAAAGGCAGAGGTTACCGCTTAACATCAGGTGGGCCATCTGCTTGTTCCGTTATTCAAGTAGTTTGTTTTCCGTCCGCCGCGGCAAAATTAGCTAGTTTTGTTGAAAGAAGTTTGTTGCTCTCTTTGCTTATGAAACATGTTGTTACAGAACCTGATAAAGGAAGGCCTCGTGTTGCTGGAGTGGGTTCGCGAGGCGCGCCTGTCGCCGCTAGTGGCGGAATACCGCGCCGCGCAAGAGCACGCGAAGGCCGCGCGACTCAACATGTGGCGTCACGGCGACATCACAGACGACGACGCGGTCGAGTTCGGCGCACGCCGCTAGTCGCGCGACCAGCCTAACAACGCATCTACTTTCAATACCAACTCAGTGCGTATCAAGCGTATCGTGCTGTGCACTCATATTATTACAGAGGCATTTTTGCCTATTTTTTTTCGTAACTAACATGAAATTAGAATTGAGACGTTCCATCTATTTACTTATGTGTTCGTATTTTCATAATAAAGTTATTACATAATATTTGCATGAATAATGAAATGAATGTTGATGTTCATTTCGTTGTTATATTAATTATTTATTTAACAGCAGTGTGTACGTAGATACGTATGATGTACCCTTTAAGTTCTATTTTGTATTCCTCACTAAGTGAACTGTATATTTTGTTTTTTCTATATGAAATTTTGCATAATCGCAGGTGTAAGCTAGTGGTTCTATAAAAAATGATTTACATTGAATAGATTCATGACTTTTCTTAATTATTATTTGTACGTATGATTCTTTATTGCGGGATTTTATTAAAAGCTATACCTACTTGATGTTTACACTCATTAGAGTATCATAATATTTGCGTGGATTGTTAAAATCTATATAATAAATATTTAAGTAAAATTGTAGTTTTTATGAAATGCTTCTCAAAATAAGTAGGTAGTCTTCATCAGCCCATTGATTATCGCCCAAGATAATGTACTTGGGACTATGCATTACGCATGTCCATCAGCTCGGGGAGAGTTGAGGGGGTCTGTCGGGCTCTCCGTTGGCTAGCACCCAACGGCATACCGACTAAAAACCCATGCATCATCAAACCAGTCACCATCTGAAGAGTGGTTTAGAGAAGCACAAACACTTGACAAGGTCACGGGGTCCCGATTGGATTCTACCGCGGTCCTGACGGTTCGACTGCGGGCCTGAAGGCTGATAGAAGTTCATTGTCAGACGAGGCCTGCTCCATAGATTAAGCAGATTTGACATAAGCATCACGCTTTGTAGACGGATTGGCGATTGCAGTATCGGTGGTAAGTATTTACTCAGGGAATCCTGCTGCCGATGGGCAGTAACGCATAAGGCCATCGCCTGGTGTATTGATTATGAGCGTTACTCCATCCGCTTGGTGGCGCTGTAGTCGGGTCATTGAGACTACCAATTTGACAGAATAGCCAGCAGAATGCCTCCTGTTTACAATACTCCACCAAGTTGTATTGACGGCGCGTATCTTGTATTGTATTAAAACAAATAAGTTAGCCACCAATTACTCACCTACGCTTACTACATTATGGTACAAGTGTGTTATGTTGGTGATTACCGCTGAGGCGCTATTGAAACCTGAGCCGTTAGGTGAGGGTCTTAAGAGAGCCGAGGCCGGTAATCATCAATACACACGTGTATCATACGACGTTTTTCAATACACTAGTGAAGAAAATAATAATAAAACAAATACACACTGTAAATGTTCAACTGTCTCTATAACTCACTTGTGAATAATAGCAATGATAAAGTCACAGTTTGATTACAGGTGTAAAACAGAAATACACACTGTTAATGTTCAACTGTCTCTAGTGAATAATAGCAATGAAAAAGTCACAGTTTGATTACAGGTGTCATTATGTGCCTAATTGCGGTGAAATTAGAGCCACTTTATGAGCAAGTGAATTACAGTTTGAATTACGAGGCGAGATGTGGAAGGCATCACATACTGCCACTCCAGGAAAGAAGGACAATAGCAGACATGTACTATAGTCACAGATAAAATAATACTATACTAGTAGTTAAAATAGTGCGGTCTGCTATAGGTTCTCCGCATCTCCTCTCCTTGATACAATTATGCGTCCCCACAAGATCTATGAGGAAACTTTATTTTGCCCAACGTTCCGCTTAGTGCCACAAATTATAGGAAAAAATCCTTTTTCATAAGATCAGCAAATAGCTACAAAAAACTGGTTGTCTTTCCTGAATTAGATCTTTTTGAGTCTAATCCAGCCGAGTTCAGGCGCGTGCTTTCTGACCATTGGTTTGAATTGGTGCGATAACTATTTTTATAAATATAATTATAACTCTAATGTAACTTTGTTGTGTAAGTTTTATTTTCAAACAAGTTTTATCTAAATTATTATATGCGAAAACATGTTAATGGTAAGTAGTTTTTTATAATTTTTATTTATTAGATATATAACTTTACTGTTTGTTTTCCTAATAAAATAAAATAAAATAAAATAAGTACCTAGGTAGGTACAGAACGTTGAATATACAAATTACATAGGTACATAAAGTCACGCCTGTTTCCTGGAGAGGTAGGCAGAGACCACGGATTTCCACTTGCTACGATCCTCACATACCTCTTTTGCTTCATTCACTCTCATCACATTCTTCAAACATGCTTGACCTGACCTTTTTCCAGAACGTCTCCAATCTACTCTGAATACGTTCGCCAAAGTTTTCCCTTCTTACTGCCCCATTCACGCTCTTATGTACCCGTTTCGTCAATCTACTATAGTTCATCCTTTCTAAATGCCCAAACCATCTATGCATACCTTTCTCAATCTTTGTCACCACGTCTTCTTGAATTTCACAACGCTCTCTTATCACACTATTCCTCATTCTATCTCTCAAAGTCACACCACACATAGGTACTTCTCAAAGCTCTTATCTCCACTGCATTTATTCTACTTTCATGTTTCTTCTGCCATACCCAACTTTCGCTACCATACATTAGTGTCGGTACAACGCCCATCTATTCAAGGCCAGTCATGCCTTTTTGTTTAAGGGACTGCTCATAAGGGCGTGAAGTGCCCCATTCACTTGGTTTCCAGCGTTTACTCTCCTTTCAATAATTATCATCTTCATGCTTGCCATCTATTGTAAACCAAGTTCTGCAAAGTCTTTTGCAAGTTTTCTACTTTTATTATTTTGTTTCAAACAAACATTTATTCGGCTTATTACCAGGAAGTTGTCTGTATGTATGCTGATCCCACGGTACACCCTAGTGTGTAAATTTTTCTTTCTGATTCGAAAGAAAGATTTTGCTATAGTGGATGAAAATCCACTATTATAGTTTCGGAAAAAAAAGGCTGTGACATACACGGACAGACAGACAGACAGACAGACATGACGAATCCATAAGGGTTCCTTGTCTTTGACTACAGAACCCGAAAAACCACTGTAAAAATGAGTTTAGGGTATCGTAGCTTAACTGATGATATTTATGAGATACTTACTATCAATTAAAAGTCTCTTAGTTCTCGCGAAATCAAATTTCGCTATCTGAAGAATTGTTCAAGAGCTGTGAGCAAAAAACACCAAAAAATTTAATTTCGTGCCACAAGCGATAGCATCCACCTTAAGGTGGTTGCTTTCGCTTGTGGCGCGAAATTCAATTTTTTTCGTGTTTTTTGCTCATTACAGCTCATCAACACTTCTTCAGATAGCTTAAACTATGTTGCCGCAAATTATGTGACCTAACACACAAGTTTTAATTTATAGCATCACATAAATATCATTAGTTTAGCTACGATTGTGCTTCTACGATATTTACAGTGTTTTTTTGTTTCAAGCACATTCATAGCCAAACTAATGATATTTATGTGATACTATAAATTAAAACTTGTGTGTTAGGGCACATAGTTTGCGGCAACATAGTTTAAGCTATCTGAAGAAGTGTTGATGAGCTGTAATGAGCAAAAAACACGAAAAAAATTGAATTTCGCGCCACGAGCGAAAGCAACCACCTTAACGCCAAAATTGAGATTAAATTGCAAAACAGGATTATTTATTAGTTTCAATTTAGTCAAGGATGTATTTGAGATATTATAATGCGCATCTCGGTCAAGCAATTTTTTTTTCATCTAATGTTCTTGTTATTTATTTTTAGCTCTTTATATTCGGTTTTGGCTATTTTTTAGATGACAATTTGCTTTATATTATTGTGTAGGCAACATGCAGTCACACAATAACGGTAAAGTATAAGTCAACTAAATTATAATTGCGGGTAGATATCACATCAACACGGTCTAGGGATATTTTTAAAAAAGCGAATTACTATCAATGTGTTAATTATTTATATGACTTGTATATATTTAAAAGATACGTTATATTATTCTACCATTTTTTAATAATGGTTAAGGTACTTCGATTAAAATTTCAGGATTTTATGGAAAAAAATGAAGCATAGGCGGAAACCGTATATGAATTAACTTTTAATTTATGAGTAAAAACTGAAAAAAATTGAAAAATCATTTAATTTGTGTTTATAAACTTGAAGTTAGTGTAGTCTGAGAAAGCGCCCATGATGTTAACACATCGGCAACGATTCGGCATGCTCAGAACAAGGTTGTCAATGTCTTGCTGCGGAATATTGTCCCATGTCCTTCTGAGGTGCGCAAAAAGTTGATCTTCTGTAGCCAGATTTTCAGGAACTTCCTTCAGAGCTCTTCTTTGCAGCATATCCCACTCATGCTCAATGGGATTTAGATCTGGCGATTAAGCAGGCCAGTCTAAGGCCCTAACATGTGTATGTAACCAAGCTGCTACCGTTCTCGCTGTGTGTGCCCGGGCATTGTCGTGCATGAGCAGGAAATCTTGCCCCATTTGTGTTCTGTGGGGCAAGATTACGGGCCCCAGCACCTGTTGGACGTATCGTTCTGCCGTCATATTGTCCCGCACCCAAGCGAGATCCGTCCGTCCTCCAAGACAAATTCCTGCCCAAACCATAATTGTTCCTCCTTGTTATGGGTGAACTTCCTGAGGGTTCTGAAGACGGCTCCATCGTCCAGGAACTCGCCAAACACGCGGCCTTCGTGAATCTGGATGGAAGCCGAACCTGGATTCATCCGTGAACAGCACATTGGACCATTGCTCACGGCCCCAGTCCACGTGGTTCCGAACCCATTCTAATCGTCGTCCACGATTGCCTCTCCGTAAAGGTGGGACCCGGAGTGGTCTACGAGAGCGTAGATTGCTTTCATGCAGTCGCCTTCTTACAGTTTGGCCACTTACAAGCACTTGGTGTTCCACTCGCAGCCTTTGGACCAATTGAGTCGCCGTTGCATTTGGTTGAGCTCGCGCAGTAATTTGCAAAAATCGGTCTTGTCTGGGAATAGTGATGCGACTTGGCCCCCGGTGCCTCTCCGCTACTTCACCTGTGGCACGATAGCGTATCCACAATCTTGAAATTACATTTTGGTGGGTCCCTCTGGCCTCAACAACATTACGCTGAACAGACCCAGCTTCCAGCATTCCCACAGCTCGTAACATCTCCGCCCTCGTCAAATGTTGGCGTTGTATGGCTACAATACCTCAATTTTAACTTTATCTTTCGTTTAAAAATGAAAAAAAACTGTAACTAAACGTAATTCGTATTGTTTTCTAAATTTCGCACAAATGAAAATTCCCTCTCCTACACATCACGACATTTTTAAGCCACCGAAACAAAAGAATTTTCAAAAATTTGAATTTGGAATTATTCTGAGATTAATTACAAACAAATCGGTGTATAAAAGATTCCAATGCGGCCAGTACTTTTCGAGTTATTTAATTGAGTATGAAATATCCCTAGACCGTGTTGATGAGTGTATAATTGATCGAGGAGGCAAGCGTGCGTGGCGTGCCTATCAGTAGTCATTCTCTTGGGCGTGCTTATGAAGTTAATAAAAGTTTTAAACTTCTAGAAAGATCATAGTCCTTGGAAAATAATTCAACAGCTTGTACAATGCCAGGAAGAAAGACAACCTCTCGGCCAACTAAAATTCCTTTAATAACAAGAACAAAAATAGAAAAGGTGAAAACAGAGTTCCCGCCATTTGAAGTAAGTTTTCATGTTATATAAATGCAACTAGCCGACGTCCGCGGTAAAATACTATGAACGCTCTTATGTTTTATGTTTTTTTGTTCCATCCATCAAATAATTTAGGTTTTACTCCTATATTCTAAGCTGGACCTACACTTACCTACTTAGATCTAATTACCCAACAATTTTATAAAAACTGTCACAGTATTTTTAGCGTGACGACTAACAAATCAAACTAAGTATATGTACCTGCTACTGCAGCGTGCTACTCGCCTACAATTTGACATTGTTTTTTTATTACAAATTCTTGTTTGTAACCGATTTTCTTGTACCTACCTAATTTTTAGAGCGGCGAATTATTGGTTCCACTCAATCGGCAAAACTTCCGGGACCAAGATACCTCTGCAGAGGCCATGGAGTATTTCGGGAGTGCTCATTACTTGGACCTTCCCCGTAAGGCAAGTTCAGACAATTTAATACGTGATTATAGCTTGAAAATGTTAAGTATTTTGAAAGAGTGAATTTAGACCTTCTAGACCTTAGTGATCCATCGTCTGCCAGATCGAGACATATCAGCAGGTAAGATCGCGGTCACGATGGTCTGTCAATGTAAAAAAGTCATCAGCGATGTACAGAACACATACCTAATTATAGTTAGATAGGTACCTATTCATAGTGATCTAGCCTGTAGGGTGAGACTACCCTCATACCCAAGATAACAGAATTATTTATAGGTGAAACTAGGAAATAATAAATCGTGTCGCATCATCAGTAGCCCTTAGACGTCCGCTGGTTGGATGAGGCCTCTCCTCTATATTGTAATGGGGAGATTTGCCATAATCATCACGCTCGGCAGGCGGATTGGTGAGTACCTACCTACGCAGTGCTGCCCATACGTGGGTGTAATCCTTTAGTTGGCTTTTACGACATCCACAGGAGGAGACGGAGGGGTATATTTGTTTCGGCTTTAATCTAACGAATAAATATCAATTATAGCCTATAGTATGAGGCATGGATGAGCAACCACCTATCTATCTATTTTCTTCTATCTATAGTATACTAGCGACTCGCCCCGGCTTCGCACGGGTAGCCCCCCGATGTCCCGGGTCCCATTTTAACCCTGAGGTCCTGAAATTATTTTGATTTCAACAACAACACCGTGAAACGACCTCTGAAACGACACCACACTCTAGTTTTTCAATTTAGGGGTCCCATTTGAGCCTTCAGGTCCTGAAAATATTATGATTTCAACAACGACACCGTGAAACGACCTTTAAAACGACACCATATTCAAGTTTTTCAATTTAGGGGTCCTATTTTAACCTTGAGGTCCTGAAAATATTTTGATCTCAATGACTACACTGTGAAACTAACTTTTAAATCGTCAAAATATGCTGAAATCTGGCTAAAACGTAAAGTGTATTTATTTACAAACAAAACGTTCCCGTGGCTTTTTTCAGCAAAATTTCAGGACTGCAGGTACATATTTTTACTATTTTTATATGAGGAATCTACCTGTTAATTTTCAAGTATCTACTACCAACGGTTTCCGAAATACGAAGCATTCTAGTTTTACATTAAAAGCCGTTTTGGATGAATTTTCCAAAATCCTTTCTTAGTACACCCTTACACCCAAAAATGAATACATCCTCCAAATTTCATGTATCTAGGTCCAGCGGTTTAGGCTGTGCGCTGCAAAACGCAAAGTGTATACATTAAAAGCCCTTTATGGACCCATAAGGGAGCGAATTTTCCAAATTCCTTTTTAAGTGCACTTTTACACCCTAAAAGGACTACACTCTCCAAATTTCACTCTTCAAATTGGTCTCTACGACCAGCGGTTAGGCTGTGCGTGGTAAAAACTAAAGTTTTTTTACTTTTTTACAAAGAAAACGTTCCCCTGTAATTTTTCAGGAAAATTTCAGGAATCGCTGAAATACGTGATTGATAATTTTATTTGAGGAATCTCCATGTAACATTTCATGGTTCTACTGCTAACGGTTTCCGAAATACAGAGCATTTTTGTTTTACGTTAGAACCCCATTTTGAACCCCTTAGCATGCGAATTTCCAAAATTCCTTTCTTAGTACAACCCTACGCATCGAGACAAACACATCCTGTAAATTTCAAGTTTCTACGATTAGCGGTTTAGGCTGTGCGTTGGACCTCGGTCAGTCAGTCAGTCAGGACATTGCCTTTTTTATATTAGATTTGAGTGTTTATTATAGATTTTAAGTGTAATCAGTGCAGCTAATGTAACTAAGACATTTTAACACTGTGAAACGCTGCTCGTCTATAATTTTAAATAAATATCTAAATAATGCAGACTTTATTTTTAAAGACAGTAATATTGCATTCAAGGATATTAATAGTGACTTGCCTAAGGCGCGACCAACCCACTAAATAAAGAAAACGGCTTCTAAACTGTTTTTAGGGTTCCGTACCCAAAGGGTAAAACTTAGGTACTACTAACGGTAAAACGGGACCATATTACTAAGACTCTGCTGTCCGTACGTATGTCTGTCTGCCCGTCTGTCACCGGGCTGTATCTCATGAACCGTGACAGTTAGACAGTTGAAATTTTCACAGATGATATATTTATGTTGCTGCTATAACAACAAATACTAAAAATAAAATAAATATTTAAGAGGGCTCCCATACAACAAACGTGATTTTTTGCTCGTTTTGAAGCTTGAAATATTCACAGAATAATTAGTTAAATATTCACTTTAAAACTAAATAATTAAATTAAACAAATATTTGAAGGGTGTTTTTTTGCCGTTTTTATAAATAATTGTACGGAACCCTTCGTGTGCGAGTCCGACTCGCACTTGGCCGGTTTTTTGTCCCTACACAACGCGTGCGAAGCCAAGAGGCTGGGCTTGAATATATGTCTGTAAAGTTAAATAGTTTAACCTTTAGTTGCTTCCTTGTTCATCCTACAAGCGTAACCTTTGTGTCTTTTGCCAGGTTATAAGATATTACATTCTGGTAACCCTGATGCTGCACAGCCACACCGAGGCCGCGATGATAGAAGCAGCTGTAAAAAGGCTCCGAGCTCACGGGCTAACTATGGACAAAATATTGCAGCTGACAGAAGATAAGTTAGCAAAGCTTATCGGTCCTGTTACTTTTTGGAAGGTAGATATTCTTCATTGTTTATGCTCATTTTATTTAGATTCTTGTTTATTTTAGATTTGACGACTTGTGTGGCGCGGCGGGCGAAGGTTCGCCTGCGACACACGAGGTTGCGGGTTCGATTCCCGCCTCGGATCAAATAGTCGTACGATCTGCAGATATTTGTTCAGGGTGTTCTGGGTATTTTCTATGTTACTTATAATAAAAAATATGTATCTATTATCAATAATTGTATATCAGTTATCAAGTACCCATAACACAAGCTCGGCCTAGCATTGGGCTAGATAATGTTGTGAGAATAGTCGAGCAATTTTTTTTTATATTACTTGGAATTACGGGTTAAGCAGATGGCCCACCTGAAGGTGACCCTCTATACCTCTACCTATGGACAGTGCATTACCTCATAGGTTACGTCCACCTAAGACGCACCCTATGTGGTATTGCACTGCGCCCGCCTCCTTGAGATATGAAGATGAAAAGTCTCATGTGCCTGTAATTTCACCGGCACCCTTACCCTTCAAACCGGAACACAGCAATGCGAGCACTATTGCTTTGCGGCAGAAATAGGTATGGTGGCAGTACTTCCCCGGACAACTCTTTCACAAAAAAAGCACTATTTATTTTTTAAATCATTTATTCTCTGCTTACTATCAATCAGTTACCGTGCTACTGAATACTGATAAACGCGGATCATTCTTGGAATAGTTACTCCGTGTTTTATCTCTTTCGATCGAATTTGAAACTACCTGTAAAAGACATGTTGGTAGGCAGTTGTAGGAGTAGAGATGAAGCGAGATGCGCGCACGCAAGCCAGTAAGTGTGCCTACGTAGTACATACCTACTGTCACCATAAGTCCCTGACCAGTTTCAAAACATTTTCGCTTGCAGCAATGACGGTAAATTAGGTTCTTCATGGGTCCGCCCCATTTTTTGTTTACCAATGACAAAGTCAAAGTCAAAAGTATTTAATCCATTGAAATCGCAAGGATCATTTTGAATCGTCTTTAAAATAAATTTACTCCTGTTCCAACGCGACTAAACCTAGAATAATCATGATATCCTTTGTAGGTATAAGAAAGACATTTGATTTGACATTTACAAATTCTATTCTTTTACAACAGACTTTAAAAACCAATTAGGTAGGTAGTTCGAACTTCAGTGTGGCCTCAGATAAAATAATACTACCTATACATGTTGCGGTTGCAACAAACGCACAGCCCCTGATTTCTGATTTTTATTGGTACTTGATTATTGGTTGGTGGTTAGGTTATTTTTAACTTGGACAGTATGGGCATATCAGTAGGTAAGGCCACTAGAGCTTGTGTTATGGGTAGGTACTAGATAACTGATATACATAATACAATACATTACATAGATAGATATTTTTTATTATACATAGAAAATACCCAGAACGCCCTGACCCACAAATATTTGTTTTTTTTTAACATCTGCTGATCCCACAAATATTTGTCCCGAGGCGGGAATCGAAACCGCTACTTCCTGCGTCGCAGGCGAACCTACGCCCGCCGCGGCTACTGAGGTCGTCCAAGAAATAATAATACAACAACTTAAAACAAGAAGGCACGTCCAAAATTAAAAAAATACGTATGATATAGTTGTGCTACCTGAAGACCGCTGCTAACGATCCAAAGGTAGCTCAACTGATCCAAGTCACTACCAGACGGAAGCGTCCCTAAGCTGCTGGCTGCATTGCCACGCTGAATGGCAATACTAATGCGTTGAGCCAGATAAGAGCCAGCTCTCGGGTCACGCGTCGTTTGGACCAGACGCCTTGAATGAATTTTGAAAACGCGAAGGGCCCCTTTACCCCTCGGACCCAGAGTCTCGACCCCGAAAGGCTCAAATAAGTAATCCCGGACAGATGAGATGATAATGATAGGATATTAATAGATTGATAATGAATTAATGAAATATATTTCTTTTTGTAAACTTTATTTATTTATTTTGTACGGCTTATTGTTAACAAGACCCTACTAGCAGACTTAGTTGAAATGCCTGTTTGTAGGTACGCATGAAGAGGAAAATAACTAATTCATAGAACGAAGGCATCCAAACTGGAATTCATTATGCAATGCCACTCATCATTATTTTGTACTATCATAATTTCACGAATACTCAACACTTATGCTAAAGAATTTCCTCATAAAAGTTTTATAAAATAGTTTGTCCTACGAGGATTACTGAATTTACACTAAGAAATGCGTAAAGTCGAGATACAGCAGTGCAGGCACAGAATAAATATTAGTACAGGGTGCAGGTACCAACTATGTGTTGTGACAACTATGTAGGTACAAAATAAAATAGGTCCACAGTCACAGGACATGGTTGAACATAGGCGCGGAGTTTGCTTAGACCTTACCAAAATTTGGTTATATTCATTAACTTTATTCATTACGATTAATTATCTCGGCCAGAAATGCACGCAGCTACAGTTTTACCCAAAATATAAGCCCGATCGACTGTTTTCGTTTGCGCAGAAAAGCGCAGACTGATATCCGACAGTAGTCGAACGTATAGTATAGCTCTGACCCGCTGTATAGCTCTGTTCCGCTCACATCTAAGAGTCGACTGATGAACAAGATGGCGCAGGACTGGCCGCAATTTTGCCGCGAAATAGATTTAATAATAACAGCGCAAGATTTTAGCGCGCGATTGCTATTGGTACAAAGATGGTACCCGCGCTATAGAAATTGGTCTACGGCGCAGGTACATCGGGCGACTTATATTTTGGGTAAAACTGTACGCCTTATTTAAAATTATACTGCCAGATTGCTACGTTCAGTTATCCCTTTTACTAATTTTAAGATCTGTCGTAAAAAAATAATCTACTTGAATGACCTACGTATAGGAAGTCAAGTCACTATGGAAAACTAACCCGTGGTCGTCGCCCGAGACGCGCGGTAAAACAGCTCCGTGCACCATTCATTCTATGAAAAGTACAATCAAGTTACCAAGGTGCCAAAAAAAATAGAAAAAGATATAGTGACTGACCTATTATTACTTATGAAGTCATTTCCCGAGTTGGCGACGTGGAACCAAAAGGTCTTCAGAGCGTAACGAGTGTGTGAATAAAGCCAATCTCTTTAAAATTACACATTTCCAGTGGTATTTTATTTATTTTAATACATCGGAAATGCTGTAGGTTTCCTGAGTGACCGAAATAAATAAGTGTAGAATTTAATTCTTAGAGTATTGCGAGTCGGAGAACTTACATGGAACATCAAATCATGATTAGAAAAATTGATTTATAATTGTATGGAGGCATCAATCGTAATACTTAGAATCTTCAGAGTAGCATTTATAATATTATGGTTAGGGGAACAGGGAACTACCAAACAAAATTATATAAAAACACGCATAGGTACACAAATCGTTCTACTTTCCATGGTGAGGACCAAAAGATGTAAGTTGCTAAGAAAGTTTTCTGGGGTATTGTTTATCGCTGAATCTAAAAATCACCAAAGCACTTCGAAATCTGACTCTTTATGGCTGAAATCCCAAATGGTGAACATAATATTTTTATAAGAAAACATACATGTTGGGTGTCAAATGCTACTCCCTATTTCGAAGTGCTAATAACAATTTACAGATTCAGAAACCCTGAAAAAACCCTCTCGTCAACTGTTACATCTTATGCTTCTCACAATCACAATTCTGAATTTCTATCCTAGTCTAAAAATTGATTCCTATGCTTCAGATTTTACCTTCAAAATGAGTCGACACAAACGCAGATCGTCACTTTCTCAAGTTGACACGAAATGGACATAGTCAAATTCGACCACAGAGAATCTCAAGGTGCTATGTGGTCGACTTTTATTATAAAAAAAACAGTCAGTTGGTATTCTAGATTTCTTGGGATGGCTACCTGTGTTGTGGTCATGCATTGCATTCTTCAGATCATGAATGCGTGATCTGATGTTTCTGTAAAACAAACAAGCACTTCATCCAACATTATTAGTAGGTTTTGGCCAAGTCACGAGTCAAGTTGGGGTGTAGAATGAAGCTGAAAGTTCTGTTGCTTGTTTGAACATAAAAATCATAACAACCTAAATATCATCTGCGCAAGAAACAAAAACGAGCATGGCTTACCAGTACATTAGCCATCCCCAAAACAGCAAACATACCCTACTGATTTAAAAATACCGCACGTTATTTTACAGACTCATTGAACATTTGTTGCTACTGGGCTGACCATTCAAACAATTAAAATAAATAAAAACAAACAGGCTTTCAGTGTCCATATATACTTTTGTATCGAGCTGCTAATGTGTCGAAATAGTCGATTCTTTAATGCCCGTCTACACTACAAATTCCAACAAATAGATCACCTGTCACAACCCTATCTCGAACAGCCTTTTCACCTCCCTAAACTGTATGCACAACACTGTGACCCTCCTTTTGCTCCTCATCAAAGTACGGCGGTACCTCAGCAGGTAATGGCGGGACGTTCACCAAGAAGTTCTGTATCGAAGTGTAGTACTCCCGGCACGTCCAGGTGTCATCATGTCCTCCACCGATTACCACCACTAGTTTCTTGCACACTGCCCCACATCGCATGTATAGATCTTTCGCCATTGACGGAGGTACCAGGGTGTCGTTTGATCCACACATCACCAAAGTAGGAGTTAGAATGTGACCGATCTTCTGCAGAGACATGTACTGAAATGTGAAAAGGCAATGTGGAAACATCGAATCTTACAGCCCAAGGCAGTTAACATAGGTTAACATAGCTTAGTAGTAGTAGAACTTTTTTGTGAAAGAGTTCATCTGGGGAAGTACTATCACCATACCTATATCTGTCGCAAAGCAGTAGTGCTTGCATTGATGTGTTCCGGATTGAAAGGTATGGTTGCCTGTGAAATTACAGGCACATGAGACTTTCATCTTTATGTCTCAGGGTGGCGGGCGCAGTGCAGTGCCACATAGGGCGCGTCCTAGGGGGATGTGACCTATGTGATAATGCACTGTTCATAGGCAGATAGTGCCGCTTATCATCAGGTGGGCCATAAGCTTGATCGTCATTCCAAGATGTATAATAAAAAACATATGGCTTGTATTGTAAATAATCTAATTTATGTGTTCTAATTCTAGTTTCTGAAAACACAATGAAATAATAATGTAAATTGTCAAGTTACCTTGTTCTTATGGCAAAAGTTCGGCAGCCAATCCAAGCATTTCCATTTGAGGATGATTTTCGCCATGTCGGGTATGCTTGTGAACGTGTTTTCAACGACTACTGCCCAGATTTTATTCCTGTTCTCAATCCTTGATGCCACGTCTATGGCCACAGCTCCTCCTGGAACGTGTAAAACTTCAATTGAATACTGCATTCATATTGGGGAGGAACGTGAATCTAGTTCCCAGCAAAATGAAACCAATGTGGTTCGATAAGAACAATAGGGTTTACCAGCTCGATTTTCTGCCCATGTATGCCATGCATGATGTGATGAACCGGATGGCGTAATATTAGTAAAAATCTATTTAGGCTAGAGTGGTGGTGTGGTGAGCGAGGTGCATGCAGCTCGCGTGGTAGGTATGTGTGGAATTGTGTACTCGTATTTGTAAAAATCCCTAAAATTCTTCAAACTACAACAATACTTAAAATCCCCTACAACCCATATGAATGATTTTTACGAGTTTCTTGAATATTAGTTGCAGCACCATCTATCTTAGACTTGTAGTTTCCGGGATACGAGGGTGATGGGTGTGAAAATGTGAGCAATGGGTGGGATTTCTGGACTTTTTAGATACTCACTGGTGCAACTTGTTTAAACCCATACAAAATCTCACCAATCATTTCAAGGTAAACTTAGAAAATAGCCATTCGTTTGAGCTATGCAGCTATACATGGCAGCATTTTTTTTAGGTAAACACTATTTTTTTCTCCATTCTTGGATTATTAAGAGGGTCTTGAACATTATTAGTTCCGGCAACAACCCTCTCCTACTTGTAGTTTCCGAGATACGACGGTGCTCTAGCATCCTGTATAGAAATTCCGTCCATCATTTTGCCCCCTCACAACCGCATAAGATTTTGCCAATCGATGAGTGAGCCAGTGGTAGTTTAGCTTTATATACTCTAGTAGCCTTATGCCCGCGGCTTCGAACACGTGGTGCGACAAAGTAGATAAATACTAACCCAGAGATCTCCCAAACACAATCAACTGGTTGGGGTCGATGTCCCTGCGCTGCATGATGTAGTCTAGCGCCGACTGCGCGTCCACAAAGAGGCCACGCTGGGACGGAGAGAGGGCTCTCACAGTAAATACTAACCAAGAGATCTCCCAAACACAATCAACTGGTTGGGGTCGATGTCCCTGCGCTGCATGATGTAGTCCAGCGCCGACTGCGCGTCCACAAAGAGGCCACGCTGGGACGGAGAGAGGGCTCTCACAGTAAATACTAACCAAGAGATCTCCCAAACACAATCAACTGGTTGGGGTCGATGTCCCTGCGCTGCATGATGTAGTCCAGCGCCGACTGCGCGTCCACAAAGAGGCCACGCTGGGACGGAGAGAGGGCTCTCACAGTAAATACTAACCTAGAGATCTCCCAAACACAATCAACTGGTTGGGGTCGATGTCCCTGCGCTGCATGATGTAGTCCAGCGCCGACTGCGCGTCCACAAAGAGGCCACGCTGGGACGGAGAGAGGGCTCTCACAGTAAATACTAACCTAGAGATCTCCCAAACACAATCAACTGGTTGGGGTCGATGTCCCTGCGCTGCATGATGTAGTCCAGCGCCGACTGCGTTTCCACAAAGAGGCCACGCTGGGACGGAGAGAGGGCTCTCACAGTAAATACTAACCCAGAGATCTCCCAAACACAATCAACTGGTTGGGGTCGATGTCCCTGCGCTGCATGATGTAGTCCAGCGCCGACTGCGCGTCCACAAAGAGGCCGCGCTCGGACGGAGAGCCCTCAGACAGTCCATAGCCACGGTACTCCACCATCAGAATGTTGATGTTCAATTTGTGGTAGAACCCGGATACATTGGACAGTCTGAAAGAGATGAATCATGGGTGGTCATTCAGAATAGTATTTTTGATAAATGGTCCTTTGAAAATTATCAGGAAAGCAAAAAAAAAAACAACTTGGAATGGCGGATCAAGCAGATGGCCCACCTGATGTTAACCGGTACCCTCTGCCAATGAACAGTGCATTATCACATAGGTCACGTCCACCAAGAACGTGCCCTATGTGGCATTGCACTGCGCCCGTTACCCTGAGACATAAAGATGAAAGTCTCTTGTGCCTGTAATTTCACCGGCAACCATACCCTTCAAACCGGAACACAGCAGTGCAAGCACTACTGCTTTGCGGCAGAAATAGGTATGGTGGTAGTACTTTCCCGGCGAACGCTTTCACAAATAAGCTCTACTACTACTAAAATTGCAATATATTCTACACTTACCTTTGTCCCATATTTCCAGCATTTCCATGGAAAAATATCATGGTAGGTATATGATTGCTATTCATTGCCTGCTTGATGAGAAACATGTGTATTTTGAAACCATCTTTGTTGTTTATTTTAATACTCTCATACGGCAACTTATAGTTGCTGGGTTGCAAGACAAATACTCGAGAATCTGCTGGGTCATTTGGGTAATAGAGTAAGAGATCTTGAACATTGTATAAAATACCTGTTGAAAAGAATACAATGAGACCGAGATTTTACAACACACCAAAAACAATTACGAGTAAAAATAATCCTCAGATAATAAAATTAAATAAATAAATCAATAAATAATGCTGGACAGTTCAAACAACATTATCTAGCCCCAAGCTAAGCAGAGCTTGTGTTATGGGTACTAGATAACTGACAACTTAATTATTATTACATAGATAGATATTTTTTACTATACATAGAAAATACCCAGAATACCATGAACAAATATCTGCGATTGCACAAATATTTGTTCCGAGGCGGGAATTGAACTCGCAACTTCCTGCGTCGCAGGCCAAGCTTCGCTCGCCGCGCCACAGAGGTCGTCATAAAATACAATGGAGGGATTTTCCATAATCACCACGCTCGGCAGGTGAATTGGTGTTTGCATGGTTGAGTACTCAAGTAGAAGCTGCTGCTTATTCCCTTAGTCGGCTTTTTATAGATATATTCTTAGACCAGGACACAAGACGGCAAATCAAATAAAATTAAATATCATATTATGCATCTAAAATTCTAAATGCAACATACTACAACTACGGAATAATAATCCCAGAGTTCAAACAGCCTTGATGGAAACACCTAGACTCTAGAGGTCAATCCCTAAAGAGTTCTATCTCTCTGAAGGTTGCATCTCATTGCACCTAATATACAATGGGAAGAACATCACTTTAATAGCCAATAATTATTTTATCTAATGTCAGTCGCAATCTTTTCAACAATTACGTGTACTGAGATAGTGATTAGTACTCCCTCCGGGAAATCCTTTTAAAACTGATATGATAAACATTTTAAAGACACAGTGCACTGATAAGATATACACGCATCAGCATAAGCTGCTAGTGTATTAAACATAATAATAACAATAACGTACTAATATTTTATACTATTTATGTTTTGTAGATAGTATTACTTTATAGTGACAAATATATTTTTAGCATGATTTTAAATAAATTTGTAAGATAATGTCTTCCACAAGATCTTCAAAACATATTGTCCCAGGAGGCCTCTACTGAAATGATTTCATTCAAGTGTGGAGCCTGTATTTTCATAAACATATTAACCTACTTGAAAGTGCTGAAGCAACTAAGGTACACACTGAAAATAGATTACACACCTCACTTACTACCCTTATGAAAGACACTTTCGCGGTGACCTAATCAAAACCTATAAAATTCTAACCTACCACATACAACCTGCCCAGCCTACAAAATATTCTCATGAGAGAGAAAGAATGTCTCCAGGCCACCAACTAATATAGTTCAAGAAGATCCTGCATAACCTCTTGACATTTCTTCTCCAATAAAAGTGGTCCACAATTGGAACATACTAACAGATGAGGTTGTCTGGCTATGGGAAGTTATTATTTTATAGACATTATTCTACCGACCCCAATTTAGTACTTAAAAATAAAGTGGCTCAAAATTAGACACTCCACACTGTGAGGATGTGTTTGTCTATAAATTATACAATATCTCACAACATTATCCAAAAAGATCTAGACTGCATATATCCACATACTTTGGTATCCCCGGTTTTGGCCATTGAATTAATGTAGAACCTAATTGTATGGAACAATTTAGAAAAATAAATAATGACGTTTACTATCTTTTGGATTGAGAGGAAAATATGTTAATCTTGACCGAGTTGTGAGAAATACTCTTGCGTTTCTAACATTACAGTTATTGTTTGATTAGCATCCTATCTACCTATATCATTGATAAGCTCTGAAGCTCTATAGTAAATTCGTTCTTGCCGTTTTTGTAGCAGTGTTTCCTTGTAAAAGCATCCTTAGAAAGACAAGCCAATAGTATAAATACTTACCTAACGCCTAAAAAAGACATAACGCAAACTGATTATTTAATACTTATAACGTAGCGTATTAAAATAATTTATTGAGCTTACCTGAAATTCCCAAAATGAAAACAACAAACGACAGTAAAAAGCCGTAAAACCAAAATACGAGCACACTAGAAAATAACGTAAAAGCTGACACTATCCAAAGCCTGTATAGAATTATTCTCAGGATGTGGTACATTTTCACGTTCATTGTTTTATGCACTCATAATTTCGTCGAGTATGGCAAAAAGATTTTTGGTTCCACAAAACATATGAGAAAGTATTGGCCTATGGCAAAAGTTCTAAAACAATTTTATTTATTTTCGATTTGAGAAACGTTTTTTCCGGTAATAATTGACATCTGACATGTGACATTGTTTTTTTTTTATCTATGATTGACGTCACATCATTTTGTTTGGTGTAGGTTTGGAGCACTCCTCAGAAGCCATTATAAGAAGAAAAGAAGAAGGATGTTTGTTTCGAACCATAGACTTAGAATTTTCGTTTTACATCTATGTTTCGAACCGAGCAGACGAAGTATCGCCGCCGCTTTACATACTTTTGTGGCCTGAGCATGGAGGTAGTTTTTCTTCCGAGGGCCTGAGTCGGCAGCAGGCATGAAGTTATAGGTAAATCTGGAGGCCACTCTCTGTACTTTATGTTGAAGCACAGTACATTGCCCTTTCGTTGGACTCCTGTGATGCTATATCACAAATCTAAATTCGCCCTTTGTTTACCGTTAAATAATTTTTTTAATTGTTATGGCAAAGAATTTCTTAATTGGTAATTTAATTTGGCAACTAATTATTACAACCTGTAAGTAATTTATAAAATAATATTTAACTGATCTAACAACCGATATAATTTAACGATCTATAGATATTTTTCAATTGTCCCATCTTTGTAGACATCGGCATCCCGAAACTACGGCAACAGCGAATGCGTCTTTATGGCGAATTGTCATACATAAGAACACGTTTGTTTACATAAGATATAATTTTGTCGACTCGGAAGTTTATAATCAGATTATAACGTTACTCATTATCAAAACAAGAAAAATGCTTCATAAATGTGTAGTACTAAATTGTGGAAGTAAATAGAATCCTGGATGTAACTTGATATTTCACAGGTGAGTAGTAAATTATCATAATATATGAATATTTTTATAATAACAAAAATTTAGTTTTTTACATAGAAGTCTTTGTTTTTTCCAGCATCTAGTAATGTCTGGTCCATAAACAAGTACACACGTGGTTTCCAACATATAATTCAAAAGGTTTCTAGTAGTTATTTTTCAGAATTTCACTAAATTTGCATTGTAAACAAAAACCAACTAAAGTGACCATGATGCATAGTAAACTTTGTATCTTTCACGTTTAGATCAGCAGTCTGATTTCCGACCAGCTAGCAGGGTTATGATCTTATGCCATTAGGGTAAAAGACACTTCAGCGCCTCTTTCTGATCTTCTTTCTCGCTTACTACCTAGGTATATAGTTTTTGTTATATCGTTACTCAGTTATTTAAATTTATTTTATTCCTTTTTTAGCTTTCCTAAGGATCTTTGGAGTCACGTAGTGGGAAATTATAGGCGGAACTGAAGACTTATTATTTATTATTTAATATTCAAAATCATGCAAAACCCAACTGACATTGGTTTTCTACTACTTTTTCTTCCTCTACGTCAAAACACCTCTACAGAGGTTCGTCGCCAAATCAGTCCCCCACGGAGAAAGGAAAACAAACAAAAATAAATCAAATAATAACATAACTATAGGTCTAGCACATCCCTAAATTTAACCCTTCTCCCCGAACGGGTAAAAACAACTGGCGACAGTTCTTCTAATAATTCAGGTGGTGACGGCGAAACAGGCGAATCCCCCACGGGCGCCGGCGCAAGCGGCGACGAAGATGCACCATCTGCAAATGTCGGATCCACACTAACCGTTCGTTCCTCTCCATTAACGACCAAAGTGAGAGTCTTCTCACACTTCGATATAACACGATGTGGTCCAGAATATGGAGGTTGCAGTGAACGCCGAACAGAATCGTCGCGAAGAAAAACATGTGCCGCTGTTGTAAATTTTCTGTGAACGAAAAATGATGGCTGTGCGTGTCGTGAAGCAGCAACAGGACGCAGAGCCTCCATGCGGCTCCGCAGGTCAGCAACAAAATCAAAAGCATCACTTGAACTTCTAGGAATTGTTGGAGGTGAGATGAGGCGACGTCCTTCTACACGTTTTTCACATTCAATGATTACATAGATAAACGTAGATACTCATAAAGTTTATAAATTACAGCGCACAGTCACACTATTTGCCTGTGGCACAATCTATCCACAGCGCACAATGATCACTTGGCGATAATAAGTCCAAAAACACGTTGTCACATGTGTAGGTGGGTACAGCACAACAGCACAGCAGATCACACAGCAACGCCAGAACGGGACACGACGTCGACGGGATGAAGGCCGAAGCGGCACAGGAACAGCGACAGCAACAGTGATAGGACAGCGCCGTCAGCCCCGTGCTAGCCTCGTCTGCACAACGCTCAACTTCTCCAGTACAGAATCCCGCAATGCTTTAAGCTCCACATCTAACGAGCCGCCGATTTCTTAATTAGTAATAATATTTTTAATGTATAATTTAAAGGTTT
This sequence comes from Operophtera brumata, assembly GCA_932527175.1. NCBI lineage: Eukaryota > Metazoa > Arthropoda > Insecta > Lepidoptera > Geometridae > Operophtera > Operophtera brumata. The sequence goes on from OW052239.1 coordinate 68,808,102, forward strand.
AAATTAATAGTAATTATTTTTTTATATTTTGAATGATTTATAATATGGTTATTTTTTGTATTCCATATTTAATATTCTACTGTTACCTGACTTATAACTTGGCGTTATGAATAAAGATATTGTATTGTATTGTATTGTATCCACATACGCTCCACACTATAATATAGGTACGTCCCTTAATTCAGACGTCGGGGTCACCAATTTGGAGTCACGTAGTGGGAAATTATGGGCGGAACTCAAGACTTTTAACCATTTATTATTTAATATTCAAAATCATGCAAAACCCAACTGACATTGATTTTCTACTACATTTTCTTCCTCTACGTCAAAACACCTCTACAGAGGTTCGTCGCCACAGATCCAACAAGGAGAAGAAAACGGCTATCCAGAGTCAAATAAAAAAATCAATTTTATGAAACAGCAATAATATGCAGTACAGGTCCACCAACTTATCTGTAGAATGAAATGTATGTAGGGCTATCCAGAGTCAAATAAAAAAATCTATTTTATGAAACAGCAAAAATATGCAGTACAGATCCACCAACTTATCTGTAGAATGAAATGTGTGTAGTTTTCTATCATTTACATACATTTAATGGATCTCTAATCATTTTGTACCTAAAGTTATGCATTTATTTACAGAAACAACAACTAATACCTACATATTATATTACCTACATTGTTTTATTTTTATCTGCAAAATGACAACCACATCTTTATGAGTGGAAGAAGCGGAATGTGATAGTGAATTAATTGCTGGCAGGATACTATGATTAATTATTATTTCCATTCAAACGTCTCTCAGTTTACAATATTATCTACGAATATATATTGTTAGGTTTTCACCTATACCTATCGTTTTTGAACTTGTCTCTTTTACTTTGTAGTTGTGTGGACACCCTACTAGAAAGAGAGGAGAGGGACCTAAGTGGAGCGAGATATAATGCAGTAGTCGCTTCAGCAGTGCTTCATATAGATCTAGAGAGTGTGGCCTCCAGACTCCAGACTATCCAAATTCAAGCATCTAGCTAGATATATGGACGCGACATCAATTTTACATTCTACCTTGTAGGTAATATTACTCGTATATATTATGTGATCCTAGTTTAAGATTATTACTTTAGCCAATAATTGTTATATTTACTCTTCGCACGTATGTTGTAGGTACTTACGCTCGAAATTGGCAGGCTGTTGAAACTATTTATTTGTAAACATATCCATATAAACAGCTGATCAATAAAAAATAAAAAAAACTTTTAGCATTGCAATCATTGTCGCGTAAAAATTATATTGGCCCTTCCCTAATACAAATTTTATACAGCAGCGGTTACATGGTCAGAATCAGGGATGTAACGGAGGTAGTTTTAACGGAACCGAAGGCGGAGTCAGAGTTTTTAAATTTGCTTTATCGGAGTCGGAATCGCAGTCGGAGGCAGGATCAGAAGTGGTGGCATGAGAGAGAATTCTAAGAACATTTTAAGGCATGAAGAACAAAATACAACAAGTGAAAAAATAATTGACGATAGAGTGCACGTAGTGGGAGTCGAGGGGATTCCTCGCGCGACATGTTTTAACCTGTTCATAACAGTCGACACAGGCCACCGCCGCCGATATGTTATGCTTCGACCTCCGATTAAAACCTTCGATTTAAAAGTGTCGGAGCCGAAGTCGGAACCGAAGGTGTAATAATAATCGGAAGTTCCGACTTAACGAAACCGGAGTCGAAGCTCCGTAACATCCCTGGTCAGAATCATCCTCATCGTTGGGATGGGTTGTACTTGCAAAATCGAGTACTAGGGCCAATACCTTTAAGTGGTAATGGTATCTTAAAGGTAGTGGCCCTAGTACTCGATTTTGCAAGTACAACCCATCCCAACGATGAGGTGATTCTGACCATGACCATCAGTCTAACAGCTGTATAAAATCCGAAAACGAGGCACTGGACCGCTTTATGTATTTACTTGCGAGTTAAACTCACATGTGTTGAAGAGCAAAGCAAAGTAAATGATGTAGTTTTGTTTTAATCACATAAAATAATACTGTTTTAATTTTCTCCAGGATCATTACCTACACAGAAAAAAACTAGGTAGGTAGAAGTCCGGCCGCTAGTTATTTTGAGTGTTTCCCAGTGGTCAGATTGGTGGTCGTACTGGTCTGGCCAATTGACCTCTGAGGCGCGGCGGGCGAGTGGCCGGCTGAGATGCGAGAGGTTGCGGGTTCGATTCCTGCAAATATTTGTTCCTGGTCTGGGTGTTGCGGTACCATGGTGCTTGTAGTTCCTTAATACATAGGTTCGACACGGGATCCTAGTGTGGCAGGAGTTATATGTTATGTGACTATTGGGTGTATTGTGTTATGTTGTTTTTCGTGAATTCGAAGATTTCCAACGAGGTTTATAAATAAATAAATAATGCTGGACAGTTCCCACAACATTACCTAGCCCCAAGCTAAGCAGAGCTTGTGTTATGGTACAAAATATATAATAGTTAGTTATGGCTACCTACTAGATAACTGATATACTTAATACAATATAATACATAGTTTTTTTTTTTTATTATACATAGAAAATACCCAGAAACACCCTGAACAAATATCTGGGATCGCACAAATATTTGTTCCGAGGCGGGAATCGAACCCGCAACCTCCTGCGTCGCAGGCCAACCTACGCCCGCCACGCCACAGGGGTCATCATCAGGTTAATTAGGGGATCTCTTTGGATCAGCGCATTGATTCTCACCTTTGAGATCTTTATATTTTCATAAATAGCAAAACCAAATTCAATTTCTATAAATTTTATTTACAATAAATCATTAAAATTCTTAACTTAAGTTATTGTTATTGCAATACAATAGTCGGATCCACTTTGGGTAGAATATAAATGCAAACCTTGGCCCCAAAAGTAGGCAATATTATTGAAAAGGCACTTTTATATATAAATATATGCCAATAAGGAAACGATCTATAAACCGCTCAAATCAAGAAACCGAATTTATGAAAGAAAAAATCAAATGAGATGGCATTTGCCCACCGAGCAAGTCTGCAATGTTCAACAACAGTTTCTTTTGCATGGCACCGCGTATTTTTAAGCATCTGTCTACCGACACTTTGGATATATGTATAATTAATATATTCAAATTCTTATTAAAACATTTTCTTTCGCAAAAGGTTTACTATAGTATCTTACTGACTTCTAGAGACTAAATTTCTATAACGTTTGATTATATTATAATATTTTTTTTGTGACATTATAATTATCGTTAATTTGTGACTTATCTTGTATCTTGTCTTGTATAAAAAACTCTAAATGGTATTTGTTGCTTTAAAAACATATAAATTGTAGGTACAATGTATTTTAAGTTTGCATGCTGTAAAGCTGATCATAGCCTTTACCTTTTTGTCTCTATTACCTATATTATCTTAGTACCCATATTTCGCAAAATAAACGATTGATTGATTGACTATTTAACTGGGTTTCTGCGACTACACAAAATGGACCCTCTAAAAAAAATTATAATAACCTATTATTAGTGGACAGAATAGGGTTTCAGAGTATTCCATATATCCTCTTGACTGGACACTGAGCACAAGTTACATTACAAATAACTATTTATATCGGTGCCTATGAATTTAATCAATTGTTTACATACTCGTAATATGCGTGATGTCATATAATAATTAATTTATGTTAGTCGAGCCTAGATCGCGCGCGACATAAGGTTTGAAGATATAAAATAAACGAAAATAAAGGCCTCTGAAACATCAAGTGTAAATACAAATAAGTACCTTCCTATTTTAGATGTTATGTGGCACCAACTAATGCAAAGCCTAAATTAAGAAGAGTGGCATCGCTAGCCCGCTCCATAACAATCCAAGAACCTTTTAACTTATTAATCTTTGCATTAACAAAACAATATGGTGTTTTTAAGTTGTCGACGTCTCATTCTGCCAAGAAATATACGTTTAAAAGAAGAAAGGTAGTCGAGCCGATCCCAGTAACTACAGACCAATAGCCATCACCCCCATATTCTGCAAAGTTATGGAGCGTGCCATTAATACTGGCAATATGGCTTTTGCCGAAACTGCTCCACTAGGGGTCTTCTAGCTAACATCACGTATTACTGGGGTGAGGCGTTGGATCACGACGGGGAAGCCCTTGCTATTCCAAAACTTTCGACAGGACCTGGGACGCAAGCCTTCTTTCCAAACTTCCATCGTTTGGGCTACCTCCTGAATTGTACAACAGATTTCCATAAAAATAGATCCTTACATGTTGTCATTGATGGCAGTGCGTGGAAATCAATGCTGGCGTTCCGCATGGAAGTGTATAACTCTCTGCAACTTTATTTCTTCTGCATATCAATGACCTGCTCTTACCAGGCGTCGTCGGGTATGCTGATGATAGTACTGTTGTCGGTAGGCACTTTTCTAGTCCAAGAACCTCCGGTGCTGAGCTAGCAAACCTGAGAGGTGATATGGTTAGACAAGCGAGCGAGACCCTTTGAGCGGTCTCTGGTTGGGGGTGACGCTAATCTGGTCTCGTTTAATGCAACCAAAACCGAGGCGTGTGTATTTCCGTCTAAAAGGAGTTCAGTTGATCTTACCACACTCTTCCGAAATGTATCGGTATCATATCGAATTACTCGGCATGCAGATTTCTTCTCACCTCAACTTCGGTCTCTATCGAGTCTAAGGCAAAGTCCGCAGCCAGAAAGTTTGGTATTCTGTCTAAGGTAAGATACTACTTCTCACCTCAGCAGTTACTTACACTGTACCAAGCTCAAGTGAGGTGGTGCATGGCATACTGTAGCCACCTATGGGATGGTTCAGCAAAATTTCAGCTTGCTGCATTATAGAGCGCCATGCCAAAAAACTTATGCGTAGAGGCTGAAGCTCAGGAGCTGCATGATTTAATCCCCTCAGCTCCATTCCGCTGACGACCAGACGGTGACTTGTTTCACCAATTTGTTGTCATCATCGCGTACAAACTGCTTCTCGAGCTCATTTATCATGAAGACACCAAAAGCTTAGAACTGTCTTCCGGCTTCTGTATTCCCTATATTGTATAACTTGGTTCTTCAAACGAAGAATAAATAAGCACCTTCTGGGCGACCGTGCTTAATTAGGCCTCATCTTCGCTTCCCATCAGGTGAGACGAACGCAAGCCTATTCATGATTAGTTGAAGTAGTAAGAGGAACGCCGATTAAAGAATGCAACAAAGCGAAAAGGGGATAATTAAAGAAATCAGGATGTAGTGCAGACGCCACTTACGGGGGATAAAGGCAGGGCAGGATGATGATGTAACGCTTATAACTATTGTAAGAAGAATGTTTATGTTGCAGAGCACCTTTCGATGCGTTTGTGCCAGAGATCTAAGCCATCGCCGGACCCTAATCAAATAATCCGTTGGTAAACCTAAAAGTTGTTTTATTCAGTTGTACCCGTCCGTTGACTTATTGGTTAACATGGCAAGCAATCAATAAAAGCATCAGTAAGCCCGAAGATATTGTTTTTGATTTAAAATATACTATCCTTCTTCAGGTCTTCAGGTAGCACAACTGTTCCATATGTATTTATTAAATTTTGTACACACCTACTTGTATTAGTTGTATTATTCTGTAAATAAATGTATGATTATTCTTCAATTAAATTATTTGATTAATATATTATTATAAAATAATTAGATTTTCCTTGGTTCAAGATTTAATAAGAATAAATAATATGTTATAAGAACGCTAAATCTAAGTATAACCCAAAAAGATTACATTACACCTAAACCCACGCAACAGCTAAGTCTTAATAAAATTGTATAGAACTTATCAACTTACGCTTACATAACCGTATTGAAATATTTATAATAATAACATCATATTGTGTCGATCCTGCGCATAATTCTCAAGTTTAACATGAGTTTAACTAACACTTGACAGCACAATATGTTGTCATACTACCGAGATATTTATTGCGCTTTCAAATTAAGAAGGTTCTCACACACACGTCGCTGAATTTCGGCTGAACTACGATACAACTCTCTATGTTGTATTCATTGTTTCAAAAATGTTGCACGCAATGTAAGTTTACAAATCTTATAATCCACATGCTATTAAGAATGGAATGGGATGGAATCTTGTCAAAGTCTCGCGACCCCAGTATATATTGGAGTTTTTGCTCGCGAGCATCATGGAGGTGCTTTAGTTCTTAATCCGAGGCGAGCATCGACGCGAGTTGACGTGAGTTTGGTAAACCCGCGTCGATGCCCGCGAGGCGATTGGATGATTCGATTTACTTTGACAAGGTTCCTTCCCATTCTGACAGCGCGCGGACTTCGTTCGCTAATTGACAAGACATGTAGTTTTTTTTTTTAATTATAAGGAAACTAGAGCCAGATAGAAAAAAACGTAGTTTGTTATTAATGTATAAACTACGAGTTAGATTTTCATAGAAGGCATATTAAAGTAGGTACATAGAGTTTTAGACTTCAAGCAAAAAAGAATAAGTATCATTCAGCCGGAAACTACAACGAGGTGTATGTGAGACTAGACTTATTATACATACAGTCATGTGCAAAACTAAAAAGACAAAATTTGTTTGATAAAAACATATATGCTTTAAATTAAATGTTGTATGTGTCTGTACAATATTATAAATAACTTATGTGATCTGTGTATTATTTGTACGATGTTTATTCGAGAAGTCGACAAAATGTATACTTAATAAAGACTTTTTGTAAATATTACTCAAACACCGAATTATTATAATACAATATAAACTATACATATAATATATCTTACCCTGTACTATATGAACTAGAACACGGAACATCGTACGTGTGGTGTATGAAGGAGCTCAAAATGTACCTTGTGATGTACTAAATAGCTGCGAATGAGGTAATACGCATCGGTCACTAACTCTTTAAGATGACGCATTGGAAATTTTGGTGGCAGGGATCTAGATATTTCTCAGCAATTACAAAACATATGAAAGTGATATTTGGTTACCTGATTCTTAATATCACTGACTTTTATTTTGTAGTAGCATTTTACGGCATAAATAAAAATAACCAAATCCCTAGGGGGGTCCCGGTACAAAGGTATCAAACCAACGAATGGGGTTGGCAACTTAAAACTTTTGACAGATGGCGCTAGCATAGCTTTCCCTCTGTCTTGTTTGCTTTGTAATTTGTGTGTTTGTTTTTATGTTTATTAAATCTTATTACGAAGATTGATTGTACGAAATATATGTATTCGGAATGGCGAGTAAGCGAGCTAGAGACTGAACTAAAAAACGAGGTGTTCTTTACAAGGAAAAAAGCAGACCTTATCGAAAGGTATACCTAGGTACCTACCTTTAAAGTTACATCAAGCTTTATTATACATTAAGTAAATAGTTTCGTTTGTGGGAAGTGCATTTTGTAATGCTTTTAGCTAACTTTGCATTACTATAAAAATCAGAATGGAACTGCAGTTTTTATTAGGTTACGGTGTTGATGTTTGGTTCCTGAAACCAACAAAAAACGTTTTAAATACATATTTACTGATAATGACAGGGTATTTTACAAACTATTAGTAGACATACCTGTATATTTACTGTTTTTTTGGTAATCTGTTTCCAGGAAATGCAGACGACATAACCTAGAATTTGTTCTTATTGCTTTCAACCAGTTTTTTCTTACTTCTACAGCTGTAGGAAACTGGTGTGCAACGATTTCTTTGCAAAAGGGCACTTCACGTTTCTTAGGCATTATGTAAAATAATAACAAACGGATTTTCCATACAAATAAAGACGGTTTTGGATAAAGCTATTCTAGCGCCACTTTGACAGTTGCCAACCCCATTATACCGATAGAGTTTTATTCGACTAGTGGCGACATCTAGTTTTCACACAAAAAACTTTTGAACCCTAACTACGCGTGGCTCGAGGAGATACGCATGTCTGGTTTATTTATTGTAAATCGTAACATCCTCTTCTGATCGCTTCTATTTACCATCAGCTTGTAGAATAAATTGTTTGAAACTAACTTGACGCTTAGCAAAAGCGCATGTCCAAACATCTATAAAATACTTAAGTTTTGATTGAGTGGTCGCTTGAAACTAACCAAATCAATATTTATAAACTATAAGTTACAACAACAACAAAATTAAATTATTCTAAAACAATGTAAACAACAAAATGGAGTTATTTGCTGTTTTTAACTCCGTTTTTGAGTTTGCTGTATTCGTTGTAAAGGTCCCGGACGTCTTGTAGAGAGTCTTCGATTTGTTTTACGAAGTTTGATGAATTCTGAAATAATGTCCTCGAGTTAGTTTGGAAATGGAATTTGAGTTACATTACGTTTGACTTATAGATATTTCACTTACTACGTTATTATCCACCGATAGCTAATAAACAAAAATGATGGGTTTATCTGTACGTATTCATCATAATCTTCACGAGCCTTAGACGTCTACTGCTGGACGAGGCGTCCCCATAGAATGGAATAGGGAAATTTACCTGTAAGTTTAATCATGATTATGGGAAATTTACCCATTGCCATAATCATAATCATGAAAAATTAATTTGTTCTCTTTCGTTAGAACAAGCTACATTTAAATCCAAAAATAAGGGGGATTTATCCACATTCTGATGGGTTGGGCATGCAGAAACAATGTAATCCAGTATTTTTAGTACGGAAAGAAAAAAATATGGATTTATCCCTTTTCGTTCCTGGTGTAGTGTAACACGGATTTTGTATAAAATAAAAATAATAAAAATAAATAATGCTGGACAGTTAACACAACATTATCTAGCCCCAAGCTAAGCAGAGCTTGTGTTATGGGTACTAGATAACTGATATACTTAATACAATATATAACATAGATAGATATTTTTTATTATACATAGAAAATACCCAGAACACCCTGAACAAATATCTGCATATCGCACAAATATTTGTTCCGAGGCGGGAATCAAACCCGCAACCTCCGGCGTCGCAGGCAAACGTTCGCCCGCCCCGCCACAGAGGTCGTCATGGAGGTACTGATCCGCTGCTAGCAGATAGAGAACTTCAATTTCCAAACAAAAATCCATTTTATACTAAACCATACCTCTGCCTGCCTCTGGTGTAGGTGACAGACGGGTACTCACAGTGATTGCACAGCTCTTTTTGCTGGAGACGTGGAAGAACACGGTGTCCTCCCCGACGATGATGTACGAGACTCCGTAGCCGTCGTCAGCCACGGGCCCGAAGCCTCCTCCCGCACTCACGCATTTAGAATGTTTCTTCAAATCCAACATACTCGTTTGACCTGTATTAACAAGTGGTTTAAGTGCGTTTTTGTTTTGAGGACTGATGTCACTTTTACCATAGAATACATAATAGTACAGGTACAGAAGGTTGACTCAGCAAAATCATTTAAATAAATAGCGACTCTCGGCCCTACACAATAAAGTGCAATTCAGGTCACACAGCGCTAATTACCTACAGTCGAGGTACTTGTAGCTTCGTACCTAAAGTGCGGAGTGCGCCACGCTTGCTTTCACTTATAGGCCACCTAACACTTAGCGAATATCAATTTTGATGGAAACCTATCAAATTGACAATGCGCTAAAAGACCCTTAAACCAATAAATGGTTGGTGAAAACAAGTATAGTTGAAAGTTGCACTAAGTTATGGATATTCGCTATGGGCTAGCAATCTGTCACTAATGGAACTACTAAGAAACAAGTGGTATCAGCGTTCATAAATGGTGAAGCCATGCTACTACGTCTATGGGTATCAGTCTCTGTTTACCCGCAGTGGGATATAGGACCTGAGGATATCCTACATGGGAATTTATATTGTGAGCCTATGGAATGGAGTCATTGAGTTATTGATTCTGTGGCATCGGCTTTCTAAGACACTGAACTGCGAGCTGCTTTACACATTGCGTAAAGTTACACATTTATACATCGCGAGCAGCAAAGTAGCGAGCAGCAAACATATTGCGAGGCTCTTAGCAAATTTTGGACCGGGTGCCCTTAATTAAGTCTCAGCACCAACTACGAGCGCTTTCTTCATTTAATATGTAGGATACGCATAAAATATCCTACTTCAGGCAAAAGAGCCGCCCAGGTTACACATTTCATCAACGGTCTGTGTTTTTAGACGCTGAACTCTTACCAAAGCCTTACGAGGACGGGTCGGGCACTCGGGCCCTTGGCTTTTAGCCAGTCTAGCTGCTGTGTCACTGCCAGCCGGAACCTAGATTATTGTGTAGCATTGGCACGTGATGTCAGATTTCGCCAAGAATACGTTCCGTTTACGGCCATCAAAGGTCCACATATGTATGGCTGCAGTTGTCATAAACTTTCATTCAATGGCACATAGCTTAAGAAAGACAATCTAAATTAGATTTTGTCATCATCACACGTCCACTACTGGACAAAGGCCTTCGATGAATATCGCAACGAACGGTCTTGAGCCTTCTCCTTCCACCGATAGTAAGTCCACCTAGGACGCGCTTTTTGTGGCATTGCACTGCGTCCGCCACCCTGAGACATAAAGATGAAAAGTCACATGTGCCTGTAATAGTCTTAAGACTATCTTGTTTGCAATAATGTTTGTCAGTAATTAATCAGTTCCAAAGACCTGGAATAGTGCCCATCTTTTCTGCTCGTTTTACACCTAATATATTGAATAGTTTGTAGCTGAGTATCATCTGGGGAGTGTCAGTAGCAACGGTATAATCAAAGTAAAATTCGCTTTTATTTAGCAAGGATGAGATCGCAATGCGCAAATAGCAGGTCGAGAAGCACACACACATTATGGAGTGAATGTATCAAAAAAATATGTTCCACAACTAAAATTACAACGGCTCATTGCGCATGTTACCAGGCTTCGAGCCGATGAAGAAAAAACGTGAGGAAACCGGCATATCCTAGAACCGCATCCATGTACTAGAGCAAATTTCAAACATACATTTGACGACCACTGTGGCGTGGCCGGGTGAGCAGCCGGCTGAGGCACAAGAGGTTGAGGATTCGATTCCCACTGCAGGACAATGACGCTGCCGTATGATCTGCAAATATTTGTTCGTCTGCGTGTTGTGGTTGCATGGTACTCGTAGTTCCTGATACACACAGGGGTCTGTATATATGAGACTGTTGGGTATTATTTTATGTTATTTGGGTTTAGAGCCGAGAAAGTTATCTAGCTCGGACTCACACTTGTGAAAAATCACAGTTCCGATCTAAGCTTAATCTTCTGCTAATTATGCCTATAAAATATTCTACGCAATGCACTAAGCCTAGTGTAAACCGAGCGCAGCTGATCCAAAGTATGTGGATTTTTATCCTTTTGTTATTCGCATAAGATAAGCGAGCCGCTAGAATTCTGCATAGTACCACGCGACGCGCGATAGCTTTACATACAATCATTCAGTACAATCACAAGGTGGCTGGCTATAAATCGAGCCAGGAAACAACAAAATAAGCCAATCATCATCATCAGATTTAGACGACCACTGCTCACGAGGCCTCCATAGAATGAAATAGGGGGATTTGCCATAGTCACCACGCTTGGCAGGCGGATTGGTGATTGCAGTATCAGTGTTGTTGGCGGACGCTGCTGCCCATCGCCTGTTGTATTCCTTTAGTTAGCTTTTACAACAACCACTGGAGGAGACGGAGGAATCTATTTCTAGGCCGGACACACCAGTGGTTACGCCAATCCGCATTGACAACTTGCGGCAACTACTAGTTATTAATTATTCTATATAGAATATTATATATATATATATATATATATTCTAGTTTCAAGTTCAAAACAAATAACTACACAATAGAGCGATAGAGCACTTAGCTTCATTTTACATAAAGATATAAAAAGACATAAAGAGACATAAAGATGAAAAGTCTCATGTGCCTGTAATTTCACCGGCAGCCATACCCTTCAAACCGGAACACAGCAATGCCAGCATTACTGCTTTGCGGCAGAAATAGGTATGGAGGTAGTACTTCCCCGGACGAACTCTTTCACAAAAAAAGCTCTGCTACTAACGTTCTGATCTGCGGGGGCTACGGGGAGGAGAACCGCGCGGGCCGAGAGTGGCCGCTCTGTACGTTTATGTATAATTCACTGGACGCAATTGAGTATGAGCCTCCACGCGCTGACATTGCTCTGAGAATCGCGCGCGTGCGTTTCGTGCTCTTACCATGGGGCGTCTGGCTGGTGGACAGGCGCCAGGGCTCGTTGAACACCTCCTGCAGGAACGGAGACTCGAGCTCGAGGTACTTGGAGACGACGTAGAGGCAGAACAGATGCCGGTCGATGCCGCGCCCCGCCATCGCGTCCTGGTAGCCGAGCTGGTGGCGGTTAGCTGCATTCACGAACAACCTCATGCGCTCTTCCACCTACAACACAAACACAACCTTAACGAAAATAAATAAATAAATCAATAATGCTGGACAAGTTCACATAACATTATCTAGCCCCAAGATTCAAAGATTCAATCCAGCCTGACAGATGATGCCTGCCTGGCCTGATTAATTCCAGTCCATCCCAAGGTTGTCTGGCAGAGACCGCCCATTGTACTTCCGTGTTTAGTTTAATATTAATTCTTAATTAGCTTATTTTCTGTGTTGTGCAATAAAGTGTTTTCTATCTATCTATCTATCTATTCAAAGATATTTATTTGCAGAAAACATGTGTAAAAAAAGATGACAAAAGTAACCATAACACAAGCTAGGCAAAGCTTGTGTTTATGGTTAATAAATAACTGATATCTATATATATCTCTATATGTAAAACAAAGTCGTGTTAGTTACACCACTTATAACTCAAGATCGGCTGGACCGATGTTAGTTATCTCTTTTTTGGTGGATTCTTCTCCGCTCCGAATAGCAGAATAAGAAAGTAAATATCGGGGGAGGGGGGGGGGGGGCTGTTTTTCACCGGGGGCTACCCGTGCGAAGCCGGGGCGAGTCGCTAGTACTTAATACAATACATTACATAGATAGATATTTTTTATTATACATAGAAAATACCCAGAACACCGTAAACAAATATCTGCAGATCGCACAAATATTTGTTCCGAGGCGGGAATCGAACCCGCAACCTACTGCGCCGCAGGCGAACCTTCGCCCGCCGCGCCACAGAGGTCGTCTGTGAATAGAGATCGGAACATTGTGCTGATCACAATGAGCCCAAACACTGCCAGGCTACTATTATCCATCGAGGAGTACCGTTATCCACCGTCCGTTTACATCATCAAATCAGCTGTCACCATAATATTGAATTGTCATCAGAACTTGACAGGTATGCTAAATTTCAGCTTAATCGGTACCAGCAGGGGGTACCGCCTAACATCAGGTGGGCCATCTGCTTGATCCATCATACCAAATTGTATAAAAAGAAAAAAAAGAAGTCTCTTGTGCCTGTAATTTCACCGGCACCCATACCCTTCAAACCAAAACACAGCAATGCGAGCGCTACTGCTTTGTGGAAGAAATAGGCATGGAGGTAGTACTTCCCCGGACGAATTTTATGGATCGTATGTTGTAAGCTATGAGGTAAGCTTCATGGGCCAGACAGAACCGGCCGGCGACGACGCGGTTGTGAGTTACAGAATGGACCGTATGTTTTGGACAATAAGGTTAGTTTACCGTAGCAGTGGGGTCATTCATAGCCTTGACCCACGCGGAGCTCTCGATGGTACACGGCCGCACTGTTTCAGTGCGTCCTTCGCGGAACAGCCTCGTCATGGAAGCTTCATAGGTGAGACAGAACCGGCCGGCGACGCGGTAGTAAGACAGCTGCAGAATCAGTTGGATAAAGGCGTCGGGCGATACGCGGCATTTCTTCATGAAACCTGGAAAGTGAGATGACATTATAATGAATGTTTGCAACTTTCTAAGTAGCTTAGAACGTCGCACAAGCTGGGCAGTGTCCGGATCGAAAGTGTATTATGAATTATTTTTATGTGAACTTTTACTATTTTAAGATGGGGAGAGCCATGACGTTTACGTTTGAACCATGACGTTTACCATGGCTTTGTTAGATTGAACTAATCACGGACACGCCCTCTCAACTGTCGCAAGGGTTATTTAGGCCGCGAGCCACGGAACTTGACTGTCGCGAGGCCTATGCAATTATTCAATTAAAAAGATAAATTTATACTTTTCACTAGAAACGAGATATTTACCATGATTTTAGAGTTATTATAGAGTGATATAGATAAATTTATGTTATGTGAATAGTTATTGAAATTGGGAATAAACAGTTTATTATTATTATTATACATTATAATTTCAGAAACCTACTTGTATTAGTTGTATTATTCTTTCCGTTAATAATAGTAGATTATGCACTAAAGCAGGGAATAAAGCAGTGTCTTACGTCGCGGGCGGCATATTGAACCCTGAGCGTAACGAGAGACTCTAGAGTTATATAGAGTCCTGAGTGAAGCGAGGGGTCAAGCTGCCCAAGACGAAGGCAGGCTTTATTCCAGAGGAGCATACTCAGACCTGCGAGACAATTAAAGTTCACTGAAAGTCACAGCACCAAACACCGTTTTTGGATTCACATTCTTTGTAAAAGCACCTTTTTTTTATAGTTCTGCTTATGGTGGCCATTTAGATTTTCGAACAAACCTCTTTACAATGCCGCATTGTCATTTTTTCACTTAGAGTTTTCTACGAGGTTCCACACTAATTAGACGTTCCAAATTCAAATCACTTTGTTCCCTAGGGAGTTTAATACAACTTTACATCCATCGGGAGATAATGCTTTACTTTACGTTGCGATTGCATGATATGTAAGTGGACATTTTCGAGCAGGTAGTGTTTGTCTCGATACCTTTGCCATATTTGGTGTACATCAGTATCCTGAGGTCGACGTCGTTGAGTAGTTTCTGCGCGACCGAGTAGGAGACGTCGATGGCCGCCGTGAGCTCGTCCTGCGTGAGGTCCCACTGCAGGCGCACGGGCGCGGGGGGCGGGGCGCTCACCGTGCCCAGAGTGTTGCCGTCGGGGGCATACCTGCAATATTACAGACACCATCGTCATCAACCTCATTAGGCGACCTCTGTGGCGCGGCGGGCGAAGGTACGCCTGCCACGCAGGGGGTTTCGGGTTCGATTCCCAACTCGGTACAAATATTTTTACGATCTGCATATATTTGTTCAGGGTGTTCTGGGTATTATGTAAATATAATAAAAAAATATCTATCTATAGGCCTAGCGCTTAACTCAGTAGGCATGAAAGCGGCACGGGAGGAGTGACATGTGACGTAAAGTACTGTCGGGCTACACACGTGATGAAAATTGGTGAAGATAGATCTTACGATATTTACAAATAAGTACCTTACTAAGTCATTGCGAAAGAGAATAAAATACTTGTTCAAATAATTATAATATTTAATACTAATATCAATATTTTCAACTGAACTTTCAATTTATTAGCTTATGTCTTTATTAGCTCTAATCCGAGGACCCATCTTCGGTTGCTAATCTCGTGTGCGTCTTGTCTAAACATTTGACATAAGAAAATCACCACCCTCTCGTGCCGCTCCCACACCTCAGGAGGCTACTAAGTTAAACGCTATACCTGTACAACGTACTGCGTAACTTTTGTTTTAAATGCATTTAATGAGTTTAGTGTTAGAGAGGGTTATACTTAGGATATATTAGGTTAATATTAAAACAAGACAAAGGGGGGTTTTTTTTGTAAAATGTAAATGTAAAAATTGTAACAGACAGCCTGATAAATTTACATTACTCAAAAAATACAAGTTGTAATCTCAATCGGCTCTATTTCTCATCAGTAATAATTTACCAAAAGTAACCTACCAAATCAAATCGTAAGATTAAGACTAAAAAAACATTTCCCATTAATTTTTTATTAATGTCTATGGGGCGCTACACTACATGTGCCCTTTGGCCCATACAAGGCATATTTCCGATTGCGACAAAAACAAACGCATGCTTGACATAAATGTTAGTGCACTTACCCGATTTCTAATTCGGACCAAATAACGTACTCCCACAAATGACCCATAACTGGTGCATCTGCCCTGAAAATAAACAAATGAACAGTTAAAAAAACTATAACACGGCTACAATTAACCATAGCATTACAATATTATCAGTAATATAATGGGCACTTTTTTAATTCTGATAACAGATCCGTGTTCTTTGATCACAACGCCAACGCCTCAGAAATCAAAGTTTTTTAAAAATTTTATATGCTTACATACTCAGAGTAGACTCACGCCTTTTTCCACGAAAGGGTAGGCAGAGCCTCAAATGAACCTCTTTTAACCGTGGGTTGCACCATCGTGGAATATAATAATAATTTACAATAAACAAACACCAGCTTGCTGCCTTGGACTCGATCGAACGTAGAGCTTTCAGGCTTATAGGTGAGCAACATATGGCGGAGACTAAGATCCAGAGTCTCGAGCACCGCCGTAAGGTTGCATGCCTTGCGATCTTCTATAGGGAATGCTCCCAGGAACTGCACGATCTGATCCCACCATCCCCTTTTCATTATAGGACGAGCAGGCGTACGGCTCAGTACCATCCTTACCTCATTGGAATTGGATGGTTTTAAAGTTATCCACAGACAAACAAACAAATATACAAACTTCGATTCGTCTAAGTTAACTAGCATCGCTTGTGCAATTATTTGTTGACATTCAAAATATTACTTACCACGTGTGTTCAGCGTTGAAGCCAACCTGAAATCAATAATTATGATCTTATTTGGGACTCGTAACTTTTACTTAGACTAACTTTTACCACAGAGAAAATATTAATATCTCTTACAGTTATACCCAAAATATAAGTCGCCCCGGTGTACCTACCTGCACCGTAGACTAGTTACTATAGCGCGGGAACCTTCTTTCTACCAAAAGCAAAAATCTTGCAATATTATTGGTTAATTGATTTCGCGGCAAAATCGCAGTCGATCGTTCATCAGTCGACTCTTAGATGTGAGCGGGACAGAGCTATACTATACGTTCGGCTACTGTCGGATATCAGTCAGCGCTTTTCCGCGCAAACGAAAACAATCGCTCGGACTTATATTTTGGGAAAAACTGTACTTGTTTTTTTTTGGAAATTAAATTTCCACTTATGTAAGATCTGGGCCCCAATCGCGCGAATTAGAATGTTCCACCTAAAGCTCGAACGTTCTAACTTTAAAGAAGTTATTTTAGATAAGATTTATATCAGGGGTTTCTCTTCAGGTTTAAATGAATGATTTTTGACCATTTTGTACAAATGTTTATAATACAACGCCAGAAATTACTTACAAATCCATTGGAGCTGAAGCACAGGTTGAAAGATTTGTCGAACCATCTGTCGTGTCCCTTGCCGTGTAGAAGCACTCTGCCCAACTCATCCAGTTTGCTGGGATCTGCCGCGTCGAAGCCGTACTCAGAGTCGTCTGTGTAATAAAGGTTACGCAATAGGTTCACAGCTTGTCTATTATGAGCTCTAGAATTTTAAAGTTTTTGATAAGAGTTCTTACAGTATTCAAGGATAAAAATATGTATGGTATTCTTTAGGTTTTTATCTAGTGAAATCATTAATTAAATACACTATTTGCATTACTTCACTCGATATTTTTTTTTATAAAAGATACCACCTTTTTAAAATTGAAATACCATTTATTAAGACTTACTTCTCACACGTTTTAAATTTTGAAACATTTGGTAACTTATTTTATTATTTGAGTTAGTGAAGTCATCGACAAAATATCACAAAACTCTAAAGGGCATTTTTATATTATTTCTTTATACACAAAAACACGGTATAAGACTAGATGACGTCACATTAACACGGGTAATGTGACGTCATCTAGTCGTGATCACAGTAATTAGCTTCCGGGCCCTACATCAAGCGTGTCAGACACCGATGTGCGTCCATTTTCCGATGAGCGTGTTCCGTTTTCCAATTCTAATATTAATTCACTTATATTCATACTTGCATACTTGCGGATGCGTGCGCTCGCCTTCTTCGGATCATACAAAAATGATTGTTGAAACTGGTTGAGCCTATAGCGCTTAATAGGATTGTATACATCGAGGGCACTTTGTATTTTTTTACAAGTGAAGGTTGCTCCTGTTTTGGACATTATTTAATCAAACTCCGTGAAATTTTACATGATTTCAATAATATCTAGACCTGTGGTCTGTCTGTTTCGTAAGAAACTGAAAAGACAGTTCGGAACATCATACTACGCTCAAAAACTGGCATCTCAGATGTAGATCTCACTCAACGATGCGAAGCGGTAGTGGGCGGGTCACGTGATGCGTATGGAGCCTGAAGGATGAGGAGGTTATATGACGGATACCTTCAGAAGGGAAAACGTCGCAGCTGCCCGTGGTTGCGCGACGATCTGGA
Source organism: Operophtera brumata (assembly GCA_932527175.1). Lineage (NCBI taxonomy): Eukaryota > Metazoa > Arthropoda > Insecta > Lepidoptera > Geometridae > Operophtera > Operophtera brumata. The sequence continues at coordinate 68,826,462 of OW052239.1, forward strand.
AGGACTCCAAGGAACAGGGAATGGGAAGAGCCAGCCTAAAATCAGGAAGAGGTCAGGAATCAGGTGGGACAATGTTCATCATCATCAGCAGCAGCCTTGAAACATCCACTGCTGGACGAAATTTCTCCATAAATTAAACCGTGGGATTTTTCAAAATCACCGCGTTTGGCATGCGGAATGGTGTTGAGCTCTCAGATAGACGCCCATCCTCTAGTGAAATCTCTTATTTGGCTTTTACGACATCCACGGGAAAAGATGAAAGGTATTTTCTTAAGCCGGATACAACACATATGGTGCATATGAAAGCTTTTGTTACGTACCTAAGCATACATTGAAAGCGGCTCTTTCGATACAATGTAGCGAGGTCCTGTTATGTCCTCGGTTGAACATGGTCTGCCGAATATGCGCCCAGTGAGACCGCTCGCCGGCCGTCAGCGCCGCCACGCGCTCCTCGTACGGACTCGGAGGCGACTTGTCATCTAGAATCTGTTGAATTTGTCTGAAACAAACCATTGCCTGTTGAAACAACGCGACCGTTTGGACGTTTGCCACGTGGAACGGAGACTCTGAAATACGCTAACAATTAAAAGATGCGAAAGTAGATGGAATGGCAATTAGCCGACAACCACTGGGAAATACATAATAGATTTTTCAATACAAGCTTTTATAAAATTATTGATCGTAACCGTGTGCTGATCAAAATGAGCCTAAGCACGGCCAGTCTACTATTATCCTTCGAGTAGTTCCGTTGTCCACCTTCCGTCTCCATCATCAGATCAGCTCGCTGTCACCATCATATTGTATTGTCATCGGAACCTGACAGATATGCCGAATTTCAGCTCAATCGGTTGAGGATAACTGCTTTAAATTCAGTTGCGAGATTTCACCCGTATTCCACCCAGACAAACATACATACATTGTAAGTTAAATAATAATAAAGAAGCTTGTAATAATAATAAATTGCAGTAATTGCAATAATATTAAATCGTTACCCAATCATGCAGTAACGATTAGACAGATTCCGATGTTGCTTGGTTACGGGTTCGATTACCGCTATGACAATTGTTTGTGACTGTTGGGTGGTATGCATGTATGCATTTAAAGTAGGTTAGGTATTAATATTGACCTATAATGATTCACAATAGCACTACCACCAACTCTACATTACACAAAGGTTAGTTGGAAGAAATTCTAACTAGCATTAAGTTCGCCTGTGTACTGTTTTCTTATCTTGTGCATCACAGAATTTTCTATCTATCTATGTTATGTATGATGTGTACACATAAATATTCTCAAACAAATAGTCCACAGAGGCTTAACTCCAATACATACATCGGTTGTCTAGACAACGGTCATCGGATGACATCGCTTTTCAGCGACCAGACCACCCATTGGACATTTAGATTCATTTTATTGATATTTGTAATTCTTTGTAAGATGTACAATAAACTATTTTAATTCACTCATTCATAGATTATAACTGAATATCCTTTTGCCCGCGCCTTCCTACGCGTGGTGTCGGGATTAAAAGCAGTAGCCTTGATGCATGAGCTACGTTTTACACTGGTATAGCACGAGCGAAGCAAGAGCAAACATTAGTGGCTTAATAAAACATTCATGCTGTGAATACACCTAATTTTGTAGGCCACTTGTAAAAAACACGATTAAAATTCGTAGCCACCGCGTAAGTTGAGGTCATTGTTTATGACGACGACTGGATGAAAATAATGACTTTATTGTGCCACCTTTACACAGTTACAAGTCAATTTATAATGACTTTATTGTGCCACCTTTACACAGTTACAAGTCAATTTATAATGACTTTATTGTGCCACCTTTATACAGTTACAAGTCAATTTATAATGACTTTATTGTGCCACCTTTACACAGTTACAAGTCAATTTATAATGACTTTATTGTGCCACCTTTATACAGTCACAAGTCAATTTATAATGACTTTATTGTGCCACCTTTACCCAGTTACAAGTCAATTTATAATGACTTTATTGTGCCACCTTTACACAGTTACAAGTCAATTTATAATGAATTTATTGTGCCACCTTTACACAGTTACAAGTCAATTTATAGTGACTTTATTGTGCCACCTTTACACAGTTACAAGTCAATTTATAATGAATTTATTGTGCCACCTTTACACAGTTACAAGTCAATTTATAGTGACTTTATTGTGCCACCTTTACCCAGTCACATGTCAATTTATAATGACTTTATTGTGCCACCTTTACACAGTTACAAGTCAATTTATAATGACTTTATTGTGCCACCTTTACCCAGTTACAAGTCAATTTATAATGACTTTATTGTGCCACCTTTACACAGTTACAAGTCAATTTATAATGAATTTATTGTGCCACCTTTACACAGTTACAAGTCAATTTATAGTGACTTTATTGTGCCACCTTTACCCAGTCACATGTCAATTTATAATGACTTTATTGTGCCACCTTTACACAGTTACAAGTCAATTTATAATGACTTTATTGTGCCACCTTTACCCAGTTACAAGTCAATTTATAATGACTTTATTGTGCCACCTTTACACAGTTACAAGTCAATTTATAATGAATTTATTGTGCCACCTTTACACAGTTACAAGTCAATTTATAGTGACTTTATTGTGCCACCTTTACACAGTTACAAGTCAATTTATAATGAATTTATTGTGCCACCTTTACACAGTTACAAGTCAATTTATAGTGACTTTATTGTGCCACCTTTACCCAGTCACATGTCAATTTATAATGACTTTATTGTGCCACCTTTACACAGTTACAAGTCAATTTATAGTGACTTTATTGTGCCACCTTTACACAGTTACAAGTCAATTTATAATGAATTTATTGTGCCACCTTTACACAGTTACAAGTCAATTTATAGTGACTTTATTGTGCCACCTTTACCCAGTCACATGTCAATTTATAATGACTTTATTGTGCCACCTTTACACAGTTACAAGTCAATTTATAGTGACTTTATTGTGCCACCTTTACACAGTTACAAGTCAATTTATAATGAATTTATTGTGCCACCTTTACACAGTTACAAGTCAATTTATAGTGACTTTATTGTGCCACCTTTACCCAGTCACATGTCAATTTATAATGACTTTATTGTGCCACCTTTACACAGTTACAAGTCAATTTATAATGACTTTATTGTGCCACCTTTACACAGTTACAAGTCAATTTATAGTGACTTTATTGTGCCACCTTTACCCAGTCATATGTCAATTTATAATGACTTTATTGTGCCACCTTTACACAGTTACAAGTTTATTTTATAAACATTTAAAAATCCCCAGTTTTCAGTGTTCCAACACAAGTTTGCATACAAATAAAACCGCATTGAAATCAGAGCACCTATTGCTCCCTAGATCCTATTCATCGTGTGTTGGTCATCATTTGCATGAAGAAGACATTGTCATGTTAATTTGAAGTTTGAGCTCAAACTTGAAGGTTCAGATTCAGTATCTTAGTTTATTTTGTATACAGCTTGATATGACTGATCAAGCATATGGCCCACCTGATGTTAAGTGGTACCCTCTGCCTATGAACAGTGCATTACCTCATAGATCACGTCCACCTAGGACGCACCCTATGTGGCATTGCACTGCGCCTGCCACCCTGAGACATAAAGGTGAAAAGTATCATGTGGCACATACACATACATGCGTGTACTGTGTACATGTGTATGTAGTAGTATCCTGTTTCTTATAGCAACAACCCCCCCCCCCCCCCCCTCTCTGTTGTCTGTTTATAATATTGGTGTAGATAGATAGAAAAGTATTTATAGCACAACACCAAAAAGCAGTACATTCGTCGATGTTAAATAACATAATTATTGATTAGATAATTAGACGACCTCTGTGGCGCGGCGGGCGAAGGTTCGCCTGCGACGCAGGTGGTTGCGGGTTCGATTCCCGCCTCGGAACAAATATTTATATATATACATGAGCATGTTATTGACCAATACCCAGCAGTGGGTGCACACAGGCTAAATAGATAAATAGATAGAAGCATGTTTGAGGTAACTATATGAATATATTTATGTTAAGAGGGTTCTAATTGTTTCGTCACCCGAGTGCTTGTTAGTCCAAACAAACACTTTTAACCAAAACGATTGAATACCTTAAAACAATTGCATTTAAAACTAATTTTGGTTAAAAATTGTCGGTTGGATATTCAATCACTGGAACAGCGATTTATAGTTTACGAGAACAATTTCTGTAAAGTCACGTTTTAAAAGAAATAGCTTTGACTGTAATAATTTGTGAAAATAACTAACAAAATAAAGTCGCGCTGATTTCGACCTTTTGATAAGGAAGGAAGGTAGGTTTTTACGTAAACAATAAGATGACCTGAATTTGATTGATGCTGTTGCGACGGTTTTGTATACACTGTACTGTGACGATGGTAATTGTGCAGTATATTCAAGGTCTCGCCAATCCGCCTTGAATAAACTGCATGCGTTAAAAATACATATTTGTAGGTAGGTACTTTAACTCGGTGTGTCCTTAAATAGTCTTTCAACAAAAAATAAGAATGTTAAAACTCTAAAATAAAAACGCTTCAATACCAGTGGGTAATTAATGCGATAAAATAAATCAATGTATTATAATGGAGTTTGCTCCTTAAGAATCGATTTTCATATATAAGGCTCACGGTACGCAAATAGACGGGGAGTAAAATCGTAAAGGTGCAGCGTTTCACTTGTGGCGCGAAATTCAAATTGTATTGTGTTTTTTGTTCATCAGAGCTCATCAACACATTTTGAGATAGCGGAACCTGATTATGCGAAAACTAGGTAACCTAACACGCATATACCATAACAAAAAGTGAAGTCCTTTGTTTTATTTTCATGTTCCCTCTACTCTGCGCAACATATGAGCGCATCTTATACAATAGTCCTCTATTCCCTAACTGAAAGTCACTCGGTGACTAACGTTTTTCAAGTAAAATAACCATCAATTTCTCCGTCACTCTCCCTGTTTCATTTGTTACCTTGTTTACAATTCGTTGATATGTTTGTGTTTATGTATGTAACTTCGGATCTAATTTAAGGATAAGGATTGTATTGCATCTTAGACAAGCCTAACAAGGATTTTTAGATGTATTAAGTTAATTATAAACAATGTTTTTTAATGATAATAAATAAAAAAAAAGAACGGTACAGCGTAATAAAGCGCAGTGTCTTGTCTAGTACCTAGTACCTATATTAAGTTAGTATAGTATTATTTTATCTGTGATTAAGTTATGTTATGTTAGTTATTATCTGACGGAAGGCGACGACGGGGCCGGCCGAGAAGGCGTTGGCGGGACGATCTCGAAGCTCACGAGAAGGAGTGGTGGGAAACTGCCAAAGGCCGGGATGACTGGAAAATTTTAAGCGAGACCTTTGCCCAGCAGTGGTACACAATAGGTAAATAAAAAATAAATTAAAAAAACTGCAAAATATTTACTCAGGGTCTTACTGAGGCCTTGATTTAAGAAGTTTATATATACGCCGGTACATGTATTATTGCGACTTGTGACGGGAGCTACACCTGAATGATCAAATCATTGGCTATATAGGGCTCAGGGCCAATACAATTGAACAATCCGGCAGATTTAGTACCGACGCAGTTTCGGTGCCTCTCCTAATACGAGCGATTAGACAATTCGGAGTCACATGTCTGTCTGGGAGGTAATTTCTGTATACCTATGTATTTGTTGTTTGCGACTATCCTAATTATAGTTTTACGTGTGTCTAGAAGGTAATTTATGTATGCCGTCTTTTTATATTTGTTGTTTGTGATTATCCTAAGTGGAGTTCCATGTTTGTCTGGTAGGTAATTTCTCTGTATAACTGTGTCTTGTTGTTTGTGATTATCCGTTGAGTTTCATGTTTGTCTGGGATGTAATTTCTGTATACCTATTTATTTGATGTTTGTGATTATCCTAAGTGAAGTTCCATTTTTGTCTGGGAGGTAATTCCTGTATTCCTACGTCATTTTTGTTTAAGTTTATCCTAAATGGATTGCTACGTTTGTTGAGAAGTTAATTTCTGTATACCTATGCCATTGTTGTCTGTGATTATCCTAATTGGTAACTGTGACCTCTGTGACAGAGGGAACATTATTTCAGTGTCTATGCATTATAATATTGTGCTACTCCATCAACTACCAAGTCATTATGTTACAAATTATTCAAGCCTAATCAAAAATATGCAAAGGTTATTTCAAAGTGGTGTTGGGCATGGCAGGACTTTATTATTCCTGCTAAGAAATATTAGAGTCAGGTGATAACATTATAGTGTGCCTTGTGGCTACTTCAGCCTGGCCAACAAGCTTGGCGTGACTAAGATCCAGAATCTAGAGCACCGCCGTAAAGTCGCATGCCTTTCGATCCTCTATAGGTAACATTTCGGGGAACGCTCCTAGGAACTTCACAATCTGATCCCACCATCTCCTTTTCATAATAGGTCGAGCAGACGCACGGATCGGCACCATCCTTACCTCATTTAGTATACCCTCTATTCGTACTAAACGTTTCAGTTCTACCTTTATAATGTGAACTGCTAAGGAGTGGAACACACTACCGTCATCTGTCTTTCCTGAAAACTACAATCTTTTTTTTTTATTTTTTTTTACCTAAAATAGGCTTGCGTTTGGCTACATCTCACCTGATGGGAAGTGACGATGAGGCCTATTTAAGCACGCTCGCCTAGAAGATGCCTATTAACTCTTCGTTTGAAGACGCCCAAGTTGTATGATAAAGGGAACAAAGAAGCCGGAAGAGAGTTCCAGGCCTTTGATGTTCGCATGATGAAAGAGTTTGAGAAACGGTTTGTACGCGACGGTGGTATGTCAACAACAAAAGGGTGAAACGCCTCTCCACGTCTGGTCGTCAGGTGGCGGAATGGAGACGAGGGGATCAAATCGTGCAGCTCCTGAGCACACTCACCGAAATGTATGCGGTAGAAAATACACAAACACGCAACTCTTCGACGATGCTCTAAGCTTTGTAACCTTTTCGCAACCAGTGCCTCGTCATTAATTAGTTTTATGGCACGGCGCTCTATTGAGTCCAAAGCAGCAAGCTGATATTTTGCGGAACCATCCCATAGGTGGCTGCAATATTCCATGCATGACCTCACTTGAGCTTGGTACAGCGTAAGTAACTGCTGGGGCGAGAAGTAGTATCTTACCTTAGACAGAATACCAAGCTTTCTGGCCGCAGATTTTGCCTTAGACTCAATAGAGAGACCGAAGTTGAGGTTGGAAGAAATTTGCATGCCGAGTAATTGGATATGGTCACTGTACGGCACCGATACACCTCGGAATAGTGGGGCAAGATCAACCGAACTCTTTTTTGCCGAAAAAACACACGCCTGGGTTTTGGTTGCATTAAACGAGACCAGATTAGCCTCACCCCAACTAGAAACCGCTCCAAGAGACTCGCTCGTCTGCCTAACCATATCACCCCTCAGGTCTACTAGCTCAGCACCGGACGTTCTTGGACTAGAAAAGTACCTAGCAACAACAGTACTATCATCAGCATACCCGACGATGCCTGGTAAGAGCAGGTCATTGATATGCAGAAGAAATAAAGTTGCAGAGAGTACACTTCCCTGCGGAACGCCAGCATTGATTTCCATGAGGTCAGACGCACTGCCATCAATGACAACACGTATGGATCTATTTTTAAGGAAATCAGCTATCCAGCTGCACAGTTCAGGAGGTAGCCCAAATGTCGGAAGTTTGGAAAGAAGGCTTGCGTGCCAGACCCTGTCGAAAGCTTTGGAAATGTCTAGAGATACAGCAAGGGCTTCTCCACGGCGATCCAATGCCTCACCCCAGTAATGCGTGACGTAAACTAGAAGATCCCCAGTGGACCGGTTTCGGCGAAAGCCATACTGCCGGTCACTGAGGAGATCATTATCTTCTAGATAGTCAAGCAGCCTAGTATTAATGACACGCTCCATAACTTTGCAGAATATGGAGGTGATGGCTATTGGTCTGTAGTTACTGGGGTCGGCTCGACTACCTTTTTTCGGGACTGGCTGCACGTTAGCCTGCTTCCACTCATCAGGCACAATCCCCGACTCAAAAGAGAGACGATAGAGGCGAGTGAGAATGGGTGACAACTCAGGTGCACACTGTTTGAGTACGACGGCAGGAATACCGTCAGGTCCACTGGCTTTGTTAATGTCCAAAGTTCGGAGAATCTTCAATACCTTTTTCTGGTGAAAAGCAATTTTTGACATTTGAGAGCCACAGTTAGGTAAAAAAGGTGGTGTTTGGTTTGCCGAATCCAGATGTGAGTTTCCAGCAAACAGAGAGCCGAAGAGATTCGCTTTTTCCTTAGCTGAATGAGCAAGAGACCCGTCAGGTTTCAAAAGTGGAGGCAAAGACGAGCGACAGAAGTTGTTTTCAATTGACTTTGCCAGCGACCAAAACGCCTTGCTGCCCGCTGGGTGCGAAGAGAGCTTGTCTCCAAAATGGCTGATGCGCTCGAAACGGGCTAAACGCAGAGTTCTTTTATAGTGCTTGGTAGCAGCGTTGAACTCTTTCTTTTTTCCACCAATATCATGAGATTTCTGTGCTCTAGCATGAGCCCAAGCCTTGTACTTAGTCTCCACATTTTTCTTAGCATCAGCGCAGCAAGGGGTGTACCAGGGCGATGTTCTATTATCCGAAGATATGTCCGAGTAAGGAATGAAATACTCCATACCTTGACGTACAACCTCTGCAATGGCTTTAGCACAGTAAGTTGGATTAGAAGAAGAGAAGCAAGATTGGCGCCAAGGATAACTCGCAAAGAAGTGCCTCATCTCCTCCCACTTTGCCATTTTAAAACGCCACACTCTTCTACTTTCTTTTTTACTTGTGTCAGGCGGAGAAAAAGTGGACACTGATTTAACAAGGCAGTGATCAGAAGTGCCAAGAGGAGAAACCACAGAGACATGGCACCTGTCGGGATCAGTGGTGAGAACAAGGTCAAGGCAATTAGGCGTGTGGCCAAGCACATCGGGTATCCTCGTTGGTTCGTCAGACATAAGAGTAAGATTATAAGTGTCTGCAAGTTTCTTAGTTTCTCTACCAGCATGGTCGGTCATAACAGAGTGCAACCACTCTTGATGGTGGGCATTAAAGTCACCAACAAGCGTGACTTGTGCACGAGGATAAGTTTGCTGCGCTATATCAATTGAATCACTCAGGTGCTGAAGGAGAAGAGATGTACCCCTATCTCCACTATGGGAACGATAAACACAGGCGTAGAGTAACTGCTCCAAGCCCGTGCCCAACAAAATCCAGAGTACAGAATAGTTAGGATCTTCTAAGCTCCGGAGACGCTTGTAACAGAAATTATTATCAACATACACGCATACCCCTGCATAAGGTTTGAAATGATGCTCTAGAGTGTAGCCGGGGTAGAGCAGGTATGCTGAGTCAGCAGGGGTGTCGATTTTAGTCTCCGTTAAGAAGAGCAAGTGCGGTTTATCAGTCTCAAGGTGGTGGTGGACTGCATCGAGATTTGAGTGCAGGCCTCTGATATTATCGAGGTGCACATTAAGAGAGAGGACGTGCAACTGTTGTTTAAACTTGCTCTTTTTATTTGTAACTTTCATATTTGGGATTTGGGTAAGTATGGTGAGAAAATGTAGACGAGGAGTATGGTACAGGCCCTGCAGACCAGCAACAGATACAGAGCCATAGGGAAACTTGCACGGAGACTGCGGGGACGCCCGAACCCCCCCGAAAGTGGCCATCGGGTCCTCTCGTCCGGTCGCCAAACGGCACGATGGAACACTTCGGGATTTTTCGCGAGGCGGCGGGGCAGCCTTTCACGAGTGGCTAGCTCGCTAATTGGGCCCCCTACAACCTGCGGTCAGCCAACAGAAAACTGTGCTTCGGATCCCGCTAGTCTCCGATACAAGGTGCCCGGCAGAGTAAAAGTCACGAAGTCAAAAACGGTCCACATAACAAACTTACAGCTGTCCACAACTTCCCACTGGCATCTTGTGGCTACTTCAGACATCATGATGGAACACGACGAATCGCTTGGCACCACGGTTTAGTCTGAAGGGTGGTGACAAGCCGCGGCCGAAGCCTACCACCAGATTAGTTGCTCCTTTAGCACCACCCAGGGGACACGTGTAGAATTCAAGGGTAAATCTACGGACGCGAGCAACATGGCCCCCCAAATCTGGGTCTCTTCAAGGCATAGGTGCCTTCTAGACCTTTGTGCTCCATCTTCGGCCACATCGTCACTTACCAACAGGTGAGATCGTGGTCAAACAAAGGTCAATCATAGTTAAAAAAAAACTTACACTTGAATTTCTGCTGGTTTCAGCAGCCGTCCTCGCGAGTAGACCATCAGTTTGTAGTAGCGTCCCTTGTGGTACACCGTGACATGCGTGGAGTCGTGATAGTGCACGATCTTATCAGTCTCCACGCCGGGGACTCGAACCGTGTTGAATAATCGCTCGTATTGCCACGAGCATAGAGGCACCATGTTTTGTAGCATTATCTGAAATTAAAATACAATCATACAATTACAACACCCTATAATTTTCTTACAAAAATTACGCATTACTGTCATGTTACGGGACAAATGTTTGTATGATCTGCAAATATTTGTTCCTGGTCTGGGTGGTACCATGGTACTCGTAGTTTCTGATACCCACGACACAGCGAGTCTTTGGCTCAAAATTGCTCAAATTGCTCGCGGTTTAGTGAGTTTATTGTCAAGTATTTACGACGTTAATTAATTAAATCAAACGCAGAATGTGATAATAAAATGTCAGAGATTCGTGGTGACTTTTCAGTTATTTTCCACTTCCTCTATTTAACGAGGAAAAGCAGCTTAAAGCGGGAAAAACAGCTTGGCTTCGCGATTTCTCCGGTTAGCGGCTTAATGTCATCTTATGCCGTGATACATACATACATAGACACACGCTTTTCCCCGAAAGGGTAGGCAGAGCCTCAAATGGGCCTCTTTTCACTGTGGGTTGCAACGTCGTGGAAAATATACGTGACAAGTGGTGAGCTCATCGCCACCATTGCTTCCCACAGCTGACTCTGCTAACGGTTTCTTCCAGTAATAACACATAAGCTAGCAGCCAGAACAAATCTTATACCAACGAATCTAACAAACAAGTCCGGGTAATCCCTCAGTCGGCTTTTACGACATCCACGGGAGAAGATGGAGGGGTCTATTCTTGGGCCGGACAGGACAGGAAACATAGTATCACATAAGTATACACGTAAGTAAAATAATTCAAGTAATTAAGTTTGTAAGTGTAAAAAGTAGTGGGGCTATAACGGCGACATCGGTTTCAACCACTTCTCCTTATTTCAGATTTCTATGAATAGAAAGTTCTGGTCATAAAAGGTCTCACACAAGCCACTGAGTTTCATAGCGGACTCAACTCTAGAGTCTAGCTAGACCATACACGGGTCCTTACCGGTTCCAAATCCTGACTATCGATAAGTTTCCTGAACTTGAGGCATAGATGGATGATGACGCCGGCCCGCGCTGCCTGGATGTTGGTGTGCCGAAGTAATATAGCATCTGTTCCGTAGAAGTTAGAGTTGACCATTAAGGGAGAGCGGCCTCTAAGGTAGACATACTCCTCCCACCAATCAGAGACGTAGTTGCTTGACCACCTACAATGAATATGAGAAACTCATGTTAAAGTTATGTACGAGAACTTAATATTAATAGCTAAAAAAAATAGCAAACATAGATAAGAAAGAACCATCAAGCAAAAACAAGTTAATAAAAAAAACTATTTTCAGTGTTTCATTCAATTTTAAAAACGGAACGCTTGGAAGCGCTTTTGTTTCTCGCACGAATGAAACGAATTAATCTATTCACTAGATGTCGCCACCGGAAAAAATATAACGCGCTATCAGCTGTAATAACACGCAACGCCTGATATCCTTAAAAAAATTTGCTAAATGCCGGTCCTGGAAACGGCTGGAAACGTCCACAAACGATCCAGACGCATTTAAAAAATTAAAACTAAATTCGTTTCGTTTCGTATGAGGTAGTGCTGGCCTCTGGTGTCGGGGTTTGTCAAGCCGCCCGAGGGCCTCTGACATGGCTTATCGACTGCTATTAATCAATAACAGCCGGGACCGACAGCTTAACGTGCCCTCCGAAGCACAGAGCGATGGGAATCCGCACATAATTTAGAAAAGTCATTGGTGCGGAGCCTAGGATCGAACCAAAACTAAAACTAAATTAAAATTGGTTCTGTCATCCGTATGGAAGCAGCGACGCCAAAGACAGATACACACGTCAAATTTAAAGACCCCTCTTTTTAGTAGGGGGTATAGTATTACTTTACCTGTGGTAGGGGTTTCAACATTTTTTTGCTAAACTATTAAGGACACCATCTTGAATAAACCGGTATGGCCGAGTAACGAATAATTTTAGGGCACATAACGGTATTCGTTCGTTTCGTATGAGGTAGTGCTGGCCTCTGGTGTCAGAGTTTATCAAGCCGCCCGAGGGCCTCTGACATGGCTTATCGACTGCTATTAATCAATAACAGCCGGGACCGACAGCTTAACGTGCCCTCCGAAGCACAGAGCGATGGAAATCCACACATAACTTAGAAAAGTCATTGGTGCGGAGCCTAGGATCGAACCCGGTATCGTTGGATTCTGAGTTGCACTATTGAACCGTTAGGCTACCATTGCTTTTTGCTTTAACGGTATTGGGCATGATAGATTACGGCCTGGATATTAGCAAAAAACTATTATTTAAGTAATAAAAAATGCATGTTTTTTTCGTTTGCAAAGCTGCTACATTACTGTTTTCGTTTTCAACCGTATTCATAGGTGCTTCCATCAGTGCATTGCAGGCCTCCGTACTCGATGGCTTAGTACATCACGGAGGCCTGCAATGCTCTAAGGCTAGTTATAACCTAGTTATAAGGCAACCCTAGTTATAATGCCCTTTGTGACTACAGACAGATTACACAGACGACGTAAATATCAACCGACATTGACCGCGTATGACGAATCGAACATGTGGCTGTCGATTATAGAAATGGCCACACGCGTCCGAGCCGGGGAAATATCCGAACACTAAAATGATTATAAAGCTGAAGCTGAACGCTTTAACGAATCAAATTCACAGTACGAAAACTTCTTAGCCTGGCCCGTCCCTGATGTGTGCAAAAGCTTTTAAGAAATGAGTCTTCCGGCTGCTAATAATGATGAAATTAGTAATCAGAAACGTGAGTGGATCGTGCCTCGTGTAGCGAATCTGCCGAATTACGAATCTGTCCAATTCAGAATCTGTCGAGTGGCGAATCTGCCCAATCCAGAATCTGTCCTACACCGAACAAAGGGTTGGTTTGTGTCTCGTGCCTCTCGCGTCTCATCTCTCCACTCGCGCGGGAGTATAAATGGGTACACAAGCCGCATTGATTTCCCGATAGCAGTTGCTAAGTATTCTCGATGGCTATTGATAAGGCACTCAGTGACGTAATCAACGTCGATGTGCCACTGACATAGGTAGAATAGCTTCGCTATGCCTCACGTAGCCTACCGGCGCGGTACACTCCAAGCCCAGGCTAAAATCTTCATACAAAAAAAAACGCCTCGTGCCGCAACAAAAAGACGTTTTTACTGAATATCTCGTAAAATATGGATAATTTTATAGAAAACCCTCGGCTTTGTTATATTGATTTAATTTATTGAATTTTTACCCAATAATGTGCAACATTTTAATAAACAATCGAATCTAGCCAAAAGTTAGAGGTAACTTTGGTTTTTTTTCTATCAAGAATATATTGTCCTATCGTGTTTCTAATACAGTGATCCCTCGGTATTATAATGTAGTATCCATGCATATTTATAATTTGAATTTTGTACTTGATTTAGTCAGTTAAAAATCAAATCTAAAATTGTGAATTTTGCGGCATACCCCACCTTAAAGTCGTTGTTCCGTAGCAACATAGCGGGTATTTATTCTGTGGTAAGACCTAAGACCTAAGAGATGCTTATCAACTACGTCGTGAGGACCCATTATCGGCTATTTACCCGGATTCCGGTACGACTAGACGTATCTTGATAACACGTGCCAAATGACGAGGTTTAATGAGTAAAATGATAAAGTAGATTTGGAGCGCGTGGCAACCGGGCCTTTTTACGATAAGGGAACCGTAATCAATCCTGCCTCGTTCTTTGTTAGGGGTCATGCCAAGTAACTTCTGAAAACGGAACCAGATAATAAAATAATGATGACGTAGTATTTTCGTAGCTTTAAAATAGGTAAGCGGTAGGTTATAACGACATCTCCCCCACACAGCCCCTTGTGAAACCGCATCAAAATCAATTCTGAATGTCTTAAGTTTTACATAGTACACTGACAGACAGGAAGACATACAGACCATTCACCGTAAGTTGGTACCTGCCATGGAGAATTTACAGGTGCCATCTTACGGTGAACGGTCCGGAGTATTTACAGGTGCCATCTTACGCTGAACGAGCCGGACCGTTCACCGTAAGTTGGCACCTGCCATGGAGTATTTACAGGTGCCATCTTACGGTGAACGAGCTGTACGTACAAACTTATGACGTCAGGTGCTATAAAGGCTGGAATACACGTGCTTTGTTGTAACTTGTAGCACAAAAGCATACTACGTTCTAACAGATGCTACTTAGAAGCATACATCTACCATGTATCATCATCATCATCATCTCAGTCAAAAAAAATGATTGCTTTTTGGTTTTTTGTTTGATGATTATGGATTGACACGGTGCATAGTTTTTTTCAACACACTTGCTCATAAAGTGTCTCTAATTTCACCGCAATTAGGCACATAATGACACCTGTAATCAAACTGTCAGTTTTCCATTGCTATTATTCATAAGTGAGTTATAGAGACAGTTGAACATTTACACAGAGTGTATATTTCTTGTTTTATCATTATTTTCCTCACTAGTGTGTTGAAAAACGTCGTACGATTACCTCGGCTCTCTTAAGACCCTCACCTAAGCGCCTCAGCGGTAATCATAATGGCATAATTCTTAATGCTGATAAGAGCACAATTCTAAATTACACGTCCAAACGTATTAGTAAACATGATATTAACAAGGAAGTAAAGTTTTTAGGGTGTACTATAGATTCCACTTTATCCTTTGAAAGCCATATAGATAAAATATGTAAAAGGTTAGCCAGCGCAAATTATGCGTTGTTTAAACTAAAGCCTATAATTGACAAAAAAACTCTAATTTCGGTTTACTACGCGTACTGCCATTCTATCATTAACAATGCAATAACAGTTTGGGGAAATGCTTCCCAAGTCGAACGGGTTCTCATTTGTCAAAAGAGATCACTTCGAATTATACATGGTTTACATAGGTTAACATCAGTCAGAGCTTATTTTAAGAAAACAAAGGTATTAACTGTAATATCCTTGCTCATATTAAATTCTTTGTTAGAAATTCATTCAAGATAACATGAATTACCCATGAAGATGAATTTTCATAATTATAATACGCGAAACAAAGAAAAATTACAAATACCAAGAACCAGACTTGTCAAAACTTATAAACGAGGTCCCTGTCTAAAACTAGCTATGCATAATAAGTTGCCGTTAGAAGTAACACAACTTCCTCTAAACCAGTTCAAGCAGAAGGTAAAAATATTCCTCGAAGGTCATCCATTTTACCATACTAGCGAGTACATGGGGTGTTCATTTTCCGATTTGCATGCGCAATAGGAGGTACCTAGGTAAAAGTATCTAGGTACTGTAAGTTTATATGTTAACGTTAGCTATTTTCGTGTTATATTTTTTTTGTGTCGTTGTGTGATTTTTATTATTATTTAATATTCTTTAATTGTGTGCTATTTGTTATTAAGTGTTGACATGCCAATGTTATGTAATATAACGGTATGGTGAATTCAATGAATATCTGAATATCTGAATATCTCACCAACATTACAAACTTGTACCATAATGTACTATAACAAGTTAGTGCTCGCGAGGACTACTGTACGCAGAACTACTAGTTATGTATAGGTCGTGTAGGTAGTGAATGTATACATTACCATGACTTGAGGACAAGATATCTCTGCAATTTGACGGCGACTGTCTCCTCGAACTCCCTCGCAAGCTGCTCCACTCTTTCGTAGTTTGCATCATCTAGTAATGGACGGACGCTTATCAGGTACTGCGAACAAATAAATCTATTAAAATCTGCAGTTATTTACAGTACACACCATGGATCTTGGCCGCAGTCAAAGACTCTCTAATAACTCTACGATGGACATAGCATTGCATACAATAGCAACGCCAAAACATGGCACCTGGGAAACTGACCTTAAACTAAAGTAAATGGACTTTCAAAAAGTGTAAGAACCAAAAGAGAAACAAAACGCATTAAAGTAAACAATTCTGACAAGTTTTCTCAGTGCATTGCTGCTTGATTATTGAACACATTTGAAGGACTAGAGTGTGAACCAGCAGTGCATCGAACTCATTTCTCATCGTTCGAATTTTCAAGTAAAACACGGGCAAGCGACATGAAAGATGTTACAATAGTCGCATATAACATCAGACATATCACCTCCTTGGTAATATAATAAGCAACATGGCTCATAGTACCTACACAACCTCTCGGAAAAATGCGCGCTTCCTGTTACACACTTCCGTCCCTTTTCACGAAATCACACCCACAGATTGCAAGAAAGCGAGAGGAAAGATGTTACACATCAAAAATATAACGCAATCCTTTTAGATAGCGTCACCATCGCATCTATTTTGTTTTTTTAACATATTTAAATCTAAGAACCAATGCTAACACATTTGTCAAAATAAGTTCAGTGGTTTTCGAGTTTAGAAGGTTAATTAATAATAATAATAATATTTTTTTTTTTTTATACTATTTATATTTTGTAGATAGTATTCCTTTATAGTGAAAAATATATATTTTGTACGAGATTTAGAATAAATAAGTGAGATAATAATAATAACGTTTTTACTATTTATTTTTTGTAGATAGTATTCCTTTATAGTGAAAAATATATTTTTTACGAGATTTTTAATAAATGAGTGGTATAATAATAATAATAAATAATGCTGGACAGTTCACACAACATTGTCTAGCCCCAAGCTAAGCAGGGCTTGTGTTATGGGTACTAGACAACTGATATACTTAATACAATATATTACATAAATAGATATTTTTTATTATATATAGAAAATACCCAGAACACCCGGAACAAATATCTGCAGATCGCACAAATATTTGTTCCGAGGCGGGAATCGAACCCGCAACCTCCTGCGTCGCAGGCGAACGTTCGCCCGCCGCGTCACAGAGGTCGTCATACAAAGATGCTAAAAAAAGAAAACTGACGGCGCAAAAGAAGAATCCTGCTCTTTCAATGGAGCAATTAAATTATAGAGGTCGCAATGGTGGCGGCTCAAGACCGATCGTCGTGGCAGTCTGTGGAGGAGGCCTATATTTAGCGGCTATATAGCGCGGCGGTCGAGTAGCTGGCTGAGATGCGATAGGTTGCGGGTTCCATTCCCGCTGCTGGACAAATGTTTGTACGTCTGTAAATATTTGATCTTTCAGGAAGTTGCGGTAGCCTGTTTTTTTTTTACATTGTTAGGCCTTTGTTTAGCCTTTTTTTTTTTACATTGATAGGCCTTTGTTTGACCACAATCTCACCGGCAGGGCTATTTCCAGAAGTTACCGACGGAGATTCCGATAGACGCGATTCTAAAATATCCGATATTGAAAACATTGACATTAGAATACGAAACATTCACTCGACATATTCCAACAGCTATTTGGTGTCGGTAACACTTCCGATAAAAACTAATGAATCCGATCGGAAGACTTTTCAAACGTTTCAAAAAAGCCTTGCTGTTCCAAGATGGAGCACAAAGGTCTAGAAGGCAACTATTCACTCTAGCCTTGTAACTTGTACCTTTGTCTAGGTACTTGTAGTTCCTGATGCCTAACGTCACAGGGAATCCTAGTGTGGGGTCAAGACTATATGTATGTAAAATTTGGGTGTGCTAATGATGAAATGGTAAAATCGTAAACTTACCCTTTTCATAGTATCAGTGACTTTCGGCAAGGGCAACCTGGGGAGCGAGCCTTGGAAACTGTACAGTTTGGGCTTATTCCACCCGGACAGCACTTTTACCACGCTCACCCACAGTTTGGTCTTGATGGATATGGAGGAGCCAGGCGCGCGAGACTCGTACATCCATCCCTAAAAATAAACGAATATTAGTTTTTGTCCTTCATTTCAGACTGACATGTGGAAAGCACTGGTAGCGAAACTAATATATAGCACTGTTCTATCACACGAAGCCCGCACATTTTTTTTTGCTTTTTTCTTATTCAATGAGCAAATAAAGCAGATTTTATTTCCTGAGCTCACGCACACTAAAACAATGTGCATATGCTGCACTATGCCAATCATAGCCAGAATTTATTACTTTCTTCCCCATACCTACAAACTATGGAATGAGCTTACATCTAAGGTTTTCTGCTATGTGCCGCTTCAAGAAAAAATATACTGAAGGAATTTATTATATTTTTTCAGCGCATCGACAATACCCCCCGGTGTTGCCGGTGTCGTTAGGCAAGGGTGACCACTTTACATCAGGTGGCCCGTAAGTTAGTTTATTGGATTCATAAACAAAAATATTCGTGAAATAGCATATCTGTACACCTACTCAAATACTGATTTAAGAATTAATTCCCTTTAAATGAGAATTCTCATAGATATTGGAACCCTCTCGATTAAATCCGAATCTTCGACTTTTCTTTGATTTAATGGAGCCAAAGAAATCTGTAGTAAGGAAAATTGGTAAGGCGTGCCGCGTGTCGGCAGAGTATGAGCAAATTGCTCAAACTCTCTCTGGTTTATTGTCAAGTATTTCCGACAAATTTGATGATAAAATGTCAAAGACGTGTGACTTTTCAATTATTTTCCACTTCCTTTATTTAACAAGGAGAAAGCAGCTAAAAACGGGAAAACGGCTACCTTGCAAAAAGTCGATGTTAAAAGATGAAATACAGGATACATTGAATTACATATTTTTTTATATTGTTCAATAATATTCTTGTTATAAATATTTATTTTGTCCTACATTGAATTACATTACACACGTAAGAAAAATAACTCTTGTGTTTAAGTCTAAAAGTTAGTGTGGCAAAAAGGCGACATCGGTTTCAATACAAAACAGTCCTGATAATAAATCTTCTTACTTCAGATTTCTATGGATGAAGCCAAATAGGTAAACTTATTGGCAGGTCTAGGTGTGTTAGTTCCGGGTTGTGTAACCTAACACGGCGTTTATTAACCAGGGGACAGAGTTTATCCGGAACATTCTGCGCAGTAGCCACCTAGTACGGTGAGTTACAGAGTAAGGTCATTTAGATATAATTTCAAGAGCAACCACGGTCGCGGCCCCTCCTTAATAGCCGACTCCAGCTCAACAGGCCAACACGGCGAGTTCAATTATTGTTTAGAGTTTGGACCATACGTTTTTTAACCGGCTAAAAAAACGGATGTTGTTATCAATTCGTCGGCTGTTTTTTTAGTATGTATGTAGCAGGGATATTGTTAAAGCCGTGTTATTATAATTTTACTAGTTTATTACAGGTCTAGCGCTTAACTGAGTCAGTCCCTGAGGTATGGGAGCGGTACGGGAGGGGTGTATTCGTCTCTCAAATGATCAGATGCAATTATCACGCTTCTTTTTGAGGTAACGAAAACGAGACGAGCCGGTACCCTCTGCCTATGGACAGTGCATTACCTCATAGGTCACGTCCACCTAGGACGCACCCTATTTGGCATTGCACTGCTGCCGCCACCCTAAGACATAAAGATGTAAAGTCTCATGTGCCTGTAATTTCAACGGCAGCTATACCCTTCAAACCGGAACACAGCAATACGAGCACTACTGCTTTGCGGCAGAAATATATAAGGTGGTAAAACTTCCCCGGACGAACTCTTAAAAAAAAGACATACTACTAGATCACTATCCCCAGTGTGATTATAATACCACGGCTTTTCGATAATCCTGCTACATGTACACCAATTAAGGCGTATTGACTGGTCCGATTTAAACTGATTAATTTGCTGTAATGAGAATCAGCCCGTGGTTGTCCCATTAAATTTGTATCTAAATCAAACAATTACGTACTTATTAAATAACTATAAGCTTCATTTTAATTTACCTTGTACATAAGTAGGAGTTTGAGCATGTACCGCATGAGGAATATGACAGAGAGCCACATTGTGAGTGCTGCCAGCAAGCAGGCCACCACTTGCCACATCATCGAATCGCTGGACACAAAGAAAACAAAAGTAAGTAAAAATAGTTTTATTAGTGAAAGTTTTATAAAGTCTACTATCTACTGTACTTATGTGATTTTTAGACCATAAGTAGTTACATATTAAACCACACAAATCACAGTGCATAAAGGACACAGTTTACGGCCTACTAGTACAGAGGCCGTAGTCTAAGTTTTGCTGTAACTAATCATAACAACGGCCGTAAATTATGCAGAAGCCATTAATCTGTGGCGTTTGTATCGACCGCTCGTACAGTTGATTAACTGGCGATCGCCGCAATCGTGATAGTTGCTGTATAACTCGAACTACGACCTCTGGCATGTACAATCCACGACTACTCGACTTAGGTCCACACTTTTGCTAATTTGCCTGTACTAATAAGGTTCCCGAGCGAGCTCCTAACCCCCCCTATAAACAATACGTCCAGGGTTGGAAAAAAAAAACTGTTTTTTAATATAACAAAACATTTTTTTTAAGTCTGCAAAATAAACCATGTTTAAAAACAATTTCTATTATTTGTGTTTTTTGTAGTGTTTTAAACATATTTTACAATTTAATTACTTAATGCGTTTTTTTAACATTCTTATAATAGCTTGGTCTGTATATTTGTAGGTATGTAACGGAATCTTTGATCGTGATTTTCACCGTACTTCAGAACGTTGGAAGTACAAAATATCGAATAAAATTTGAAATAAAATACATATGTTTTGAAAAATGTTTTAAACAAGTATGTATTTTTCCCAGTGTTTTAAACTCTTGTTTTAAACATTGCCAACCCTGACTACGTCCATACGTCTGCCTCGGCCGGAATCGATAAGGGCAGAATAGTACCTGCCCAAATGAGCTAAGCAAATAAATGTAAGCTTAGTTACGTCTCTATCTTGCGACGACAATGTTATCATTTTGTTGAGGCTATATATATATGTATATTCTGTTCTTATGGCACAGATTAATTGTTACTACGGTTGTGGTAAATGATAGAATCGGCTATTATAATTACGTATAATGGATTTGTTTAAAACTATAACGAGCTAACTATATAGAAGTAAAATTAAATAAGCATTTTATGAAAAATATATTTTTCAATACAAGCTTTTATAAAATTTGTGATTGGAAGCGTGTTCTGATCGAAATGAGCCTAAACATACTATTATCCATCGAGGAGTTCCGTTGTCGACCTTCCGTCTCCATCACCAGATCAGCTCGCTGTCACCTTAATATTGTAATGACATCGGAACTTGACAGGTATGCAAAATTTCATCTGAATCGGTTGAGGATAACTGCTTTAAAATTCAGTTGCAAATTTTGCTTCGAATATACGTAAATACAAACATTGCAAGCTTGTAAAAAGCTCGACTCATCCGCAGATCAAAACTACGAATTTGGACTTTGGCATGAATGTTGTTCTCGGCTTCCGAAATTACCAGCAATATGACGTCATATCATTTGAAGATGCCTGAGTATGAACCAACCCTATTGGTGACCCAGAGACAGTAGCGGTCCGGGGGGGGGGGGGTCCAAACTCAAAAGCGTAAACATGAAAAATCTCCTCAAACTTGACGGTTACAATCATTTCAAACAAATTACACTCTGCCTACTCACTCTGTCTTAGTGGTAACGTGGTATAAAGTAGGTAATTTTGAAAAAATGCGCTGAAGCCGGTGCAAACCAAAATTAAAAAAGTCCGCGAAATCGGGCGGCCGCCGACGACAGACTACTTAGCTAAGGCAAAGCAAAGCTATTCCTCGTTTCAGTGAGGAAGGGTTATATATTAGCGCCTATTTATGTTTCTATGGATGAACCTTCAGAACTCTTTTTCTTCTTCTCTTCTTGGAATATTCGACAATGTCAAGTAATATTTATATGTTTTCTTTATGAAAAAAAACCTACTTCAAAAACAGCAGATGTAGAAAACAGGAAATCTCATGACCAAAGTGTGTAGAAGCTGAGGAAATGAGCTAAGGCATAACCCCACTCTCTTCTTCATCATTACACTCTTGGCAGAGTGGTCGTGGTCTCACTTCAGGGTCTGTGGCTCGCTTCACAATCCTTCGCCACTTATTTCTCACCGCAGCTCCACTAGCCCGTGCTAAAATATTGCCAGCGACATGTCGACGATGATATGTATTTAGAGCCAGTAGTCTCACCTGATGAGACAAAGATATGGACAGGAAGTCGGACTTTAGGCCTTCACGTTCACTGGAGGAAACTTAGTTCAGCCTGGCCCTGACGGATGGAGTACACACCGGAAATTGCGATGACTTGGAGGGATGGTCAGTCTCGCTACGTGGAAGATGCCAAGTGACTGTTTAGGAAAGGGAGCATGCTATACTACGAAACTGACCACGAGAATACGAAATATACGTCACGGGAGACTCACAATGCTGTAGAGCCTGTGGCACAGAATAACTAATAGTACCTATGGTGTCTCCCAAAGGTAAATGTTTGGGTGTCAGTCAAGTCACCTTATACGTATATTAGTCAGGTAGAAAACCACGTACCTATGTACCTAGGTATATAGACGTGTATAGGTACTGAGAAGACGTGGAGGTTAATTTCAATAACAAATTAAAATAACGCAGTAAATTTTATTTTCGATTCTTCATCTTTAATAATGTAAGGTTTGATGCATATTCTAATTTTAGCCCCATTTGTGTATATTTCAATATGGAACAAGTTTGTTTCACGGTGTAAATCTTGAGTACAAAATATTTCCTAAAATCAGTCACCTAAAGGCTAAATAGAATAAATGCTACCGCTTCCCTGGTCATCAAGTTAGTACTTTACCCCCCCCCCCCCACGCCCCACTAAAAAGAGGGGTGTTACATGTTTGAGACCATAGATTGTTTGTCTGTGGCCTCTTAGCTCCGGAACGGCTGCTCTGATTTCAATGCAGTTTTTTCTGTATGAAATCTGGTGTTTGCGAGATGGTTTTTAGGATCATCAGATCGTAACAATGTTAGAACCTTCAATTTAAGCTCAAACTGTTCATATTTGACGAATTCTGTCTCCAGGGTCTGATGATGACCAGCATACGATGAACAGGATTGAGAATACTACTGAATCTTCAAGTTTGAGTTCAAACTTCAAATCGTTCGTTCGTTCGTTTCGTATGAGGTAGTGCTGGCCTCTGGTGTCAGAGTTTCTCAAGCCACCCGAGGGCCTCTGACATGGCTTATCGACTGCTATTAATCAATAACAGCCGGGACCGACAGCTTAACGTGCCCTCCGAAGCACAGAGCGATGGAAATCCGCACATAACTTAGAAAAGTCATTGGTGCGGAGCCTAGGATCGAACCCGGTATCGTTGGATTCTGAGTTGCTCTATTGAACCGTTAGGCTACCATCGTAAACTTCAAATGAAGATGACATGACATGCCTTTCGCCCGCAGACCCCAGGGTTTGGTGATGACCAGCACACGATGAATAGGATCAAGGGTGCAACGGGTGTTCCGATTTTATTTATATGAAAATTACTGTAAATAGGGGCTTTTTAAATGGATATACCTAATTTAAACTATCGCCAAATAATAGTGTATGTCTGCCAGACCCTTCGCAAAAATAATAGATGTCGCCAAAATAATAAAACATAGGCTATTGGGTATTGGCGTGCAGGTTGTAAGCTCTAGTTCGCGGTGGGCCCTGCCGGGCCATGCTCGCCTTTGGCTCGCTCGCACCTCACGTGGCGATCATTGTTCGCTAGTGTTTCAAATCAATATCTGACTTCGAAATCGATTTATTTCCTGACAGATCTACTATTATGGCGATAGATCTATTAATTAGAGGATACAAGTTGGTAACCAAAACATAAGCTTTGGCGACAGAAAATATAGTTTCCTTCTATAATATATTTTTTGCATAAAACTATAATAGTATTATTTGATCTGTGATAAAAGTAAGAGTTGAATCATAGAATACATACGTATTGACGTTCTAGTTGGTAACAACAAGAATGCGTTGCACAAATTGCACGTGGACGAAGTCGTGGGTAGCAGTTAGTTAATAAATATAATAAGTGCAATTGCACAGCAGCACTCTACATTTGGTGGATGTTGGTGTAAATGTCATTACAGTCATTTTTGAGGACAGTTGTCATGTGTTTACTTCTATTTTATTGCACAGCAAGTATTTCGCTTCGTTGTATGTGGGTCAATATTACAATGTTTTTTATGCAAGCTGTTCCAATTAGGTTACTAAAAAATAATATTAATTAAATTTTTGTTAGTCAATACAGAGTAAAATTGACTAGAGTATTGCATGTTATTGAATCGTATAGCGGAACTAAAATGGAGTTGGGCAGGACACCAGGCAAGACGAGGTGACGATAGTTGGAGTAAGGCGCTAACTGAATGGCGCCCAAGAGCTGGGTAGAGAAACGTTGGTCGTCCAGCAGCGAGATGGGCAGACGAATGGAAGTTTTTTGCGGCGCCATTTACCGGCCGATTTTGATAATATTTGGCAGAAACATTCCAAACAAGAATTGAATTACTACTGAATTCTAAACAAGAATTTGTGAACAAATGAATATGAGAAAAATCGGTAAAAAGGTTGTCAAGCAAGATATTATACTGACTTAGAACATAGAAGTTTAATCTAAAGTCTAAATTCTTTATAAGCAGAATGAGTTTTTTTTTCATCGTAGGCTATGTCTGAAACCGTGAGAGTTATCGAAAATATGATGTTATGAGTTTTGGGTCCGATTTTTAAAATAAGAAGTTCTGCATTCAAATATGTTTAAATTTATTATTAAGCATAGTTTTTATAAAGAAGTAAGATTTTATAAAAAAAAGTGCCTCTTTTATTTCTTTATTTGACCATAATGGATCGACATGATGTATATTTTTATAAAAGTTTGTACTCGCGGGGTCTACTGTTCGCAGAAGTACCAGTATCAAATGGAATAAGAGGCAAATATTACTTTATACTAATCATAGACGGAATAACCGTTCATAGATAAGCCCACTTGGTCTTTATTAACAATCAGCTCATTAAAACAGTAGATACCACTACTACGTACACAAATGGTTAGCACGTGCATACATGCTACGCGCGTCTTCACTAAGCGAACGAACTCGCGAGCGCAGGCAAGTTAGACTTTGAACTCAGAGAAAGCTAGGCTATGTTCGATCGCTACATTCCGGTTGTTGGTTGTCACTAGAATGGTTGTATCGTCGAGGCACTGTTAAGGATTAACCAATTTGATGTAGTTCGTATATTAGAGCACAAGTGTAGTGAAATTAAATGGAAGTGTATTGCGTGACTTTACAAATTGGTGGAAATTGTCTACCAAAGTTTTAGTAAAACTGCCATCGTTTTACTAAAACATTACTTGACTGTGACTTGACGACTTGGAGGGATTGTAACGTTGCAAATTATATTGAAAATACAATATTAATAATTTAGAAAATGGCAAATGCGCAAGCCGTGACGCCAATTATAAAGAAAATAAACGGAAACATTGCACGCCCTTAGATTACATTGAATCCAACATTATAACTGCAATATCTTTTAACGTGTTATTCAGCAATAAATATACTTTGACTTTAAACATTTTATTTTTATGTGATTTGTAAAATATCGTTTTATATATCAAACAACAACAACAGCTAAACTGATATCGTTTTTTTTTTTTTTTTTTTTCTTATTTTATGTAATTTCTGAATACTACGGTTGTCAGCTGTATTACTACCTAATATACTAATAGTAATATTTCCCAACATATGAAAAACTGTTTTTAGAATTAGGAAAATAAATGTATAAGTTTTTTTTATAGGTACGACACATCTTGGCCCTTGCTCCGTCCTGATGGGCACGGTACGGATATAGGTAGTAGGTATATACCTTGTGTCAATACTATTGCTTCGGAAGGGACCATAACCGTAGTATTACATTCTCTGAGAAGGACCAGTCTACAGTAAAACCAGTTTATTTGTCTAAAAGGAAAACCACCTATATTACTACATGTAAGACACAATAAACAGCTCGTGCGTAACTTCGAATAGCTAGACATCATTATCTTGGATGAATCAACACAAATAAGAATCTGCTACCCATAACAATCCATTAAGTACAAAGATAACAGAACTGAGTACTGTCGTAAGAACAGAAGCGCAACTGATATAAACTGGCAGAATCCAAAGAATCTTCTCAAGTAGGTAAATAAAATATATTTTACAAGAATATAACGACAACTAAAACGAACGATAAGAACATGGTGATCATCATCATCAGTATACAGAAGTACACTGCTGGACATACGCATAGAATGCCATGACGAACGGTCTAGCTAGACCGCTCTAGAGCCGCCTCCATCCACCGCCTTCCTGCAACCTCTATAATGTCTTTGGTACATCGAAAGGGGGCCATTCCTCTTTTGTGTCGTCCAGTTTGTGATCGCCACTCGAGAACCTTTTGTCCCCAACGGTTAACAGTTGTGCGAGCTATATGGACTGTCCATTGCCACTTCAACTTGCTAATTCTAAGAAATATGTCGTTGACATTGGTTCTGCTAAGGATCTCCTCATTCCGGATTCTATCACGTACTGTAACTCTCTCCATAGCCCGCTGCGTAACTTTGATATTTCCTATGCAGCCAACGGTTAGCGGCCACGTCTCAGTGCCAAAATAAATAAAATGGTACTTACCTAGGTAAAACAGCTAAGGTTTTTTGTACTAGTCCGAAGGGTATATTAAACCCGACAAAATGCGCCCCCACTAGCAGAGACCACAGGACGTACAGGGTCTGCAGGTGTCCTGGATAGACGCCATTGTTGACGCTATTCTGTAGAAAAAAGATTTACTGTCAACCTCGTTCATCAACCTTGGGCGAACACAAGCCTACGTAATACATACATTTGAATAGCGAAGTGGGAGAAAACGAGCCATAATCCAAGCAAACCCAATGCCGTTAGGTGGATGTCACACGCCATTAAAGTTCCTCCTCTTTTCTTATAAGTAGAGTTCAGGATAGTAGGGCTTCGCGCAACATTATATGGAACTACAATAGACAACAACGTTTTGCAAGAAAGAGTCGTAAATTATTTGTCAAACTTGATAAAGAACTTCAGAAATAATAATACAAACATACAAGTATATATACAATTTAATAAATACATATTATTTAGTTGAGCTATCTAAAAACCGTTGCATAGTTCAATGTGGCAATGCAGCCAGACTCTTCCATCTGGTAGTGATTTTGGATCAATTGTGCTATCTAGGAAACTGGAAACATCAATTCCAAAAGGAGGTGTAAAGAAAGTATGAATAATAAGTATACAAAAAATAAGAGTAGCTCCTTTATATCCGGTGATGGGTCTAACTATGGTGTAAGTGCATTGGGCATGAATCTGTAATTTCTTCGAAGTGTCTTTCCAGACTGATTATGGATGGTTTTCATTATTGGTATCAAAATTATAAGTAGGTAGCTATGTTTACGTACCCTGAAACGGGCGAGGCGTTTCTTCCAAGACCGGATTCCTGACTCCCAGACGAGGTAAAGGACCTCGCGATCAAAATTCACATCCCATCCATCGTGAGTGATTGCGAAGGAAAATGCAACCGCTGAATGAGCTTCCGCCATGATGGATTAGATACCTATAAAAATACCAATATGTTTAACCAACATTTAAATAAAATCTCCTGGTGAAAAACAGGTAAAAAATCTGTACAGTAACTAGTAATAGGTAGTCACCATCATTTGATTGCTGACATCAACTGCTGGACTTAGGCTCATAGAATGCCAAGACTATCGGTCTTGAGCCACCTCCGTCTTGCAACATATTTCATTCTTAAACAATGTTATCCATCCATCAATATTCAAAAGCCAAGTGTTTATTGCAAACAGGTTTGCAATAAATACTTTACCGGAGTAGTGATTGCAGTAATGGTGTTATGTACTCAGGTGGATGCTGCTGCCCATCTCCTAGTGTAATTCCATAGTCGGCTTTTACGACATCCACGGGAGGAGACGGAGGGATTTATTCTTAGACCAGACACAGTACAGCACCTAATAATAATGATTTATGACTTAAAACCATTAATGACCTGTACAATGTCTTAAAGTGTATGGCTTTCACATGAGCCCTGTAAAGGCACAGCAATTGAGAAAAGAAAGCTAGAAATAGGTAGGTATTTTCCTTATAACAGAATTAGGTTGTCAGCTAAAAAACTGCTGCACTTTTTGGCAGCCTGAAATCCCTGGGCAGTACGTTTTCTGGTCTTTGATCTGTCTACAATAAAGGCTAGCGATGATACCTGCACTATGGAATTGGGGTGCCAGCTCAGTAGCTGCTACACTCCTCCGTA
The DNA here is from genome assembly GCA_932527175.1 of Operophtera brumata. NCBI lineage: Eukaryota > Metazoa > Arthropoda > Insecta > Lepidoptera > Geometridae > Operophtera > Operophtera brumata. The sequence continues at coordinate 68,855,117 of OW052239.1, forward strand.
GCCAGGTTTGAACATTTTCTTGGCTGCTTATAAGTGGGAAAGCTTGAGCGGGCACCCCAATTTCATTATGCAGACAAACTTCTAGCTGTCTCTGTCATTATTGTCAATTATTACAAAGCCATAATTAATTATTTATTCAATTAGTAGTACCATAGTAGAACATCTAATTAAGTTGGGCTTGCATCCATGGTTCAGCCTGGTGTACACGGGTAGATTAAATAGTAGAGTCAACTAGCATACTAACTACTTATCAATTCCAAGTAGTTTATTAGAGTACCTGTCTACACATAAATTTATACTTTGTTAGTATATGGTTTGAATAGGTGGTAAAGTATGCGATAATAGAGTGGGCACCCGGGTGGGGGAAGGCTACTGGTTGAGTAGCTTACCTGCGAGGACAGTCACTCAATTCTTTCAAGTTTTAGTACTCTACCAATGCTGTCTACATTGGTATAGTGAGTACTATACCGTGATACTATATCATTTACTCTACCTGTGTACACCAAGCTTTAGAGTTAGTTTATTGTGCAGTTATTTTTTAATGTGCTATTATTGAGACCCTGGTAAGTGCAATTAGGCCTAGTCATTGGTTAACATAATAGATCCATTTATGCCCTCAGTAATTGTGTATGCTCTCTGTTTTCAAATAGGAAAACAACAGAGCTTCCCTGAAACCCTAGAGGTTCATTTGAGTTGGGAAAGTGCATTGCAAAAGTAACAAAATGTACCTTGTAGGTACTTACTAAAATAATCTTTGTGGTATAATAAACCAAAGAGATTGGACAAAATATTGAATGAGCTATGGAGAAATAGTTTCACGCAAACATGAGACTGGACCGGATTATAAATACGCGTTCGTTACTTGGTTGCTTCAACGCACGCACACACGCTAGGCAGGTGTCAAAGTCTAATTTGAGAACTACAATTTGTAGGAACAACAAGTAGTATCCTCAATTTCTCATGCATACGATCCCCATACTTATGTACATAGTTTTCCAACATATACAGTTGTGGTCATATAATTAAGAACGATTTGAAGTTCTAGAAGTTTTTTATTTAAATCGTATCATACACAGAGATGTGTACCTTCTGAGGAGCAACTAGTTATGTTATATAATAGTCACATTAATAGAGCAACCTGACTTAAGAATAAAGTATGAAATCGCTAACTATTTTTTGCACATTTTATTGATTTTATCAAAGTAACACATTCAAATAGTACTGAAACTGGACAAATAATTAAGAACGATTTATTTAACTGCTCGGGAATTGTTTTGTATGACACTTAGATTTAAAAAATCACAATATTATGTAGCACAGGAAACATAAAAAGAAATTTAATAAATATTTAACTAAAATTAATAGTTAATAGCATATCCACGGCTTTTAATTACAGCTTTACACCGGCGAGGCATTGACTCGATTAATTTTTGACATTTCGCAAGAGAAATAGAGTTCCATTCTTCTAAAAAAACGTCATACAGCTCTCTTAAATTTCCACACTTTGTATTTAAAACCTTTTACTTTACTTCAAACCACAGATTCTCTATTGGGTTTAGATCTGGACTGTTAGCAGGCCAGTCTAAGACAGAAACTAATTGCGCTGTAAGAAATTCCTTTACGGTGCGTGCAGTGTGCTTTGGATCATTGTCATGCTGGAATGTCCAAATGACCGGTAGAACGTCTTCAGCGTATGGTAACATTGTTTCTTCCAGTATATTTTTGAATTGGAACTGATCCATGTTACCTTCTATCAACTTTACAGGTCCTACACCATGTCCAGAAAAGCAACCCCAAATTTTCACATTTCCACCACCGTGCTTTAATGTAACTTTCGTGTACTTTGGGTCGAATGCTGTATTCGGGGGACGTCGTACATATCGTTTTCCATCAGAACATACTCTGTTTATTTTCGTCTCGTCAGAAAAAAGTACATTTTTCCACTGTTGCACAGTCCAGTTTTCATACTTTCTCGCAAATGCAAGCCGGGCTTGCCTGTGGCAAAGTTTTATCATGGGTACCTTTCTTGCTATCCTACCGTGCAATTTTTCTTCTACCAAACGTCTTCGAATAGTGCGTGCTGAGATTGCTGAAGGGTTGTTTTCACCAAAATATTCTTTTCTAAGCTCATTGGACCTTTTAAAAGGATTTTGTTTTGCCATACGAACGATGTTTCGGTCATCTCGAGGAGTTGTTTTTCTCTGTTTAGGTACACGTGGAACATTCGAAGTAGTTTGATACGTAGCAAAATGCTTTACAGCGTGGAAAACCATCGTTTTTGAACATTGCAGATGGTCGGCTATCTTTTTATAAGACCAATTCTTCCGGCGAAGTTTTATTATTACTTCCCTTGTAGATTTATCACAACTTTTATTTTTTCCCATTGTTTTTTCTAAAGAAGCAATCACCTTTAATCTTTTACAGCACGTAATGGCGCCAAAATTATACAAACAGTAACAAATCGACTGAGTGATCTCTATTTAAATTTGAATAAAGGTAAAAACTACTTAGCGTTCTTAATTACGTGACCAGCCAGTAATAAGGAATACTTTGTTTAAAAGTAGTGTAAAAAGTTTGCCTATTGATTTTTAGCCAATCATTTGTATCAATGAATACAGTGGTAATATGGAAATGTTTTACGATACCGAGAGAAATAAAAACAAATGCATACAATTAGTTGTGCACCTAAGTTGGAAAAAAACTTCCCCTTATATCAGCGTTCTTAATTATATGGCCACCACTGTATGTTGGGGTCACTCAAGTCACATGTCTGGAATTTTGTACTAAACTACGAAGTTAATTCTGGCACACCCATGAATCTAAATATTTAAATAATGATCTCCTATATAATTCGGTCGAAGTTTACTCACCTCAATAAATTAGAAAGGTGAGACAAGCACTACAAAAGCACAAATTTCAAATTAAATACCAAGGTTCGGCAGCCTTGGTTATTATTTTAGACACCCTATTCATACATTTTGTTAGATTAATTTGTAAAATTAATGAATGTAGTAAAACTTGTTATTAGATTTGTAATTTGAAACTATTACAATCGCAGCACTGAAACGCAGGTTACAAAAAATAATTAAAAATGCGTACGTGCCACCACACCAACAAAGGCAAGCAAACCAACCAAGTCAACCAACCTAAACCAAGGCAAAGAAGGCCCCAAGTCACAGAATAAATATTAGTACAGATACAAGTGCCCCCAAGCCCATTTACTAGTACTACGCCTCCTGGCAAACCAACAAGCGGCCACAGACTAGATAGGAGTATATTTAAATACTAACGAGCGAAGCGAGTTCTGAGTTACATGTACGGAGGCCTGCGTTGCTCGATGGTTATCATGAACGAATCAACATTTTTGTATTAATTTTGTCTACGAATATCATTCGAAACGTTTATCCGATCTTCATGAAAAGTATATGCTGGTATTTGGCACATTAGCTAAATCAGTCGGGAGGTTGTGGTCTATAAAGGGGCTGACTGATAGTAGTTAGGCCTCTTCTCAAAAAGTCGTCAAATGGCAATTCCCGTTGGACAGACGAGTCCCCCGCCGACAACCGGTATCATTGTGTTCAGCATGATCTCCTGAACAAGAATAGACCGGTTGTCGCATTCTAAAGTGGTGGAGGGGGGTGAGAGTGGAGGGGAAAGATGCGAAAACCGGGTATAAGGTTTGGTTAATATCTCAATAACCACTTGTCCGATTTAAACAAATAAGGTGTCAAACGATAGGTAATAAAAAAAATGACATATCGTGTCTTACAATGGTTTTTGTAAATGTCATACTTTATAAAACGTTACGTTTAGTCTCTCTTTTGGGTCGGGCACTTCTTTAGCGCTGACCCAAACCCATTTAATTTGAGGTCAATGCACTAGGTAGTCAAGTGTAAAAAGGGCACTCTCTTTTGAGTAAGACACGCTACCTAGTTGGTGTAAGGGGGCCTTCATCGATTTTGATGAAATGCGGTGGTAGAGAGATATTGCAGAATCTGCATTAATAGGAGAATAACGAGGGTGAAACCGCGAGCGACAGCTAGTGCTGGAGTAATTTTTCATCGATCGGCTTTGATTATATAGCGCCCTAGGAAGATGCAGCGCCCGTAGCGCCAGACAATTTTATTTAATTTTCTAAGTCGGTCGGTGTTCGAATGATAATATCAAGCAGATCGGTTGGGCAAATAGCTCTGGAACAGTTGGACGAAAACTTGAGTGCGTGCTATTTATGGGAACATCCGCCCTCTGTTACCTACTCTGTATGCTTGAAAGTGCTGCTAGCTTAGCATGAAACGCGCTAGATCCAGCGCTTTTTCAACACAAAAGCGGGTTCTCTAGTAAGCAATCTAGCGCGTTTTACTACAGCGAATACTTTCTAATAACACTACGTGGACTAAGCATTCGATACACGATCAACACCAAAATATGGCACCTTTGAAAATTTGAACGATGACAATAGAGATTGATACACTGCTGATAAGACGATTCAAAATGATCCTGTGATTTCAATGAATAAAATACTTTTGACTTTGACTTTGCCAGTTCACATTCTAGTCCTTCTAATTTGTCAATAATTAAACAGCAGTGGACGGATAAAATTAGTCAGAATTGTTTCTTTGCAATTTTGCATGAATTTTATTCATTTTTTGGTTCGAGCACTTTTTGAGCCCATTTACTTTTTGGTCATTGCTGTAGGTATCGTAAAACCTTTTTGGCTCAGGTTTCCAATACCTGCAGTGAGCTAAGAGGTTCATATTTCATATTTCATAGATTTACATAATTGAAGCCTTATTAAGAAATGGCGTACCGTAAAAACCAATCATTTAGGAATTATTAGTTTTTAAAGTTTCCATAAAATCTTGATTCAAACAACATTTTTAGGTTTTGTTTGTTTGTACCTACCTAAAGGATAAACTCAAAAACGACTAAAACGATACAAAAATTATTTCACTGAAAGCTACATTAACAATGAGTGCTATAGAGCATGGTTTATTAGCTTCCGTAAGTGACTACGCTCGCGCTATGTTAGTTATGTGTAGTAATTGTGTAGTTCCATTCAACTCCATAACAGTTCCATCTATCCCAACCAACCCGTGCGTGGCCGAGGAGAGTTGCTAGTTGCAGTTATTGGATTTGTAAACTGGAAAGTCGTTCCAAGATTCACTCTACTTAGACAAACATTACATTTTACCTGTTCCAGGCCATTAAACTCAACTGATAATGTGAAAATATTTTAGGCAAAGTGCGATTCAGGTGTTTTTGATTAATAATTTTATCATAGTTTCTTTTGATATCTATTAAAACAAGTGTGTGGAAAAAAAAACCTTTTTTCTTTAGCACGTGTCTCTTTGATCATTGCTACTTGAGTGCATCTAGCTAGCGCTTTTTGGTGGTAGGGTAACCAAGACAACGACGCGCGGCGCGACTCCACAATATTAGTTGGCAGTATTGTAATGTATGGCTATGGCTAATGCTACTACTACAATATGACACTTGATTGATTATGTCAAAATAACTTATGTGCGACATGCGTAGTAGAACTTTTTCGTATATGGTCTGTGACTGTGACCGGCCGCCGGCGGCCTCAGAAATTCTTAGTTTTTATACATTTGATTGATTGGTGTTTATTTTTTAAAAAACAAAGTAACAAACTAAATATAAATAATTTGTGGCAGACACTTCCAGCCAGCTGCCTTAAATTTATTTTCTTTTTCTTTCTAGCCAGCCAGTGCCAGTGCAGAGTAGGCCTAGAAATAATATCTATAGATGGTTGTGCTTAAACGTAATTACATGCTCAGTGGGTTGTATTGTAATGATTATTTTGAACAGGAGAGAGAAGATGTATCTCGTCATGATGATTCTGATCCTCGGCACAATTACGTTTTATTACTACATGATCCAGCTTCAGAACAACTTTCACAGTGCTCAGTTCGGTGAGGAAAGATGCGCAGTTGATTTGCAGCAGGCCAAATATGAGCTTCTTCGTAAGTATCAAGAAGACCAGTGTCTGTCGTTATCCAGAATCAATTTGACTCCTGGCCACCATTACAGAAATTTCAGTTTCACTAGCATTTATTTATTTAGATACTTTCTTACACTATTTTTTAAATAGATTGTATAAAACTCAGATCATCAAACATGTAAAAAAAAATATACAAATGCAAACAAAACAACATGAAAAATAAAATAATGTCAAAATATATATCAATGAGTTCATAAAACAATACATAAGCTTAGACTACTTTAGGCAACTAGACTAATGCTCCACAATGCCATCTTATGGTCAATGAAGTCGACAACTCTTTAATAGACTTTGCAACAAGACTGCCTTCAGCCTAAACATCTCCCCCCCTCAACTAGCATAAGTCCGGTGCTTACTCAACTGGCATGTCCATTAGACTGGCCTTTTTATGTGTCCCTTCTGTCTGCTCTATAAACGAACGTACCTACCTACCCAATACATTTTGTATAGAAAGGTTGCTTCATTTTTTGTAGAGAAATCCAATAAGCCAGCATATTCTGTTATCAGGCAAAGGGGAAGTTTGTGCATAAAAATGAGATCTTCCTTCATGGTGCTATCTTGAGCAGGCTTGGATGCTATATCCTCTTTACAGGCACCATCAAATGATGTGCAGTTTATTATTTTTTCTAGAAATTGCATCACATCCTCAGGTGTCTGATTTGAAGGCAACCTTATACATACATACATAGCACACAGCTTTTTCCCGGAAAGGGGAGGCAAAGCCTCAATGGGCCTCTTTTCACTTTCACTGTCAGTTGAGCCATTGTGGGAATTATAGAAATTTTAAGTGGTGAGCTCAATCACCGCTATTGCTTCCCACAACTCTGACTCCATGCTTTCTTCCAGTAATAAAATATTCCTTATAACCTTGCAGTCAGGACAAACCTTATACCAACGAATCTTACTAACAAGTCCAGTCCCCATCCTGTGGTGTTATCCCATAGCTGGCTTTTACAACATCCATGGGAGGAGACGGAGGTGTCTTTTCTTAGGCAAGACACACCGCGGCATTGGTAAACCAGCGCTGCACTAAACCTGGTCTAGTGCAGCATATTCTGAGACAGGGACCTGTTTGACCCCACACAACACACACAACCTATCAACTTACCAAAGTTTATAACAGTTTTTATTTCTTTTAATTTTTTTTTTCTTAGGTCTTTTAGTACCTATTTACTTAGTAGATTTTGGTTTTGTTTTCTTGTTTTATGTGTTGTGTCATGGGGAAAAATAAATATATTTTTTTTCTCTCTTTCTTATTATGAAAATACACTGGGTCCTTCACATTAAAAAGCTATTTATGTATTAAAACTTGTTCTTGTTATTATTGTTGTTCGTGGTATTTTAACAGTTGAGTTTGTTTCAGTTGTCACAGAATATAAGAATCGAATCGAAAAACTGCTGTCTGAAACTAAGAAGTCTTACGATAATGACAAAGGTCGTTTTCGGGACATAATGGATAGCTGTGTCGCAATGAAGCAGCAATGCATGTTTTGCCAGGTACATTGACATAAAATCTTTAACAAGTCCGACTAATAACCGTCTGCAAAATATAAGGCATATAAACTTGTATTGAAAAATATTCCCTCCATAGACCAAGACATGTTCTTGGTGATCCCGATGACCCTATCACTACTGCTAATGCAGTAGTGACGTCATCCAGTCAAGACAGAGACAACACTCTGCCTTTGCTCTGACCTCGCCGGCGAGGTCGACGAACCTTCTAATTACCTTCTGTACCTTACGCCTAAACCGGTACAAGGATGTTCCGGGGCGTTGTGCCCGTTCCTCCCCAACCGGCAACAGCCCAAGCCGAGGTCCGTACCTAAGTGGTGCCCTTGTGCTAGTTGCCCCATCCTAACTTTGCAGGTTGAGCGCCATCTGCGCTCACCAAAAGCCCGGTAACGCAGTCATGACCCCAGGAGGTCAACTGCATTTAAATCCAAACGAAAAAAAAAAAAAAAAAAAAAAAATTTTTTCAACCAAAAACTTATTTACAAAAAAAAAAAAAAAAATAATAATATATATTTAATAATATAAAAATAATTAAAATAATTAAATAATTAATTGATTAATTAATTAATTTTTATTTATTGTTTTTTTTTTTTTTTATTTTTTTTATTTTTTTTTTTTAATATATATTTTATATATTTATATTTTATAATATATTTTTTTTTTCTTTTTTTTCTTTTTTTTTTTTTCTTTTTTTTTTCCATGCACGGCAGGGATTGTTTGGCATGTTGGTTATTGAAGTTCATAATAGTGGTTTCCTTGAATTCCAGACCCAGTTTGAAGATCTCCAGTCACAAAGCAAGGTGGTGCGGGAGCAGTTGACCCAAGCTCTGAAGGAGCTGGAGACATACAAGATGGGCAAGACTGGAGGTTAAACAAATCAATTACATAATATTGAAGGCACAGAACACAGTCCAAAGAAATACCCCGTAGTTTGTATCAGACACATGTCTTCTTGGTAGCAATATATTAACCACAATGGTAAAAAAAAAAAAAAAATGGTTAGAATAGAACTACCATATACACATGTCCACGTCCAATTCATGCTTGTTCCGATTTGTAGTTGGTCTAACTAGCAAATGGTCCATTTCATGGATGGTGCAAAAGATTAATAGGTTCAGCATCATCTGTAACTTTGTGAATTGATCATAATATTTAATTTAAGGACTGTTGAAAAAAAACGGAAGGTGTTGCAAACAATCAGTATTTAAAAAATATCTTATGGTAAGGACTTTCGAAAGCATAATGTGATTGAATAAAGTGCAGGACATTGGACGTTTTCACATTGGACGATAAAGACGCGACGCGATGTCGTGGCGATATCGTGACACATGACGCACCACACTACACACATAACCGCAGTACATCGTCTCAAAAATGTATTTTCTTATGAAGATGATTAAGAAACCTATCCAATGCACCGTGGTTCTTGATGATTACTGAGCTGCATAGCGAACTGAAGGTCAACACAGTCAACGATGAAATAAAACTATAGTCATCGAAATACTGAGAACGTCTGAATGTAATTCCAAACCACTTGGCCTCACAGCTAACTACCATCAACTAACCGAAGAGGCTGAAAAGACAACATATCATGGAACTCGATGGTACATGACACATAAGAAAGGGAGAGGTGGTCGCTGGACCACTTCTGCTACAAACCCGACTACCCACACCAAATCTGCTCATAGTCTGATGACAGATCGCATATGAAAATAGAACAAATTAAAATGAAGATAGATATCAATTTAATGAGACTAGTCTGGATACTGATTTGAGTGACTCACAAATAGATACGATGAATTATTATTATGAATGAGTTCTCTCGAGTTTGCTCGTCTTAAATCTCGTCTAAGAACATAAATATAATCATCTAGTTTACAACTAACACAGAGCGGCGCACAACATAGATGTGGTGTGTGCTGCGGCGTGTCACCCCGCCCGCTATTCTCCTTCACCCCGCATCGTGTCGCGATATCGTCACGATATCAGTGTCGTCGACGATATCGTTGGCAGTGTGAAAGCGTTTAGTAGTACATGTATGTGCTTACCTGTCCGACGATATCGTGTCGTGTCGTTCAATGTGAAAGTGGTCAATGTAAAGGAATATGGGTTTTATGAAACAATGAGTTGATGTGATAATTGTAGTACATCAGGCCAAGAACTGAAATTATAGTGTTTTTACCTGATAATCCAAGATGTCGTGTCATTGGATCAGTCTTGTTAGGATTTAGGATAAACTTCGCATAACGGACTCCTGCAAAAGGCATTGACGAATATTTAGGCTTACAAAAATGTTGCTCAAATTGATCTTGTTGGTATTACAGAGCCAATTAAACTCGCAAATTATGAGTTACAACGTTATTTCACAGTAATACAAATGCCTATTAATTGAATAAGCTTTAAACAATATATTTTTGAAAACATGATGGCGGCTATTCGTACATTTATATATTAGGAAAAGATTGCGAGAATTTTAGCGCAGTTTAGCTTCAGATCATTCTACAGAATCGTCCCCAATATATCGTTTTTGTATTTTTAACCTATGAGTATCTATTTAAATTAAATACTAAAGTATGTAATTTTTTTCAAGGAATTAATGCGCTATAATGAGGTCATAATATAATCTGTGTACCACCGAAATCGGTTCAGTTGTTTCGGCGTTATTTAGCAACAAACATACAAACATCCAAGTATCCAAACTTTGACATTTATGATTAAGAGGGTAAAACAATATCTATAAAAAAATGTGCACGTTGTGCTGTGTATATTGATGTTTAATGAAATACATAGGCCTAAGTAAGTCCACCAACATAATTGATACTATATCGAAAGGATCTGTCCAACCAAAACAAATTGGTTAGACCACAGATAAAATAATACTATACGTTAGACTAACTACTTAACCTGTCTCTAACCTCACTTATTTCAATTCAATTTTTTATGAGTGGCTTGTTGGTGAACTTTAGCCGTCAAGAGTCAAATAGTATTCTTTTAAACGTATTTTTAACAAAATCTACATAGTATATGATAGCAAAAAAAAATTAAAAATATCTTGATAATATTTCCAATTATCGAGGCTAAAAATAGAATTTGAAACATTTTCTCGATAAAAAAAACCTAAACTGACCTCTACAATGAGCTTACATTATATGTAAATATCTCTGTTACCTATCAACGTACATAGGTACATACATACATAGACACACACCTTTTTTCCCCGAAAGGGTAGGCAGAGCCTCAATGGGCCTCTTTTCACGGTGGGTTGCGCCTTCGTGGAATATAGACGTGACAAGTGGTGAGTTCAAGACAGTAAGCTCACGCTCTTTACCTATCAACGTAGGTTTGATCAAATTAATAATAGTTAGGTAAGTACTACAAATAATATAATTTTAGACTGCATATTAGATTCATATTTTCGATTACGTAGCAAATATTTGTTTAAATACTGTTTTTCGTGACGTTCACTTTTATATTCTGTCACTTTCTAAACGACACTTTACCTATAGTTAGATAGTGACGAAATTTGGCTATTGTCTGCCTCTTAACCGTTTAAAATTACCTTAAAAGGTAGTGTAAAGTTAACAAATTATAAATAAAGTGGCTGACGAACACCCAAATATTTAGACATGTTTTATTAATTACCTACTTACTTGATTTGAGAAAAAATACCCTTTATTTTTTAATATTAGTCACAATTGTTAAGTGCATAAAAATTAAAACCCCCGACTATTTTCAGTGTTCTAACACTAAAACCGCATTGAAATCGGTGCACCCGTTCCACCCTTGATCCTGTTTATTGTGTGATGGTCATCATCAGACCCTGGAATCTGCGGGAGGAAGACAGTATTGGGAATTTGAAAATTCAGGATCCTGTTCATCCTATGCGGTTCAGCCTGATGTTGTCGAAAATGATACTTTTATTGAGCGAAGGCAAAAAAGCCTGATTCCCCTTAAAACAAATTTAGAACCATCTCGCTAACACCATCCCTCATACAGAAAAAGCCGTATTGAAATCTTCTGTTCCGGAGCAACGTGGCATCAAATGAAAATGCATTTATCTACATACTGACAGACACAACTTATGGCCTCAAGGTTATGTCTTTCTAGTCGGGGTTTTTAAAATGTACGAGGGGTAAAACCGACCCGTAGTTACATAAGTGTCACTTGCATCTACCAGGGTTAGCATAATTAACTCTGGTGTAATCTACTGAGCAGTTGTTTTATATTGCGCGATCGTTGAGTGTATCTTAGACACAGAGTACCTTTATATATACGGTAAATGTTAGAAACGCAAGTCGCACTGAGATAAGACAGGTGAAACTACTGCTCGTGCGAAACCCAAGCCGAGGCGGGTCGCTAGTTTTAAATGTAAAGCTTCCTTATAAATTGTTGGTGAAAACCTCATCAAAATACGTTGCGCTGTTTAGGAGGTGTTAGCTAATATAGTACATACAGACGCGGAAAGTATTGTTGAATGCATAGTAGCGCCCTCTGTTGGAAACACAGATTTCTAAATACTATGATACCAGCGAAGGCTTCAATTACCTTTTCCTAGATGTCGGTAGGGGAACGGTACGGTAGTTTATTACGGTGAAGGTAGATGGAGCACCAGTTACCTAAAATTACTAGTATAGTATTATTTGATCTGTGCCTAAATCGAAGTAATATTTTCCTTCCTACCCTCCAGTACTTCCGTGCTTCCACAGCACTGGTCTACAATGCGACCATAGCAAACGAAAAAACCTCATACAAAGAAATCGCCCCGCGGCACTCGAACTGGAAAATCCCTTAGGTATACTCGTAAGTACTTAACGTAGGTATTTACAACAAATTATACCTAATCATGATCCTGTGTCATTTAGGTATCAATTATGGGCCTCAGGCATTTGTAAGCGATTGTATTATTGTATCTATCAAAGTATAACTTGCATCTTAATTTATTATCAGGAAGTCAGATGCCTATGTCCAGCAGTAGACATGTGCAGGCTTATGATGATGATGATAAGGGTTATGTGTCCAGCATTGCGATGAACAGAGCTTTGCTTAGATATTTTTACAACACGTCAAAAGCCTATACTACCTATTCTTTCCACATATTTGTTCCACCGTTGTTGGAGGCCGGTCGGCAATGAGTGCTTGGTTTTTGCCGAGGACAGTAGGGTAGAAGCGGGTAATCCCAGTCAGGCGAGAATGCCGGTCAATATAATATATCCCACATTACGGTGCCTAAACGCAAGCACCCATACAAAGCGGGTGGCGTGACTAGTCCTGGCGCGGGTGCAGCAACCCCGGATTAGTTTCCGACTTGCGTTGCATTGGACCGCATGTCGGTTTGTTTCCCAACATTTTGTTGTAATTTTTGGGTGTCGGAACTTAAGAGGTGAGAGTTTGTTTTACAGTGTTTCTTACATTGTTAGTCTTAATTATTGCTGTGTAGCTATTGACCTACTCAAATAATCATAGAATTTGAACACTTTGCATCAAGTTTTAAAGATACAATATTTTTTCCCATATAGTATCATGTCGGGCAATGCCGGTCACACTGACCGGTATTAACCTCATCGTAAGTCTGACGAAGGTTAATTTATTTCAATGCGCAAGATTAAATAATAATGAGAATATTTTATTAATTTTTAATGCGCGAGCAAGTTAATACAACCCCGGATGTACTGCAACCGATTAGTACTGACTACGACAAGCCATCAACTTCAGGAGTTAAAAAACCGATCACTGCTAAAGATCTTCTCCCGATACCAAAGAAGTCAACAAACAAGAAAAAGGTACAGGGTGCATCTCGAAAACAGCATGCAACAGTTTAAATAGCGACCCTTAACAAGGAAGTTCTAGAACAGAAAGAGAATAAAAAAACTGCAAGAGAGATGAAAAAAGCATCCGGTATTAATATTAAAGTCGAAAAAAAGAAGACAATTAAGAGAAAGACGAAACTTGTTAGCGTTAAAAAGGCAAAGAAGAGAGTTCTTCAAGGTACGGAGACGAACGGAAGTACATCAGACTCAAAATTAGATATGATAGACTTACGGCAAGATGATGAGACCGATCTTGACGATGACTTGTAGAACAAGTGTGTAATCTGTGATGACTATGGGCAGAACAATGAACTGTGGTACAGGTGCGTGTTATGTGGTCTTTGGGCCCACGCTGAGTGCTCAGGATATGACATCGGCTGATGGCTATATATGTGAGTTGTGCCTCAACCGAGCATGACCGGTATTATCAACCTGGTGACCGCAATTATCCGCCATGTCGTGCAATGCCGGTCAAATACGTTTTTATTTTAAGTGTTGATTGTACCTAATTTTAGCTAACTATTGATCTCAATGGTTGTCATTATCTTAGAAGAATACTTTAAGATTTGGTTTTAAATACTTCTATTAATAAATGTTGATTATTCGCAAATTTATTGTGATTTCTGCTTAAGTGACCGGCAATATCCGTTTCTACCCTACGCTTCAAATTTATTTGCAGACGTTCTGTTCGATGCGGCCTCTTGCAGCCAAAATCTTGACTGTCTTGAGTGAGCACGTATACCGTAGGATGGGGAGAATGCGTAGGTAGGTATTCATGGTAGGTGAGCATTCTCCCCATCCTATCCATGAGTTTGCTGGATAGCGGAAGATTGTCATTGTCTTGACCTATCTAATACCTACCACTTACAGGCGTAGACTGGTAAAAACACCAAAAGGCATAAAATTATGTGGAAATTCAGGTTATTACCTACCGGAATATTTTCTATTTTCTGGCTGATATGATGATACCTAAATTTGCCACATATTCGTAGGATGATGAGGAGGAGGATAATAATTGCCTAGTTCAACGAAAGTTGCTGAAGTTTTCAGTTTTTTTTGTGTAATTTCTCTTCCACCATGTAATTCCATCAATTCCATTATGTAATTCGTCTTCTATTTTTGATAGGTAACAAGAATAATGCAAAAGATTGCTGTCTTTTCCCTGAATCCTGAATTCGGTAAAAGTATTTGTTTATTTAACCTAGGGATTCGAACTCAGTTCTTCACATCGTAGGTAATCCATTGCACTACAAGGGTGAACCACGATGTTGTTTGGGCAATGTGTGAAGTAAAGCAACTTACAACATTTTCTGTATTTGACACATTGCCCAAACAATAACGTGGTTCACCCGTGTATCTCCTGGTCATAGCGAATACCTAGGCGTTTTGTTAATTCTTAAGACAGCTCGCAATAATTTCAAGTACCTACTAAGTAGGTACAGATCGCTCACAAAAGCAAGGCACTTATTTTGTGTATTGGCAGCATTGCCTACGGTGCTGCCAACAACATATGTAGCATTTACCCCACTTGGTGATTGGTGGTCGCCGACAACATTATCTAAACTTGTATAGGTACATACAAGTTAATTTGTACCACCGATTAATATGTTTTACTTGCCTATTTTTAAATAATATACAGTTATAACACTAGTAAGGTTGTAAATGATGACACTTTAAATTATAAACAATTTTTTTTTCTGACAGTAATTACGGTGGAAAGGAACAATTCCAGACATATCACTGTCACTTGCGCATAAACGTCATC
Organism: Operophtera brumata; assembly: GCA_932527175.1. Classification (NCBI taxonomy): domain Eukaryota; kingdom Metazoa; phylum Arthropoda; class Insecta; order Lepidoptera; family Geometridae; genus Operophtera; species Operophtera brumata. The sequence continues at coordinate 68,870,223 of OW052239.1, forward strand.
ATCATCTGTCGTATCCGAATCTGTGCTGCTATGATTTCCTAGTTCAATTATCAGTAATATAATCCATCCAGACATCAAGTTCATAAAATTTGTCTTCATTTTTTTTTAAATTAATTAATTTAATTTAATTATTAATTTTAATTTTCCTAAGGGGTTACAGATGAAATAGCTTCTTCAGTTAACTTCACGATATTCCGAGCTTCTTGGCCAACATTATTGCTAGCTACTCGTCTCTTTAGAAGACTCCACATATAAACTCAATTGCATTTAAGTAGCAGTGGTAGGGGGTAGAGTAGAGTTGTAGAGGCAGCAACTTCACCTTCTTTAGATATTCTACTCACGGTTCTCTCCGAAATGCCTGAAATAGACATAAAATTTGTATCATTTTATAAAATTAAATATTTATAAAAACACAAACAAGGACAATATCATAAATAAATAAATTAATTTATTCGACGACGAATAAATTAAAGTCATTGACATTATGTACTTCTTTATTTTAATTCGTTATGTTAGTAAGTTCTAATTACCCATACTAAAGACATTGTCTCGGAAGCTGGTATCCCTATTTTACTTACTTGTCATTTGATTGAGTGGAATTAACGGGGCTTTGTTTCCCTTTTCTCTCTTACAAAAGGCACGCACCTTCAACACAATCTCTCTGCATTGCTTCCAAATAGCTTTGCCATGATTAATGCGAAAAATATTAAATATTATTACAAAAACGACCGGAGCAGTCTATGACAATCTGCCCAATCTGACATAACAGATTGACAAGCTTATAGTGTCAACATCACGGCGAAAAAGTGCCTTGCTTTTGTGAACGATCTGTAGCAGACACTTTTTTACACGCTGAAGTTTTTGCTTAACTGCTTGAATGACTGAACAAGCAGATGGCCGCGATAGGTCACGTCCGCCTAGGACGCACCCTATGTGGCATTGCACTACGCCCGCCGACCTGAAACAAAGATGAAAGGTCTCATGTGCCTGTAATTTCACCGGTAGGTACGTTACCCATCAAACCGGAACACAGCAATGCGAGCTCTAGCGGTTTGCGGCAGAAATGGTAAGGTGGTATAGTACCTACTTCCCCGGACGACCTCTTTCACAGAAAAACTCTACTAATATTAGATACTTACTAAAGGCCGAGATAACTACCTAGATCTTACTTAGCACGTACTAATGATTAGCATTGTCTCTGTCCCTCTCTATCACGCGTGATTTGACATGCGTGTGGAAGTGACAGGGATACTACTAATGGTAAGCATTAGTACGTGCCTTAGCACGTACTAATGAAACGATAAGACAAGAAGTAATGATAAGTAAGATTATATATATCTCAGCTTATAGGTGATTTCTCCTGCATCCCACGGGAACCCTTTAGTTATTCGGGATTATAAATACTTATCATAAATGTTAATTCATAGTATATAATAAATATACTATACCTACCAAGTTTATTCAAAAATAGACTGGCAACTCATATTAAAATTTTCAATTTTCAATTCAACGGCATTTTGTGAGCCATTTTGGCAACGTGACTTTTCCGATGTAAAAAAGCCTGCTGAGTTCGGTTCTGAATGTTGCCAACCCGAATTTTGGCTCCCCTCCCCACTATCCCCCTTTTTTCCTCGAAATACGTCTCTAACCGCGGTTTTTACGATTTTAACCAAAAAGTATAGCTGTTAGAAAAAAAGTGTCAAGGACAGAAAGAATCTCTATAAATGTTTCTATTACATGGTTCATAAACTTTTTTGGTACGGTTTATGGTTTGAGAGCAATCTCTACCGGAAATTCATATTTTTTTTATAATTTTCATAAACAAACATTTTTTAGTTCAACGGCATTTTGTGGGTCATTTTGGCAACGTGACTTTTCCAGAACAAATATCTGCAGATCGTACAAATATTTGTTTCGAGGCGGGAATCGAACCCGCAACCTCCTGCGTCACAGGCGATCCTTCGCCCGCCGCGCCACAGAGATCGTCAAATATTTAGTAATAATACTAGCAGCCAAGCAAGAATTTATTGGAACCTTAAAATCTGAATGATCCACGTTTTTATTTGTTTTTTTTCTCGGCCCGCTCTTGTGTCAACACGCTGTAACGACTTCCGACGCTTAGCTGAATAGGTAATTATCGAGACCTTTGTAGGGATTAGAAAGATCAACAAGGGATTTCGTTGGGAATGGCTTTTTTTACATTCTCAACACGTATCTACTAGGAGAGATGGATGGAAAAGCCAATACAGGCTGTCTTAAAATTTGTACCTATGCTATCGGAAAGGGGGCATTCTGCACGTCACTATTTTGTAAAAAACTTTTGTGAAAACATCGTTTTTTAGAAAAATTACACCATTTGGCTAAGCCAGTTAGTACCTACCTTCTCAAAAAAACTGATAGTATAAGGGTAGTCAGAATAAAAGGTTAATAAAAAAAATGGCCACTACTTCTGGTATATACATACATAAACACCACATTTTGAATTTTTAATGTCGTATTTATCTAATATTAATACAGTAATCTAGAGATTATAAGGAATAAATCTACATGTGTCTTATTACTTGGACGACTTCTGTGGAGCGGCGGGCGAACGTTCACCTGCGACGCAGGAGGTTGCGGGTTCGATTCCCGCCTCGGAACAAATATATGTGCGATTCGCAGATATTTGTTCAGGGTGTTCTGGGTATTTTCTATATATAATAAAAATATCTATCTATTTAATGCATTATTTAATCTATCTATTTTACCCATAACACAAGCTCTGCTTAGCTTTGCACTGCGCCCACCACCCTGGGACATAAAGATGAAGTCTCATGTGCCTGTAATTTCAAAGTTACATAGTGTTTTGTCTTTTGCATTGAGAGGCAGTTTCAAATGCGATCGATAGAGACAAAACACGGCGCAACTATTCCAAGGGTGCTCCGCGTTTATTACTGGATAGACAGTTTTAAATTTGATAAATCTCTTCCTTCCATTTTCGAAAAGAGATGACGTCTACTTTTATTTCATTTCTTTTCCTAGTGTTTTTTTTAATGTTATTTTCTTATAGTCTTATAATTCTTTATAGCACACAGAAAAACCATTACAAATAAAATAAAAACAAAAGATGTGTACAAAGGCGAGCTTAACCCTATTAGAGAGTTTTCTTACAGCAAACCTATTTTGTGTTATTCTGGTGGCATTTTAACTAATGTAGCTCGTTTAAAGAGCACAAGTGTAGTGAAATTAAAAGGAAGTGAATTGCGTGACTTTTCAAATTGATGGAAATTGTCTGTTTTACTAAAACATGACTCGACCTTGCCTTTGACGCCTTGGAATTGGAAGGAGTGTAACGTTGCTATGAAAATACACTAATGAAATTGAAAAATAACTTGAAAATGGCAAATGCATAAGCCGTGTGGCACCAATTATAAAGAACGAAAAAAAATGTTGTTTAGATAACATACTTCAAAATCGAAATATCACTTCTTTACCTAGTTTTAAAACGAGATGTGCTGGTTAATAAATATATGGAGAGTCGCTCAAGAAGTTAATAAGTGAGTCACTCAGCTAAATATGGTCCATAATTTAAACTGAGTGCAAGAGAAGAGATTATAACAAACAAAATGTGTTTACTTAGATTCTAGTAAACACGGGTTTTAAAATATGCCAGTCGTTTACTGCGAAGTGACGTTAAATACCTGAGTAATTGCCAGAAAATAGTATTTTTAAAACACGCTTTTGCTAAAATTTGTAATCTAATCGGAACCGTGAGCTGATAAAAATGAGCCCAAACAATGCCAGGTCGAGGAGTTCCGTTGTCCACCTTCCGTCTCCAACATCAGATCAGCTCGCTGTCACCATCATATTGTATCAGAACCTGACAGGTATTCCAAATTTCAGTTCAATCGGATATCGGGAAGTGATCGAAAATTCAATTACAAGATTTGTACATGGATTTCGGGTCAGCGCTCAGTAGTGTCCGAACCAAAGAGAAACAAAACTCATAAAAAGAAACAATTGTGTCACGCATTATCCGTTCATTGCTGCTTGATTAAGGACTAAAGTGTGAACCGGCAGTGTATCGAACTCATTTTTCATCGTTTGAACTTTCAAATTTAACATATTTTGGCGTTGGAAATTAAGTCCATCGTAGAGTTATTAGCAAGTCTTCGGTTACGAGTGAACCATTTAAAAAAAAAATTATTGGCTTATCTTGGGCCGTATTAATAAATAGAGCTTTACTTAGGCAAGATCGCGTGCGTGTTGGGCCACGCGCATTGTAGGATTCCGCAGTTGCACAGTTCCGTCACAATATGCGGACTTAGAAGGGGGCTTTCCTGTTTTACACAACTAACAACTGCATCTAATTAATTTAAATGGAATTTGACGAAATTTTTGTATTTGCATGATTTTATTTATCTTGACCTGTTAGTGTGGGATAAATCTTGAAACGAAATTTTGAACAAGTTGACCTCGACCGATTAAGCTGAAATTTTTACAAACAAAACCATGGTGTTTTAAACAAATAGAACTCATTTAGCAAACAGATCACTGAATCAAATAATAATTTTCAAACACCCGGACTCCAGGCGATAAACGAGGAAAAAAAACTCCATCATTACAGTACACTAAACAAAAAATATATTTTATTTTACCTCTTTCTCAGCGTGATTTAGATACACCCAGGCCAAATTACAGCTTTGTAGTACTAAGAGCATCTGAGCCGCGGACTGACATGGGAAACTATAAGGGTTTCTTGTCTAGCATACTACGGAACCCTGAATGTCTATAAATTAATTTTTTGGTTGATTCGAGATTGTTCTTAGATAAATACTGTCCTTAGCCTTCGTTTAAAGTTTGGACCAAGTCTAGTTGAGTCACTTTCCTGAGCGACTCTACATATTTTGATTACTTTGAATCATATTTATACGTGACGCAAATATTTTTCGATGGACATTTAGCTTGACTTTTGAAATCCAGTTCCACAATTCGTTTTTATTCCTGGCATTTTTTCATATAATACGGAAAAGAGCCTTTGTTGGATTTTATTGTAACAACGTATAAAAGGGCGCTGAGGTAGGGTGAGAAAAATATTGAAAGGGGCTGTACTTGGAACAGCATGTAGGCACCGCCCGTAGCCGCGGCCTGGGCGTGTGACAGCACGCGTGCGCACGTGCGAGCAGGACGCGGGATGCGCTGGTATCCGCCAAACAGAGACGGCTGCGGAAGGCGGGACAAAGTGCTAGGAACGGCTGCGCCCCCGGCTCCGCTCATTCGTCTCTCGGTTAGCGTCCGCTATGTAAACGGGCCTTGTTGTGAATCTAAACAAAATCAGTCAGTCGTCGTTTTGTAGTCGAAAGAGCAACGCGCTCAGGGTTCCGCGCTCTCGGTGTGATATGCAAGTTGAGTGAACGCGGATCGGCAAGATGCATGCGTTGTTCGGCGAACAAAGCCCGTATGCGTACCGCGGAGGCGCCGCCGGCGGGTACTCGGCTGGCGTGGCGCCCTACGCCTACGAGCAGTACCGGTACGGGTACGGAGCACCCTACCTGCACCCACACCAGCAGCACGTCGGAGCGCCCAAGGACATGGTGAAGCCGCCCTACTCGTACATAGCGCTGATCGCGATGGCCATACAGAACGCACCCGACCGGCGGATAACTCTTAACGGCATCTATCAGTTCATCATGGAACGTTTCCCTTACTACAGAGAGAACAAACAAGGTTGGCAAAATTCTATAAGACACAATCTGAGTCTTAACGAGTGCTTCGTCAAAGTCGCGAGAGACGATAAAAAACCGGGCAAAGGAAGTTACTGGACTCTAGATCCGGATTCTTACAACATGTTCGATAACGGGTCGTACTTGCGACGGCGGCGTCGTTTCAAGAAGAAGGACGCTCTCAAAGAGAAGGAGGAGGCGATCAAACGACAGCAGCAGTTGCAACAGGCGCAGGAGGCGCTCGCAGCGCAGGAGGCGCTGTCGGCGACGGACGCGCTCGGCCAGCAGCGTGACGTGAAGCCGGACGTGAAGCCGCGCCTCTTCGAGTGCCGGCCGAAGCGCGAGCCGGGCGCCGAGTGCGCGCGCTACGACAAGCCGGTGGACGCGCTGGACGAGTTCAGCGAGCCGCGGCTGCCACCCTCCGCCGTCTACTGCTCGCCGCAGCCCTACTCGCTAGCGGCCGAGGAGTTCCGTGCGGCCACCACCGGCTGGTACGCCGCGCACGAGCCCTCAGCCGACCAGATGCCGCCCGCCTTCCGAGACCTCTTCGAGCCGCCGAGCTGCCAGCTCGCAGGCTTCCGCAGCTCGCCCCCGCCAGACGCCTACCGGAGCTCACCGCCGCCGCACCACCACTACCGCGCGCCGGCGCCCTCCTACTACCACCACCAGGCCTGCGTGGCGGCCGCGCCCGCCCCGGCGCACAAGTCCTATTGAGAGACAATACTCAGGTGAGGACCCTTCTGTATAGCTAGCGCTAAGCGAGTTGTTGATTGTTGTGCGAATTGTGCCATGGCGAGATGCGAGTGAGGCGGCGGGCCGGGCCGAGGGCGTGCAGCCGGCACTCGGTGACGTGCTTGTGGTTGCAGGAGGCCGGCATCAAGCGCCGACGGATTTAGCCGCGCGCGTCGGTTCCAGCGGATATATATAGCGCAGTAGCCGCGGAGGCAAGTGCCGCCGCCGCGGCGCGCCGATAACCCCTGTTTACAGATCGGCGGCCGGCCCTACCGCCTTGCGCTGTTCACACCTTTAGGTATGTCGATATATGTCTACAAACACTACCTAATTACCTATTCTGTTAGGGTGTGCCAGCGCATAGTACATTTTGTAAAGTCCAGCTAGTCCAACTCGGTCTAGCTCACCCTGTTCGTAGGTAGGTAAAGTTATATTTACCTAAGGTACTTATATTATAAGCCTCATTTTATACATGTATATAGGACCTTATATTATTACATACTTAGTACTTGGGCTTACTAGTAGAAAATCTTTCAAATGTTCTTATTATTCCGAGGAGCTCAATCAGCCCCTATCTCTTAACAGGTGTCTGTTTGTTTTAAAAACAAACAGACTATCTATTTGATTGTTTACTTTATCGTAAATAAGAACAAAGTCTATCAACGTTCAACTACATTTACGCTCATTCCTTTGAAACGGTTCTTTCTTAGGTTGTAGGCTACTTAAAATAATATTTTTCGGATTTTTCCTGTTACCATTTTTTATTATTTTTTCTACAGAGCATCACTTACCTATTTACACATATCTGAAACTAACAATAATTAATATTCTAAGTTTTTAGGGTTCCGTACCTTTTACCATTATAGGATCACGTCTGTCTGTCTTTCTGTATGTCTGTCCGTCTGTCACAGTCACAGCCTTTTTCTCTGAACCTACAAGGCATTTTTTTTTTGAAATTAGGTTCATCCTTAAAAATAGTTAGCTTTGTTACGCAATCACGGTTAGTATAGAGTACTACCTAAATAAACGAATTAGAAAAAAAACTTTTTGTGAAGCGCTTCATTGATAGTTGAGAGGTATCAATTAAAAGGGCTCACCATAAGGAATAAAACTTATATTATATTAAATGCAAAAATTAGAAAACCCCTCCGAAATAAATGATCCTAAATATTTGAAATCAATACGAAATAAGAGCTTTGCTTATAGTTTACGTCTTTAAATTCCCACGAGAAAAGAGAAAATGTCACCGAAGTCTATGGCTGCGTCATTGGTCTACAAGCAGGCTACAGTTATCGGTACGATCGTACGGAGCCCTCTCCATGCGAGTCCAACTCGAACTTGATCGGGTTTTTTAAACTTGTACCTACTGAAAAACTACAAACACATCATGCTTTTGGGCTTAAACAATTGTGTATGTGGCATGAAATATTGTGTTTACAAAAGAGAAATCTTGGAAGTGATAAAAACCATGAGTGAGAACGCCTGTTGGATGTTTCTGGCTGTACCAGTCAAACAAATAAGTGACCATCTGGTGACCAAGTGGTGGCTTTGAGTATAAAAAAACAAAGGATTTTAAGTAATGCGTAATCTTCTCTACGCTCAGGATGTCATGTTTTTTTATTCCGTTTGAACGATCAAAACTAAAGGCATTTTATTCTATTACAATGATAGTGGTATGGAATGCTCTACCAATTATTATTAAAATAATTTAACAAATAATTAATTAAAAATAAAGAAAATCCCGCCTGGCTGGCAGTTTTTTGTAAATCATTCTCAAAGAAGGTTCTTAGATAAATACATTATACTAATATCAGTCAGAGCAGGAAAACATGTTTTTTTTTTCATAATTACTCTGATTACTATTTACTTTTACCTAAAATGTACACATATTTTTAACTTCCCTATCAATCTCTTCATTTTGTTATATAACCATTTTGATTTCATAGTTTACTTATTATTTGTTGCCAGTTTTTTGTGCATTTGGTATATTTAGATTTTTTTGTAGTACCTTATAGCACTGTCCGGTAACCTTTTCCTAAAAACATCACCATTCTGTTTTAGGGGTAAATTTTTTTTCTTTATTTATAGCCTAAGCCTTTAAAGCCTCCTAGAATTCCAAATATCAGAATTGTGAGGTTACCCTAGAGGTTTTTAAGTTTGGGTATGTTCATACAAAATTCGACGTTCTTATTGAGTTCGAAGCTTGAATTAGGTAGGGGTTAGTATTCCGTCCCGAAAGAACAGGAATGTTTGACTCACAAAAATAAATATGTACTTACTATTGCGGCTAAACTGCTAAAGCTGAATCCTACTAATATTGTAAATGCGAAAGTGTGTGAGTGTGTGAGTGTGTGCGTGTGTTTGTTACTTCTTCACGCTGAAACGGCTCGACGGATTTAGATGAAATTTGGAATGAAGATAGCTTGACTCCCGGAACAACTTAGGCACCCTCGGGATCGAGACCTATGCGGGTAACACCGCAGGGCGCTGTTTTTTTTTGTTGGTATTCTTTACCTTTTCTAAGACATTCTCTGTACACAAGTAATTAATTTTGTAAAAATTAAAAAAACCCTCGACGCAATGGAACGGCTGAACCGATTTTGATCAAACATAGCTAAGAATACTCCCGACAAATTAACCTTTCAAACAAAACAAAAATCGAAATCGGTTCATCCGTTCGGGAGCTACGATGCCACAGATAGACACACCCACGCACACACACACACACACACACACACGCACAGACACGTCAAACTTATAACACCCCGTCGTTTTTGCGTCGGGGGCATGGAGGTATAATAGTATGGAGTGAGTGCTAAAATAGCATAGAGTGTTCCTTCTTACTCCTATCCTAGAAGAAAGCTTGCTATCCTATGTTAGAGAGAAACAAATATATTGTCACACGACAGTCATTTCTCCGTTCCGTACCCTGAATATTGGCACCATGCATGTACATCTCTCTAGATTGTTACCATGAATGTAGTAGTAATTTGACATTTGGCCTGGTACGAGTTACACAAATAAAAACAGATAGATATATGCTTGTCTCATTCCAACACATGAATACATTCATATAAAAGAATGAGACTGGTATAATCGATACCGGTTCGTTTTTAGCCTTAGTTCCATGCTTTAGTTCTTCTTCCTAGGTCGGGGGTTGATTACATAGTCGTAGAATTTTTGTAGACTTTAATAATTTCCGGCAAATTTTTCGATTCTCAGGCACAATCATAAACAAATGTAAGAATAAGTATAAGTAAGTATAAAGTTTATTTAGCTCTTCACAATGCCACGAGTGTTACCGTAATCAACAAAATAAGGCAAAAATATAAAAAGGCAAAATACTTTAGGCAGAAGATTATAAACATAAAAACTCTTAAGTATTTCCGGATTTGCTCTAAGACGTCCGCAAAGTCACGTAATCCCATAATCGTTTTTGTGTTTGTGCCGTCTTCCTGATTTACGATGCAGTCCAGTTTACTCAAACAAATGATCCCTTTACAAAATGATTCATCTGTACCTAGATTTCCTAAGTAGATCTATCCCACATAACTAATTAGCTATCAACTCCTATTGGAACACAACACACAATGTTGTACACACTCAACTAAAGTTTTACACACTTAACTAATGTGGGTAAACTAAGGAATTTTGAAAATTTGCTTCCTAAGGGATTTAAAATGGGACTCTAACGTAAAACAAAATTGCGCTGTATTTCGGAAGCCGTTGGTAGTACAACCTTGAAATTTCTCAAATAAAATTAAGAAACATGTGTTCAGTGGAAGGTACCTGAAATTTTCCTAAACAAATAGCACGTGAAAGTTGAATTTGTAAAAAAAAAGCACTTTATGTTTTAATAACCGCACAGCCTAAGCCGCTGGTCGTAGAGACTTGAAATTTGGAATGTGTATTCCTTTAAGCCCTAAAATTTATGGTATACAGAGGTGTATGTAGTAAGACAGGAATTTCGAAAATTCACCCTAAAAAGTGCTTTTAATGTAAAACTATTCGGAAACCGTTGGTAGTTGACACATAAGAAGATACACTAAGAAGGAATTTAGGAAATTCGCCATCTAATGGGTCCAAAAAGGCATTTTAATGTTTAAATAAAATGCTCTGTAATTCGGAAAAAAATTGGTAGTAAATACTTAAAATTTTACAAGTAGATTCTTCAAATATAATTAGCAAATACATACCTATATCAGTAGAACCTAAAAAATTCTTGAAAAAAGCAAGTTAACGTTTTCTTTGTAAAAAAATACACTAGTCAGATTCAGTTTCTAGGTAAAACGGTTTGAAAATGGAGGGACAGAGGGCACATTGTAAACCACTTTAGGGGTACATCTCAATGACGTGGGCTAATAATGAATGCTTCCTTAACGAGCCTTTTCTAATATCATCATAAAATCACCCCCATTTTTATGGGGTGAAGAAGGTGTGGCAACCTACTGGTCAAAATGCTTTGAGTGAGACATCGACACGAAAGAAGAATTTATGGGGTGGTACCTACTTATATAACCGTCGTTTTAGTTTCTTGAAATTAAGATTAGTTTGTAACTGTGAAAGTTAAATGCTCACAGACTGGGGCAGACAGACGGACAGATTGACCGGACAGTCCGCACTATCTTATAAGGGTTCTTTAATAGACACAGAACCCTAAAAATTTAAGAGCTAAATGAGAATTTAAAGTTTAGATCTTTGAAAAGAGACACACGCAGAATGTTATAAATAGCGTCATGGTAAGAAATAAAATAGCAGGTAAAAACAAAAAACGAGCGAGTCTTACAGTAGTCACATATAAAATAAAATAAATGAGTAAATTATGCTGGACAGTTCACACAACATTATCTAGCCCCAAGCTAAGCAGAGCTATATACTTAATACAATACATTACATAGATAGTTTTTTTGATTAAACATAGAACCAGAACACCCTGAACAATTATCTGCAGATCGTACAAATATTTGTTCCGAGGTGGGAATCGAACCCGCAACCTCCTGCGTCGCAGGCGCTTCGCCCGCCGCGCCACAGAGGCCGTGATGTGGAGACATGATGTGTATCATCTGATTATTTCACCTCCTCGGTAATAAGCAACACGGCCGCTATCAGCCGTAGGTAATAGCAGCCAACCTCAAGGAAAAATGCGCACTCTCACCAACTCTCATCTGCTTAGTAAAAGCACAGATAAAATAATACTATACTAGTAGTAAAAGCAACATGGCTGATAGTAAAATCTCTCGGAAAAATGCGCACTCTCACCAACTCTCATCTGCTTAGTAAAAGCAACATGGCTGATAGTAAAATCTCTCGGAAAAATGCGCACTCTCACCAACTCTCACCTGCTTAGTAAAAGCAACATGGCTGATAGTAAAATCTCTCGGAAAAATGCGCACTCTCACCAACTCTCATCTGCTTAGTAAAAGCAACATGGCTGATAGTAAAATCTCTCGGAAAAATGCGCACTCTCACCAACTCTCATCTGCTTAGTAAAAGCAACATGGCTGATAGTAAAATCTCTCGGAAAAATGCGCACTCTCACCAACTCTCACCTGCTTAGTAAAAGCAACATGGCTGATAGTAAAATCTCTCGGAAAAATGCGCACTCTCACCAACTCTCATCTGCTTAGTAAAAGCAACATGGCTGATAGTAAAATCTCTCGGAAAAATGCGCACTCTCACCAACTCTCATCTGCTTAGTAAAAGCAACATGGCTGATAGTAAAATCTCTCGGAAAAATGTGCACTCTCACCAACTCTCACCTGCTTAGTAAAAGCAACATGGTTGATAGTAAAATCTCTCGGAAAAATGCGCACTCTCACCAACTCTCATCTGCTTAGTAAAAGCAACATGGCTGATAGTAAAATCTCTCGGAAAAATGCGCACCCTCACCTACTCTTATCTGCTTAGTAAAAGCAACATGGCTGATAGTAAAATCTCTCGGAAAAATGCGCACTCTCACCAACTCTCATCTGCTTAGTAAAAGCAACATGGCTGATAGTAAAATCTCTCGGAAAAATGCGCACTCTCACCAACTCTCACCTGCTTAGTAAAAGCAACATGGCTGATAGTAAAATCTCTCGGAAAAATGCGCACTCTCACCAACTCTCATCTGCTTAGTAAAAGCAACATGGCTGATAGTAAAACCTCTCGGAAAAATGCGCGCTTATATACTGTTATACACTTCCGTCCCTTTTCACGAAATCACACCCACATATTGCAGGAAAGCGAGGGGAAAGATGTTACACATCAACAATTTTTGTAGATGTGATCGTTTGTAGGAGTGTCAACGAATTTTTCATTGTTGCAGGTACGATGGCCTATGGAGTAACGAGAAGCAGAATGCACCAGGGCGTGTGGCAACCGAAATCCGGCGACTCGAAGAGGAACAAATGTGTGAACTTTACGCTAATGACACTCTGTGTGATTTTGTTTACAATACGAACGCTACAGCTTTGCCTCCAGGAGTTAAGTGCCACAAGACTTTTAGTACTTATTAATAATTGCTACGTCAGTAGACGAATATAGATAATAAATCCGAATATTCCGAAATGTATCTACCTATGTGTACCTAGTGATTCAGCTAGGCAGGTTGGTATTCAATATTTCAAATTATTGCAGTATTAACAAACCGAGCATTTAAAAAAAGGAATATATAGTTGAGTGGTTGTAAAGAAGTTGTAAATGTAAATAGTGTATTTAGGTAATAATGTTTCAGTAAAGAGACATTCAATTGTCCGTGAATGTGTTGGGTCCTCGCGATTTAGTAAATGTTTAGTCACGCACATGTAATTATTCAAAAATGTGACTCAATTGTGTAAGTAAATCATGTGTTTGTCACATAACTCATAATTAACTGTAATTTTCACAAACGTCCGCTATTTAGATTTCCTAGAGAGGCTCGAGTGATTTTAAAAATGGCATATTTTACGTAATTCTCTAGTTTCAGACATTGTTCTTATTCTCTTCTTGAAGGATACAAGCAATTTTGCCAAAGTCAACAAATAAAATTAGTCAAGTTTTAGGAGGTCAATATCCACCAATCCGAGAAGACACGCAATACACTTAATACACCGGAATTACTGGAAAAAATAAGGTAATTATATAAAAATGACGTTTCAAAAATGGCGGATCGAGCCCTCCAGACATTTTGTTCGTTGGCTTCTACTCGGTGACTAATATAAAGGTTATTCTCAAGCACCTTAACAGACAAATTATTGTCACATTGCATAGACTTTAATATTTAGCTTTCGGCTGAATTACGCTTAGTTTTTTATGATTCACGGTTTCAAAAATCTAGAAAGGAAACTGGAGCCACACGACACGAAATAAAATGGACAAGTGTGAGCTAGACTCGCGCCATAGGGTTCTGATCCTTAAATTATTTTGAAATCCGGAGAGCCCTTTCAGAGTTTCAGGCACATTTTCCACAACTTCACAATGCTAATATAGGGTTAGTAATGTCGAAAAATCTTCAATTTTAGAGTTTTTCCTTTATTTGTGTCACAAAGCCCGTCAGTCAAAATTTCAGAAGTAGGTATGGTACCTTTTCAGATACGGAACCCTAAAAAGTTAGTTACTCATTAATTTAAAATGTTTTAGATAAAGTCGGGTAAGACTTAAACGTAGCTTTTTAGATTTTTTAAACAGTGAACTAAGAACAATTTAGAGTAAGTTAAAGCGTAATTCACCAGAAAAGTTCGACTCTGTGTACGTGGAAACATATACGCATGAACGCGCGGAAGCTATTACTATATTATAACATAATACCCAACAGTCACATACACGTCCTGATCCCACACTAGGATCGCCTGTGTCGTGGGTACCAGGAACTACGAGCATCATGCTGCCACAACAAACAGACCCAGAACAAATATTTGCAGTTCATACAAACATTTGTCCCGCAGCGGGGATAGGACCGCAACCTCTTGCATGTCAGCCGACTACTCGCCCGCCGCGCCACAGAGGTCGTCATTGATTGAACTAGCCTTGATTTCTTTCATCGTAATTGTACTTTCTAGCAGTATTTACAATGAAAGCCTGTTCAGATCTAGTGCACACAGCCTGGGTGACCAAGAAACTTGCAGTTACACGGAGAAGACCATTACTAAATCGCGCTCTGGTTTAAAACTCCTTTTACAAATAAATAGGTCTCTGAACTGGTGACAAATGGGAACTTTATTCCCGTTTCTCACCGGTAGGACCAAATCTAGCGACAAATGAGAGCAAACTGTCGAGAACTGTTATTAGGTATTTACTTGCAGCTGAACTGCCGATATTCTAGTCTAATTCACTGTTCTGGATATTTTTATAATTCTTACACGATTTATTATTTACACAATTAGTTTTAATTAGGTGTCTTATTTATTATCTACGTACTGTATAATAGGGAAAACACCAGCGAATCTGCTACGTACTGTATAATAGGGAAAACAATATTCAAATAATCTACTACTGTGTAATAGGAAAAATAATAGTCAACGAATCTGCTACGTACTGTATAATAGGGAAAACTATAGTCAATATGGTCAAGAAATCTGCTACATAATGTATGATAGGGAAAACAATAACAAATCTGATAATACATCATCTATAACTTTATTAATTGAACATTGGACCATGTGCGCTCCTTCAAAACAAACAATGTGGTAGAGAAGGCACTTAGATTACCTTCTTATTTTATGAAAACACATCGCACAGACATTCAGGTTATTCAATATTTCCTACTCTTAATATGATAAAAACAGGAATTCCTCACTTGAACTAATAACTTAATATATCTATTTCGCCAGGTATGCTACTCCGAGATCCGATGGTCACGTGGTTTAGCACTAGACGACGTCATCACCAATGAGAATTGAGGCCCGTCTCTGCTATGGTATTCGGGGTACCGTGAGTTGAGCCAATTCACTTCATATTTTGTGTCATCTAATTCACGCGTTGCGCGATACGCGTTACACGCCGAACTTTACCGAGTGCAGATTTCTTACTGCGCAAATCGTGAACATTCACGGGAGGCTTCACGCGGCCCCGAATACCACGGCAGTGTTAGCAGTAGAGTGTAATCTAACGCCCCTTATATTACCTGTCCGATCAGATAAAACCACGAGGTTATAACTAAAAAATTACGCTCAATCACCAACTTGTTTGTTTTAGTTGAATAGATAAATTATTAGATGTATTTTTTCCGTAATTCTGTTATTGTTGCAATAAAGTGGCAATTGGACAGTGACGTCATCTGGTGTTAGTCACATGGTAGTCTCGAAGTAGCAGACCTTGCTTTCTTGGGATATAATATTTATTATCATTAACTAGTATCTACCTAGGAAGAAGTGATAATAATAAACAGGTGATGGCAGTATTTAATGTGATAAAGTTATACTAAAAGTGAAGAAATGTATAATCTCAACCGATTCATAGGACTTTCTATCTGCCGAATTATACACGAGATTAACGAGATTAATTTACTGTAGTTAACTTGTAAAGGTGGTAGTGGTGTGCATTTAATTTTGATTTGCTGGTTGTTTTTTTTAATGACAAGAATTGTTGGTATACTTACAAGTACAACCAAAATGATTGAGGAAGGTTTCAGGAAATTGGTCCTTAAAAACCTAGCGTGTAAGTTTTCTGAAGTACTGGTTTCTATGGAGGCTTGCGGACTTCGTGTGTTGGCAGTATGCACACCACCATTTAACATATTACTTCAGAAAATGAATGTGATCTCGGGTCGAATGATCGAAGTATATCCCTAGCATTATGCTGATTGGTTTCAGAGGAGACTGGTAAATGATTTGCAGTTTGAATTCTGTAAGTATTAAAGATAAGTTACACTGTATGTGGATTGTAGCCGCGTGTGTTCAACAACTACATACTTCCACTTAAATATAGCATTTTTCTCAACTTTGTATACATCTCATTCAATATTTAATACGTATCTGAGTATCAAAAATATGTACCTAATTGAGTACAATCGTGTAGATGGAAACTAGCTGGTATCTTTGTGATAATTATAAACGTGTGTAAATATTAAAATAATAAATGTTTATTTGTATCTAGCCTTTTTGGTCTGTCCTTTTTTATTTCAGTCCTCATCCTACCTTTTAGGTAAGCGATTAGGTTATTGCACTACAATTTCTTTTTTTTTTGTTTATTCCGCTTGTAATGACGGATCAAGCAGATGGCCCACCTGATGTTAAGCGGTCGGTACCCCTCTGCCTATGAACAGTGCATTATCATATCACATAGGTCACGGCAACCATACACTTCAAACCGGAACCACAGATAAAAAAATACTACATAGCCGGAATACAGCAATGCGAGCACTACTGCTTTGCGGCAGAAATAGTAAATAAATAAATAAATAAATAATGCTGGACAGTTCACACAACATTATTTAGCCCCAAGCTAAGCAGAACTTGTGTTATGGGTACTAGATAACTGATATACTTAATATCATACATTACATGGATAGATATTTTTTATTATACATAAAAAATACCCAGAACACCCTGAACAAATATCTGTAGATCTCACAAATATTTGTTCCGAGGCGGGAATTAAACCTGCAACCTCCTGCGCCCGCCGCGCCACAGAGGTCGTCAGAGAGTACTTTTCCGGACGAACTCTTTCACAAAACAGCTCTAGTACTACTACTTCTTCTTTCTTGGTTACCCTGCGTTACATCAGTGAGCAGCTTGAGGTATGGTGGCTCTGAAGAGGCCCAGTGACCAATGGTGGAAGAACCAGTATCGTGAAAGGGTTCAGCGTCTCATGCACAAACATCGAAGCAAGCGAAGTCCTTGCAACTACAGTCAAATTTTGCTTTCGTCGGTTCGGATATTTGTATGTTTGTATGTTGGTACTCGCGTACATGACGTAATTCTTTAACGAATCTTGACTAAACTTGATACACGGTTTTAAAATTTCATAGAGCTTTTTGTCGGTGATTGTTGATTGCCAGGGTATTTTTCCCAAAAAGGGGGACGTTTGCTGCGGCAGAAGATTTTGATAATATTTGGCAGAAACATTCGATACTCAATTCTTAACAATAATTAATATGAGCAAATCGGTTAAGGTTGAGTTTTTTTCAGGGCCACTCCGGTGAAGTCTGCAACCGTGAGAGTTGCCTATCTATAATGTTAGGTGTTACAGGCACGATCTTGAAATAATTCAATAAGATCTGCATTCAAAAAGTTGAAATTTATTTTTATATTCTATGAAAATTTACGTTTTTATAAAAAAAAATGGGTTCTTTGATCATTATGGATCGACATGATGCATAGTTTTATATAAATTTGTGCTCGCGAGGTCTACTGTTCGCAGAACTACTAGTTTTAAACCATGTACAACTAACAGACAGTTAAAAAATTGGTTGGTACTGTCTAGGCTCTAGTATTGAAAGCGCTAATCTCCTAAGTACACAGAGCTGAGGCTCCGTAGAGATTGAAGTCGCAAAGCAGTCAATACTGAACTCAGTTTTATTAAATTTACGCTTGTTTGTTACGTGTCAATGAATCGAAATTCATAAGTGGCACTTGCTCAATTGGTTAGACGCTGAATTTTGACGAATCATCACTCAATCATAAAAGCATACACTTAAGAAACGTATGGTTACTTTTTGGGAACAAGTACGGAATTATAAAATGCTTTGTCCGAATAAAGAAATCAAAATCATATATGGCCAAAGGTTTTCGAACCATTAACTTACTAATCGCCTCTGCAAGACTACAGCTTACATAACCATTGATATAGAGTATATATTGTTGAATTTAAAAAAACTGTTAATAATTCCAGTCCATCCCACCCAAGGTCATTTGGCAGAGATAAAACCGCCAGTTGCACTTCCGTGATTAAGTACTTCATATTTTTATTTTAACATAGTATTTTTTTCAAAACTTGCGTTCTTGTTGTATAAGTACATTTGTTATTATTATTATTGTATTCCGGATTTAATGACATATAAATCGGCTTTACGAATAAATTGCATTTCTGTATTTGTAGAATAAAGTGTTTCCTATATATCTACCTAAGTATCTATCTATCTGTAGACTCCACAAATAACGTAATACGAGACATCATACGCCTACATCATGAGAATATAGGCAGTTGTACATAGGTACACTCTTCATTGTGAGAGCTGCGGAGGTCACAGCGCCGCGGGTGAGTAGCCGGCTGAGACGCGAGATGTGCGAGTTCGAATCCCGCTGGGGAGGCGGATGATGTGATAACAGTTTGCTAAGTCTATTTACATTTAACTTTTTATCATCTAAAGGCAAGTACTCTATTTCTATGCATCACCTTCTTTATTCTCGAGGCATCACACAGGCGCTTCCCTATCACCAAATAAAGCCAAGTCGTGTTTGCCGCCAGATGATTTTAGGTTTAGTTGCGTTGAAACATGATTAACTTTAGTTTACCAAACGATTCTAAATGATTCTAGTGATTTCAATGTATACAAATACTTTTGACTTTGGAGAACTATTATTTCGGATATACATGACCCAGGGAATCCGAATACCTATCTTTACTTACTGAGTGGTTCTTATTTTCGATAACATTGGTATAGTTGATAAAAAGGTTCTTATTAATTTATGTGCAGATTAAAGACTTTCTAATAATGGTGTAGAGCAAAGATTTTGGACATCAACAACCGATAACGTGGCGGGTGTAGGTGTAGGTATATAGCCTTGACTGACTTGTTGCCAATAGTACTAAGTACATACAATTATAACCTTAACCTTACTACTTTCTAGTACTGAGTCTCTGAGCTAAGGCGCGGAAAGTCAGACAGACGGACGGGCATGGCGAAACTATAAGGGTTCTTTGTCTTGTTGACTACGGAACTCTAAAAACCAGTGAATCATGACCAGTTATCATCGTGTTATGAACTAACTACGAACATTGTGCTATAGATACTTACGTATACATTCTTAAAAATAATGTGAAAGCGCAACAATGCCTCTGAAGCGTAGGTATATGGGTCATTTACAAATTTAATGCAGGTAAACCAATCTGGAAATACGAAAAAAAATACTAAACATAACATATGTTTAACATTTAAGTATATATTTTTTGTAATCAAACTGGCAACAATCGCTGGCTCACCGTTAGTAGTTGTGATATATTCCATGTCATTTGTTATCGCTCGTGTGTTGTATTGTAAGAGAACCTAGTATTTAGACTAAAATAGGTTTTAAGATACTATTAACCAAAATATAATATTTAGATCAGTATTTATTATTTAAAAAAAAACATATCAAGATCCTATCGCTACGTTGGCGGATATCTTATTATTGTATTTTATTATTTAAAAACCATTGTTTAAACCAAGGTGTGAAAAACAAACTCTGTTACAGTAGGTAAATATTTAATTTTTATAAATAAAAAATAGTTTAGACTTTTGAAGTTATAACATTCTTAATTTGGCAAACATTTAATTCTTTAACTGTTACTTTCAATTTTATTTTTGTTAAAAGGGGGAAAATAGCAAACAGACCTAAAGAAACACCGTTGTAAAATATATTCTTAGATATAATATAAAGAATTTTTAAATTTGAAGTTTTTCATTCTAGAAATTCCTCGTAAAAAAACTGAATTCCCTCCAGAAATGTAACTAACACAACATGAGGACGTCACGGTACGTTAAGGTACTTAGGGCTGACTCGTGTTGTGTTAGGTACATTTATACAGGAATTTTAGGAGGGCGATTCTGGGATTGTAGAGATTATCTCTAAATTAGAGATAATGTCGAAGCATGAATGTTTACAAAAAATGACACGAAAATGTCACAATAACCATCAAATCGTATTCGGTTTGAATGATTTTGGTCGGCTTATGTCTATTTGTGACATCACGAGAATAGCAAATTAAGATTTTATTCGACATTCGCCATCTTTTTTCGACATATGTCGAATTCGACTTAACCTCTACAATCCGAGAATTGCCCTCCAGGGTTTTTGAGAGGCGTTTCAAGATAGAAAAACATGAAAATTAAAATTTCGTAAACTAACGTTATTCGCCACGATGTGTAGAATACCCCTTCCCTGGGCTTATAGGGATATTATGGTAAGTACACCTTGTATGACGAAGATAAAATAAAAACTATCACAGCTAAGTAGGCTTTACAAGTTAACAAGTAATATTCGAACATTTATCATTTATTATTTATCATTTAACAACTTATAAAATGTACTTGGTGAAGAAAAAAAGGAAAATTTCGTACAAATTCTTTTGATAATTACTTAGATGCAGTAGTTGTTAGTTTTGTAAAACAGGAAAGCCCCATCTAAGTCGGCCGCGGCCCGGCTCACCATGGTCCGACTCGCTCGGCTCGGATTAATTAAAAAAATACCTAACGGAAAAGCCCGACTGGCCCGGCATCCTTTTCTTGGACTGTTATAGCGAAAAGTGCTCGGCTGTTTTGATTTTATTTTATAGTATTATTTAACTTTCAAAATACCTGAAATCTTTAGATAATATAGATCATCAATTCCGTATCTGATAATATAGAATACCTACCTGGGAAGCGACTTCAATACCGGGGTGATACTTCGTCCTTTTCACTCACAGATTGCAAGAAAGTGTTTTATGCTTTCGTGGAGTAAACATTCTTCTATTACCAGAATCCCAGTTATCGTATAATTTTACACTGAAATGACTGTTGTTGGATTTTATATTGGTCATTATTTGCGGCAAATCATATTTGGTTGAAGAAAACAGTGTACTAATAGCGAAAATAACACCGAAATTACTTGTATGGACAAAATTTTCGACCAATATAAAAGCCAATAACAGTCATTTCAGTTTAAAATTATACTCTGTTCGCACATATTGGACGACCTCTGTGGCCCGGCGGGCAAACGCTCGCCTGCGACGCAGGAGGTTGTGGGTTCGATTCCCGCCTCGGAACAAATATTTGTGCGATCTGCAGATATTTGTTTAGGGTGTACTGGGTATTTTCTATTTATAATAAAAAAAATATCTATGTAATATATTGTATTAAGTATATCAGGTGGGCCTCTTGCTTGATCCGTCAACCAAGTAGTATAAAAAAACTAAAAAAAAAACTGTTGTTTAGTACCCATAACACAAGCTCTGCTTAGCTTGGGGCTAGATAATGTTGTGTGAACTGTCCAGCATTACTTATTTATTATTTTATTTATATTTGTGCAAATACGTTTGTATGAAAAAGCAACCTTAACCTTAATTCCTTTGTTAGTACAACCCTACGCATCGAGACACACTCCCTTCAAATTTCAAGTCTCTACGGCCAGCGGTTTAGGCTGTGCGTTGTCACTCGGTCACTCAATCAGTTAGTCAGTCAGTCAGGACATTACCTTTTATATACCTATTGCCTTTTATATATGAGATGAGATTATTGCACATTTTTTGATATCATATACTGGACTCGTGGTCGTATAAAATATGCTGAGACTGTTTGTCCAACCAATCTGTTACTGTATAATTTGATCGCAATGAAACGGCTGAACCGATTTTGATCAAACATAGCTAAGAACACTCCCGACAAATTCACCTTTCAAACAAAAAAATAAAATTGAAATCGGTTCATCCGTTCGGGAGCTACGATGGGACACACAGCCACACACACACAGACACATCAAACTTATAACACCCCTTCGTTTTTGCGTCGGGGGTTAAAAACAGTAATATACAGTAATATTTGTAATATACAAATATTGAAACAAGCAAAACGCTTTTCTTTCTGACATTACCATCCATTGTCTTGCGCCGCTCTCATGGATGCCGGGCCAGTCGGGCCTTTCCGTTAGGTATTTTTTTAATTAATCCGAGCCGAGCGAGTTGGACTATGGTGAGCCGGGCCGCGGCCTCTAAGTCTAAGTCCGCATATTGTGACGGGAAACTACGGTACACTACATATCGCGTGGACCGACATGTTTTTTTTCAACAGGCGCCTCTGAATCTCAATTTTATTTTTCCAGAGGCGCTGTTTAACTTTTCACCCAATCTTTATGTATTCTGTGACCTAATGCTGCACAGAATAGACAGCAATCAGATTTATAAACGAGGAGAAGTATACACAGTGCCGAAAATACTTACCAGAAGGTACTCGACAGTTGATGTCCTTGCATTCCAACGATAAAAAATCTAGTGTCGATTCAAGAAGCTGAAGTTGTCCACAACAATGAATAACGCGCACCCATCGCACGTGGAGCCGCCGATCCAGCTTATTTGTTCGTTTATTCAGGAAGATCGTGGCCAGGCAAGGATCTCCTTGAAGTGGACGCCCTCTCGTCAGGTCCCTAGTCGAGTGGCCCGACCGACGTTTAGTGGCAGATCCTTCAGATGACAAGCCACCCGTGAGCTCGTTGCGTCACCATTGTTTGGGAATTTAGGATACGGTTATTCTAGTGAAATATTATATTTATGAGTTACTGATGATATGGAGTAGCATCTATACGCACTAATGACACGATGGATTAAATCGAATAAGTTTGCACAGTAACACGTAACGTATCAATAGCGTAGGTACCTTACCTGTGCAAACTTATTGAATTTAATCCATCGTGTCATCATATATCGGCGGGGCATCATATTTTTACTATTGAGTAAACCCAAGCAATACAAAATATGATTCCCATAATAATAAACTAGTATATTCCCATGGTTTAGTTCGCGTTTTACCTGGATAAAAAGTTGATATTCATGATATTAGTGGGGTATTCAGAGTGGAAGGGGTAAGATGGTTGGTCATATAAGTAAGGCAGGACCGTCTATTTCCCACGATGGTGCAACCCACGGTGAAGAGGCCCATTTGAGGCTCTGCCTACCTTTCGGGGAAAAAGCGGGTGTCTATGTATGATAATGCACTGTTCATAGGCAGAGGGTAAGTACCGCTTATCATCAGGTGTGTCATCTGCATGTACCGTCATTCTAAGAAGTATAACAAAAATAAAAAAATATGTATCCATGTATGCTTTATAAAAACCATCATAGTAGGAAAATAGAAGGAAAACGAGAAAGAGGAAGACCGCGAATAAGTTACAAGTCTGTTCAAAAAGAGAAGCGTCGTGGGATTGGAGGGCGCAACTGTGCTTATTTACCTTTTTTGTTTAACAGGCAATACAATAGCGCGACTGTTCCATTTTTATCATTTTACAACTGTAACTATTTATTATTATTTTATTTATTTACATTCAAAATGCCGACAGTTTGAATCCTAGGCTAAAGAAATCTATATATATATAAAACAAAGTCGTGTTAGTTACACAACTTATAACTCAAGATCGGCTGGACCGATGTTAGTTATCTCTTTTTTGGTTGATTCTTCTCCGCTCCAAGTAGCAGAATAATTAATAAAATATCGGGGGGGGGGGGGGGGGGGTTGTTTTTCACCGGGGGCTACCCGTGCGAAGCCGGGACGAGTCGCCACACAATTTGGCCACAACGCTTCTCTTTTTGAATAGACTACAAGGTGGTAAAAGCACAGGGTAAAAGAAACCGAATTCGACAGTGTTATTAATAATTATTTGAGATGAATTGCATCGGTGCAACCGACAAGAGCTGAGCTACTTAATCTTGAATGAATATAATAACTAATGCGCCAAACTAGATTCACAGAATCAACATAACACGCCACTAATCACTATGTAACTAACATTTATTTATTTACAGTTCATTCTGCAAATCCACATTTCAGTGTTGATTGTGTAAGGTAAGGGTGCTTGTTTTGGCAGCCTAACCCACTGTATCGGTCATTGAACCGGTGATATGTTTATTGTTTTTCTAAAACACCCGTGTTGATATTGGCACACATTCTATTTGTTTAAAATGGTAAGTCTCGCAAAACAGGTAGGTTTGCGTAACCATGGCCTTATAAACATAACACAAGTAACCAATTTAAACGTAGACAAGCACGTTCGTTCATATTGCGAGCTGAATGGACTGTACAGAATATTATGTTTTATAGGACCTACCTAGATGACTTGTACCCTACGTGTACGTTACGTTATTTATTTTTTGACTTTTGTTTTATCTGGCTTAGGGGATTCAGACGAAATAATGTTGATTTAAGGTTAATTTATGGTGGTAAATATATCTCCTCTGCCACTTCAAGGCAAAACGCTATATAAAAGAACACATAGCATAATTACACTTTTAGTGACTCTACACGGGCATTTGGTGGATTATTTTGTAAAATGCTTACCTAAAGTTTATTACTTATCAAGTGTAAACCACACTTTATGAATAACATTAAATTTATTTAATGTTATCCATAAATTGTAGTTCATGCTCGTTCTTTGGCCAAATTGGTAAAGGCATTGCCGAACACAGGCGAGGATGCGGGTTGAGTCCCGCTGGAACGGAATTTTTGGGTTTTTGTTATTTTAAAGGTATTTATAAAATCTTGAATGACAATCAGCACAAAAATGTGTCGCGATAATAACTATTTGAAAACAATGAAAGCAACAACCATCGACGTAAATTTACTTTGGTCGAAGGCAACAACAAGGTTTATTAATTGACATCAATAGATTCGACATCAATAGGTTTATTCAATAGATAGACGTAAACTTGAGTAGCAAGCAGCTCATGGCGCGAGGCCGCCGTGTCGACTCGTCGATCCTCTCGTCGAAACTTCACCGCACCGTTCACACTTATTTGCTTACTAGATGATTCTTTCCTTCATCAGATGTGATTAGACGAGTTGACTGACTACACTCTCGTGCTCGCGTTCCATCATGTGCCTCGTGAAGTTAGCATTAAACAATACAACAAGGATGTCGGAAATTTTAAAATAATCTGAAATGAGTCAGCCGTTCTGTCCCGGAGTCCGAAGGTCAACAACCATCTCATCTGTATGGATTATCTCTGTCTTAAGTCGATAATTTAACCTTTTGTTTATCCAAGCCTCTCATAGTACCAATGCACCGGAACGGTAGCGCATGTGAGCGCAGCCATGTATCATACTTGAACGTATTTATAAAATAATCCGCCGACGTGAATTACGACCAGGATAAAACAACTATCTTCAATCTTTTATGCGAGTCTCTATAAAGATAACATCAGATAGGTTCTAAAAAACTGTGGTTACGACTTCGGACGTTAAATATAGGCGGGAGGAATCCGTACCGAGATATATTTACCGCTTGTGTAGTTCTAGATCTCTTCCAATTTATTACATTCGTAATTCAGATTTTATACATGTGTAATAGTCCAGTGAGGACATAAACTTGTGTTTGTGCAAGATTTATACTTCGGGTATTAAATTCATAGCTGTGAAATAAAAATGGATGTATTTTGAACTAAAACTTAATAATTTTCTAACTATATTTAATTATTTTATGGAAAAATATCTCATTTATTGAAATATGAAACTGCGCTCTAGTTACCGAACGCACTGATAGCCGTTACCACTTTTGGGATTGGGTGTTTATTATTTTAATCCATTGGAAACTCCCTATTACATTTAATTACACCATGTTATTACTCTTCTATACTATATATTAATTTAACCATTATTTCCATAAAACTGACCTACTAAATATTTACTATAACCACAGAATAAATAATAGCTAGAAAAACTCTCAGACGCCCAAGACGGCGTTTTGCAAACACCATCGTAGCGATGATCGTAACAACGATCTTTCCTGTATAACGTACTAACTAGCTCATCATTCATCTGTGCCAAAAACGTCACAGATGAATGGCTAGTTACTACGCAATACACGCACGATCGTCGTTACTATGACGTTTGCAAAACTCCGACATGGGCCTCTGGGTACCTGGCCTCCTCCAAATCGTAGACGCTCTACGGACCCCGCTCTACGAAATCTCATTGTACTACGTAAGTAGGTATAGTACTACTAGGAAAATAAGTACCTCGGCCGCAATCGTCCTTCGTGTCTGTCGTTTTTTCAATTTCAGTTTCGAAAAGCTGATGGTTACCGATGCCCATTATTAAAGTCGACGCATTGTTAGGTGATTTCAATGCTCACCCTAACGAAATGTTTTATAAGGAACTATACAATTTCTGTCTTAACCAGTCTTGGACCTTTTTTTTTTTTTTTTTTTGTGTCGAGGTGAAAATCTGCTAACAGATACCCTACCACATTGAGGGTGTGGTAGGGTTATGTGAGGTTCACGGACTCGTGGACTCACTAAAAACACCCCGCTGGCCGGCCTCGATGCATGTCAAGGGGCTCCGGGATCTCCATACGGAACGCACCAGTGCCCCTCTCGCATTTGCCTGTAGAGCACAGTCCCGGGCATGACTTCCAAAGTCACGCCCAACACCCTCGCTGGTGCTCACAACGACTACTTGCCACAAGTTGTCGCTGCCTTCCCGGGATCCGCATACAGGCAGCCAGAGCCCTCACTCCAACCACCCGCGGACCCGAAAAGGCCCCTGCTCCGCAGGGGCTGCCGCACATCCCCTTTACTGGGGGACAGGCAGTGCGGGGCGGCCGTTGCCGACACTCCGCCGCCGCCTCATTCTCCGAGCGTGATCGGCCCTCTCCCGATCTCGCTCGGCGGCCTCTTTCCGAACCATGACGGTCTCACAGAAAGAAGCCACTGCCTTCCACGATGTCTCATCTGCCAGCATAGCCTCAACTACGTTTGGCAGAGAGAGATCCTGCCCGATCCTGTTAACCAGGATTCCGCGCTCCACGCACCAGGCTGAGCACTGCTCCAACGTATGCTGCGCGGAATCCAAGTCCCACACACAATGGTGGCATTGTGGTGTCGGTTCGCGTCCGATCCTACTAAGATACTCACCGAAGCACCCGTGCCCGGTGAGTACCTGGGTAAGTCTATAGGTGACATTCCCGTGCTTCCTTCCCAGCCAGTCTTCGAGGTGCATCTGAGATGTTTGCGCAATACCAAACGGAGGGCTTTCACGCCATGATGCGCAAAAAAACTGCGTGCAGAGTTCGAGGCAGTCAGGACAGCATCCTGAGGACTGTGGCGGAGGGTCTGACGTCTCCGCTCTGGAAGTGTCTTGTGGGGAGAGTGATTAATGAAGGAAGCTATTTCCTTCATTAATCGTTCTTTGCACATTTGCCGCATTTGCATTTGCAGTCAGCAATTTTTGCTAATGTATTTAATTTTATGAGTTTGTGCATGCATTAAATTAGGTTAATTATGGATGTCACTGATCTGATATAAATGATAATTTATTTATTTATTTTTATTTATTAAGTCAATAATCCTTTTTTTAATTTCATATTTGGTTGCAAATATTTATACAGATGATCTGTTGTCCTTATAGTTCAAGGGTTCTGTGTTTGTGAAATTTTAAAACAACCGAAAATAAACACACATACCTTTTTTATAGTATAAAAAAATACCTCCAGAAGATTACAAGGTAACCAATGCCCACGTTATTTTGCTCGTTTATGATTGTGTTATTGCAGCAAGTTATCTAAGAGCATATTTAGCTGCCATGTACGAAAGGGACATACCTATACCTACAAGGCGCATGCATATTTTTCTGGTGGTCTGCCTTGTGAACGTACGGATTGCAATCGAGGTGACCAGAACTATGGTTCTGAACTAACTGAGGTTCTTAGAAGATCTTAAGGTGGGCTAAGCCGCAAAATTACTAATCGTAGATTAGATTGATAACTGACTAAATCAAGTACAATATTCAAATTAAACGTACTAATCGATAAATTATTATTAATTAATCGATAACAATATTTTATCGATAGAAAAAAAAAAGTTAGGTATTCTAACTTCTGGCTAGATTCGATTGTTTATAATTTACACAAGTAATTAATTTTGTAAAAAATAAAAAAACCCCAACGCTGAACGGCTGAACCGATTTTGATCAAACAAAACTAAGAACACTCCCGCCAATACACCTTACAAACAAAAAAAAAACACACACACACACACAGACACGTCAAACTTATAACACCCTTTCGTTTTTCGTCGGGGGTTAAAAAGCAGCGTTGGCCTCTGAAGTATTAATTGATTAAAATATACGCGATCATAACAAGGTTGGAATAAACCGCAACATGACTCACGAGGTTATGGTAAATTGAAAACAAAATGGCGTCCACGCCCTTTACATCCCCCACGGTACTCGACGCCCCTCTGTCAACTGTCATTCAATTTATTGACAGATGCCAACCAAGTTTAGTTAACAACTAAATTAAATCGAATAAACCTCTGCCCCAGGGGGTCTGACTTGACTTTATGGCGTATAGGTAACTATATACCTAGGTCTATACATTTTCACGTACTTCGGTACCTACTAAATCTACGGTCCACAATTTTACAAAAAAAAAACACCAAAACTGAATTAAAAATTGCACGCACTGCACTATTACAGTAGCATATTAGTGGCACCAGAGAGCGGGTTAGCTCTGGTGTTTTTTGGTCATAATCACTAATTGTTATACTTAATAAAAGAAAACACTTCAGTCTAAATTAATTAATTTATCTCGTTTTATAAAAACCAAGTCACAATTTATTGTATTATAAAAGCGCTAAAAGCTGAACAGGGAAATCCGAGAACCATTTGAACCACCCGCAGTCTAGTCGAAAACCCATTTGATTTGACAGATATCCACCTCCTACTACGTTTATATTGAAACTTATATAAATATTTAGTTTATCGTGTCTAATTTGGCACGGAACGACCACCGAGGCACCGGCCCGCGGCCCGCCCTTTCACATGATACATTTATTGTTCCTCAACAACGAAGTAATGGTAAAAGTAGAAAGTTTTATTTAGGCATAACGAAATTGGCAAATTAATTTGGCAACAACAAAGATTGAAAATAAATGCGCTTCAATAATTGACGTCAAATGATACAAAATATACACATGTCGGAAATGACATAGCGCTGCTGCTGTCGTAGCCCGCCACCCGGAATCGGTCCCACTCGGTTATCGTACAAGTTTACATTACTAAGCACTTGTTGGATAAATAAATAACAGACGTTTTAAAATAAACTTTACTATTAATCCTTGACTTGTAACGTTTACATAACCGTGAGATCAATGTTGCGCTTCTTGTATCACGCAACAGTAGATTCAGTCCTTAATGATGGCCTAGACATTATGCAGATTTCATTCATTTTGATACTTATAGTCCAGTAACTTTATACATCACAGTATGCGTCAAATCCGGTAGTTCGGATTTTTTGCAGACTTGTTTATGATGTTGGCCTTATGAATAATCCAAGTTTTTGACATCGAGCGCCGAACGCAACCTTGTCAAAAATCAAAAAAATAGTTTTTTTTTCAAGTTTTGGCGATTATAACCCTAAAGGACTAGTTTTTGAGAACGGTTTTGACGTTTTTAAAGTAGACAAAATTTGCTACAATATGATACTAGAACTGTATCTGTAGACCCAATAGTTTCTGAGATTAAGCTTTGCAAAGTTTATAATTTTTTTCGAACTTCGCAATTTTTTGCAATTCAGATGGCATAAAATATCCCCATTAAGGGGATGGTGGTGAATCGTCGAAGTCTTTTGCCCAAAAGTCATCCTCCATTTCGACATCGGACAGATCGTCGCCTTCTGGGATATCTACTACTGCAACATCAGGTAAGTATATTATAACAAGAGGCCCCGCTGCAGTGCCTGCAGGCTGATGAGCATATTCATCCTGCCTTCCTGCAGCTGCACACGTTCCCACAGCCCTTCGTGCACCCGCAAGAAATCATCCGCAAGAGGTTTTGTGGGGCTGCATCTCTGGTCATCATTTTGGGGTCCACTTCATCCCGCTATAGTTATTCGAGTAACGTATAAAATATTGCAAAAAATTCCGAAGTTCGAAAAAAATTATAAACTATAGATTAATTTATATCCTACTAAAATTATAAATATCAAAGTAACGATGTTTGTATGTTTGTATGTTTGTTACTCAATCACGCTGAAACGGCTGAAACGAATGAGCCACGGTTGGGCCTATAGTTGGGACAGCATTAGTGATACCGTTTCACAACTAAGAGACCCTTGACTGGACCAAACGTTGGCCATTTGCCTACGTTAAAACACACACGATGAGTTTATTTTGGCTGTCGATAACAGTTTTTTTTGTACAGTAAATAGTTTTATTTTTAAGTTTTTTTTGTACTTAAACCTTTTTTAAGACCTTACTAGCAACTTGCCTCGGCTTCGGACGGGTAGTGTCGGGATGAAAAGATGTAAAACCCAAATCCCCCTCCTCTCACCTCCCCCTTATTTGATCAATGCCTTGCCTCCACACAAACTTGTAAAAAACAAATATTTACGTGTTAAACATTCATCGAAATAGCACTATCGAAACCATCGACAAACGCTAGCGAACTGAGCGTGTGCACACTTATGGCGCATTGGTGCCAAGATCCAGTCGAATTGTGCACACGTGCACCCGAGTGCACCCTTGTGCATCACGTTGGCCGCCAACGCCGAAACTATGCCAACCACCCTTTACTCGCTGGGCAAGCAAGTCAGGCCTGCATGTACAGACCCAGTGCCATAAAACACTAATTTGATATTTCTTTGACTATACAATGATAAAACATACTGCTTTAATTATGGGTTGATTTTATCACAATATTGGCTCTAGCCGAGTGAGGATTGATTTATCACATTGGTTGCAGGATATAGCTCCGTTTTGGATTCTCACGTGTTTTTGCAAATAACTCCTCCTATTATCGTATTGGCTGCAGGCATATGGCTTCTCCCCACTGTGAATTCTCATATTGTGTATTTTCGTATGACCACTTGTAGAGAATGACTTATCACATTGGCTGCAGGCATATTATGGCTTCTCCCCGGTATGGACTCTCACGTGCTTTTGCAAATTATTCTTCGTATAGACTGTCTTATTACATTGGCTGGAGGCATATGGCTTCTTCCCACTGTGAATTCTCATATTGTGTAATTTCAAATGATCGCTGACAGAGAATGACTTACCACATTGGCTGCAGGCATATGGCTTCTCCCCACTGTGAATCCTCGTGTGTATTTTCAAATAACCGCTTGTAGAGAATGACTTATCGCATTGGCTGCAGGCATATGGCTTCTCCACACGGTTGAGGTTTTCCCCATAGAGGTAACCCTCAGAAGGTCACTGAGGATATTCTACTAGGGGGCAGTCAGAGGCAAGTCTAAATACCTGAGTATGCTCTTAATAAGTCTCTGAGGATATTCTACTAGGGGGCAGTCAGAGGCACGTCCAAATACCTGAGTATGCTCATAATCTACAAATTTTACAGAAAATATTAAATAAAAAACCGGCCAAGTGCGAGTCAGACTCGCGCATGAAGGGTCAATTATAAATCCATGGATTAGATAGATACATAGAAAATCTTTATTGCACAACTTAAAAAGTATTGTACATAGGCGAACTTAATGCTAGATAGCATTCTCTTAGAGCTAACCTTTGTATAATATGGAAAACAATAGTAGGTAGTGCACAACAATTTGATTCAAAGATAAATTGCAGCAATGAAGATAAACTAAATATAACATATTTACTATAATAGATACAGAAATAATAAATAAACACATACACACATATTCAATAGACTAATACATATATATCATAGGTATACAATTATAGGTACTTACTTGACACATATCGGGTAATAAATTATCTGTAGGATTCGATCATGAAAGTTAGATAATGATTATAAACTTTGGATCTGAAAACATCAACTGAGGATACCCTACGATATTGGTGGATTGAGCTGACTTAATTTCCAAGTTCAAATGACAACACATCATTATAGTCGTTTCGGGACTTGGCGGTACACATGTCAAAACGTCCAATAGTTAAAATAAGCAATTGTTAAAATATACAGTTGTTCCTATGAACAATTGTCTGAACGTACTTGTGTCTGAATGTACATAACAGCCAGCTGATCTGATGATGAAGAAGGAAGGACGACAACGGAACTCTTCTATGATTTACCTCACAGTGTTTGGGCTCATTTTGATCAGCTCACGGTCAGGGCTGTCACTACCCGGGGATGCAAGGGTTGTGGGTCCACGTCTCGAGGTATAAGGGTTTGGTTGGCACTGAGGACCAGAGATCCCTTAATAAAGCTGATAAACTTCCTTGGAAATCTTCGAATTCTCGAAAAATAACAAGCGGTAATACCTTTCTCGTTTTTTTATTTTTTTGTCCCTTATGCTATCCTAAACCGCTACGCCAATAGCAATGAAACTTTGTTAAGTTGTAATCAGCACGCCTTGAAAGGTTTCTGAAAAAACCGGGACCACGCGAAAGAAACCGCAAGCGAGCCGCTTTATTGGTTCAAGCTCTATAAATACCTAACTTACGTCCTACAAGCAACTAAATAGTAGGTACGGTAGGTAAGTAGGAAAGGTATTTTTCTACCTAATTATACAGATTATTTAAAATGATAAATGGAATGTGAAGCCAACGGCGTCAGCATGTGAACAGATCGACGTGTGTTACTGTCAGCGTTTCTATTTCTATCGACGCTATTTGTCACGCACGTCTAATTTGTGTTAATGTTGATGTAAAGATTTATTGTTAGACTGCGGCCGTATTGTCTTTCCATAGACGGGTTCACGTCAATGATCAATAGATCCCTCTTTATGGTCTTAATACGATACATTTTGACTCCAAAAACATTTAAAAGATTAGGCCAAACTGCTGTCAACACTCGAATATTGATCTAGCTAATCGTGTCGAATGAAATCGAATAGACAAACAAAATAACCAGCGTGTAGCGTAACTCGTGAATTATGCTGAAAGGGCCTGAATGTGAAATTACCCTTTTAATATCCTGAACGATTATCCAGCCAGTAACAATTTGTATCACTATCGGAAATATGTGTTTACAATAGAAACTAAAATAGATTGGGTTATTAACGGGACTTTGATCAGTTCGCGCATTCTGCTGTTATTGTTTGACCATCGGCGTAGGTTTTATATTAATAACTTGAACAAATGATATCTAACAGCATGTTTGACAAAACATACAACCGTTCTTGCGAATATTTACACCTCGAAATCATTGATTTGGATATTTATACACCACAGATATCAGCGGAAAGCACCTATTTAATGTTACCTATTTCAAATCTTAAACGGAACACGATTCCTATTACACAATCGATAAATCTTTCAAAACTAAGTGGGACGGCTCAAGACAGAGAGAAAATAAATTAAAACAACTGTGTGACTCGTGGTTCTGAATTCAGTCCATATGGGACGTATCCCGGGCTACCCTTTCTGAGCCCACTATTTTTGTAATGACAGTTTGCAGGCGGTCGGTCGCTCCAGGAAACACCTATAAGTCGTGTGCTGTGGACGCACTTCATGAATGAAGTTTTTTCCATTTAATTCTCAGATTTCAGGTAGTGACCGACTAAAATCATTAATTGCTCGCTTCAACTGAAAGTTCAGATCAAATGCAGTAGGTAAAGTGTTGAGTAGGTATTTGTGTCAAGTAATATATTAACTTGGCTGTTTAGTGTAATAATAATAACTCTGACACCAGAGGCCACACTACTTCATACGAAACGAAACAAAACGAAACGAGTGTAATAATTGACAAACGTTAACTAACAATAACATTTAAGTACTGAAAAACGCGGCAATATCGGATTAAAGTTCTATGGGTAAGAAGAAATTTCAAAATTACACTATGAATTTGTTCACATAACATTTGAGTTTCTTTGAAATAACCAAATATTTATAGATGACGGGAGATTGTTTACTCTGTAACCCATCCGCCGTATGGAGCGATATGTTAAATGCTTGGAAAAAAGTAAAAAGCTGGGAGTCGGTACCAATAAATCGATTTTGGAAATGTTTACCGAGGGTGGGCTGGAGGTATTTAAACAACAATTAGTCGGCTGCCCAGTCCTCAAGGCAAATATTTGTCTATTCCCGCCATCCCTCCAATGCCGCTCGGGGCTTCGTTCCAAGCGGTTTATGGTTAAATGTTTGCCTACTTCTTCCCCTATGTGCTCGGTAGATAAACTTCCCCCACTGACGCATACATGGCGTGGCGGTCGCCGCCCGGTGGGTAATCATCCGTCGCATTTCATTTGGCATCAACGAAACGGAATGAAAGGGCATGGATTCAGAACGTGAACAATAGGAAGTAGGTACCTACGACTACATTCATGTGAAATTCTCCACGTTTTGTTAACTTACAGATGGCAGCTTTTATAGCGTTTTGGAATCAACTAAGCTTGTATATCCAACTAATTAATCTAGCTAATTTATGATATAGAAGGAAATCGTCTGGTGTCGTCACTACTCGCCGCCTTTTAAAAGAGTAAAACGATCTAAAAACATGGTTTATGTATTCGTATTGTGACATGGAGATTAGGCGGGATCGCTATATTTTGATGCTGTTTTACAGTAGATTAACTACCGACAGTGTTTTGATTTCTTTTAGAATAACAACTCGTAAGTCTGACCACGTAACTACGAACAACTGTGGAGGAAATAGCTTCACGATTTAAATGTAGGCAAATTACAGCATGGTGTCACATGTTTGTTGGATATTTGTAACAGAGTAAGAGTACTCTAATAGAACTGACATATTATTGAAATCGTTTGGTAACGATAATTAAAAACCTATACCGGTGCTATTTGTAGAGTCTACATTACCTACTTACGTGATTATGTACCTACGTAGGTAAACCTAGCACGAAGCAACAGCCTCTGCAGAAACCTAAAAATTCTGAAAGGACCTGCTGTACTTAGTTTTACTTCTTTCGTATTACTGGTTTTTTCATAATACAACATAATACAACTTTTTCACAAAAAAGCTGTACTAGGTACTAGTATTGCACTGAGGTAGTAGTAGAGTATTAGTTTTAGTAGTGGTAGAGCTTTTTTGTGAGAGTCCGTCTGGAGAAGTGCATCATAGTTATTAGTATTACTGCCGCAAAGCAGTAGTGCTCGCATTGCTGTGTTCCGGTTTGAAGGGTAAGCGAGCCGGTGAAATTACAGGCACATGAGACTTTTCATCCTTGTCTCAGGGTGGCGGGCGCAGTGCAATGACACATAGGGTGCGTCCTAGGTGGACGTGACCTGTGTGGTAGGTAATGCATTGTTATAGGCAGAGGTTACCGCTTAACAGCTGGGTCATCTGCTTGTACCGTCATTTATGTCACGCCAGTCATGGTGTCACATACATTTTCGCTTGGAAACCCATAATGCATGTCGTTAATTATAAGACACGATATCGGTGGGAGATCCCACAGTCTACGGCTTTCCTTACCAAATAGTAGGTAATGTTTAGTTAATTAAGGTGTGTTTATATTGTAGTGTGAGCGCGTACGGTGACCACCACATCGTCTCCGCTGGCGGTCTCACCGTACTTACAAAAATACCAGAATGTAATTAAATGTGGATAACTTGAGCTTAGGGTTGGTAGAGATTCGATTTGGCCGGTCAAATCCGGCCTTCCCTATTAGCAACAAGGACAAGAACCCCCAAGTAACTAAGTAAGTAGTTACTATAAAATAAAAAATAAGTCCGTCTAATAACATAATTAGGTACAGTGTACCATTTTCTTTTTACTTTTAGGCATCTATTAGTGGCGGCTTGATTGGTGAGAGCGTATTAGTTATAGTTTTTGTTATTTGCCTATTGATAACCGTTTATGCCTTAATAAAAATAAAATCCCACTAATATCATAAATTCTTGACGCAGGAGGTTGCAGGTTCAATTCCTGTCTCGGAGCAAATATTTGTACGATAACATAATATCTATCTATGTATTGTATTAAATAATCGTATATAAGTTATCTAGTACCCACAACAAAAGCTCTGCTTAGCTTGGGGCTAGATAATGTTGTGTGAACTGTCCAGCATTATTTATTTATTTAAATGTCAAATTTACGGTGTTTGGATGTTTGTATATTTGCTACTCAATCAGATAGATTATTGATACACCTGGATTGAGCTAAAAGCTACTTTTAATCTTTATAAAACGCGAGGGAAGACGCGGGTGGACACTAAGTAAATAGTAAATAAATCAAAACCATCTACTATACAGTAGAGGACTCTACTCTCTATGTTACTGACGTCACTAAATTATTTGTATGATATGATAACTAGCACACATTATATCATAAATACACACGGAATTACACAAATAATATTTAAGAGTTAAGAGCTATAATAATATCTATAGGTAATATATATCACTTAGTTATAAGGTAACTGGTACCTAGGTATATCAACTTATAATATGTCATTCAATATCCAGAAGCTCTTCTTACTCTACTCTACCAGCCAACGGATATACCTATAGACCAACCTAGAGCATTGCAGGCCTCCGTAAGACCAACAAGAGACTAGTTACCTAGCAATTTTAGCAGCTGAGCAATTTTCGTACACGTTCTATTTATTTATTTGAGTTTAGCAACTAGATAACACCTAAATTCTAAATGCTATTCTGAATGCTATATGTATAGTCTCCAAACTCAAAACAAATAAAAATGAATATGACTACGAAAATTCCCCAGCTGGGGCACCTTTCTCAAACTAACCAGCTACGAATTACGAGTTTATTTATTTTTTATTTATGATAACGTTCGAAAGCTTCGAAAACCGGGTATTAGATTTAGTTAATATGTCAATAACCGCTTGTCCGATTTCAATAAATAAGACGTCATACGATAGGTTATTAAATGGTCAACATACTATGTCCAACGGTTTTCGTAAATGTCATAGTTTATTGAATATTTAGAAAAAAGGCGAATTTGAAACAACATATGTTTTGGCCTTATTTTTTAATTTCGATGAAAATCTACGAAATTGTGACTGGTTTTTGTAAAAACCATAGTTTATTTAGTTTATTAAATATTTAGTAAAAGGCGAATTTCTTTGGATTTGGTGAAAATGATAGTGTAAATTACACCTAACTAAAAAGTAATGTATGACAAAGAATTGGGCGCTTTATTCACATGTCTTGAAGTTTTTGCTTGATCTTAATAATGGCTGTATGTTTTGAACCGTAATAGTTAGAAACTTGAAATTTTCACAGAATAAGAACTGCTTTAGTTTCTATCAGAAAACATAATAAAAATAAAATAAAGTAAAAATTATGCTATAATAAACTTTTGTTTTTGCTCGTGCTTAATAAGGGCTGTATTTTTTTAACCGTAATAGTTAGACACTTGAAATTTTTACAGAATATGTATTGCTGTAGTTTCTATAAGAAACACATAATAAAAATAAAATAAAAATAAAATTCATGAGAATAAACTTTTGTTTTAGCTCGATCTTAATTACGGCTGTATCTTTTGAACCGTAATAGATAGAAACTTGAAATCTGTATCTTTTGAATCGTAATTGTTTTAGCTCTTATTAAGATCGAGCAAAAACAAAAGTTTACTATATTTTATTGTTTACTTTATTTTATTTTTGTTATGTTTTATTGTAGAAACTATATCAGTACTTATTCTGTGAAAATTTCAAGTTTCTATCTATTACGGTTCAAAAGATACAGCTCTTATTAAGATCGAGCAAAAACAAAAGTTTACTATATTTTATTTTTTATTTTATTTTATTTTTGTTATGTTTTATTGTAGAAACTATATCAGTACTTATTCTGTGAAAATTTCAAGTTTCTATCTATTACGGTTCAAAAGATACAGCCGTAATCAAGATCGAGCAAAAACAAAAGTTTATTCTTATGAATATTATTTTTATTTTATATTTATTATGTGTTCTTATAGAAAATACAGCAGTACATATTCTGTAAAAATTTCAAGTTTCTAACTGTTACGGTTAAAAAAATACAGCCCTCATTAAGAACGAGCAAAAACATAAGTTTACTATGTTTTATTTTTTACTTTATTTTATTTTTGTTATGTTTTATTGTAGAAACTATATCACAGTACTTATTCTGTGAAAATTTCAAGTTTCTATCTACTACGGTTCAAAAAATACAGCCGTAATCAAAATCGAGCAAAAACAAAAGTTTATTCTTCTAAATTTTATTTTTTATTTATTTTTATTATGTTTTCTTATAGAAACTACAGCAGTACATATTTTGTAAAAATTTCTTCTAACTGTTACAGTAAAAAAAATACAGCCCTGATTAAGAACTAGCAAAAACATAAGTTTACTATGCTTTATTTTTTACTTTATTTTATTTTTGTTATGTTTTATTGTAGAAACTATATCACAGTACTTATTCTGTGAAAATTTCAAGTTTCTATCTACTACGGATCAAAAAATACAGCCGTAATCAAAATCAAGCAAAAACAAAAGTTTATTCTTATAATTTTTATTTTTATTATGTTTTCTTATAGAAACTACAGCAGTACATATGTACTGCTGTAGTTTCTAAAAGAACTGCTAAAAGTACTGCTGTAGTTTCTACAAGAAAACATAATAAAAGTAAAATAAAGTTTAAAATAAACAAAACCAAAAACGTATTTTGTCTGAAAATGACCTATTTTTGAATATATAATAAAATATGGTATTTGCAAAAACTTGTCCCAGTATTGTTGTTTATTAACTAAATTTAAAAATTTAAAAAGCAAAATACTGCTGAATAAATCGCTCAATTCTTAGTAGGTACATCACTTTTTAGTTAGATGTCATTTACTGCCATATTCAACAAAATCAAAACTTTTTTTTTTTAATTTTCATTTTTTCTAAATATTTAATAAATTATGATATTTACAAAAACCATTTTAAGACTCGATATGTCAAAGATTTTATTACCTATCGTATGACACCTTACATGTTTAAATCGGACAAGCGGTTATTGAGATATTAACCAAACCATATACCCGGTTTTTGCATCTTTCCCCTCCCCTCTCTCCCCCCTCCATCACTTTAGAATGCGACAACCGGTTTATTCTTGTTCAGAAGATCATGCTGAATACAATGATACCGGTTGTCGGCGCGGGAATAGTCTGTCCAACGGGAATCGACATTTGACGAGTTTTTGAGAAGTGGCCTCTACTATTACGTCAGACGAGTTTTTGTATGACGAGTTGGGGAACTACTCAAGATTTGGAATTTTGCAAATAGCACAACAATATGATGAATATTATTAGTTATTTATGGTGTTAGCAGATTTAACCGGCCTTTTGATTTTCTGTCTGGAATCTCTACTTGCGCTTTATAGACGGCTGCGCGCGCGCCGCTGTTTATTTAGTTGTTATAGACGTGTTTTTACGCAATCTGGAAGTCGTAAATCGTGAACACCAAATTATGTCGTTCATTCTTGATTCTAGTGTAGGTACCCTTGTTTATCCGTGATTCTCTCGCAACAATGCGTTATTGAAATGTTAAAAACATTTGACTAGGTATCCTTACCTATAAACTAGTGTCAACAATTAAACTGTTAATTTACATACATACATAGACGCGTGCCTCTCCCTCGAAAGTGACACGAGTCGTGGGAAATAGACGTTGCAAGTGGTGAGCTCATCGCCACCATTGCTTCCCACGACTGACTCTGCTATTGCTTTCTTCCAGTAATAATGATTCCTTAAATAAGCTGGCAGCCAGGAAAAATCAGAGGCCAACGAATCTTACAAACTAGTCCGGGTAATCCCGACATCCACGGGAGGAGATGGAGGAGCTATTCATGGGCCGGACACACCAAGGTAACCTTTAAATGGCATATTACTATAATTTTTTTCCTTACATTTTGGCGTTGACTATAATATGATTTGGGCTGTGTACCTTTATTAAAAGAATAAAAATGATGTAAAAAAAGTGTTACTTTAGAAACATTGGGCTGTGTACCTTTATTAAAAGAATAAAAATGATCTAAAAAAAGTGTTACTTTAGAAACATTGGGCTGTGTACCTTTATTAAAAGAATAAAAATGATCTAAAAAAAGTGTTACTTTAGAAACAGTTTTGTAAAAGGGCCTAATAATTCGCACAGAGGGGTGCCTTAGTTCGATGTGGAGGCGTATAAGCACTTTCACATAGTACTCGGTAAAAAAGCGCTTCCATAACAATGCGCATATGCATTATAATAGTACGCCTTGTTTTATTTCTTCTATTGAAACGCTCAGCGCAACGCTTTATCAACTCTCGCGCGATTTAGGCCTAAGAGGTACAAAGTACTAGGTAAAGTCATTGACATAGCCCACCGGATTAGCAAGGTGAAGTGGCAATGGGCTGGTCATATATGCCGAAGAACCGACAGCCGTTGGGGTAAGCGAGTTCTTGAGTGGAGACCGCGTCTTTGCAAACGTAGCGTGGGGCGCCCTCTGGCTAGGTGGAGCGATGATCTACGAAAGGCGGTGGGCAGAAGGTGGATGAGAAGAGCCGAACACCGGGCTCAGTGGCGCGAATTGGGAGAGGCCTATGTCCAGCAGTGGACTAGTGTGGGCTGATTATTAGGTACAAAGTAAAAACGAATACAAGGCCTAAGAGTAAAATGGATACGTGACAAGCGCTATTAAAAAGGTACGTCTTATAATTGAGTTTATTTTTTTTCAGTATAGTAGAGCCCCTTTGTGAAAAGGTTCGTCCGGGGTAGTACCACCTACCTATTTCTGCCTCTCAGTTAGTACTCCCATTGCTGTGTTCCAGTTTGAAGGGTACTAGTATCTTTGTCTCAGGGTGTCGGGCGCAGTTAAATGCCACGTAGGGCGCGCCCAAGGTGGACGTGACCAGTGAAGTAATGTATTGTTATATTAGGCAGGGGTTACCTCTTCACATCGGGGAGGGTCATCTTCTTGTTGTGTCATACATTAAAAAATAATTAAAATTCTTTTTTTTAGGCTCTGCACGGGTTGTGCATTTCCCATTTTCCAGTTATTTTTCATTTTCATAAGTGCATTTTTAATATAATTTGCAACATAATACTCCTTACAAGGCGTCAAAGTCAAAGTCGAATCATGCTTTAGTAAAACGGTGGCCGTTTTACTAAAACTTTGGTAGTCAATTTGCACCAATTTGAAAAGTCACGCAATTCACTTCCATTTCATTTCAATACACTTAAATGAGCGGCAATGGATTAAATTGTCTGGCGCTATACTATAATGAAAGGATGATGAAACAAAAATTACACAAAATAACTAAAAAAAATAGGATAAGAAATAAGATAAAAGTAGACGACGCCACTTATCGAAAATGGCCGGATAAGTAAAAAAAAAACAAAAAAAAAAACTCCTTTATGTGACGCAACCAACGGTTACAAACTTCAATAGATATATCTACTCATTTTATTGTTACTATATTTTACTCCTGTCAATACTAAATAGTAGCGTGGTAGATTGGTAGGTACTCTTGAATTGTTGG
This sequence comes from Operophtera brumata, assembly GCA_932527175.1. NCBI lineage: Eukaryota > Metazoa > Arthropoda > Insecta > Lepidoptera > Geometridae > Operophtera > Operophtera brumata. The sequence goes on from OW052239.1 coordinate 68,911,863, forward strand.
CACCTCAATCTTGAGTGAGAATAATATATAAGCAGTTATCATCAAAGTTATCTCAAACAACAATTACTTATTTGCCTAACAAAAGGTGAACCAAGTCTCTATCAAAACAAGATCCTCCTAAAATCGATATCGAAATGCGCAACAGTTTCGATAATACAAAGCCCGCATCGGGTATAGAACCCACACCCCGGGGGTAATGCGGCGAATAATCCACCTCGCGCGCCACTGTGCCTCGGGCACAATACGATATCTACCTATAATCTGCAAAAACTAACAATATACACCACCAAATCAAAACTACAACAAGCCAACGTATTCTGAACCTTACATTAACGGCATATGAGCTGTAATTTTCATTCATAGTTACAACTTTGCGGACTTTTTTACTGCAAAACGTTTTATTTACGATTTGTAAAAGTAACGTGTTTCGCGACCGATTTAATTCAATTTGTTAACAATGCTGCGAGTATTTTATTAAACTATTGGTGGTCTATCTTTTTGGAGCAAGTGAGTGTCTTCGTTTGTATTGTTTTTTTATTCTATTATAAAAAGTGTAGCGCTCATTGTTCGCTCGCATATTTTTTATCTGATTTTAATCTGATCTTTCAACAAAATGCAGCCAAATAGCCAGCGCCAAATCTAAAGAAACTAAATGGTCTAATTGTAAATATTACGATTTTGTATGTCCTCAGACAAAGAACTGGCCAAGCGCGTGTCGGACCACGTAGGGTTCCGAAGACATGTCACGATAACCTGAAAGTTTGAATCTATTGGGGAAGTTTCAATCGAGTCGACTGTAGCTTTATCCATATTGCTTTTTAGGGTTCCGTAAGCAAAAATTACGGAACTCTTATAGATTAGCCATGTCTGTCTGTCTGTCTATCTGTCTGTCCGTGAATATCCCCAGCCACTTTTTTCCGAAACTATAAGAGCTAGGCTGTTGAAACTTGGTAAGTAGATGTATTCTGTGAACCGCATTAAGAATTTCACACAAAAATAGAAAAAAACCAGTAAATTTTTGGGGTTCCCCATACTTAGAACTGAAACTCATTTTTTTTATATCGATACCATACGTGCGGTGGTGTCTTTGGATAGGTCTTTAAAAATGATATTGAGGTTTCTAATATATATTTTTTCTAAACTGAATAGTGTGCGCGAGAGACACTTCCAAAGTGGTAAAATGTGTGTCCCCCATCCCCGCCCCCCCCCGTAACTTCTAAAATAAGAGAATCATAATACTAAAAAAATATAATATGATGTACATTACCTTATAAACTTCCAACGAAAATTGTTTTGAACGAGATCTAGTCAGAAGTTTTTTTTTATACATCAAATCGTAATCCATCCAAGAACTTTTATATTATGTTACTTGCTGCTACGGAACCCTTCATGGGCGAGTCCGACTTGCACTTTGCCGCTTTTTTATTCATTATACATTAATTATTACCCCATTTCACCCCTTCAAGGGTTTTTCTGGATGAAAATATACCTATAGCTCAATACAGGTCATAACCTATCTATGTACAACATTTCATCTAAATCAGTTCAGCCGTAATTGAGTAATAATAACCAACATCTAAACATCTAAACATAGTGGGATGGGACGGGATTACAAACCCGACTATTACTCTTAAATTAGTAAACCCTACGTAGCAGTGATAATGGTCCTTGTAATTTAATTTACTATGTATGTATGTATCAGCCGCGGCTTCGCTCGCGTTTCACAGGATAAAAAGTAGCCTATAGCTTAATCCAGGTCATAATCTATCTGGGTACCAAATTTCATCGAATGAAATCGGAATAGCCGTTGCGGCGTGATTGAGTAACAAACATCCAAACATCTAAACATCCAAACATCGTAACTTTGTCATTTATGATGTAAGTGGGATTGGAGTAGCGCGTTATCGGCCTAAAAATAGACCCCTCCATCTCCTCCCGTGGATATTATAAAAGCCTACTAAGGTATTACACCAGGTGATGGGCAGCAGCATCTACCTGCGTATTCAACACCAATAATGCGATCACCAATCCACCTGCCAAACGTGTTGATTATGGCAAATCCCCCCCATTATATTTAATGGGGGTGGCCTCGTTCAACAGTGGACGTCTAAAGGCTATGATGATGATGCTACTATTTGAAATTCTTTTCAAGTATTCCCAATTAGTAGTTTAGCCGGTAGTTGAGACACTTGACTCTAACAATAATGTCCACTTTAAAGCTTCGTACATCGGAAATGGTTCTCTGTATAAAAAAAAATTGCATAAAACCCTAGTACCATTTTTGAAAGACCTATTTACAGAAGAAATGCAATGTTTAAAAAATAAAATGCACTCTAAATATAGGAATTGGAGGCACTCACTGTTTTTTTTTAGTTTGTTTCTTAACTTTGTAGGCGTCTCCAATTTGTATTACCATGCAAAATTTCAGCATGATAGCACTAAACGAGTAAAACGGCTCTGACTCTGGACGGACAGACAGACGAGCAGACGGACATCGCGAAACCATAAGGGTTCCCTGTTGGACTTCGGAACCCTACAAAAGTGGGTAATAATTTGGGCACTGGCTGAATCAGGGGTCTTAAAGTACAATGCCACTAAACTCGAGATAGGTTAATTTAATGTGAACAGTCCGGGACTCCGGGGCCTGGTAGGCCCGCCACCGGGTCTGACACGGACGTGGCAAAAAATCAAACTGACTTGTCATTTTGACACCATTCATCCCGCCCGGACGGACCTCGTTTTTTGCCTCATCATAATAGTTAAGAGCTCAACTTACAGCCCTATTCCAACGAGATATGGTCTAAAATGCATCTGTGACAACCGTGAACAGATTTTCTCAGCAATATTTCTTAATGGCATCCATTCATGTCATTCGCTGTGTAAACAAAGACCTTTCTCAAATGTGTAAATTAATTTTCAGCGATATTTTGGAAAGGAAATAAAGGATTTAATAAATCCGGACCCGAAAAACAGCAAAGTCACTCGTGTTGACTTTGTAGCTTTGGTTTTCTTGTTTCGTTAAAGATTCGTTGGTTATTTAGACGATGAAAACTAGATTCTCAACGAATTTTGAGGCATTTTTCTTGTTTTTAATAAAAACTAAAGTTCCTATTTGTTCTATTATCAATTTTATCCATAGATTTTTTCTCATATTTGATGTATTACTTAGAAGATAGTATGCAGTAGTATAGATCAAAATTAATAGAACAGCAAGTGGTGCGCGGTAGGTCGAGATCGCATTCACACAATGCTTGGATTAGCGCAGGTTTGTGCCCTTTGTGGGCATTGTTCGTGTGTTCAGTATGTTCACAGTATGCAACTGTGGACCAACCATAGTACACTGACATTCAGTGTTACAAATACAAACATAGAGGCATTGACTTCTAGCTGCGTATCTTCGGCGTGTTTTTACCCGACTACGACAAAGGAAAAAGAAAGGCTTAAGTTTTACCCGTATATGTATGTATGTATGTTTGTATTTACGTATTTCCACCATAGCGCCTAAACTACTCATTCGATTTTGATGAATGAGGTATCAAGCGATTTGTTATTACGTGGGTGACATAGGCTTCATTTTTATGAACAAATAGTTTACGAACAAAATCAATATGATGGATGTTACATTCAAAAAAGTGGGGCTCTGTATTTTTTGCTATATTATCGGGTGGTATGTCAAATGAAAGAGTAGAAAATTCTGAGATTAAAGGAATTTTTATTAACATTTTGCATGACATTGCATACGCATGATATATGAATATATTGTACATACATAAGTACCTACCTAATGTTATGGTAGTAGTCGGGCTATAGTTTTTATAACTTTTTACGTAAAAATTTACTACTCATATTCATAAGTTGTGGTACCGTTTGTTTGTACTGTGTCAGTATTACGCGTGGCTGGCGCCCGCGCCGCGACGTGCTGCGGGCGCTATCACCTCTCAACACGAAGCCCACCCCTTTCATACTCTCATTTTCGATTCGAACCAATTCGTAACTGTCTGCGGATCAGCATATTTTACCGCACTCCTTTGTCACGAACTTCAATTGAGTTCGGTATCAGTAAATTAGATGGGGATGAGCCGTCTATTCATTCTGCAAATACGTTTTTTACAATTGCAATTTAGTTTTTTATCTGCCGGCAGCAGTACCTGCTTCGTTGCGCGATGACGACCGCACCGCCTCTGTGCCGCTAGGCCCTCCACGATCTTTAGTAGGTACAAATGTATTTTAGCGATTCATTATGATTTTTATTTTGAGCGCGGATGCGTCAACTGCCAAACTGAACGCATAAATAGTGTGAAACGGAAGTATGGGATCGATTTGTGCCCGGCCCGCTCATCAATCCATCAGCAGCGGCGGTCTGATCAAGCGGTTGTCGCGAATCGGCCCATGTGCCACCGGATTTGACGGCACCTGACTCAATATGAAAACTTGGACTTTATATCAAAGAGTTCCCGCGAAACATACTCGTATGAGCTGGATCCGGCCGCTTTACGCGAACCGTTTTGAAGAGTTCTACGAAATCTAATATATATACTTATCGTAGTAAAAATATGTATGGTATAAAAAGTCGAATGAAGTAAAAGCTGAAAGGGAAGAGCCAAGCATCTTAGGGTGGACGCTTACCTCTGTTAGGTACCTGGACCAGTTGAGCTATCTTAAGATCGTTTGCAACGGTCTTTAGGTAGCTCACCTAATCCATTTGTATTTTTACCTACTTGTAATAATTGTCTTACTATTTCTGTTAAAAAGAGGTTTGTATTAATTAATCAATAAAAAAATCGTCATAAGTCATTAGTAGCCGTAAGACGTCCACTATTTTACGAGGCCAATTAAACCGAAAATATAATTTATTAAATCGGAATAGCCATCACGGAGTAATCGGTGTAAAATCAATATACCTATATCAATATCAATCAATAACCATAGCTGACGATTGGATAAACTCCTTTTTTTAAGTCGGTTAGTAATTACCGTTAGTGGCGGATCCAACGATAGACGGACATCCAAACTTCCAATGAGTTTTTTCCATTACTCCATATTCCAGTTTATCTAAAGAGAGCCTAAAAAATACCTCCTGTATTTCAGAAACTGTCACACGTTTTCGACAGATCATCAGTTCCCCTCCATCCGTGAATATATCCGTGGATGGTGGATGGATGTCTCGGTCGAGACTTCAAAGGCAGGATTAATTGAGCAATCATGGCGTCCGTGACGTCACCACGGGCAATTGCTAAAGACACGTGCGATTTGCTTTTGTTCTTCACGGCTGTCTTTTATAGTTAGCGTAGAACAATAACTGAGGTTCTGCAGTGGCCATTTTTTTAAGAAACGTTTCAATATTTATTTTATTGTGCTTTTTAAAGTTGTATCGTTTAATTTTGGTGGCATCTTAACCGATGTAGGTAACATATGTATAGAGCTAAGTAGATATAAGTGTATTGCGTGTCTTTTCGGAATGGTGGATTTTGTCCTTGAAAGAAAAGAATAGAATTAATTATACCTAGTCGGAGACTTTAATGTAGACCTGCAGTCATCAAAAATAGAAAGATTATAATAAATAAATAAATAAATAAAATAAATAATGCTGGACAGTTAACACAACATTATCTAGCCCCAAGCTAAGCAGAGCTTGTGTTATGGGTACTAGATAACTGATATACTTAATACACAATATATAACATAGATAGATATTTTTTATTATACATAGAAAATACCCAGAACACCCTGAACAAATATCTGCATATCGCACAAATATTTGTTCCGAGGCAGGAATCGAACCCGCAACCTCCGGCGTCGCAGGCGAACGTTCGCCCGCCCCGCCACAGAGGTCGTCGATAAAGTATCAGTGTTATGACATAAATTATCAATTTTATAAAGCGCGAATAGCTAAGTCATCGGCCAAATCTGTTGACAATATTTATTCCAATTGTGATACCTAGAATATGCCAGTTATTCATTATTTAGTTCCAACCATGCTGACCAATTAATTGAAGTCCCAGGTTCAGTACTTCAAATTACCTCTAGTAGGTACTATAAAGTACTAAAGAGAAACTACAAACAAGAATAAATAGGTATCTTCAAAAATAAGTTGGTAGAAGACCACGTTTTTTTTTTTTTTTAATACTGATGATCCTAACGACAATTATAATACATTATTTGGCATTATAAAGCGTAATATTGACATTTTCTTTCCTGTTCATAATAAACAAAGACTAGGCCACTAAAGGCATACAATAAGCAGAGATTACATGTATGGCCTATAGGTATTACAAAAATCTATTACTTAGTGTGTTAGTTTCTTGTTTAATTATAGGGTTAGCAAATATAAAAAGAGCTAATTTATAAAAACCGGCCAAGTGCGAGTCAGACTCGCGCACGAAGGGTTACCATTATCTATAAAAACGGCAAAAGAATCACGTTTGTTGCATCGGAGCCCCTAAAATATTTATTTTATTCTAATTTTTAGTATTTGTTGTTATAGCGGCAACATAAATACATCATCTGTGAAAATTTCAACCGTCTAACGGTTGAAACACGGAACTACAAACCTAAAAAACTGACGGTCCAAGGGCTTAGATATATGATTGATCATAATATGTACAATGTCTCATGGAGTTTGGTGAAATAATAACCAAAATAGAGGTAATCTTCGTTCACGTTCAAAAGGGCCTATACTTCTTTATCATATTTTGTTTTTCATAATATTATATTAGCGGGTCCACAATATGTTATCTTGTCCCAGATTTTGGATTGGTCAAAAAATGTATGATTTTTCTTTTCTCTTTCTGTAAAAACAGTAGAGAATATAAAATTCTACGTCAATTTGTCAGACCAATCACGTTTCGCAATAAACCACCCTTATCTAAGGTTTAATATGAGCCGAGCTCACAGTAAGACTCAGGGAAATAGTTGCAAAATGAAGTCTCTGTTATTTCTACGGGATAAAGTGGATCCGCCGGCGGCGGTAGTGAACAGCTGCAATTTGGATTTAGCCTCCACGCCTAATTTCGGTCGGTAGGTTTATTTTAACATTACATACACACACACAAATATCCCTTGTGTAAACACATCGCCCCTAAAATTGGCATCGGATGGGAAGGAAGAGCCTATTTTGTATTGTTCTTTTCTATTGTAATAAATAAATTCGTAGTCTGTTATTGTAAGAGTAACATTCAAACTTTATATGAGACTTTTCCTAGAGTATAATTATTGCACGACGAAAAAAATTATTTTAATGCCATTATTATAAATAATATTATTTATTTCCTTACACACACGGCTTTGCACGTTTGGTAACGCGCATAATCTATTTTATATCTATTTATTTTATTTTATATCTAAGTTAAGTTAGATATAAGTAGGTACTTGGTTTTTGCCTTTTGTAGGTATTACCTATTATGTTTTATATATATTTTTTTATTTGTCGTGTTTCATTTCTCCTATCCATGTGTGCCGTTCCAAATAAAGAATTGTTATTCTTTTCTTCTTCTATTTTCTAGCATTATTATTGCTATTCAGCGTGGCAATGCAGCCAGCAGCATCTTAGGGATGCTTCCGTCTGGTTGTGATTTCGATCAATTGAGCAATCTTTGAATCGTTTGCTGCGATCTTTAGGAGGCTCAACAGTTTCATTAGTATATAGAAATGTTGTATTTATACCTACTTGTATTAGTTGTTATTCTTTCTGCAAATAAAGACTCTAGAAGGAAGTCTTTATTAGGCTAGAAAGCCGTAGTAGCCGTGTAGTTTTCATTGATATCGGTTTAGCTGTTCCGATATGAAGGCGTTTGAGTACGAATGCACTTTAAAACATCTAAAACATTCATTTGAATAATCCCACTTTAACATAAATGATAAAGTTACGATGTTCGGATGTTTGTATGTTTGTTACTTAATCTCGTCGAAACGGCTGAACCGATTTCGATGAAATTTGGTACCCACTATAGATTATGATTTGGATTGAGCTTATAGGCTACTTTGTATCCTAATAAAATGCGAGAGAAGCCGCCGGAGGACACTAGTAAAATAATTTTACTTAATATTTATTTATTAGACTAACATAATTCCTAGGCCTTATTTATACAATCTTTAAAAAAACTACTATGATGTTTTCACAACACACGTGAAATTGCAATATGCAACATATGCTATTAATAAGAATATTTTTATAAAAGTGCAGTTTTTGTTGATACTTTTCCGCACCTACGAGTATAATAACTTATTATACTTATTATTAATAAGTAAAGAAATAAAAAATAACACTTGCAGTATGAGCCATGATGCACCAACCAATGTTTCAAGAATTTAAACCCTTTCTATGGTTGGGAACAGAAAAAAAACTGTTAGTTGAGGAGCGTGTGGCCATTTTACTTAGTACACCATTTGGGTGTAGGCATGCGTCGAGCGAGAAACATGCTCATTCACATTTCGCGATTTAGAAGAAAATAACCTTAAACCACCAATTGTTGTAGTTTTGCCACGAAATTGCCTCATTTATGGTCAATTACTTTATTTTACTCAACCTGAAATAAGAGAATAGTATTCTTACTTTTGTGACTAGAACGCGATTGGTCATCTCCGTACGGTGGCGTCGTCGGGGCTTTCTTCTTGTCCACCATCCATTTGTTGTTCTTCCTCATCATCATCATCATCAGCTCTTAGCCAACCACTGCTCCTCCATAAAATACAATGGAGATATTTGCCATAATCACCATGCTTGGCAGGCGGATTGGTGGTGATTAATCATGTTGAGTACTCAGGCGGACGCTGCTGCCCAAACCCAGGTGTAATCCGTTTGACAGGTCTTACTAAATCCACGGGTGGAGATGGAGGGGTAAGCAGCGGGAAGTTACACGTTAGTTATTTTAATTAGTAACGAAATACATCCAAGCTATAGAAAATCGAAATGGAGTGACCTGGCTTTCTCGTTGCTCTTGGTATAGGGACACTGGGTGTAATACTCACTAGTAGAAAAATAGATGCTTTGTGCTGTGAGAATGGCAGTCGAATGTAAATACATTTCATGGGAAAATCTCCATCTTGGTTTTTAGATGCGTTGATGAAACAGACAGCCATTTTATTGGCCGGCAGGCGTTCGAGTCCCAAACCGGGCTTCAAAAAATTGAGCCCCTGAGGGCCCAATTTTTTTAAACCAGTTGTATTTAAATTGTTAACGACTGTATCATAGCCGTCACTTTTGACACTTTTGGTATTCTACTAACTTCAGTGGTTTTTCAATTGCATTATAATTGTGAAAATATTTCTTCGTGTAAATTCTTAAAACCATAAATTTTGCAGACTACCACTTTTAATGACAATTGTAATTGAATTGTAATTGCAGAATGGCTTTTCTTTAAATAATAGTAGAACTGAGAATTGATTGGATGTAAGTTTAGCCAACGAGAATCTGTTTTGTGCAATCAAGCGGCTAATTCAGATTTTACAATACGGAACAGGGTATAATCTCAGGCCGCACACACTACGGCAATCTTAGGAACCGATGACTAGGTACTAGCTTTATCAGTAGTCTTCCCACGAGCTCCTGTACTAACCAGACAATATTTGGTTTTACCTTTCAATAAGTTCGGCAGTGGAGTGCAATGTGGCGAGCACATGCGCGCAGACTCAGCGCTGGTTTGTAAACACGCTTATACCAGGACGATTTAGTGACCACGATAGTATAATCTTTGTGAAGATGTGGCCATTAAATACGCTGTAAGCATCGTAACCGATGTTTACGTGGTTAGTAAAATAATCAAAGTGAAAAATTAATGTCACAGGGCTTTTTACCCGACTACGGCAAAGTCTATTCTATAGAGATAGATAGATTAACAGTTTGTTATTAAGAACAAAGATAAAATAAAAAAAAAACTCACTAGTAAAGCAAAACAATATTTTTTAGGGCCTCTTATAGGCGAATATTGAAACCGTGAAAGTTATTGAAAAATTATACCAGAAGTTACAGGCTCGATTTTGAAAATAACAACTTACTTTTTTATTTTTTCAGAAATATATAGTTTTTGTAAATAGTAATGCTTTTTTGTGTTCTTTGTTTGATCACTATGGATCGTACAAGTTTTCTTTCGCGAGGTCAACCGTTCGTAGACTGGTAGTGTAGACAATTGGTTTTGTAAGGCGGACTCTGTTATTTTTGTGCATAAGCTTGGACAACAAAACTTCACTACACTTGAATATCCCACATATTGTATCAATGCAGCCAGCATCTTAGGGACGCTTCCGTCTGGTAGTGCTAGGTGCTAGCTAGCTGATACGGTTATCTGATTATTTGTATCGGTCTTTAGATTTAGCTATTACATGTACTAGTGTCCACCCGCGGCTCAATCTAGGTCATACTTGAGCCCTGACTTCTGGCCGAAAGGGGTGAAGTTCTGGCGGTTCAAGGGCCGCCTGTCACGTGATCCCCCGGGCCTCGACGCGTCGGCGATCACACGTGTGTTGTGTAGGTTATAAATAAAGTGTTTTTATACCTATGTATGTTAGTTTCTAAGGTATTTATGTTGATATGGGCTTATTGTTTAGGTTTAGTGCATTTCTCAATAAGTAATTTTGAGAAATGCACTAAATAAAATTAATAGTGAATTTGAATAAGTACATCTGGTGTATCAAATTTCACAGAAATCGGATGAGCCGTTTCGGCGTCACTGAGTAACAGTATTTTATTATGTTAGTAGGATTATTTCTGCAGGTAAATCAAGTATTTTTATTAACCTATAAATATTGGTTCTAATATGTATGTACACAGCATGGGAAGTTGCAAGAAGAAGTAGATGAATATACAGTATATCTTTTGCTTGAGGATTACGTTGCTGCTGTGGTTAGGGTGCGGGCACACATTGCACGTGCCGGTGTTGTTGCAGAGTTGTGGCTAATTACTCGCTGCAGAGCCGCTGTGCTGTATACTTTCGTACATGGGCTCGGTGATAAGATGTAGCGTTCAAAAGTGTATCCGAACTGAACTGAACTAAAGGTTCAGTTCACCACCCGCGACGTGGTTCCACCATCGTACCTCTGGACACCGGAGGAGGGCATTAACACATCTTTGACACGTGGGTATCTTTTTTAGTATTTAGTATTTATTTATTTATCCATCAATAACAATACAACAGATGTAATTACCCTGTCATGATGTAGCAGGTTACATATTTTGAATCTAAAAAACTTACATACTAATAAATTGCAAATGGTACGTGTAGTTTTTATAAAGACATAGGTATAATCTTCAAAAATAAAAAATAAAACGAAATCGGTTCATCCGTTCGGGAGCTACGATGGGACAGACAGACACACACACACAGACACGTCTAACTTATAACACCCCTTCGTTTTTCGTTGGGTGTTAAAAATAAGTAATATACAAAATAAAAGTATACTATTATAATACAACTGTTATACATTAACACATATTCACATTTTGATATGTTTTGTGTTTGTTTAAAGATGCCTTATTGGCTGAATTTTATGTGTTATTTCATTAATCATTTTTATTATTATCAATAATAAATTTTTCAGTTTTTGACGATGTAATTGCTAATTTTTTCATTAAATGTTGGTAACATTCATTAGTCTGTTTTTTTATTATTGTTTTTTGTTGTTACAGATCGTTCACAAAAGCAAGGCACTTTTTCGCCGTGATGTTGGCACTAGTGCTTGTCAATCTGTTGTTGTCAATTGTTGTTAATTGTCATAGACTGCTCCGGTCGTTTTTGTGATAATATTGAATATTTTTCGCATTAATCATGCCAAAGCCATTTGGAAGCAATGCAAGAGATATTGTGTTGAAGGTGCGTGCCCTTTGTAAGAGAGAAAAGGGAAACAAAGCCCTGTTAATTCCACTCAATCATATGACAGGTTAGTAAAATAGGGATACCAGCTTCCGAGACAATGTTTTTAGTATGGGTTATTAGAATTTACTGACATAACGAATTAAAATAAAGAAGACATATCTCAGTGATTTAAATTTATTTCTTTATGATATAGTCCTTATTTGTGTTTTTATAAATATTAAATTGTATAGAATAATACAAATTTAATGTATCTATTACAGGCATTTCGGAGAGAAGCGTTAGTAGAATATCTAAAGAAGGTGAAGTTGCTGCCTCTACCACTCTACTCTACCCCCTACCACTGCGACTTAAATGCAATTGAGTTTATATGTGGAGTCTTCTAAAGAGACGAGTAGCAAGCAATAATGTCGGCCAAGAAGCTGGGAATATCGTGAAGTTAACTGAAGATGCTATTTCATCTATAACCCCTCAGGATTGGCAAAAACAGTGTGAACACGTAAAAAATTTAGAAGGCATATTTTATGAACGTGATGTCTGCACGGATTATATTACTGATAAATTCATAATTGAACTAGGAAATGACAGCAGCACAGATACGGATACGACAGATGATGATGACATTTATGCATGATGATTATGATGATTCAAAAATCATCGAAACATAATGTCGCTTTTGTATTAGAAGTTCCGGGTGTTTCTAAATGTTGTATCTTTATATTAATTTTCTATTTATATCGGTATTTTATTATATATTTTGATTGACATGTCGTATGGGTCTTATTAGGGTTCCGTAGCCAAATGGCAAAAAAACTGAACCGGCTAGCTAAAAACAATTATTGACGTGAAAAATCGTCGCATCACGGAATCATACGTTCAACTTGAAGATAAAGTCTTTGCCGACATAGATGAAAGAAAAAGTACAAAATTCTAAGTCATATAAAAGTTGAATAAAATTTTCAGTCGAAAACACCAGTACTTTGTTATTTTTTTTCACATAGTTAATGAACAGGTACGTTTGTACATTCACTTTACAGATAAAATGACAATGAATGACATATTTTTCAGTAAGTACATAACATTGGGCCTCTATGAGGAGAAAGCCTCCAAATAAGACCAATGCTGTAGGTATACGCCTTAGTTATAATACAGCGTACACGCTCAGCCTATGAGTGCGTCCGCCGCCTCTGTCTCTGAGCATTTGCGCCCGCTCTTTGCATTCGCCTTATGCAAACAAACGGCACTAAGTATACCCACGGCTTAGCACCGCCGCGACGCGCCGCCGCGCCGCCAGACACTTGAAGTTTCGAGTGACAAATTTCTTAGTCTCCAAGTATCTCTATGTAAACGCCATTTTTAGTTTGTACCAACAGTAACCAAGTATATAAGATACCAAAATAATTCAAGTAATTTAATAAATGTAATTGTTTTACTTCGACTTATATGCTATTATCTATGTATAAAACATATTTATTCTAAAAACATACACTTAATATATATACTTAAAATACCTAAATTTATTATTAATAATTATTTTCGAAAAAATTACCACATAGGTCACGTGCACCTAGGACGCACCTTATGTAGCATTGAACTGCGCCCGCCTCCCTGAGATATAAATATGAAAAGTGTGCCTCACCCTTCAAACCGGAACACAGTAATGCGAGCACTACTGCTTTGCGGCAGAAATAGGGATGGAGGTAGTACTTACCCGGACGAGCTCTACTACTACAAAAGTTATATAAAAACTTAATATTATTTGAAAGCAGCTTTTCTATCAAATATATCTGAACTCTCCAATTCTAGATAAATAAGATGTTATTTATCCAAAAAGATAAACAAATAAACACGAAGCGCCGAGAGTCGAGACTGACTTGACACCGCTCTGTTTATCTTGTATTTTAACCATATCGCGTACAAAATAACCAAGTAGTGACTTACAGAAAATAGTGAGTATAATATACCTCGCCCTTAAACAAACTTCTCAAATAAGTACTGGTATTTCGTATCAATTTATTTTAGGATTAGCGTTCGAGATTTTCTCGTCATTTGGCGGTGGTACGAAGCTACGAGAACTTCCACGGGCACTAATAATCTTGATTAATCGAAGCAAAGTGAACTGAGCGTACCGTTGTGGTAGTCCCTATCAATTTCCTATAATTGTTTTCAGCCCTGCAAGACATCTGACGCACTATCATTCGTTTCCTTAGAAAATTAAAAAAAACTGTCTGGCGCCAATATATATATATATATATATATATATATATAATCAAAGTTCGTTCCATTACATTAAGGCGATAATATATGTAAAATTTGGCGCATTTAATTAAACATATTTTCTCAACAATCTTTATCGAAAAATCTACAAAAAAATATATATGTAAGTATATCTATAAAAATCTATCTATATATAATATAGAAATCTACAAAACAATGTATATATCTAACTTTTGAAACTATCATGGTTATGTACATAATTTTCACTAGAAACGGGAAAAGTGTGGTACCTGCTACGCGTCCGGACACCGTTAGTGTTGTGTGTCGAGTTGGTGTGAATTGTGACAATGAAACCGATGGTAGTGGTATCGTTCGTAATAAAAGAGTGAGAAAGAGGGTAGATCGATATATCTGCCAATAACATCTACTCGCAAAGACTTTAGTCAGTTCTCCCGTGATCATGGCGCATGCAACTGTGCCGAAATATCGGGAACATATAAAACTCAAAAATCATGGTAAATATCCCGTTTCTAGTGAAAATAATGTATATATCTGTTTGTATACATATAACAACAACATGTATACAAACAAACAAGTATATACAACATATAAGTATACAAAATTTAAAAAAGGCATCTTTTAATGTAAGAAATAAATTGGCAAATAGCCTCTGTTTTTATAGTTACAACCTTTTTCTCCTAAACTTAAGATAAGATAAGATGTTTTTATTGCCTTCAGTATGTATAAAGCCGCGAGGGCCTTGTTTTTATTTTTGAAAATTATTTTCCTAATGATTTTTAAATAAAGAAAACGTTATTTTTGCTCACTTTTCGTTTCGCGAGTGCTATGCTGTCACTTTTTACCTTACCTGAACTTTAATGAGTTAGCCAGTGACATAATTTAGAGTCCATCACAGACGCTTTAAAATAAAAACGGGAAATTTAATTCACCAGGTAACATCCTAACATAGTACGACTGCTCCATATTACCTACATCCCGTTCAGATGCTGCCCCGTATCAGATATTACTATTAGTTAATTGGCAAAATCAATTCACAACAAAAGAGATAGCCACACTGTCCGTCATATTGAATATTAAATATGATTTATTTCAAAATTAATTTCATACAAGTTTGTCAAAGCTTTGATTGACACTTCTCCAAAATAAACAACGAACGTGACTGCGACCTCCATCCACCATCCAGTATTAATTATCTATTTTATATGAAATCTCATTGTCGTAAAGAAAAGCGGGCGGGCGTGCTCAATTTTCGAGTCGTCCGATTATCCAAATAAGCAATCTGCTGGGCAAACATCGCGTCCCGAGACGGTCCCGAGACGGTCACGTCACGTAGGTGGACGGGCCACACCGAATTCAATGCGCCCTAACAATGTGCGTCACTTGTCCTCAACTAAATCTGGTCAGTTTTGACATGTTGTCATGTTTTTATTAACGCCCGCTGTCAATGGGCGACGATTTCACGGGTGAGAGAATGCCTAATTTGCCACAATGGCCGCACTCCTAAATCCTATTGTGGTGAATACGAATTCACTGTTCTGTTATTGCGACGCGCTGACAACGGAGATTAAGATTTATTTATTAATTACTGCAGTGTGAGACTGGCGAATTTGTCGATCCGGCTTTTTTGCAGTTGTATAACTGACTTACCGATAATATTGTTGGCGTTTCCTGAATAAAGATGATTAGTTTTTTTGTGAAGAAAGAAAAAGAAAGAGTTCGTCCGGGGAAGTACTATCTCCATATCTATTTCTGCTGCAAAGCAGTAGTGCTCGCAATGCTGTGTTTTGGTTTGAAGAGTATGGGTGCCGGTGAAATTACCGCTGAAATGTTCGTGATCGAGCTACAGGTGGGCTCCCCTGAAGTATGGTAGTAGGAGCTTTTTTGTGAAATAAATAAATAAATAATTAATAATTAATCCGGGGAAGTATTATACTACCACCGTACCTGCTGTGTTCCGGCTTTTAGGGTAAGGGTGCCGGTGAAATTACAGACACATGAGACTTTTCACCTATATATATATATATATATATATATATATTTATTTACAGAAAGAATAATACAAGGTATGTACAAAATACATATGAAACATATATATATATATATATATATGTGTCTCAGAGTGGCAGTGCCGCATAGTGCACGTCCTAGGTGGACGTGACCTATGTGATAATCCACTGTTCATAGGCAGAGGGTACCGCTTAACATCAGTGGGCCATCAGTTTGTTCCATAATTTTAAGTTGTAATGCTATTTTTGCAAAGTCTTTCAATAATATACAGGCGGTCTTTGTAACCGTAGGTAAATTAATGACGACACAACAAAAATTGGCTTACAAAAGTATCAGTCCTAGAATATTTGTTTTGCTAAAATGACTGATGATTTTAAATCGTAAATTTTGTGTAAACCCTTGTCAATGCTAATATAACTGTATTTGTAATAATATGAACCTACTTGTTTTCGGACCGTTAAGAAGCTAGAGCTCACACAAAGAACCTTGCGATCCAGTACACATAATGATGCGGAGATACGGAACAGATAGCTCAGAGTGAAAAATATAATTCACAGAATATACTGCATTGGACTCTACATTCGACTCCACATTCGACTCTACATTGGACACTCATTCGACTCTACATTCGACTCCACATTCGACTCTACATTCGATTCTACATTGGAATCTACATTCGACCCAAAATTCGACCCTAAATTCGACTCTACATTTGACTCTACATTCGACTCTACATTCGACTCCACATTCGACTCTACATTTGACTCTACATTCGACCTACATTGGACTCTTAAGGGCGCCGTAAGGGGTCGGGTGTAACGATTTTGATGAAATGTCTACACAGATAGATTCTTACCAAGAGTATTTGAAACGGTATATTTGGGTCACATTTGAAAGGTGGACTATCTCTACTTACCTCAACTCGAGCGATTTAATTCAGGTCGTTGCGCGGGCAGCGCGCCTGCGCTAAACCCTCCACCTTATCGAGCGCCCCAACCCTTATATACCTCCCAGCTATGTACCAACAATCAATATAGCGCTACCTAATGTTATAAGCAACCAAGGCTACGCTCGCACAACCAGGGTCGTGGTTAGGTCTCCTACCCAGGGGCTGCATGCATAGAATATCGAATAGTCTAACTGTGCAACCACAGAATAAATAAGTGGAACTAATAAACACGGAATTCTTACACCGTGGTTTGTCTCTTTCCATCTAATTTGAAACTGCCTCGAATGCAACAGACAAAACACTGTGTAGGTAAGTATTCCAAGGATAAACCTAATTTTGTAGTAACACGGTTCATCTATGGCTTCATCATCAACATCATCAGCCTGTAGAAGTCCACTATTCTTCCTACACATTAGTAGTAGTAGTAGTAGTAGAGGTTTTTTTGTGAAAGAGTTCCTCTGGAAAAGTACTACCACATACCTATTTCTGCCTCAACACAGTAGTGATTTATCCGGCTTGTAGTATGGGTGCTGTTAATATAACAAACACATGAGACTTTTCATCTTTATGTCAGGGTGGCGGGCGCAGTGCAATGCGTAGTGCGCGTGCGCGTCCTAGGTGGACTTGACCTGTGAGGCTGTGAGATAATGCACTGTTCATAGGTAGAGGGTACCGCCAAAGATTACTTAATAGTAACTACGTAAGTACCCCTTACTATCGGTGGGCCATCTACTTGTTTCATCATTTCAAATAATATAAAAAAGAAAAACACTGTGTAGTCCGGTTTGTGGTCGCCACTCGATAAATTATTTCCCAACAGTTGTCAGTCTATGACTTACTGTTAAGTATCTAAGTTGTATTTACTACGTCTCTAAAATGCTCAACAAGAGAGCGAAACGCATCTTCTTCTCTGAACTCAAGCAAATCTGGTGGGCAGTTCCGCAGGTACAAGGTTGTTAAAAGTATTAAATATTGAAAATTTCCAAAGATCAATGGAGCGTAGTATTCTCTGTGGCCGAAACCGGCCAAAATGAAATCATCATCATCATCAGTTAACATAACATATACACCCCACAGTCACATACATAGTCCTGATTCCCTGTGTCGTGGGTACTAGGAACTACGAGTAATATGGAACCATAACACCCAGGCTCGGAACAAATATATAGAGAGACACGGTCACTGTCAACCAATATTGTCTACAGTTTGTCCACTGCTGTGCTCTGCAGTGCCCCCCTGCTCTGCTCCACTGCCCTAGCTACGGCCCTGAACAGAGACTCGGGGAAATGGATTTTAATGGAACCGCATTTTCAACGTAGGTGTTAATTTTACGTGAGGTGAGGTAAGAGGCGGGAAGCTCTGTTTTGTTATATTTGAGGCTTTACCTGTGAGTAGAATTAAAAAGTTTACCTACGACGAAACTTGATTCAAAAATTTCATAGAATTTTATTTGTTATCGGTGATTTTAGATTGGAGGCTTCGACCAAAGCGAAGATTGGGAGGGGTATTTTACCCAAACAGGAAGGAAGTTTCGTACGGCGCCATTTACCGACCGATTTTATAATATTTGGCAGAAACATTCGGTACTCAATTATAATTAAAAGACTTGCGAATATGAGCAAAATCGGTGAAGAGGTTGTCTAGAATACCTACAATGTGAGTTTTTCTTGTAACGGACTCTGTTTTGAAAATAATACGTTCTGCATTTAAAAAAGGTTAAAATTAAATGTGAATTTTTATGAAAAAAGAAACGATTTTTATAGCTTTTTTGTGTTATTTGTTTGATCATTGTAGATCGCAATGATGCAGTTAATAAAAGTTGTGCTCGCGAGGACTACTGTTTGCAGAACTCTAGTATTATCTGTGTCAAAGTAATACCTTGTATATTATTTATTCTGTGGTATTACCTATAACGTATCAATCGTCCAGCTGTATTTATGTACTACGTACCCTCATAAATAGGCCTCCGTTCAACTGACCACTACTATACATGTCCCTTGTAAAAGGTGGGTCTACAAATGCGGTTAGTTTTATAAAATAACATAGCTTACCGAGTTGCATTGTCATCGACAGAATTCGAGCGAGCCCGAGCTGTCAATGTAGACGCACAATTAAAGAGTTAATGTAAAGTAAATACTCAACATTTATTGTCGATTTGATCCGTGACATTCGTGCTGAAGTGGCATTGGGATGATGGTTGAAGACTATTCTTTATTATCTACCCTAAGTAATATTAAATAAGGCTGTATTTGCCTTGGGAATATTGTAGCTTTGTCACTGGGCGTCGACCCACGCTTTCTTCACGTTTTTGTAGTGCATGAGTTATTTATTTCTATAGAGATATATTAGAATATTCGCTATTTCCGATTACCCATTCACTGCGACGCGACGCGATGGCGAACGTCTCACAAATTTCCCTCTAAAGTATTTTTAAGACGATCGTGGCTCGCCCCATGATTGAGTTTAATCCAGGCGAAGGAGAGTTCCGAATAAATTAGGTATCGATTGGCAGTAAGTGGATTCCTTGAAGCAAGTGGGAGTTAAGTCGAACACGATGACCCGCGGGCTCACCGAGTTCACGCAGAAATCAGGATGCCTCAACCTCGGAAGAAGAACTAAAGTATACGTCCATGGCCTCAACGAAGCCTCAAATCCATAGTCTTAGAATTTTCACAATTTCACGACCTCTGTGGCGGGGCGGGCGAACGTTCGCCTGCGACGCCGGAGGTTGCGGGTTCGATTCCCGCCTCGGAACAAATATTTGTGCGATATGCAGATATTTGTTCAGGGTGTTCTGGGTATTTTCTATGTGTAATAAAAATATATATCTATGTTATATATTGTATTAAGTATATCATCTAGTACCCATAACACAAGCTCTGCTTAGCTTGGGGCTAGATAATGTTGTGTAAACTGTCCAGCATTATTTATTTATTTATTATTATTATTAATTCTAGATCTATGCTCAGATCAGACCATGGACATAGTATACAAAAGGACTGAGCGCTCTTAAAAATTATAATACCGAAACAAGACCTTATTTCATTAGGTTGAGACTCACTTTAGATTACCGTCATAGATAGAGGAAAAACGAGCCAAGAGAGATAGGTAGAATAGAGTCAGTTTGTCCCTTTCTAACACTTGAAATTATAGCTTTATGATAGCAAGGGTGACCATGACCATTGTATAGGTAAATACTAAGAGGACATCGATACTACAAACCTAAAAGTTGTCCGTCGCGGGACGCCCGGCGGACGAGAAACATCACGGCATGGCATGTTCACGAGTAGTCACGACTCACGAGTCACGCCGTTTGCCGACACTGAACCCTCGGTAAGTAATCAGTAACAAGGATCGATAACACTTTCTGTGATATTAGAAAAAAAAACGTGTTTCCTACAAACGCAAGCCCAGTCCAAAGTCATCTATTAGGGTAGGTCAACATTTTATTTTACGAAATTAACAAAAAGTGTTATCGATTCGTGATACTTATCACTTACCAAGCCTCCAGTATGAATCTGGCTGCATAAATAACTGTGATAAATAATTAGATTTAAATAATGTTTGTTCCACTCCACGTTCATAAGTGTGTATGGAAAAAGTCTCCTGGACATGACTTTATTTTATGGTCACCGTATACACACACATACAGTAGTACAGTAGACACACTAACTTTATAGTTCATATCTTGCTCGGCTCGTTTTTCAGCTGCCAGCGCTCAGTCCTTTTGTATACTAAGACAATGAATCAGTCGAAGGAAAAAGAAAGATGGAGTCGTCATAAACAAACGTGGGACGTCAGTTTTCAGTCCATGTGCGTGTGACACGGTGCATGATACGTCACTCATGTGTGTCAGGGAACAATGTTGCTTCCATAGATCTAGAATGTACAGCGAAGTGATGTTCTAAATCTATGGTTGCTTCAGTTACCTATCTACAGATCGTTCATAAAAGCAAGGCACTTATTTTGTGTATTGCCTACGGTGCTGCCAACAATATATGTAGCATTTACCCCACTTGGAGATTGGTGGTCGCCGACAACATTATCTAAACTTGTATGCACCTACCACCGATTAATATGTTTTACTTGCCTATTTTTAAATAATAAACAGTTATAATACTAGTTCTACTATATTCCACGATGGTGCAACCCACTGTGAAAAGAGGCCTATTGTGGCTCTGCCTACCCCTTCGGGGAAAAAGGCGTGTGTCTATGTATGTATGTATGTAATACTAGTAAGGTTGTAAATGATGACACTATTTAAATTATTAACAAAAAAAAAAACTGTCAGTAATTATGGTCGAATGGAACGATTCCAGACATATCACTGTCACTTGCATAAACGTCATCATCATCTGTAGTATCCGAATCTGTGCTGCTGTCATGTCCTAGTTCAATTATCAGTAACATAATTCATCCAGACATCAAGGTCATAAAATATGTCTTCTATATTTTTTACGTGTTCACTGTTTTTGCCAATCCTGAGGAGTTAAATATGAAATAGCTTCTTCAGTTAACTTCACGATATTCTCAGCTTCTTGGCCGACATTATTGCTAGCTACTCGTCTCTTTAGAAGACTCCACATATAAACTCAATTGCATTTAAGTCGCAGTGATAGGGGGTAGAGTAGAGTGGTAGAGGCAGCAACTTCACCTTCTTTAGATATTCTACTCACGGTTCTCTCCGAAATGCCTGAAATAGACACAAAATTTGTATCATTTTATAAAATTAAATATTTATAAAAACACAAACAAGGACAATATCATAAAGAAATAAATTAAAACTGAGATTATGTACGTCTTTATTTTAATTCGTTATGTTAGTAAGTTCTAATTACCCATACTAAAGACATTGTCTCGGAAGCTGGTATCCCTATTTTACTAACCTGCCATATGATTGAGTGGAATTAACGGGGCTTTTTTTCCCTTTTCTCTCTTACAAAATGCACGCACCTTCAACACAATCTCTCTTACATTGCTTCCAAATGGCTTTGGCATGATTAATGCGAAAAATATTAAATATTATCACAAAAACAACCGGAGCAGTCTATGACAATCTGCCCTTCTGACAATATCAGATTGACAAGCTCACGTGTGCCAACATCACGGCGAAAAGGGCCTTGCTTTTGTGAACGATCTGTAGTAGTGATATTTCAATTGAAACCAATCATTTATTTTAGGTAATAAAAGAAGCCATAAAAGAATTGCTTGCGGTTTCACTCTTGTTTTGAATTTCAGAATTGTGAGATTACTGGAAGTGCCCTATTTCCAGTTACCTCACAATACCTAATTAAAATGCTAAAAATAAAGGAAAAGTTCAAAATTGCGGAATTTCCACTTTTTCACCTAAAATGGCTTGGTTCGTAGGAAAAAGTGGCTGAAACTCGGAAACCCCGGCCCCCAGGCCTCGAATCTCGCTCGCACTTGTCAATTTTTCTAGTCATTATATTACTCATTAAATGTTCATACTTGTGTATAGTATTATTTTATCTGTGCTTGTGTGCACCTAACTTACAATGGCTGAGAGAATTGACTACCCGTAACTAAACAGAAATTCAACTATACTTTTTCGAGAAGGTTCTACTGCTATAAAAGTGCTATATTATATGATTATCGCTTCATAGAGAGGAAATTTCGGAGTAAACCCGAACAAACGCG
This sequence comes from Operophtera brumata, assembly GCA_932527175.1. NCBI lineage: Eukaryota > Metazoa > Arthropoda > Insecta > Lepidoptera > Geometridae > Operophtera > Operophtera brumata. The sequence continues at coordinate 68,934,519 of OW052239.1, forward strand.
CGCGAGCCCGGCAACCTGCTTTCATCGTGAATGCGACCTAAAATACAAGTTTCAGAATATTAATACTTTGGTATCCATCAGGCATAACTTGCGCATTACACAGCTCGGTAAGGATTATATGCCACTGGAAGAAGATTAGTAAATAGGTAGATGCGCGCCTGAAATTGATAGCTGAGATCTTACCTATTTCTTCGCACTGGACTATATTCGTGGTCGTTTTTAAGGTTCCGTAGCCAAATGGCAAAGAACGGAACCCTTATGGATTCGTCTTGTCCTTCTGTCTGTCTGTCCGTATGTCACAGCCACTTTTTGCCGAAACTATAAGAGCTATGCTGTTGAAACTTGGTAAGTAGATGTATTCTGTAAACCGCATTAAGATTTTAACACAAAAATAGAAAAAAAACAATAAATTTGGGGGGTTCCCCATACTAAGAACTGAAGCTCATTTTTTTTTCGTCAAACCCATACTTGTGGGTTATCTATGGATAAGTCTTCAAAAATGATATTGATATTGAGGTTTCTAATATATATTTTTTCTAAACTGAATAGTTTGCGCGAGAGACACTTCCAAAGTGGTAAAATGTCCCCCCCCCCCCCCCCTGTAACTGATAAAATAAGAGAATGATTTAACTAAAAAATATATTATATATATTACAATGTAAACTTCCACCAAAAATTGGTTTGAACGAGATCTAGTTAGAGACAAAAAAATGCGACATTTAAGACTAAGACAATAAACCAAAACCAAAACTAAAATAAAAACCTACCTATCAGATCAGCAAGCCGTCACCCGACGAAGTAAGTAAGTAGTAAGTAGTTTTTTTTTAATACACTTTTATTAAAACATCTATCAAAGTTACAACGAACTACAAGAACTTTTATATTATGTTTTGCTGCTACGGAACCCTTCATGGGCGAGTCCGACTCGCACTTAGCCGCTTTTTTTCAACCTTCTTCCACTCGTACTTGACGGCTACTGTTACTGAGGGATTTGGGTATCTGTATTAAAACCAAATTAATGATAAAACAAACTGTTTTTTTTTTTTTGTTGCTTATATTTTACATTTCTTAAATAAATATTATTTGGGCGATTGAGGCTATATTTCTCATCAGGCATAATATACCGAAAGTAAAAAAAAACTAAAACAGGGCCGACTGTAATTTTTTTCAAAATAACATCATTAAGAATGGATGAACATGAATTCTTTGATTTGTTTTTTTCAAAATTCACATTATGTTTCCTAAGAAGAAACTTCTCTAACTTCAATGGTTTTTTTTTAATACAGTTTTTCGTGATTTAGGCTCACTTATCGTTTCGCAAGCCCTATTTTCTCACTTTCTACCTTACTTATCTAAAATTGTATGAGCTAGTTATTGATAGAATTTGGCCGTTACCAGCATCCAACTCCTACTCACATCACAGTACATCTACGCGACCGACGTAAGCATGTGTCCTATTGTTTAACGTTGGTCTTAAATTCGTCGTAACAGAAAAAAACCCCGCGCCCTGCGTCCATATGGCTTACAATAACAAATTCTTAACAAAAGTAAACAATTGTATCCTTGTGTTCCGTTTTGAGCCTGTGTACTGAAATGGCATAGAGCTCCGCATTGATTGCTTTTGTTTCTCAATTTATTTACATACCTTCACATAATGTACTTAGGTATTATATTTTGTTAACCCGAGCGGCATTTTGGAGCTCGTTAGGGTCTAGACATAAATTAACTGTAAATAGGGTGTGTCCCGGATTAGGCAAGTGACTTTAATAACCTAGAATGCAGTATTATACCTACAGAATTAATTTAAATAATTCTTTTCGGAAAAAAAACGACTTTAAAGCTAGGATTTTTTCCCCAATACAATATTTTTATAATACTAGTGATCGTAACCGTGTGCTGATCAAAATGAGCCTAAACACGGCCAGTCCACTATTATCCATCGAGGAGTTCCGTTGTCCACCTTCCGTCTCCATGATCAGATCAGCTCGCTGTTACCATAATATTGATTGTCATCGGAACTTGACAGGTATGCCAAATTTCAGCTCAATCGGTTGAGGATAACTGCTTTAAAATTCAGTTAAATATTCCACCCGGATTCCATCCAGACAAACATACATACATTGCAAGTTAAATAAAAGCTTGTAAAAAAATAAAGTCTCCATTATGTAAAACTTCGTAACTTCAATATTTAAAGTACTTGTCCCATGTAGCATGGCTGTGGGCATACTGTACCAGTAGAACTTATTAACTTTTTTTTTTTTATACTACTTGGATGACGGAACAAGCAAGAGGCCCACCTGATGTTAAGCGGTAACCTCTGCCTATGAACAGTGCATTACCACATAGGTCACGTCCACCTAGGACGCACCCATGTGGCATTGCGCTGCGCCCGCCACCCTGAGACATAAAGATGAAAAGTCTCATGTGCCTGTAATTTCATCGGCACCCTTACCCTTCAAACCGGAACACAGCAATGCAAGCACTACTGCTTTGCGGCAGAAATAGGTATGGTGGTAGTACTTCCCCGGACGAACTCTTTCACAAAAAAGCTCTACTACTACTTAGGAGACTTGTAGTAATCAGCATACATTCTCCACCTCACCACAGAATATATAATAGTACAAGACCTCACTAAAACAAGACCGGCCTATGCGACTACACATTTTTTTTTAACTACGTGATTTATTGAACATGCAGATGGCCCACCTGATGTTAAGCTGTAACCTTTGCCTTTAGCAACGCATTACCACATAGGTCACGTCCACCTAGGAGGCATCCTGTATATAAAGTTTTGTCAAGAATTAGTAGAAAAATACGATCTGTACGCGAGTACGTATACCCTAGGGCCTAGTACCTACATCCGGACAGATGAAAGCAAATTTTCCCAATTGTTGCAAAGACTCTCTCGCTCGGTCAATTATACTATGGTATCAACCTCTTTTGTGAAAATAATTATTATGGAACACACTCTATATATACCTACCCATAAATTGAGTGGTTCACTTTTGTGGCTAGGGGTACTTAGGTGAGGGTAGTACGGGGCGGGGCAACCGCTCCCCTTTTGTACATCCATCTCACTCTCTACATCCAAGATATCGATTTGGGTGGAACTTCCGTTTTATAAATATGGTAAACTAGAGTCTACGTTTCTAGTGTTCCACGAAATCATTTAGGAATATAATATGTAATAAACATGGTGTTACAAGACCACTCCTGAAAACTACCCAACAAAAGCCCTAGGATACAACAAAATAAATTCATCACGAAGGCTAACTGTTTTTATTAGAATGCTATGCTTAGTGTCGTAGGTATATTCAAGAGTCCTAGGGTCTTGGCAATGCTACGAGTTTTCTAAAAGGTGGTAAAAGGTGGTTCTAAAAGGTGGCAAGGACTCAGTCCCACAACCTGTATTAGAGGTCCTTCATTTCTGGGTTGTATAACAGTCGCTTATAGGCCGATGCTTCAGAAAAAAACAACAACTTTGTATTGTTGATCCCAAAAATCACCGACCAGACGGGATTCAAACCCGCGACAGTCTCTTTGGTACGGAGATGCGTTTGACCGCTTTGCCACTGGGCCAAAACTGCCACCTTCCCTCCCCTTGTAGACTGATTGAATTTATGGAATAGTAATGCTCGACTCAAAGTGTGGCTCCACCTATAGGGGAAACGTTGCAGTTATCCAAGCCTGTTCACTAACTAAAGTTAATTTATTTATATTGCTTAATCAATGGTTGTGTCCCACTACGGGAAATTAGTAAGATTTGAATTATTACCACAGAATAAATAATAGTTGTTTTAACATACATACATACATACATCCATAGACACACGCCTTTTTCCCCCGAAGGGGGGTAGGCAGAGCCTCAATGGGCCTCTTTTCACAGTGGACGGCACCATCGTGGAATAAAGACGTGACAAGTGGTGAGCTCATCGCCGCCATTGCTTCCCACGACTGACTCGGCTAACGCTTTCTTCCAGTAATAACACATTCCATAATAAGCTAGCAGCCAGAACAAATCTTATCAACAAGTCCTGGTAATCCGTAGCTTAGTCGGCTTTTACGACATCCACGGGAGGAGACGGAGGGGTATATTCTTAGGCCGGACACCGCACAGCCAAAACTTACCAACCACACGGGATTTGAACCCGCGACTGTCTCTTACATACGGAGATGCCAAATACCACGAAAATCAAATGTTAACATTCTTTCTTAACATCTAAAAATAAGAATTGCTTCGTTATAGTCACCTTGCGCATTATCCTACACTTGTTATTATGTAATGGTTCCTGCCAATATGTTTACAACTGCAAAGTTATTTGGCGCGTAACTGATCTAGCAAATTGTCCATTGCCCACAATAGCTGAGGTAGAATTGAATTATCAATGTTATCTCTCCGTGCGGTAGCTGCGTGTTGGTGCGCTATCTCTCTCCGCAGCCTCCGGCGACCATTTACATTTTAATTGAAGCCCCGGGCCACAGAAGTAAACTTTGTAACAGATGCGGCACTCGTAGGTCACTGCTTTTGATACTACTAAAGACGGGGAACCACAGGCAAAACTAATCTCAGATGGCGCCACCATCGCTGGTGCTTGTCATTTAGTGGTCTTGTCTTTTTCTCATACTAAAATTATCAATTTTTGACATAACTAATACTGTCCACTTTTGTCAGTTTTTTTTTAACATTGATAGACCTTTGTTTGGCTACGAAACACCACCAGCGATTATGCGCCACCTAGCGTGATAAATAAGCAGTGTCTCTCCTCAATTTCCTCGACTGAGGGCCTAGTAATTGCGAGTCGATATTTATTTTCATGTGTATGGTTTTAAAACGATATGTAAAAAAATTGGAGTCGTTGCGTTACATGCGGACTCAGCAACAGTAAAGGTTACAAACTTGATGTTATTATGAGGATGTAATCTAAATACTAAATCATAGACTTGATACACGATTGGTCAAACTTTTATCGACAGCTTTATTTTTTAAAAATTGCTCCTCCTAAATCCCTTTTTATGTGCCGTTCCCAAACCGTTCCTTCGATTAGAGAAAATATTAAGCGTAATTTATTGTACCTACTATTCAGTAGTTAATCACATCTTGCTTAGGTTAATAGTAGATAATTTATTTTTTATATTTGCTATTTTTGAAGCAAAACGAAGTTTTATCATTTGTCGCTTTCGTCAGTTATTTCCGAGCTGAAGAAATTTATACCTCATCATGTTCCCGGTCAAGTGAGCAATTAATAGCGCTGTCACTTTCTTGCAGCTATTGTTTACTTGCTTGCCCATTCGGTATTTTAACATATCGCCTTAATGAGTTTCTCTACAAGTTCTTTAAATATTCTATAATATAGTATCTAGTATTTCTAATTGACAAACAATTTAATTTATTTCTACCTATTTCAATGTTATTAACGTTTCATATTATTTGTTTGTACCTACTTTTTATTATTATTGTTTGACATTTATTAATTAATTTTGTTTTAACTCGCATAAAATGTTATAGTCCAGACATGGCAGACTAGAGATGCACACTAAGAACTTAACACCAACAAATGTTACCACCTAGATCTCATCATTATTATCATGTATCATTTAGTCCGTTGGGGTCGTTATTCCGAGTGGTTCCAAATTACAAACGTGTATAAGCCCTCTGAAGGCAGATATTGCCGTGGTGTGCCCGTCACAAGACTATTCTTGTAACTTATTTATTTTGTTTTTGTTCTTGTATTTTTTGTATTGTATTGGGAGGAGACGGCGAGGTTTTATACCCCCGTCTCCTCCCGTGGATATCGTAAAAGCTGACTATGGGATTACACCAGGGAATAGGCAGCTGCATTCACACCAAAATTTAACACTAATACTGCGATTACCAATCAACCTGCTATGCGTATGGTGACTGTGGCAAATGCCCCATAGAACGCAATGAGGGGACCTCGTCCAACCGTGGACTGCTACGGGCTGATGATGATGAGGCAGGTCATGCCTGCTTACCGTCGAATATTACTGAATCTACGCTACCTTTTAATGTAACTCTTGCAAGGCTCAGATAAATGTACTTTATTTATTTGTTCGAGTTGACGACCTGTGTGCTGGCGCGGCGGGCAAGTAGCCGGCTGAGAGCGAGAGGTTGCAGGTTCGATACCCGCGTGGAACAAATGTTTGATGATCTTCTGATAATCGTTCCGGGTCTGGGTGTCGTGGTACCATGGTACTCGTAGTTGATACCCACGACACAGGGAATCCTGTGTGGGCTGGGACTATGTAGGTATACCGATGACTGTTGGGTGTGTTGTGTTATGTAGTTGCAAGGTTGAGAACCAGGGTCGATTGTCCCTCGAAGAAGGAATACGTATTTTTGGACGAGCGAACCGTGGTCTCAGTCTCTTATTATAGGATGTGGCGTTTGTTTGTATGTGGTATGTATGTTTGCATGTGTGTTTGTCTGACGATACTAACTGCAGAACCGTTGATCCAATCTTGATGAAACTCGGTAGGAAGGAGGATCGGTATTGGGGGATCGGGGTTATTGAGGTACGAGGTCACGCGAGGTTACGTTCGGGGCGAACTACTAGTGTTATTTAAACTTACTACTTATACCAGCTATGGTGCACATAGACAAAAAGGCACACAGATCATAATTTCTAATGTTTCAATACACTGATAAAAATAAGATCGTGATAAAATATTATTAGAAAATAATGTTTTTTTCGTTTGTAGGTCAATCTTTAAGTACTCAACTGGTGCTAAGCAGGCATGCAGTAATTTTTTGAATATTTTTGATATTATTTGTATCCCAGACATAGGAAATGTGAACTATCTTAGTTAACTATAAGAACTTGTACCTGTAGCACAGATAAAACAACACTATACTAGTACCTGTACCTACCTCTACCTACCTACCTACCTACCTATACCTACCTACCTACCTACCTATACCTACCTACCTATTTAGACAAATAAATGATTTAGGTATGTTTTTTTTTTGTACTACTTGATTGAAAGAACTAGTAGATGGCCCACCTGATGTTAAGCGGTAACTTCTGCCTATGAACAGTGCATTACCTCATAGGTCACGTCCACCTAGGACGCGCCTTATCTGGCATTGCACTGCGCCCGCCGCCCTGAGGTATAAAGATGAAAAGTCTCATGTGCCTTTAATTTCACCGGCACCTTCAAACCGGAACACAGCAATGCGAGCACTACTGCTTTGCGGCAGAATTATGTATGGTGGTAATACTTCCCCGGACGAACACTTTCTCAAAAAAGGTCTACTACTACCTACTACTACTAAAAATTATTAAACTTATAATAACACCCTTTTTTCCGTCGGCGTCACCTACGTTCCTACTTTGTGGTACCGAGATACCTATAGGTACCTATAAAAGTAGGTTGGTACATAAGAGATCCGCTCTGAAATGACTGAACTAATCTGTATAACATTTTAGGTACCTACCTACCTATAAAAAAATTAAGGACATCCGGTGATGGCGACAGGCTGTCTGCCATGAAATGGTCCAGTGAAAACTTTATTTACTACACAATTTGAGCCCTACAGTGTTAGCAATAAGATCATCGCCATTGGCAGCAGCTGTGACATAAATAAAAGTTTTTACTTTAAAAGATCGTAAAGGGGCCGGTGTTGGCAATACTTCGGATGTCACAAGTCATTAGTGTCATAAGTGTCATTAGTCATTAGTCTATCCATCAGAAGAAGGACTTCGCACAGAAGCCATTACACGCGCCCTATGTGGCCTTGCACTGCGCTCACCACCCTGAGACAAAGATGAAAAGTCTCATGTGCCTGTAATTTTACCGGCACCACCGGAACACAGCAATTCAAGCACTACTTCTTTGCGGCAGAGATAAGTATGGTGGTAGTGCTTCCCCGAACAAACTCTTTCACAGAAAAAGCTCTACTACTCTTCGACCAAAGTATACTTTTTACTTTGGCGAAGCTACTAACTACAAAACCATAATATATTATGTCCATGAATGTATGTGTAGGGGACCAGGATGAACCTGGATCCCACCAGGGGCAAAGACATAACATAACATTACTCCCAACATCACCACATAGTCCCACTAGGATTCTCTGTGTCGTGGGTATCAGAAACTACGAGTACCATGGTACCTAGCACCCAGACCCGGAACAAATATTTGCAGATCATAAAAACATTTGTTCTGCAGCTGGAATCGAACCCGCAACCTGACGCATCTCAGCCGGCTACTCGCCCGATGCGCTATAGTGGTTGTCAGAGGCCTCCCTTGCGCCTTTGGCATAATTATGTTGGTACCTTTGCCAAGGAAAGGGCGTCCTTGGCGGGGGAGTGGTACCTTAAACCTACCTGGCGGTAGTCCCAATGATGATGATGATTTATTTAGAGTAATAAATGTACCTATAATTTATCCTGTTTTCATATAAATCAGCGTCATTACTACAAAACGATCACGTAGGTACGCATTTGGTACTTAACTTATTTTTTTCTTCTTGTTGGCGTTGCACGGCTTGTGCTTTTGTCATTTTCAAGTATAATATGTACCGTATTTTGCAACGTTACAATCCTGTGATCGCGGTTACAATCCTTCCAAGTCGTCAAAGTAATTTATATTGCGGGCATACACCGATTCATACACGTAGCGCCATCTATTAAGAACAAATAGATATACGTAAGTAACAAAACCTAACGTAAAAATTACATCGCTGTCAAGTTCGACAGCGCCATCTAGAAAAACTTTTGTTATAGATGGCGCTGTTTAACTTTACTCTGTAACGTGGCTCCATGGACCATGGACCTAATATACAAACGTCCATGCGTGGGTCTCGGGAAATGTAGAGCGAGAATAAGGTAAAAAGGGCTCAACTGATATGCTCTTTTAAACCTCAATCACTAAAAACAAAGTTTTTGTAAAACGGCCACTTGGTATGAATTAACTATGGACCTTGCAAGCATTGCAGGCCTCCGTACATGGACCTAATCTTAGAATAGTTTATCTAATCTAAGGACCCAAAATAGCCAAATATTGGTCCATGAATGAACACTATGTGTGTTCACACACACAGTTAATTTCAGCGTTGCCGATGCGGACCAGTTCGGTCCGATTTCGGTCTTTTTTTGAGCTGATCGTAGGTGTATCTTAATCTTTTTTGCAATCATACCTACCTATGACTTTTGTGTTCGGGATTTCATTAAATATAAAAAATATGGCCAGTTTCAGCCAGGGTAGGCTAGCCGTTGACATCTGTCCGTATTCTTGCTTAAATATGACACAGGGTTACAGGACACAGGTTTTTCGCGAAGGTTGGAATGAGGGGTTTTAACGGCCGTTTAGAGCCTTGAAAATAGATGGCGCCAGCTCTGTACTTAACTGTCAAAATAAAGTGAAATGTCAACGTCAACACCGTAGTGATATATTTTCGTGTTATTCACACAAAAGCACAGACAATGCATTTGTTAATTTTGTCAACCATACCTGAGTCAGCGCCATCTAACGAGCCAAATTGAACAACTTTTTTTTAAATATATAGTTGTTACGTTAGATAACGCGTTACGAATAACGATCGATTTATGGTATGAGCCTAAGATTTATTTATTATTACCTAAAAAAAACAGAATTTCTGAGACAAACAAAACAGATCTTTATAGGTTTGTATTCAGAACTTAAGCGTTTGAGTTTGACTGCCATCTGCCATTAACTTTTCTATGTTGACTGCCGGCAACACTGTTAAATTGTGTCATTGAAAATTGAAAATTGTTTGTTTGTTTTTTAGCTTGTGTTTGTTGTTATATTTCTACGATATTATTTAATGCCAACTTTAATCAAGTAAATGACGACTGTAAAACTGTAGTTTTGTGGAATAAGCAAGCTGCAATGTCGATAGATACCTTTACGGTCCGTGTACATACAAACGTAGTAATATCCTAGACCGAACAGCTACACACTGGTTGTAGTGAATAGTTTGTAAAATAGTTTACTGTTGAATAACAAAATGAGAACCGTGCCCAAGTGGGTAAACAAAATCCATGAGGCTGATAAAGTTGAATTCTCGAGGTTCGTACCTTAGAACATCTTATAATCTGTTTATTCTAGGTAGGTGTAGGTTCAGTAGGTATTCTAGGTATCTAAATTGAAAGTGCAATCCCCAATGTCAGTCTTCTCTAGAGGCACTTCGCACTGTTTTCTCCTGGTCAGCCTTCCACAAGGAAGGGTCGGTAGGTAGGGGGGTAGGTATATTGATCTGAGAAGACCCTTTGATTGTGACCATCATAGGCAATAAGAACCAGAGGAAACTCTTTTCAAACACATCTTCATATATCTGGTGATTACATGCTGATTTCCTCATGTTTTTCTTCAGCTTTTTCAGCATGTGGTCAGATACATTTTCCTCATGAAAAACTTGTATCTTTGGAATAAAAGTTAGGTGTGAATACAGGAGGAACACAGCACAATTCATTAAATCAGTATTACCATACAGATTTATTTATTTAAAATTACAGATGAGCAGCTTTCGCTGATTTGTCTATTTCAGAGTGTTGAAATGTATTAGTTTCACTTACTGCACTGATTACACTTTTTATTTATTTATTTATATTACACAGGTAGCTCTCGGAGCTGATGCGTGTATATCTTAGTCATTATCAGTGCACCTTAAATGTTAGTCAAGTCTATTTTTGAAAGAATTCACTGAGGGGTACTTATCACTGAGTCTGGTAGCCGGTTCCAAGTGCGCATGACGCGATTCGGCAATATGTGCATCCTCGGATTGGCGATTGACAGCTTCAGCGAGTGTCCTCTGAGTCCTATATTATTGTTCATGGTATATAGTGTGTGTGATAAATCTGGTATACTGTAGTGGTTGTTTAGGATCTTGTAGGTCTCTATTAGGTCTCCATGCTACCTACGTTGCTGAAGGGTAGTTAAACCGAGTTCGTGAAGTCGTTCCTCATATTTAAGTGCTTTAAGTTCAGGCACCTTTTTGGCCCTACGTTGCACTCGTTCGAGAAGGTTAATATCTTTTTTGAAGTACTTTTTTGACTTCAATGTCTTTTAATGTTGACAGTTTGTTTGTTCGCAACCAGTTATCCAATTTGTTTTTGAAAGCATTTATTGATGTGGCAGTAAGAACATCTTCTGGTAAATGATTCCAATTATTAACCACTCTGTTACTAAGGAAGTGCTGTGCAGTGTTTTTATTGGATGGGCCATGGGATAGTTTACAACTATGACCTCTCAACAACATAGAGCTTGCCTTTAAAATATAGATTTTATGAAATTCAGGCAAATTGTAAGTGTCGGAGAGGATCTTGAAGGTCTCATATGTACGCATATAGCTTCGTATTAATAAATGATGCAGAATATCCTTGTAACCACCAACTATGCCAACGTTGTGTGTTTGTTACTAATATGGAATATTTATACAGTGTTCACAGCCTATGCTTCAGTCCTGATGGCACACAGCTGGTTGTGGGTGCTGGTGAGAAGGTCATGGTGTACGATCCCCGAGATGGAGCCCTGGTCCAACTGTTGCAAGCGCACAAAGGAGCAGTGCATGCGGTGGCTTACTGTGGAGACGGCAAAAAGTTTGCCAGTGGAAGTGCCGACAAGAATGTTATTATTTGGTCATACAAGATGGAAGGAGTACTAAAATATTCGTAAGAATTGTTTTTTTACACACTTTTATTTCACACACACATGAAACTTATTATAGCACCCCTTTTTGGTCAAAAACTGACCTGTCTTTGATATAAAACAGCATGTTATTGTGCACGGCCGCGGCGGGTCAGACACTTTTATGTCTGTTTGCTTGTATGTGTTGAATGAAATCTAACGATCACATTTTCACACCCCTCCTGATATCCAGTTGAGCTACACACAATATTATGGAGACGGTAACCTTATCTGATGATGCAGATGGAGAGTGGACAACGGAACTCATCAATGGTTAATTGTGGACCGGTCATGTTTAAGCACATTTCAGCTTATGGTTCTGCTTACTAATTTCATCATCATTATCAGTCTGATGTATACTTTTTAAAATAAATAATAATAAATAATGCTGGACAGGTCACACAACATTATCTAGCCCCAAGCTAAGCAGAGCTTGTGTTATGGGTAGATAACTAATATACTTAATACAATACATTGCATAGATAGATATTTTTATTATACATAGAAAATACCCAGAACACACTGAACAAATATCTGCAGACCGCACAAATATTTATTCTGAGGCGGGAATCGAACCCGCAACCTTCTGTGTCGCAGGCGAACCAGCGCCCGCCGCGCAACAGAGGTCTTTAAAGTTTGAAAAGTGTGTTTTCTTTAATAAAATTTAGCTTATTTTGTTAGAAGCTCACCTGTGATCAGTCTGCTAAGAAAGTTGTTTTATGAAATTATGCTGTTATAAGATCTTGTAGTTCACTGTACTGTTTGCCAAACCGCCCCTTCGTTACTTATTAAAAAAATATCATAGGCTACATCACTATTTCGAATTCAATAGTTTTTGTGTCCGCTATTTGATGTCATGTAAAATGTTAATTGTGATTTAAATCTCCTTAATATTATAAATGTCAAAGTTACGATATTTGTATGTTTGTTACTCAATCACGCCAAAACGGCTGAACCGATTTCGATGAAATTTGGTATACAGATAGATCATGACCTGAATTGAGCTATAGGCTTCTTTTTATCCTTGTAAAAAGTGAGCGAAGCCGCGGGTGGACACAATTGAATATATGAAACACTTTTCACTGAACCTTGTAATGTGTAATATTTCTCAGAAGAAAGGGCAGGTTACAGGGGCTTACGGGTTGATTTATAATTAAAGTTGATAAATATTTAAATTGTTTAAAAACACTATATGATTAATTACTCTTTGTACATACATTACATACACACCTTTCTCCCCTAAAGGGTAGGAAGAGCCTCAAATGGGCCTCTTTTCACTGTGGGTTTGCACTATCGTGGGAAATAGACGGTGAAAAGGAAAAGTGGTGAGTTCATCGCCGCCATTGCTTCCCACGACTGACTCTGCTAACGCTTTCTTCCAGTAATAACACATTCCTTAAGTAAGCTAGCAGCCAGGACAAATCTTATACCAACAAACCCGGGAAAGCACTGATAACAAAATTTATGTATTCACTGCCACAACAGTATTTTAACCTGTCATCATCATCATCATCATTGGCAGCTGAAATAATAGCCCACTACTGGGTATAAGCCTCCTCCCACAAACGCCACTCCAATCGGTTCTGTGCGATGTAACCTGTCTATATAACCTTTATTTACAGGCATAGTGAAGCAATCCAGTGTCTTGCATATAACCCCGTTACAATGCATTTGGTGTCCTGCGCTGTCATAGACTTTGCGTTCTGGTCCATGGATGTTAAGGCGGTTCAGAAATACAAATTATCCGGGCGTATCACATGTTGTGCTTGGTCATCTAATGGTCAACACTTGGCGATTGGACTTGCAAGTGGTGTTGTTTCCATCCGAGATAAGGTATCTTTTACTATAATTTCTAATTTTCTTAAACTTTTTACTTTACAGAGAACAAATGCCCTGGGCAAAGCTATATCAAATGAGTGTAGTCCATAAAATTTTGTCATAAGGCTGTGCTTTTGGTATTTAGCGAATCATGTGTTTTACTAATCAGGGACCCAATTCTACTATGTTTAAAAGAGAAACCTGTGTTATACTATGTAATTACAATTCAATTATAATTGTCATTATAATGGTATTTCGCTAAATTTATGATATATGATAAATTGTGCGTAGATTTTACGATAGTTTCTTAATAGTCACAATTATAATGCAATAGAAAAACCATTGAAGTTAGTGGAATGTAAAAGCGACAAGTAGGAGACAATTCACTAACAATTTAAATACAATTGGTTTAGTAGAATTGGGCCCCTGTTGTTTTGCGAAACTGGTGTATTGCGAATCTGGTATTTTTCAAAACTAGCGTGTTACTATGTAGCGAAGCATTTGAGCATTTTTTTCCTGGAAAACAATGATGAAAGTAGGAATATATTTCTCATCACGCAAAAAGGGCCCACTGGCAGCCTAGTGGCGGAGAAAAGTGTTCTACAAGTACAAGTAGGAATATGTAACTAATATAAAAATTCATTTCATATAATTCCATCAATGTCTTTTTAGAATTACACAAAAACTATATTTCGTACATTTATCTGACTCATTTATTCTGGCTTCTACGGTAGTTCCTTTTCGATTCAAGCAGCACACCTGTGGAATTGCCTGTCTCGATTAGTAAAGCCCTTTCCCTAGACAATTTTATTATGTAATTATACTATGGTATGTACTATGTATGTATAGTATTATTTTAAGTAGATTTTACATATATATGCCGATGGTTTTTAGTTAATTGAATTATCACTTCTTTTGTATATTATTTTAAATTCTTCTATTACTATTTATGAATATATTAATAATTCTTCTTCGTTGGCCATTCTTCCAAACTTATAAATTTATTTCCATTCTAAGGTTGTATGGAAATCGCTTCCAAGCGATAAGTAGTTTTGTACTTATAAAAACGTTTTTTATTTTTTTATTTGGCAAAAGTAATTTTCTTTGCTATGGTATTTATTTAATGTGTACTCTAATTATTATAAGTCACTTGCGAAGTGCATAGTGCAATACATCAAAAATATGATAAAAAGCGACAGTGTGTGCGTGTTTTTTATAAGTTTGAGTGTGGTCTTGTCGAGCAATACAAGATGACTATTTGTATAATATAAGTTGTCTTACTATAGATTGTCCTGAACCAAAAAATATAAAATATATTTTCATAATAAGGTTCTGAAACAAGTGATCGTTCCGATCTTGAGCTGATCACCGAAGACCAAATTTAACCCCCAGACTGTACGGAGCGAGTATATGCATTTAGGGCGAGTGGTTGTGTGTTTTTATATGCAAACGTAAATTCCCATATATCTCCAAAACGGTTTGGCCGATTTAGATACGCTTTTCTTTATTGAAAGATGGTGTTTGCGAGATCATTCTTAGCTTTGTTTGGTGGAAATTAGTACAGCAGTTTCCTTTCCAGGATGATCAGATCACAAAAACGCTTTTGGAAGATAATTGCAAGGAATGAAAGCTGATAGCGCGTTCTATTTTTCCTGTGGCGACATGTAGTCGTGAATAGAGTAATTAGATTCCGGGGTCTAAATTACGCGTGATAAACACCGATACTCTTCCACAAGTGTTCCTTTTTAGGGTTCCGTAACCAAAAATTACGGAACCCTTATAGATTCGTCATGTCCGTCTGTCTGTCCGTGTATGTCACAGCCACTTTTTTCCGAAAATATAAGAGCTAGGCTGTTGAAACTTGGTAAGTAGATGTATTCTGTGAACCGCATTAAGAATTTCACAAAAAAATAGAAAAAAAACAGTAAATTTTTGGGGTTACCCATATTTAGAAGAGAAACTCAAAAAAAAAAAAACTTCAAACCCATACGTGTGAGGTATCTATGGATAGGTCTTCAAAAATGATATTAAGGTTTCTAATATCATTTCTTTCTAAACTGAATAGTTTGCGCGAGAGACACTTCCAAAGTGGTAAAAAGTGTGTCCCCCCCCCCATAACTTCTAAAATAAGAGAATGATAAAACAAAAAAAAAATATGATGTACACTTACCATGTAAACTTCCAACGAAAATTGGTTTGAACGAGATCTAGTAAGTAGTTTTTTTTTAATACGTCATAAATCGTAATCCATCCAAGAACTTTTATATTATGTTACTTGCTGCTACGGAACCCTTCATGGGCGAGTCCGACTCGCACTTGGCCGCTTTTTTTTCTATATTAATGAAACACTTATAGGGTTTGAATTTAAATACTCTATCAGGCATAATCTCTTATTAAGTATTTTAGGCTAGTTACATATCGTGGTTCCCGACAAACACAAGCGCTCTTTATGGTGGCGAACCTTATATTATCCTACCATGCAAAAAGCCTTGTCGAAGGCACTCCGACTGGCGAGTTTGTAAACATTTGGAGGTGCTCGCTATACACTGAACATAGCAGGGGATTTTTATTGCTTTTTTTTTTTACTTGTACTTACTCCATATTGTAGTGCTACTGGATATCATGGCTGCATTTACCAGTCTTTTATTAGATTGTTTAATTCAATATTAATGGTCTTAATAAACGGAGAGTTTACAATGTTGTTTGAAAGAAACCTAAATTATGTGATGCCATATACGTGGTCGTATGCTTTGTTCACACATACGTACAAAACGCGCCAAATATCTTTGTGGCTATCCTTCTTAAGCCAGCCTGGGGGAATGTCGCACGGAATTGTAACAGTAAGTATTTGCTGTTTTCCAGTCGGGTGAAGAAGTGCAGGTTGTGATGAGAGAAGCGGCGGTTTGGGCGGTTACATTCTCAAAGTCGACCCTTCTAGTCACAGATTGGAATGAGAACCTGTCTTTCTACAATGTTCAAGGCCAACCGACCCTCAAAGAAAGAAAGATAGGTAAGTGAATAGAACATAGAAATCGGAAGTAAGGGCGCTTTCAGACGAGCGACAGGATGCGACGCCGACTGCTGACGACAACCCGCGACAGCTGCCGTTAGCTGTCGCGTGACCGCCAGCAGTAACCTATGTTACTTTACATTTTGCGCACACATTTTGAACTTTGTCTCCATTGTGTAGTCATCTTCGACGTCTCGGAAACACGCGCTGGCCGTTTTCCCATATATCAATTTGTACGTTACACTATGAAGATAAAGTTTAAAATGCCATCAGGCGGGCCGTACGCCAGATTGTCGAGCCATTACATAAATTAAAAAAAAACATTAAAACTTGAATTATTGAATTGTAGAGTGACTCCTTTACAATTACTTCTATTCGACTCTGGAATAGTATTCGTCACCCATATCGTGGGGTATTCTCAGTTGATGTTATCAGATCGAAAGTTTATAATCATTATCTCACTCTCATGATCGAATCCTACAGATAATTTATCTCCCAATATGTGTCCTTGACATTTAATGTCTAAGTAAGTACCTATAATTGTATACCTATGGTATATGTATTAGTCTATTAAACATGTGTGTATGTGTTTATTTATTAATTCTGTACCTAATTTAGTAAAATATATTATACTAGCGACTCGCCCCGGCTTCGCACGGGTAGCCCCGGTGAAAAACGGTCCCCTCCTACCCGCCCCCCCCCCTATGTGCTTTTCCTGGTTCTAAGCTACCTCCCCCCCAATTTTCAGGCAAATTGGTTCAGCCGTTCTTGAGTTATAAGTGGTGTAACCAACACGACTGTGTTTTATATGTGTAGATTTAGTTTATCTTTAATGCTACATAACCTATCCTATTGAATCAAATATTTTTGCACTACCTGTGAATTACTTTGAACAATACACAAAGGTTAGCTGGAAGAGAATGCTATTTAGCATTAAGTTCGCCTATGTACAGTACTTTTTAAGTTGTGCAATAAAGAATTTTCTATCTATCTATTGATTGGAAAGGTGGACGAATGTTTCAGGTGTAGCGGCGCTTTCTATATCGCTGCTGGGCGCTACGATAGTAGTTGGCGGTGCGGGCGGCTGGTCTGCCTTCACGGCAGAGGGCGTGCCGGTCGCGCACACTGACCAGGACTGGGTGTGGTGTGTGGCGCCCTCGCCTTCTCTCACGACTCTGGTTTGTGTCAAACTGATAGAATATTGTTTAGCCTGGTAATCATGACTTACTACCTGCACTCTTGGGCGGGCATTACCCATACAAAACGTCCGTGAAAAAAAAGGTCACAATTACAACACGCGTACGTTACGTCACTCGTTGCCGTCACAAAGACCGACTGAAGCGAAGTGAGTGAGCTCACTCACTTTATAAGCTTCAAAACTATCGTTTCGGCCCCTCCATACTTTTTTATTTTCGTCGAAGCCTGGACGTGTCAGGCGTGAACTCCGGTACGGAGGCCTGCAATGCTCTAAGGGCGTGAATTATGAAAATTCATTGATGAAATAAACCCATGCCAAAACGTCATCAACAATTTTGTTAAAAGGACGAATGAGTGCCATCAGCCACGAAGCGGCTATTTATCGGATACTGTGTTCCATACATAACCTCAATGTCTAAGCTCTTCATTACAATCAAAATATCACTTCATTTAAACCAAACAGTAGTAGTAGTAGTAGAGCTTTTTTGTGAAAGAGTTCGTCCGGGGAAGTACTACCACCATACCTATTTCTGCCGCAAAGCAGTAGTGCTCGCATTGCTGTGTTCCGGTTTGAAGGGTAAAGGGTGCTGGTGAAATTACAGGCACAAGAGGCTTTTCATCTTTATGTCTCAGGGTGGCGGGCGCAGTGCAATGCCACATAGGGCGCGTCCTAGGTGGACGTGACCTATGAGGTAATGCACTGTTCATAGGCAGAGGTTACCGCTTAACATCAGGTGGGCCATCTGCTTGCTCCGACATTCCAGTAGTATAAAAAAAAAAAAAAAAATAAGGCGGTCATGTCTCCCTTTATGACCGTCACCTTTATAATGAACTGGTGGCCAGATCGCGCTACCAACCAGGTTTAAAAAAATACGAATTATGAGAAATCTTCTCCTGACAATAACAAACACAACAAAAAAAGAATGAGCGAAATCTGTCTGGCCGTTCACGCGTGATGCTGTGACCAAGGGAAATAGGGATTCATTTTTAAGGTTCCGTACCCAAAGTTGTAAAACGGGACCCTATTATTAAGACTTCGCTGTCCGTCTGTACGTCTGTCACCAGGCTGTATATCATGAACCGTGATAGTTAGACAGTTGAATTTTCACTGATGATGTATTTTTGTTGCCGCTATAACAACACATGCTAAAAAACAGCATAAAATAAATATTTTAAGGGGGCTCCCATACAAAAACGTGTTTTTTTGCATTTTTTATTGTTAATGGTACGGAACCCTTCGTTTGCGAGTCCGACTCGCTATTGGCGGTTTTTTTTAGATACATATTTCCTGTTTCAGGCCGTAGCGTGCCAGGACGGTACACTGTGGTGCTACCAGATAGTGTTCAGCACGGTCCACGGGCTGTTCCGCGAGCGGTACGCGTACCGGGAGAACATGAGTGACGTCATCATCCAGCACCTCACCACCGGGAACAAGGTGCGGATCAAGTGTCACGACCGCGTCCAGAAGATCGCCATTTACAAGCACAAACTGGCGGTAAGTATAATGAGCTGACAAATACATACATACACATACATAGACACACGCCTTGTTTCCCCGAAAGGTTGGTAACGTTGCATACATACATAGACACACGCCTTGTTTCCCCGAAAGGTTGGTAACGTTGCATACATACATAGACACACGCCTTGTTTCCCCGAAAGGTTGGTAACGTTGCATACATACATAGACACACGCCTTGTTTCCCCGAAAAGTTGGTAACGTTGCAACAGAAGGCGGTATCTTATTGAAAATGATGGAATTATAGTTATAGTCACATATTCATTTAATCATACAAAATGTACACGTCAAACAAATAATTTTCACAAAATGAGTCAACAAGTACACATCTTACGTAAAACAAAAATCAAAAACAAAAAAACAAATATACAATAAACAAAAAACATGTCACATCTAAGATTACCTAGGTAATTAGATTAATTTGAGGCTAGTGAACTCATCGAAAGTGTAGAAGGTCTGCTCAATAAGCCGGCGCTTCAACCTGGACTTGAATATGCTGATACTAGGAGCTTCAGTGACATTTTTAGGCATCCGGTTGTAAACTGCTGGACCCATGACATGCGTCAGTTTGTTTGATTTCGCCAACCGCGACGTAAATGGCCAACGTTATTGAACGATAGTTGTAGTTGTTGTATATAATTGCAGGTACAACTACCGGAGAGGGTGGTGGTGTACGAGCAAGGTGACGCGGAAGGTATGCTGTACCGTGTCAAAGAGAAGCTTCCGCAGCGGAGCGAGTGCTCGCTATTGGTGGCCACGAGTGACGCCTTGCTGATATGCCAGGTAAGGCGGCGATGGACGTCTATTCAGTGGCGGATTTGCAGTCTTGGCCGCCCTAGGCCCCAGGCCATGTAGTAAGTACCAGCCGCCCCTTTCTCAGCACCCATCATGTATAGACTATATGTACTTATAAGAAATTAACGTTAATGCTAACTATTATCGAAATGCAGTGAATTTTTTGCCACGATTGGCCGCCCCTTATGTGTGGCCGCCCTAGGCCCGGGCCTACTGGGCCTTAGGGCAAATCCGCCACTGCGTCTATTTCTGTCACTATCTAACTCATTAAAGTTCAGGTAAGTTAGTAAGTGACAGGATAGCACTCGCGAAACGAAAAGTGAGCAAAAATCACGTTTTTTCTAAATTAAAATACAATAGGAAAGTAATTTTCAAAAATAAAAACAAGGTCCTCTCGGCGTTCTGTTATTTAATGTACTGAAGGCAATAAACATATCTTATGACTGATAGCTTAGGAGACAAGTAAATAATTTTGTAAAAATTAAAAAAAACCCTCTATGCAATGAAACGGCTGACCCGATTTTGATCAAACATAGCTAAGAACAAACCCGAATAATTTACCTTTCAAAAAAAAAAGTTTCTTCCGTTCGTGAGCTACGATGCCACAGACAGACACACACACACAGACACGTCAAAGTTATAACACACCGTCGTTTTTGCGTCGGGGGTTAAAAAATGGTTGTAACAACAAAATCAAAGGCTACTTTGCTAAATTTCTTACATTTTAAGTCATTTAAAAAAAACATGGTGGACATGCTTTGTATGATTTAGATTAACATATATTATTTTTGTAGATTTAACTATAAGGCTGCGTTTCCATTGACGCGGAGCGGAGCGGAGCGGAGCTTAGCGGTGCATGAATTGACCAATCACTATGCTCGAAATCTCTGCTGGCTGCTCGCTCGCCATAGTGATTGGTCAATTCATGCACCGCTAAGCTCCGCTCCGCCCAGCTCCGCGTCAATGGAAACGCAGCCTAAAGATCGTGGAGAAAAAAGGTTTTATGCATCACAGAATACAAAAAAACCCTAGAAATGACACTAGCGTTATGTCGCTTTCAAAGCCTCACTAAATTCGACTAACGTAACGTACAGTTGGGATTACTTTTGGTTATTGATAATATATGTTAAGATAGTGAAAAAGTTACCTAAGTTAGTTAAGTTAGTTGACCTAGTTACCCGCGTCATCACTAGCAACACGCACTGATTATAATCACTGATTCAGGACTTTCGTCCTGAGGCCCTGTGGTATCGGTGACGAGAAGATATGGTGTAGTTTGCCGTACACTGCCCAATACTACAATATAAACAGGATTTCAAATTACGATTTCCAGGATGCGAAATTAACAATGATTGGAAGACGAATACCGAAGTCGTGGACGGTGCCCGCGCCGATACGATACGTCAAAGTGACGACTTTGTACTTCGAGGAGGTGTTGCTCTTAGGACTGATGAATGGACAAGTAAGTATATCGAATTACCTAGTAATTACTATGCTACTCAGAGATCCGATGGTCACGTGGGTAAACACCAGACGACGTCATCACCAAAGAGAATTGAGACTCTGTGCTACCAGTAAATGTTTTACTACTTGGAATGGTGGATCAAGCAGATGGCCCACCTAATGTTAAGTGGTATCGTCTGTCTATGAACAGTGCATTATCTCATAGGTCACGTCCACCTAGGACGCACCCCATGTGGCATTGCACTGCGCCCGCCACCCTGAGACATAAAGGTGAAAAGTCTCATGTGCCTGTACTTTTACCGGCACCCTTACCCTTCAAACCGGAACACAGCAATGCGAGCACTACTGCTTTGCGGCAGAAATAGGTATGGTGGTAGTACTTCCCCGGACGAACTCTCACAAAAAAGCTCTACATACATACATACATAAACTCACGCCTGTTTCCCGGAGGGGTAGGCAGGGACCACGGATTTCCACTTGCTACGATCCTGACACACCTCTTTTGCTTCATTCACTCTCATCACATTCTTCATACATGCTCATCGGTTAAGGGTACTCCTGACCTGGCTTTTTTCAGAACGTCTCCGATCTGGTCTGAATACGTTCGCCGAGGTCTTCCCCTTCCCACTGTCCCATTCACGCTCGTCATATGTACCCGTTTCGTTAATCTACTATCGTCCATCCTTTCTAAATGCCCAAACCATCTAAGCATACCTTTCTCAATCCTAGTCACTACGTCTTCTTTAATTTCACAACGCTCTCTTATCACACTATTCCTTATTCTATCTCTCAAAGTCACACCACACATACAACTCAAAGCTCTCATCTCATCTCAAAGCTCTACTACTACTAAATAAGTGTAATCTAACTCCCTGACCCTACGTTCTTTTCCGACCTGATAAAACCACAAGGTTTTTACTATAAATTACGTTCAATCACTAACTTGATTGTTACATTTGATTAGAAAAATTACAATATTTTTTTAACACATATGTAAAAAAAAAACCGTCTTTCTGTTAGTTCTACAATAAAGTGGCAACTGGATAATGACGTCATCTGGTGTTAGTTAACTGGTAGTCTCGGAGTAACACCTTGTTTTTCTTATTATGTAATTAATTACTTACTTCGGAAGAGACAAGCTACTCATAACATAGGTAATCCTAGTGTGGAGCTTGTGTTCTATAACCTAATGCTTTCGTTATCGAACCACCTGTGTACTGTTATGAGCTAGGGTTAGGAATAAAATAAACACACAAACTGAACTCTGGTTTAACCAAAATTAAATGTTTAGTGAAATTATCAAAAACACTAATTGACTCTTCCAATGACTGTACGTTACTAACACTTTTCGCTGATTCATATAATGATATGATTGATATGGTTCATTGTTCAATTATCGACTGACTGCTCTTCGAGCGAGTTCTGCTTATATACGCTAGCAATAGAATCCCAGAATATTCTACTACTATAGAGAATTCCGTAATACATTCTAAAACAATCCATAGACAGGACGCATACATATGTATCGTCTGTGTTCTTTGGATGTTTCGAGATAATTCTACCGAATGCTTGTTAGTTCTATTATTCGCATATATAAACGGAATACACTCGAAGAGCAGTCAGTCGTAAATTGGCTTTTTGTGCGAATAAATCAACTGACTTGAAAAATCATAAATTGTGAACATTGGTACCTTACAGTGTTACAGAAGAGTGAATTGGTGTTTTCTGATAACTTTATTTAAAAGTGTAATTTTGGTAACCGGTGTTAGGAGTGATTATTTTTCCTGAACTACGGCTAGCGCTGGTACAGTTTTACGCAAAATATAAGTCCAATCGACTGTTTTTGTTTGCACAGAAAAGCGCAGACTGATATCAGACAGTAGCCGAACGTATAGTATCGCTCTGTCCCGCTGTATAGCTCTGTCCCGCTCACATCTAAGATAGGATGAACAAGATGCCGCGATTTTGTCGCGAAATCGATTAACCAATAACAGCGCAAGATTTTAGCGCGCGATTGCTATTGTTAGAAAGAAGGTTCCCGCGCTATTGAAATTGGTCTACGGCGCAGGTACATCAGGCGACTTATATTTTGGGTAAAACTTTAACAATACCTTGACCTTTGTCATTTACAGATATGGCAAGTGGAGCCGGTCGACGGTAGATGCAAAATGATACTGCAGACTCCTGCCAGCGTGCGCTGCCTCGACGTGAGCGCGTCGCGTGCGAGCCTCGCCGTCGTCGACGAGGCGTCCGTCTGCCGCATCTACAACCTGCCTACCGGCGACTTGCTGCACACTGTGAGTACAGCACCTCATCATAACTGAAATTCAACTGAGTTTGTGTTTTGACATGTCTCCATGACGTGGAATACACTAGCGTCGTCTGTACCTTAAAAATGCGCGCTATCCAAAGTGCGCATATATGTAACTATACCACCTTACCTTATATGTTATTTGCATATCACCACATTTTAGATTTACCAAGTGCCCATTTACATAAATAGTAATTTTGTAAAAAAGCTTGTAAAGGCGCCTTAGCCTGCCGAGTTACTTTTAGTTTTATTTTACTAAACTGTGTTTAGCTCTAATAATTTATTTTATGAATAATAAAGACCTTTTAAAACAAAACAAAAACAAACCGTCGTCTGTCTTTCCTGAAAACTGTAATCTGGGTCTCTACCAGATTCTCAGGGTCTCTACGCTAGAGTGAATAGGTGCCTTCTAAACCTTTGTACTCCATCTTCGGCCACATCGTCACTTACCAACAGGTGAGACGACGACGTTGACGTGGTCAAAAAAGGTCTAGAAAGGTGACAGCGTCAAACTCCCTGGCGGCCAGTGCCCCGCGAGCTCCTGAGCTCATAAAGAGTGTTGAAGTGACGCAATGCTGCCTTCGCAAGACCAATGACTGGTCAACGTATAAACACTTAGAGGCCAGCCGATGGCGGATGACCCTCTGTCTGTGTTCAGCCTCAGAGTATATACCCCTCCGGCTCTTCTCATGAAGGTCGTAAACTCCGACTAAAGGATCACCAGGGGATGGGCAGCAGAATCCACTTGAATACTCAACACCAATACTACGATCACCAAACCGTCTGCCAAGCGTGGTGACAAATACCCCATTGCATTCTATGGGGCAAGCCTCGTTTAATAGTGGACGCCTAAAGTCTGCTGATGATGATGATGATGATGATGACTACTAACCTCCTTACGGAAGGAGATCAGAGAATATCCTCAATGGGGATCTCAAGTGAGCCTATGCATGTATTTTAGGAGGAGAACGTGTCTTCAGTGTCGTGGAACTCGTGGTGTGATGAACTCCTCAGCATGTCTGGCGGCGGGCTGCTCTCGATAAAGGCGGGAAACTTCCCGCCCGCCACGCAGCCTCTCTCTGGCTCTGTGGTTGGATTTCAGGTATATAACACTCACTCACACAATAAGATGCCGCGTCGTGGGTATCTGGTATCGTTAGTCGTGGTGTGTCTGGCCTAATGGTAGAGATATACTGCGAACACCCGACCCGATGCACTTCTACAATACACACATACACACACATACACAGCATATACAAGTTATGGAACTTTGAAAGAACAGAAAATTCGAACCGATAGCGAATTTGTCCGCTATGGTCCCTCAACCTAAGCCCGCGTCCGCGTTGGCGTGCACGGTGGCGATCAGATATTGTGTGCGGTCTTGTAGCAACGTCTTCACATCCACGGAGTACGCGTCGATGTGAAAACTTGGCGTCCGCGATGGTGTGCTAATAGCCTTTAATACCAAAAGGCATTAAAGTAGTTCTTTTTAGGGTTCCGTACCCGAAGAGTAAAACGGGACCCTATTACTAAGACTCCGCTGTCTGTCTGTCACCAAGCTGTATCTCATGAACGGTGATAGACAGTTGAAATTATCACAGATGATGTATTTCTGTTGCCTATAACAACAAATACTAAAAAACAGCATAAAATAAATATTTAAGGGGGCTCCCATACAACAAACGTGTTTTTTTTGCCGTTTTTGTAGATGGTACGTAACCCTTCGTGCGCGAGTCCGACTCGCACTTGGCCAGTTTTTTTTACAATAGGCATTGCACGGCTTGTGCTTTTTCCTTTTTCAAGTATTTATTGTATTCATTTGCAACGTTGCACTCCTTCGAATTCGTCAAAGTCTCAGTCTAGTCAAGTCATACGGTGGCAGTTTTACTTCGTTAGTCAATTTCCACCAATTTTTAAAAGTCACGCATTCAATGCACTTTAATTTCATTTGTAATGTTTTCTTTCCTCTCTCAGGGTGGTAGAGTATTCAGCCTGCAAGCGAACGCGATGCAGACTGTCAACGTGCCCTTGTCGCACGCAGTGCATCAGTACATTCAGCAGAAATTGTTCAGGTGTGTTTTTATTCGCATGAGAGCAAACGAACCTCTAAGGTAGTCATCAGACTATTAACAAGCAACAGGAATGAACACTGATCCCAAAAAAAAACGTTTAATAGCAAAATTTTGCATTTTGTAACTAACTTAAGGCACTTTACGCCTTTATTAGCAGTCGGAACGTGTCCAAAAAGGCACGACTGGCCGTGCATAGAGGGGTGTTAGTACCGACACTAATGTATGGTAGCGAAAGTTGGGTATGGCAGAAGAAACATGAAAGTAGAATAAATGCAGTGGAGATGAGAGCTTTGAGAAG
Source organism: Operophtera brumata (assembly GCA_932527175.1). Taxonomy (NCBI): domain Eukaryota; kingdom Metazoa; phylum Arthropoda; class Insecta; order Lepidoptera; family Geometridae; genus Operophtera; species Operophtera brumata. The sequence goes on from OW052239.1 coordinate 68,960,673, forward strand.
TATGTGTGGTGTGACTTTGAGAGATAGAATGAGGAATAGTGTGATAAGGGAGCGTTGTGAAATTAAAGAAGACGTAGTGACGGATTGAGAAAGGTATGCTTAGATGGTTTGGGCATTTAGAAAGGATGGACGATAGTAGATTGACGAAACGGGTACATAAGACGAGCGTGAATGGGACAGTGGGAAGGGGAAGACTTCGGCGAACGTATTCAGACCAGATCGGAGACGTTCTGGAAAAAAGGCCAGGTCAAATACCCTTAACCGACGAGCATGTATGAAGAATGTGATGAGAGTGAATGAAGCAAAAGAGGTGTGTCAAGATCGTAGCAAGTGGCAATCCGTGGTCTCTGCCTACCCCTCCGGGAAACAGGCGTGAGTTTATGTCTGTATGTATGTAACCAACTTTGAATTTAAATCTGTTTTGACATGGCTTCATTGTAACACCACTATATTTGTGTGCCTGCCAATATCTTTGGTTATAAATAGTGTTGATATTGACAGTGAAGCGTATGCTGTGGCATGTCTGGGAGTCACCGCGTTGGACTGGGAGCGTCTCGGCTTCGCTGCGCTCGAGGAGTTGTCTTTAGAAGTCGCAAAGAAGGCTTTCCAGCGCAGCGAAAACATAGTTTTCCTCACGCTCATCGATCATTTACAGGTGACTTGAAATCAAGCAATTTAGAGATTCATCAAAATTAGCTCTAATATTAGATATTATTGACGAACAAAGGTCTATGACGTCTAACAACTACTGCTTTGCGGCAGAAATTGGTATGGTGCTAGTACTTCCCCGGATGAACTCTCACAAAAAAGCTCTACTACTACTGTGTTCGTACGCTTAAGCCTAAACCTCGTCCACACTTGTATCAACGATAACTTTATCGTAGAGTCTGGCCACGCTGAGCTTACAGAAGTGAACAAATGGTAGATTTTTTTGATCTATGCACGGAAATACCGAAGTTACATTCCTCTCGTAGACTAAACATCATTTCACTCTTCAGTAACCGTGCTACTAATACCCGCGAAACATTCTTTGAATAGTTGTATCGTGTTGTGTCTCATTCGATCGAATTGGAAACTGCTTGTGAATACAAAAGACAAAACATTGTGTAGGTAACTGTTTCATGAATAATTAGCGTTATACAGTAGCACGGCCTGACTGGATTTATACTATTCACAAATCACTTGATTTATTCGTACTGAAAGCCAATTAACGACTGACTGTTCTTCGAGTGATATATGAAATAATACTTCGATAATAATACTCCGTTAATGATACTAATAATACTTCGATAATAATACTAATAATAATCTGTTAATAATACTTATAATATTACATTATGGTCCAAGCGGACTGCCGGTGAACCGTACTTCAAATATATTTTTTACGTACAAAACCGACTTCAGAGATAAACGGGATCCATCTCCTAACTTTCGCTATTTTTTGGAATATTTTCTTCAAATTTAAGTGGGGCCGAGGTATATAATTAACCAATTCAATAATAATAAAAAAACAATTCACAATCGGTAAAGATATCGCATAATAGACTGGCACAGATAAAAGAATACTATAGACTGGTATATCATATTAAAATTTTCAAGTTCAACGGCATTTTGTGAGCCATTTTGGCAACATGACTTTTCCGATGTAAAAAAGCCTGCTGAATTCGGTTCTGAATGTTGCCAAGCCGAATTTTGGCTCCCCTCCCCCCTAACCCCTTTTTTCCTCGAATTATGTCTCTAAACCGCGGTTTTTACGATATTAACCAAAAAGTATTGCTGTTAGAAAAAAAACTGTCAAGGACAGAAAGGATCTCTATAAAATTTCCTATAACATGGTGCATAAACTTTTTTGGTAGGGCTTATGGTTTGTGAGCAATATCTGCCAGAACTTCATGTTTTTTTTATAATTTTCATAAACAAAAACATTTTCAAATTCAACGGCATTTTGTGGGCCATTTTGGCAACGTGACTTTTCCGATGTAAAAAAGCCTGCTTAATTCGATTCTGAATGTTGACAATCCCAATTTTGGCTCTTTTGCTTAAAATTCAAGATGGCGGCCAAAATGGAACCCTTGCTTAAAAGCCATATTATAACTAGATTCTAGTCGTGTGGGGTGTCCTGAAATAGGCTTTGGGGGTCGCTGAACTCAACTTTGATAACCGGAAGCATTATTTATTTATTTATACTCTCACCAGTACTCTCGCGAGGTCGCCCTGAGTGTCACTTGCTTCACTAAAGACCTCCCACCCGGGACAACAGTCTTTTTTAGCTGCTTATTTATAAAAAAAAAAATTAGGGGCGTGACGCACAAGTCCGCGTGTGTCGAGGCGCTCCGTGTTGTTCCGTCACTAATTTTTAACCTAACTTAGGTAGGTACTTATATTGTTAGGACAAACTAGTTTATCCTGACACGCGTAGGATAAACTGGTTCGGCCTGGGACATACCTATACCCTGGTTCAGAATTCGAGATATTTTTTGTAAACAAACAAATGTCACCGTCTAAGAGTCAAGCCAGTGGTAAAATATTTTTTTTGCGTGGATCATGTTTTACTACTACTGACCAGCGGCTTTTCCTACGGTATTAAATTTTTGTAATATCCGCCAGCGGGTTCGCTGGCGCGGTATGTATCTTCAATTTGCGGCAAATAAACACAAACCCATTACCTACCTAAGTTTATCTGACGAGTTAATGTGTAAACGGCAAAATGTTATATATAACTCTTACCTATTGATACAGTATGACCATTCCATTGTAAAAATGTGCGAAAAGCACATTCGTATTCCGCAAATGAGGAGAAACGAATGAAATTAACAAAATGGGGACCGACTTTCAAAACAAAGCCCATTGTTTAGAATCTCAGCAGTGTTCCAAGTAACATGAAATATTTTCTAGTAACAAATATATTTTTGCTTGATAACTTTGTTAATAACCGAAATAACTCAAAAATATATACGACAAAATATTGATTACTTTATAGTTTATCAGATCTGAGTTAGAATAACATGCCCGAGCCTGTTTTTTGACCTAATTTAATAAATTACCATAGAACACCTATTTTTTTGCTATGGTATCCCCTTTGTTTCCAAAAAATATCTCGAATTATGAACCAGGGTATAGTATGGCCTCAAATCGGGTTTGGCCGGTGATCAGATGCACCGTGTTTTGTCTATTTCCTGAATTTAAACTATTTGTCAATGCTATTTGTTTTCTTATCGACAGGAATAAGAATGTAAAAGATAAAACGCTAAAGCTAAGGCCAAACCGACGCGGTGGCATGCAATGATCCATTGTCTTACCATTGATCGTAACCGCGCACGCCACCGCGGACGCGGGCTGATCGCGTTGGTTTGGTGTTAGCTTAACTATTCCAAGGATAATCTGTGTTGTATACTAAAAGTGACTTGTGCATTTTATAAGGAGCGTCTAGAAGCGGGCGAGAAACGCGAGGTGATACTGGGAGAGATGCTAGCGTACCGAGGCCGATACAACGACGCCGCGCGCTCATTCCGCTCCGCGGGACGCGACGAGCGAGCCCTCAACATGTTCGTGGACCTCAGGATGTTCAACAAGGCACAGGTATACTACACTGCAACCTCACATATCTGCTCTGTCTATAGCTACTGAATTAAGTGATACTGGGAGAGATGATAGCATATTGGGAGACACCGGAAGTAAATTACGGCACATTGACGACCTCATTAAGCAAGAATATTACAATGTGCTAAAAAACATCCCTACTTTATATGTACGCCGTTTTATTTTCTTGAAATTGAGATCTATATGTATCATCATCATCAATATCATCTTCAGCCCACACTAGTCAATTGCTGGACATATGCATCTTCTCATCCACTTTCTACCCGCCGCCTTTCGTAAGTCAGAGCCACAACCAACCACCTACCATCACACTAAATTGGCCAAATCGCAGTCTCCACTTAAGAACTCGCTTAACCCAACGGTTTTTGTTTCTTCGGGATATATGACCAGCCCATTGCCACTTCAGCTAGCTGATCCGGTGGGCTATGTCGATTACTTTAGTTCGCTGTCGGATAATATCGTTGCAGATCTAAGTATGTATGACCCTATATCACATTTTACGCATTGGTTCATAACTGTAAGAGTTCTGACGCTGCGACAGACTGGTACGGACCCAAACGATCTTACAAGGGTTCGAACGAAACCTTAAAGCTAATATCTCCTTCTTCTTCGTTGTTACACTCTTGGCAGAGGTCGTGTTCGTCACTTCAGGGTCGGGGGCTCGCTTCACAATCCTTCGCCACTCATCTCGCACCGCAGTTTTCATGCAGTGCACCGTCCAAAGCTGCCTTGATTTGGTCAGTCCATCTCATGGGCGATCTGCCCCGTGCTCGTGTGCCCTCAACTCTACCCTGTACAACAAGGTGTTCAATGGACACCTCTTCGCGTCGCGATACGTGTCCGAAGAAAGTGAGGATACGAGATTGCACAATAGCTGATAGACGCTGCTTGAGGCCGAGTTCTTGGAGTATGGACTGATTGGTACGAAACTCAGGCCACGAAACCCCAAGCATTCTTTTCCAGCACCACATCTCGAGAGCATCTATCCTGTTTTTCTCGCTCTCCCTAAGAGTCCATGTTTCTGCTAATTTAGAGTTTGTTTTAAAAGGAATATGTCGGCGAAGGCGAGGGTCTGACCGCGCTGGCGCGGCGCCGCGCGGACTGGGCGCGGCACATGAACGAGCCGCGCGCCGCCGCCGAGATGTACCTGGCGGCGGGCGACGTGCGGCGCGCCGCCGCGCTCATGGCGGAGACCGGACGCAGAGATATGTCAGTGAGCCATACACACACGCCTTTTTCCCCGAAGGGGGGTAGGTACAGCCTCAATGGGCTTCTCTTCACAGGGGGTGAATATAGGGTTATAATCGTGGAAATATAAACGTGACAAGTGGTGAGCTCATCGCCACCATAGCTTCCCACGACTGACTCGGCAAACGCTTTCTTCCAGTATTGACACATTCCATAATAAGCTAGCAGCCAGGACAAATGTTATACTAACGAATCTTGTCAACAAACCCCTGTAATCCCTTAGTCGGCTTTTACGACATCCACGGGAGGGGACGAGGGGGTCTATTCTTAGGCCGGACATACCAAAGCAATCTTAGGCCGGACACACCACAGCAATCTTAGGCCGGACACACCAGAGCCCTGTAATAGGGTGGGGACAATTGATAAATTTCATAGGTTTTTAGTCAGTTTAATCAGTTTTTAGGACGAGACAACGATCTAGCTCTGGATTCCACAGTTGGAAAAAGTCTCCAGGACTATTTGTACGGGATTTTAAGAATTTGTAAGGGTTATGCCGTGGTGTAGAATACACCGCTCCGACTCCTCCCGTGTGTGTCGTAAAAAGCGAGTAAGGGCTTACACCAGGGGATGGGCAGCATCATTCCAGGGTACTCAAGGCCAATACTGCGATCACCAATCGGCCTACAAAGCGTGGTGATTAGGGCAAACCCCCCTCTCCTCCCCCCGTCCTAATATAGCGCTGGTAGCAGCCAAAGTCAAGGCGGCACAGAGTGTACTAAGAATCTCCAGCAGAGATCCAGCTATCAACCCTCGCGATCTCACTAGTCGGAAGCGTTCCTAAGATGCTGGCTGCATTGCCACGCTGAATGGCAATACTAATACGTTGAGCCAGCTCTCGGGTCACGCGCCACTTCAACCAGACGCTCTGAAATAATTTCAAACGCGAAGGGCCCCGGTACCCCTCGGACCCAGAGTCTCGACCCCGAAAGGCTCAAATAACTAAGCTCTGTCGAGACTTGCATAACTGTACATGGTCACCACATTGTGTAGAGGTAAACATTTTTTTATACTACCTTAGATGACGTAACAAGCAGATAGCCCACCTGATGTTAAGCGGTACCCTCTACCTATGAACAGTGCATTATCTCATAGGTCACGTCGACCAACGTGCCCTATGTGGCATTGCACTGCGCCTGTCACCCTGAGACAAAACATGGAAAGTCTCATGTGCCTGTAATTTCACCGGCACCCATACCCTTTAAACCGGAACACAGTAATGCGAGCACTACTGCTTTGCGGCAGAAATAGGTATGGTGGTAGTACTTCCTCGGAGGAACCCTTTCACAAACAAGTAATTAATTTAGTAAAAATTTAAAAAACCCTCATCGCAATGAAACTGCTGAACCGATTTTGATCAAACATAGTTAAGAACACTCCCGAAAAATTCACCATTAAAAAAAAAAAAAACGGTTCATTCGTTCGGGTGCTACGATGCCGCAGACAGACACACACACACACACACACACACAGACAGACAGACAGAAACACAGACACACACACATACACACACACGCACACACACAGACACGTCAAACTTATAACACCCCGTCGTTTTTGCGTCGGGAGTTAAAAAGCTCTACTACTAACAAAACAGACGGTCACACACACACACACACACACACACACACACACACACACACACACACACACACACAGAGACAGACAGAAACACAGACACACACACATACACACACACGCACACACACAGACACGTCAACCTTATAACACCCCGTCGTTTTTGCGTCGGGAGTTAAAAAGCTCTACTACTAACAAAACAGACACAAAACAGACGGTCACACTCCGATAATGGCTTCATGCATGTTCATTGTTCCAGGTTGATAGAGCTGGCACGCAAGCTCGACAAGGGGTCGAGCGAGTCGCTGCGTTACGTCGCCGAGGCGTTAGTGTTAGTAGGCGAGCACGCAACGGCTGCCGACGTGTACCAACGCCTAGGAGATTATAGGTACTTCATTGCAACGTCCACTATAGACGTTAAGTGATAGTTTTAAGTATATCTTTATATGTATGTTAGTTGTAAGGTATATATTACTATGGGCCTTTGTCTAGGTAGAATGTACATTGTTACATTTTTCACTGTTGCCTGAAATAAATAAATGAATTCAATTGTGTTATTGTCTTCATACTTGTGGTCTAAATAACTTCTGTGTTTTTACTCTATCAACAGAACAAACACTAACAGTGGTATGTTAGTACAACGTTTTCATAGCAAGCTTTTATTTAGCCTTAACTAGCCTTTTACGCGCGATTTCGCACGCGAGATGTTCCCATTTAGGCTTGTGCATCGTTCACTGAGCGGAGCGCTCCGTACTAGTACAATCAATCAAATGTACTAGTTCAGTCTTATAGTTCTATTAGTACTTTTAGTTCAGTGGTAAAAGAGGTTTGGTTCGTGTTTGTTCGTTCGTTTGTATTCAGTCTTTGTCGTCAACGCATCGAGTGATCGGTCGGACGGTGTTCGTGCTCGCGCGCTCACTCTTGCGAAAGGAACTAATAAGGATGATCTCGGGGAATAGTTCGTTCTCGTTCAATAATTCCTAATCATTCTTCGAACGTGAACTACACAAGCCTATTCCCATTTGGAAAAGGCCAGGAGACGAGCACGATCTGTGGAGCTTGTGCAACTTGGTAATAGACAATTCCGCGTCAGCTCGCACAGAGGCCCTCCCCATTGCCGTTGAGACGAAAGAGATTTGTTTTATGTTTGTCAGCAAGGTGGGCCAGCTCGCGGTGGCTGCCAACGAGTGGGCGCGCGCCTTTGCACTGGCGAAGGAGCACCCGGAGTGCAAGCGTGATGTCTACTTGCCGTATGCATACCGCATGGCACAAGACAATAAGTTCGTTGAAGCGCAGAAAGGTACTACCACCTTATAACCTAACTAAAACAACTAACATATTGATGCTGCATTGCGTTCACCGATGCGCCTGCCTGGTGATTTTGGCAAACCCCCTCCCACTCCCCACCATTATGGTAAACAAAACACGCACGTCGTGGCATTGAATGGGGGGGGGGGGGGGGGGGGGCTATGTCCCTGTGGTCTTGAGCTGATGATGATGATGATGATAATTTTATTAGTAGGTACCTAGATTTATAATTATTTAGTCAGATAAAATTACATCCAAATTTACGATTTTTGAATTTTGCGGCATGCACCTTAAAAATAAAACCTTCTACGACTCACTTTTTACTACGACTTATTTTTTGGCACAGGCTGGTATATATGTAGGCGGTACTGCAATAGACGATGGAAACATCCCTAAATAAATAATGCTGGACAGTTCACACATTATGTAGACCCAAGAGTAGAGCTTGTGTTATGGGTACTAGATAACTGATATACTTAATACAATACATTACGCAGATATAATTTTTTTATTATACCTAGAAAATACCCAGAACTGAACTAATATCTGCAAATCGTACAAATATTTGTTTTGAGGCGGGAATCGAACCCGCAACCTCTTGCGCCGCCGGCGAACCTACGTCCGCCACGCCACAGAGGTCGCCAAAACGTTCTGTCAGTAATATTCTGGTTGTTTTAATATTTTTATTATCATTTATTGTTTTCAGCTTACCACATGGCAGGGGAGACGGCGACAGCCATGCGGGTGTTCTCAATACTCGTCGGGAATGCTGTCTGTGAAGAAAGGTTCTCTGATGCGGGCTACCTCCACCATTTACTGGCTTCACAATGCTTGGAGTCCTGCGCTATGGCTAGAGATAAGTACGTGACAAGGCCCAATTATGCCAACCATCAGCCTATAGAAGCCCTGTAAAAAGAAGTCGCTTAGGGCTCTATGGTGACCCTAAAGACTCTTTCTTTAGTTATATAGTTTGTGGTAGGGTTGAGGTGGTTAAAAGTCTTTAGTTTACAGGTAAATGGTTTGTATTAAGAATCTGTACAATTACGCTAAACATAATCTATACCTATATAAGATCTTAACCTGACTTACTGACTGATTTATCATCGTCGAGCCGAAACCGCTGGACCTAGAATGCTGAAACTTGGAGAGTAGATTCTTTTTATAGCAAAACCACCCACTAAGATGGGATTTTTGTAAATTCATCCCCTAAGGGGGTGAAAAGGGATGAAAACCATTGTATGAAAACCCGTATTTCTTGAACTTACAAACTTGAAACTTTGCATAAGTATGCTTCAATATAAATCATAGAAGGGTAAAATATATTTTCCCCGAACTACCCCTAAAAGCGGGTGGAATGGGGTGTTAAAGTTTGTATGGGAACTTTTTATCGCGTGGTACCTTTTACTTGAAACTTGGTATGGGTACTTAAAATACAGAATAATTGAACACATATTTCAGGATTATTCAAAATTACTTCAAAATAAAGGTAAAAAGGGGTGACAAAGTTTTAGTTTTTTTGTGATGTGATGCGTAGCAAAACACTGGTATTCAGCTAGTAATACATATATAACTAATAATATATTGCGTTGTATTGCAGAGAGCGCGATACATACCTGCGTCGGTATTGGGAGTACGAGCGACTCGCGCGTGTCTACCACGCATACGATGCGGTGCACCGCTGCGTGCACGAGCCGTTCTCGCTGGTACAGCCCGATGCGCTGCTGAACGCGGCGCGCTACGTGCTCGCGTTGGTGGACGAGGACCCGCCGCCTGGAATATCCATGTTGTATCCTTCTCAAACTCATCATCATCATCATCAGCCTAAAGAAGTAGCTTTTGAGTCACCTGCACCCATCACCGGTTCTTTCTTCTCTACGTTAGGTCAAAAATAAAGTAGTAACAAATATAATAAAACGATGACTATTATAGGTATGTAGGCACTCAATTTCTCATGTCCAACATCTATTGCTTATTGGTAGACTCCTCGCAGATTATTGCTTAACCTAAACTTGGAAAAATGCGTTTCCAGAGGAAAAAAGCGTTTTCCCAGAGACGAGACAACACCCCCAAAACCCCCTACAGCAAATTTCATCGAAATCGTAAAGCAGTGTCCGAGATCAAAATTTACAAATAACAAATATGGTTCTTTAGTAGTATAGGATATCCGTTGTAATGTTCCAAGTTTCCTTAGCTGCTTGACCAGTGGTATTTACCTCTGCCTGGCCAAACAGGCGAAGGCGTTAGCCGCCTGCAACCTGGCGAAGCAAATGCTGGACAAAATTTTAGGACTTCAGATACCTCAAAAGTTTTACGTAAGTGAGCTTATTTTAAGATCATTTAAATTTAAAATACGTCAAAATGTATGAAGTTATAAGAAGTAAATTTGATAAATGATAATTAAAAAACATATGCAGCGGCTGATTGCGCGGAAACTATGTGATATCACCTTTGTATGGCGACCTCTGTGGCGCGGCGAGATCCAGCTGAGATGCGAGGGGTTGCTGGTTCGAGTCCTGCTGCGGGCCAAAAGTTTATATGATCTGCATATATTTGTTCCGGGTCTCTGTGTGTAGCATGGTACTCGTAGTTCCTGATAATAAAAAAATGTTTCATTAATTTCATATTTAAAGCGAGATTTTCTATAATTGATGAAATAAAATACAAATTACTCGTTTGTGTATTAAAAATACAAAATACATGTTATGCGAAACATCGATAGTACTAGCACAGATAAAAGAATACTATACTAGTACAGATACCTCATGCCATACAACAAAACGTGACCGACATAACTCGGGCTATTCTGCGGGCTATTTTGGTTGCCTTACCTGGGTGCTAGATGCCGCTAGCAGGGAAATGATAGCTAGAGCCACCTCGCTCCAGCAACTGTAATTACCGCGTAAAACGCGCAAACACTCAATAGATGGCGTTTGTGAAAAAAACTTAGACACGAACACAGGGTGATTGGAAGATGAGTGCAAAGCTGTACTAGTCTTTTCAAGATATAAAACATCAGCCTCGAGTTTGGACTGAAGATCGACCGCAGCAAAACGAAAGTGATGATTGTTGACCGTATCAATAACAACTTGCCGGAAGTCAAGCAAATCGCAAACTGTGATGTGGTTCAATCATACATTTACCTCGGATCTTTGATCACAAACAATGGTGGATGCGTTGACGAAATCAAGCATATGCAATATGGCGATTTCTAGGTCCGCCATGGATAAGCTGAGGAAGATATGGAAAAATCGTAGCATAACGAAATCTACTAAGATCCATCTCGTTAGAGCGTTGGTGTTTCCCATATTCCTCTATGCTGCAGAAACATGGACTCTTAGGGAGAGCGAGAAAAAGAGCATAGATGCTCTTGTGATGTGGTACTGGAGAAGAATGCTTGGGGTTTCGTGGACTGAGTTTCGTACCAATCAGTCCATACTCCAAGAACTCGGCATCATGCAGCGACTATCAGCTAAAAAAAACAAAGATTTAGAGAATCAGGTTTTTGACACTTACCTGGTTAAAAAAACGGATGTTGTTTTTTTGTTCAAACCTTTTTTAATACATGCTTGATATTCATACTCTTTTATTTGAGGTATCATTTACGCGGATATATAACAAATTAATAAAATTGGGACCTAAAAACCAGATTGAGGGAGAAAATATAAATTTTAGGCATTCTTATAAAACAACATTTTAATTCAATTTATTAATTTATTGGTGCTCAAAATGATTGCCACGATTCCCAACAACACAAGCAAGGGCCCGTCGTCTCACTTCGGTTGTAGTTACTTTCAACATCATCTCCAGCTTCATCGTTTCAAACGCTGAATTAATTCTTTCTTTTCATGTATCTATTCAAAAAAGTTTGAACAAAAAAGCACCATTTGTTTTTTTTAACTTAGTTTCCAAAAACCTGATTCATTAAATCTTTTATTTTTTTTGTGAACTAAAGTGACTGTACTGAAAATGTCTGATGACACCGATGCTTAGACCATGTATTCTTAGATTGCTTACACGATACTTTAAATTACAAAATAAAATAAAAGAAAACATTAATCAATAAAACTGGCAATTATTAGCAATTAACTGAAAATTTGTGGGTATTACGAAAAAAAAACGGTAAAAAAGAAATAGTCGGACTTTGTCTTGTAACTATTATGGCTGAAATAGTTCTAAATAGTCTAGACAACTTTCCCCATACAGCTTTGCACCCATCTTCCAATCATCCTGTATGACGATTATGATTTTTCAAACTTAACAGATTACCCGCTCGTGACTTCGTCCGCGCGTAGTCAGAATACTTTCCCGGCGTGCAGAAAACAACTTTAACATTAACAACCACACCGTGACATGACTTTTGAAACGAACGAACATTCAAGTATTTCAATTTAGGAGTCCCACTCCTGAAAATATTTTAATCCCAACAACTACCTATACCGTGAAAATATATTTTACGTCGAAATACGCTAAAATATGGCAGTGTATTTTTTTACAAAGTTGTCTTTGCAAAAACTACACTGCCATATTTCGTTCCCGTGGCATTTTTCGTATATTGCAAATTTTTATATGTTTTTTAATTTTATTGGGGAAAGTACCTATGAACCAGTTACGAAACGCCGGTTTCTTTGACGGCCGAATAGGAAATTACAAGTAACTATCTACTGCTAACGCTTTCCGAAATACAGAGCATTTTTGTATTACGTTAGAATCATTTAGCTTATGAATTTTCAAAATTCCTTTCTTAGTTACAATACTTCGCATCAAGACAAACACACCCTCCAAATTTCAAGTCTCGACGCGGTTTAGGCTGTGCGTTGGCACTCGGTCAGTCAGTCATTCAGGACATTGTCTTTTATATATATATATATATATATTTGTCTTTGGACACAATGATATCAAATGATGTCTGACATTTTATTTGAAAATTTTAGAATAAAAAGGAAATACTAGTTTTCTCTTTCATTTCGGGCATGACGTCATAGGCGTGTCACCTGTGTTTTTTTAAAAATAACGCCATCTATCAAGTCCGTTCTACCTGTGGTACTACAAACAAACTGGTGTCATCATCAATTTAGTTCAAATTATTACCATCAGAAAAAAGACAAAATTAAATGTTTGTAAAAATTATTAAACTTGATTGTAGATACATTTATTTAATTTTCCCGTGTTGTGGGTATTTTTTGATATTAGAAAATATTTTTTCAAGACCTAATATTGTTTTTTTTCATACTTCAATACCAAATCTATACCTGTAACGCCATCTATTGAACTTTAATAGAACAATATATTTTTTCTATGGGATGAGACCCCGTGGTACTAGTATATTATATCGATGGTGCGAAACGCCAATCAGAACCCAAGCCAGTTGTGACGTCATCGTCATGCCTTCTAGTAGCCCTTCTAGCTCAAGAATGTTCCGAACGTGAACCAAAAGTACCGCAACAGATTCAATAACGCCGGCAACGCCGGCACTGACTGCATAATAGTTACTACAGCGTAGTGAAAATTCTAAGTCTATGGTTACTACACGGGTTTTCGTTGTTTTCAAAATCGTGACGTCACAAGCAGACACCCTGCCATCTGCGACCGTTTTGACGCGAAATTGAAAGATGGATTAAATAATGCAAAATTTGTTATTAAATGTTATGTTAAAATTTGTTATTAATGTTGCCATTTGTCACGTAATATATGACAAAAGTAAGAAAGTAAAGAAACGAAGCTAAAGAGAGAAGTAAAAGATAGTTTAAAATGCATACAAATATAATGATAAGAAAGAGGTCGTGGGGTCAGGCCAATGTCAACGTAAATGAGGTTGTTTTTGGCAATAGTTTTTCAAAACTTCTTTTCCAAGAGGTTCTACTTTAAGGTGAAGTAGAACTGTTTGGAATGGATTAAAAATCACACGTCCGAACAGTTCTACTATTCAATAAGTCGTGCCTAATTAGTAAGTGGCCACCATATCACTGACTACACTGTCATGCCATGGATCACTGTATTCAGGCTTTAGTTGTATTAACTGTCTACTTTCAAATGTAGTGATTACATTCTCAGTGGTCTACTTGTTGAGTTTAGTGAATTGTATAACCTCCTGTATGTTTTCAGGAAAGCGTTGAGCTGTTGGTGATAAAGACGCGCGGCAGTGACGGAGGAGACTCGGGTCCTCGTGACGAAGACGTAGCCCAACTGTGTTGGCGATGCAGACGGCACGCCCCGCCGCTCACGTCCGCTGTGTGCTCGCATTGTGGGCACACCTTTGTACACTCCCTGGCCACACACGGTAACAACGGAGTCTGCTCTGCACACTGCTCGTTAAGGGCCACGTCCTTGAAAATCCTTGAAAAGTGGTGTTTTGAAAAGCCAAGAACTTCCCGAATTTAGCTTTATTCCTAACAATATTTAGATCAGAAGAAAGAACACTTCAGGCTGAATAAAAGAAAGTAGGGGTTTTCTAAAATTATTTCTAGATTTTGTGTAAATTGAAAAACTACCTACCCATTTTCACAAAATTGATCAAAATAGTGCATCTACATATGAGCTAAAATCTACGGAATTACAGCTATTTCTGAGAAATAAAACACTTTAGTATCATGTCTATACACTTGGTTTTAAAAGTAAGTTGGGGTTTTTGATCTTTTCATACAAAATATGTGTAAAAACACGAAAACATTTTCAATTCGCCGTATCTACACGATTTCTACGCCATTTTCTGTCATTCCGTGGTTATCCACGGCTCTGGAAGGGTGGGTTTTGTTCAATTTTTCATTCACAGGTGAAAATGGGCAACCGGATACTTCGATATATCATTACAAAAACTTGTATTATTTTACTGAAAATTGTTGGTTTTCGTTGTTATAATTGTAATTCGGGTAATAGGAAACCCATCCAAATACATATTTATTTGAGGTTTGTGAAAATTAACGGGACTGACATGGTTTGACAGTTCAATCATACAGTCGTGAACACAAACCAATTCTACAGATCAGAGTAGAGATCCACCAACTTATCAGTAGAATGAAATTTATGTAGTTTTCTATCATCTACGTACATTTCATTCTACAGAAATAACACACAGAAAAAACATTGCAGGCCTCCGTAGTTGCTCGGTGCAATTCTACGGTAGTATACTCACGAAGGAGTTTATATTGTGATTTGTGACCAAAAGAGTTTCGCTTAGCGATTTTCCTCAGAATATACCAAGCTCTTTATACTTGCTTATTTCCCGACTTACTAGTGAGGAAGGGTATGTTTTTTTTACTTTTTTTTATACTATCTTTCAATTTTTATCTATGTTTGGCTGTTTGTTACTAATAATAATACTGGTACTTCAATTTTATATCGAAACAATAAATAAATAAATAATGCTGTACAGTTAACACAACATTATCTAGCTCCAAGCTAAGCAGAGCTTGTGTTATGGGTACTAGATAACTGATAAACTTAATACTATATATTACATAGATAGTTACTTTGATGATACAATGCTGCTATTAAAAAAATCTCCATTAAAGTCAATGCTTTATTGGAGGCCAAAGATAAATAAACTGGTCAAGTGCGAGTCGGACTCGCGTGTAGAGGGTTCCGTACAATACAAGTATAAATAACTCTGTCAACATAGTAACAACTAGACCAATGGAACTTAGTATAGTCCTCGATAAGTCCTCGGTGAAATGAAGACACATATTTTGTACCTACATATTTTCTCTTCACGAATATTTTCGTTTCCCGTCGGAATTTAAAAAAGTATAGCAAAAAAAAACGAATTCTGATTTTGGGTAAGTACCTACTAATTTTGGACGATTATAATATAATATAGATACTAGCTAGGTATAGGTACTGTAACCCGCGACTTGATTCGGACGCGTAATATTATTTGTAGTACAACTATATTGTCTGGGTTATCTATGACATACTAGTTCCTCATAGATAATCCAGTTGATCAATATAATGTTTATTGTAAGTTAGCTATGAGGTATGAGGTTGACGTGTTTGTATGAGCTTGATCATGCATCAAAAATGTATCCTAAATATAATCACTGTAACATATTATACGGTGGATATCTGAACTATTTTTTTATTATGTTAGACTAAATACTACACATAAGAATAGTAACGTCATACACAACATATACGGTGCTTAAGACTAGTGTTGATATTATTTTTTGACCTTAACTACTACTGAAAACAAAGGAATCGAATATTATCATCGTCAGGCATGGCGCACTCCGCGCTTTAGGTATAAAGCTACAAGTACCCGGCAGACTCATCTAGAAGAGTCAATCCATTCAGAGGGTTGCCGCGCGCCAGCCAGATCGCACGTGAAGTTAGTTCGGTAAACTCACTCAAGCGCCGCGTCACGTCGTCCGTCAACTAAAGTCTTCTACTATTATTTATTCTATGCTTAAATGAAGATAAACGCATATTGACGACCTTTGTGGCGCGGCTGGCGATGGTTCGCCTGCAACGCAGGAGGTTGTGGGTTCGATTCCCGCCTCGGAACAAATATTTGTGCGTTCTGCAGATATTTGTTCAGGGTGTTCTGGGTGTTTTCTATGTATAATAAAAAATATCTATCTATGTAATATATTATATTAATTATATCAGTTATCTAGTACCCATAACACAAGCTCTGGCTTAGCTTGGGGCTAGATAATGTTGTGTGAACTTGTCCAGCATTATTTATTATTTATTTATTTATTGCATCGCATTCGGCTGCCTGAATTATAACAAGGATCCGAACCTCACGTTTTTCACACTTCCAAGGGACATCGAAAGGTGTAGAAATGCACGTCTACATTATAGGTAATTAGGTACACCTACCTAACAAATGTAGACTTTTGCTACCTATCCTTAAATTGTAAGTCTCCGGATTTATTTATGTAGTTAGATAGGACTTACAAGGACAAAAATAAAAAAAAACAATACATTTTTGGGGTTCCCCATACTTAGAACTGAAACTCAATAGTTTTTTTCATCAAACCCATACGTGTGGGTTATCTATAGATAGGTCTTCAAAATGATTTTGAGGTTTCTAATAAAAAAAACTAAACTGAATAGTTTGCGCGAGAGACAGTTCCAAAGTGGTAAAATGTGTCCCCCCCATCCCTTAACATCTTAAATAAGAAAATGATATAACAAAAAAAAAGATGTACCTACATGTAAACTTCCACCGATAATTGGTTTGAACGAGATCTAGTTAGCAGTTTTTTTTATAAGTCATAAATCGTAAACCATCCAAGAACTTTTATATTATGTTACTTGCTGCTACAGAACCCTTCATGGGCGAGTCCGACTCGCACTTGGCCGCTTTTTTTGATTTGCCCAATTACGAAGGTACAAATCACCTATTGTTAGCTTCTACTACAATATAATACCATAGTCAATCAGTTAAATATCAACTATAGGTAGGTATTATATATATAGTTTAAGCTAATCAAGATAGGTACATGCCTAGCGCTTAACTCAGTAGCCTTGTGAGGAATGGGAGCGGCACGGGAGGGGTGACATGTGACGTAAAGAACTGTCGGGCTACACACGTGATGAAAATTAGTGAAGATAGATCTTACGATATATACAAATAAGTACCGAAGTCATTGCGAAAGTGAATAAAATACTTGTTCAAATAATAATTATATTTAATACTAATATCAATATTTTCAACTGAACTTTCAATTTATTAGCTTATGTCCATATCGGTACTCGAATCACTGTCAGTATGACTGAAATCACTTTCGTTATCTGAGTCGTCATCTCGTAATCTTATTATAAATTGATACATTATATCGTCGCTAAGATGGTCGTGTTTGAAATACTCTTCCTCAACTTTCTTTACGTGACCGTCACAGTTTTGCCATTTCTCAAATGAAAAATTAGCAAATAACTCTTCTAGTGCTCGCTTTTTCTCAGTAAAATTTGAGTTAATATGTTTTCGTGCCAGCTTGCCCTTGATATCTCCCCATACTTATTCGATCGGGTTTAAATCCGGATGGTACGGTGGCAAATAAAGTACCGTATGACCATTTTCTTTTAATATGACATCAATTTTAAATTGTTTTTCTGGTTTATTTCGTTTTACTATTTTAACAAATCCCTCTTTTTCATAACTATAGATTCTATTGTGTGATTATACTGCGTAGATTTATATCGTTTTCATGCTCGGCAGAATTTGGATTAGATTTACTAACCTTGAAAAAATTATATACATTATAAACAACATCTTTAGTTTGAGCTCTAATCTGAGGATCCATCTTCGGTTGTAATCTCGTGTGCGTCTTGTCTAAAGCGACCGGTCCAAATAACACGTATTGACGGCAGCGAGATCGCCGCCCGACTGACGTCAAGTGACGTCTCGCGAGATTTAACAAGATAAAATCACCACCCTCCCGTGCCGTTCCCAAACCTCAGGAGGCTACTTAGTTAATCGCTATACCTGTAGTTGGGAACCGATATTATGAATATTGGATGTTGACTCTTGGACTATTTTGTTAGCGTCCACTACTTACACCTAAAAGAGATATTTAGTTTCATTGACAAGGTACAGACTAACGTACCTATGCCATTAGATAATTATGTTATGGAATGACATACGACGCTTACAAAATAGTCCCTAAATAGTTAGGTGTAGGTAGATACCCCTACACTTAAAAGAGATATTTAGTTTCATTGACAAGGTACCAACTAACGTACCTTTGCCATTAGATAACTATGTTATCGTAAGCGACTAGTCGTCAACCCTTACGAGCAACGTCACTCCGCGCCAGATAGCAATGGAGTTACGCGTTAGAAGAGAGAGGAAATGTTTAGGTAAATATCACGATAGGCATTGAGCACTAATGCGAGCTGAATTGCACTTTCTTGCATCCCAGCAAGAGTCGCTATTTATATAAATTTGTTCGTGAAGTGAGCCTTCTGTACTTGTTCTATTATTTATTCTGTGCCATAGTCTTGCTAAGTAAACTAAAACTGTACGAAACAGTAATCGTAGACATTTCAATCGTAGGTATAATATATTTACGGCTGTTTTGCGTAGTACTTCTATTGGTTTTGAGACGCAGGAGGGCGAAGTATGTGCAAGTTTTTAGTAGTACTTAGTGGAGTTTTTTTTTGTGAAAGAGTTTGTTCGGGAAAGTACTACCAACCACCACTACTACCAGTACTATTTCTGCCGCAAAGCAGTAGTGCTTGCATTACTGTGTTCCAGTATGAAAGGTATAGTTGCCGGTAGACGCAGTGCAATGCCACAAGGGGTGGACGTGACATATGAGGTAATGCATTGTTAAAGGCAGACGTTACCGCTCAAGATCAGGTGGGCCATCTGATTGTTCCGTCATTCGCTAAGGTAAAAAGTGGGGGATTGGTGCTAGTCAGTCAGAGGGAGCTCAACAAACAGTGACTCACCAAAGCTGAAGTGGGTAGGTCGTGTGTGGCGAGTTATGCAAAGGCGATACTCGCGACGATAAGTACGCATGTGAAAGCTTTAGAAAATGCAAAATGGCTAATACAAAGTAAAGAAGTACCCAGAAGAAAAGTCTCTTCCAACTATTTAATTAAACCTAGTAATTTTGAACAAACTGAGGTGTGTATAACCTATGTGTATAGGTGTGTATTTGTAAGGAGAAATCCTTACAAATATTAGCTATTAACCTACAAACGACACAAAGGCCCAGTCATCTAAAACATTTAAGGTCGCAAAAAATTGCAAAGTTCGCACAGCTCTATCGAAGTTGCAAACTTGGTTTTGTACAATTGGTATTTATCCTAACAACATCCCAAAAAAACAGAACCCTGCAACTTTTTGCGACCTAACACGATTTTTGTGTCTACGGTGACTGGCCTAACAAGACTGATGGGGATTCTGAAAAACAGCAATTGGTTGCCTACAAAATAAGGTCAGATCATATGAAATAACTATAAAATTATTAAAGAAGTTATAAAATAACGTCATGATATACACAACCCGTGTGTATCACACTACTGATGAGAACACGTATCCAAAAAACTTTATCTTCCCAGGGACTTAACTATTTAAGCATATAAGCATGTATTTCTGTGGTTAGATATCACAACAACAACTTTTGGTACAAAAACTGGGCTTTCATGTTATTCTTTGTTAATAGTATCAACAGCAATATGGCTAGCACTTGCTCATTAACTATCAAATGTTCAATAGCTTCATGTCTACAAATTAATTTCACCATCAAGTGAAACTTGCTATGAAAACAAAATCAGCAAATCAAATCTATGATTTTCAGTATTTTATAAATTGTGTCAATTCAAACAATACCTATGTAATGGTTCTAGAAACACGGGACTTTTATAATTATCGAGATCACGCATCACAAACATGCTCCAGTTTTTTTTACATCAAACTTACCTGAGAGAGATTATACTGTAAAAGTAGATAGGGGGGATTGAACCCCAAAATATAAAACTAGTCTCGGTGTTGAGTTAAAATCACAATGGATTTACCACAAACAATTTTTTTTCAACTCTTTGTTTTCTAGAAGCTATGCCTAATTTTATGGCAAGAGGTATAACTGCAGAAATAAACGAAGAAATCATAAGCAAATTAGTGCCAGAAAATAGGAGATACTTCTAGCAAAATTTACCAAATTATAACTTCACCGTTAGAATGATTTAACTGACTGGTATAAAATAAGGTATACACCACTATTCCGAATGAACAATACACTACAAAAAAAACTTGGATAGTCAGTATTCGATAAAGATTGAATCTACGCAAAAATAAGGTACCATACCAATTAACAATTTCCAAAAATAACCATTAAAAAAAAGAGGCCAAGTGCGAGTTGGACTCGCCCATGAAGGGTTCCGTAGTAGCAAGTAACATAGTATAAAAGTTCTTGGATGGATTACGATTTATGACGTATTAAAAAAAAACTTACTAGATCTCGTTCAAACCAATTTTGGTTGGAAGTTTACATGGTACATCATATATTTTTTTTAGTTTGTAATTGTCTTATTTTAGAAGTTATGGGGGGGACACTTTTTACCACTTTGGAAGTGTCTCTTGCGCAAACTATTCAGTTTAGAAAAAAATTATATTCGAAACCTCAATATCATTTTTGAAGACCTATCCATAGAACCCCACACGTATGGGTTTGATGTTTTTTTTAAATTTGGTTTTCAGTTCTAAGTATGGGGAACCCCAAAAATAACTGTTTTATTTCAATTTTTGTGTAAAAATCTTAATGCGGTTTACAGAGTACATCTACCTATTAAGTTTCAACAGTATATAGCTCTTATAGTTTCGGAAAAAAAGGCTGTGACATACACGGACAGACAGACAGACATGACGAATCCATAAAGGTTCCTTGTCTTTGACTACGGAACCCTAAAAATGGGAACATTTGGTCAAAACAATTTAATAGGCATGCGCCATAGAAAGTTACCAAGTTATTATTTCGACGCGTCACGCCTCACCGTACAAAGTCAAAAACAAGTATTATGTCCATAAATTTATTCGGATTTTGTCAAGAAAACAAAAGTTTAGCTCTTTTTTAATTCCATTCGAAAAAAACATTACGCAGATTAAATTTGTACCGAATATACTTGGAATAGTCATTTAATTTGAATTTAATTTGTGTTTAAAATTAAAAAATACAAAGAATATTAAAAGGTATGAAATTATAAAAATAAAAATAAAAAAAATATAATACACAAATAAAAAGATTCAAACATTAGAAGAATGCGGGAATGTTTAGGTGAATATCCCGCTAGGCACTAAGCACTTATGCAAACTTAAATGCACTTTGTTGCGTCCCAGCAAGGTTCGTCTTTTTTTTTCACGATGTGAGCCTTCTGTTCTTTTCTATTATTTATTCTGTGGTCTTACTTACAGTAATTTTATTTTTCTCCTAGCTTAATTAGGTGTATAACTGAGTTAGTAGCTATGTTACCGCACATAAGATTGGTATAGAGCATAAAGCTTGAGCATATTCCGTTTGCTGAACACCGTAACAAAATCTCTAGACATGCGAACAGTAACTATGTTACATACGGCGCACATGCTTAGGTTAAGCACGTTCTAAAATAATGTTGCACTAGACAACTATTATTTACTAAATAATAAAAAATCATTAATGTTATCACGATATAATAAACACAGTTTTAAAGGGAATGATCGTAGCGATCGTACAGATCAAAATCATAACAGATAAATATTTACAAAATCACTGACTGATCACTAATTTAAGATAAAAAACTTTAGGCGCGAATATCTCGTAACAATACTTCTTGTAGTTACGGTTGTCGCAGACTACGTATTTAAACACTGATGGTAATAGCATAGCTCTCTCCATGCATAACCCGATGTGATACTTTGAGCTTTTGTGTGTGTGATAGTTAGCGATCACACCTCAGTCACGTAAGTCATCTCTGGCAACACGCACTAATTAAGATGACTGAAATAAAGTCCTCGAGTGGCGACCAACAACCGGACGACGCAGTGTAGGAGGGGAACTTCCGATGTACCAAACATTATAAAGGTCGCGGGAAGTCTGTGGACGGACGCGGCTCAAGACCAGTTGTCGTGGCATTCTATGGACATGTTCTATTTCCAGCTGGGCTGATGATGATGATTAATAAAAATAAGGCAAATAAATATAAACATGTTTGTTTTCCCCTGGGTACATAGGTACCTACTTATAACACATTTTTTCTTTTTTTTTTGTGTCTACCTATTACGGACCAAGGGATACCGCGTTTGTTAAAATCACTTTTCATGTATGGGAGCCCGCTTTAATTTTAAATTTTAATAGAATAACAAACAATACATCCAAACTTTATGACCCCAATAAATAATAGTAATGATAATAATAATGGACATTTCACACAACATTATCTAGCCCCAAGCTAAGCAGAGCTTGTGTTATGGGTACTAGATAATTGATATATTTAATACAATATAATACATAGATAGATATTTTTTATTAAACATAGAAAATACCCAGAACACCCTGAACAAATATCTGCGATCGCACAAATATTTGTTCCGAGGCGGGAATCGAACCCGCAACCTCCTGCGTCGCAGGCCAACCTTCGCCCGCCGCGCCACAGAGGTCGTCAACACCATTGATTTTAGGGTTTGAATTTCCTATAATCCTTTCATAAAGACGCCAAACAAATTCATGGCATGTTTCAAGAAGTAGGTACTATTATTTATACTGTGGTAGTACTGGAAATTAGAATTTAGAAGACGATAAATGTTTGAAAATTATCTTACTAGGCATGTCAAATGCAACGTCCTCGCCGCGCCGTTTTTTTTTTGTAGGTGGTCAGTATGTTTCAATTACGTGTATTTCTTCCAACATAGTTTGTAGGTACCTATATAATTTATTTGTTTCTTTATCCGTCTTTCTGTAAAAAATAACTCGAAAAACTGTTACTATGTATTTTGACGAAATAGGATTAAATTAATAGTTTTAAATAATAAAATCACTGCATGAGCGTTTTTTTAAACAGCCCTATTGAATAGGTACAATTGACAAAAAGTAGGCACACATACACATTCAAATTAATATACACAAACATGGTAGGTATTTTAGTGGATGAAATTTCATATGGAAAAAAACATCAGCAGGAAGTTTGGCAGAATAGTGAGTTTTGAGGCGGACAAAACGATCTAATTTGGGCCTTGCTGGGAAAAATCCCGATTCCCAAGATATTTTCCTGAGCAAGGTCCGTCGTTCAATACCGGTTTAAATTGGGTAGTATGGGTTTGTACGAGGTTTTAATTGTTTCTTAAAGTTTAAGACTTGTATGAACTCTAGGGAGGTAGAATAGGCTAAACCCTATGTTTTTTGGAGTTGGAAGGGGTTTTTTAGAGGTACAAACCTTCTTAGGTTAGGATGTTTTTAGGGTGTTTTTGATTTAATTTTGTTTTTTTGTGGTCCTGTATTTTTTTGGTTGTTTTTGTGGGTTTGTTCGTTTCTTGACCATATTCATTTGCGATTCGGTTATGATGGTTTTGAAATACTAACTTTGCACCCATATTGGTACAGGTATTGAAGTTGTTGACCACTTTGTCTATTTGGGGTAAAATAAAACGAATAAAACTGTTATAAAATATAACGAAATCTGACACAGCATAATATGTAAAACACAATATGTGCACAGAGATTCCTCAAGTATCCAGTAGTGGAACGCCTGGGACTTCGCCCGCGTGCAGTTTTTGCTATTCAAACTTCAACATCCCGCTGCACCACTTTAGGGTGTGTATTTCGGAAATTCCTTTCTTAGAGCACCGCTGTACCACAAAAGAAATGTACCTATGTGAATTTCGGTCTCTATGACCTAGAATTTAGAATTCGCGCTGTGCGTTGTGCGTTTCAGTGACCGAGTCAGTCAGTCAAGCAACGATTGTATAGGTAGTATACATTTATTTTATTTTTACATTTATCTGATTACGTACAGAACAAAAATTCAATGATGTTATTGACAAAACAAGTAATGCGTTTTCTACACAATTGTACGGTTGCGAGATTTGTTTACCTAATTAGTTCCAAATCCCACCGCAAGGTGGAGGTCACAGATAATGGAATAGTGTCAAAATTCGAAGTGTCATTTTCAAGGACTAGCCCCTTAACTTGTGGTTTGCCCCGAACTGAGATCACTTGACTACGCGATCGGTATATCACCCGGTAAAAGTTGGTGCTTTGATGATCATTGCTGAGCTTTATGGAAACCATAAGAACATGAAGATGAAAAGTCTCATTTGCCACCGGCACCCCGGCATACCCTTTGAACTGGAACACAGCAATACGAGCACTATTGCTTTGCGTCAGAAATAGGTATGGAGGTAGTACTTCCCCGGACGAAATATTTCACATAAAAGTTTTACTACTACTAAAAATTAATGTATGTATGTCTCGCTTTGCTTCGGGTGGAGGGGGCTGAGGCACTGTTTTTTATCCCCACACTACCCCGGGGCGAGTCGCTAGTTACTATCGACTTGTTCTCAAAGTAATCTTATTAAAACTTTTATTTTTTATTCTACTTGAATGACGGAACAAGCAAATGGCCCACCTGATGTTAAGCGGTAACCTCTGCCTATTAACAGTGCATTACCTCATAGGTCACGCCCACCTAGGACGCGCCCTATGTGACATTGCACTGCGCCCGCCACCATGAGACATAAAGATGAAAAGTCTCATGTGCCTGTAATTTCACCGCCACCCGGAACACAGCAATGCAAGCACTACTGCTTTGCGGCAGTAATAGGTATGGTGGTAGTACTTCCCCGTACGAACTCTTTCACAAAAAAGCTCTACTACTACTAAAGTCATGCTACTTACTGTCATGGTTACCTGTGTATGTAGTAAAGCTGTTGTATCCTTCCAGAGGTGCTGCCACTGGTGCAGTTCGAGCCGTCGGCCGGCATCGCGCACGACGAAGCCCTGGAGCTGATCAGTCGCATGCCGCTGCCGGACGCGGAGGCGGACACGGGCGGCGCCGAAGTGCTCCGGATAGAACATGACGTCGACTATGTAGACCCCTTCCTGGACAAAGTCGATGAGGTATTAAAAGACATCTTCAATAAGTAATAATTAATTAGTTTATAATTACAATTTGAATTATTGACTAAGCACATATTTAGAATTTATGTTTTTCATAATTTTTCGTAAAAAAATTATTTGTCTTACCTGTAAATTTATATTAACAAATAAATTGATTATTCCTATTCCTAATTATTCCTGAGGCTGTTAAGAGTAAAATAGGATTTTTAGGGTTCCATACCCAAAGGGTAAAACGGGACCCTATTACTACGGCTCGGATGTCCGTCTGTATATCTGTCCGTCTGTCACCAGGCTGTATCTCATGAACCGTGATAGTTAGACAGTTGAAATTTTCACAGATGATGTATTTCTGTTGCCGCTATAACAACAAATACTAAAAAATAGAATAAAATAAATATTTACAGGGGCTCCCATACAATAAACGTGATTTTTCCAAATGTAGGGTAAGCAATGATCTGCGAGGTCAGTTTTTGGATGGGAGACCACTTTTTGCGTGTAATTTTTATTAAAAAAAAATTACACGTTTTTTTTTGACATTTCTTTATATAATGGTACCGAACCCTTCGTGTATGAGTCCGACTCGTTCTTGGCCGGTTTTTAGGAGTATTTTTAGCAAAATCTACACAGTTTAAGACAACAAAGAATATATATACAGTGGTGGCCATATAATTAAGAACGCTGATATAAAGGGAAGATTTTTTCCAACTAAGATGCAAAACTAATTGTATGCATTTGTTTTTATTTCTCTCGGTATCGTAAAACATTTCCATATTACCACTGTATTCATTGATACACATGATTGGCTAAAAATCAATAGGCAAACTTTTTACACTACTTTTAAACAAAGTATTCCTTATTACTGGCTGGTCACGTAATTAAGAACGCTAAGTAGTTTATACCTTTATTCAAATTTAAATAGAGAACACTCAGTCGATTTGTTACTGTTTGTATAATTTTGGCGCCATTACGTGCTGTAAAAGATTAAAGGTGATTGCTTCTTTAGAAAAAACAATGGGAAAAAATTAAAGTTGTGATAAATCTACAAGGGAAGTAATAATAAAACTTCGCCGGAAGAATTGGTCTTATAAAAAGATAGCCGACCATCTGCAATGTTCAAAAACGATGGTTTTCCACGCTGTAAAGCATTTTGCTACGTATCAAACTACTTCGAATGTTCCACGTGTACCTAAACAGAGAAAAACAACTCCTCGAGATGACCGAAACATCGTTCGTATGGCAAAACAAAATCCTTTTAAAGGGTCCAATGAGCTTAGAAAAGAATATTTTGGTGAAAACAACCCTTCAGCAATCTCAGCACGCACTATTCGAAGACGTTTGGTAGAAGAAAAATTGCACGGTAGGATAGCAAGAAAGGTACCCATGTTAAAACTTTGCCACAGGCAAGCCCGGCTTGCATTTGCGAGAAAGTATGAAAACTGGACTGTGCAACAGTGGAAAAATGTACTTTTTTCTGACGAGACGAAAATAAACAGAGTATGTTCTGATGGAAAACGATATGTACGACGTCCCCCGAATACAGCATTCGACCCAAAATACACGAAAGTTACATTAAAGCACGGTGGTGGAAATGTGAAAATTTGGGGTTGCTTTTCTGGACATGGTGTAGGACCTGTAAAGTAGATAGAAGGTAACATGGATCAGTTCCAATACAAAAATATACTGGAAGAAACAATGTTACCATACGCTGAAGACGTTCTACCGGTCATTTGGACATTCCAGCATGACAATGATCCAAAGCACGCACCGTAAAGGAATTTCTTACAGCGCAATTAGTTTCTGTCTTAGACTGGCCTGCTACCAGTCCATATCTAAACCCAATAGAGAATCTGTGGTTTGAAGTAAAGAAAAAGGTTTCAAATACAAAGTGTGGAAATTTAAGAGAGCTGTATGACGTTTTTTTAGAAGAATGGAACTCTATTTCTCTTGCGAAATATCAAAAATTAATAGAGGCAATGCCTCGCCGGTGTAAAGCTGTAATTAAAAGCCGTGGATATGCTATTAACTATTAACTTTAGTTAAATATTTATTAAATTTCTTTTTATGTTTCCTGTGCTACATAATATTGTGATTTTTTAAATCTAAGTGTCATACAAAACAATTCCCGAGCAGTTAAATAAATCGTTCTTAATTATTTGTCCAGTTTCAGTACTATTTGAATGTGTTACTTTGATAAAAACAATAAAATGTTAAAAAAATAGTTAGCGATTTCATACTTTATTCTTAAGTCAGGTTACTCTATTAATGTGACTATTATATAACATAACTAGTTGCTTCTCAGAAGGTACACATCTCTGTGTATGATACGATTTAAATAAAAAACTTCTAGAACTTCAAATCGTTCTTAATTATATGACCACAACTGTATATGTATGTTAATCTTCATATTTCCAAGGGCATGATCGAGCCAAAAACACGATTTCGAAAAAAAAAACGTTTATAACATAAATATCTCCATTACAGCGTGATCAGCGTACATTGATAAAATTAATAAAAGTAATAAATTATATTATTTTAGAGGGCATGGTCGATTTATATTTTCGATTACGCAGCATATATTTGTTTATTACCGTTTTTCGTGACTTTGGTTCACTTTTCGTAGTGCGAGCGTTGTTCTGTCACTTTCTAACTTACATGAACTTTACTGAGTTAGATAGTGACGAAATTTAGCTCTAGTCTGCCTCTTAAAGCGCATACAACCAAATTTCGCCACTTTCTAACTCGTGAGAGTTCAGGTAAGTTGAAAGTGACAGAAAACGAAAAGTAAGTAACGAATAACAATTATATGCCACGTGAAAAATCGAGCAGTGGACGCGTCACACAAAAAGAACCCACCAGCGGCCAAAGAGTGCTCTACAAGTACCAGCAGTCGACGTCTTCTTGCTGATAGTCTTATTTGGTTACGGAGATATGTTAAAATATCGAATGGGCGGAGTCTATAAAGAAAGCAATAGCTGCAAGACAGTGACATCACTATTACTCCCTTGAACCCGGGAACAGATGAGATATAGATTTCTGCCGCTCGGAAGTAACTGACGTAAGCGACAAATGATAAAACTTCGTTTTGCTTCTAAAGTAAATATACAAATAAACTTTCTTTAGTTAATCTTAATAATGTGATTACGTACTGAATAGTAAACAAATTTAAGCTTAATATTTTCTTTAGTCGAAGGAGTGACCCAAAACGTGTTTTAGGAGGGTCAATTTCTAAAAATAAAGCTATCTAGAAAAGTTTATCCAATCGTGTTTCAAGTCTATGATTTATTTAGATTACATCCTCCAGTAATTACTGTATTAACATCAAGTTTGTAACCTTTACTGTTACCACAGATAAAAGAATACTAAACTAGTACTGTTACTGAGTGAGCATGTAACGCAACGACTCCAACATTTTAACATAGCGTCTTCATTTAGGATCTGGAGTAGAGTAATCTCAGCCTGTCTGGTATGTTCTGCAGGAGGATGGAAGCGGCGTGGTGAGCTGCAGCCGCGGCGCTCTCTTACAGCTAAACCCTGCGTGCGTGGTGGTGGTAGACCGCCCCCCTCTCGCCCCCCTCTTGTACCGCAACATGCTACCCGAGCTACCCGCCACCGCCTGTCCCAACTGCCATAACGTAAGTTTTTAGTAGTAGAGGACCTTTTTTGTAAGGGAGTTCGTCCGCGGAAGTACTACCACCATACCTATTTCTGCCGCAAAGCAGTAGTGCTCGCATTGCTGTGTTCCGGTTTGCAGGGTATGGGTGCCGGTGAAATTACAAGCACATGAGACTTCTCGCCTTTATGTCTCAGGGAAGCGGGCGCAGTGCAATGCCGCATAGGGCGCGTCTTAGGTGGACGTGACCTATGTGGTAATGCGTTGTTAAGGTGAATGCTCACGCTTGCGTCGCGAGATTCAATTTTTTTAGAGTTTTTTGCCGATTACAGCTCATCAACACTTCTTCAGATAGCGAAAGTTGAGTTCGCGAAAACTAAGAGACTTAACACACATTTTTTAATTGATAGTATCTCATAAATATCATCAGTTTAGCTACGATACCCATAAACAAAAAAAAAACACTGTAAAAATGTGTATCATAGCTAAACTGATGATATTTATGAGATACTATCAATTAAAACATGTGTGTTAAGTCTCCTAGTTCTCGCGAACTCAACTTTCGCTATCTGAAGAAGTGTTGATGAGCTGTAATGGACAAAAAACACCAAAAAAATTGAATTTGGCGCCGCAAGCGTGCGCGTCCACCTTAAAGGCAGACGTTACCGCCAGGTGCGCCGACTTACTTTTCGGTCCGATTAGGGTTCATCAAGTCACGATCGATTTCCAAATAAACGCGTGTCTATAATTCCTATTTGTACAGT
The DNA here is from genome assembly GCA_932527175.1 of Operophtera brumata. NCBI lineage: Eukaryota > Metazoa > Arthropoda > Insecta > Lepidoptera > Geometridae > Operophtera > Operophtera brumata. The sequence goes on from OW052239.1 coordinate 68,990,312, forward strand.
TCGCCCGCGTGGAGTTTTTGATGTGTAACATCTGTTTTCGCTTTCCTGTGAGTGATTTCGTCAAAAGGGGCGAAAGTGTGGAACAGGGAGCGCGCATTTTTCCGAGAGGTTGACACTATCAGCCATGCATGTTGCTTATCACCAAAGAGGTGAGATGTCTGATGTTACACATCATATGTGACTACTGTAAGGTTCGCTCGTTTTTCAACACCCGGCTGCACCACCCTAAAGGGGGCAAATTTCAGAAATTCCTTTTTTCCATGCACCCCTAGACCGCAAAAATAATTTACCTTCCAAAGAACATGGCAACTCCCCATACATTGTTCGATCCAACTTTTTTAATTTACTTAACGTACAGTTGATATACTTTTGGTTATTGTTAATATATGTTAAGATAATGACAAAGCTAATTTAATTTCTTGCGTAGAAGTTGTGGTAAAGTAATGACGCTTGTTGTGTTTTGTTTCACGCAAATGCAATGAGTTGATTTATCTAATTATTTAGAAATACAACTTTTGTTTCCCAATTACTAAAAATATGCAAGTTCTTTAGAAAAAATGGACAAAAAACAACATTTAAAACCGAACTTTTTACTTCCATGAACGGGCCCTGGTTTATTTATTTTCCCCCGACGACCCCTGTGGCGCGGCTGGCGATGGTTCGCCTGCGACGCAGGAGATTGCGGGTTCAATTCCCGCCTTGGAACAAATATTTGTGCGATCTGCAGATATTTGTTCAGGGTGTTCTGGGTGTTTTCTATGTATAATAAAAAATATCTATCTATGTAATGTAATGTATTAAGTATATCAGTTAACTAGTACCCATAACACAAGCTCTGTCTTATCTTGGGGCCAGATAACATTGTATGAACTTGTCCAGCATTATTTATTTATTTTATTTATTTTTGACCTGGGTTAGCGGTTGAGAGGGGGCTCTTTTCAGGGCTCTAGGACTGACGGTTTAGGCTGTGCTGAGTATTCATTCAGCCGGTCAACGCAACGATTTTATATATGTTAATGTTATTCTCCACAGCTGTTCTACCTAGAAGACTACGAGATCCAAGTAGTGACGAAGGGCCACTGCTCAGTCTGCCGATACGCAATGGCCGAGACGAAAGATGAGGACGAGTCAGATGACTCGCTGGCTAACGATTCGACCACCTCCGCACCGGGCAGTCCCAGCAATGGACATCATTCTTGGCGATAGGATCTTAGAGAGCCGGCGTACAAGTTTCATCTCTTCAGTGACTTCATCAGCTCATTATTTTAGAGGGCATAGTATACTTATATTTTCGATCACGCAGTAGTTATTTGTATAGATTGTGTTTCGTGATTTTAATTCACTTTTCGTTCGTTGCGCAAGCGCTATTCTGTCACTTTCTAACTTACCCAAACTTTAATGAGTAAATAGTGACGGAATTTGGCTGTTGTGTGCCTCTAGGGGAAAATCTACAAGACAATCATCACGCCTGTCGTATTGTATGGATCTGAGATTTAGGGTACCAAGGCAAAGGATGAAAGAAGAGTGTATGCCACGGAGAAGCGATTGTTGAGATGGATGTGTGGAGTGACAAGAATGAATAACATAACATGACAACACATCATTTTTAATAAAACTATTAGAAAACACTAATTCACTCTTCACTAAGACTGTACTTCACTGCACTGTTCACAATTTAACATTCAAGTCACTTGATTTATTTGCACTGAAACGACTGACTCCTCTTCGAGCGAGTTCCTATTATATAGGTAAGCAATAGAGATCTCGAACGTTCTAGTTCTAACGAGTATTCAGTAGAACTCCCTCGATGCATCCAAAGAGAAAGATGATACATGCGTCCTGGAGGCCAATTCTCGGAAAGTAGAGATTATCTCTAAATTAGAGATAATGTCGAAGCATGAATGTCTACAAAAAATGTCACGAAAATGTCACAATAACCATCAAATCGTATTCGATTTGAATGATTTTGGTCCACTTATGTCTATTTGTGACATCACGAGAATAGCAAATTAAGATTTGATTCGACATTCGCCATCTTTTTTCGACATGTCTAATTCGACTTAATCTCTAAAGCACGAGAATTGCCCTCCTGCTCTACCACAGATAGAGTTACCAATTCTACGTCCACTCGTCAATAGATGGCGCTAGCAATTCTATTGCGTCCAGCTCGAGCGCTACGAGGCGAACCTTACTTAAGATATATAGGTACTCAGGACTTATAATACACTAGCTACTAGCAGTGTTTGGACCGATTTCACGCTATGTCCAAATACATTTTATTGAAGACCTATGTTTTTTATGCAAAGATTGTACTAACATAGTGTTGTTATTTTTGTGTTGCTAACATAAATAGATCTTTAGTTACCTTTTTGTTAAAAATAAAGTATTATTATTATTTGCGAACCAATTAAGTAAATATAAGTAAATAAATAAGTAATATATATAAGTAAATTGTCATATTATATTCTACATCAGTTTGTATAGTTGTACCTTACTACTACTCTAGTTATTAGAGGTCGCGCAACGATTTATGAGCGCTTAGCGAAAGTGGTGGGGTTGATTCCGCATGTGCGCATTCGCTATGCAGACCCAAAATGTTACTACTGTGCATTGAAGGTCATTGCTCATAACTCGTTGCGCGAGCTGTACTTGTAAGTAATTATCTTTCGAGTCAAATGTGTTTTTAATGTTGTGATAAAGCCACCGTCCCAATGTAATTTAAGAATAAATATAGATAGATTGTGTAAAACGAATGTGTTTTATTAACTGAATGCAAGACCCCAGGTTTTAGGGTCCTGTAGACAAATGGCAAAAAACGGAACACTTATACTTTCGTCCTATCCGACGTCCGTCTGTCTTTATGTATCTCAGCCAGCTACTCGCCCGCCGCGTCTTCGCAGAACTTGTTGAGCGTCTGCAACAACTGGCATTTGCAATCGTCTCTCCGGATGATGTTGCTACTCGCGTACGATACGGGTTCAATTTCATATATTCATGTCTCCGGCTGTTTTTGATTGGATGCTTATTTCCCCCAAAAAGGGGAACAGTTTGCTGCGGCGCCATTTACCGGCCGATATTTATAATATTACGCAGAAACATTCAATAGTCAATTCTAAACTAGAATTACGAATATGAGTAAAATCGGTCGAGGTTGTCTAGGTGAGGTTTGTTTTTCAGAGCCACAGAGGCGAAGTCGGAAACCGCGAGAGTATATTATTTTTAGAAAGCTGTATGAAAAATCTAATTTATTAGTTTGTTCATTATACCTATATGTTTATGTTTGCAAGGTTTACATTCGCAGAAGTAGTTAACAATTTTATTTTCGCTTGAGCATGTGGTATTGAATCAGTTGACGCTACACCAGGTGCGTCAAACGGGTTACGTACTATTCTATCTTATTGCATTCCATGATATGAAAGGATTACGAAAATAGTCTTCGCAGCGCAGGCCTTAGTTCGGTTTCGGTGTACCTATAGATAGATAGATAGATAACACTTTATTGTACACCACAAAAAAAAAGAAATTAATACATGAAAAACAATCAGAAAAATAAAGTATGGAAGTACAATGGGTTGGTCTTTGTATAGATGTCGCACTAAGATAGTCAAATCAGGGAGATGATGACCATTTCCCTAGTACAGTTCTCTAGGATCGTGTTCTCGATTGGTGTCTATTTCCCTTGATGGCCATTTCACTTGACTAGGTGTTTTAGTCAACTTGATTTGAGTGATTTACAAATAGATACGAAGAAAATGAAACGGTGATGAAGCGATGATAAGGAGGGAGACGAGTGGGAGGGGGAGTGAGAGGTCCATTCCAAAGTCCCCCCCCCCCAACCGGGGCGGGAGGGGGAACAGGGCAGGGCAGGGGCAAAAGGGGTATTTTGTTTCCTAACCGATTGTTTTCAAAATCGATATCTGAGCGTCCCTGTGATCACTGAACAAGAATCTGTTGCCAGAAATGGAAAAAAGTGGCCGCCATTTTGAACTTTCATTTTGAGGGTAAAAAATGTGCAGAATAAATAATGTACTATGAAAATACTTTTTTTTATAATTTATCCTGTTCGTGTCCCGGCTTACGCAAGTGACTTTTTTAATATCCCGGAATGCAGTATTACTGACTTTCAAAAATAAAGGAAAGTCTCCATTATGTAAAACTTCCTATCTTCAATATTTAAAGTACTAGTACTCCAGTAGCATGGCTGTGCGACATAAACCTACATACCTTTACATAGTATTATTTTATCTGTGCCTATACATACTTGTATTAGTTGCAGCTACTATTATTATCTCTAATATATAAAAATAAGTCGGGTTTTCCTTCCTGACGCTGTAACTCCAGAACGCACGAAGCGATTTCCACGGTTTTGCATTCGTTGGAAAGGTCTCGGGCTCCGTGATGTTTTTTTTTTTTTTTTTTTTTTCAAGTCTTGTTAGTTACTCCGCTTATAACTTAAGAATGGGTGAAACGATTTGGCTGAAAATTGGTAGGGAGGTAGCTTAGAACCAGGAGATAGGACATAGTGGGAGGGGTAGGACGGGGGGGGGGGGGTTCACCGGGGGATACCCGTGCGAAGCCGGGGCGAGTCGCTAGTTATTTATATAAACATTAGAGTTTTTATAAAGGGCCTGAAGGATACATTCATATTACATAGGTAGGCACACATAATACGAGTATTGTCTTTTTGATTGATATGTGGCACTGTTGCTGTCTCGCAGTGACTAAAATACACATTAATACAAATCAATAACACAGTTTGTTGGTCGTGCGTGATTGTAGTATTGTTTGGGATTGCAGCGGACGGGCATATGGCGTAGCATCTGCCGTATCTTCGGGCCCGTAGCGTTGCGCACGGGCCCACTTCTGCTAGCTTCAATTATACCTACAGCATGTTACTTTTTAAGTTGATAGTGATACTAGTTCGTGGCTGGCAGTGGTCCGGTCATGTCTACTCTACTGTACCCTGCACTGTGTCGTAGCCGATATCTTGAAGATATATTTTCAAGACGACCTTTGTAGCGCGGCGGGCGTAGGTTCGCCTGCGACGCAGGAGGTTGCGTGCGGGTTCGATTCCCGCCTCGGAACAAATATTTGTGCGATCTGCAGTTTTTTATTTTTTTATTTTTTATACTACTTGAATTACGGAATAAGCAGATGGCCCATCTGATGTTAAGCGGTAATCTCTGCCTATGAACAGTACATTACCTCATAGGTCACGTCCACCTAGGACGCGCCCTATGTGGCATTGCACTGCGCCCGCCACCCTGAGACAAAGATGAAAAGTCTCATGTGCCTGTAATTTCACCGGCACACAGCAATGCGAGCACTAGGTATTGCTTTGCGGCAGAAATAGTATGGTGGTGGTACTTCCCCGGACGAACTCTTTCACAAAAAAGCTCTACTACTACTAAATATTACTACTCTACTCTACTACTAATCTATATTTGTTTAGGGTGTTCTGGGTATTTTCTATGTATAATAAAAAAAAACTATCTAAATATGTAATGTGTATTGTATTATGTATAACAGTTATCTAGTACCCATAACACAAGCTCTGCTTAGCTTGGGGCTAGTTAATGTTGTGTGAACTGTCCAGCGTTATTTCTTTTATTTTTTAAGAAAAGAAATATTTTCTAATATGCTACAAGAAATGGGTAGGTCCTATCTATCTCTGTAATTGCCATTCTTTATTCTTCTTTATTCTACACAAATACAAAAGGCAGAATGAAAAGACATGTACCTAAAAAGGCGAGCCTCTTCCATTAAACCTTTGAGGCTGGAGAGTGGTGATTATAGAGCCATGCCATGATATTCTTACATAGGTAGCGTAAGTACCTACATAAAACATTTTATATTTACTTATTCGTAATCGTTAAATCAACGACAACCTGTAGGTACTTAGGTAGTAGGTATATTGATATCGGCTGAGATCGCGGAGACACCTGCGCCTCTGCACCTGCGCGCATCTGATTCGCCAAAAACGAACAGTGGGACGCATCACCTGCCTCATCGATACACTGCCTATACCGAGGCTATAATGTACGTACCACCTAAATAGGTACAAAATGTACCTTGGTATTTTTCGTATTCCGACTGTTTTGTTGTGACTATCGGACAGTGATGTCTTGTTGAATATACGCCTGGATTACCTGAGAAGATACATACTAATGCTAAGTATCTGTGTCATCGTTTTAAGAGTTTTTTATTTTCGGTTTGGTATAGCGACATATTTTAAAGTATTGCCTACTATTTTAACTTTTGTACTTTGGTGTTGGCTGGCATGCTCATAATATTGTATACCTATTTACCTAGTAATAAGACCTATGTTAGAATAGTTAACTACCCAAATGTTTAATTACTGTGCATGCTGTTTGCCTGTTATTGGTTTCACATGTAGCATAAGACATTTATAGCTTACTTTTTCATATATTTGTATTCATTTGTAAACTGTTGACAAACCTAATAAATAAAATAATAAAAATAAAAGTATGGAAAACTCATCCAATTTGTTCAACTGGTTGAACAGATTGTTGAACATATTGGAGTAGAGGTTGTCATTCAGCGTGGCAGGACGCTTCCGTGTGGTAGTGATTTGGATTAATTGAGCTACCTTTAGATCTTTAGCAGCGGTCTTCAGGTAGCACAACTGTTTCATATGTATTTTGTACTAGGGTACCTACCTTGTATTAGTTGTATTATTCTTTCTGTAAATAAATGTATAGAAGATACAAAATTTATGTAGATCCGAATTTATGTGAATCTGGGGATATCTTTTTTGTAACAACTTCACCGACGTTGACGACCTCAGTAGCGCGTCGGGCGAGTAGCTGGCTGAGACGCGAAAGGTTGCGGGTTCGATTCCCGCCGTGGAACCATTCTTCCTAACTTTGTGATCAGTGATCATTTTCCAAGTTTTTGTCGGCAAGCCAGCAAAATGCATCGTTTTTTCTGAACCTTGGCTAACCGCGCGAATCCAATAAAACAGTAGGATAATTTCACATTTAAGGTAGGTCACCTACTAACCGCGACCAAGAGATCATAAACTCATGTCCTTTACATCAAAAAGATCTGGTAGCCAAACAAAAACGAAACACGTAAAGTAAAGCTCAAACCGATAAAAACTTAGCAAGTTTTAAAGTGATGCCGAGTCTTGCAGCTGTCGATAATCATATTGGAGTCCAAAGGTAGGTAGAAGTGTCTACAAGCGCGTGCTTCGGCTCGCGCCGACCGGACGGCACACTGTCTAATCTCATTTTTGCTTTCGAAAACGGAAACATCTGCTTTAAAGCTGCCTTCACAAAAAATGGTGCAGCTTTGTTCTCAGTTATAGATACTTTGATATTTTACATTAAGACTGCGCCAACCCCAGGCAGAAATCTTCATACAAAAAAAACGCCACGCGCCGAAAAAGCCGTTTTATTGAATATCTATAGAAATATAGATAATTTTACAAAACCCCTACAAAATAAAACAAAATAAAACAAAAAATTTGTTTTATTGTTTTTATTTAAGTATCTCATTTTGAACCCAATAATATGCACCATTTTAATAAACAATTGAATCTAGGCCTCGGAACAATAAATACAACTTCCATGATCTAGGCAAAAATAGACGTACCTAAGTAGGTACCTTTTTTTCTGTCGTGATAATATTGTCATATCTGTACAGTATCTGTACAGTTATCCCTCGGAATTATAATGTACCTAGTATTCATGCATACGTTTAATTTGTATATTGTACTCAGATTGTACTTGATTTGGTCAGTTATAAATCAAATCTACGATTAGGAATTTTGCGTTATAACCTTAACAACCCGTCTCTCTATACCTTTTACATACTTACCATAATTGGTTATTTTTTTTTACATTTGTTGAGCTTCGTTTGACCATGATCTCACCTGTTGGTAAGTGATGATGCGGCCAACGATGGAGCACGAAGGTCTAGAATGCACCTATCTACTCGTAGTAGTTTCCACGAAACACGAACGACGGTAGTGTATTCCACTCCTTAGCAGTTCGCTTTATAAAGGTAGAACCGAAACGTTTAGTACGAATAGGGGGTTATACCTACCTACTAAAGAGGTAGGTAATAATGTTACTGAGCCGTGCGCTTGCTATGATGAATCATGATCATGTAGGTAGTTCCTGGGCACATTCCCCGAAATGTGTATAGGTAATCCGATAGCAAGTGGAATCGGGGCTGTCATCCCGTTTATCGGTATTCAATATCAAGTGGTGGCATCTACATACGTAGGTACATTGCTACCTAAACCTACCTAGAAATCCACTGTGGAAGATGGATCTGATTTCTAGGCAGGTTTAGGTAGTAGTGTAATGTAAGTATGTAGATGCCGCCACTTGATATTGAACACCGATAAACGAAGCATCGGTGTTAGGTTTCTTTTGTAAACTTACTGGAAAATTGGAACGAAGCCTTACACAGCACTTCTAAACAATAATAATAATATAAGGAGGTAAACTTTGTTTGTAATGGATAAATATTAATGGTGTACCTTAGTAGAGCTTTTTTGTGAAAGAGTTCGTCCGGGGAAGTACTACCCGGAAGTTCTACCTATTTCTGCCGCAAAACAGTGGTGCTCGCATTGCTGTGTTCCGGTTTGAAGGGTATGGTTGCCGGTGAAATTTAAGGCACATGAGACTTTTCATCTTTATGTCTCAGGGTGGCGGCCGCAGTGCAATGCCACATAGGTGGGCCTTTGGTGGAAGTGACCTTTGTGATGATGCACTGTTCGTAGGCAGAGGGTACCGCTTAACATGAGGTGGGCCAACTGCTTGTTTCGTCATCACAAGTAGTATAAAAAAAACTTACCGTATTTTAATTTTACCAATTGGGTTACCTTGCAGTATAGTAAACCCCTAGGCCACCAAGATATTGGCTACGCCTTGTTTGAGACCCGATGGAACGTTTTAGTATTAATAAAAAAATATAAACTTTTCAGAAATTTATGTTTTAAATGATTTTAAGAAAAATGTTTGATTATACGGAAAACGTAACAATTTCATTTTTTTTAATAACCTTTTTTTTTCTTTTTTTTTTTTCCTTAACCTATTGTGTCCCACTGCTGGGCAAAGGTCTCCCCCAAAAATTTCCAGGCATCCCGGCCTTTGGCAGTTTCCCACCACTCCTTCTCGTGAGCTTCGAGATCGTCCCGCCAACGCCTTCTCGGTCGGCCCCGTCGTCGCCTTCCGTCTTCAGGCAACCAAGGAGTTACTACGTTCGCCCACTTCTCGGGGTGCATCCGACTGACGTGGCCAGCCCATTCCCACTTGAGCTTTGCTGTTCTGCTCCCCACATCGGCAATGCCAGTTATCGAACGCAGCATGGTGTTCCGCACTCGGTCGATGCGTTTAAGGCCGAGAATACTGCGTTCCATTGCTCTCTGGCAAATCTTGAGCCTGGACTTCTGTAACTCGGTCAGCGACCATGTCTGCACACCGTAGGTTAGGACAGGCAGGATACACATGTCGATGAGTTGGCGCTTTAGTGTAAGTGGAAGGTCACCCTTCATGTGCTCTTTCATGGACCAGTAGCTCTTCCAGGCATTATCGATGCGGCGATCAATTTCCTTGTCCTGCCTGTTTTCGAAGGATGCTAACTGGCCCAAGTATATGTATTCATCGACATAGTGTAGATCCTGCCCATCTACCTCGACCCTACGCTTCGTGCTGTTGGTCATAATTTGCGTCTTCGACCGGTTCATGTGAAGCCCAACCTCAAGACTTAATAACCTTAGCACAGATAAAATAATACTATACTACCGTAGGTAGCACAAGGTTTCGAATTAAAGCTTCTTCAAGTCACTGAAAATAAAGGCAGTGTTTCGATTTTTTTGATGAGATTTAGGTATACTTAATTTATAACTGTGTTTATTGATGGATTTTACAACCGTGTTTAGTTAAATAACAACTTGATGTTATCCTTTTTATCTCTTTGTCGTAATTACGCATGCACATCGAGGCAGAAACGCGTGCCGTTTTTAGTAATGTAGGTCTAACCGCAGAGGAACAAAGCAGGCTCCTGCCTGATTAAAAATGGGAGACTGCGGCTAAAAGCCGACATCTACTCTACATAAATGTACTAGTACCTATACCTTTTACGCCGTATCGCGCATTCAAAGATCGGGTGAGGACGAGGTACACGGGATGAAGGTACGCTACCATAGTAACATCTATAACTATATATATATATATATATATAACAAAGTCGTGTTAGTTACACCACTTATAACTCAAGAACGGGTGAACCAATTTGGCTGAAAATTTGTGGGGAAGTAGCTTAGAACCACGAGATTGACATAGGTGGGAGGAGTAGGGGGGCTTTGGGTTCACCGGGGGCTACCCGTGCGAAGCTGGGGCGAGTCGCTAGTAGTATATATAACCACTAATCCAATTTAACTTATGAGTCATTGATTAAATTAAAAACACATAAGATTTGTCCTGACTGTAGCTTCTTACTGGAGGAAAGCTTTAGCCGAGTCGTGGGATGCAATGGCGGCGACGAGCACACCCCTTGTCACGTCTATATTCCCCCGATGGTGCAACCCACGGTGAAAAGATGCCCATTGAGGCTCTGCCTACCCTTTAGAGGAAAAAGGCTATGTATGTATGTATGTTTAAAAACTTCAAAAAAGTTCTTGGAAAAGTGAAAAGGCAAATTTCGTACAAATTCCATTGAAAATTACTTAGATGCAGTTGTTAGTTATGTAAAACAGGAAAGCCCCTTCTAAGTCCGCATATACTGACAGCAACTAAGGACGGAACCCTACAAAGCGCGTGGCCCGCCACGCACTTGGCTGTTTTTTCAAAAATAAAACCCTTAAATAAGTATCAGCAGTCTAGGAAAGCTTGTAAGCACTCGCAAAAGCCGCGCAGGTCGTTTGCAGATTATATCAGTCGGTATAACATATGGTGTGTTCCCTATTACCGACAGATTGTGCATGTTTGTTAATATGGTAAAAGTGTAGCGTCACCAGGCTGGTGCAGCTTTGGGCTTCGGGACAACTGTTGAACACATCTGCGCCTCCACGCACCCTGTTTACCTACTTTATAAATAATGTGCCAGAGAGCGCGCGACCATTCCGTCACCTAAACTCGACGCGGGCACACGAGCCGACCGCCCGACTCTCTGCGCTCGTTCTCGCCACCAAAAACTAAGAATGAAGTGGTTTAGGGAGTGTGTTATGTTAGTGTTAATTTTAGTTTTTCACGCGGACGCGACGGAATTTGATACAAGAAAGATGAATAATGAAATAGTCCCGTTGTACGAACAACTTGATGTACTCAAAAGTTCGTACATGAATGAAATCAAGAACCTCCGCAAGGAATTAGAGGAATTGAAGTAAGTGGAAACTGTAATTTTATTTCGCTTAGGGCTGATTTCTTTGTAGATAAATCAGTCAACTAGATATTGTGTCGTAGGGATTTGCTGACTGATTAATTGTATTGTTTATTGCCTTGTTATGCCTTAATAAGTGTGTTAAGCTGTTTGCGAACAAACTTTTTCCCAATTTTTATTTTTTCCAAACCCTGATTAAATTTCGGGCCTTCTGTGACGCATTTGTGTAAAACTTAAGCCGGAGATGAAATACTTTTATTGAAGATTCATCATAACCATAATCACCCTCCTGCTGGATATTTAGGCCTCCCCCATAGAATGCTATGACGATCGGTCTTGAGGCACCTTCATCCACCGACTTCCTTTATATGGCTTGCCACTTTTCTGAGAGCTTGAAAGATTGCGTAGCGATATCTGCTGAATCCAAGCGATAAGCAATATAATGTAAAAAAACTGCGGTGGTTAATTCAATGCGAAACAAAAATGTACTAAGCACTAATCTATAATGTTTTCTTGAAAGAGCGTGTTGTTGTGGATGAAAGAAACTTTTCATTTTGGGCGAATGGAGATAAAACTAAATAAATAAAATAGAATGAATAATATATTTGTTTCCACTAACTTGTTTATGGGCCTAGATATTTATAAAATTGGCCTAGCAAGTAGGTACCTACATTGTTTATTGTATTTAAAAGGAGATGGGGCAACCGCTGACCCCGGTTAAAAATAAATGAACCAGGCCCCCTTCATGGAAGTAATTAGTACGGTTCTAAATGCTGGTTTTTGTACAATTTTTCTATTTAATGATCTTGTACCAATATTATTAGAAGTTGAACCTCCATACCTATTCCTGCCAGAAAGAAGTAGTGCTCACATTGCTGGTTTGAAGGGTATGAGTGCCGGTGAAATTACAGGAGACTTTTCATCTTTATGTCTCAGGGTGGCGGGTGCAGTGGAATGCCACATAGGGCGCGTCTTAGATGGACGTGACCTATGAGGCAGAGGTTACTGCTTAACATCGGGTGAGCCATCTGCTTGTTCCGTCATTCAATTTCGTTGTTTTACGAGACGATCAGTTTTTTTCTTTGCCTACCCCCAAGTTGGATAGGTTGTGAACTGAAGCCAATGCAAGGGTCCTTATGAGGTGCACTGATTGCCCTTTCACTTCAGTTGCCCTTTCTACAAAATTCAAACTTGACTATCTCCGTGGCTACTTCAGTGAAAAATATCCAACTCAAACTAATAGTATAAATGCGAAAGTTTAGATGTTTGGTTGTTTGTTTGACGACCACTGTGGCGTGGCGGGCGAAGGTTGGCCTGCGATGCAGGAGGTTGCGGGTTCGATTCCCGCCTCGGAACAAATATTAGTGCGATCGCAGATATTGGTTCAGGGTGTTCTGGGTATTTTCTATACAAAATATCTATCTATGTAATGTATTGTATTAAGTATATCAGTTATCTAGTACCCATAACACAAGCTCTGCTTAGCTTGGGGCTGGATAATGTTGTGTGAACTGTCCAGCATTATTAATTGTATTTATTTATTTTACTTATTTATTTGTTACTGAATCACGCCTTAACGGCTGAACTGATTTCGATGAAATTTGCTAGTCAGAATTATTATGACCTAGACTGAGCTATGGAATACTTTTCATCCAGTAAAACAAAATTTGATGATAAAATGACACAGGCACTTGGTATTTTTTCAGTTATGGTCTAATTCCCTTAATTTCCTTTTTATAAACAACTAAAAACTAAAAAATACCCCCTGGCTCCACAATTTCTCCGGTTAGTGGCTTACTGCCTTCTTGTGCCATGTATATAGCAAAAATCTAATTAAAAGTAAAAATACATACACATTGAATCACAAAACACAGGTAGGTACCTACTAACTTAAAAACTTGTTTTTTTTACTTAGGTTAGTTAGTAAAATAATTCAAGTGGTTACGTTAGCAAGTATAAAAAGTAGTGTGGCAATAACGGCAACATCAGTTTCAATACAAACTAGCCCAGTCACTTCTCCTTACTTCGATTTCTGTGGAACTGCCAAAAGACGTCCTTTATATCCTGGCAACATAACTAGATAAGGAGTTGACGGCTCACTGCAATACATGAATCGGCCGAGCTCGCCTTGCCTTTGAAGTCTCGCAAGACGTGACATAAAATGTAAAACTCGTTTGCAAGAAGTGGTGTTGCGAGATGGACGGAAAACAAGAGGCACTCGTCGCGAACCAGGCCATCTGATCGACACGATTATTCCAGCACTTCGCCTCCCCTTGGGAGATGAAAGACGTCATCTTTTGTTCTCAAACTCGGGCTACGCTACAAATTAAACCTCGGGGCTACGTGAAATAAAACGGAAATATGTTTTCTATGCCTACTTGTCTCAACTCGAGGGAAGGATTCGCACACAATAAATCAGGCAAAATGCAAATTCCCTCGATGACGACTGCCGCGCCTCGGGCGTAGGAGTTATTAATATAATCTCCCGAAAAATATTTCAATGTTTCATTGTACCTGTGCCTGTGGTATTAGCGATTCTTCAAAATAAAGGCAGTCGAGTAATGTTGATACCTACTCTTAATAATTAAAGGCGATATGTTAAAATACCGAATGGGCGGAGCCTAGCAAGAAAACAATAGCTGCAAGACAGCGCTATTGCTCACTTGAACCCGGGAAGAGATGAGGTATAGATTTCTTCAGCTTGGAAGTAACTGAAGTAAGCGACAAATGATAAAACTTAGTTTTGCCTCTAAATAACAAATATAAAAAATAAATTCTCTTATCTAAGTACCTACCTACAGAATAGTATAAAAATTTACGCTTTATATGTATTTTTTCTAATCGAAGGAGGGGCCTCAAACGGGTTTGAGGATGGCCAATTTCAAAAAATAAAGCTACCGAGATTTTTTTTACCAATCGTGTTTCTAGTCTATGATTTATTTAGATTACATCCTCAAGTCATTACTGTATTAACATCAAGTTTGTAACCTTTGCTGTTACAGAGTGCGCATGAAACGCAACGATTCAAAAATTTTAACATATCGTCTCATAATCATCAGCTCTTACCAAAGACTTCTATTAAAACTGATACAAGTCTTTGGCTCTTACACGTCCACGGTTGGACGAGGCCTCCCACATAGAAAGCAATGGGGGGATTTACCATAATCACCACACCACGCTTAGCAGGCGGATTAGTGATCGCGGTATCGGCTTGTACTAATATTTATTCTGTGGTATCGGTGTTCACTCAGATGAACGCTGCTGCCAATCCTCTGGTGTAATCATGGACTTAGTATACAAAAGTCCATGGGTGTAATCCCTTAGTCGGCTTTCACGACATCCACGGGAGGAGATGGAGAGGTCTTCTTAAGCCGGACAAACCACAGCAATAAATCCCATCCCACTAATATCATAAATAAAATGTCAAAGTTATGATGTATGAATATTTCGATGTTTCTATGATTGTTACGCAATCACGCCGAAATGTCTGAATCCACTTACATTAAATTTGGTACACAGATAGATTATGACCTGGATTGAGCTATAGGCTACTTTTTATCCTGGTAAAGCGCCAGCAAAGACACGGGCGGATACTAGTAAATGAAACATAAATGTTTAATCAAGTACTTTTATGTAAGCCTGGCGTATCATATCACCTGCTATCGAGATAATCCCGTGACCCAGCAAACGAATATAAATCTTACATGGTGGGGTTAGTGTAGTTTTTAAAGTTTTGTAGGTGGTCCTGACTCCTGAGTTGTGTGTGCATGGGTTCACATCGAATGGACCTGTTTGCAAACTCGTAGCCTCACCAGCTGGCTGGCTTTACTCCTCGATTTTTATTGACGTATGCTATTTTTATCATGATAATACTACACAACGCATTCAATGTAAGTAATTTAACGAAATATAAATATAACATTAAATAAATTAAATTATAACAATTACGGACAGGTAACGCCGTCTAACGTCAGCAGTAAGCAAGGTGAAAGATAATACGCGAGTGAATTTGATGGCAGAACCTAGTCAATTATCTACATCTACACAAAAACAAAAACAATAATAATATTATAAAGAAGAAATTTATGTATTTTTGTGTGTGTGTATTTTTGTAATGAATAAACTCAAAAACTACTGTGCCGAATTCAAAAATTCTTTCACCATTGGAAGCTACTTTCACCCTGAGTGACATAGGCGATCAGGGGGAGGTAGAAGGGGGGGCTGTTTTTCATCCTGAAACTACCCGTGCGAAGCCGGGACGAGTCGCTAGTAATATAATAATAACAGCTCAATATACACATATAGCATATCTCACTTCCACCACGAAAACGAGGTTGACGTGACCTATGTGGTAATGCATTGATAAAGGCAGAGGGCCAAAAGCGTGTTCCGTCATTCACGAAGTGAAAAAAAAAACATTAAATCCTTTAGGCGCTGCGCACACGAGCAACTCTAATTGACGCAACTGTCGATCTTTGAAACGTTTCTGTTAGCGGTTTCCAGTTGCAGCAACAGCTTACAGTTGCCACGATTCTAATGTAAACTTTCCAAACCCAAAAAAATTGCTGTTTTCTTTATTCTTTATTGTACACACAAACAGAGAAGAAAAACAACTTAAATATAGGACATGTACAAAGGCGAGCTTAACCCTAAAAGAGTTAAAGGTTTTGTTTTATATTTGTGCTGTGGATTTATTTAAATAAATTAAATAATTTATTTTTTAAATGATTTACATTCAAACAGAAAAAACTAGGATACCTAGCTATATTGCCAGCATGATAATATTTTCCATCTAATAGTTCAAAGCGCCTCCGGAGCCAAATAGCGGAGTTTGGTCCCATGGTAGCTGAGTTTGTAGGTCAATCCTGCCACTTTACGAGCTAAGGCGCAATTGAAACTTAATTGAAACCGAGAAGTTAGACCAAAGGTAGCGTTATACTATAACTTGCCGTTAATATCCCTATAGTCAAAACTTTATTCAATAAGTACTCGTATCTACTATACAAATTAGTAATAAAGACATCAATGGCTCAGAATTGGAACTAGATATAATAAGAGCTGGCTCTTATCTGGCTCAACGCATAGTCTTGCCATTCAGCGTGGCAATGCAGCCAGCATCTAAGGGAAGCTTCCGTCTGGTAGTAATTTGGATCAGGTTATCTATCTTTATATCGTTTGCAACGGTCTTTAGGTAGCTTATTTGTATTTTTTTTAATTTTGTTCACTTGTTTTAGTTTAATTAGATATTAGTACCTGGGCGAACGAGCTTCGCTCGGTGTTTTTTTGTTGTGTCAAATAGCGTTTTTCCAGAAGTGAGACCAAAAAATATCGGTGTTTCGCTCCAAAAAACCCTCTATAGTAAATTTCATCGAAAACGTTAGACTCGTTTCCAAGATCACAAAATATAAAGTCTATATTTTAAACTTTTTTTTACAACTTCAAGAATGACGGAACAAGCATATGGCATAATGCATTACCTCATAGGTCACGTCCGCCTAGGACGCACCCTATTTGGCATTGCACTGCGCCTGCCACCCTGAGACATAAAGATGAAAAGTCTCATGTGCCTGTATTTTCACCGGCAACCATTGGCGTAGTATCACTTTTTTAAAAGTTTTTGATTATTTGGCTCCTATTAAAAGTGCAAGTTCAACGAATAGGTTCTCCTATCTTATCTATTGTTGTAGAGGATCCGCACTAGAGACGACCTTCACCGATCTGTTTAAAGGATGAAAAGTATTTTATATGAATTTTAATATATTAGAAAATATATCTCGAGTGGGTTGCCTAAAAAATTCCTGTCCAGACAATGATTACAAAAAAAAACTTTTTACTTTTTTTAATAACCGTGATAGTTAGACGGAGTTTCAGTTCTAAGTATGGGGAACCCCCAAAATTTCTTGTTTTCACAGAATACATCTACTTACCAAGTTTCAACAGCATAGTTCTTATAGTTTCGGAAAAAAGTGGCTGCATGTGACACACGGACGGACAGACTGACAGACATGACGAATACATATGGGTTCCGTTTTTTGCCATTTGGCTACGGAACCCTAACCCTACTACATTCATTCAAGGTTGTTCTGTTCAATACCTTCTGGGATTCATTATGAAACCCTAATTGTCGTTTCGTTAAAAGTCTCACAAAAACAATTCAAAAGAGCCCGAACACTACCCGTCTACTATTGTATGTTGAGGAGTTTCCGTTAAACACCGCCCGTCTTCATTACTATATTCTGGTTGCTCAGTAGCTACTAGGTACTATACTATAATAATATCATATGTATGTATGCAGTCCATTCAGATAAGATACGAAGTTCTATATATCTCATGAAGTCAACTCTTTTTTTTTTTAGCTTTCTTTGCGCTTATTTGCCATGCTGACGGTACTCGCTGCCAAAATCTGATATGAATACAGTCAGCACTATATGACCCGTGGGGTTATTGCGTAGTAGACTGAAGTTTGATTTCGATGTCCAGTTTGCTATTCATTGCGTGTTTAAAATATTTCTGTTCTTGTAAAAAAGCTAAAACACGCTGCGCAATGAACAGCAAACTGGTAATCGACATCAAACGTCAGTCTACTACGTAATTCCCCCGCCAGTCCCCGTCACGGTCGAGACTAATCGCTCCTGAGCTTACGCACACCAAAAAACGTGCTATTGAATGCATTATGAAAAACAGCTAATCGGACTTCGTGAATAAGAATATACTTACCTATGTATCTACAGCACAATAGATTTTTCCTGCCCTCCTTGAAATTAATTTGTGTGTTATGTCCTAATGTTAAACGTGAACTAGTACCGATAGGGGCGAGCATCTGGCTTTTATATGTTTATTTATATCCGAACCGGAAGTAAACTGCTGAGGGCTCACATCCTGTACCCCCACAAATGGTGTGCGTGCATGCGCCTATAAACACAAAAAATACTTTATAATAAGTTTATAATTATATCGCTTACCAATTCAGCTGTTGTTGAGTTGTGCAACTTATACTTTTCCAATCAAAAAGTTATACAATATTTAATAACGTACATATGTATAGATAAATATATAAATTATAATGCTGAACAGTTCACACAACAATGTCTAACCCCAAGCTAAACAGAGCTTGTGTTATGGGTACTAGATAACTTAAATACTTAATACTTTTTATACATAGAAAATACCCAGAACACCCTCAACATATTATCTGCAGATCGTACAAATATATGTTCCGAGACGGGAATCGAACCTCCTCCTCGCAACCTCCTGCGTCGCAGGCGAACCTTTGCCCACCGCGCCACAGAGGTCGTCATATGAAACAGTTTACCTACCTATATATAAAGACCGAAGAAGAGGGGGGGGGGGGGGGGGGATGTTTTTCATCCTGAAACTACCCGTGCGAAGCCGGGACGAGTCGCTAGTACTTACTAAAGCCAAAAGCTTATTTCTACGGAATTATTTCTAAGTATCAGATAGGTATATCCATGCACGTGCAAATGAGAAAAAAAACATACACTTCGTTAATAATAGTTAATTTATAAGCATTCTCTCGCCTGTGCCTGGACGCCCGCCTTAGCCTCCGGAATCCCCGAATTATTATTCAACCTCTAATGAGCCGAAAGGCAGGTGATATTTCTAATGACGGCTGCATATGGCTTGATCACAAGCGCTCGGGTAAACTAGTCCTAAATCGTATTAGAATAGAGATCCCTTTTAATGGTCACAATAGGTTTTTTTCGGCCGCCTATCAAAAGGTGTTCGGTTTTTTTCCGGATAGGTAATTCGAGGAATAGCATGCACCTAAGTCACAGAAAGGTGCGCTATAAGTATACGTCCATTTCAAAAACTAATCCCATAATATCAGATTAACTACATTTTTATTTTGTATGTTCCAATTTATATAACATTTTGAATTAGACACTAGTATTCAATAAATTGATATGATCTACAATGTATTGAATGTGCTTTTTAACCCCCGACGCAAAAACGACGGGGTGTTATAAGTTTGATGTGTCTGTGTGTGTGTGTTGGTGTATGTGTGTGTCTGTGTGTGTGTCTGTCTGTGGCATCGTAGCTTCCGAACGGATGAACCGATTTCGATTTCTTTTTTTTGTTTGAAAGGTGAATTTGTCGGGAGTGTTCTTAAATAAAAAATAAAAATAAATAAATAATGCTGGACAGTTTACTCAACATTATCTAGCCCCAAGCTAAGCAGAGCTTGTGTTATGGGTACCAGATAACTGATATACTTAATAGAATATAATAACATAGATAGATATTTTTTATTATAAGTACATAGAAAATACCCAGAACACCCTGAACAAATATCTGCATATCGCACAAATATTTGTTCCGAGGCGGGAATCGAACCCGCAACCTCCGGCGTCGCAGGCGAACGTTCGCCCGCCCCGCCACAGAGGTCGTCAATATGTTTGATCAAAATCGGTTCAGTCGTTTCGTTGCATTGAGGTTTTTTTTTATTTTTACAAAATGTATTACTTGTTGTATATTGTTATACGATACCCATCACAGAATAGTATAAAGCTAGATCTGTGATAAGTGCATCTGGAATCAGGCTCCAGTGGAAGCATTAATTACTTTGATGCAAGCCTGAAAGTCAGGCATGCTTTGTAGACCCAGCAGCGTGATTCATTACGGCACCTGACTTTCCGCGTGCTAATTAAAGTCTGTTTACGGGGAAAACGGAATAAATCCAGTTTGTGTCAACAAAAAGTAATTTGACAGTATAATGTTTGATTTCGTTTGAGATCGGTGTACCTAATGCGTAGAGGGACTAAGTCGCGTTATGACTAGTCGTAAGCCTGACCTATTTAAAACTCCTTATTTGAGAAATTATTTACCTGAGCAAAGTTCTAATTATAAAAACTATTAAAATAAATTTAACCACGAAGTCCCCACATTTTTTTGGCTTTACCTGTAATTAGAAAACGCAACGTAAACAGAACTGCATTTATTTGGTTTTTTGCTGTAGATTAATCTAAATACCTATATAAAACAAAGTCGTGTTAGTTCACCACTTATAACTCAAGAACGGGTGAGCCGGATTTGGCTGAAAATTGGTGGGGAGGCAGCTTAGAACCAGGAGATTGACATAGGGGGGAGGGGGGGGGGGGGTCACTGGGGGCTACCCGTCCGAAGCCGGGGCGAGTCGCTAGTTATGAATAAATATACATATAGGTACATGCATACATAGAAACACGCCTTTTTATCCGAAAGGGTAGGCAGAGCCTCAACGGGCCTCTTTCCACTGTGGGTTGCACCATTGTAATCCCTTAAGTCGGCTTTTACGACATCCACGGGAGGAGATGGAGGGGTCTATTCTTGGGGCGGACACACTATGATAGTAGTTATAGTTATGAAAATAGTTTCATTTTGCTGATTATACCTACTATACAATTTAAAAACTCATAACAATTAGATTAGGCTGTTTAGAAAATTACCAGACACATTCACTCACACACACTTCCACATTCTATTAGAGAGCATTACGTTTGGTATTTTTACGAACTGATTAAAAACAACCTTGCTGCATTTATTTGATTGTATCAGTAGATAAAGTGTAAAACAAAAGCGGCCAAGTGCGAGCCGGACTCGCCCATGAAGGGTTCCGTAGCAGCAAGTAGTAATAGTTCTGCAATAGTTCTTGGATGGTTTACGATGTATGACGTATTAAAAAAAAACTACTTAAGTACTAGATCTCGTTCAAACCAATTTTCGTAATTTTCGTAATTTTCGTATCGTAATGTACATCATATATTTTTCTTAGTTTTATCATTCTCTTATTTTAGAAGTTACGCCCCCCCCCCCGTAACTTCTCCGACACACATTTTACCATTTTGGAAGTGTCTCTCGCGCAAACTATTCAGTTTAGAAGAAAATGATATTAGAATACTCAATATCATTTTTTAAGACCTATCCATAGATACCCCACACGATGTTTTTTTTTTAGTTTCATTTCTGTTTATGGGGAGCCCCAAAAATGCATTGTTTTTTTTCTATTTTTGTGTGAAATTTTTAATGCGGATTACAGAATACATCTACTTACTAAATTTCAACAGCATAGATCATATAGTTTCGGAAAAAAGTGGCTGTGACATACACGGACAGACAGACTGACAGACAGACAGACAGACATGACGAATCTATAAGGGTTCCTTGTCTTTGACTACGGAACCCTAATTACATATAACTGAACTTTTAACAAAAATTCAGTTGTACCAGTAAGCATATAATATACCAGTACCAATAGCAGTAGTATGTTAGTATGTAAAGTTAGTACCGTAACAACGTTTAAAAAAAATGCTGTACCAAAATTTAGTTATAGGTTATAGGTACCTTATGAATAAAAAATAACCTGAATTTATTAGTTACTAGCGACTCGCCCCGGCTTCGCACGGGTAGCCCCCGGTGAAAAACAGCCCCCCCCCCCCCCCCCCCCAAATTTTTCTTACTTATTCTGCTATTCGAAGCGGAGAAGAATCCACCAAAAAAGAGATAACTAACATCGGTCCAGCCGATATTGAGTTATAAGTGGTGTAACTAACACGACTTTGTTTTATATATATAGAATAATACGAATACAATACAAAACAATAGAACGAATACAAGTAGGTACGTACAAAAATAAAAAAATACAAATTAAACAGTTGTGCTACCTGAAGACTGCTGCTAACGATCTAAAGGTAGCTCAACTGATCCAAAGATCCAAATCACTATCAGACGGAAGCGTCCCTAAGATGCTGGCTGCATTGCCACGCTGAATGGCAATACTAATGCGTTGAGCCAGATAAGAGCCAACTCTCGAGTCATGCGTCCTGAAAGAATTTTGAAAGCGGGAGGGTTACCCGGTTATACACATTGATTTACTCTAGAATTAAATTATCTCAAACGTAGCTTCGTCTGTGAGAAACAAACGTTTTACCTTTACTTATTGCAGAAAACATGCAAAGCAAGTCTAAAAAAAAACTATTAAAATTACATATTAAAACTACAAAAAAATAACACGTTTATATGTGAAAATAATGAAAAAGGCCTATATAAAGCAACTCGTGTTAAAGTCAAAATTTTATTCATAGGAATCACAAGGATCATTTTAAATCGACTTTACTCCCAATGCTATTACAGAATAATGCGACCAAAATTTCCAGGTTTAAGATACGTTTATTTCCCAAAAGAATTAAATTCACTTATATGAGAAAACACAAAACTAATTAAACATTAATTGTTGGGCTAATCGTACCTAAGTAGGTACATTAATCTCAAATGGTACCTACTCACTTAATTTATAATAACAAATAAAAATAACATGCAGGTAGTTTAAAATTACTCGCACCAAATAATGTTCGCTCGAGCTGAGGTTCACGACAATCGGTTGGCAAGTTATTATACTTATTAATAGAGTTTATTAAATTTCAAATGAAAAACTGAGGAATTCATGGAATTTCGTATGACAAATTGGGTATATACCTATACCTACGTAGTAAGTACGAACATAGGAAGTTCACATGTAAAAGAGTGCGTTGGTAAATAATAACAACCATAGTTTTAAAAGTTTTAAAGTAAAGTTCTAGTAGAGCTGTATATGGTAACAAATAAATTTCAAACAATGCAAAGAAAATTAGAGCGAGCTGTGAAAGCCATTCTTGAGGAAACACAAATTTCAATAAATTATCATTTATACATTTTAATTTATCCAAAAAACCAATCTTGAATTCTCCCCAATTGTTAATTTTAATAATGCCGAAACGGGATTTGCTTTTCCTTTCTCTGAAAACCCCCGCCCAAAATACATTTAGGATAAATATTGGAATTGGAAAGAAATTAGATACTAACGCAGGAGTTCAGTCAAAAATACGTTAATCGCTAAATAACGGCCGCTGATTTTGGCTACAGCGTAGCGCTGAGAAAGGCAGTGAATTTATTAGATTTTCTGCCTCACTCTTTGACAAACTTTGGTCTGGTCGAAGGCTTTAACGATGAAAAACCACCAGATTGTATTAGTTCCTACATTTAATTTTGAATAATTCATCAACCAAGTGCCGTGTTTACATACAACCAACGCACAAATCGGCGTGACAACCTTCGAGAGCTGAAGGTAACCTATTTTTTTTAATAAAATCGGTTTAGCATGCTTCGGGAGCCAGCAATCTAATTTTTTTATATTATCGGCAGAAAAAGCTTCGTGGGCCAGTATTCTACACATTTTAATAAAATCGGCGTATCAAGCTTCGAGAGCCATTAACCTACACATTTAAACAAAATACTTAAAAAAGTTCATCTTATCAGTCAAATGTAAAGAGTCGCTATCAATTAGATAGATAGACGCACCTGACTTCGGTATAAGTAACTTGTCAGTCATTATCAGTATGTAAAACTTAAATATTTGAAAATAAGTACAACTCAAGTGTCGTACTATCTGATAAGCTTTATCAAATATATAATATATACCGTCTATATAAATACAAATTATATGCGTTGGTAAGTGCATCACTTGATAACGGCTGGACCGATTTGGCTATTCATAGAAAAGTGCTTTTTTCGATGGTATTTTTGTAAGAACTCAAGACCAACGTCTGTTGGATCAACGGTTGAGCGGATTTTGATGATATTTTGTGTGTGGATGGATGTTGGGCCAGAAGGGGGCAGAAAGGGGGCCGGAGGGGGAGGGGACTGCATTTTATCCGGATGCACGCGAGCAATGAAATCCTATTAGAGAGATTTCAGAGCTCGAATGAGGTTCCTGTCCGCCCCACACCCACACCTTGTAAATTATGTCATTGTTTAATCAGATTTTAAGCCACCGCTCGTATAGGGAGTTTTTTAATTGTTTATTTTCTGTGTTGTACTATAAATTGTTTTCTATCTATCTATGTACTAAAGCCCTGGGCAGAAGGTAATAATAATAATAAAACTATCTATCTAATCTACTATGGTTTGTCCGGCCTTAGAATAGACCCCTCCATCTCCTCCCGCTGATGTCGTAAAAGTCGACTAAGGGATTACACCAGGGGATAGGCAGGGCAGCCATCCACCTGAGTATCTCACACCAATTACTAATCTACCTGCCAAGCCTGTATTATGAAAAAAACCCCCCATTGCTTTCAATGGGGAAGCCTCGTCCAGGATTAATTGAACATGATCATCAGCTGTTGATGATCATGTTCAATTAATCTATGCACGCGTTCGATTAAAAATGTCACAGAATAGTTAATAATCAGTTAGTACGTAATTCACGGAAGATCGTTGTAATCTTACAAAAACAGGAACTGGACGCGTGGTTTTGTTTTGTTTTGTTACTATCTTAACGACCTCAGTGGCGCGGTGGGCGAAGGTTCGCCTGCGACGCAGGAGGTTGCGGGTTCGAATCCCGCCTCGGAACAAATATTTGTACGATCCGCAGATATTAGTTCAGGGTGTTCTGGGTATTTGCTATATGTATCTATAATTTAAAAAAGTATCTATGTCATTACATAGATACTTTTTTGATATATAGGTACTAGATAACTGATACAATACATTTATTGTATCAGTTATCTAGTACCTATAACACAAGCTCTACATAGCTTGGGGCTAGATAATGTGTGAACTGTCCAGCATTATTTGTTTATTTATTTATCTCAAAAGGTACTTTAGTAGTTGGCGCTTTCGCATCGCTCTAACTTTCGTAATACGTTTGTCTAAAGTCTAAACGGATAGGCAGGTGCTTAAATTGCGGTGATATAATGTATAATTTAATCACTACAACTCAGACATTGATGCAACAACAATATTTTAAAGTAAACTTGTTTGTGAAATAAATGGTGTTCATCAAAAAACATTCTGGAATAAGGAAATTTAATAAGTACATCAACGATATAAAATAAATTGTTTATCATTAGGAATTTATACATTATGTGTCCGGTATTAAATAACTGACCAGTATGCATAAAATTGTTATAAGAGACAACGATAAAATACGTCTTTGACTGAAATTGGAGTAACTATATACCTAAGAACACGAGTGTAGGTGTACCTGTAACCTATATGGGAACAAACCCATATGCCATGCATTTATATTTATTTGAACTGGCTACCCGACCAACCCAATCCAACGTAGGATATGCGGAAGCACACTTCAACTGACCAACGCCAGGACCAATTACCGTAGGTCTTGCCGCCCAAACATAAGAGACTTATCATCACCCGGTGCACCGGTACTCATACGAGTAGCTCGTGAGCCAAACAGCACAACCATTTGTCCAAAATGGTGCCAGCACCACCATCATCCCGGAGGATTGATACCTTCAATTACCCTCTAGGGACATAAGAGAAGATAACTAGGTATCAACGTCCATAAATTAATAGTAGATTATGCACTATGGGAATAAAGCAGTGTCTTACGTCGCGGGCGGCATATTGAACCCTGGGGAGTTATACAGAGTCTTGAGGGAAGCGAGGGGTTCAAGCTGCCCAAGACGAAGACAGGCTTTATTCCAGAGGAGCATACTCTACTTTTCACATCATCTGCGAGACAATAAAAATTCACTGAAAATCACAGCACGAAACACCGTCTTTTGTTTTACATTTTTGTAGTCTGTTTATAGTACACTCTTGGTCTGTGTTAATTCTTTGCGTAGATAGAGTATACTCTACGGTTCCTTGCATTTTTTTTTCGAGTTTATGGTATGGTGGCCAGTTCGATTTTCGAACAAACCTCTTTACAGTGCCATATGGGCTTTTTTTTACTTAGATTATTCCACTAGTTTCCACACGAATTTGACGTTCCAAATTCAAATCACTTTATTCCCTAGGGAGTTTCATACAACTTTACGTTGAGGTTGCATGATATGTATAATTAGACATTGTCGAGCAGGTGGTGCGAAAACATACTTATGTAAACAGTAGATTTATTGCATGCCTAGCTCATTGTAATATCTAGGTATGTATTAACTGCGTTTCTTGATGTCTTTTATAGCCGTGTTTAGTTAAATGATAAATATATCTTATCTTAAAAAAAATCGGAGCTGTAAATCACGCTCATTTCTCGGTACCTACACGCAGTGTGCCTACCCATTTCTGCAGCTGCAGGGTAGCCAGACTCACTTATAGAGCAATGATTCTACTTACTATCCAGCTATCTAGTATCGCAGATTACAAAGCACCGTGAGGATCAGTTGCCTCTTACCCCGCTAGTGCCCACTTTCCAGTACTTTGTCTTAGACCTATGGAGACACCAGCTAGTTGCTCGCGCAGGATAGCGCTCGGTAACCAATGCACCAAATAGACGAACATTCCTTCCCCGTGCAGCTCATCACATGGCCAAATCCTGGCATCTTCCCTGTCGGCCCTACCCTGATCCAAACAGATACTGACTCGGGTCGTGTAGATAGGAATAATATAATGGGAAGTGGGAACAGATGATAGATTTAATATCAAGATGCATTTTGTCACACACCATACACCACCGGTAGAGTGGTTGCTTCTCTTCATAAAATGGCTACAGAGGAGTGCTCCAAACAATTTTTCCAACGTCAAGTGATATAATTATATTTTTTATAGTCAAGTCGTCAGTATCCCCGTCATAACCCAGTTTGTTGGTGTCTCGCATGTGATTTTGACACCGAAAAGTCATTTTATCACGTCATCCGTCATCACGTGTCTTTATGCTAGTCTATGTCTATGGAACTGAGGCAGCCTATGCCAGCATTCGCATAGCATCCCTCGTAATTACAGAATACTAGTCTCAAACGGAGGCCTGCGTTGCTCGATGAGTCTCAATTACGGATTTCTCTTGGTACTCACAGTTGCAATACTCACAAGTGAACATGGACACCGGCAATTCCAATCAGTCTTTGACACTAAAGTGAAGTTGAACAGTCGCCTTTGTCGTTCATATGACATGAACATCGTAAAATCCATCGCACTTCTCGTCAACGCAAGGGAGCTCATCCACACATCATCGGCATGTGGGTATCTCGTACTGCTCTCTTTACGAGATCTTTTCTCCTCCATACGTGCAAGTTGTGGAATGGGCTCCCTCCTGAGGTGTTTTCGCTAAACAACAACATGAGCAGCTTCAAATAAAATGTAAAAAGAATCCTTCAGGGCAGGCAACGCATTGGCAATACCCCTGGTGTTGCAGATGTCAATAGGCGACGGTAACCGCTTACCATCAGGCGGGACGGACGCCAGTTAGTCGAGCCATACATAAAAAAAAACGTGCTGTGAACGATCCTAGAAATGGTCCCAGTCAATTCTGTTCATATTGTTGTATTTCCACCGTCGTTTACCAGCCTGAGCCGGTACAATTCTGAGCATGAGGTACCCGCGCGTATCGGCGCCGGCTACCTGATGCTATCCACGAGTACGGCCTAAAGCTAGCCGCTCTGCACACACCGTATAATTACTCGTTATAATGCCATACCGGAAGGGTAGCCGGTGCCGGCTCTGTCCCGAATGGAGATACGCCAATGCACGCGCAGTCTTGCATAACGTTGCATCCTGCGAACTAATTTAAACCGTTCTAAAAATAAAACGATGAAAATATACAAACAATACAGAATTAAATAGATATACAGGTTGAATCCTTTAGCCCGGGGAGGGAGATATATTATATTCTGTACACAAACATCATGGCGAACAACTTGTATTCTAAGACTTTTCTACAACACGAGAACGTTATCGTACGCAAGGGCAATACAATACAGAATTAAAAATAAATTTGCTTCTTAATTTAGACTAATGTAGTAACTACATATAACATATATATAAAAGTTCGTCCGAAGAAGTATATAATGTATTCTGTGCCACCGTACCTACCCTTAGAGCATTGCAGGCCTCCGCACCGCTACCCCACCTATTTCTGCCCGAAAGTAGTAGTGCATAGCTGTGTTCCGGTTTGAAGGTTATGGGTGCTGGTAAAATTACAGGCACATGAGGCTTTTCATCTTTGTCTCTTTGTCATCTATCTATCTATCTATCTCAGGGTGGCGGGCGCAGTGCAATGCCGCATAGGGTGCGTCCTAGGTGGACGTGACCTATGAGTTAATGCACTGTTCATACGCAGAGGGTACCGCTTAACATCAGGAGAGCCATCTGATTGTTCCGTCATTCCATTTTACATTAAAAAACTCTAGGTACTTTCTAACCGTTGTTGATGGATCTTCATGTAGGTATGTAGGTTGTAGTTGGTTGGTAGTTAATAGTAGCATAGTAGTAGTAGAGCTTTTTTGTGTAAGAGTTCGTCCGGGGAAGTACTACCACCATACCTATTTCTGCCGCAAAGCAGTACCTAGTGCTCGCATTGCTGTGTACCGGATTGAAGGATATGGTTGCCGGTGAAATTACAGGCACATGAGACTTTTCATGACGTGACCGTGACCTATAATGCAATCGGCTTGAAAAGTAATTAAATAAAAAAAAAAAATTTGACCATTGTTTTAGACGTTGTTTTTGAATAGTAAATCTGGATAAAAATAACCACAACAATAGTTATAATACGCTTTTATGTTCTAGCTTGGCATTTAAATCCTCATTAGCTTGCACTCTCGTTAGAAAGCACAACATAAACTGGCTTCATAAATCGGCCTAATAAGGAATTACGACAATGTAGGTTTCCGTTTTTAACAGATTTCACAAAAAAGGAGGATATAAAAGACAAGATAAGATAGGTAAATTTATTATTTAACTAAACACTGTTATAAAATGCATCAATAAACACAGTTATACATAGATATTACAATGTACCTACTAAATCTACTGTTTACATAACTAATGTTTAAGGTTGTGTTATATGGTTAAAAAATTAAGTTATTTTGTTTCGGCGCGCGTAATAACTTAATTTAAGTCGCAGTAACTATTTATTAATCTATGTGACGCGAAGGAATCTGTAGCTTTGCCGTCTGTACCTTTTCAGCACCGATCGTAATTTGAATTCTTTATTGTTCAACAGAAATGCCCAGATGCCCCGCGCTGAGACGACCAACGAGAGGAACGAAAAGCTGACCCTGGAATGGGCTCGCAACTCCATGCACGAGCTCCGCACAGAGCTGCGTGAGATGGCGAAGAACATCAACAGCTCAGTGCTTCTGCATCAGCTGCACAGCATGCACAACCAGGTAGGGAAGGAGCGTATTTACGCGACCAGGGGCTTCTACCAGGTTTTTATTTGCAGGTCCGCCTACCAGGTGCGGACTTGGAACTTGGAAGCCCTGGTACTCGATTTTGCAAGTACAACTCATCTCTATAACCGGGTAACCGTCCTATGGGGCCAATGTCTCTATTTTGAAACCATTCAAACGTTCGAACGTAACGGTGGTTTTGGTTTAGATTTGGTTTAGAATCTAATACCAAAAAGGAAAAACGAATGTCGTGTGACATTATATTTGTTTCTCTCTCATAGGATAGCAAGCTATCTTCTAGGATAGGAGTAAGAAGGAACACTCTTTAAAACTAGTGGCTATTTTAGCACTCAATCCATGTACTACTTTATTCATGACGTTAGTTTTCCTTGTGTGTGTGCGTGCTTCTTACCTAACACAAAAACACACCCTACTCTATAACACAGACACAGACTAAGGAGTTATGAGCGTAGTTTGTCTGTATGAGTGCGTGTATTTCCTTCTTTCAAAAGGAAACCCTTTATAGACTGATCCTGTTTGATCACTGTCCGTACGCGTAGTACTATTATTCTGTGTTTATGAGCGTAGTTTTCAACTTCACTTATTCCGTACGCCGTGTTCTGTCCAAAATTATTTATTTGTCTGAGTGTATGTGTCTATTTACTTGTACTATTCGTTATTCTGTGTATGAGCATGGTTTTTCAGCTTCACTTGTAGGTACTGTGCGCCGTGTCTGTCTGACCTTTTTTATTTGTCTGGGATACCAGCCTACTTAGATGATCTATAGACTATCTAAGCCAGCCTATAACGAACAACAATGGAGCTCTTTGAGCAATTGAGACCCAAGATACAGGCATTCACGCCTAGTTTGGGCCTTACTGCTAATCTCTAAAGAACTAAGGATATCATTGTGTACAAGTACCTATCTAATGTGATTCTGTAAAACTTTTTTTGCCAATAAACATTTACTTTAGTTTATTTTGTCACACATAACGTGGATCATAACAAATTTACTAATAAATTGTTTATATCTTAGATCAAGCTAGTTCTCTCAGAGACCAACGACCTGATGAACCTGGGACGCACTCAAGAGGCCCGCATCGACAAACTAGACAGCACCGTTGAGCGGCTCAAGTACGAGAAGCAAGAAACGAGAAACCAGCTTGAACAGTATCGCACGGACCTCGCTAAACTCGCCAAGGAGGTAAGTGTCTTAGGAAGGTGCCACAAAGGTTTTGATTTAAAACTTCCTACCATTTGTTTGTGCTGTCGTTCTGTTGAAACCAAGGAACTAAACTACTATTTTTGATATAGAGAAGTATCCTAACTCCTTAACCCTCCTAGGGCCTTGTCCGTTTATTAGTATATTATCATCACAATTTCATAAAAATATAGGTAAAAAAAACATAAAAAACACCATATACCAAAAAAACATGACTGAAACCATCAGTACAACGAGTTAGCTATGCTATGTTATTATGTTGTTTCGCTGATATGTCTACATAATCACTATCACAGTGTGGAATATATAATATTGGGTATTTTTTTAAGCACGATTGAATTATCCTTTCGTTACCTTTTCGAGCTTGTTTTTGAATATTAACAGAAGCGGCAGAAAAATCGTTTGATAGTATGTTCCAATTGTGGATCACTTAGTTACTGACAAAATGTACAACAAGAGCGTTGGCAGGATCTCGAGTTAAGGCGCGATAGGTTCTCAAATGTCTCCTGAATTTTAAAGTTTTTGATAAGAATTTTCATAGTTTTCTATGAAGAAAAAAATATATGATATTCTTGAGCTTTTTATCTAGTGAAATCAATAATTCAATACAATATTTGAATTACTTCACTCGATAAAAAAAAATAACAAATATACCTCCTTTTTAAAATTTAAATGCTATTTTTCACTCACTTCTCTCACGTTTTAATTTTTGAAACATTTGGTTACATGTTAGTTAATATTTGAGTTAGTGAATTCATCAACAAAATTAAACGAAACTTTGAACGTCATTTTTATATAATTTTTTTATACATAAAAACCCGGTATCAGAGCGTGAGCTCGCCTTCTTCGCCTCATACAAAAATGTTCGTTGAACCTATAGCGCCTTAATTTAAGTCGGTGGCCACGAGACCATTTTTCCATCTTTACAAGGATATCAAGATATCTGGGATTTGTAAGTATTGTAGGATTTGTAGGTTGAAGGTCAGGATTTTATAAGTTCCAGTGAGGTCACCGCGAGGGTGTCTTTCCTCAAGGTAAGTAAGGCGTAAAGAGTGTAATGTTATCTCTCTTCATAAGATTTGCGACGAAAAAAATCTTGTTTTCTTTTTGTACGCTTTTCGCTTCTGGAAATATGGGCTCCACGCTTGAAATCCGTACTTGAATAGAAGACCACCAGACCAGAGCCCCTTAAAATAGAGATCTGATATAAATATGTTTTGTACATCTTCCGGAAGACATAAATTGTCATTGTTTGATAGGATCTCCGAAGATCTACGTAGCTATAGGAAAATACTATACGTAGACGTTACGTTAATATTTTTCTGATAATACAATAGTAAAAATTGTAGGTAATTTGACCCAGATCACAGTTTGTACAAATGACAAACTATATTGTAGTTTTTGGAGAAACAAATAAATTATTTGTATAGTATTATGTTATCTGTGCTGTAGCTAAATTGCCACAGATCGTAGTTTGTACAAATTATGACAAATCGTATTGCAAATGAATTATTTCTACCCAAATTCAAGCTTCTTGTTATTTAGACTTTCAAAAGGAAACCCTTTATAGACTGATCCTGTTTGATCACTGTCCAAATGCGTATGCAATTACACGCTTTGACACCGAGCTGAACGCAACGTAGCGATAACCACATCAAAGCCCTCACTAGAAACCAATAACGCGTACCTATATACCTGCTAGCTTATTACGTATCTTGCAATAGCGATGCGATAGCAATAATTGCGCGATTATCGCATCCAAATCGCAAATTTGTATTACGTATCAGCGATCCGTAATACGAATTTGCAATTTGGATGCGATAATCGCGCAATTCTCGCGCGATTCTTGCTGTCGCATTGCTATTGCAAGATACGTAATAAGCTAGCTGGTTAACCACCGCCAATTCGGCTGTGTAATTAGGTACCTAATAATATTGATTCGAGAAACAAATAATCGCTTTATCTATTTCCTTCTTCTTCTCTTCCTTTCATGGCTTCTTAGGAATAGGTACCTACTCCAAAAAAAAACACAAAGCAATTTGTAATAAAATTAGTCAAGTTGTCAAGAGCCCATCAAGTCATAACCCAGTTTAAATGGTGGCAGTAAAACCAAGTATTTGGAGGATAAAATCCACCAATCCGAAAAGTCACACAATACGCTTTTATTTAACTACACCACACATGTGCTCTTTATCTAAGTAATCACCACGCTTCGCAGGTGGATTGGTGATGATTACTCAGGTTGATGCCTTAATGGTTCTTAGCTTTGTTTGGTGGAAATTGGTGCAGCCTTTTCTATTCCAGCATCATCAGCTGAATGTCATCTATTTTTCTGTGGCGACATTTAGTCGTGAATAGACTAATTAGCTGCGGGGCCCTACATTATACGTCCATAGTGTTTCTTTTTCAAATTTGAATGGGACAATGAAACAAGACGCGTGGTCTAAATTTATTATTAAAGTACTTTGTGTTAAAATAAACAAAAAAACAATGTAGTGATTGAAAAAGTGGTAAGGCTCATAACTCCTAGACGATTACTCGATAATAACAGGTGGTATGTCTCTTCACGGTTTGTGGACGTAACCGCCACGAGCGACCGTTTCGCCACAAGGGCCGCAACTGAAGACTCAACCGAACCCCTCTTTATAACGTTTGAAATATTTGAATTCTGATCAATCTCGTACCTACTTTGTATCTACACCGGTGTATGTTTTTTTTATACTACTTGAATTGCGGAACAAGCAGAGGGCCCACCTTATGTTAAGCGGTAACCTCTGCTTATGAACAGTGCATTCTCACATAGGTCACGTCCACCTAGGACGCGCCCTATGTGGCATTGCACTGCGCCCGCCACTCTGAGACATAAATATGAAAAGTCTCATGTGCCTGTAATTTCACCGGCACCCATACCCTTCAAACCGGAACACAGCAATGCAAGCATTACTGCTTTGCAGCAGAAATAGGCATGGTGCTAGTACTTCCCCGGACGAAATCTTTCACAAAAAAGCTCTACCTAGTACTACTAGAACATCCGAACAACGAATGTTTACTGTATTTATGAGTAATATTTTTGCCTCGAGGCAACAAACTTTTTGTAGTATACCTACTCCTTGAGAATCGATTTTCATTATAAGGCCCACGGCAAACAAATAAATGGCGAGTAAACTTTTTAAATCGAGCGTTTACAAAAAAAGTGAAGTCCGTTATGTTTTCCTTCTGCGAAATTTATTCGTGCATCTTATACTGATTGGATTGGAGTAAACTTTAGTCACTCCGCAGAATAAATAATAGTACAAGGTCGCGCGTCGAAGCTGACACACTTCTTTTTCTGTTTAACTGTTACATACATAGTCCGGATTCCACACTAGGATGCTCTGTGTCGTGGGTATCACGAACAACGAGTACCATGGTACAACAACACCCCGACGCGGAATAAAAGTTTTGCAGATAATGCAAACATGGGCCCGCAACGGGAATCGAACCCGCACCTCTTGCATCGCAGCCGGTTACGCGCTCACTGCACTACAGAGGGCGCCTGGGGGAATGTGCAACAAATTAACGAATGAATAACATCTGAATGTTGAGCCATAAAGAAAATTAAATTGGTACAACAACAAAGCGACGTTCCTTTGCAGCTGTTGAATACTGTCGATTTTGGTTACGTTTTGGCTCTTTTGAAGCTCATTCATGAATGAATAGGGTTGCCGTAAGGCAGAAGCGAGGCATAGCAAAAACAAAATGATGTGTGTCAGCTTCAACGCGCGACTGGAGTTACTCCAGTTCAATTCAGTACATACATACATACATGCATAAACTCACGCCTGTTTCCCGGAGGGGTATGCAGAGACCACGGATTTCCACTTTCTATGATCCTGACACACCTCTTTTGCTTCATTAAGGCGCTTGATTACTAGAATGTTTATGTGCATTTTTTTTTAATGCTTTTAGTTAAAATCTGAGGGAGCAATCCGGGTGTGGCGGATGGCGAACGGACAAGTTAGACTGCTAGACCAATTGGCGAAAGTTTGAGTAGTTACTGTAGGGTCCTGTGCACGTGGTCCGGTGGCTTTTGATGTTAGAGTTAAATTTCCATCGTTTAACAATCGGGAATATCGGGTTTTTTGTCTTTGTCCGGACGTCGGTCGGGACTCGGGACAGGAGGTGATATAACGGTGACAGTTCCCGGGACGGTGGCATCCCTACCTTATGCCTGAGTCGATTGTACATCGATTAAGCTCTATTCAACTGTCGCGGGTCCCTTTGTTTCATATTTCGCATTCAAAGGTTCGACATGTCAGGAACGGCTGAATCTGTGGTTTGTATAATTGGGACTGTACTTATGTTTATACTGTGCCCTGCGTTCTGTTCCTTTGAATTTATATACAATACCGCTTGTGCCAAACAACTTTTTCACTTATGCTGAAAAGTAGAGCTTACAATGAACAATTTTAAACGTTTTTATGACTTCAGTCTGGAGTCTTGATGAATACGGGAATACTAAAAAAAAACGAGAGAAAATACTGAAAGTTTAATAAAATATATTTTTGATTATTTTTGGCTATTTTCATACTTACGTTTTGGATACCGAAAGACATGCGAAATGTCAATTGCAACTAATAGTTCTACGTTTTCCGAAACATCGTTCCTACTATTTAAAATAAATTGGGTGCAGACGGGATCTAAATATGAGCGTCGAGCAATCAACACATCATGTAGAAATTAACATTGAATGAAGCCTATTTTGCGAGTTTATAATTACGAGTCCTCCAATTTCAAAATTCATGCGCAATGCTGCATCTTCACTTCCTACCAACATTTTCAATTTCAACTGCTTACATTTCCCTTTGCTGCTGATCATCATTAATGCCGTTCTAGTTTCGTTTTTAGCCACCACTTTATGGCTGACTAGGTAAGCACCTTTAAACTTGGGTAACTAATGCTCTAACTAGCAACACTGACAGTTAGCCACGCTAACAATGTCGAGCGGCCATCACTCGTACCTCACTAATCAAGAGAGTACGAAGTTGAAATCGTTGACCTTACTCTATGACTAAAAGCTTTTAGTGCTTGTTAATAATTCAGTTCAATGGTTCAAAATCTCTGATAGTGGTGGCCATTTTCACATATTTCAGGACGAGGTTTGCCATTTAATACCTTTTACCATGATTTTACAAGCTTTTAGTATGTTAGTGTGGGACAAATCTTTAAACTGAATTTTGAAACAGTTAACCTCGACCGTAAGAGCTGGAATTTTGCAAACCTGTCAAGTGCCGATGACAATACAATATTAGGGTGACAGCGAGCTGATCTGATGATGAAGACGGAAGGCGGAACGGAACTCCTCGGTGGATAATAGTGGACTGGCCGTGTTTAGACTCATTTTGACAGCACACGAATCAGATCACTAAAATTATTTTTAAAAAGTTTTTCAACAAAAATACGATTGAGCCTTATAGTAGACTCATATTATGATGTGTAATATGTGACATCTCACCTCCTTGGTAATAAGCAACATGGCTCATAGTACCCACATAACCTTTCGGAAAAATGCGCGCTTCCTGTTACACACTTCCGTCCCTTTTCACTAAATTACTCCCACAGATTGCAGAAAAGCCAGATAAAATATGTTACACATCAAAAACTTATTAGTACTTATATGTTACTATAGTATACCTACAATATTGAGATAATGATGATGTATTACATAAAGATGAGGTCTTTTCGAGGCATTGGGTTCGGTCAGACTGAAATGATGGATCGGTTGATAATGTTGATACCCGAACTATTTCAGTGAGGACGAGTAATGAATTTAAGGTCAACATGTATGTTATGCACTCCTACCTACCTACTCCAATGGATGCGGCATTCGATCAAATTCACAACGGTTTCTGAAAATAGATCCTATACGAAAATTGAATTAAATCCGGTCTTTTATTTGTGCATAACCGTATGCGAGCGTCGGTGCATGTTGAATGAACGAACCAGTATTTGTTCAGCTCAGTTCAATTAAAATTCTGCTATTAAATTTTTCTTCTGTTTGCTTTTAGATCGCTATTATTTTCTGCTTTACTCAAAAGTCAGAATTCTAGCAATGTATCACGTGAAAAAAGATCCTCAAAATAACTAGTTATTAGAAATATACTGCCAACACCCGACCCGCGGAGAAAACGCCTCAACACTCATTCTGGAGTCTGGCATACAACATACTATATAGTATACTGACTTATAGCACGTCGGGTATGTATGCGAGCCTCTATTCATTCGGAAAGTACGACAGAAAATGTATCGTCGGTATATATCTTCACCCTCGTTGTGCGTTTGGTCCATCTGTCTGTAGCATGCAGCTCAGTGGAATCCTCGTGGGCCGGCGCCTTGGACTAAAACACCTGGACGATGCATACGTTGATGAAGCTCGTTCCCATTACCTCCTATTACAATATAACGGAACCTATTTCATAAGTCTTACTAACCAAAGGATCTGTTTTATATGATTTAATTATTTAGTTAACTGATTGCAACTGACCTATGTCATTACATAATTATTTTAATTAAATAATTGATAATATATATTTGTAGGGAATACATTTATTTACAGCAAGAATAATACAAATAAAACAAGCTACGTACAAAATTAAAAAAAAACGTATGGAGAGTTGTGCTACTTGAAGACCGCTGCTAAAGATTTAAAGATAGTTCAATAGATCCAAATCACTACCAGACATCACAAACAAACCTCTTTAACCACATCAGAAAAGGCATTTACCCTGAGAGACCCATTATCTTGCCACTTCCTTTATAAACTTTGATTCACTCAACACATACAAACTGAACCTACACAAGGATCACGTAGCTTCTATCTAAAAGTACACCGAGCTTGCAAGATATCCGTCTCTATTACGTGATAAATAGGCTTGCCTTACGACAGGATGCGACAGGATGACGGATGCTCAGTGCAAATGGAAACGTATTGAGTCAGCCTCCTGGCGAAAACCTGTTCACTGTAGAGCCGAAGCACGAAGGCACCAACTTTAATTGCTTGATTTTGAGCAGATGGTAACAAGATTCATTACTTGACGCTAAAACTTATTTATTTATTTATTTAACCGTTATATTCATAGTCCTGATCTCACACTAGGATCCCCTGCGTCGTGCGTATCAGGAACTACGAGTACCATGGTACAGCAAAACACAGACCCGGAGCAAATGTCTGTAAATATACAAGTATTTGTCCTGCAGCGGGAA
This sequence comes from Operophtera brumata, assembly GCA_932527175.1. NCBI lineage: Eukaryota > Metazoa > Arthropoda > Insecta > Lepidoptera > Geometridae > Operophtera > Operophtera brumata. The sequence continues at coordinate 69,028,235 of OW052239.1, forward strand.
TCGAACCCGCAACCTCAGTCATCTCACCCGCCGCGCCACAGAGGTCGTCACTGCATTGAGAGAATAACTATTGCATACGATTGTAGCACGAATTGTTACCGTCATGCGTGTTTAAGGATTGGAATAGTCGAGTACTCGAGTGAAACCGTATTTTTTTGTGAATGAAAAACGTAAACATTCCCATATGCGTTTGTATATAGTTCACCGTTTCAAATTAAAAATGGAAAAATCTAGAGATTCACGATGAAATCCCGAATGTACGGAATTTATTTTAAAGATTGTTATAATATATGTTGTATTTTATCTGTGCTATTAATAATGTTGCTTCCACGGGGCCGAAGCCAATTAAGTAATTAACTAAAAAGTATTCAGTATATTTATGCCTTTTAATTATTACGTGGCTTTGGCTCTTTACAACATTTGGTAATCTAGTGGCAAATTGCTAATGACTATGCAACCGCCTCCCTAGTACTGCAGTAGGTGAGTCAAGCTGACACCAAAACAAGAAGGATTTAGCACTGTTTGTAGGATAGGACTTAGCTTCAGAGCATTCGGAGTGCGATGTAGAATCATGAAGTATGATGATGTCACGGAAATTAGATACGAAAAAACCCTGAACCAAAGGAATTTAAATTCCTACTGCGGACTATGATGGGTCATATGAATATTCCAGCAGTACCTTCAACACAATTGTCCTCTACGAAAGTTTGTTTTTATTTTTACCTTACTAATTTTTTTAGGTTTACCTGAAAATACTTTGTCTTGAGTAAAGTGGATTACGTACAGAATGAAAATGAGCATACTTTCCTTTCGTATTCGTAAAAAATAATATACATATATACAGAGACACACGCCTTTTTCCCCGAAAGGGTAGGCAGATCCTCAATGGGCCTCTTCTCAGCATGGGTTGCCCCATCATGAGAATATAGACGTGACAATTGGTAAACTCATCACTCAATGACTGGGCCAACACTTTCTTCCAGTAGTAACACCGTCCTTTATAAGCTAGCAGCCAGGAAACGGAAGCGGTAAAGTTTTTTTATGATTTTTAATGTAGTTCCTGACAGATATATGACTAATTTTAAGTAAAAGGCCTTTAAACCTGATTTATTGAGTTATCCTGAAACTGGAGTGAGCTTTGAGATTATGCCTGTTGTACAACAATAGTGACGCTAAACAAAAATAAGGGTTAAATTATTCAGGTCTTATCAACACAATACCTTTAGCTCTGCCGCCATCGGGTTCCATCCGACGTCGCTTTGTGTTTATTATTCAAACACAAACACGTCACGTCTGCCTCTGCAAGCTTTTGTGGACCGCATGCTTTTACAACAACTTTTGTACATGGTTTTCCGGGATTCGATGAAAACTTTCCTAATAAGAATAAGAAAATCTTAACTGCACAGCTGTTTGAGATATTTAAAACTAAATAGTTCCAACAGCCTGCCCGTGTCGAGTGTAGAACAAATGTGCAAAGTTTAAATATAACAATTATTAGATAAAGTTATAATCATAAAGTAGGTACCTATAGACTAATTAAGTTGAAGAGAGTTGAATGAAGGTTGAATGCAATTAATTTGCGATCTACAAAATATTATTTCATAGTTTATTATACTTTAGAAATTAGCCAAACCTTCAGTGTCTTTTTATAAATAATACCATCTAATATTTTAATGTCCAGGGGTAGAAAAATGCACTAAATGCCATGGCATATGCACTATGTTGGCATACATACTGTTGTTAAACTGTGGCATACAGATATTGTGCTTATGCCTATTCCTCAATGAACACTGCCCTTACAAATTGTACTGTCAGTTTGTTGGCTTAGTACCAAAAGATGAAGCACTTTATAATTAAGATTTCGTTTTAGGTACACGCCAAGCAGTACCCCGAGGCTGAAATATATACCGACATCGACACACAACTCGCACGGTCCGACATCGGGCCTCTCAAGCCAGAGTCTAACCACAAGTACCGCCATAATAAGATGGTGCACGCTCAGATTGCGCGGCTTGCCAAGGCACAACAACAGATCGACGCAAGCCAGCAGACTATGCAGACACAGATGCTCGACCACACCCGCCGTCTCGACCGCCTTGAAGAACCCAACATGAACCTCGTCACTGCTAAGATCGACCTATTGGAGCTCCAAGCTAAGGTCTTTAGCGATCGGCTCAACAACAACACCATGACAGTCTCTGACTTTGAGAAAGTGCACGCTTCAACGCTGGAGCTTCGTGAGGAGGTTGAGTCCCTGGAGAACAAGATTGACAAGACCATCCCCGAATTCCGCAAGGAGATCTCCAAACTCGATGTATGCGTCGCTCAAGTGAGTTTGCTCAACTGGCTGAGAATTTGCTTGCTTTTATTTTCTTCTGATTATATGCTTAACCCATTTTCCATTGTTATAGATGAACGCCCACTTTTCCTACGTGAAGGAAGATCAAAAGAACCTACGGCAATCCGTCAAGGCTATCGCCGTGAGTGTAAGCAACGCGTTAGACCGCGCCGATGACGACCGAGATGAGCTGAAGAAGGTCACCAGCTCAGTCATAGATCTGCAGACCAGCACCAAGCAACACTACTATCGCCTGAACGACCATATCCAGAAGGTAAGAGATTGTTGTGTTTTTTTTAGGGTTCCGTTGCCAAATGGCAAAGAACGGAACCTTTATGGATTCGTCATATCTGTCTCTCTGTCTGTCCGTCCGTATGTTACAGTCACTTTTTTCCGAAACTATAAAAACTATGCTGTTGAAACTTGGTAAGTAGATGTATTCTGAGAACCGCATTAATAAAAAAAACACACAAAAATAGAAAAAAACAATAAATTTAGGGGTCCATGGATCTATGGATAGGTCTTCAAAAATGATACTGAGGTTTCTAATAAAAAAAAATTCTTAACGGAATAGTTTGCGTGATAGACACTTTCAAAGTGGTAAAATGTGTGTGTGTCTAAAATAAGAGAATGGTAAAACTAAAAAAAAATATGATGTACATTGGGCGATTCCAACTCGCACTTGGCCGCTTTTTCTAAGCTTCAATATCTAGGTAAAACAACATTTTATGTTTTTAACTGGATCGAATATACCACAGACACCTTCCAACGGGTTTGATAACAGTGTGCTTCATTCGGCTGGACTATTCCAAAATGGATGACATCTGATTATTGGTCGAAGCATCTGCACGAGTCCTAATAAAGTCAAGAAGTCAAAAGTATTTTATTAATTGAAATCACAAGGATCATTTTGAATCGTCTTATAAAATAAATTTACTCCTGTTCAAACGTGGCCAAACCTAGAGGAATCAGGCAACAAACACGGCTCGGCTTTATTTGTTGATGATCCTTCTTACTACTAGGTGGGGAGCGCCTGTGTGGTGCCTCGAGAACAAGTTCAAAGAATAAAGGAAAACCGACTTAAAAGCCTTAGGTAGGCAGTCAAAAGTAAGATGCTAGAGAGAATCAGCAAAAGTTCATAAGACAGCACACGCTACGCTTGATATACTCATAAATAACACATCAATAATAAATTATATGTAGTAGGTAGTCTAAGATCCGAACCAGAAACGATCCTCATCCATCCGTTTAATGGATGAAAAGCACTTCTCAAAATAGTCGAGCTTACTTCAATTCATATTGCTTAGCACATTCCCTGGCACACAATTTGCATGACAAAAGTCATTACCATCGCAAATTTGAAACTTAGGTATACAACCAATTTAATGAACCATAGCTACCAAAACTAAAGTTTGTTGTTCAGTGTACTTGATACCTTCTACATAGCAAAGTTAACTTACGCTAATGGTATTCATATGTGTTTAGTCTATTTGATCTATGTGTTTGTAAGTCCTAGAGGTATAGATTAGTGTACACGAGTATGGATAGATTGAAGCATAACATCCGACTTATAATAATAGGTCATATTAGTATCAGCGCAAAAGTTGAACTGGTTGATTATGATATAGGTACCAAAATATGGTATTGCTACCCAATCAAGAGACCTGTATAGTTTTTTAAAGAACTTGGGGAAAAAATACTTGTGGGAAGTAATACTGCTTTGTAATAGGCAGACCAATTCTATCATAAAGATAGAGAGTACAGTACTATTACTGAACTAATGGGCCTCGGCAATCATCGGCTTTTCGAAATTAAATATGATTGCAAGTGATTGATAAAACGGCAGACACGAACGACGATTGCTGAGGCACGTTATTTTCCTAGTAAGACTACATACTTCTAGTTTTCGTAGAAGTTTTTTAAAATAAAATAATGATGTATGCAGTCATCTCATAAGCTGGATCTTATTATACTATGATTGCATTCAGGTCTGTATTCATATTAATCTGCTATAATTGTGAACGCTGTCATATTATATATTCTGTGACGCCGTACAGTTTCCTGAGTAAGTTGTATTGTTGCAGAGTGAGGCTAACCAAACACTGCGTGAGACCAACCTCACCGAGACCATCTCGCTCCCGGAGCTGATGGGTGAGATCAAGGAGTTGGAGCCAGTCGAGCGAGAGTACGAAGACCTCGTAAGGCAACTCCCGCGTGACTGCTCAGGCATCTCCGGCCCTGCGGGACTTTACTTGATTCATCCTGGACACACTCCAATTGACGCCTGGTGCGATAATGGAACAACTCTCATCCAGCGCCGCTACAACGGTACCGTAGAGTTCAACCGGAAGTTTTCAGAGTACGCAGTCGGCTTCGGCTACCCCGCTTCGGAATACTGGCTCGGACTCGACACAATGCATCAGCTCACCTCCGATAACTGCACTGCCATGCTAATCGACATGACCGATATCTACGGCGCCTCCTGGTACGCACAATACGAGCACTTCTACGTCGGCAGCGCAGACACGGGCTACGTTCTTGAGATTAGCGGATTCAAAGGCAACGCTAGCGATGCTTTTGAATACCAGAACCACATGGAATTTTCGGCCATCGACCTCGACCGTGACATCTCCAATACCCACTGCGCCGGTAACTACGAGGGAGGCTGGTGGTTTTCGCACTGCCAACACGTGAACATCAACGGCAAGTACACGCTTGGACTCACCTGGTTCGACGGCGCTCGTAATGAGTGGATCGCCATCGCTACCAGCGAGATGAAAATGTATCGCCACCCTGACTGCGCTTAAATCACTTTTAGTGCATCCACACTCAGCTTCCACTGAAGATGGGCGGAGCGGAGTATATTGAGTAATTTTTGGTCAATATTGTTTGATTTTAGACAATATCTCCGCTCCTTTCCACTTTGGAAGATACCGGGCCTACGGCTGATCACCAGGCATTTATGACTGCTATTTCGTGATTAAGACTCAAGACCAACTCATGCATTAGCACGGTACCCAGTTATACCTCGATAAAATCTGACACGCAACAAACAAAAGTTTATGTGCCGACGACTGTGGTGTAGCTTTACATAATCGAAAAAGTAGACTGTTCTGAAAACATGCCTGGTGTCATACTTTGGCGCATGTTGTGTGGATGAATTATAAGTTGGTAGGTATCGAAATAGAATTTGTAGTTGGCTTCGGAATGGCTTTTAATCAAACTGCTTAATGAAACATGTTTAGTTAAACTATACCAAAGAAGATACTTATAATGTAACCAAGTTATGTATCATTATTTTGGACGGGCAGTAAGATTACTTACTTATTCTATAATATATCAACTATGTTTTTCGGGTGACTTATGTTTTAAATTATGAATTTATATTTTTTTTTATTGATTTTTTATTTTGAGTAAAAGAAGAAACGAAAATCTTACAACTGAGCTTAAACCACAACCGATTGAGCTGATATTTTGCATGTCTGTCAAGTTCCGATGACAATACAACATTATGGTGACAGCAAGCTGATCTGATTATAAAGACAACATAATTCTTCGTTGATTAACAGAAGCCCGGCAGTGCTTAGGCTCATTTTAATCAGCACACTGTTCAGATAACTAATTTCACAACAGCTTGTATGTAAAATATTTTTTCATTAAAGAACTTATTCAGTTATTCACTAAAAAGTAGTTTTCAACTTGTTTAAAGTTAATTTTAATGCAGATGTGTATCTACGCTACGTACACATTGCCATTGTGTTATAAATAAATAAATAAATAATGCTGGACAGTTCACACAACATTATCTAGCCCCAAGCTAAGCAGAGCTTGTGTTATGGGTACTAGATAACTGATATACTTAATACAATATAATATTACATAGATGTTATATTACTGTTGTTTATCTCAATGCACATTGCAGTGCGGGTTTCGAATACGCAATTTTGCTCTCAATCTTACTTACACAGCCTTACTTATTGTAAGGCTCTTTATTGTATTTTGAACACCTGCTGCACAAGTGCTGTTATACTTGTTCTTCCTTAGTTTACCTACTTAGAGCCCCGTTATATGTAGTATTGATGTCTGTTTACTCTTTAATAATACCAATTTTGCACGTGGTGGAGTGTTCGTACGAATTGTAAGTAGGAAATTACTCAATCTTAGTTGAATAAACATATCAGAGGTATATCATAGGATAAGCGACCTTTTTAAAAAGTGTTAAGAGCATAGAAAGTTAATTCGATGGAGTAGATATACATAGTCATACATATTTTGCAATAGATATCAAACGAAATGGATATATTTTTTACTACACACACATCAGTTTAATTGACTTTCCCGTTTTTGTGCATTGTTTCAAGTTAGTAGGTATACAGTTTCCAATATGTATGTACCTAGTAGTACCTATGTATGTACCTACGTTACTGTGTTTTTTATAATTCATTGAGCATCAATTTCATCTTGTGTTTACCTACTATGTTTGTTGACTTAGCTTTCTTCCAAAGCCAACATATTAAAGTAATTACAGACAAGTTGATTGAGAAGAGCTTTATGCCCGGGTAATTATTCCGCGTGCTCAATTCACCGCACAAAACCACGTGCATCTTCAGATGTTATCAATTTTACTATTAACGTAGTAGGATCTAAACTTTAAAGTTGGTATAGACCGATTCGACCGGCTTCACAACACTTGTCTGCCCAAGCGTATGTTATGATGAATACTCACGTCTAGTCACGACAAGGGTGCGTTCCTATACTAAGACGATAGGTATAAAAGCACCACCATTTCGGTTCCCACTTTCGATTCTCCATAAATAAAAAACAAATGACGAAGACTCGTAGATGCGTATTCATTTCTTAGCATAACGAGCCTTGGCTGACTGACTGACTTGACTGACTGAATACGAGATTCGAAAAGCACCACATGCACGCATTCGATCTACAGCCTCTATTAGTCCTTTTCGATTATTAAGCATGTTATTCTTCCGCATAATGTTATTCAATGCTTAAACACCATTCAGTAGTTACGGACGTATGCAGGATTGTATACATGGGGGGGAGAGAGGTGGAATGGTTTCATGGGGTAGATAGACATCGAACGGCAAATGCGACTAAACCAACATACATTTAATGACAAACAAATAATTCAGCAAGCGTTTTCCAGCCGTTGCTGGAATATACTAGTATAATAGTAGTCAAATGCTAAATGATTAATACAAAAACATCTGGTATTTGATATCGAGTCACACAGATGCTCCAACGTCATCATCTATCATCGAGGTTCTCACCTCATCAGACCCTGTATCCACTTTTGGTTTCAGGATACCAGCTAAAACACCGCTTCTGAAGAGAAGCGGTGTTTGATGTTTGCCACATCGACGGCATATTACGGCTCATAAATTCTCTGCCATTTTCACATTTGGTTGCTTTTGGCTCTAATTTTGTAGTTACATGGCCTTTTATTGGCTATATCACTGATGTTCCAGACAGTATACACAACAAGACACAACACAAGCATCTACCTAAGCATTGGCTCGTTTTAAGCACTATCTTAATCACTGTATATGGTATATACAACTGCTCGAATACTGCTTGTACTCCATTAGATCTCATTAGATACCTTTTAAAAAGCAGAAGTTTATACATGGAGTAGCATGATCGGTGAGGATGTTAGGCCCTTTTTCTTCCCCTTTGCGTACGTTCCAATGATTGACACTTAGAGATAAGGATACTAAGAGTTTCAGCTTATTAGATAAATTCAGCTCATAGTTTCAGCTTATTCGATAAATTCAGCTCATATCATATATTATTTTAATTATCATGAAAGCGATTAATTTTTATTATGAGCATTATTTGTATATAATTTAATTATGAATTGTATATAATTTAATTATGAATTCGCAAAATTTAGTGGTGCCCAATTGTGGCACCGATAGTAAGGTTACTTAGAGTAGAATTGAAAAAGACTGTAAAAATCGGACTTGTGATAAGTTGTTTGCATGGCAACGCCAGGTTGAAGAGTAAGTGGTTTGAAGGTGAGCTATTCAACCATAAAACCAACATAATGGCGATACATATTTCATGTAACGAAGGCTTATTTGGAATGTTTACCTTGACAGTACCATAATATCGATCATTGTACTGAAAAAGAATAGTAACAAAAAAAATGTTATGAAAAAAACATGTCGTAAAAACATAAAATTAAAATTTTGCTTAGTTTTTATCATTATGGAAGATGCGTTAAATTCTGACATAGCATGCAGATGACTCGATAAGTAAGGCCATCTGATAAAGGTGCCATAGATTTATGGCTAATGAAGTCATAGCAATAGCAAATACACTATAAACGCATCTCTGTACCATAGCGCCAGCCTCGCGAATTCGCGATACAGCAGACGCCACAAATAGAACTGTCATCTAACAGAAAGTTAGGAAAACCTTGTCGTCGCATTGCCAAAAACGCATTTTCCATTATTTTGAATTCTAACCTTCTAATAATTTCGCGATATTGGTTTAGAAGTTATTCTAGCAATTTAAGTTATAATGTTATATCCAATAGAATAGGTGTTTATTGTTAGTACAAATGTGTCATTATGTATCTACATTTAGTCTCGGTTAATAGGTTGTGTTATATATAAAATTTAGTTCTTATTCCAGAGTTTTTATTAAGTTATTTTAAGAATTAATTTCACTTCTTTTTTAATGATTTGAGGACAAACAGTTTGCACACGTACAGTAGTGCTACTCTATGCTATTTTAATTGTCTACTGACCAGAGTGGAGGAGAGGTCATGTTAAATAAAATATCTATCCTCGATTTATCCTTTATCAAAATAAATAGGTATAAACTATTGAAATGAATTATCAATCAATGCATTGCTCGAAAATTCATTTCAAAATTAATCAACATAGGGTTTTTTTTTAAATTATTTATTGGTTATTTTTCTTTTATAGGTTGTATGTTGATGGTAATTTGTATATATTTTTTTGTTTCCGTTTGTTGGCGATCACATAAGGTCTCATTCCAGTACGATAGGTAAGCTTGCGCTGAAAATGATAGTAAGTACGGCACTGAATCCATCAGCTATAACCACAATTGTGCCTATAAGATAAATGGTAGAGTCGCTGAAAATCCCACGACATAATGTACACCATGTTTTATTTTAGTATGTAATAAGTCAAAAGTTGTATAATGGTATGTAATTTTTCAGTTGTTCTGTTATTAGCAGATACTTTGTACCAATGGATTTAAACCAAATAAATGTCGTGTTTTATAACAGTGTGTTTTATTCCAAAAAATAATATTCCTATCAATTGATTTATATATGCATAAGAGATATGTTTTAAATAAGTACTTACCTACACATATAGGTAAGTTTCGCTAAGGTTCATTTAGCTTAGGGAGCTTTCGGTCGTCCACGTAGTGGTAGTAGAGCTTTTTAGTAGTAGTAGAGCTTTTTTGTGAAAGAGTTCGTCAGGGGATGTACTACCACCATACGAATTTCTGCCACAAAGCAGTAGTGCTCGCATTGCTGTGTTCCGGTTTTAAGGGTATGGGTGCCGGTGAAATTACAGGCACATGAGTCTTTTCATCTTTATGTCTCAGGGTGGCGGGCGCAGTGCAATGCCACATTGGGTGCGTTCTAGATGGACGTGACCAATGTGATAATGCACTGTTCATAGGCAGGGGGTACCGCTTAACATCAGGTAGGCCATCTGCTTGATTCGTCAATCCAAGAAGTATAAAAAACAAATTAACAAAATCTTGAAATCTGGTAGGGATAGGCTGGTCAACCGAACAGATAGTTATCTGACGCTACTCTATTTAGCTCAACAGGTACCTGCGCGGCAAGAAACCCAGTTTATCATAATGTTTAATCCAGATTTTTATGGTGTTGATATTAAGTTTAATCTATATTGATATAACAAAGTCGTGTTAGTTACACCAATTATAACTTAAGATCGGCTGGACCGATGTTAGTCATCTCTTTTTTGGTGGATTCTTCTCCGCTCCGAATAGCAGAATAAGTAATAAAATATCAGAGGGGGGGGGCTGTTTTTCACCGGGAGCTACCCGTGCGAAGCCGGGGCGAGTCGCTAGTAATATATAAATAAAAGAGTGTTGATATTATTTACTATTTCAATTACAATATTCAATCAGGATCTGTATCCAAAATTAAATCCCTTTGGACTTATTTTTTTTATTAAATCCATGATACAACATAACATAAAATCGGTCCGTATCAGAAACACCCAAGAGTCACATTCATAGTCCTGATCCATAGTCATACCATCTGATAGTCACAAGGATACCCAGTGTCGTGCGTATCAGGAACTGCAAGTACCATGGTACCACAACACCTAGAACAAATATTTGCAGATTATACAAACACTGTCCCACAATGGTAATCGAACTCGCAACCTCTCGCATCTCATCTGGCTACTCACCCGCCGCGCCACCGAGGTCGTCAATATATTATATTGTACCATGCGTATAAAGATAATCAATCAGTGTCATCGCTGTCATCGTCGTACGGATCTTCCGTTTGTACTACGGTTTGTACCTTTGTCGGATAATAAGTTGTCTTTTCTGTCTCTTCTGAACTCTGCTCTTTAATGTGTTTCATTGGTCTTTCTTTCTGAAGTGTCACATTAGATAGAAACGCGTTTAAAACAACTTTTTTCTTCTTAGCTTTCATCAACTTCAGCATTTGCCTAATTCGTTGATTATGGCTTAGGGCCGCGAACATACCCTGCTTTTCTTTATGGTACATACCACCGTCGATAAAGTCTCTTACGTCGTAGACTGTACCTTGTAGGTTCATCAAAGCATTGTCTATTGCTAGAGGTTCCATGGTTTTATCTTGTTTTATTTTTAGAGATGGTGGGATCACTCTGGTTTCCATTAGCCATTCAACTTTGAGATATGCTTTGGTGGCAAAGTATATCTGTGCTAGGTTGCGTTTATTCATATTCTTCAACTTCACCATGTTACGTAAAATCCAGCTGAAACCAGAGATAAAAGTATGGACTAAAGACTAGACTCGACTCGAGACTCGAGGTTATAAAGATAGAGAATAGGTATGGCGTTTTTTTTACAGATCCTATTTTCACATTGCACCCAACCTAGCAGGACTGGGTCAGGTAGCTGGGCAGGGCATAATATAGCTCGCAGAACTGACAGCCTGACAGACAACTGACTTTGGGAAATAAGGTTATCGAGTGGTTACCAAGAACCGGTTGACGTAGTCGCACGTTGTGTAGGAAAACCTCGACTGGTTGGTCTCGCTGGTCGCGACGCGGGAAGTCGCCAGATGGTGGTGGCTCAACGTCAGTCGTGGCATTCTATGGCTGGATATCCAGCAGTGGACTTCTATAGGCTGATGATGATGACCTATAACCTAACCATATCAGATCGTCCCATTCCGGCTGCGCCAAATATGGCACGAATGTTATGTGATTAATTATCTCTATATTTTATCTCTCTCCACACTGACTCTAGAGGTCTTAAAGTCACTAAGTGGAGACTTTTGGCTCTAAAACAGCATTTTATTTGTGACTTCTTCGAATGTCTGGTTCAAAGACATGTCAGTTTCCTCACTATGTGTTCCATCACAGTTCATGAAAACTGCACATAAGTTTTGTAACAATTACATCAGCCACTAAACCGCTAAGAAAACTTGCTGAATAGTTTTGTAAAGTCGTATAGACTACTTATATTATTATTGATTCTGTGGTCGTGGTCGACAAGGTCGTGTCAGTAGCTGCAGCCGAAACCCCAAGACAGCAGCCTAGCGAGGAGCACCTGTACTACAAGGGGAGCCCCGAGTGGGGGCAAATGGGATCCTACTCTATTGCAGATTTTCGCAGATTTTTACAACAAAAACAGACTTGCCTAGAATAAATTTGGATACTCGTATAGACAAGCGGAAGGTCGTGCTCGTAGCCGCAGCCAAAGCCCCAAGACAGCAGCCCCACGAGGTGCGCCTGCACCACTAGCGGTGCCCCAGGGACCCCCAGACAAGGGCAGACGGGGTCCTCCTCTCTAGCGGGGCCCGTGCAGAGCATTCCATAGTATATCTTCAAGTCATTCTATGAAAACGATTATGTTAGGATTATATATGTATCTAAATCTACACCGTATATATCTTAACTAATATCATAAATATCAAAGTTAGGCGGTTTGGATGTTTGTATGTTTTTTACTCAATCACGCCGTAACAGCTGAACTGATTTCGATGAAATGTGGTGCACATATAGATTATGACCTGGATTGAGCTGTAGGCTACATTTACTCTGGTAAAACGCGAGCGAAAATCGCAGGCGGGCATTAAGCTATACTAAAACTGTAACTTGTGCTATTATTTATTCTGTGACTGGGCTGAATATGAATTAAATATTTTTTGTAAAATAATTTTGATAGTATTTATACTATGGATGGATGCTTAGGGTGGGGGAGGGGGAGTAAAGGAGAGGGGGCGGGGGATGGTTTTATCCAGACACCATGCTTGCAAAGTCGCGGGCAAACGACTAGTAATAAATAGCAAGAAGCTTGTGATTATATGCGTCTTGCGAGGACGGTAAACGAAATAGTACCTACCACCTAAGCTAGATGATGAAGTTTCAGTTAGTGTTAGGGACTAAGAGTCCAAACACTCTAAGCCATCAAGGACTTCTGTTGCCCACCTTCGATCTCCATCATCAGATTAGCCCGCTCTCATGATAATATAATGTAATTGAAACTTTACAGCTTCATCGAAAAATACAAAATACTATAACGCGCACTTTTACAACGTCATCAAGAAGAGTTTCAAAATCAGCATTAATAATTTGTGGTGACAAAAATCAAGAAGTTTTCATTTCGGCTGCGCCAAATATGGCACGAAGGTTATGTGATTAATTATTTAAATCTAACCTAGCGAGGTGTTCGTAAGAGCAGACTAAGGGATTACAGCAGACTGAGCCTCTAAACAACAACCATACGCACTGGCGATAACTAACAACCAGAATGTACCCGTTGAACGCAGCCCCGTTATGCACTAGGGCTGAGGTAAGAGAAAAATCTGTCTTAAATTTTTTGATGGGATGTTCACATATTATATATATTAGACTTATTTTACTACATGGATATGAGAAGGTATCTGTGTTCATTGCTCTGAACAATAACTACTTTGTTCAAAGACCCCAATTCGTCTTAGAATTCAAATTTTTTAACTTACGCAAGTAGTAAGAAATTACGATAAGCAGTTACAAAGTGTGTTTACATTTGCAAATTTATCGTAAGTTAATTACGGAAGTTACTTACGTGAGTAAAACTTACTAGTGTAAGGCCGGCCAGGCCGGATACGCCACGGCAAGTGCCTGAGTATTGAAGCCGAGCTCACCCGCGTGTATCCTTCGCAGTAGTTTGAAGGCGACATGGTGAAGGAGATGCTTCGAAGCATAGGGTCGAATCTCTCGTCGGGAAAGAACCTCGAAGAGCGGGCCAAGCATAGTTCCGTTCCCTTATTAAAAATAATAAGATTTAGAGTGTTCAGGTTTATACTGAATCCAGCGATTTCTGTATAAGCGTTTCATTGTGATTCTTGGATTCTTTCATCAGGGCTACCCTGAAAACTTCGCTGCGAACCCTATCATATAAAACTCATGATCCAAGAAAGCAAGGTCGCTGCTACTCCGTGACTACCACGTGACTAACACCAGATGACGTCACCACCCAGCTGACACTTTATTGCAACAATAACAGATGCAGCTTGCTCCTCGGTATAACGAGTATTTACGTACTAGCGGAGCGGTGCGGACTGAAATGCTCAAGGTCATTCGCTCAAGGTAGCGCCTTAAAAAGATAACATAACATAACACCTTTGACTTTGACTTTGAGTTACGTGCATAGTCCTGATCCCACACTAGGATTCCTCATGTCGTGGGTATCAGGAACTATAAGTACCAGTGGTAGCTTACCTACTACACCCAGACCCGGAAAAAATATGCAAATCATACAAACATTTGTTCCGCAGCGGGAATCGAACCTGCAACCTCGTCTTAGCTGGCTACACGCACGCCGCACTACAGAGGTCGTAATGCAATTAATGTCTAGTTTTTATATGGAAATCGCAAAATAAATTGAAAAACCTTTAAAACGCTTCCAGTAACCTCACAATTCGGATATAAGAGGCTTTGCGGCACAAATAAAGTAAAAGGTCTAAAGTTGAAGAATTTCTTATCGACTTTTTAACCCTAAAATGGCCATATAACTTTTGAAACTATCATGGTTATATACATAATTTTCACTAGAAACGGGATATTTACCATGATTTTTGAGTTTGCAAAGTTCCCGATATTTCGTCACAGTTGCATGCGCCATGATCACGGGAGAACTAACTAAAAGACTTTGCGAGTAGATGTTATTGGCAGATATATCGATCTACCCTCTTTCTCACTCTTTTATTACGAACGGTACCACTGCCATCGGTTTCATTGTCACACTTCACACCAACTCGACACACAACACTAACGGTATCCGGACGCGTAACAGGTACCACACTTTTTTGATTCTTACACATTCTCACCACAGGCTTCCATACTCCAGATAATTGAAAACCATCTTCTCTATTGAAATTTCTGTACTTAGTAATCTCAATTGCCTCTTGTACCATTGTTGGTATGTAATGTCGCTCTGTTAAGATTACCTGCGGACTGTGTAGCTCGATCCAATGATTTGAGCCAGATTCCAAAAGGTGTTCTGCTATGGCTAACTTATATATGTCCCTGTTCTTGACCGCTCGTTTGTGCTCCTTAACCCGACACGCTATCGTACGTTTCGTTTTGCCAATGTACGAACTCCCACAGCTACAATAAATTTTATTCACCCCTGGTTTTTCATGTGGAAAACTGTCTTTTGGTGGACGCAAGTAGTGCGATATTTTCTTTAAGTGAGTGAAGATGGTCTTTACGGAAACACTTTTGCAGGACTTTCGCAATTTTGTCCGTCACCCCCTTAACATAGGTACGGCAGAAACGCTGGCATACGTTCTACTTTGCATCTGGGGTCGTGGCCAAGGTCGGGATGGTAATGACCGAAGTTTATATCCATTCTTACGTAACACATGCTGGACATGAGCTAGCTCACTTTCAATGTGATTCTCATCACACAGGTCAACTGCTCGGTTGGTGAGAGATGTTACCACTGAATTGAGCTGCCGAGGATGTTGGTGTGAATCAGCATGAATATATCGGTCCGTGTGTGTAGGTTTTCTGTAAACACAGTGGGCTAACCCACCATCTTCTCGGACCTGTACCAATACGTCTAGGAAAGCCAAACGTCGATCACATTCCATTTCATACGTAAACCTCATCTTCGTATGTACACCATTAACATGTGCCAAAAGTAGTTCTATTTCTTCTTTCCTTCCTTCCAAAATACAGAAAATATCATCAACATACCCCACAATTTAACTGGTAAGGGGGCAGTCGAGATAGCCATATTCTCGAAATACTCCATCCAAATATTTGCCACTACGGGAGCAACTGGACTTCCCATAGCTACCCCATCTATTTGGAGATAGTAATTTCCTTTGTATACCAAATAATTTGTGGAGAGTATATGATGCACAAGCTTGGCGTACTCTGCAGGGATGTCATTTTCCTGTATGCTCTTCTCAATCACCTTCATACAGTCAGCTAAGGGGACGTTTGTGAAGAGAGATTCCACATCGAAACTCACCATCTTCTGTCATCCACCTTTGTCTGCTTCAGAATATCTATGAAGTGACGCAAATTCTTCACGAAAGAAGAAGTGTTTCCCACCGTATGTTGCAATACTCCTGCTACATGCTTAGCTAACTCATATGTCGGTGAGTCAATTTGACTCACGATGGGTCTTACCGGAGCATGCTGCTTATGCACTTTAGGTAGACCATATAGTTTAGGTGGCTGGATGTTTCTTAGACTTTTAGTTAGTTCTCCCGTGATCATGGCGCATGCAACTGTGCCGAAATATCGGGAAAATGGCCAGTTTAGGAAAAAGGTGCAGAAACCCGAAAAGGGCTCTGGCCAATTCATAATAATTTACGGGTCGGAACCCTCAAGGCAACGAGTCTCGCTTACAATTACACGTTTTTAATCATATACTTAGCACAGCGCCGGGAAGGAGCATAACGGAAAAAATGTTTGTAGGAAAACGGGGCTGAAACTCGAAAAGGACTCTGACCATTTTGAAAGAACTTACGGGTCGGAACCCTCAAGGCAACGAGTCTCGCTTGCAATTACCCGTTTTTATTTGTATACATAGCACAGAGCCGGGAAGGAACATAACGGAAGTCTGAAAATGGAGGCCGTTTGTATGGTATAAGGGAAACGTGTAGGTCACCAATGATGCTACAGAACTTAGATGCACATGAATGGGTATACCATACAATCGCAGCGCCCCCAGCCTGTTACAAACGCTCTGTTGCCACTCAGCTTCATTCCGTGTGAAACCAGCGGGATGAACTTTGAAACAGCCCTGAAAGTATCAAATTCTGTTTTTTAACCCCCGACGTAAAAACGACGGGGTGCTATAAGTTACGTGTCTGTGTGTGTGTGTGTGTGTGTATATATGTGTGTGTCTGTCTGTGGCATCGTAGCTCCCAAACGGATGAACCGATTTTGTCTTTTTTTTTGTTTGAAAGGTGTATTAGTCGGGAGTGTTCTTAGCTATGTTTGATCAAAATCGGTTCAGCCGTTTCATTGCGTTGAGGGTTTTTTTTAAATATTTACAAAATTAATTACTTGTTAAAGATTTGAATAATAGAGCAACATACATACATACACACGCCTTTTTCCCCAAAGGGGGTAAGCATAGCCTCAATGGGCCTCTTTTGACAGTGGGTTGCACCATCGTGGAATATAGACGTGACAAGTCGGGAGCTCGTCGCCGCCATTGCTTCCAATGAATGACTCGGCTAACGCTTTCTTCCAGTAATAACACATTCCATAATAAGCTAGCAGCCAGGACAAATCTTATACCAACGAATCTTATCAACAAGTCCGGGTAATCCCTTAGTCGGCTTTTACGACATCCACTGGAGGAGATGGGGGGGTCTATTCCTAGGTCGGACTAACCACAGCAAAGATAGGGCAATATTTTACATAGATATGACATATAATTATATGAGCTTTAAACTACTTTATAATGTTTCGACACAATTACACATTGTTTGAGAAATAAATTAAATTAAATTCTGAACCACCCGTCGCCACGAGCCTGCAAGCTCAAATGGAATCCAGTGTTTTTTTTAAATATCCATTTAATGGATATTTAAAAAAAACACACTAGTATCACCTGTCTCGTAGGTAGGAACTTCGAGTAACACGTTACCACAATACCCAGACTCGGGACAAATATTTGCAGACCACACAAATATTTGTCCCGGGAATCGAACCCGCCACCTCTCGCATCTCTGCCGGCTACTCGCCCGCCGCAGCATATAAGTCGTCCTCAACCTCGTTCCTCGATAATACTAATACTAATCACGTTGCACCCTAAATCCTATTCATGCTGTGATGGTCATCACAAGACAGTCTGCGGGAGAAAAACATCAGTAAACAAGAAGATTCAGCTTTAGCAATACTGTTCATCCTATACTCGTTATCATCATACCCTGGAGACTGATGACGTAAAAAATTAAGTGACTTTAACTTTAACTAATATGTGTATGACAGAACAAGCAGATGGCCCACCCTATGTTGAGTGGTAACCTCAGCATTTAACAGTGCATTACCTCATAGGTCGCGTCCACCTAGGACGCACCCTATGTGGTATTGCACTGCGCCCGCCACCCTGAGACAAAAATAAAGTCTCATGTGCCTGTAATTTCACCAGCATGGCAGCACCCATAACCCTTCAAACCGGAACACAGCAATGCGAGCACTACTGTTTTGCGGCAGAAATACTTGTACTACTTGTAGTAAACAATGAATAGGATCTAGGGAGCAATGGGTGCTCCGATTTCAATGCTGTTTCATTTGTATGAAACTGGTGTTGGAACATTGAAAACCGTAGGGGGTTTTTAATTCTATATAAAATTAACTAGTATCTTATAGCTAAACAAGTCTATAACAGGCGCAGAAGCACCTACCAACTTCTTGTATAGAGTTTAATCAAACAATGCATGGATTCAAACAGAAATTTCACGACATATTTAAACCATACTTCTAGTTCGATTTATCTTTCGAGGTAAATTGAACTAGAAGTATGGAAATTTATGTCATGTTCTGACGGTTCTCAAAAAAAGATATGAATATCCAAGCATGTTTGAGACAAAATATTTAATGGCACTCACTTGTAACCGATGTCTTCGTACAACCGCAACATCGCGATGTCCGCTATCAGATTATAGGGATTGAAATTCTTATGTAGGATCACGACCAGTACAGTATGCATAGAGGCGCCGCGGTCGGCATAGTTTTCCCCCGCTACAACGCCCAGGTGGTTAGTTGGTACACTGGAATGTTCCATTTGTTTATTTATTTTTATCTTTTCCATCATTAAGACAAGCAGGCGTATGGCTGATTGCTTATTGTTTCTACCCAATAACATTCTACCCATTTAGGTATTGTATCGTTTCAACCCGTTTTAAAACTTTCACACAAAACAATAGTGCTAGAAGGACTTAATGCTAGCAGCATTATCTGCCAGTCATCCTGGACGTGCAGAAAGATGAACCTAAAGAACATGGGCAACTCCCCATACATTGTTTGACCCAACGTTTTTGACTAACGTAACGTACAGTTGAGTTACTTTTGGTTATTGATAACTAGCGACTCGTCGCATTTACAGCCAAATCGGTTCACCCGTTCTTGAGTTATAAGTGGTGTAACTAACACGACTTTGTTTTTTTTTTATATATTATAGATGTTAAGATAATGAAAAAGACAATTTAATTTGTAGCGTAGAAGTTGTGGGAATGTAATGAAGCTTGTTGCGTTTTGTTTCACGCAAATGCAATGAGTTGATTCACCGCCGCGCTCTTGATTCAATTTTAGAATCCTTTGCTTGCTCGGTCATCAAAAATGAACACGCGGTTAAAAAGCAACTTTGCCCTCTTCTATAACAAATAACTATTTAATTTTGGTTGAATGTAAGAGGTAGTAGATGGTATACTCAGCCAAGGGATGAGCCACTGAGAGCACCACATTCTTGGTCAGCAGCACCCCCACTAGGTAGTGCGCGTACAGCCTGCGGATGCTGACCACATACGGGTGTTCCAGC
This sequence comes from Operophtera brumata, assembly GCA_932527175.1. Taxonomy (NCBI): domain Eukaryota; kingdom Metazoa; phylum Arthropoda; class Insecta; order Lepidoptera; family Geometridae; genus Operophtera; species Operophtera brumata. The sequence continues at coordinate 69,047,823 of OW052239.1, forward strand.
ACCGTCACTCGCTGCCCTTTGAATACCTACAATTATATTATTTCCATGTCTATCTCACACATGTTACCTTATGCTACGGAATTTCAATTTAACTAATGAATTAATTAGCAAAATTGTCTAAAAACTATACCTTTAAATACAGTAACTACCAGTTGAAAAAAAAAACTCTTGGTATCATTAAAATAAACAACGTTCGCTATTATATATATTCTGTGGTTCTACGAGATTTGGGATTATACATAACTTCAACGTTAATCAAATATTTGCAGTTTCTTAAATTGTCATATCGTGCTAATAATAAACGCTGTTTTTTGGAATATTTTAGGAGTACTACCACCGTAGGTATTTCTGCCGCCATACATTAGTGCATGAATTGCTGTGTTCCGGTTTGAAGGGTAAGTAGGTGCCGGTGAAGTAACAGGCACATGAGACTTTTCATCTTCGTGTTTTAGGGCGCGTCCTAGGTGGACGTGACCTTTGAAGTAATACATTATTATAGGCAGAGGTGGGCTGCCATCTGCTTGTACCGTCATACAAATAAAATAAAATATTAAATACTTATCAAAAAACAGCCAAAATTTGTAATGCAACGGCCGTCCCTATAGGTAAGTAAATGATGCTTACCTTTCTATTTAGAACAGGTATATCGCCCTGTTTAGGATAGCCAGAGTATTCCACAAGCAGGTCATTAACCTCTCCTGTGTTTCGATTGCTTTCCGCCAGTTGACCTGAACAACTTACTAGGAAATTCCACGTTACTGCAAACAAATAACATAGGTAACGGATAACATAACACCCAACAGTCACATACTTAGTCCTGATCCCACTCTAAGAACCTCAGTGCCGTGGGTATCAGGAACTACGAGTTCCATGGTATCACAACACCTATACCCGGAACAAATGTTTGTAGATCATACAAATATTTGGTTACGTAGTGGGAATCGAACCCGTAACTTCTCGCATTCTAGCCAGCTTCTCGCCCACCGCACCACAGTGCTCTTAAATAACGGGCTCAAATTAATATACTCGGCTATATTAAATTATATTGTGATTACAAAATTATTCTTTGAAACCACAAGGATAATTTGTAATTGTCATTTAACCTATATTCCATCGTCGTTATTTAAAATAACTCCTGTTCGAACACAACCAAACCTAGAAGAAGCAGACAAAAACACGGCTTGGCCTGACTTGATGATCCTTTTATGGGATGCGTCTATCTGGTGCCTCGAGAACAAGGAGAACTTAGGAACACAGGGCCGCCAACTGAGCGGTTAAAAAAGATAACTTAAAACCTTTAGTAGGGTTAACCAGACCATGGTTTAACTTACCTACACTTTATAAACCATAGATAAAACGATAAAACCTAACATAATATACCCCTTTATACTCTGTCTACGCCTTTATGGAGCCTAGAATGTAGCTGCTGACCATGGACTACTAAGTCCATGCTGCTGACAGCCAAAAACTCTCAAAAACTACAATATATTACCGGGGCTGACAGCAGAGATATTTGCCACGTCACTAACCGACACAATAAAAAAAAACTAATATTTGCCATGTCACTATTCGACACAATAAAAAATGTTGTTATAATTCCACTTGTTCAAGAACTGAACTGTTGTTATAATTACTTATATAATTAGTTTCAATTTGTAATACAAAATTTTAGTTGTGTTTTTTAGATTGAATCGGTAGGTAGTTCAACTAGATACATTTGCTTTTTTTTTTTTTTTTTTTCACACCGTCCTATTTCCATACACCGGAATAACCTTCGTGCAAAAGCTGAACTTGTTTTAAACGTGACATTGGCGAAATTGTGGTCTATTCCGCAAGGGCCACTTGTTCAAGAACTGAACTGAACTGAACTATTCCCTATGACTATACCATGTCGAAGCCAAAAACTACAATATATACTGGGGAAGTCGAAGCCATTACTTAAGCTTAGAAGAAGACTATACCATGTCTACATAATCCTCAATCCCTAGCAAAAATTAAGAAATTAAAGCCACCATGTCTATTTAAACCTCAGACGCAGGATCATTGAAAGATCCTCGTAGAAGAAAAATCAAATACCCAACGATATGTCGATAACGCCAGAATATCCACCAGTGAATAATCCGTGTAATATATGCCTGGAAACCGTGACACTGGACACCGGGCTGCAGTGCGAAGGGGCCTGCAACGCCTGGACCCATTTCTGCTGCCTGAATTTCACTGAGGGTACGATCGCAGATATTAAGGCAGGTGTTATAAAGGTCAACTGTCCATGTACAGCTTGCAGGACGCTGCCGGATGCTGAAGCGCTGTTGGAACTATCCACAGACAACCAATTTGCCCCATTTGCTGAGTACATAGCGTGTCCCAGTTGTTCAGATATTGAAAAGCCAGAATATGGAGTCCAATACAAAAGCACATGTGCGAACATGGGAAACAATAACCAGAATTCAAAGGAAGTTTTGCCAGGCCGTTGTAATTCTGGGTGTTCGTCTTCTGGGGACGTAGTAAAAGCCACAGGTATAAAATTAAGTCAAGCAGGAGATGGAGGCGCAGCATCTCCCCAGAAAATTATGGAAAAAGTGTATAAGAAACTCGGGAAGCTGTCGATCGATGTCAACGAGTTAATGTGCACGATTAAGCAGGTGTTACCAGTACAAAGGGGTAAGTGTGCTGGTGGAGGAGGTAGTGGTGGAGGCATTGGTGGGAGGAATCAAGATATCCCGCACCCCGGCAGAAGCCAGGAACACCAAAGTGATGAGTCTTTCAATCCATGTCTCTGTGATCCTGAAGAAACCCAGTATAACACCAACGGCTGAATCATTTAAATATTCATGTGCATATCCACATGTGAAAAATACAAATTTAAATCTGGCTATTTAGTAATTTAGTAGTCGGTGTAGTTGAATTTAGGGTTCCAAAGTCCGAGTAGGCACTAGGCAGCCAAGCCTTGTTGCACTTGCCAATTCGCACTATTGACTAGCAATGAACATAACCATTTGATAGACGTTTATCCTCGAGAGCCAGGCGAGGATGGATATTCAACTCAATTATAAAATGAGTTTTATGAACGGGTTATAGGTAGGTACATACACTCTGCTTTTCACTCAAGGTTGGCAATGCTTAACACTGGGAAAATGAATACTTGTTTAAAACATGTTTCAAATAGTTTTGTTTTAAACATGTTTAAAACACGCCATATAAACATATGTATTTCATATCATTTATTAGATAAAACATTTTTAGTTCTTTTCTTAAGGTGGATGCTCACGTTTGAGGCTCGAAATGGATTTTTATTGGTGTTTTTTGCCTTTTGCAGCTCATCAACACTTCTTCACATAGCAAAAGTTGATTTCGCGAGAACTAGGAGACTTAACACACAAAAGATAAAGTTTTTCGTAGGTAAAATGTATATATCTCCAAGATCCAAGCTATCCTTCCCTGCGTGAGCAAAACTTCATACAGATACATGCATTAGTTTTGCGTGATTGCGTAAAAAACAAAATTATAGGAACATTCTTTCACATTTATAATAAAAAAAAACATTAGGATTAGAATAGGATAGGAAGGATTATGTAATTTTATGAACTTTCCTCATTAATTGATTTAGGAAGGAACGATGCTACGAAGTACAATTAGGTAGTAGACTTGAAAACATAGTCGATACAGTAGGTACTCCATATATGGAAACTGGATTTGGAGTACTGAGGTTGAAAAAAAAACAATAAAAATATTATTATTAGAGTAAGTAGATTAGTACTATAGTACTAACCTACCTACTCTAATAATAAGATTTTTACTGTTTTTTTAAATACGCTTTTATAAAATTAGTTATCGGAACCGTGAGCTGATCAAAATGAGCCCAAACACTGCCAGTCTACTATAATCCATCAGGAAGTTCCGTTGGCCACCTTCCGTCTTCGTCATCAGATCAGCTCGCTGTTACCATTATATTCTATTGTCATCGGTCCTTGATGAGTATGCAAAGTTTCAATTTAATCCGACGTTTTGAACTGGATGAAAATCACGATCAAAGATTCCGTTACATACCTACAAATATACAGACCAAGCTACGAGTATTATAAGCATGTTAAAAAAGCAATAATTAAATTGTAAAATGTGTATAAATCATTCTTTAAAACATGCTTAAAACATGCTAAAAAATTATTTCACATCAAACATCCGGCTATTATGTTTTTTTGTGTTAAACCACATACCACCTATTTAGGCAGCAACACTTAAAAACATAATAACATCGGGTGCAACCAATCTTCGCTCGTCGTTTTTTTATATAGGTAATCGTGTTTACTAAGTGTATCACTACCCTTACAGCTAGTAATGTCTATTGAAATTCAGAATCATCCTGCTCAAAAGCCTAATTAGGGCGCTCTGGAGCAAACTATTCAATATTCTGTGAGTGACACAGATTAGCGAACAGATATAGTATTTTGTTTTGGAATATTGAATTTTTCCATTTGTGAGGAAAGATAGATCGTTTTTTCGCCCCCAAAAACATCCACCCCTTAAGCTTTTTTAGTGTCGGGATAAAATTTATCATACAAAGAAAACCGTATCTAAATCGGTCAAACCATTTTTCACTTACCAACAGGTGAGATCGTGGTCAAACAAAGGTCTATCAATGTTAAAAAAAAAAAAAGAAAAAAAAAAAGAAGATAAATGGAACATTCATTTTCACACACAACCACTCGCCCTAAACGCATGTACTCGCTTCGATCCGTCGCCGCGTCGGGGGTGACAAGAGAATGGTGATAGAAAAATGAGAAACCAACAAGTCAACAACAGTGAAAAGGCGAACAAGGAAAAAGTATTGGAAATTCAATTTATCCGAATCTTGTAACTTATACATTATTTTCCCATTTTCAGCGTTATATAAAAGCTTTTTAATGTCTTACATTATTGCTACTCAAAGGATTAAAACGGAATAAAGGTTTTATGTTTTGGAATATTAGATGGAAGGACAGGCTCTGGCTTTAAAAATCATAAGCTATCAAAGGCTTGTATAAAGTGTGTAAATACGGAAAGTTACGCTACTTATTTAATGGCGAATAAATGAACTATCAATCCCACTATCCCAATTATATCATAAATAATAAAGTTGCAATGATTGGATGTTTGTTACTCAATCACGCCAAAACGGATGAACCGATTTGGATTAAGTTTATTGAACAGATAGAATAACCTAGATTGAGCTATAGGCTACTTTTTATCCTGGTATAACACGACGTAATTGACTGACTGGGTCACTAACTGACTATCAACGCACAGCAATGGGAGGGTACATTATTTTTATGGTCTCAAGCGTGAATTACACAGAAAAGGCGTAAGGCACAGGCGAGGCGCACGCAGGCACGGTACCGCTTCAAAACGTATTTCTTATACTATATGTAGGAAAGTGATGCGTCGTGAATTATACACAAGCGGCACGGCGCAGGCGTGCCGCTTCTCTGCCTGTGCCGCGTCGCTACCAACAAAAACTACAATATATATACTGGGGGCTACCAGTCGCGACCGGAACGCCGCGCAAGGGGCACGTCGCTTGATATACAGTACGAGTACATTTATCTTCGTCTTCTGAAGAGGAAGACATGCTATCGCTGCAAAGTCAGCTTGTATAATGACAGACCTTGCCATATCGTAGCCTCTTCTGTATAATTTAATGTCACGTCCTTGCCTTATCATGGACTTAGTAACCAAACTACTAAGTCCATGTGCCTTATTCGTTCCACGCCTGCGCCGCGCCTGCACTGTGCCTGTGCCTTACGCCTTTTCTGTGTAATTCACGCTTTAGGGTGCATTAAAAAAGGAATTGTCGAAATTCACCCCCTCAGGTGGAGCAGCAGAGTGTTTTAGTTTGTAAGTAAAAATCAAGATGACGAAGTCGCGGGTGTTCTACTAGTTAAATATTAAAGACAAACTAGATAAGAGACTTACGCAAAATAATAAATAACTTCATAATTATAGAATTTCTGGTTCGATTGAGGTCGTAGCGCATTGACATTGCGCCCCTAAAATCGGGTAGGCCCAATGGGCGCTTTCACATTGTACGATAACGACACGACACAACTACATTTACTACTAAACGCTTTCACACTGTAATGTAAACGATATCGTCACGTCATCGGCGACGACACGGTGCGGGGTGAATGGGAGTAGCGGGGTAGCGTTTTGATATTTATTTTATTTGTTTTCTCGTGCAATAAAAGGTTGAAAGAACCTCATCCTTATCAAAGCTCTAGTGAGTTGCTTGTCCGATTACACCCCTTGACGCAGAGTAATAAAAACATACAATATTTTTTTGACATAGGTACATGCAATCTCGCTCGAGAATAGAGAGTTTATACGTTTGAATTCCTGTGTATGCAGGAATTCCTAAACCTAATTCAGTTACCTTCGTATACAACTCAGATTTCTCCTGGAACTAACATAGCATGGCACCCAACAGTCATATACATAGTTCTGATCCTGATCCCACACTAGTATTTCGATACCATACGAGTATTACCCAAACCTGGAACAAATATTTGCAGATCATGTAAACCCATGTCACGCAGCGGGAATTTAACCCAAACATATCGCTTCTCAGCCAGCTAGTCACCCGCAGCCCCAGTGCCGTGGAGATTATTCAATAACCGTGTTGAGAGCACTTACTTTCAAAATAGTAAAAACATTTATTCAATGTTTCGGGTATTATTGAATACGATAATATAACTCAAGGTGTCCAGATTGGACATAAGTTTTTTTGGCGAAAAATATGTTCACTTTTGTTAGAGGGTCTTTTAGACATCCTTGCACACGCGCACCTGGTCGCACTGGCCGCGTGCGCGTGCTCTATGGCGATTTGATACTAATGTATATAAATCGATGGCCGCCGCGACCTGGCCGCTGCGGCCAAGCCGCTATAGTGCGCTATTGCTCGAAATCTCTAAATCTGTGTGTTTTTATAACAAAACTAGAGGGAATTTGATTTTATATTCGGCGAAGCAGGAGTTTGCTGGTTCGATTCCCGCATCAGAACAAATATTTGTACGATCTGCAGATATTTGTTCATGGTGTTCTGGGTATTTTCTACGTATAATAAAAAATACATATCTATGTAATGTATATTAAGTATATATATTATTGAAGTATATCAGTTATCTAGTACTCATAACACAAGCTCTGCTCGAGCATTATGAATTTAAATTAATTTATTTTTATTTATATTTTACAAAGCCTACCTACGGGCATTTCGGTATTGTGATTTAGGTAGTTCTAGTTCAGGGTGTCTGCTGATGATGATAATATTTTACTTAGTGAAAACCACGATCTCAATCCAATGTTTATCCAGATAGCTTGTTGTTTTTAACTTACGTAGGAGGTACAGATAAAACAAAGCATTACCCCACTTTACTAGCACATCTGAGGCTGGTGACAGAGTTTATTCCGGACGACCGCTTCTCGGAACTCTTATAGCTGACCCCTTTCTTTCAAGGTGTTTTCTGTAGCTACATTAACTTACAAACAACATTGATACCTCTTTCGATAGCTTTGTTTTAAGGTGGATGCTCACGCTTGTGGCGCGAAATTCAAATTTTTTGGTGTTTTTTGCCCATTACAGCTCATCAACACTTCTTCTCATAGCGAAAGTTGAGTTCGCGAGAACTAGGAGACTTAACACACATGTTTTAATTGATGGTAACTCATAAATATCATCAGTTTAGCTATGATACCCCTAAACACATTTTTACAGTGTTTTTGTTGGTTTAGGGGTATCGTAGCTAAACTGATGATATTTATGAGATACTATCAATTAAAACATGTGTGTTAAGTCTCCCAGTTCTCGAGAACTCAATTTTCGTTATCTGTTGAAGTGTTGATACGCTGTAATGGGCAAAAAACACTAAAAAATAATAATTTCGCGCCGCAAGCGTGAGCATTCACCTTAACATGTTGAACACATTAAGCTACTTTTTTTTCAATAAATTTTTATGTTGGAAATCTTTTCATAAAAGATAATGTGGTCGTTTTCGAAGTGTTAATTCAAAATGATGTTATTTTGCACACATAAGTATCACGGTTTCGAATACAAGTAAAATGAAACAGCTAGAAGCTTTTAGCTTTTATAAAGCTTTGAGTTTCGAGTTTAGAGTTGGGTTTTTAAAATATAATAATGAATTACATGACTATCACGCAACCTCTGTGGCGTGGCGGGCGAAGGTTGGCCTGCGAGACTGCGGGTTCGATTCCCGCCTCGGAAAGGATATTTGTGCGATCACAGATATTTTTTCAGGGTGTTCTGGGTATTTTCTATGCATATTAAAAAATATCTATCTATGTAATGTATTTTTTTTTTTTATACTACTTGAATGACGGATCAAGCATATGGCCCACCTGATATTAAGCGGTAACCTCTGCCTATGAACAGGGCATTGTATTAAGTATATTCCATGTTAACAATTTAAAATTAAATATTAATAAAACTAACGCTATATTATTTCGAACGACTTCCCGTAGACTTGAAACTATTGACATAATAAGTAACGGTGTGAAGGTAGAATTCACTGATAGCGTTAAATTTCTAGGGGTCCATATTGATTCATATTCATATTGGTTCTTAAACTGGAAATCAGAATTAGAATCAATTGAGAATTCGATAAGTTCAGCTTGTTATGCCATTAGAAGCTTAAGAGATGAAGTGGATCTTGCTCAGCTTAAAACCGTTTACTACGCTTTGGTGGAGTCAAAGCTAAAGTATAGTGTCAAATTTTGGGGGAACAGTTACGACTATAATATAAATAGAGCTTTTGTAATTCAGAAACGTGCCATCCGCACTATGGTCCGGATACCTCCGTGGGAATCATTTAAAGATCACTTTCGTAGCTTAAACATTTTAACTCTTCCCAGCCTCTACATTTTAGTGGTTCTTGTGGATGTTGTCCGGCATCCTTCTAAGTATGAAACGCCAGTACAAAGAGAACTTAGATTAAAAACAAGAAGGAAAGTTTTAGAGGCCCCTCTGTGTCCTAGATTAGGAGTTGCAATGCATGGTTGTCGGTATCAGGCAGTTAAATTATATAACTCGCTACCTGTTGTAATGAAGACCATTGATAGTCCAAGCGTATTCCAAAATAGACAAAAAAGCTTTTGTTGCTATTATTCTTTAGATGACCTTGTCCTAACTAATGTAAATATTGATAGCACCTGACATTATATTTTTATTATTCTGACTTTAATTATTATTCTGACTATTTGTGAATTTATATGACATTTTGAATAGGTACAATACTTAATTATCTTTAAAATTTAATTGTATAAAGTCCTTATTGTATGTTATTTTATTATGTAATTTCAGATAAAATTGTAAATTGTTATTGACAAAATAAATGAAAAAAAAAAAAAAAACAGTTATCTAGTACCCATAACACAAGCTCTGCTTAGCTTGGGGCTAGATAATGTTGTGTGAACTGTCCAGCATTATTTATTTATTTATTTAAATGGTGATCAATAATATGCTTCAATGGTTCAATTGGTAGCATATAAACCCAACCAAAACGCCTTGACGGAAATAGGTTCGTCGAATTAACAATAACCCTGTACATTTATTATATACTAGCGACTCGTCCCGGCTTTGCACGGCTAGTTTCAGGATGAAAAACAGGCCCCGCCCCCTTCCTATTCCCCAACCCCTGGTAGCCTATGACACTCAGGCTATCGAAGGCTAGCTATCGAATGGTGAAATAATTTTTGAAATCAGCGCAGTAGTTTTGTAGTTTATTCATTACAAACATACACACACACAAAAATACTCTTTCCTCTTTATAACCATTGCGTTGTTTTTTTTTTAATTGTATGTTTTGTTTTCCTTTTTCATACTTTTGTGTACTCTAAACAAAGACCTAATAACACTTTGAAGTCAATGACTACATAAAAAGCTCTGTTATCAAGACTGTATAATAACATAACATAACATAACACCCAACAGTCACATGCATAGTCCTGATCCCACACTGGATTCCCTGTGTCATGGGCATAACTACGAGTACCATGCTACCATAACACCCAGACCCAGAACAAATATTTGCAGATCATACAAACATTTGTCCCGCAACGGGAATCGAACTCGCAACCGCGTAAAAAGTTAGTTGGATAGACACCGTTGCTAAAACTTAAAGAGTAGGTATGTGAAATAATGTATGTAAATGGCATCTTCAAATTAATTTATTATTATTACGTATGTAGTAGCTAAGAATAATATATAGGTTGTCACATTATATAATGTTAATCGGAAGTCAGGAGGTATGTAGAGCTCCCAAATGATTTATGCTTCATAATTTTTGTTTAATCACTCTTTGTTCAGGATTTACTTTAAAAAAAATCCCCATTTAAATCATGCTACTTCAAGGATATTATCATAAAAACTTGATTCCATATTTTCGAAAAAAACTGACTTTGAAGCTAGGAATTTATCCCCAATACAAGATTTTATAATATTAGTGATTGGAACCGTGTGCTGATCACAATGAGCCTAAACACGGCCAGTCTACTATTATGCATCGAGAAGTTCCGTTGTCCACCTTCCGTCTCCATCATCAGATCAGCTCGCTGTCACCATCATATTGTATTGTCATCGGAACTAGACAGGTATGCCAAATTTCAGCTTAATCGGAAAATCACCCTTATCGCCACCCGTGAAATACTTATCATTGAGTAGTTACCAATGGCCATCTCTAGTATTCTTCGTCTGTTCCATTTCACCAAATGGCACTTTCTGAATGCAGAGTCACATGCTTGACTTGTTGCTGAAAATACCAAAATAGCTAGATGTGTGCCTATAATATTTGAGGAGTTCCCTCCATTCCTCATGGAAGCCACCATCAAAACCATATTTTGATGAAAATGGGACCAATCTGGAAGAATAACGTGTCAAATAAAAAATAAAAAAATCCAAATCGTTTCATAAATGACGGAGATATGAGGTAACAAATATACATATATAAAAATAGGGTTATTTAGAAATTTTATAAGCTCTTTTTTTAGATTTCCGACAACACTATTTATTTGGACAGCCTGTATAATAATCAAAAACACTAGGTACTTACATTTATAAGAAACAAATATATATATATAGTAATCTAATAAATTCAATTCCTAGCATAGAAATAGGATACCGCAGGTTATTGAGTTCCTGGGCTTTTGTTAATCCTTTGCCAGCGTAGTAACTCTGCATTCACTAGTGCTGGGCGTGCCCATGTGCACGTTAGCACGCGTAGGCCAGCCCGAGACGCGCGCGCGCTCCATGAGGCTGAGGCACGAGGCAGCGCTGCTGCCCGGCCGCGGCACGCTGAACCCCTGCGTGCTGTTCGTCAGCGAGTGTACTGATATCATCTGCCAAACAAACAGAATAACCTGAAAAAGTTTTCACAGGCTTTCATATATCTACGATTAGGTGTGGTAAGTGAAAGATTAGCAATGTCCTTCAGGCGTAGAACAAATAGTTAAGATCCATTTTTGACTAACGCAGCGAAGTGTGAGTCTAGTTTGCAGAATTACGAATTTCAGGATATACAATAAATAAATAAATAAATATAAATAAATAAATAATAATCAAGCAAATTGATGATCTGGTTCAATTTCAAACTTGAAACTTTTTGAATACGTAGTTGAATAAGCTAAAACCTAAAAATTCCGATTATGATAAAATTTGTAATAGAAGTGAAGGACTGAATACTTTCACCACTAGTTTTTCACTATCAGTCACGGACTTTTCCACTTTACCTCAATCTGGGTCACTGACCTAACGCAGGGTGACCAAGAAAGAACAAGGTACATACACGACGTACGAACGATATCACACAACCTCGCTCCCTAAACGCATATACCGGCTCCGTACCGTCGGGGATAATAATCCAAATGCATTTTATTTATTTTACAAAGACATAGGAGCCTTTTGTGTGATATTATTACGATAAAAAATCAGTTGAAACTGCTCTCCACAAATCGTTCATAAATGGGTCCGGACGCCTTCTTTTTAGGGTTCCGTACGCAAAGGGTGCCAATCGAATCCCCATTACTTAGCCTACGCTATCCGTCCATCCGTCCGTCCGTCCGTCTGGCCTAAATCTAGCCAGCCGTAAGCAATTTGAAATTTAAACAGATAACTTCAAAATCAAAAACCAAAATTATTTAGGTATTCAATTGGATTTAAAAGAACCATTTCAGTCTTATTATAAAAAAATATATTTTGCACATTTATTATGAATTTTACATTTATTTGGACCGTGTTCAAGCAAATTCAGTCCCAAGCTTTATTATCATCTAAATAATCTGAGATTTTATAATACGCTTTTTTAGAAAGTTTATGTTTATTAAGTAAGTTTTATATTTCCTGTTTGGACACATGGACATTCTAATAACTCTACGATGGATTTAGCATTCCATACACTATCAACGCCAAAATGTGGCACCTTCAAAAATTCGAACGATGACAAATGAGTTTACTATACACTGCAGCTTCACACTCTAGTCCTTCAAATGTGTTCTAATCAAGCAGCAATAGACATATAAAACTTGTCAGAATTGTCCCTCTTCATGCGTTTTGTCTCTCTTTTGGTTCTGATACTTTTTGAACACTGGCCCAGTGTCCATTTAATTTGAGGTCGATGTTTAGACATGAAACCTGTGCAGATTATAAGAGTAATTTAGGAGGTCTCCATACAAAGAGTTCTCCAACTAAGGGATGATAGACCGATAGATAGAAAACACTTTATGGTACATACATACGTATACACACGCCTTTTTCCCCGAAAGTGTAGCAAAAGCCCCAAATGGGCCTCTTTTCACTGATGGTTGCACCATCGTGGGAAATAGACGTGACAGGTGGTGAGCTCATCGCTGCCATTGCCTCCCACGACTGACTCTGCTAACGCTTTCATCCAGTAATAACAAATTCCTTAAATAAGCTAGCATCCAGAACAAATCTTTTACAAACGAATCTCACAAACAAGTCCGGATTGTACAACACTGAAAATAAGCTATAACATTAATATATAAACTAATCACAGAAGTACAATGGGCGGTCTTATCCAGCGGTCATATTAAAGTCGTAAAATATTGTTTTGACTTGAGTTAAGGTGGGGTATAACGCAAAATTACCAATCTTAGATGAGATCTTTAACTGACTAAATCAAGTACAATATTCAAATTAAAAATATGCATGGATACTATACATTATGACGGATCACTCCACTCGGGATCACTCCGACAGAAACAAGACAGGACAAAATTTTATCGATAAAAAAAAACTCAAAATTACCTCTAACTTTTGGCTAGATTCGATTGTTTGTCAATATGGTACAGATTATTGGGTCAAAAATTGGATAAATAAAATCAATACAATAAAACGGAAAGTTCACCAACGGGGTTTTTTTAAATTATTTCACGAGATATTCAATAAATGCCGCTTTTTCGAGCGCGCGTGGCGTTTTTTTTTGTATGAAGATTTTTGAATGGCGCGATGTCGCGGGCGCATTCTTAACTTCGGAACCCTAAATAATGCGTGGTTCGAGCGGAGCCACGCATGTCTCTATTATTTATTTTTATTCACGTCGGTAGTGGTTACGTGGTTCGCTTTCGCTCCATTCATTAGGAGTCTTTGTGCCTCGCTAAGCTAGCAACGTTGCATATTTTTTATTTATAATACTCCATTTTAATAAAAGGAGAAATTGTTTTCTGCTAAGTCCGGTATCGTCAGTGTATAAAATTGTTTCATGCAATATTTTACCGTTACTTTGTACATTTATGAAAAAATATGAATTCTGTATTGTTTTTACCCCGAAAAAAAAGAGGGGTGTTATAAGTTTGAGGCTATATAGTAGATTGTATCATAAGGGAGCAACAAAATATTTTTACAGCGAGGGCGCTTTTTTGAATCCAGAGCGAAGTGAGGGATTCTAGAGTAGAATCCCGAGCGTAGCGAGGGATTCTTTAGTAGAATCCTGAACGTAGCGAGCGATTCAAAGTACGTCGCCCGAGCCAAAAATATATGTTGCGCCCGTGTGATACACTCTGCTTTTCATCACCCACTATGAGAAAATAAAAGGCGCCTCATATGTTATTGTAATATTATTATTTAATAAAACAAATGGTTGTTTTTTTGTTTTTGTGTTTTTTTGTTGTTTGTGTTTTTGTGATTTTTTTGTGTTTTTTTTGTGTTTTTTTTTGTGTTTTGTGTTTTTTGTGTGTATTGTGCTTTTTTTGTGTTTTTTTTGTATTGTGTTTTTTGTGTTGTGTTTTATTGTGTGTTTTATGTTTTTTGTGTTTTTTTGTGTTTTTTTTGTGTTTTGTGTTTTTTGTGTGTTTTGTATTTTTAGTTTTTTTTTGTGTTTTTGTGTTTTTTTGTGTTTGTGTTTTTTGTGTGTATCGTGCTTTTTTTTGTGTTTTTGTGTTTTTTTGTGTTTTTGTGTTTTTTTTTTGTGTTTTGTGTTTTTTGTGTGTTTTGGGTTTTTTTGTTTTGGGTTTTGGGCCGTCGTACCAGCCAGTATTTATTCAAACAATATTTGCGTTCGAATTATTTGGCGCTGGTTCCAAATTCAATAAGTGCGCCGCAATTATCTTTGCCGCGCACTTTTTGAATTAGGAACTTAATAAGTGCGCCGCAAAACTCATTACTGCCCGCTAAAAGTTTCTCATAGAAAACACCACCGTTGGGTGCACTTAAAGGCGAACCCAGTCGTCCTTTTCGAATAGATGGGATGAAAAAGAGATTTTCTGTGGCTTTATAGCTGATTTCTGTGCGGTGTTTTGTATGAAAGTTGATGTTTGCGAGATGGTTCTAATTTATGCTTGGTGGAAATTGGTGCAGCCGTTTCCAGTTGTTCCTCGTTGTTCAAAGGAATCAAAATATAATGATGAGCTATTTGGGGCTATAATAAAAGAACAATGACGGTAGCCGTTATTGCATGCACCGACAATATTGAACTTTGTTTGCTTGCGTCGCGTCGGCCGGTGCTTGAATGGATGCAATATACTCAGGAAACAAGTTTATTACTGAATGTTTTGTTCCTTGTTCTATAATATTGCTTTGACTCAGTGATTGGGAAGGAAGTAAGAGCTGCAATAGCCATGAGTTAAATCCGAGACAATAATAGATAATGGGATAATAGTAAACTACGATATACCTATTTTAAAGTTTATGTTTGAATTAAGGAGATTAGTAGAACAAACGTTAAATTTAAAAACCAGTTTTATTACGTATATAAAGAGATTTCTAATTACTAGTTGTACAGGATATTACCTATCTAATGCTTGTAACGATTCGTCTTATTTCGCTCCATTGAAAAAATCTTAAATATCGGTAATATGGTGATCATTATGGTGTTTCCATTATGGTGGTCGGCGGCGATGGTGGTCAATATAGATTTTGTTTGAATAATACCTACTAATGCAATATGACAAAATAACAAAAATAATTAAACAGACATCTATTAGTGAATCAAGGTGCCAAATTTTATATTAGAAGGAAAATAAAAATGTAAATGCAAAAAAAAAACGCATCCTCTCTGAAGTTCGAACTGAATTGGCCTTTTAATCTACGCCGTTAAGGTCGATGTTTCTTTCAAAACGCATTGGACCTGCTAATTTTGGGTTAACCCCAGTCATTATAACTTAGCAATTGAAGGTGCCTTCTAGACGTTTGTAACCTATGGTCGGTCGCATCCTGATTGAACACTAGATGATAGTGTGGCCAACCGAACATCTTTTAATGGGTAAAAAAGTATAAATCAAAGTACCCTTGAGTGATGATTCAGCAAAGGGCGGCTCTCTGACGAAGACCCGTCTCCTTCTATACTCCTCAACTCGTAGCCCTGTGCCATCCTTAGAAAAACGAGCATGGCCACTGCGAGCGCAGAAGCGTATACGAAAAATTCTGTTGCCTAGAAAATAAGGAATATTTTACTACTCGAAAAATTATTCGGCGATTCGTAACTGCTATTTTTCTCCAGTGAAAACTAGCTTCGTGGAGCCGTGCGTGCGCTAAAAACCGCTGACAGAAAAGCCGCTATAAAATTGAGCATGTTATTTTTTTACCAATCGAATGATGTTTTTAGCTGCTAAAAATAGCAGTAAACATACAGTAGCAGTAGTCGACGGTAGGCGTACACGGTCATACGGTAGCGGCGATTTGTAGCTGCTAGTGATCGCCAGTAGAAAATATGAGCTATACATACTACATAGAGGGTTTAGGTCTTGAATACTGTAGCCAAGCCTTTTTGGTGTGTATTCAGTTGGCTTGCATCTTCAGAACTAGTGAGTTCCTCAATCACAATTATGGTAGATTAAGCAATTATGAAGAATTAGAAATTTAATAAGTAACCCTGGACTCGAAGATCTTCGTCTGCGCGATGAGAATCACAATCAGGTTGCCGAAGGCGACTGACACGTACCAAGCTGCGATAGTAATTGTCTTCATGCTTTTTGGTGCCTGCAAAGAGAAGACCGACCAACGTCATGCGTCACACGCGGGAAGGAGGGCCGCGAGCAAGTGAAGGTGAACTAAAACAATTAATTGAAGTGCGATTCTTAACCCGCAATTGAATAAGACAGCGTAATGAAGTGCGATATCTCCTTTAACAACTAGTACGTAATAGCACAGCTCGGTACCATCCTTACCTCATTAGTGTACCCTCTATTCGTACTAAACCTTTCAGTTCTACCTTTATAATGCGAACTGCTATGGAGTGGAACACTACCTTTTGAGACTACTGAGACTTTTCATCTTTATGTCACAGGGTGGCGGGCGCAGTGCAGTGCCACATAGGGTGCGTCCTAGGTAGACGTGACCTATGAGGTAATGCACTGTTCATAGGCAGAGGTTACCGCTTAACATCAGGTGGACCATCAGCTTGTTCCGTCATTAAAGTACACAAAAAAAAAAAAAAAAAAAACTACCGGCGTCTGTCTTTCTTGAAAACTATAATCTTGGTATATTCAAGGCTAGAGCGAATAGGTGCCTTCTAGACCTTTGTGCTTCATCTTCGGCCATCGTCACTTACCAACAGGTGAGATAGTCGTCAAACAAAGGTCTAACAAAGTAAAAAAAAACATTGGTGTTATACCATATACCATATAGATAATCCTGCAACAGGATTACGTTTATTAGAGGGCAATTGATGCTAGATGCGTTTCCACCAGAGCTGTGCGAGCTAGCTAAGCGGTGCGAGGATGCGTAGCGGAGGTGTGAAACGCTCATCCACCATAGCTGTGCGAGCTAGCTAAGCGCTCGCGCTGTGAGGATGCGTAGCAAACTCATTTCACGTGCGAGGCGTTATCATAGACACATCCCTCGCACACATTCCTCACACGCCTCCCTCGCTCGCGTCTCTCGCAAACACCTCTCGCTTGTTTATGTACAAAGAACTCGCTCCGCTTAGCCATTTCCTACCAGAGCTGCGCTGAGCGAGGCTTGGAAATTGAAATAATCCTATTGGTGGATTTTTCCTCATACACCGCTCAGCTTCCTCGCATAGCTCTGTTGGAAACACAGCCTAAATCTCAAAATGCAAAAAATATATTACGAACCACGAAAGTGAATTCGGAAATTATAAGGAAAAAAAAACGATTGTTAATATATTCAACTAGCAGCGCCCCGCGATTTCACCCGCGTAAGTCTCGATCCCGTGGGAATATCGGGATAAAAATGTGCCTATGTGTTATTCCGCGAGTCCAGATATTTCCATTCCAAACATGCAAATCCGTCCAGCCGTTTTAGCGTGAAGAAGTAACAAATACACACTCAAACTTTCGCATTTATATCGGGATTATAGCTATATAATTACATAACTTTGGATCCACAAAGTTATCGACGGAGGTCTCGTGTCGACGCCTGCAGTTGAGAGGTGAGATTAGAAACTCCTGGAAAACTATTCAGAAGTTTAGTTATCTTCGATAGCAAAGTTCGACTTTACAGAAGTTGGATGGAAATAACTGTGCTACTTTTATTTCCCTCGTGCTACTTTAATTGCCAGCTACCTATAGTTTGATTTTGAATACATATTTTGTTATACATGGGCACACGCCATCTTCTCCCAAGTTTTAGGCAAGGGCAAAATTCACCGTGGATCATTTATAGAAAAGTTAATTGTGACCTGGCATTGACAACTTTTCTGGTTGATGAGATATTGACATCAAAAAGAGGATGCATCATTGTGCCACGGGCTTAGCAGAAAATACCAAAATAAACAAAATGCAAACCTGTGTAAAGGAAAATTCCAGTCCAGAAACTGCGAACATGATCTCTGCAATGGAGACCAGTATGTACTGGGGTAATATCCAGGCCAGGTGTAGTTCATTGGGGGGGTTCGGCGCGTGTAGAACGGCAGCATCTAAGCGGCCCAAGCGCTCTCTCACACACAGCACGTAGACTCCACCAGCCCGGAGGTAACCCTCTCCAGACCCTGACACTTCACCGTCGGAACTTCTTGCTCGCCATCGGAATCTAAAAGTACCGTACGCTTAATCTAGCGTCGACGGTAGCGTACAAACCTATGCTCCCAGAACAAATCTTATTTAAGGTTAATCTAACTAACTCCGGGTAATCCCTTAGTCGGCTTTTACGACATCCACGGGAGGAAACTGAGGGGTCTATTCTTAGGCCGGACACACCACAACGAGATACTTATGTGGCTGTACTAGCTGTATTTTAATAAAATGTGTTTATACATTTTTAAAAAAACTTATTAATAAAGACCTTTTAAAAAACTTTATAGTTGTGAAGTCTTATCGAATTAATTGGTGTTAAAATTTAATCGTTTTTGTATGGAATCGCGTGCATGTTTCGTTGAACTACTTATATATTAATTACTGATAGAATCGTAACTAAGTATAGAAAGAAGCTTCTTTATGTTTTCAAAGGCAACGTCTATATCTGTCTATCTGTATGTCTGTATGTAAGCAAATCATCATCGTCATCAGCCTTTAGACATCCACAGCTGGACGAGACCTGTGATACAATAATGCAATGGGGATATTTGCCACAATCACCAAGCTTGGTGCAGGGCGCAGTATTTGTGTTGTGTATGCTGTTGCCCATCGCCCGTGTATTTCAAGCAATCAAAATACTTTGACTTTGACTTTGGCCCGGTGTAATCTTCTAGTCGGCTTTTACGACATTGAGACGGAGAAGTCTATTCTTAGGGCTCAACAAGATATAATAAACCAACTACTTTTATTTGCACATGGAATAGGTAACTAAAACGAAACCCTCAGTGCTAGTTTTTGCACTTGCCCGGATTAATTTTAAATTATCTCTGGTTTCCGTGGTTAAAACGAGTTCCAGCTAAAGTTGTGTATTGTATAAAGTATTCATTAAATTAATAATGCACTCACTTTCCGGGCTGTAGGCACATGTACGCTGACTCGCCGATGTGGTCAACTGGCTCGTTCGATACATAATATATGTCGCTCAATTTCTTCTCCGTTTCGACCTCTATGGATACATTCTTATTGGGCCCCGTGTCGCCCAAGTACACCACCCTGTACAAACCATATGAACATATTTTGTTAGTAGTAGAGCTTTTTTGTGAAAGAGTTCGTCCAGGGAAGTACCACCACCACCTCTATTTCTGCCACAACGCAGTAGAGCTCGCAATGCTGTTCCGGTTTGAAGGGTATGGGTACCGGTGAAATCACAGGTACACGAGACTTTTCATCTCTATGTTTCAGGGTGGCGGGCGCAGTGCAATGCCAGAAAGGGTGCGTCCTAGGTGAACGTGACCTATGTGACAATGCATGTTAAAGGCAGAGGTTACCTGGGGTATTAGTATAGTATTATATTATCTGTGCCTGGGGCCATAAGCTTGTTACAACAATCACAAAATTAAAAAATAAATAAAAGATTAATCAAATACTAAAGGGCCAAGTTCGACAAAAAATAACCGAGCTTTAGTTATCTAATTCATTAGTTATTTAAAATACTTATTATGATAATCATAATAATGCTGGACACAGTTCACACAAAATTATTCTAGCCCCAAGCTAATCAGAGCTTGTGTTATGGGTACTAGATAACTGATATACTTAATACAATATATTACATAAGTAGTAATTTTTTATTATACGTAGAAAATACCCAGAACACCCTGAACAAATATCTGCGATCGCACAAATATTTGTTCCGAGGCGGTAATCGAACCCGCAACCTCCTGCGTCGCAGGCGAACCTTCACCCGCATAGAAGTTATACATCAGCGTTTTTCAAAATAGTATATGAGATTTTAGTGAACCCGGTTGAAAGTAACTTTATAATTTCCACACAAAAAGTAGTGAAATCAGTTGAAAGTAACTAATTTAGATTTTAGTAGATAATTGTATCATGTATGTATATCTGAACTTGGCCATTCTATGTACATTCAGACATTTTACTGACTTCAACTTAGGCTTTCCAGTCAGTGACTTCAGAAACGGGCTAGGGTCCAAATAAAATAAGGATATTTGGTCGTCTGAATTCTGCCCAATCACCACTGGCATGAACTGAAAATAATATTATATTAGAGTGTTGAGGTTACACAGCCTTTAGCAATGTGTTAAACAACAGAATAATAGTTAAACCGTGCTACTAATAAACGCTGAAATACTTACACCTTTGAATAGTTACACCGTCTTTTGTCTCTTTCTATCGAATTTGAAACTGCTTGTCAATGCATAAGACAAAACACTGTGTAACTATGCGGAAAATACACGTTTTATAGTAACACGGATACAATTTACCAAAATTAAAAATAAAGCCTGAAACTGATCTATCTATGATATATTTTTATTTCGTTATTCCTTTGAATTAATTTAAAATCGATATGAACTTTGAAATAGAGCAAGCACTAACTAAGACTACGGCGCTACGCATGGCTACGAGCAATCTCTTTAGGGCTACGCAGCTACGATCGTAGCAAAAGCTACTCGTAGCAATGAGATGGATTGTAATTAATACAAAAATATCGCTAGTGAATCAATGGTACGGCAGTATGTCTCAACTTATACGTCAGGACCTCACTGATACATAAAGCCAAATGATACGAACCATCCCAGTGACAGAGTTCAGGTCTGCTGACACCGCATGTTTTTTCATAACCCTGCCCGCACAGTCGATAGGGCAGCTAGCTGTGATTTTAAGCGCGGTGTGCGGCAGAGGGGTCATCAGTGCCGTGCCGTAGCCCTCCACCGGTGCTGTCCCCTCCCCCCGCACCGCAGTGTCCACCGGGCAGGCGAGCGTGTTCAACAATACCAGCCCCGTCTGATGGTGCCCAGGAACTTGTAGTGTCGAACGCTAAACAACAGAAAGCGTTACTTACTAGAAGGACCGCATATAACATCATTATAGAAGCATCAGCCCATCAAAACTTTGCCGATTGTACTTCCACGCTTATTTTTTATTTCATATATTAAGTATGTTGGTCTGACATAATCAAAAAGAGATTAGAGTCCTTTCAAGCCCCACGAAATTTACACGATATTTATAGTGTAGTGCAGAATCTCATAACTATGCACCGTGCAAAAAAAAGTCCTGACATAGATTGTGTTACTTAAAATCAAAAGTAGATTACGCACTGAGGGGATAAAGCAGTGTCTTACGTCGATGGCGGCATATTGAACCCTGAGCTTAACGAGGGACTCTTATGTAGAGTACTGAGTCTACTTTTCCAACCTTCTGCGAGACAATAAAAATTCACTGAAAATCACAGCACCAAACACCGTCTTTTGTTTCACATTCTTTGAAATTGAGTTTGCTAATCGTGGCCTGTTTGATTTTCTAATAAGCGTCTTTACAATGCCATATGGGTTTTTTCTTACTTTCGACTTTCCACACGAATTTGAGGACAAATCACTTTACCTACCTAGGGAGTTTCGTACAACTTTACCTCCCTAAAGAGGTAATGTTATACTTTACGTTGAGGTTGCATGCTATATAATTGGACATTGTCGAGTGAAATTGTCGATGTGAAAATTTATTTACAGCAATTATGAAACTCGCTTTGAAATATGTCTTCATCATCATCAGCCTACAGAAGTCCACTGCTTGATATAGGCCTCCCCGTAGTATGCTACGGAGGAACTCCTAAAACATGATACAAGAGCTATATAATTTTATCTACTGCTGTATAATTTGTATCTACTGATATAAACACCTGTTTTACTTATGCATTATACCTATATAATAAATAAAACCTTTCACCGCGTCTTTGCTCGCGTTTTATTGCGATAAAAACCGGTGAAATTACAGGCATAATATTTTTGACTTTCGTCTTTATATCTCAGGCGGACATGGCACGTGACCTAAGAGGTAGCATTGTTATAAGCAGAGGTTACTGCATCAGCTTTAGTCATACAATCTAGTGTGTCAATCTAGTGAGTGGCTTATAGTCTGTAGACAATCCCTTCATGGACTAGCCTCAATCCCAATCTGCAGTATCCCAGCCGATAGAAACGCCAGCGCCGCCAGCACGCCGCCGATGAACATCTTCTGCAGCGGCTCCATCACGGGCAGCAGCGACCAAGAGCCTCCAGGACACACAGGGATGAGCACCAACACAATCGCCGGGTTCATCACTTGGAGCTGGTCCGGCATCAGGGTTACCCCGAAAACTTCGCTGCGGAGACGTGACGCTTGGAACGTCCACCGAGAACCCTATCATATACAAGTAATTAATTTTGTAAAAATTAAAAATACCCTCGACGCAATGAAACGGCTGAACCGATTTTGATCAAACATAGCTAAGAACACTCCAGACAAATTCGCCATTTAAACAAATAAAAAACTCGAAATCAGTTCATCCGTTCGGGAGCTACGAGGTGATAGACAGACAGACACACACAGACACGTCAAACTTATAACACCCCGTCGTTTTTGCGTCGGGGTTTAAAAACCCATGATCCAAGAAAGCATGGTGTGCTACTCCATGACTACCACGTGACTAACACCAGATGACGTCACCACCCAGCTGCCACTTTATTACAACAATAACAGAATTACAGAAAAAAACTAAGATAATTATGTTAGGGCACTATAGGCTCAACCAGTTTCAACGAAAATTTTTGTATGAGGCAAAGAAGGCGAGCGCACGCCCTGATACCGTGTTTTTGTATATAAAAAAATAATATAAAAATGCCCTTAAGAGTTTTGTTAAATTTTGTTCTGTTTCGAAGAACAGTCTTGAGCAGCCCCTTTCCACCGACTTCCTGCCGTCAGTCCAAAGAGAGGGGGACCTTCCTACTCTACGTCCGCGTCGTCCGGTTTATCGTCAACCTTCAAAAAACTGTAATCTGTAAATGACTCGGCTAACGCTTTCTTCCAGTAATAACACATTCCATAAAAAGCTAGCATCGTCTGTCTTTCCTGAAAACTATAACTTGGGTCTCTTCAAGGCTAGAGTGAATAGGTGCCTTCTAGACCTTTGTGCTTTATCTTCGGCCACATCGTCACCAACAGTGAGATCGGGGTCAAACAAAGGTCTATAATAGTTTTTAACAAAAAACAGGCCTATCACCAACGAATCTTATCAAAAATTCTCTCGAATAACTGTCCGCAGCAGATACCCTCACCGATGACACCGCACGGCCCACCTACCCGTATCTATTATTTACGTCCTAAATAATACGTGAATTACGAAATAAGTAATTGGACCAAATAAAATAGCTAAGTCTTCAAAAATGTAATTTCAGATAATTCGTGGAATTCGTGGCCCTCGGCAGAGTGAAAATAAATAACGGAAGACTGAATTAACTTTTACTTACCTACACAAATGAAAAAATATTTTCGTCTTCTTTATTTTTCGAAATAAGTGTACGTCATTTGAACATCAGCTAATTGACATTCAATAAGGCCTCCCATCGCATATTTTAGATGATCTACGGGACTGCACTGTACAATATTGAAGTATAAAGTCATTTTTGTGATTATGTTCCACTCTTATCTACTTTCGACACTAGTCATAATTAGTCCAAATTCTAAGAAATCATTTATTTATACTATTTGGAATGACTCATTCACAAAAAAGCTCTACTACAGTGCAGGCGCAGTGCAATGCCACATAGGGCGCGTCCTAGGAGGACGTGACCTATGTGGTAATGCACTGTTCATAGGCAGAGGGTACCGCTTATCATCAGGTGGGCCATATGTTTGTTCCGCCATTCTTAGTATAAAAAAAAAATATGCTGGTTTAGACTAACCTGCTGATCAAATAGCGACCAGAATATGGGCACTGGCAGGTACAAGTAGAGGATAGAGAAGACGACCTTCATGTCCTCGACCAGCTTATCACCGTACTTGCTGATGGAGTAGTCGAGCCAGTGCGATTGAGGGGCGCCCTCTTTCGCATTGTACTTCAGGCGCTTGGTGAAAGCATGCTGAAACCAAATCAAAATGGTAAGGCCAGGTTCTACTTAACTAGTGGAACCTAGTGGTTAGGTAGGCTAGTTAGTGGCTGTACAATATTCATATTTTGCCGGATCCGGTGAGAATGCCGGACAGCGCATTTATGCCAGAGCGTTTGTCACTGGGCCGGTACTGGGTGAGTACCTGAGTCTCCGGTTTTCTTCCCGGATCCGGTATAATGTGAACACCTAGTCCGGGCGCCGGTTTCCGGCAAATCTGCCGGTCCGGCAATGTGGGTACCACTACGGACTCTTCTCGCCATTTTAGAAAAGAGACGGTGTCTTCTTTTATTTTAATACATGTTAATTGTTTTTTTAAAGTTATTTTGTATTTTCGTGGCGTTTTGACCAATGTAGCTTTTTTAAAGAGCAAGAGCACGACAGAACGGATCCCAAACAGACGACGGCCACGTGGAAGGCCCAAACGGAGATGGCGGGATGAGCTAGACTCCTACTTGAAGGATTGGTGCCAAATAGCCAACAATAGAGACAAATGGAAGGAGGGAAGGGAGGCCTTTGCCCTACAGTGGCACACCACAGGCTCATAATAATAAAATAATAAAAATAACAAGGTATCTGAAATTAAGCGGAAGTGACTATTGTTTCTATTCATAGCGTGACTATTCAAATTGTCTAACAAAGCTTTAGTAAAACTGCCACCTTTCTACTAAAACTTGACTTGACTGAGACTTTGACGACGTGTAAGAAGTAACGTTGTAAATTACAATTAATTTACTAAAAGACTTGAAACTGGCAAATGCACAAGCCGTGCGATGTCAATTAAAGTGGGGTACCTATAGCGCAAATGCACAGGCCGTGCGATGTCAATTAAAGTGGGGTACCTATAGCGCAAATGCACAGGCCGTGCGATGTCAATTAAAGTGGGGTACCTATAACGCAAATGCACAGGCCGTGCGATGACAATTAAAGTGGGGTACCTATAACGCAAATGCACAGGCCGTGCGATGTCAATTAAAGTGGGGTACCTATAACGCAAATGCACAGGCCGTGCGATGTCAATTAAAGTGGGGTACCTATAACGCAAATGCACAAGCCGTGCGATGGCAATTAAAGTGGGGTACCTATAACGCAAAACCACAAGCCGTGCGATGTCAATTAAAGTGGGGTACCTATAACGCAAATGCACAAGCCGTGCGATGTCAATTAAAGTGGGGTACCTATAACGCAAATGCACAAGCCGTGCGATGTCAATTAAAGTGGGGTACCTATAACGCAAATGCACAAGCCGTGCGATTTCAATTAAAGTGGGGTACCTATAACGCAAATTCACAAGCCGTGCGATGTCAATTAAAGTGGGGTACCTATAACGCAAATGCACAAGCCGTGCGATGTCAATTAAAGTGGGGTACCTATAACGCAAATGCACAAGCCGTGCGATGTCAATTAAAGTGGGGTACCTATAACGCAAATGCACAGGCCGTGCGATGTCAATTAAAGTGGGGTACCTATAACGCAAATGCACAGGCCGTGCGATGTCAATTAAAGTGGGGTACCTATAACGCAAAATTACCAAATTACCCAAAAGGTCTTTAGTGGTCTTTGATTTAATTTTTAACAGACTAAATCAAGTGCTATATTCAAATTATAATTACGAGGGATCACTGTACCAGAACCACGATAGGACAATAATATTAACTCGATATAAAAAAAAACATAGACCTCTCTATTTTCTTGCTTAAATTAGATTGTTTACTAAAATGGAGCTTATTATTGGGGAAAAACAAGATAATTAAAATCAACACAACAAAGCCTAGGGTTTACTGTACTTGTCACGCCTATCTATATCCCACGATAGTGCAACCCACTGTGAAAAGGGGCCCATTTGAGGCTCTGCCTACCCTTTCGGGGAAAAATACGTTTGTCTATGTATGTATGTATGTAGCTCTGCTTAGCTTGGGGCTAGATAATGTTATGTGAACTGTCCAGCATTATTTATTTTATGTATGTATGTATTCAATAAAAACCACTTTTTCGAGCGGAGCGAGGCGTTTTTTTTGTATGAAGATTTCTGCCTGGTGTTGGCGCAGTCTAAAACAACAGTTTTCTGCGTTCGGAAGTCGGATACGGATCCCTTGTAGTTTAGCCATGTCTGTCTGTTATCTCTATGTCTGTAGTCAAAGCGAACTCGCAGGCTATTAGTAATATCATGCCAAAAGTTTGTACGGTTGTACATACAGGTGATGCCGCAAAGTTAACAAATTAAAACTTTGAAAAATGTTTTTTCTCGTTACCTCCCCTCATCGAGCACATACCCAATGCTCAATGCCTCCCGGAAAGTGGGGTTATTTTGATTGCATACGCCGTAGTTTGCGATAACGTTGAATATTAAGTATTTTGAAATTGTTAGGTTTCATTTAAACTTTTTCGATAAAGATGAATCTTTAAATTGGTAATTTTGTTAGGGTCAAATAAACCCCCTAAACCTAAACCGGCTATAATGGGAATACCTGAAAAATATCTCAATAGCTCAAGTTTAACATAGTATAATTAGAAGGAAAATTATCACAGCTAAGCTTCGATCACAGACAAATACCAATGACTAAAGCTTTAGCCATTGACAAATACAAGTAGGCTTTACAAGTTTACGAGTAAGGTCGAGGGCCTGAAGCGAATTGAAACGAAACTACTAGCGCCATCTCACTGCACTTGAGGCAAGACTCGACGGCCTCGTGTGACTGATCGCAACGGAATATTGATATTTGTCTAATAACTAACGTGTTTTACCTTTTGTGATGTACATATGGGCATTAAAAAAGCCTTCACGGAAACCAGTTACGAAACCCCGATTTCCTTGACGGCTGAAGCGGGTGTGGTGATGGTAATAGGTACCTACGTTTATAAAAACTTCGTACCTACCTAGAACTACATCTACGAAACTTGTTCGAAGCTCAACAGCCTTTTACATACATACACACACGGTAATTACATCAAACAACAAATTGGTAATATTTATATTTTATGCGAAAATACCAAAAATATTAAAAAGAAAGTGGTGGAACACATTCATCACCAACACAACGACACTGAATGCAATTGCTATAGGGGTTACAGTAATTAGGTATTCATTCATATTTTAGATTAGATTATTTTCTAAAGATAAATTATATTCAATACTTCACTATATTTTTATATTTATTTTATTGTTATGTACCTAGTTCCAGCTATATATATATATATATATATATATATATGTGTTTTGGTGCCATACATTTAATATAATAAGTTAAATAATTAATAATAATTATGTACCTATAGTTTAAGAAAAAAATCTCTGCCTTTTAATTTGTCATGTTGTGTTGTAAAAAGTCCCCAAAAAGTGCCCCAAACTACAACGAATGTTTTTTGTGAAAGTGTTCTCAGAGATAGCATAATATATTTACATGTATATATAGTTGGAAATCCTTCTTTTACATAAATAAATTATTAAATTAATTATGATGTTAACCCAACTTCAGAAAAAGAGGAGGTTCTATGTTTGTCTGTACGTATTTTTATGTATATACCGATAACTCGGATAATTACGAACCAGTACCTACGTTTTTTTTTGTTTAAGTTTGTATTCTTCCGAGGTGGTCTCCTATTCACCAAGTCAGGATCTGATGAATCTCCAGAGAAATCGAGGGAAATCCTCAAAAAATAATGGGACGTTTGTTAATTTTTCATAACATTTTCAGGCGTTTGCATCTGGGTGTCATCATCTCATGCCCGTGAGCTGATGATGAAAGCCACAGCACTCACACACCTTATCGATTAGTTAGGAGATAATACTGAACAGACAAAAATGCACTCGACGTTTTATTAAAAGTTTTGAAGATTTAAAATGTTAGTTACCTGTTGCACAGATAAAATAATACTATATATACTAGTACCTGTTGTGTACGTAATGTTGTCACTTACCCACGCACATGACACAAACTTAAGCGTGACGTTATCTCGCGGTTGTTTTATTCTGTACCAGGGCTTCCCAGCAACAAAAATTACTGAAAAATAAAATAACCCATTAAAATTAAAACATCATCAGCATGGCTTTGGCGCAGAAAATCTTATCACACTATCTTCAATATTTGGCTCCGCCTACGAAAGCTGTGCACCGAGTACGTAACCAGTATCATACACAGGTTAATTTTTCTTTCTACATTACCAGTTCCATACGATGACATTTCATTCTTCTTACGAAACCAACGAAAACCGTGTGACGTAACCAGCTTCGTAATAGTAGTCACTAGGTAGGTTTGTCAGGATTTCGTTAGTATTAATAAGGAGCCCACTGACAGAATTCAGCCTAGGTTGTTAGGTTTTTTTAGTACTTAGTAAGGTTACGTATTACAAAATGACGACAGTAAATATACTGAGAAACGTAATGTTTTTTTTTCTTTCTACGTCACTGTTTAAATAGTGATTTTATTTAGTTTCAGACGAAATATTAAAAAATCTTCCTAATCTGATTGCGTAGATAGAAAAAATATGCATTAGGTACTAAGATTAATGAACGAGCGAAGCGGGTTCTCAGAGTCAAATTTCAGGATGCGGCACTCTGTTCAAAAGTACCTACATTTAGTAATAGTCACGGTAGTACACGTCAGTTTATAGAGCGCACCGGAGGCACGCCAACCGGACGATGCACCGAAGCACATGAATCTCCTCAGAGCAGGAGTGAGAGTATGCCCATGAACCCACCTAGCGCACACTGCTACCTGACTACTATGTTACTGTTATTAGGAAAGTAACTATAACTGATGGACACAAGCATGCTAGAGAACTATGTAAGTACGGGAATTTCAGTAAAGGGCTATTTGGACGCGACTAACCTTATACCAATCGAACGCAGTCCATATAGGTTCGTTTCCCGGCTTGCACTGAGAATGTCTGCACTTCAAGGTTCCATAGGCTTGTTGATGCTTGAATCGCAATAGGTGGTGTCGTCTTCGATGAAGAGTAAGAAGATGGAACGCGCGAGATGGTTCGGAGACGCGTCTGGCGGCGGTACGATTATCTAGAATTCGGCGGAGCACGCGCTTCTTTCTTGTATCGTGGGTCCGAACGTAATTACTGGGTACCTATGTTACTGTAATTAGGAAGGTAACTAACTGATGGAAACAAGCACGAGTACAGCCGGGAAGCCGAAGCCGAGCGCGTAGCACGTGTCATCTCCGAAGCACATGACACTCCTTCTCAGAGCTGGAGTGATAATCATGCCCATCAGCCCGCCAAGATTCACAGTGCAGTAGAAGGTGGAGAAGAACCCTTGCAGATGTTGGTTCTCTTCAGGTAAACGGAACTGTAATTATACCGTTATGTCTCTTTACGTACAATTTATAGGCACAGAAGTAGTAAGATAACTTTTAAATTCTACAGGTTTAGCGCTTAACTGAGTCAGTCCCTGAGGTATGGGAGCAGTACGGGAGGGTTTTCGTTACCTCAAAATGAAGCGTGGCTTCAAGTCATCTGATAATTTGAGCGACGAAATCATCCTTCCCGTACCGCTCCCATACCTCAGGGACTGACTCAGTTAAGCGCTAGACATGTAGTAGCTTGTTCAAAAACCAGAGGCTGGGAATATGATTCCCGCATGTTTGCATGATCTGCAAATATTTGTTCAGAGTCTGAGTGAGTCATAAGTCTAAATTTCATTTTGATAACATGCCTTGGCCGCCATAGTTATTTTTTGTGATGACTTGTTATAATTGCTTAATTTTGACTTTGTTTAAAATTCCTATGAATTTAATTATTTACAATAATGACAAGCCTTTTAGCTAAATCTAATAATATTATCTAAGTATTTGAATTTTATTTATGCATGTACCTATCCTCAGTATTTTATGAGATTTGTTTTGCATTAGTTATATTTATAATTTTAAATTGTGAAATGTACCTACCTACGTGAAACTACTTGTACTATTATTTATTCTGTGGTGAAACTTACACATGTAAGTGCATGTAACATGTCTAAAGTCTTGTGATATAGAAAGGGAGCGTAGGGCGGTGGAGGTTCGTGGAAATATGCTAATCCGCAGGTTTGCGCATTGCTCAGTGGAGGTCAAGGTAAAATTGTTTAAAAACTTTGTCAATCCTTTTATACCGGCAGCCTGTGGGTTTCATAAACCAAAAAAGCAGTTGGGGCCCTACTACGTGCCCTTTATAATAACTTGTTTAGAGCGATGGTGGGGCTACCTAGATTCTGCAGTGCGTCTGGCATGTTCGCTGATGCTCATGTCAATGACTTTCACGCTGTAATGCGCAACAAGATAGCGTCGGTCAAAAGCAGAATGCTGGGTAGCCCCAACAGTATACTCGGGGCACTGGCAGGCAGGTACGACAGTCCTCTGCAGAGGTACTGGGTGTCAGCCCTTATAAACCCCAACTCTGGGCAGGTATATTGTATTAATTAGTTAATATATAAATAATTAATACAATATATTATAATATATCATATAATCATAATAATAATATAATGATATTAATTAATATATGTATGTGGGTATTTAGTTTTAAGTAGTATTGTTTAATATTAATTAATTAGAATTTTAATGATAGAATAAATTGGATCATGTTGTCTGAATAAATGAATTATATAATAAAGAGGAAATAAATAACTCCAATAACATCTACTCGCAAAGAATTTCTTGAGTTCTCTCGTGATCATGGCGCATGCAACTGTGCCGAAATATCGGGAACAAATAAAACTCTATAATCATAGTAAACATCCCGTTTTTAGTAAAAAAGTATAACCATGATAGTTTCAAAATTACATACATACATAAACTCACGCCTGTTTCCCGGAAGGGTACGCAGATACCACGGATTTCCACTAGGTACGATCCTGGCACACCTCATTTGCTTTATTCACTCTAATCACATTCTTCACACATCCTCGTCGGATAAGGGTAATCTTGAACTGGCCTTTTTCCAGAATGTGTCCGATCTGGTCTGAATACGTACGCCAAGGTCTTCCTTTTCCCACTGTCCCATCGCTCGTCTTATGTACCTGTTTTGTCAATCTACTATCGTCCATCCTTTCTAAATACCCAAACCATCTAAGCATACCTTTCTCAATCCTTAGTCACTACGTCTTATTCAATTTCACAATTTCTTAGTTTCAAAATTTATATGATTATATATATGACTACTAGGTAGGTACTAAGATACGTCGTCAGTTGCATTTGAAAGCCAGGCCAGGCACCCTGTGGTGACCGGATATTGAAGTATTGAAACTTTGCAGTTTATATTTGAAGCGCTCTGTCGCCTCCGGCTTCCGCTGAAACCCGGATATAAGCGAGGAAACGGAGAAGACCGGAGGTGCTTGTAGCTACAGCCATGAGAAGGTGACACGGTATCTTACCTACCTTACGAAAGCGGCTAGATTTATGTTATACCCTACCATATTACTTGCGGATGACGTGATAAAATTACTGCCAATTTTTGGTGTTATGGCAAGCAACCGTTGACCCAGGTCAAAAACAAATGAACCAGGGCCCCTTCATGGAAGTAATTATTAAGGTTCTAAATGTTGTTTTTTGTTAAATTTTTCTAAAGAACTTGTATATTTATAGAAGTTGGGAAGCAAATATTGTATTTCTAAATAATTAGTTAACTCATTGCATATTCGTGAAACAAAACGCAACAAGCTTCATTACTTTCCCACAATATCTACTCAATAAATAAAATTATCTTTTTCATTATCTAAACATATATTATGAATAACCAAAAGTATCTCAACTGTGTGTTACGTTAGTAAAAAAAGTTGGGTCAAACAATATATGGGGAGTTGTCCAAGTTCTTGACATTTTGTAGATTGACTGTATCTTGATATTTCAATCTAGGTTTATAAAGTTTAATTTTATTCTAGGTATGCAGTAAATCTCTCAGATACCGCGGCACCTCAAGACGAAAGTTTTACAATCAGTGCGTGTTGCCAGTGGTGACTTACGGAACTGAGACGTGGCTGCTTACTATTGGCCGCATAGCGAAGCTCAAAGTCACACAGCGGGCTATGGAGAGAGCAATGCTCAGAGTTTCACTACGTGATAGAATCCGAAATGAGGAGATCCGTAGAAGAACCAAGATCGAAGCTAGTGAGCAGGATTTATATTAGCTCGCGGAACTAATAACCGTTGGAGAATAAAACGTTCTCGAGTGGCGAACACAAACCTGATGATGCAGTAGAGAAAGCCCCCCCCTCTCGATGGATCAAAGACATTATAAAGGTGGATGTCGGCTGGAGGCGGCTCTAGACCGTTCGTCGTGGCATTCTATGGGGGTCTATGTCCAAGCAGAGGGCTTCTGAAGGCTGATTATGATGATGATGCGCTAATTTACGGATGTAACCTTAAGCAAACTTCCTCAATTGTATTCTACTGTAATAATTGATATAAGTATAGATAGAGAGATAGAAAGTTATTTATTGCAAAAGACAAAAAAGCAGTACATAGGCGAACTTAATGCTAATTAGCATTTTCTTCCAGCTAACCTTTGTGTAATGTAGAGTGGGTGGTAGTTCTATAGTGAATCATTATTGGTCGAGATTAAATGATTAACATAATTAAATACCTACTCTAAATAACTAGCTATATAAATACCTAACATAATATAATATATAAACGTAATTCAATAAATACCATATGCGCTCAATTTTGATGGACATTTTGCAATGACAAAAAGTATTGGTACAGTTTGAAGTATTGATAGTTATGGGTAATAATAGTGGGTTAGGGCTATTTCCTCCATTACTGAATAAATAACCTGATCACCGCCGAAAGCAGCCACGCAGGGTTTGATGCCCCCAGTACCAACAGCAATCAATGTCAAGCCAATCATGGAACTGACACTGAAAATAAATATGTTATTGAGTACCTGATAAAACCCGGACTTTTTAGTAACATTCGTTGGTATAAGATTTGCCCTGGCTGCTAGCTTATTAATAAAATTGTTATTACTGGAAGAAATAGCCGAATCAGCCGTGGGAAGCAATGGCGGCGATGAACTCACCACTAATCACATCTATATTCCCACGACAGTGCAACCCACGGTGGCGGATGAGGCTCTGTCTACCTTTTCGGGGAAAAGGCGTGTGTCTATGTATGATAAAATATTTATTTACGGAAACAATTAGGTACATACATATAAAAAAAGTGTGGGCTTTGCTCCACGGTCGGTGGTTCCCCGTTTTGATTTAATTTTTTACTATAATGTGTTTTATACTATTTATGTTTTGTAGATAGTATTCCTTTATAGAGAAATATTATTTTTTAACGAGATTTTAAATAAACTAGTGTGATAATAATAACAATAAGAAACAAGTACAATATTTTAATAAAAATGCAAAATGTTAATAAAAATCGCAATGAACTCTGGTTTTTCTACTTTTTCATTCGAAACCCATCTCGATACGATAGTAAAAAAACATAATTATGATCAGAGCCCCAAAACCCAAACTTGATTCTACACACTCAGGGATTACACCAGGGGATGAGCCACATACAGCATCCACCGAGTACTCAACATCAATACTGCGATCGCCAATCCGTTTGCATTCTATTGAGGGCCTCGTTCAACAGTGGATATCTAAAGACTGCTGTGTGATAGCGAAGCGAGTTCTCTGAGTCAACTTGGAAGAATCGGCGTTTGTATGTATGTATGTATGTTTGTCTGGGCATAACTTCCGAACCGTTAATCCGATCTCCATGAAATTTGATAGTAGATAGTATTGGTACAATTTGTTGGTAAGGTTATGAGCTATATCGGTCGGGGGGTTGTTGGGGTTATGATTATGGGGTTAGATATTGGGGTCCAAGAGGGGATAAAAAAATAAAAGTGAGAGTATCAGATCAAATGGGGTGTTATATGAAAGCTTCTCGCTTCGAAATTTCAAAACTATTTTTTATAATATTTTTACTTATGTAGTTTTTGGGATATTAGGGTAAATCGAAAATGTAAAAAACCAAAACCTCTAGGGTACTACCACTAATTCTACAACGCTGAAATTTGGTATGTTTGTTTGTTGTTAGCTTTTATGACACAAATACAGGGAAAAGTCTAAAATTGAAGAATTTCGAAACTTGTACTGTAAAAAACTTTAACCAGTATAACCATTCCATTGTTGACCTCCCGTTTCTAGGAACTAGAACGACGTTGTCGGTCTAACTTTTAAAACCACACGTACTTAGATATTTTTCGAAAGAAATAAGGTAACCTACCTAAATCGTATGTATTCGCGAGGTCTCAGTTCGGGGCGGACCACCAGCTATGTAGCTACAAATGTGAGGCAAAGCAACTTACGTCGGCGGCAGCATGAGGGGAGGTATTGCTGAACAACAAGTGAGCACCGTCCCCAACAAATAGATTATTGAGAAGTACAAAATCACCCTGAAAAATTATAATAATGAATCGTAACATCTTCAGTTGCGAAAATTGGTTCGGTTACGAGTAGGATATTTGGGTAGATAGATAGTTGAAAGATGGTAGGTATTATTAATGTAAAATTCAAACGGATAGGTGTGAGAGGACCTCGCGCCCTGAGGCTTTCGTAGCGTTGTTTCGTTGTCATACATACATACATAGACACACGCCTTTCTCCCCGAAAGGGTAAGCAGAGCCTCAAATGGGCCTCTTTTCACCGAAAGGCTTTTTCCACTAATTTTGCAACACAGCCTCCTAGCATTCCAAATTTCAGAATTGTGAGGTTACTGCAAGTATTTTAGAGGTTTTGAATTTTTGCTATTGCCATACCACAATTAGAATTTAAGAAGGGAGAATATTCAAAGACCTGTTTACCAACAGACAGGATACACTCCTTCAAACTCCACTGAGAAAATGGCGTATACCTATTTAATATTATAGCTATTTCCTTTATGGTTTATATCTCAGTCGTGTGTCGGAACGGCAATGCAGCAAATACGGAAAGATATGTCGAAACCATAAGGTTGCCTGTCTTTTTGACTACAGAACCCTCAAAACTATTTTCAAAATAGCATAACATAACACCTAAATAGTTAATCCTGATCCCCTACTAGATTTCCGTGTCGTACGAGTACCATGGTACTACAACACCCAGACTCGGAACAAACATTGGCAGATCATACAAACATTTGTCCCGCAGCAGGAATCGAAGCCGCAACCTCTCACATCTCAGCCGGCTACTCGCCCGACGCGCTACCGAGGTCGTCAATGCTAGCAATTACCCAATTTGATATTATTAGAATTATAATGTATTTTAAGTGGTTAATTGCCATTTTGTAATAAGTAATTAAACGCACAGGTAATGAAGAAATTATGCCTATTCTATGAGCGTAATTGGTTCCTCAAAGTTGTACTACGAGTTTTGGATAGCCAAAAGACGATCAAACTTCGTATTGTATGGAGCGGGCTAGCGGTACACTCATAGACCATATATCAAGATAGACACCGCAAACACGTAAAATTGCATGAAACCAAGCGTGTTGTTTTATTGTGTACCTACTATGCTATGAAATATCATAATTCGAACTGCTAGTCGAATAATTTTCACTGTTCACTTCACTGGCGCAATTAGACATTTTTCTATTAACATCCGACGTGCTATCGCGAAGACAGCCAATAACGAACTGATTTGAGGTTTGGTAGTAGGTAGGTACATTTCGTAAGCTTTACAGGCAAAGTTACACGCAAAGGTGCACTTGCGGTGTCTATCTTGATATATAGTCTGTGGGTACACTTCCCGTAGGCAGGGTGATCATGAATCAATGATCAGTGACACGAACTTAATTTCTTGCTGTACCTACCTGTATCTCCCGATGAAGTTGTCAGCTAGTATAGCGCCCACCAGTGGCATGGTGTAGCACATCATTATGAAAATATGGTAGACGACAGTGGCAGCATTCTCGTGGAGGCATAGTACGTTCCGAAGGTACAAGGAAAGTATCGCTAAACAAAAAAGACAGGTAATTGCGAGTCAACTGTTTCTACACAACTCAGCACTAAGCTACTAAGCCCGTGTAAACCAGCCATAATGGCTGGTTTACACGGGCTTAGTAGCTTAGTGCTAGTGACTTAGTATTAGTGACAAGTACTAAGCACTTAGCTACTAAGCCCGTGTAAACCAGCCATAAGCGCTGCACATCCCTGGTCCGCTGGGTTCGAGCCAACATTCTGAAGATGTTTGCAGCTAGGTTTGATTGTCAGTATCCGAAACATTGCTGTATGGTGCATTTATTGTCAATCAAATCTAGGTAGGCTTGTATTTTTACTGTAGAAAAATGAAAAATTGTATTATTTCAGTTATTATGGTGTGTAACCTGTGTGTATTGTCTAATTGTGTACTTAATCCTAATGATCCTATGTTGGTCGAATAAACCAAATTGAATTATTAACTGAATAATAGAGTGTTGATGACCTCCGTGGTGCAGCGGGCGAGTAGATTATCTTGTAGATACTAGCTGAACAACATATGGTGGAGAATAAGATCCAGAGCACCGCCGTAAAGTTGCATGCCTTTCGATCTTCTATAGGTTAGTGTGGTGAGATCAGATCATGTAGTTCCTGGGAACTACATAATCTGATCCCACCATCTCCTTTTCGTCATAGGACAAGCAGGCGCACGGCTCGGTACCATCCTTACCTCATCAGTATACCCGCAATTCGGACTAAGCGTTTCGGTTCCACCCTTGTAATTCGAACTGCTAAGGAATGGAACTCGTTGCCGTCGTCTGTATTTCCTAAAAACTATAATATGGGTCTCTTTAAGGCAAGAGTGAATAGGTGCCTTCTAGGCCTTCGTGCTATATCGTCGGCCGCATCGTCACTTACCAACAGGTGAGATGGCGGTCAAACGATGGTCTATCTATGTTAAAAAAAACTATCTCGTATAGACCTCGTACCGGTACGTAGCGACCAAAGTAACCAAAGGAAATACTACCTATTTACATAGTTCGGTAACTAAATGCTGTCTGTGAGGAAGGTTCTTACTTCTCAAGCCGCAGAAAGAAAATCGTTCACAAAACTCCGTGGCAATTATACAAAATATAGACGTTGGATGATTGCGAGTCATCTTACACAGTACGTATTTAGTCTTCTTGTTAGAACTGAATAAAACTAATATCCTTATCAAACAAATATTTGCAGATCATCAAACATTAATTGTGCACCAGCTATTTTTTTATTAGTTACACAAAGGCCATTTTTTCGGTATATACCTATATAAAAAAAAAACTATAAATTTTATGATAAAAAAAATATCTATGTATCTATGCTGCTATCTAAAGGGTATAATTATATAAGTTTCTGGGTATAATATCCACTCTGTATATTTATTTATTTTATTTAATTCATTTTATTTATTTGGATCACCAACGAAAGAAGCACAATTGTATACAGAGTACTCTGTGAGCTCGTACAAAAATATAATTCCATAGAGTTTTTTTTTTTACTTTCCTTACCTCCAAAGTATGTTATATATATAAATAGGCATACCCATGAAGTTATAGATTTCCCTACAACTGCATGAACATACCTCTTTCTAGTACCTACCCTCAGAATAACACAGAACTATATACAGTGTGTACCACGGCCTCGCTACATGGAGACCTCAGAAGAAGAA
Source organism: Operophtera brumata (assembly GCA_932527175.1). NCBI lineage: Eukaryota > Metazoa > Arthropoda > Insecta > Lepidoptera > Geometridae > Operophtera > Operophtera brumata. Next base: position 69,085,830 of record OW052239.1, read on the forward strand.
CTAAAGCATGGAAGTAAGGCTAAAAACAAACCGGTATCGATTATACCAGTCTCATTCTTTTATATGAATGTTTTTTTTTATACTACTGAATGACGGAACAAGCAGATGGCCCACCTGATGTTAAGCGGTAACCTCTGCCTATGAACAGTGCATTACCTCATAGGACACGTCCACCTAGGACGCACCCTATGTGGCACTGCACCGCGCCCGCCACCCTGAGACATAAAGATGAAAAGTCTCATGTGCCAGTAATTTCATACTATGTAAAAAAATATATTGTATTGCCAAATGTCAAACTAGGTACTAATTACTACTACATTCATGGTACCAATATTCAGGGTACGGAAAGGAAAAATGACTGTCGTGTGACAAAATATTTGTTTCTCTCTAACATAGGATAGCAAGCTATCTTCTAGGATAGGAGTAAGGAGGAACACTCTATGCTATTTTAGCACTCTATCCATGTACTACTTCATCTGTGATGGAGACCGTCCTTTATTTTTTTAAATATTGCGTTCAAGTAGGTTTCTACTTATATCAAAAACGTCACTTGCCTAAGTCGGGACTCGAACCAGCTAAATAAGTAACATAAATCTGTATTTTAATGATACCGATCGAAAGGTTAAATTAACAGTATCAATCCCATTTCAATTACATAATAATCTCAAATTAATGGAACACCATCGAATTATGAAATAAGAAACAGAACTAAAAACTATGTAATAATATTGAGAAGGAATTGATCCTTGTTATCCTTTACCGTTTCGATTGGTAAAATTAAAATACTTACACTATTTTTTTTTTTAAATAAGTGTCTCTTGCCTACTCTGAGACTATATCTCGGCGTAGGCAACTGACTCTTTTAATAACCTTTAATGCAGTATTACGGACTTCAAAATATAATGGAAAGTCTCCATTATGTAAAACTTCCTAACTTCAATATTTACAGTAGGTAGGTACGTATATACCTACTTGTCTTTCATGTAGCCAGGCCGTGGGACATACTGTATAAAAAACTCTGTGTCTAAACGTATATACATACTACATACTTTCAAAGAGAATCATAGAGGAAAAAATACTACGGTGCTTCCATATGTTTGCCGCATGGACTTGTTTGTATGCATGGTTTGCCGTTTGTCACAAACGCAATTTTTTCTTTTTAACTACCAGAATGACTGAACGAGCATATGGCCCACCTGATGTTAAGCGGTAACCTCTGCCATTAACAATACATTACTTCATAGGTCACGTCCACCCCTAGGACGCACCCTATGTAGCATTGCACTGCGCCCGCCACCCTGAGACATAAAGGTGAAAAGTCTCATGTGCCTGTAATATCACCGGCACCCTTCTTTGGTCAAAGCCGGCACCCGTACCCTTCAAACCAGAACACAGCAATGCGAGCACTACTGCTTTGCGGCAGAAATAGGTATGGAGGTAGTACGTTCCCGGACGAACTCTTTCACAGAAAAGCTCTACTACTACTACTAATACTAATTTGTTTATGGATTAAATAGCGGACTCATTACGGATTCCGTTTAACTCGCAATGTCAAATTATTAGTACAGACCATATTTACCGTAAGTTGGCACCTGCCATGGAGTATTTACAGGTGCCATCTTACGGTGAAAGAGCCGGACCGTTCAACGTAAGTTGGCACCTGTCATGGAGTATTTACAGGTGCCATCTTACGGGGAAAGAGCCGGACCGTTCACCGTAAGTTGGCACCTGTCATAAAGTATTTACAGGTGCCATCTTACGGTGAAAGAGCCGGACCGTTCACCGTAAGTTGGCACCTGTCATAAAGTATTTACAGGTGCCATCTTACGGTGAAAGAGCCGGACCGTTCACCGTAAGTTGGCACCTGCCATGGAGTATTTACAGGTGTCATCTTACGGTGAACGAGCTGTAGTACTTTTGCAGAGCCCGGTTTCCACCGCGAAAGGGTAATGAGCGGATAAAACTCTTTGTTGGTGGAAACGTACACCTGTTTCATTCAAAAGGAGTCCGTCAAGTCTTATAGTACATCTTCCTAGAGTCTTAGCCCTCGACGACTTCACTTTTTGTTATTACTTGTTCTTCTTCTTTCTTTTCTTCTTATATTGGCTTCTGAGGAGGGCTCCAAACAACTATTCGTGTTTTTTTTATTAATTCTTAATACTTGACACTGGCTAAATTGCTGCTAATAAACAGAAGCGTAAAAATTGTAATTCTATCCATTCGGCCCTTAGAACATTGCAGGCTAAATTACAAATTAAGATCTCCGTGTTGCTCGATGATTCCGCCTAACTATTTCCCTTTCGCGGTGGAATGCGGGATTAAGTGCTATGCATCTTTTGTCGTTAGTATTTTCTGACAACTAGGGTACGACCATCGAAGACCGCAATGCTCTAAGGGTACGACGAAGGACGTATTGGTGAAAAACATTACAAGCGGTGACCATTTTTGCTTCCGGTCTGTTAGGACAGATTTTTATATTGTACTGATCTTTTCACCAATACAGACCAATACTAATTTCTCGGAAATTGGGATTTTTCCTGCTTTTAGGACCAAGATCGTTTGCTCGGCCTTAAAATTCCCAATCCTGTGAATTTCATCAAAATAGTTAGCCGTTTTAGAGATATTCCATACAGACAAACAAACGAAATTATATGTTGCTTATTGAAAAAGGAACTCAAGGAATAGACCAAGAATAATGGGATACGTAGCTTTGTGTAGCATTTTCACTAAAAAAACAAAGTATGTTTTTAAAATGTTTTATTGAATTTTTCATAATCTATACCTACAATTAATTCATTCATATTTATATCTAACATAGCTTTGATTTTAAAACTCATGCATTTTTACTATTAAAAATGTACATAGGCTTTTAAAGTTTTGTTTTTCATTACTTTTCATAATTTGTACTTTAGATTATTATATTTGTATTATCATACATAACTTTGCTTTTAAGACTCGTGCAATTTCTCTATAAAATGTACATACGTTTTAAAATTTTGTATTTCATTATTTTCCATAACTTTTACATAACATAACTACATTTAAATTATATATCATACATAGAAGAGTTAAAAACGCAAGCATTTTCAACAAAATTCAAAATTAAAATTCAATATTAAAATTTCAAATTAAAATTCAAAATATTTAAAATTTAAAATATTAATCGAACACTGGTCAAGATAGCACAATATACGCTCTTGTCCAGTGTTCCATAAATAGACAGTCAGTGTCCAGCCTCTGTGCGATCAGGTGTAGGCAGCTGTTGGAGCTGTCGCGCACCCGGCGCATCAGGGACGCAGATCTTTTGCGCATTATATAAACACAGGCATATACACAACAAAACATGAAAAATAAATAATAAAATTTAACCTAAAATTCAAAACAAGTTAAGCTGGGTCCAGATTATATATACACACAGATTATATATCATGCGGAATCTGAATTGTCACTAGCCTTGGCAAATTTTATTTAGGTTCTTGCTGAGATTGAAGCATCTTTGTGGTTAACCCCAGTAACTACTTACAGAACTATCACCATGCCTGTACATCCCGAATGATGAGCCTAAATTGCTAGATATCAGGGTGAAATGCTCTCGATAAAGGCCCTTAGCGTGTTCTGTTGCGGTCCGTATTGCTGCGCCCAGTCGATGAAGTAGTTATGAAAGTCTACACTAGATCCTTCGTCCGGGAACGGGTTGAAAGAAACACTCGGCTTGATGTGCGGCATACGCTGAAATCATATTTTAACACATAACATATCTATGCTAAAATTAAGCTTGTGAGTAGTTGGGAGACCTCTGTGGCGCTGCGAGCCAAGGTTCGCCTGCGACGCAGGAGGCTGCGGGTTCGATTCCCGCCCTTGAACAAATATTTGTACGATCTGCAGATATTTGTTAAGATAATGTAATGTGAACATTATTTATTTATTGATTTTTAGGGTGAAATGGTACCAACAGATCCATCATAGGATCACTTTGTCGTCCGTCTGTCTGTCTGTCAAGACCCTTTTTCTCAGGAACGCGTGGAGGTATCAAGCTGAAATTCATCTCAAATACTCAGATCTACTATCCCTTGGAGCTGTGGAAAAATCAAACTTCTAAGCCAAAGCAATCAAAAATACAGCCGTTTATGTTGCAAATTTTCGACACTCGCAAGGGAATCAAAACCTACAGGGCACTTCCCAAGAACTCAGAATCTTGATATTTGGTACGAAGCAACGACTTTTAGCACAGATAAAGGAAAAATTGCGAAAAGCAAACATTTTTAATTACATCAGATTATAAAAATATTTTTAATAATTTTAAACTTGCTACCCCTTTCCTCGTGATTTCATTTAGCAATAAAAATACCACAACTTTTACTTATATACCCACAGGTTTGTACGGAACCCTCGGTGCGCGAGTCCGACTCGCAATTGGTCGGTTTTTTATCATGAAAGAAGTACTTGAAAGGACTCAGCACACCTCGCAGATAATAAGCACAGAATATAAAACTAACCCCTTCAGAAATATAATTCGCCATGGGTTTGATAGCATGCAGGTGTCGCTTCAGCTCCGTCGGGAGCTTCCGGTACAGTTGTGCGCGCAGCCTCGCATTCAGCTTCACTTGCTCCTGCAAGACAAAATAATGGTATGAGCATAATAAAACTATAATCTGGGTCTCTTCAAGGCTAGAGTGAATAGGTGCCTTCTAGACCTTTGTGCTCCAGCTTCGGCCACATCGACACTTACCAACAGGTGAAATCGCGGTCAAACAAATAAAAAATAACTAGAACTGCTACTTAGGTACTTCCCACTGTCCCACTGTACTAGGTCCCACTGTGTCCTAGATTAAGAGTTGCAAAGCATGGCTGTCGGTATCAGGCCGTTAAATTATATAACTCTCTACCTGTTGACATGAAGACAATTGACAGTCCAGGTATATTCAAAAGTAGGCTAAAAAAGCTTTTGCTGGAAGGGTGATTTTATTCTCATTCTAACTAATATTCATTCTGATAACACCTGACATTATATTTTAGTTATTATTTACTGAATGGGAACCTAACACATTTTGACATAATTATTTGATTTAAAATAAAATAATATTCCTGTTAGATTCATTTTGCTATTTATTGTATAATTTCTTACTGTTTTTGTAATTATTTGTTATTTTATTACGTATTATAGTTTCTAAAACAATTGTTAATGAATAAATGAATTATGAATTATTATTATGTTATTTCTTAAATTATTAAGTACTTCTCTTTGTACGTGTCCCGAATCCCAATGCAGCCGGGCTAAATACCTACTTATACAAAACTATTAAAAAGTCGGGTTTTTTGTATTTTCAATAATTATACTTGTCGTGCCTGCCGATATTCCACGATGGTGCAACCCTTTGTAAAAAGAGGTCCATTGAGGCTCTGCCTACCCCCTTTCGGGGAAAAGGCGTGTCTATGTATGTATGTCGTGCCTGCCGTTGGTGTGTTCGCCCTAAGAATAGACCCTTCCGTCTCCTCCCGTGGATGTCGTAAAAGCCAACTAAGCGGGACTGTTAGTAAGATTCGTTGGTATAAGATTTGTCCTAGCTGCTAGCAGCCAGCTTATTAATATTGTGTTATTACTGAAGTAAAGCAGAGTCAGTCGTGGGAAGCAATGGCGGCGATGAGCTCACCCCTTGCCAAGTCTATATTCCCACGATGGTGCAACCCACAGTGAACAGAGGCCCATTGAGGCTCTGCCTACCCTTTCGAGGAAAAAAGCGTGTGTCTATGTATGTATGTATGTACTTGTTAATTTATAGGGTAACAATCCGTTTTTTTGGTATGCTAAATAGTAGTTTACTAACGTTTGTTAGGGTAAGTACAAAGCGCTTACATACCTACATTTGGCACGTGTACAAATGTCATCTGTTTATATGTAGAAGACCTCTGTGGTATCTTAATAAATAAAAAACTTGTATGCAGTGGCCGGGGTGTGCTATTACTAGTAATAGTAGACTGTTGAAACATAAACATTCGTTTAGGCTGCGTCTTCAGTAGGCAAACTGTTCGCCGCCGACTGAGTGAGCGGCGCATCGGTTTAGTACGCCCTTCCATATGTTTGAAATGGAGTGTTCACAGTTTGCTAGTTTTGCGCTCACTCTACGCAGTTAGCAGTGCGCGCCTACTGTCTCAGTGCGGCTCGCTCAGTCGGCGGCGAAACAGTTTTCCGTAGTGAGGTAAAAATCGAACCACATTTCAAGTCACTGTGTGTACGTGCCTATAGAGCTATCTGTACCTGAATGGTGGGAGATTGGTTGTACTCCTCAATAAGCTCCGCGACGGTATCCATAAACCACTTCCATACTTTGGGCTCGCGCCAGCTCGGGACGATCATCCAGGCGTACAAAGCCATCAGCTCTGCCAGTTCTTTGCTCTCACTGCAATATAAAGTATAAAAACAAAAACTTTCTAATAACTCTACGACGGACTTAGCATTCCAAATACTATGAATGCCAATAAGTTTTTTGTGAAAAATATATTTTTTAATACAAGCTATTATAAAATTAGTGATCGTGACCGTGTGCTGAACAAAATGAGCCTAAACACGGCCAGTCTACTATTATCCATCGAGGAGTTCCGTTCTCCACCTTCAGATCAGCTCGCTGTCACCATCATATTGTACTGTCATTGGAACTTGACAGGTATGCAAAATTTCAGATCAATCGGTTGAGGATAACTGCTTTAAAATTCAGTTGCAAGATTCCACCCGGACAAACATATTCCACCCGGACAAACATTGCACAAGTTAATATATAGAAAGCTTGTGAAATATGGCAGCTTTAAAAATTCTAAAGATGAAAAATTTGTTTAATACACTGCCGGTTCAAGTTAATTATATATATTAAACTAAAGGTGGTTGCTTTTTCATACAAACGTATTAGCACAAATATTTATTATTTATTTATTTATTAAGAAACATGTACAACACCATAACAGAAATCCAAAGCGATGTTGCATGCACACAATTATATAAAAACAACCAAGCTTAGAATAAGTAGGTAATACCTACCGAGGATAGACATACAATAATAACTAACACTAACTACTTGCACTAAATATTCTCTAAAACAAGCTGCGCCATTTCCATGAGTTTCGGCAAGCTATGATAAAAAATGTCAACATTGTTCTCTGAGAGAACATTAACTAAACGGATGGCGTGTGACATAGGGGCAAATTTGAGCAAGTTAGTTCTAGATGTTGGCTGACTGAGCATAGCGGGGCGGCGGCGCCAACATGGCAATATGGGCGAACAGGGTATAATTTTACACTGAAATGACTGTTGTTGGCTTTTATATTGGTTATTATTTGCGGCAAATCATATTTGGTTGAAGAAAACAGTGGACTAAAAGCGAAACTATCATCGAAATTACTTGTATGGACTAAAATTTCGATGTTATTTTCACTACTAATCCACTGTTTTCTTCAACCAAATATGATTTGCCGCAAATAACGACCGTTATAAAAGCCAACAGTCATTTTAGTGGAAAATTATACTCTCAACAATCACACTGTTCGCCCATATTTTTGCAAATACGTTAGTATGAAAAAGCAACCATTTTAACCAGATCTTAAAAGACTTACAAGATATTCTTAGGCTGGATAAATATTTCGTGTTTCTTGATCTCGTCGGGGATGCGCATTTTTGTGAACTCCATCATCATGGCGGCCACGGGCGGGAAGTACTTGATAGCTTTCGTCAAAACTCGACTCGCTGACTCTATTCCATCTGCAATCAAGTTATTCGTATCATAACAAGCTTTTATTGGTCGAGTGAGAGACACGAGCGGTGTCCTTGCAACAACTGGCAAAATTTGCTTTTGTCTGTACAGATGTATGTATGTTGGTACTAAATAAATAAATAAATAATGCTGGACAGTTCACACAACATTATCAAGCCCCAAGCAAAGCAGAGCTTGTGTTATGGGTACTAGATAACTGATATACTTAATAGAATACATTACATAGATAGATATGTTTTATTATGCATAGAAAATACCCAGAACACCCTGAACAAATATCTGCAGATCGTACAAATATTTGTTTTGGGAATCGAACCCGCAAAATCCTGCGTCGCAGGCGAACCTTCGCCCGCCGCGCCACAGAGGTTGTCACAGTACTGGTGTACTGGTCGTATTTTTCAACTAACCTTAACGAAACTTGATATAAATGCTCTAAAATTTATATAGTTATTTTTTGTCGTTGGCGTTGTTTGATTTACAAAAAAGTTTACAGATTTATTTTATTTTATTTATTTTGGTAAACCAACAGCGATTTATACAATATATTTATGTTTCACATTTACAAAATTATGGCCAAAAAAGGTCTACACAGCTTAAAATTAACAAAAGATTCGACTTAGTACGATATATCAAACAAAACTTACTAGTTGCTACAAACAGATTTATCACGATGATAAAAGTGTGTGGGTGCATGAGTATGTATGTGTATGTGTGTATGTCTCTATGTGTATGTTCGTGGGTGTGTGGATGTATGTGTGGGTGTGGGTGCAGTGTGGAGTGTTACAAATGTAGGTATGTGTAAGTATAGTAGAGTATAGTTTTGGGTCTTGTTTTTAGACTTTTTTGTTTTATTCTTGTGATGTTATTATCTATGCGTTTGTAACGAACCACCCTTATTGGTTTCATTAATATCTCACAAATGCTCAAATAAAATTATTATATATTTTTATCAAATAAATCGAGCGATACTTGAATAATGAGGTCGAAAACAATAGAGGGTTTGTTCTGTCGTTTTTCAGAGAGTTGGTCTGTGTGAATGATAAACAAACGTTTTTCAGAATATTTTGAAGGAGCACACAAATTCCTGTTTAGGAATCGTATGAATAAGGTTCAAAATTAAGCGGAATGTTTTATATAAATAACGCATAATTCCCTCGCAACCCGCTCCCCTCTGACCTAAATAAAACTACTGTTTCGTTTTACAAAAAAAACCCCTTCACCTCTTGGATGGCGACTTTAAATAGTGAAGTAACGGCCAAAAGCAGGATCAGTCCTGGGCGTTTTCAGTATAAGCAACACGTTGTACAGTAGCTCGGGGGTAAAATATTAAATTGTGTTAATTAATTACGAAGTGATTTTAAAGTTCGATTAAAAGTTAGAAATTTATACTTTGAAATATTAGGATTGATTCTAGAAAGTAGAATAGTCCATAATAAGTGAAATTAAATATAATTTAGTGAAAGTTTAAATTTTGTGAAATATAAAATTAATCTGAAAAGCCGCCCAAAATAAGAGAAATTAACTAGTTTCTTTTTGGTGATGTTTTTCAAGTGTTCTTAAATATTCAAAGTCAATGTTATGTTTAGCTAGTGAAAAAGTGAACGTTCTTCGAAGGAAGATATTTGTTAGACTGTCGTAGTCTATAGAATATCTTCTATTTTAATGTTTTCAGGTTCCGATTCTCACTGGTCAGGACACCTTTCACCCTCGAAAGAGTGACTATTGAGCCCGATAGTCAAGTGAGTCTTATCCATCCTATAAACCTTATTCCTGACCTCTACGCTCCGTCTGTCGTTTTAGGTTACACAGCGACAGATTTCCTATCCTTAATAGTTCAATCTAGGTATTCTGGCATTTGCACATCGCCAGAAGACACACACAATTAACTTGCACATTTAAAATAATATGAGATCGTCTTCTCGAAGTTTTGATACACACACACCCAATTTAGCCAGGTAATCAGGCACACTTATGTAGGCATTGTATTAGTGCGTATGTAGACCAATCTTACAAATTGGCATTTTCTAAAATTAAACCGGTGATTTAATTTAGTTTACTATTATTCTTCCATAAAGGAACGGGCAAAATATTTATCAAACGTATTAAAATACTAGATAAAAAAGAGAATCTTGTAATTGAGAATTATCATTCGCGGAAGGAAAAATTCATTTAAATATAGTCAAGAGTTTTCACAATTGATTATTCCTACCTGGATAATCCAACTAGGAATTATATTTATTCTACAGAGAATTTTTAGAATTATTCGTAAGTAGGAGTATGAATCAAGTAGGGATTTTTCTAGGCTTTAGGAAGCCTAGATAAATCCCAAAGTTAACCTAAGGTGAAGGATGAATGTGTTTGGTTTTGCATTATTGATTACATGTAAATTCCCTGAAATGATTGAGAATGACTAAAAGATTTACTCCCGACGGAAATAGTTTCGCGGTCCTCTAAAATCCTTTGTAATAAAGTAAAATGAATTGTATTTGCATTAGAATATCATTTGGATAAAATTCCCGGACAATATTAGGTAATCTACCTATGTCCAAGCGAGGGAGGTTTGGCCAAAAGCTATGGTAGAAAATCACCGTGGACAGCGCGGCCGGGGCTGTTCTCCAAAGTCGCTTATCTCTGGATGCAACCCTTATCAATTATGGTTCATCCTTCCAAACAGTTAAAGAAATAACTTAAAAATCCTATCTAAGAAGCAAATAATTTACACAAATAATTTCTTGTCATTTCCCTAATGGATCTATTACAAATGCAAATCTGTCACGCAAAAGTATCTTGAGATATCACAAGACAAGCGTGACTGTATTGAAGACTTGGAGTTAAAATTAATAAACTTCAGATATTGCAAAAACAGAAAGTTCGAAACATTACTAAAAACTTTAATTGCGGCTTATCCTTTTATCAAAGGAATAACAAACTATAGAGGAAATAAAATCCTGAAGTAAACTTTTAGTTAATTGTTCCGAAGTGTACAGTAGTAAAATAAAATTTAAGTAGGTATCTTTTCATTCAGAATTAGTAACAACTAATGTCGTGGATTAAGGAAAAAGGTAGGATATTTTATGTAGTTAGGATACGTTAAGACTCGACAATATTAACAAAAAAAAGAATTTGAGTTATTACAATACACAACGTAGGGATATATCTAGACGATCACATGGCCAATTTATAGTGATTTAAAGAAGTAGGTAAGATTAAAGTTATCGTAAACTTCACTGAGTAAAGTAGGAAGTCGTTGAGTGCGCGCGGTATATTAGGTAAATATAGGTTAAAGTAGGCTAAAGAATAGGGGGGGCGGTACACGTTGAAATACAATTTATACATATGAGCGATGCAGTTTTTTAAATGTTTAAGGGGGGAAGTTTGCTGCGGCGCCATTTGGGTAGTTTTCTTGGATCGTTACCAAACAGTGGTCACAAAATTAATTAAAAATCTCTTTAGTTCTCTACGATTTACGGTTAGGCTGATATTGATAGTCAGTCAGTGAGCCTGTGAGTCAGTGAGTTATTTAGTCGGTGAGTTAGCCAGTCAGTGAGTTAGTCAGTGCGTTAATTAGTCAGTGAGTTGGTCAGTCTGTGAGTTAGTCAGTCAGTGAGTCAGTTAACCACGCAAAGATGTTATATAAGTATTGATTAGGGCTAACATTTAGCGTTCTCAACCGCGGCTTGCTTACTACATGGAACCTTGAACTACTTATCAGTTACTTATCAGTTATCACAAAGGGATACTCACCATAATCCTTGTTTTTACGAGCCAACTGGAACATGGCGAGCGCTCGCGAGTATCTCATGTGAAAAAGACTATTCGCTTGCCGCGTCTCTCTCCAGTACTCTATTAAGTCGAGCAGCCACTGGTATTCGCGCGCCCTGATGGCCAGGGTGTCGATGATGAATATCACCGCCAACGGATCGGAAGGGTCCAGATTCAGCAGCAGCTTGCCTAGCTCCAAGGCGGTGCGGTAGCAAGCTGTATTCGACAGCACATGCATATACTTGAGTACAGCGATGTGGAAAGGACGGTTCTCGACGAATTTGTACTCGAGACGAGTTTTTCCCTGAAATTAAACAATGCCACAGAATAATTAATAGTGCAAGTACAGGCTCACTTCGCAAATACATCTTTCAATCGACTCTTGATACGACGCAATAAATTGTTCTTCAGCTTGCACAGCGCTTCGTGTCTAAAATAATATACCTACTATTGTCTCTCTCTTTCTATTGTGTAATTCTTATGCCTTCTGAAGCGTCAAGTGTCGTTAGGGTTGAATTTTTTGGCGAATAATTAATGTGAATATTTATATACACACCTAGCCATGCGCATTTTTTTCCCCGAAAGGGTAGGCATAGCCTCAACGGGCCAACAATAATTGGTAATAAAGGTTCTTGAGTGACGACCACGAAGTAAAGGCCTTGTAATCGTCACAGGAAGTCGGTGGATGGAGGCGGCTGAAGATCGTTACTCTTGACAACGTCTACAGGTCCCCCAAACCAACCAGCCGGCCTAGCCAAACGCCATTCGCTACGAAGCGATTCCATTTCTACAGTCGTATTACAATACAATAGACCACGTGACATTTCGATAGCTTAAGTCAATCTCAATACAATGTTGGCTTTTCTACTAGCGACATCGCTATTAGAATGTTACTTTGCCTACGGCCTCAGGTCCCTTTAGTAATGGTAAAATGTACTTACGTCGACAAAATTAAACGTGTGCTCTCCAACACTTTGCATAAAGTAGATGGCTTGTTCCAAGGCCTGATTTGCCCCAATATGCTCTTCTATGTAGTATAGAAATTCGCAGTTCTACAACAAAATAAATGATTCAAAATTAGCATTAATTATTATAAACTCAACGGATTAAGGAAATTACTGCTCAATTCAAGCAAGGATCCATCAATCCAGACGTGCGTATTAACGCGAACGGTTCTGGGTTTATTAAGGTAATCGCGTTCAATGTTAGTGCGATTGGGCACAGTTTGAATGACGGAACAAGCATAGATGGCCCCACCTGATGTTAAGCGGTAATCTCTGCCTTTAACAATGCATTATCTCATAGGTCACGTCCACCTAGGACACACCCTATGTGGCATTGCACTGCACCCGCCACCCTGAGACATAAGGATGAAAAGTCTCATGTGCCTGTAATTTCACCGGCACCACCGGAACACAGCAATGCGAGCACTACTACTTTGAGGGAGAAATAGGTATGGAGGTAGAACTTCCTCGGACGAACTCCTTCACAAAAAAGCTCTACAACTACTAAAAATCACACGCTATATTTTTAAATGAGTATCCTGCTTTATACTCAAGGCAGGCCATGCCGTAGTGGTACTACTTACATACATAGACACACGACTTTTTCCGCAAAGGGCTGAACCGATTCCAGTGAAATTTGGTATACAGATAGATTATGACCTGGATTGAGCTATATGCTAGTCCATATCCCGGTAAAACGCGAGCTAAGTCGTGGGCGGACACTAGTAGATTTATAAGTCACGAAGCAATGGTACGCTATGCCATTTAAGAGGCTGTCAAGAGTCCATTAGGCTTCTCTTAAACGCATTTTTAGCAAAACATAAACAGTATATGAGAAAAAAATATATGTTTATCTTTAACATATTTCCAAGGGCATAATAGAGCCCAAAACAAGTTATCAAGAAATTTTATCGATAAAAAAAATAGTGAATCTGCAATGCTCTTATAACATAAATAATATCTATTACCTATTAATGATGATTATACATTGATAACATTAATAAGAAAAACAAATAATATTATAATACATACAAACACATTGACGACCCCTGTGGCGCGGCTGGCGATGGTACGCCTGCGACGCAGGAGGTTGCGGGTTCGATTCCCGCCTCGGAACAAATATTTGTTCGTTCTGCAGATATTTGCTCAGGGTGTTCTGGGTGTTTTCAATGTATAATAAAAAATATCTATCTATGTAATGTATTATATTAAGTATATCAGTTATCTAGTACCCATAACACAAGCTCTGACTTAGCTTGCGGCTAGATAATGTTGTGTGAACTTGTCCAGCATTATTTATTTATTTATTTATTATACACACATAGACAAACGTCTTTTTCTCCCAAAGGGTAGGCAGAACCTCAAATGGGCCTCTGTTCACCGTGCTATATCATAATAGAGGGTATATTATATTTATATTGACGATTACGCATTAAATATTTGTTCAAATACTGGTTTTCGTGATTTTCGTTCACTTTTCGTTGCGCGAGCGCTGTTCTGTCACTTTCTAACGAACTTTACTGAGTTAGATAGTGACTGAAATTAGCCGTTGTCTGCCTCTTAACCATTTAAGTGGAATGATTTCAATCAACGACCACTGTGGCGCGGCGGTCGAGTAGCCGCTTAGATGCGAGAGGTTGCAGGTTGGATTCCCGCTGCGAGATGTTTTTTCCGTATCTGTGTGTCGTGGTACCATATGATACTCGTAGTTCCACGACACAGTAGATTCTAGAGTGTGTAGTAACTCTGTTACTATCGGTTTCAATCGATTTCAATGCTGTTTCTATTTGAAATAACGTTCTTACGATTACCTAATTTATGCAGTCTAGTTGCAATCGAGCTTTGTAGGTAAACGGCGTAAATTGGATTAAAAGGTTATTTATTTGGGAGTATAAAAACATATTCACAAAAACAATGGGAAAAGATGATGTCGGCAGAAGTATAAACACTGTGTCGCAGACACCAACTCCTATAAAAAATCCCAACAACATTGAAACAAATTGAAACTGATAACAACAGAGTTACTAGTAGCAGGAATATGTATGTAACTAGTAGCAGGACTATGTATGTGACTAGTAGCAGGACTATGTATGTGACTAGTAGCAGGACTATGTATGTGACTAGTAGCAGGAGTATGTATGTGACTAGTAGCAGGACTATGTATGTGACAAGTAGCAGGACTAAATATGTGACTAGTAGCAGGACTAAATATGTGACTAGTAGCAGGACTATGTATGTGACTAGTAGCAGGACTATGTATGTGACTAGTAGCAGGACTATGTATGTGACTAGTAGCAGGACAATGTATGTGACTAGTAGCAGGACTATGTATGTGACTAGTAGCAGGACTATGTATGTGACAAGTAGCAGGACTAAATATGTGACTAGTAGCAGGACTAAATATGTGACTAGTAGCAGGACTATGTATGTGACTAGTAGCAGGACTATATATGTAACTAGTAGCAGGGCTATGTATGTGACTAGTAGCAGGACTATGTATGTGACAGGGTAGCAGGACTATGTATGTGACTAGTAGCAGGACTATATATGTGACCAGTAGCAGGACTATATATGTGACTAGCAGGACTATATATGTGACTAGTAGCAGGACTATGTATGTGACTAGTAGCAGGACTATGTATGTGACTAGTAGCAGGACTATGTATGTGACTAGTAGCAGTACTATGTATGTGACTAGTAGCAGGACTATGTATGTGACTAGTAGCAGGACTATGTATGTGACTAGTAGCAGGACTATATATGTGACCAGTAGCAGGACTATATATGTGACTAGCAGGACTATATATGTGACTAGTAGCAGGACTATGTATGTGACTAGTAGCAGGACTATGTATGTGACTAGTAGCAGGACTATGTATGTGACTAGTAGCAGTACTATGTATGTGACTAGTCGCAGGACTATGTATGTGACTAGTAGCAGGACTATGTATGTGACTAGTAGCAGGAGTATGTATGTGACTAGTAGCAGGAGTATGTATGTGACTAGTAGCAGGAGTATGTATGTGACTGTTGGGTGTTATGTATGTTAAATTACCTCCAAGAGAGCCTCAACGCAGACTTCAGAATACAAGTTGTTATCCCGCCTGACTTCGCCGACTAGGACCTGTTTAAGATGTTGTACCAGCGAGTGACAACGCGCCGTATAGGCTTGAGAATGTTCGAATTTGAAGTACTTTATGTCACCCTCGACCCTAAAACGGCTCATTGTCAAACCTGAAAGATACGAGCGAAATTAGCCTTACATGATATTTGTGAAAACTATTCTTGTCCTATGATTACCATTTTTTTTTTATGTAACTAGCTTTTCGATTTTAGCCCTCTGCAGGCGTAGGTTCGCCTCCGACGCAGGGGGTTGCGGGTTCGATTCCCGCCTCCGAACAAATATTTGTACGATCTGTAGATATTTGTTCAGGGTGTTCTGGGTATTTTCTATGTATAATAAGAATATCTATCTATGAATTGTATTGTTTTAAGTATATCAGTTGTCTAGTACCCATAACACAAGCTCTGCTTAGCTTAGGGGTAGTTAATATTGTGTGAACTGACCAGCATTATTTATGTATTTATTTTAGTTACCTCATTTCTCCGTCATTTATGAAACAATTTGTTTTTTTTAAATCTGTCACGATATTCTTCCAGAATGGTCCCAGATATTTGACATACCTGTCAAGTTCCGATGACAATACAATATGATGGTGACAGCGAGCTGATCTGATGATGGAGACGGAAGGTGGACAACGGAACTCCTCGATGGATAATAGTAGACTGGCCGTGTTTAGGCTCATTGTGATCAGCACACGGTTACGATCACTTATATTATAAAATCTTGTATTGGGGATAAATTACAAGTATCGAAGTCGTTTTTTTTTTCTAAAATAATTACTTATGTAACCTAGCTGTTCGTTTTTTTAAGCGAATCATCATTATCATCAGCAGCCTTTAGATGTCCACTGCTGGACGAGACCTTCCCAATAGAAAGCAATGGGGGGATTTACTATAATCACCACGCTTGGCAGGTGAACTGGTGCTCGCAGTATTGTGTTGAGTACTCCAGTTAATTCTGCGGTCCATGCCCTATCGAATGCCCTTAGTCGGCGTTTAAAATATTACGCCATAATTACGTGTCCATTCATCCATTTCCTCACTCAACCCATTTTCTTGCCGACTTTATTTGTGTATCCAGAATACAAAATTTAAGGACAGTCTCTTAGAAAAGTTTTCCTGTAGCTACAACAGTTAAAGAAACTGTGCTTACTACTCCGTCTCAAAAATCCACCCTGTGTAGCTGTATAAAGTGGGTATAGATAGGACGATAATTATAACTAAAAACAAACCTTTTACTTTGAATGGATGAACGGTAGGAGACAATCCAATCTCATGTCTCACTCTGCGAGGGTCGTTTCGGACTTTCCTGAAAGAACAATAACAGGAGTGCTTAAAAGTCTATACTACACACATTGCCTAGTATGATCCTCTGTTATATCATAAATATAATAATACAAAAACTCGATTACATAATATTTTCTTCTAACTAGCAAAACGAGAAGTTGCCAACAAATTGTACATACATACATAGACACGCGCGTTTTCCCCGACGGGGTAGGCAAAGCCGCAGTGGGCCTCTTTTCACAGTGAGTTGTATCGTGGAATATAGACGTGACAAGTGGTGATCTCATTGCTGCCATTGCTTCCCACGCCTGACTCGATTAACGCTTTCTTCCAGTAATAACACATTCCATAATAAGATAGCAGCCAGGACAAATCTTATACCAACGAATCTTATCAACAAGTCCGGGTAATCTCTTAGTCGGCTTTTACGACATCCACGGGAGGAAACGGAGAGGTCTATTCATAGGCTGGTCACACCACAGTAACAGTAAGCAGATATACTACAAACTTAGCTATGAACTATGCTCCCAGTTTCACCGAAATCAAGAGATCCGGAGAAGAACCAAGATCACTGACACAGCTCTCAGAATTTGTTGAAGTGGCAATGGGCAGGCCATATAGCTCGCAGAACCGACAACCGTTGGGAACAAAGGTTCTCGAGAGTCAACCACGAATCCCAACCTGACGTTGCAGTGTGTGACTCGATGGAGCGACGACATTTTAAATGTCGTAGTAAGTCTGTAGATGGAGGCAGCTCAAGACCACCGTGGCATTCTATGGGGTGGCCTATGTCGAGCAGTGAATTTCTACAGGCGGAAGATGATCAACATATTTTAATATTTTTTTCCTAATTTGTACAAAAATCTGCTAATTTTGAGAAACCTACTCTGCTTAGACTAATTGAATTGTTCATTGACACCTTTCTGATAGAAAAAGAAAAGAAAGAAAATACATTTATTCACCAAAAACAAGCCAGTTAAACAAAATTATTACATACAAAATACAATTTTAGAAAAGTATAAATGAGAAAATACAAAAATGATAAAATAAAACAGTTTGTTTGGTGAAAAGGCAACGACCCAGCTTTTTGTGATAGCTGATGAAGCAGTAAGTACTTTTGAATAATATTCTAAAATTGAGTTTCTAAAGTAGATTTGGTTATGATTGAGTCTCATTTCAGTCAAATGGAATTTTGAGCATAATTTTTTTGGGAAAAATATATTTTTCAATATAAGCTTTTATATCAGTGATCGGACCCATGTGCTGATCAAAATGAGCCTAAACACGGCCAGACTACACGATCGAGGAGTTCTGTTGTCCACCTTCCGTCTCCACCATCAGATCAGCTCGCTGTCACCATAATATTGTATTGTCACCGAAACTTGACGGTTGTGCAAAATTTCAGCTCAATCAGTCGAGGTTCAAATTTCAGTTTCAAGATTTATCACAGTAAAGTTAAATAAAAACTTAATAGGATAAGGAAAAGCTTAATTTTACTTCGAGCACAACTCCTCGATGACGATTTCAGTGGCGCGGCGGGCGAATAGTCGGCTAGTTGCGGAGTCGAATCCCGCCGCGGGACAAATAACATAACACCCAACAGTCTCAAACATAGTCCTGATCCCACACTAGGATTCCCTGTGTTGTGGGAATCAGAAGCTACGAGTACCATGGTACCACCCAGACCCGACACAAATATTTGCAGACCATACAAACATTTGTCCCGCAGCGGGAATCGAACCCGCAACCTTTCGCATCTCAGCCGGCTACTCGCCCGATGCACTACAGAGGTCGTCAAATGTTTGTATGATCTGCAAAATATGTTCCGTGTTGTGGTGGCTTGGTACTCGTAGTTCCTGATACGCACGACACAGGGGATCTTAATGTGGGATCAGGGGATATATGTAACTGTTGGATGTTATGTTAGGTATGATAAATAATTACTTGCGTTTCTCCTCTAGACCGCCCTCCCTGGCGAGCTCATAGTTGACGTCGATGTGGTTGTAATTGACTAATAAGATTGTCTTCTCCAGTTGAGCCATCTTGTCAACAGTGGAGTCTTCGGCCTTCTCTGGAGGAGAACCGAGCATGCGGTTCACTTCTTTAAGGGACCACTCCACTTCGTCCAACTAAAATTAAACAAACAAATCAGTAAGCTGTACCACATAAGTGTGGCGTAGCGTGCCCTGTCGGGGCCCCGTATAAAAATTTTTTTGGAGGCCCTTATATGGAGGTGAAGATTTTTCACAAAAGAAAAAAAATATTGTGAGAAGTAATATTTATTTATCACATAATTTACCCATTTTACAAATAAAAATCGAATTTTAAATATTAACTCTCCTTGCCTTTTTATCGGCAAACTGATTTATTAAATCATTTATGGCTGATGATGATTTTAGTTTTTCTAAAGTTTCTGCCTCTATGGACAATAGTGAGATGTCTGACAGCCGTTCTTGTCCCATCGAAGTTCTTAAGTAATTTTTTATTAGTTTTAATTTTGAAAAACTTCTTTCTGCCGTTGCGGTTGTAACTGGAAGGGTCAAGAATAAAAAGCATGCTGTGATTACCTCGGGAAAACTGGATGCAAGACTATTGAATTTTACTAGCAATAATTCAATGAGTTCTTTAATGGAATAATTTTTTTAATTTCAGAATTTAAGCATGTTTTTAGAGCGTTTAATTGGTCACAAAGATTAAGTGAGATGTCTTTACTGTATTTAGCAGACAGTTTTCCGGAAGCGTTTAATATCTCTTCGCTTGAAGAAGATAGGAGTTTCTCCGGTTGTAATATTTCGAATATACTACTCAGGTTGCAAAGGCTCTGAAATCTTTCTTTAGTTTGAGAAATTAATATATCTAAACAGCAATAGTATACATTGACTTTGAAATAGGATTCCGGGTCGGAAATTCTCTCATCTTGTGATAACTCATCAAAAAAACGCTTCGTTATCATTCGCCTACTGTTTTTAAAAACAGTTGTTACCCCCCACTTTTTTGCTTAAGGCGGGAAAAAAAGGAATTGCTTTATAGAATTTTGTCATTTGTAAAATAAAATAAATTAGAAAGTTTTTATTCTTTTTCCTTACACACTTTGGGGGCCCCCGTGGCCCGGGGGCCCCGTATAATTGATACGGCAAATACGGCGGTAGCTACGCCCCTGCACATAACATAACAAACCTAGGTTTTTAACCGTTTTTTAAAAAGGAAGTTTCTCGAAACGCGTGTATTTATTTATGTTTGTTATCGCTAACTCCGTCATTTAAACCAATTTGGAAAGTATTTTTTTTATTTGAAAGGTTATATTCCGGATTGTTCCCATTTTTGTCAAAATCTAGCTCTGATAATGGGATTTATGAGGAATTTAGGGAACTCCTCAAATATTATAGGTGCACGCCATTTTTTTTATTTTTGATATCGCCACCCGTGAATTACTTATCATTGTGGAGTTCCGGTGGCTATTCGTGGTCTTCTTCATCAGTTCCAACACACCCTATTTATCTTGGCTCGGTAACGGTTGATCGACCTGGTTGTTTTTGCTATTGACTTTTCATATAGCCCTCTAACATATGACCTAGGTTTCACATCTGGCGAAAAGAAAAAAACAAAACATGCCAGTAGGCATTGGCTTTTACAGAAATATACAAAATATTGTATTTACAAATAGTAAATATAACACAAATATATTAGTGCCGCGTCCGTGACGTTAATGCGAGCACTAGGCCATGTCCAGCAGTGGACATCAATCGGCTAATGATGATGATGATTATACATAAAAGTACTGAAAAACAAGGACATACCTCATCTGCTTTCTCATTCTTCTTCACATTTTTACGCTTCTTTTTCTTATTATTTTTGGTGTTTGAGGAGGTCTTTTTCTTGGCGCCATATTTGTCTTCATCTGGCACGTCAAGTTCGTCCTGGTGACCGCTCTGCACGGAGAGCTCACATTCTGAGCTTGAGCTCACTTCCAGCTGTTTAAATTATTACAAATACAATTTTGTTAAGAATAACTGTATTATGTTACTCTTTTTGTTTTGGACCATCCATGAATTGGATTATCTATGTATTGAACAAATATTATGGCAACTTTTGCGAATTTACTGATAAATAGGAAATGCATACATAGAATAAAAATACAATTTAAATAATGATTTAATGCTTATTTATTACATTTTCTTAATCAAGGACTCATAGTTATTATATAGTTAACTACATAACACCTAATAGTCACATACACAGTCCAATCCCACACTAGGATCCCGAACTTCGAGTACTATTAAAGTTAACCCCAATAGAATGCCTCAACGATCCTGAGTCGTATCCATCCATCGAGTTCCTGCTACTTTTAAAACGTTGTTGGTCCATAAAGAAGGGGGGCGTGCCTAGACTGCTTAGTCGTCCGGTTTGTGGTCGCCACTCGAGAACCTTTATTTACAAAGGGTTGTCAGTTCTGCTGGATATGGCCTGCCACTTGTTAACTCTGAACTAAAGCTATGGCCAAACCAACGCGTTCAGCCCGCGTCCTCAGTGGCGTGCACACCACCGCGGACGCGGGCTGATGCTCCAGATCTATTTTCCTCAGAAGTAAATGGCCAATTTTAATTTTGTTCAAAAAAAATGAATTGTGCCAGTTTCTCACCCCATCAAAAGCCAGGTTCGTGTGCACAACATAAGGTGAAAATGTCGCGGCTGGCTCCTCATTCACTTTTTCTTCTTCTTCTTCTTCTTCTGTTTTTAATTCTCTTTGGCGCTGCTCCCTCTCCGCCATGAGCCTGCGGATTTGGCGGCTCGACATCTTCGCGTACCTACAAATGAAGAATAATTTATACTTCTGCGCAATGCTACTCACACTCACCCTGCACATTCTGTAGACTTTCTATCAGGTGCGCACTTGCATACATTTTCATACTGATTAAGTACCCGAATGAACTAACGGCCGATAGAAAGTCTGCAGTATGCGCAGGGTCTTAATGAAGGTAAACCTCGCAAGAAAACCAGCAAATCCATAATAATAATTTAAAAACATGCCATTAAATCCTTTCACCTTCGATCCCCAGGAACACCATTTCTGAAGGAGCCATTAACCACAATTGGTTATTAATTCAATGATACTCGAAGTCAGTCCATATAACATTTACACTGAGAAGAGGAGATTGTTCCCCGGACATCCTAGGAACCCACCCGCTACCACATAGTGACACCGTAAAGTACCTAGGCATGCACCTGGACCGCCGCCTGACATGGAAGAAACACCTTCAAACAAAAAGGGATCAACTAGGCTTAAAATACAGAGGACTCTACTGGCTCCTTGGGAGAAACTCAAAACTGTCAGTTGATAACAAGCTACTCATCTACACAGCTGTCCTGAAGCCAGTCTGGACATATGGCATCCAACTGTGGGGATCAGCTTGCACCTCCAATATAAATTTAATACAGCGCTTCCAAAATGGCCTGCTTAATATTTTTATTTTTTCTCCAATGCACCCTGGTTCATAAGAAACAATGAGTTGCATGAAATACTTAAAGTCAACACGGTATCTGAAGAAATAAAAACTAGTTCTCAAGCCTACCAGGAAAAATTGAGAAACCATCCCAATCAACTGGCACAGCGACTCACTAAGCCCTTATATAAAAAGTGTCTGAAAAGAAAAGACGTCTTACTACAAAATAACTGAATAGCAGATAGATAACACATCATGGAACCCATCAGAAAATGATGCACAGAAATTGAGAAAAGATCGCTGGACCACTTCTCTTACAAGCCCGTCTATCCACACCAAACCTGATCATAGACTGAAGACAGACCTCAGATAAAAACAGAAAAAAAAAAAACAATGATACATTTACAGCCCTTTTTTCTAAGGTCCAAATTCACGAACAAATAAATTGGTGGTACCCGTAACCAATAGTCAAAGTGACAGATAACATATGGAAACATTTGTCAAAAAGAGTTGTTTAAGCCAAACAGCTGTTTAAACGTCCGTTAATGTGTTGGTGAACAGTGGCCTAAGGCTCAATTCACAAAAATATGGCAGCTGCCGGCAGCGCCCACGAGACTTTCAAGCCCCTCAAACGATACTACGTATTTCAGCACTAAATATAAAGTTTAAAATGCTGTATGTCTAAAATTACTTACCGCTGCGCTGCCGGGTGCTAACACTTTGGTATGAATTGAGCCTTCCTGTTTGCAAATCTTGTATGATAAGGGAAGTGTAGGTACAAACCGTTGTAGACATAATCTAGACTTGTATTTTGTCAGTTTCCCATTCAATTCTATAGAGTCAAACAAGCACCAGATTTACACCACTATTCTTAGTTGTTCCTACAACTTTCCTCAACTCGAATCAACCTCACTCAGTAATAACACGTCTTTTACTAACCAACAAACTGTGTGAACGGTTAGTATATTTTTTCTTAAACTTCTAAATACTCATAGTTCTGCATATAGTAGGCTTCGCAAGCACAAACTAATATAAAACTTTCCATAATGTTGAAAATTCATACCGGATAGTATTAGCCCCAAGCCCCACTATTTAACATTAAGAAGGAATATTTTTCGGGATAAAATGAATCCTACAGCTCAAAACAGCTCATAATCAATGACCAAATTTAATTGAAATCGGTTCAGCCATTTCAGCCTGATTAGATAACAACCAGCCAAACTTTCACATTTATAATATTATTAGGATTCAGCTATGCTTAGCTCTGACTCCTTGATCAATTTAACTCATCTCTGAGAGCTTCGAGCAATGTAGCCTCTGTTCAGTGTTGCTCTATGGCTGAGATCGATCTTGAGTACAAGACATCACTTTAAATGAGAATTTTTGAAATTGGAACATACTCGAGGTCACTCTGCATTGAGGTTATTTTGCTTGCTATATTATATAGGTTATAGGCCTGGTATCTGAAAACCTAACTGAAGTATAAATCAACACTTCATTTCATTTTATGGGTCACAAAGCATAGAAAGGTTTGGACTCAAGTCTCTATTTAGGTGCATGTCTGTATGGGTCTGAGGCATCTGCTCAGTTAGTATGAATAAACTCAACACACACGCACAAACAACCAGCACGCAAAAAGGAGAAAACTCGCGCCTGTACCGTTTCTGCCACGCTATATGTTGGCTAGACAGGCTTACGTGCTGGGAGATGTAAATCGAGCTTAAACATTGAAATTACATTAGCATTGTGATGATCAATGTATAAACAGATTAGGAAACCACTTACGTGAGGGTGTAGTAGCAAATGGCACACCAATGCACACTGTCCACGATATTAGAGCAGTCTAACTTGCGATTGAGAATTGCTTATAAAGATGCCCACCCAGACACTGTCTGCCAGTACTGAGGAGACTCACTAGATATTTAACTATTGCACTGTTACATGCTCAATGGTGCAGGACTGTACAGAGAACTTTTATTATATTCTGCAAGTAAATATCGACTAGTAATTAATTATTATTTACGGAGGAATGGAAGAGGGAAACAGAGACCACAGATAAATAAGTTGACGGTTATTGACTGTTATTGAAACATGACAGTTTTGATTTTTAATGGCTTCTTGAGAATGCATTTACAATCAAGCCATCATTATAAATACATAATCCTCTTATATTATTTTTTACTAAGTCCATTAGCACGTTCAACGTAAGACGGCACCTGTAAATACTCCATGGGAGGTGCCAATTTACTGTGAACGGGCTTTAATTGAGTTTTTTTTAATTATTTGCACCGCACCGTTACTAAGTCCATGGCCCCATGGAACTTGTATTTCTAGTTCCATGGCCCCACCCCACTCATATAGCACAGACAAACATAGCATGTAATCGTGGACTTAGAATAAAAAGGACTGAGCTCTCTAATAAATTATAATACCGAAACAAGACAATTCCATCAGGTTAAGACTCAATTTAGATTACCGTCATGGATAGAGGAAAAACGAGCCAAGAGAGATAGGTAGGATAGAGACAGTTTGTGCCTTTCTAACACTTGAAATTATAGCTTTATGATAGCAAGGGTGACCATGACCTTTGTATCGGTAAATACTAAGAGGTCATCGATACTACAAATCTAAAAGTTGGCCGTCACGGGACTCCCGGCCGACGAGAAACATCACGGCATGGCTGCGTCACGTCACGCCGTTTGCCAACTCTGAACACTCGGTAAGTAATCAGTAACAAGGTTCGATATTAGAAAAAAAATACGTGTTTCCTACAAACGCAAGCCCAGTCCCGAGTCATCTAACTATGGGAGGTCAACATTTTATTTTACGAAATGAACAAACTGTGTTATTGATTGGTGATACTGATCACTTACCAAGCCTTCAGTATGAATCTAGCTGCATAAATAACTGTGATAAAATAATTTAGTTTGTTCCACTCTACGTTCATAAGTGTCTATGGAAAAAGTCTCCTGAGGGCTGAGTCGCAGTTTTGCACACGATGACACCAATCGTCCGTCGTACTTACACTACGCTTACACCATACACCGGTGTGTGTGGGACATAAGTGAGTCTTAGTGGTTCAACACCGTCGTATACCACCCATCGTAGGGACACGATCGTATAACACCGGAAGACGCCAAAATTGGCTATGATATGTTGTCGAAATGAATTTAAAACTGATAAAAAGGTATTTGTCTATGGAATTTGATTGTTGAATGTGTCAGTTGTCACTGTAAAGATGTCAAAGTCAAATTGTATTTTGATTTTTGAAGTTGAAGTTGGTTTTCGCCATTATGAAGAAGAAGAAGGTGTAGTAGTCAAATTCAAGTATTTTCATTAATTTCCAAACAAAGAAAGTATTCAAAGATTTATAAGTAACAAACCTCTTCGTGCAAACATGGATGCAACTCCGCAACACTAATAAACACAATGAACGCTGGGCACGGACCACGGGCTGCATACAGTCAAGAGCTGCCCTACCGGCTGGCTTGGCTTACCTACAACAACTGATACGTCGCCTGCTCAACTTTCAAAGAATAACCCTTCGCACCATCGTGGGTTCGTGGGGACACTCATAGGACACAGTCTCAACGCCTCTTCAACATCGGAGCCACATACAGCCCACTCTGCAGAGGGTGTCTGACCGAAGAAGAATCGGCTGCCCACTTAATCCTGGAATGTGTGGAAATAGCAGCTCAACGTAAACAAATCCTCAACAACCCGAGAAGCCTGCGAAGACCCCAGTAAACTTCTGTGCTTGTGGAGTGATTGTACCTTGTGATTTCAATGAATAAAATACTTTTGACTTACTTTGGTGGTAATTTCAATGACTGAATTTTTCGTATTGGGCAGGAGCGCATAACTTTCTAGTATCACTTATGATTTCCCCCCTAGTTTAGGCCATTGGGAGAAGTGTTGTTTTTTAAGAATATTTTTGGTAAACACATTCATATAAGGCCCGAAACCAAAAATCATCTAGATAAATCTATAAAATATAAATATAGATATATATATATATAGATCTAGTAAAGTCATGGTAGCAGCGACCTAACTGACAAGTCCAAGAAATTAGATCTTGTTTATTTACACAGGGTAACAGGACAGGTAAGTTGCCTATATTATTTCACTATGATCATAATCGCAGATACCTTAAACCTTACCGACCTTACCTTACTGAGAACATTAACTTTTTTCATCCGGTTCCTGAGAATAAAAATATTTTACTAGCTCGAATACAGGTAACTTATTTCTAAGAGGTGTTACAATACAATTATAACACCTCTTTCGCTAGCTTGCTTTTAAACATAAGAACATAAATAAATAAATAATGCTGGACAGTTCACACAACATTATCTAGCCCCAAGCTAAGCAGAGCTTGTGTTATGGGTACTAGATAACTGATATACTTAATGGCAAATCCATGAATTTGGTATTTTATTATAGACCCGTATGGCATTTACATTTATTATATATATTTCTCTTATAAGTCTGCAGTTTAAGTTTGGGTAAATAAGGTATAAGTAAATGGATTTCTAGGCTCAACATTTTTTACAACTAACTTGCTATGAAGCAATCAGATAAAGTATTCTGGGTGTTGTTTCACAAGAATACACAATTCTCTTATGTACAGGTACATGCAAGCCAAGGGTAAGATAATTGTAGTCCTATATTCTCTTGATTTAGTTATGTATCTACCTATCAGCAATGAAACCACGTTTTGGACAACCAGATGTTTATTTTTATGCAAAGAATTTAGAATTTGTATGATATCTTATCCTCTACTAGTTGTATCCGTAGGGTTTGATGACTGATGTGAGGCTTACGGCCACCTTTTCTCCAGAGTCCTTCGTGATTTTCTGAAACAAGAAATACATACCTAAGTTATAAACATTGCTAAAGTAAAATTTTCTAGGAATGATTTTTGATTTTTTGATCTAACATGACTCCCAAGTACTTAGTTGAGGAGACTTTGTTAATTATGAGACAGTTACACTGGTCGTCATGTATGTTTTCATAATTATGTATCCGTATGTTGAAATCCCTTCCAGGTTGGGTTCTATTATATATTGTATAGCACATATAGTTAGTTTTTTGAGCATTAAGTACCTAAGTAGGTAATTTGTATCATCAAAGAAGAATCTTTCACCACGCTAGGTCTTCGAAACGAACCAGAGACAGGGGTAAAGAAAGAAACCACAATCTACAAGCAAAATAAGGCCTAGAGCAGAACCTAGAACTAATATTTAATCACATCTAGACATTTATTTTAATTACTATGTTAAATTACAACGGATAGTTTTTTCGTCAAGTGTACCACAAAATTGCATACGTTGTGGGATAGTAGAGGACTCGCTTCGCTCGCCCTAATGATCGGATGAAAACAGTTTTACTAACGCGTATGCCCAAACCTAGGTTGTGGGATACGTGATCACGATAAATTAACAAAAGCATTTCCCAGTTTGAACTCCTTTTACTCATTTTCAAGAAAAGAAGTGTCATGAGAGTGTCCGTCCTATTACGTGCGATTTTCCTATTCAAATCCTATTTTTCGACTGACCAAAGAATAAAAAAAAATTAAGCTAGGTATAATTTTTTCAACACGTTATTCTGTTTTCACTATATAAAGCGCTAAGTATTACTTTACCTACCATCGTTTAACATTAACAAACTTAACTCACCCAACACATAATAGTTCTGCCCCCCTATTCCCTATCTTGAAAGTCACTCAGTGACTAACGTTTGACAAGTAAAATTACCATCAATTGACAATTCTTGATAGTATTTTTTTTTTATTGATGATCATTCTTCTTGTCAAACGTTAGTCACCGAGTGACTTTCAGTTAGGGAATAGGGGGGCTGATCCCACTCTAGGATCCCCTGTGTCGTGGGATATACAGTGTGTTATTTAGGCCTGTTTAAAAAAAAAGAATAACTATTTTTACATTTTAATGACTAATGTAGATTTTTGACAGTAAGGATCATGATTTTTGGCTTTTGAAAATGACAGTGACTGACAGATATTATAATACATATTTCGAGGCCAGAACCGATATGGATTATGTTAGAAGGAAGACGGGAGATAAGTTAAGCGTTAATCCTTTTCTTTTTTTTCTTTCAAACCCTCTCCCCATCCCTAGCCACCCTTAAATCCCTTAAATGACCCTTGATGGTAGGCAAAGTAAGTTCCTACCAAAAAGTTATCGATACTATTAATTTATCGACTTGAGTGTTGGAAGTCCCTAGAACGGGTGTTACTGTCAATTTTGTGACATAACATGATGTTTGTACACAGAAACCATCTATGTGTGCATAAAGATTTTTGATGTGTTGCTGTTTATAGATGTGTGCGTTTATAGCGATAGAACGACTGGTTACAAATGTGTGCATTAAAGTGTTAGTGAGTGCGTGAAGCCCCCCCCCAAAAATTTCTGAATAAATATGTATCGGTTGACAGCTCTATGGCGTCTCCCCTCCGGTACGGAGGCCTGCGTTGCTCGATGGTCGGGTGGGATGTGGGATTCTTTAGATGGCGATTGGCGAGGTGATAAGTATCTTTTTAAATCATCTTCGTTATAATTTCTGGTTGAGTCTCCCTTTTTCAAAGACCGACCTCTTTCATAATCCCAGATCTCCATCGTCTTACAGTTTTATATCCTGTCGACATTGACATTGGCAAAATTGTGGAAACCATGAATGTAGTAGTACATGGATTGAGTGCTAAAATAGCATAGAGTGTTCCTTCTTACTCCTATCCTAGAAGCTAAATATATAGCTCATGTATAGCTTGCTATCCTATGTTAGAGAGAAACAAAGCCACAGTAGCCACAAATAAAAAAAGAAGAAGAAGTATCTCTTATTGGTCTGTGATAATAATAGAGAAAAAAAAAAATTGTTATCATGCAGCCAGTCGTTATCGCTAACATTTTAAGAATTTCTCGTAGTAATAAAGGCTTTTATGTAGGTTTTTGGATAGGCGAAGACTTTTCTACATAATACTTGCTATGGATTTTTTCACGGCTTACTGTCAGGCCAGCCCGGAAGATATGTGCAGGTATGTGTTTCGCGTGTGGAGTCTGTTCAGAGTCGTCGTGGCCAACCAAATTGTGACCGTATTGTGTGTTGTGAATAACGTTCGGCGTTGTTTCTGGTTGTTTTGAACGCTTCAAACGTTCCATCCAATGTAACGTTTGTGGAAGTGAAAATTTAAATCGATCCAATGTAGTGTATCTTCCAAAATAAAGCTGAAACGTTTACATCCAAATGAAAAGCTTACACAATGTGCATGTGAACAATGTAACAGTTTTAGTTGAGCCTCTAAGCTGCTTTCCATTGACCTCTTGTAAAAGATTTCCATCATAACATCTGGGTGACGGCCACTGTTGGATTTCCCCATAGAATACCCAAGAAAGCGAATTACACGGGTTGGGTTTAGAATCGTTTGGCAGGAGGAGGAGGGTGGGAGTAGGGGGAGAGGAAGGGGAGGGGTACCCCTTTGCCCCTGGTACCAGTCCCATAACAAGGTAACTTGTAGTTTTCGAGAAAAAAAATAAAGAAATTTTTGAGGTTAAGTATGAAATTTTTGAATTGGAAGTGACAGATGTTACGGGAGTCATCGCCAACTTGCAGGGAGGGTGCAGGAAATTCCAGCCTCGGCACCCTTGTCCAGGAAACTTGTGCTTTTAAAGAAAAATAATAAAGAAAATTTTACAAAATCGGATTGTAAAATAATAATATTAATGATTTAATTTATGAGTAGGTACCTCTATCTGTAGAAATCTATGTTGAAAGAAATAAGACAGATCCTTTTGAGGAATTAATTAATGTTATAAATTATGGATTTTTTATTGTTGACTGACTGTGTGACTCGACACAGAGCACCCCGACAATAGTTGGTTAGGTCCGAAAAGAGTGGCAGACCCGATACGGAGCACCCCGACTCCACGTGGTACTGTGCGTCACGCCCCTAGAGTGTATATAAAAACGCGGAGCCAGTAGCTCGCGTGGGAGATCTTGAGTGGAGTAAGCCCGCGAGGCCGAGCGGAGTGAAGGGGGGAGCTGGCGAGCGAAGCGAGCCGGTGACCTCCGTAGCGTAGCAAAGGTCGAGTGGGTGAAGCGACACTCAAGGGCGACCTAGCGAGAGTACTGGCGGGAGCACATACCGGAGTCCGACATTTAAAATATCCATACTTAACAAAAAAAAAACTTTAAGTTACCTTTGCATAGGAGTGGTACCAGGGGCGAGTGGGTACAAATCCCCCCCTCCCCCCCCCCCCCTCTCCCATCCTTCTCCTGCCAAACGATTGTAAAGTTTTACCAAAATCTCATACTTAACCTCAAAATTTTCTTTATTTTTTTTCTCGAAAACTATAAGTTACCTTGTTATGGGACTGGTACCAGGGGTGAGGGGGTACCCCTCCCCCTCCACCACCCCCCATCTCCCCTTCCTCCTCCTGCCAAACGATTCAAAATTTTTACCCAAAACTGTTTTATTTTAAAATGTATTATATACATATTGATTTATATTTGTACAATCTAGTGAAAAAAACCCTTTGCTATTTGTACCTTTTCATTCAAGTGATTGATTTATAGGTATGGGCTCTTTGTTTACAAACATTCCACATCCAAAATGGCTGGTCTTTATAGATGACTATATATCTATACTTCTATACTAATATTATAAAGAGCACTGGCATACAACTATGGGGCTCAATTTTTTCATACAACAGAAAGCGACCATGGCCACTAGTTGGACCAAAGAGATCAATCAGGAAACTGTGAGGTCCGGGTATATACTGATGGCTCAAAAACTAAACAGGGAACAGTCGCTAGATTACACTCACTGGATATCAACATTCACTCACAGACTACAACATAACAATCCTCTCCGACAGCTCACAACACTCAAAGCTCTGGAGGGCCATAGCTGCAACTCCAAGCTCATTTACGAATGTCACCTAGCCCTAGAGAGAATCACCTCAGGAAACAAGCTGGTGACTCTGCAATGGATTAAGGGACATAGCGAATCACCGGGTAAAGACGCCATTCCTCCCTCTTTCCTTCTCTCAGCTATGCACAAGTATGCGGCAACACACCATTAACCAACACAACAAACGCTGGGCATGGACCACGGTCTGCATCTGCAGTCTTCAGTCAAGAGGAGTCCTAGCTGCTACCTTACTATAACTGACACATCACCTGCTCAAACCTTCAAAGAATAGACCTTTGCACCATCGTGGGAACACTCGCAAGACACTGACTCCTGAACAAACTCCTCTGCAACATCGGAGCCACAGACAATCCACTCTGGCTTCCACAAGGGCTTCCCTTGTGTTCAAAATAATGTGTAGTTCCACTTAACTTTGTAACAGTTGACCTAATTTTGATGATATATGGTGTGTGGATGGATGCTGGGGCGGGGCTGCTTTCCCAATACCACGCGAGGAAGCCGCGGGCAAAAAGCTAGTTAATTATAAAGCCGCGTGGACTGATGTCGCTCTGCTCATCTACAGCATTACAACATGCAAAATCTGTACTTACATTTTATTATTATCTCACTTATTTATTCTAAATCTCGTACAAAATATATATTTTTTACTATAAAGGAATGCTATCTACCAAATATAAATAGTATAAAAAACATTATAGTAAAAAATATAAATCTAAACGGGGAACCACCGACCGCGGAGCGAGGCCCAAACGGTCGGGGGCTAGGGCTACAGAGAGAGGAACCTCCTGACTATGCGTGCCGAGTCCAGGAGTACAACCTTCTGGATCTGACCCTTGATCCAACGATTTAGCGAGAGCTTCTTAAGATATTGGTCGAAGCTCTTATTATTATTTAAAATTATAGACGAGCAGCTTTCGCTGATGTGCCTATTTCAGAGTGTTGAAATATCTTAGTTCCACTCGCTGCACACACACTCTGACACTTTAAATGTCTTTAATTGTTAACAGTTTGTTCGTTCACAACCAGTTATCTAATTTGTTCTTGAAAGCGTTTATTGTTGTGGCAGTAACAACATCTTCAGGTAAATCATTCCAATTATGGACCACTCTGTAACCAAGGAAGTGCTGTGCAGTGTTTGTGTTGGATGGTCCACGTGATATTTTACGACTATGCCCTCTTAACGACATTGAGCTTTCTTTTAAAACGTAGATTTCATGAAATTCAGGCAAATCGTAAGTGCCAGAGAGGATCTTGAAGGTCTCAATGTCGCCACGCAGACGTCTTTCCTCCAGGGTAGTGAGGCGTAATGCGCGGAGTCTCTCTGTGTATGACATACCACGCAGGGCTTGTGAAAACTTCGTGGCTTTTCGTTTTACGCTCTCAAGTAAGTCTATATCTTTCCGAAAGTAGGGGCTCCAGACTTGAAAACCATAGTCCAGCAAGGGCCTTATATAAGTTTTGTATATTCTTCGAAAGACTTCCACCGTCATAGTTTGAAATGATCTTCGCGTGAAATAAATAAAAGAGTTGGCTCCTTTAACTATTCCGGTAATATGAGCTTCCCACTTGACGTTTGAAGTAATCAAAACCCCTGAATCCTTTTGGAAGTCAGCAGAGTTAAGGGGGTTTCCGTTCAGACTGTAAATTAGTTTGGGATTAGCATGACCAAGGTGAAGCAAACTGCACTTGGATGCATTCAGATTAATGATCCAGTCGGCAGTCCATTCATGAATGCGGTTGAGATCATCCTGTAGATGGCCAGAGTTAATTAGTGGATTGGAGAAGAACTTTCCATCATCGGCAAAAAAGACTGCTTGAGATTCCTGGAGATCCACTAGGTCCGTTATGTAGATGCCGAAGAGGTGGGCCGAGAGCAATGAGCCCTGAGTTACACCACTGAGTACTCGTTTATATTGAGACAGGGTGTTTCCGACACGCACCTGAAATGTTCTGTCAGCCAGGTAATTCCCAATCCATTTCAGCATTTCACGTATTCCAAAGTGATTCAGTTTAACTAGCAAACGTTGGTGAGGAACCCTATCAAAAGCATGCTCAAAATCAAGGAACACAACGTCAACCGGGTTCTTCATGTCAAGTTCATTAGTCCACGAGTGCATACAGGCTAGCAAGTTGGTAATAGTGGATCTTCTCCTTACAAATCCATGTTCCTTGGTGGAGACAATACATTCCTGGTTCAGAAATAAAGTTAAATTCTGACTGATAATCTTTTCCATAATTTTCACAATGATACTAGTTAGGCTGATAGGACGAAAGTTGCCAGGCTGAGTTTTATCACCCTTTTTATAAATGGGAGTCACCACAGCGTGCTTCCAGCTTTGCGGTACATAACCACTCTCGAAGGACTTGTTCATTAAAACAGCAAGGGGAGCACTAAGAGTTTCTGCACAGTTTTT
The DNA here is from genome assembly GCA_932527175.1 of Operophtera brumata. Lineage (NCBI taxonomy): Eukaryota > Metazoa > Arthropoda > Insecta > Lepidoptera > Geometridae > Operophtera > Operophtera brumata. The sequence continues at coordinate 69,119,568 of OW052239.1, forward strand.
CAAGATACAGTTAAGTATCTGATCTGGACCTGGTGAAGACTGAACCTTTAGATTAGAGATAACCTTCCTCACATCACTTTCAGTAAACAGGACAACAGATAGGCTGCTTTCCACATCAGCAGAGTTAAAGTCAACTTGATTAACCATGACCGGTTCCTTGGAGTAAGCTTTTACAAATTCCTCAGCGAAGACATTTGCAATGTCACCCGGAGCAGTGACCAGGTCACCATTAGAGCTTCTAATCGCGGCCGGAATGCTAACTTTTGAAGCAGTGCATCAACAAATGTAGGAGTAAAAAGCTTTGTCACCATAATCCAAAATATTATTGGATTGTTATTATAAGTATAACAACCATAGCATGTGCTGTCTTATGAACAAGTCTTTGACATATCGTCATAGAGACGTTTTGTTTTTAGATACTAATAATTTAATTAGTAATTTTATTTTGACCAGAGATACTGTGCAACTTAGTAGATATAGTAAACTGATAATTGCTAAAATGTTAGCATTTAATATTTTTGATCTCGTTATAAGTACTATAACGCAGTTAACCGACGAGCCTGTAGTTTGTTGTATTACTAATACATATGGGGCACACAAGCAGGAGGGTCAGCTGACAATATTTGTTTAAACTGACGAGTCCGACAATGAGAAAGCCAGGCACATTACATGTAGTACATCAAAATGTGCAAGGCCTTCCCAGCAAAATATTAGAATTAGAATTATTTTTAAACATGTTTAATGTAGATATCATGTGTGTTACTGAACACTGGTTAATACAATTTGATTTACTCCCTTTTTATGAGAATTATAATATTGTAAGTTCATTCAAACGCAAGAACGCCATATGTGGCGGTTCCTTAATTGTTGCTCGAAATAATTTAAAATGCAAAGAACGTAAAGATGTTGCAATCTCTCTATTGAGAGGACTTTTGAGCTGTCGTGTGTTGAGCTTGAGCGGCATATCATTGTGAGGGTTTACCGTCCCCCTGACGCGGACTTCGCGTTATATGAATCCACTATGGAAGAAGTATAGCTCAAAACTTTTGGACGTAGTAAAATGTTAATAGTCTGCGGAGATTTCAATATAGGTATTCCTGTGAATCCTCTATCTGAGAGAATTCTTAGCTTATTTAAATGTTTTAATTTACGTCACCTTTTCGAAGAACCTACAAGGTTGACACTTACATCAGCCACCTGTTTGGATAATATATATTGCAGTAGTGTTCCAATTGATAAAGCAGTAATTAAACATTTCATTTCGGATCATTACGGTCACAGTGCTATACCTATTTACTTGTAATTTGGTAGATGAACCTAAGGAATTCACTTATCGGCCTATCACAGGCAGTCGAATTATGAAGTTTCAGAGCAGTATTGAACTTAAAATACCACTTTTACCATGCGTAGATGATCCAAATGACCTTTTTATCTCCTCGTATAATTTGATAAATGAGCAACATACTGAGATATTTCAGTTAAAAACATGTATAGCTAAATCTAATGTCGGGTTAGCTGATTGGGTGACACCCGGTATCTATACAAGTAGGGATAAATTATATGATCTCTATGCGGCTAGGGAATCAATGAAGCATGACCCAAAGTTTATTTTGTATATAAAGAACTATTCAAATACTTTTAAAAAAGTTTGTCGTGCAGCAAAATCATTACATTTGAGAATCAAAATAGAAAAATCATCGAATAAAATTAAGGCAACTTGGAAATTAATTAATAATGAAACAGGTAAATCTAAGCCTCGCAATAAGCAGATCAAATTAAACATAAACAATACAATATTGACAGAAATGCGAATGCCTTTCACATTTTTGTCTCTAATATACCAGTTATTGTAACCCAGTCATTACAATCATCTGCCTCTGGAGCATTTACTTTATTGGAACTTAGTGTTGCTAAATGTGAGGTCGCGTTTAGCTTTAGATACGTAAATGCCGATAGTATTGTTAAGAAATATAAGTCACTTAATATTAAAAATACTGAAGATCTTTGGGGAATATCTACAAAGGTGTTAGGTATTATAATTATTGATATTGCTCCATGGTTAGCCTACATTTTTAATAGATGTGTTGACGACGGAATCTTTCCAGATCTTATGAAACATAGTAAATTAATTCCTTTGTTCAAGTCTGGAAATGCAAAAGATCCAGCTAATTATAGGCCGATTTCTATATTGCCCGCGTTAAGTAAAATCTTTGAAAAACTTATTCTTACTCAATTATTGTCACACCTTAATCTCCACAGACTACTTCATAGTCATCAATTTGGTTTTACCAAGGGTAGATCAACAGCTGATGCTGGTACCATGCTTTTGGAACACATATTTCAAGCATGGGAAAACTCGCAAGACGCGATCGGAGTATTCTGCGACCTAACCAAAGTATTCGACTGCGTGAGTCATGATACTCTATTTTGAAGTTAAAACATTATGGCATCCAAAATCAGGCGATTAACCTTGTAAATTCTTACTTATCCAATAGAGTACAAAAAGTTGACGTTGGTGGTGAAAGGTCTTCAGGATCGTCTATTGTTATGGGAGTACCCCAGGGTTCAATACTAGGCCCTTTTCTATTTTTAGTATACATTAACGATCTCCCTTTTTATGTAAAAGACATATGTGATATAGTTTTATTTGCTGACGATACGTCTTTAATTTTCAAAGTTGATAGGTCAAAAGCTAATTACGATGATGTAAATGAATCACTATCGCGAGTTCTTGATTGGTTCACTGTAAATAATCTGTTGCTTAATGCTAAAAAAACTAAATGCATTAAATTCACTTTGCCAAATGTAAAACATTACCCAACTAATATTAAGTAAATGGTGAGACACTCAATCTTGTAAACTCTACTGTTTTCTTAGGACTTAATACTGATGCAAGTTTGCAGTGGGGACCACAAATTGAGGAACTTGCGGGTAGACTTAGTTCCGCTGCATATGCAGTTCGTACGATAACGCAGCTTACTGATGAAGCTACAGCTAGGCTAGTTTATTTTGGCTACTTCCATAGTGTTATGTCGTATGGCATCATACTGTGGGGGAAAGCAGCAGACATCCAAGCAATATTTGTTTTACAAAAACAGGCAATACGTGCCATTTATAAAATGAAGCCACGTGACTCCTTGAGGGAGCGTTTTAAGAAAATTAACATTATCACGGTAATATCGCAATACATCTACGAAACCTTATTATATACACATAAACACTTAGATAGGTTTATGAAAAAAAGTGACGTGCATTGTTTTAACAAGAGAAATAAAAATTAACTGAGTATTCCAAAATTTAGATAAAAAAAAGTAAGTGGGTCTTTTATGGGGAATTCTGTTCGGTTCTATAATAAACTTCGAGAAAGTGCTTCTAAACTTTCGATTTGAAGATTAAAATCTTACATAAAGAATAATTTAATTAAGAAAGCGTATTACACACGACATGACTATGTTAATGATAAAGCCGCGTGGCCTGATGTCGCTCTGCCCCTCGACACCTAATTTGTCAATTTGAAATGTCTGTACCTACATATAATTTATTATTTATGTGTTATTTATGAGTATATCAAGCGTAGAGTGTGCTGCCTTATGAACTTTTGCTGATTCTCTCTATCATCTTACTTTTGACTGCCTACCTAAGTAAGGCTTTTAAGTTGGTTTTCCTTTTTTCCTTGAATCAGCTTCCACTTCTTCTCGAGGCACCACACAGGCGCTCCCAAAATAGTAGTAAGAAGGATCAATAGGAGAATAAAAATACTTTTGACTTTGACTTTTGCTAATTCTCTTTACATTTTACTACCGTTTCAAAATAATCCTATAAATAAAATACTTTTAAATTTGAATTTAAGTATGATGTAAAAACATGTTATTTGTAAATTTGCAGGGTTTCTTGGTGGCCGTGTCCCCGTCTCGATGATGTAGCTAGCGAAGCACTCTAATGTGAAGGGACTCTCGTTCATCATGAACTCGTGTACACTTAGTGTCGCAGTTCTTCAAGGAACCACTCGGCAAGCTGCTGCCCTACATGGATGTGCTGTTCGGAAACGAATCGGTAAGTCATCATCAGCCTGTAGAAGTCCACTGCTGGTCATAAGCCACCCCCATAGAATGCCACGACGAACGGTTTTGGCCCCCTCAAACCACCGACATCCAGCTATCTTTAAAATTTTCGTCAGTCGTTCGAGTGGGGGCCGTACCACACTGCGTTTTCATGTTCATTGTTGTTGATCACTTCTTGTTGTCCTCGTCATCATCATCAGCCTACAGAAGTTTTTGTAATACAAAAAGGCTTGGGTATCTGCTGCTTTCTCCCACAGTATGATCCCATATAACATAACACTATGGAAGTAGCTAAACTAAGCTAGCTGTAGGTTCATCAGTAAGCTGCGTTATCGTACAAACTGTATACGCAGCAGAACTAAGTCTACCAGCAAGTGCCTCGATTTAGGGTCCCCACTGCAAGAACTCGCGATAGTGATTCGTTTACATCACCGTAATTGACTTTAGATCTGTCAACTTTGAAAATTTAAGAAGTATCATTAGCAAAAAGAACTTGTCACATTGTGGTCCATCAAAACTAGTCTCGGCCTACTGTTCATCAGGGTGTTGATCTGCTTGAGGATTACATAGTTAACTCTGTTGCTATCAGTTTGTCTCTATCCAAAATGACGCTCTTGTGATTAGGTACTTAATTAACGCAGTTTGCCTACATAGCATGAAACGAGGCAAAAAATGCCTCCTTTTTTGTTTTATTTACAAACATGTTTATGTTAAGAAAACTAAATTAATGACCGAACAAGCAATGCATTAACCCATAGGTCACCCCTTAGAATGCGCCCTATTGATTGATAAATAATCCGTTTCAGGAAGCTGAAACCTTCGAATCAGGTTTCAACATCAACTCTACAGACCTGCAACAGATCGCGCAACAAATCGCTGCGATGGCCAAACTCAGCGACAAACGACAAAAAGTTGTCGTCATCACTCAGGTCTGCGACCCCGTCATCCTCGTTGAAAACGGTAAAGTCACCCTCATCCCCGTCATGGTGCTAACTAGGGATCAGATGGTAGACACGAATGGAGCTGGAGAAGCGTTCGCAGGAGGCTCCGTCGCACAAATGGGGCTAGGAAACTCTTATGTAACAGTTGTTAAGTGCGGTCTTTAATGTGGATCTGGGTGAGCGGTATTAGTGATTTTAAAAGTTAATTCTGGGACTTATGTTTTTTGGTTAGATGTACTGATTGTAAAACATACATTTGTAGGTATTATCGATAGATCTGAACTCTATTATAAAATGTAACAAACCTGTTTTAAGACAGATTTCAGGTTTGATTGCATCAATATAATGTAGTAGTATATTATATCATAAGTCATAAGTCATAAGTCATAAATTTTTATTGCTTCATGTGGTGTACAAGATGGACTAGGTAATTCTTAGTTCTCAACATGAACCCTGTAAGGGCACTACAATAATTTATAAATAGGTACATATTTATAACTATCTTAAAAGCTAAAACAAAGGTAATATTACATAAGGTCTATTCCTTTTTATCAAAAAATTCTTTTACGCTGTAGAAACTATTGGAAATTAGGAATATTTTTAACTGTCTATAGAATACTGAGTCTTTTTTTTTTGTTTGATTGAAATGAATCCTTGTTTATGAACTTTTGGTAAAGCAATAAATGGATGTGCTTAGCTCGAAAATTTCTAAAATGTGATTTAACTATTTATTTAACTTTGAAAGGTCTATTCCTTTTTATCAAAAAATTCTTTTACGCTGTAGAAACTATTGGAAATTAGGAATATTTTTAACTGTCTATAGAACACTGAGTCTATATCGATGTTTGATTGAAATGAATCCTTGTTTGTGAACTTTTGGTAAAGCAATAAATGGATGTGCTTAGCTCGAAAATTTCTAAAATGTGATTTAACTATTTATTTAACTTTGAAACTTCTGCACATTGAAGATATTTAAAATCTTCATATTTGTTCCTTTTTTACTTTTTATCCCGAAATTCACATGTACCCTTGAAAGAGGGGGTGAAAATTAAAATGAGTAGTCTTTCAACATTGTCCCGCAAATATTTCTAGGGTTTTGTAGTTCAGAAATGGCAGACTCAGTATTAGGTCCAAATAACTAACCAAATACCAAATATCTAATCTCCTAATACCTTTGAACGTACGGCTGGCGAGTGCATTTTACCGTAGGCTTAATGAATAGGCCTATTCAGACCACTACAGAGGAGTCCGATATTGCTAAACGATCATTATACACAGTATGGACGTCCAACATAACTTGAAGCCTAGAATGTATAGGATAGGAACCTTCGAGTATTGTACATGTACAGTACACAGAATAAGCCCTATTTTGCTTTTTTTTCGTTACATACTTTCGGCTTAGCATACCCTTTCCTGATAACTCTTTCTCTTTTTTTTTTGCATTCTTACTCTGTATTATTTATGGTTTTTATTCATGGGCATTCTACGAAAAAAACATTTAACTATTGTTGTACTTTGGGATTTATCCGCTAAATACCAGCTTGAGACTATGGATTTAACTGAGAGGCAACGAGGCAAGAGGCTCAAGAGGGCAAAGCTTGCCTTTCTAAGATAAAACATAACCTGGAACATCGCCACAATCAATCTTTGTCTAAACTAACTGCCTTTTACCGGATTTATTTCACCACCAAACGAAGAGAACATTGGCGAAAAGACACCGTTTACAGTCGAAATTAAAAAGACTCTCACAAAGCTCTTTGCTTCAACATTTACTGAGCGAACCGCGATGGAACTCTCTACATTTTTTTTTTTATGTACAACTTGTAATGACGGATCAAGCAGATGGCCCACCTGATGTTAAGCGGTACCCTCTGCCTATGAACAGTGCATTATCACATAGGTCACGTCCACCCTGAGTCATAAAGATGAAAAGTCTCATGTGCCCGTAATTTCACCGGGAACCTTACCCTTCAATCCGGAACACAGCAATGCGAGGACTACTGCTTTGCGGCAGAAATAGGTATGGTGGTAGTACTTCAGTTTAGTAGTAGTAAGTAGAGTTAAAAAAGCTCTACTACTACTAAACTGAGTTACTGTTTTCTGAGAAATACAACCAGATATTTTTGAAATCCAAAGTAAAATACTCCTTTCTTGCTTCATCGCAGACAACAGTGTTGATAATATGCGACAAACTGTGGTAAAATGCGAATAATTAGTCTGCAGCGATGGCGATCGTAAACCAAGTCGCGGGTACAGCTAGTCTTTAGTAAAATATATTTTGGTTTCAAATACATCCAATTTTATTGAACACTAGCAACACGCCCCGGCTTCGCACGGGTAGTATCGGGATCCCCCTCCCTCTACTCAACCCCCCCCCCCCCCCCCCCATGTCACTCTATGATAATTTAGCTGTCTATAAGTGTTTTTTTAATGTACCTTTCGGGTTTATCCAATACAAACAAACAAAGTTTACATCTTTATAATATTTGTAGCCAGCCTCAAAAACATGAAATTATGATCTCTGAACATTCTTGTTAGAATCTTTTTCAATGTAAACTCTTACCCAAGTAATACCTAGAGAATTAAGCTGTAGCCATATAACAATCTTACAAAAATATTTAATAGCATATTAACTATCCCACAATCAAGTACCTAACAAGATTCAGTAACCAGCCTCAAAAACATGAACAATTATAATGTAGGAATATTCTATTTAGAATCTTTTTAAATGTTATTTCTTATCCAACTAATAGCTAGAGCATTTAGCTCTAGCAATATAACAATCTTACAAAAATAATAAATTGAATCAAGGACAATTATTAACTATTCCACTTTCAAGTAGGAGGTACCTAACAAGAATCAGTAAGCAACCTCAAAAACATAAAAATTATAATCTAGGAACATTCTTCTTATAATCTTTTTTAATGTAAACTTTTACCCAACGAATAGCTAGAGAATTAAGGCGCGATAGGTTCTCAAATGTCTCTAGAATTTTAAAGTTTTTGATAAGAATTTTCAAAGTTTTCTATGAAGAAAAAATATATGATATTCTTGAGCTTTTTATCTAGTGAAATCAATAATTCAATACAATATTTGAATTACTTCACTCGATAAAAAAAATAACACAGATACCTCCTTTTTGAATTTTAAATGCTATTTTTCACTCAATTCTCTCACGTTTTAATTTTTGAAACATTTGGTTACATGTTAGTTATTATTTGAGTTAGTGAATTCATCAACAAAATTAAACAAAACTTTGAACGACATATTTATATAATTTTTTTATACATAAAAACACGGTATCAGAGCTAGCGCTCGCCTTCTTCGCCTCATACAAAAATGTTCGTTGAACCTATAGCGCCTTAAGCTCTAGCCATATAAAAATCTTACAAAAATATTTAATAGCATATTAACTATCCTACAATCAAGTACCTAACAAGATTCAGTAACCAGCCTCAAAAACATGAACAATTATAATCTAGGAATATTCCTATTAGAATCTTTTTAAATGTTATTTCTTATCCAACTAATAGCTAGAGCATTTAGCTCTAGCAATATAACAATCTTACAAAAATAATGAATTGAATCAAGGACAATTATTAACTATTCCACTCTCAAGTAGGTACCTAACAAGAATCAGTAAGCAACCTCAAAAACATAAAAATTATAATCTAGGAACATTCTTCTTATAATCTTTTTTAATGTAAACTTTTACCCAACGAATAGCTAGAGAATTAAGCTCTAGCCATATAAAAATCTTACAAAAATATTTAATAGCATATTAACTATCCTACAATCAAGTACCTAACAAGATTCAGTAACCAGCCTCAAAAACATGAACAATTATAATCTAGGAATATTCCTATTAGAATCTTTTTAAATGTTATTTCTTATCCAACTAATAGCTAGAGCATTTAGCTCTAGCAATATAACAATCTTACAAAAATAATGAATTGAATCAAGGACAATTATTAACTATTCCACTCTCAAGTAGGTACCTAACAAGAATCAGTAAGCAACCTCAAAAACATAAAAATTATAATCTAGGAACATTCTTCTTATAATCTTTTTTAATGTAAACTTTTACCCAACGAATAGCTAGAGAATTAAGCTCTAGCAATATAACAATTTTACAAAAATAATGAATAGAATTTTGGACAAATATTAACTCAACTCAATAGACACTCAAGTAGGTACCTAACAAGATTCATTAAGCAGCCTCAAAAACATAAAAGTTATAATCTAGGAACATTCTTCTTATAATCTTTTTTAATGTAAACTTTTACCCAACGAATAGCTAGAGAATTAAGGCGCGATAGGTTCTCAAATGTCTCTAGAATTTTAAAGTTTTTGATAAGAATTTTCAAAGTTTTCTATGAAGAAAAAATATATGATATTCTTGAGCTTTTTATCTAGTGAAATCAATAATTCAATACAATATTTGAATTACTTCACTCGATAAAAAAAATAACACAGATACCTCCTTTTTGAATTTTAAATGCTATTTTTCACTCAATTCTCTCACGTTTTAATTTTTGAAACATTTGGTTACATGTTAGTTATTATTTGAGTTAGTGAATTCATCAACAAAATTAAACAAAACTTTGAACGACATATTTATATAATTTTTTTATACATAAAAACACGGTATCAGAGCTAGCGCTCGCCTTCTTCGCCTCATACAAAAATGTTCGTTGAACCTATAGCGCCTTAAGCTCTAGCCATATAAAAATCTTACAAAAATATTTAATAGCATATTAACTATCCTACAATCAAGTACCTAACAAGATTCAGTAACCAGCCTCAAAAACATGAACAATTATAATCTAGGAATATTCCTATTAGAATCTTTTTAAATGTTATTTCTTATCCAACTAATAGCTAGAGCATTTAGCTCTAGCAATATAACAATCTTACAAAAATAATGAATTGAATCAAGGACAATTATTAACTATTCCACTCTCAAGTAGGTACCTAACAAGAATCAGTAAGCAACCTCAAAAACATAAAAATTATAATCTAGGAACATTCTTCTTATAATCTTTTTTAATGTAAACTTTTACCCAACGAATAGCTAGAGAATTAAGCTCTAGCAATATAACAATTTTACAAAAATAATGAATAGAATTTTGGACAAATATTAACTCAACTCAATAGACACTCAAGTAGGTACCTAACAAGATTCATTAAGCAGCCTCAAAAACATAAAAGTTATAATCTAGGAACATTCTTGTTAGAATCCTTTTCAATGTTAACTCTTATCCAACTAATAACTAGAGCATTTAGCTCTGGCAATGGCAATATAATGATCAAGGAAAAATATCCCATACTTAAGTACCTAAAAAGATTCAGTCAGCAGCCTCAAAAATGTAATGAACATTCTTGTTAGAATCTTTTCAAAGTAAATGATTGTACTAATGGAATCTCTTATCTTTTATGAATATCTAGTCTTACAATAAACTGTATAGAATATGAAGACTACTGAAGTACCTACCTAAGGTACAACCCTCATTAAACAGAGATGTGATCACATTTACAACTTTTCCAAAATGTTTTAACAAAGAACTAAATATACAAGATAAATTCAGAAAAAGATAATTGCATCATAACGCTGTTTTAAAAAAAAAATGGACCTGTTTAGTGATTCTATAATTTGAAAAGGATTATGCAGTAGAATTATTCTCAAACACAACAGTGTATCTTGCAACATGCTCCTCCCAGCCAGGGGCATTGTCCTGTTCTCCGCCCAGGAGAGGCATGCATCGATATGTCTCATAAATTACAACATTCATCTGCAGGACTTTCGTCATGCTCCGTGTTGTTCTTGTAGCAACATATGAATGTATGTCATCTATGTATTTATGTTTCTTCCCTTTACACACAAGAAGGCCAATGTCTTTGTTAGTTTTTCTCATCTTAGAAGCCCTGTAATAAATGCACATAGAGTTATGGTTGTACTGTTTGTATTTGTCATGAAATAAAGGTATTTTGTACAAAAACTGAGTTGTTTCAAATTCCAACATTGATGGTACTGCTCCTGTACATAGTGTACTCAACTGCCCGTGCAACCAGAGAGGCGAGTTGTTTACCGGTGATGGGCGTCCAGTGGCTAACTAGGTGTAATTTGAATTGAATGCAGTACTTCATGTTTTAGGTGTATTTTGAATTTGTTCTGGGAGTGGGTTCTACAGTAATAACTTGCCAAGAAATTATCTTTGAAGTTACATAGATGTCGAGTGAAGATATCATTTATTTCTATTGTTATACATATTGGTAGGCAAACCGGTAAAAATTTAGAATCGTTTGGCAGGAGGAGGAGGAGGGGGAGAGGGGGCGGAGGAGGGGGAGGGGTACCCCCTCACCCCTGGTACCACTCCCATAACTAGGTAACTTATAGTTTTCGAGAAAAAAAATAAAGAAAATTTTGAGGTTAAGTATGATATTTTGGTAAAAATTTACAATCGTTTGGCAGGAGGAGGATGGGAGAGGGGGGGGAGTGGGGGATTTGTACCCCCTCGCCCCTGGTACCACTCCTATGCAAAGGTAACTTACAGTTTTCGAGAAAAAAAAGTTTTTTTTTTGGTTAAGTATGATATTTTATATGTCGGACTCCGGTATGTGCTCCCGCCAGGACTCTCGCGAGGTCGCCCTTGAGTGTCGCTTCACCCACTCGACCTTTGCTACGCTCGGCCTCGCGGGCTTGCTCCACTCAAGATCTCCCACGCGAGCTGCTGGCTACGCGTTTTTATGTACACTCTAGGGGCGTAACGCACAGTACCACGTGGAGTCGGGGTGCTCCGTATCGGGTCTGCCACTCTTTTCGGACCTAACCAACTATTGTCGGGGTGCTCTGTGTCGAGTCACACAGTCAGTCAACAATAAAAAAACTCAGGTAGTTACATTCATTTTTCATTTATAAAATCCATAATTTATAACATTAATTAAGTCCTCAAAAGGATCTCTCTTATTTCTTTCATCATCCCTCCTCCACAGATAGAGGTACTCATAAATTAAATCATTAATATTATCATTTTACGTTCCGATTTTGTAAAATTTTCTTTATTATTTTTCTTTAAAAGCTCAAGTTTCCTGGACAAGGGGGCCGAGGCTGGAATTCCCTGCAAATTGGCGATGACTCCCGTAACATTCGACACTTCCAATTCAAAAATTTCATACTTAACCTCAATTTTTTTTTTTTTTTTTCTCTAAAACTATATGTTACCTTGACTGGTACTAGGAGCAAAGGGGTACCCCTCCCCTTCCTCTCTCCCTACTCCCACCCTCCTCCTCCTGCCAAACGATTCTAAATCCAACCCCAGTTTTCGAAAGCTATATGTATAGCCTCCTTCAATCAGTGTAGTTAAGCAAATAAATGAATAATTGAACATCTAAGCTACCAAAGCACTGAAACTCGTTAAAATACTCACCGTTTTCTGTCAGACCGCAAAATCATGGAATTTTTGAAATGCATTGTGATTCCAGTTGGGATGTTTGGAATTGGATAGGTAGGTACCTATCTTATAAAATAAAATAGAGGACGAATCAAGCTATATAGTGCTTCTCTTGATAGAAACCGTAATAGGGATACCTACAAACCACTAAACTTTATATTTCAATACGGAATCTATTTGGCGAAAGTTATTTTGAAAAACTTTTAACCGCTGAAAACCACCAATCGCGGGCTTCGATCAAAATGCGTAGCAGTGTATAATACGACTCTGTGATTATAAAAGTCTGTGACTAAAAAAAAAAATATGTTGCCATTGTCCATTGCACATACTACTATTATAGGATGCTAACGCACCACGTCCATTGTCCAGACTCCAGACATCAATCAATCAGAAATAATGTTGAAAAAATTAAATAAAAGTTGCACCATCAATACAATAACCACCAGAAAAGGAATTTATTATAAATTTTTCATCACTCCTATTCGAACAATGAATTAAGAAACCTAGGATTCTTCGAAAGATAGATGACAGCGGGAGCCAAATTAAAAGTTCCCGTGGGACTTTGCGGTTTCTCTCATCGGATTGGTTCGCGTTCGGATTCTTCGAACGATAGATGACAGCGGGAGGCAAATTAAAAGTTCCCATGGGACTTTGAGGATTCTCTCTTCGGATTGGTTCGCATTCATTAGTAGATTGTATCATAAGGGAGCAACAAAAATAAAAAAAAAAAAAAATTGAAAATTATATATAAGAACTGATGACATAGTTACGTTATAGTTACCTATAACTTCATGGTTGAAGCCGCTCGCGTGAAGTAAATAAATAAATATCATTTTCTGACATTCAATTAAGTATCTATGGTAAAAGTCCCAAATAAAACCATTAATTTAAAGAATGTAACATAATATCTCTCTATGCCCGGGGTTTTCTACACATCATGGCAAATACCTTTAGTTCAACGACTTTTGAAATTTCGAAGTTTTTCATTCATGAAATGCCTCGTAAAAATCCTGAAATTCCTCCAGAAATTTATGAAATTCTTTCTTAAATGAACCTTACAAACATGGCGCAGACCAACGTAAGGTACAGGAATTTCTAGATTTTTACGAGGCATTTCATGAATGAAGAACTTCGAAATTTGAAAAGACTAACTAAACTACTAAAGAACTACAGTTATTCGACATGATGTTGTAGAATACTCCTTACCCGGGCTTAAGGGATATTTAAGTTACACTCTGTATATTTCATGAATTGTGGAAATGTATCCCGTATTTAGATGTTTAATTTTTATCATAATTATTTGAGTTTTATTTACACTTTCAATCCAACAATGTCTCTAAATACGAGTTTTGAGTAGGTTGGTAGAATTGTAGCTTTTTATGTTCTAGTGATGGTAGTGTAGTGATTGTAGTGATCAAAAATAGTGAGTATTACTCTGGGTCAAAATATTTTTTTCTCGGGCGGCGAGTGCGGCGCAATATTGAATTCCTCGCTTAGCTCGGGTTCCACTTTAGAACCCTTCGCTACGCTCTTAATTTTTAAAAAAACACCCCCTAGGACAAAATGTCACTTTGTCCCTTTGTAACACAAATAACTTTTGTTGTTGCTTGAGGTACAAGTTTGTCTAACTAGTCTGTGGTCTTCTGCTTGCTTCGCCCCACTTCGCCCTTGGAGGAACAATTCTTCAAGGCTTTCATTGAGGCATCACCACGGAAGAATTTCTACTTCCATGGGATTCAGCTATTTCAGCTCGGCTTTACCATACTCTGTCTACAGCTTCACCTCTTAGTGAGAGATCGCGAACAAATAAAAAATTGACTCTTATTTTCTATTGTGGTCTATTGCAGACAGGCAGGCAGGTGGTTCCACGGCTTCTTTTCCTTGGAGGATTTACTTATTCCTCCAAGAGGCTGCTAAATAGACATGCCATTGTACGTTTTTTCCACTAGCCGGCACGGCCGCGGCGCCGGCGCTGACCCGGCTACCGGGGAAGCAAAAATGAATGAAACTAAAGCGGCGACGGCACGGCGCGCGCGGCGTCGGCCGGCGCGGCGTTGACTCCCAACTGTGCCGGCCGGTAAAACTGCATACTATGTGTACCTATTGTAGCTGTGTTTGTATTTATTAGTAGGTAGTAGGTAGAGATTTTTTGTGAAAGAATTCGTCTGGTGAAGTACCACCACCATACCTATTTGTGCCGTAATTTTTGTGTTCGGTTTGATGGGTGCCGGTGAAATACCTAACAGATGAGACATTTTACTTTATGCCTCAGGGTGGCAGCACAGAATAAATAATAGTACGTGGTGGGCGCATTACAGTGCCACGTAGGGCGCATCAGGGGACCTTAGAGGTAATGCATTGCTATAGAGAGTTTAGGTAGGTACCGCTAAACATCAGGTAAGCAATCCGCTTGTTCCGTCATTCAAATCAAATATCTCGTCATACTAACATCACTATCAGTACCCACCCACACTGTTTACATGTACCTACATAACTTACTTAGGTAGATCACATCCGACCGATTAGTGTTTCACTCGAAAAGACTGAAGAAAAAAGTCGAAAAGATTGAGCCTCATTTTAAATCCTATACCGTGCTACTAATATATGTGGATCATGCTTAATGCTTGGAAAAGTTACACCGTGTTTTGTCTCTTTCGATCGAATTTGAAACCGGTTGTCAATGCAAAACTTGCAAAAGACAAAACCACAGAATAAGGACAGCTTCCTCATTTTTTTTCTTCTTTATAATTGGCCCCGCACGGCTTGTGCATTTGCCATTTTCAAGTATCTGTATTTTACTTTATTGTATTTTCAATATATTTTGCAACGTTACACTCCTTCCAAGTCGTCAAAGTCACAGTCGAGTCATGATTTAGTAAAACGGTGGCCAATTTTACTAAAACTTTGGTAGACAATTTCCACCAATTTCAAAAGTCACGCAAATCACTTCCATTTCATTTCACTACACTTGCGCTTTTCAAACGAACTACATTAGTTTAAATGCCACCAAAATAACACAAAATAACTCAAGAAAACAATAGGAAAAGAAATAAAAGAAAAGTAGACAACGTCTCTTTTCGAAAATGGCGGGAAGAGTCAAAAGCTTCCTCATTCTGTGTACAAACACTGTGTCGTACCCATGGAGGTATAATCCATCTTCGCATCGTACCCAATGACGAAGGAATTCATTAGTCTGAGGTCGTACCAGCTGGTTGACAGCTATGACTTGACGGAGACTTTTGTCTATAAATCATGGACGTAGTATACAAAAGGACTAAGCGCTCCCAGCTGAAAAACGAGCCGAGCAAGACATGTACTATACTGAGACCATAGATTTAGTATATGTACTAGATCTACAATCAGAGATCGAAGATGGAACCAAAAAAAATATGTGCACGTGTTGGTGAAAGTCTATGTCCGAGTTAAAAATAGTGTTGTCCTCGACCAACACTTTTACATTGTCGATAGAATTCATCATCCGTCCGTGATGTGTATGGTAGATAAATACATCTTAATGCAGATTAAGTCTTTCATGAATAACACAGTTTGGCAGATTTGACGTCATAAAGAGAATTTTGAATACAGTTAATAAATAAACCTTTATTATTTATTGACCCCTAAATATTACAGTTTTATTTATAGGAGGGATCTTAGAGTTTCCCTTTTAAATTTAAACTTAAAATGTTTGCTGCATATACCTAGTGGAGTTCTTATTTGAGTCCATCCCACTCTTCTTATAACCGATAACCATTTTTCTCGTAGCAAAGGATTACTTGGAAATCTGAAAGCACAAAAACATTTTATATCAGCCGTGCTACGCCCATATAATTTTTCACTCTGGTACTTTATCTATAGACAATTTGTTACCCCAAAGTTTATTATTTTTCAAGTGTAAACCACGCTTTATGGATAACATTAAATTTAAATGTAACCCAAAAATTCCGTTCCAGTGTGACTCGAACCCGCACCCTCGCCTGTCATCGGCGATGCCTTAAACAATTTAGCCATAGATCGAGCTATGACGCTGGAGACGAAATTTGTGGGCACTATCAACTCGGCTGAAACGCCAAGTTGATAGTGCTGTATCTACAGGTGTTTCATTGGAAACCTTCTGTTCAAAGTTCGAAAGTAAAGGCATCGCTGATCACAGGCGAGGGTGCAGGTTCGAGTCCCGCTGGAACGGAATTTCTGGGGTATATTTAAATTTAATATGTTACCTATTATTTTATTAAGCAGAAATAAACAATATTTATTTATAAAAAATAAAAAATAAATATACCCTTTCGGGAAAAAGGCGTGTGTACAACAACGTAAATATTTACTCCAAAATATCTACTACACAAACTGCAATAAAACACCCGTGGTGCTTTAAAGTTACCTTTTCAATAGTCAATACAAAAACACACACCTCAATGTCCACCTGGTTATTATAGTTTTTTTTTAAAACGGTAAAATGTTAACAGAGCAAACATATTTACTCCAAACAAAGTAAACCTCCATTCTAGGATGGACAAAAATTTAATTTATAGTTAGGTATAGTGCGCTTCATGTAAAAAGTAGTAAACTAGGTAGGCACTCATGGAATGCATAGGTATACATCTCTTAAATAAGTAGAAAAGTAAGTAATCTCTTAAAACGAACGCTGGAACGCCTGAAGAAGCTTGACCGCCAGCGTTCTTTTTACATGATGCGCATTATACTACGATATAAACTGCAACAGGACTATCGATATTTCTGACGTCATCACTTGGTCAAGCCCTATCGTAATCAAACATTTTTATATTTTACATAAAATATTGTTTATTTCTAGGTGCAGCAACGAAATATTATTAAAAAATATAAGGGAAAGTCCTAATCTACGAATGAAACTGGTTTTTAGGCCATTTACTAAAGCAGAATTGATAAAATAAGCAATACAATCGAACTACCAATAATCTCTTATTTACCTGTGAAACGTGTATTTTCCCGGATAATTACGTCTTGTATATTCACAGTCACAAACTGAACATGACACCATTGTCATACAAAGTTATATTTGTTATTTAATAGTAAGATTACTAAAAAAATTACGAAATTAGTTAAACTGCACAAGAGACCGTCCGGTATGGGCATGACCTCAAGCAAAACATGTCAAATTCAATACATTGTTGCTGTCACTTTTCTTCTTGCACGGGGTACATTTAAAAATGACTTCTCTCTCCCACGCTTCGTTTGTCTATTTAGCGTAGCGAAAAAATTCTACGTCTATGACTGAGACAGTGTGTCTCTTTCTAATACGGTGACCATAAAAAAAATCATGTCCAGGAAACTTTTTCCCGAGACACTTATGAACGTGGAGTGGAACAAATATTATTTAAATCTAATTATTTATCACAGTTATTTATGCAGCCAGATTCATACTGGAGGCTTGGTAAGTGATCAGTATCACGAATCGATAACACTTTTTGTTAATTTCGTAAATTAAAATGTTGACCTCCCCTAATAGATGACTCGGGACTGGGCTTGCGTTTGTAGGAAACACGTTTTTTTCCAATATCACAGAAAGTGTTATCGAACTTTGTTACTGATTATTTACCGAGTGTTCAGTGTCGGCAAACGGCGTGACTCGTGACGCAGCCATGCCGTGATGTTTCTCATCTGCCAGGCGTCCCGCGTCGGCCAACTTTTAAATTTGTAGTATCGATGACCTCTTAGTATTTACCTATACAATGATCATGGTCATCCTTGCTATCATAAAGCTATCATTTCAAGTGTTAGAAAGGGACAAACTGCCTCTATTCTAACTATCTCTCTTGGCTCGTTTTTCCTCTATCTATGACGGTAATCTAAATTGAGTCTTAACCTAATGGAATAAGGTCTTGTTTCGGTATTATAATTTTTTTGTGTGCTAAGTCCTTTTGTATACTACGTACTTACATGCTATAAATATATAATGATATCAATAATTGACACTGGTGAAATCATAGACGTAGAATTTTTTCGCTACGCTAAATAGACAAACGAAGCGTGGGAGAGAGAAGTCATTTTTAAATGTACCCCGCGCAAGAAGAAAAGTGACAGCAACAATGTTTTGAATGTGACATGTTTTGCTTGAGTACATGCGCATACCGGACGGCCTCTTGTGCAGTTTAACTGATTTGCTAATTATTTTAGTAATCTTACTATTAAATAACAAATATTACTTTGTATGACAATGGTGTCGTGTTCAGTTTGTGACTGTGAAGATACAAGACGTAATTATCCGGGAAAATACACGTTTCATAGGTAAATAAGAGATTATTGGTAGTTGGATTGTATTGCTTATTTTATCAATTCTGCTTTAGTAAATGGCCTAAAAACCAGTTTCATTCGTAGATTAGGACTTTCCCTTAAATTTTTTAATAATATTTCGTTGCTGCACCTAGAAATAAACAATATTTTATGTAAAATATAAAAATGTTTGATTACGATAGGGCTTGGCCAAGTGATGACGTCAGAAATATCGATAGTCCTGTTGTAGTCTATATCGTTGTATAATGCGCATCATGTAAAAAGAACGCTGGCGGTCAAGCTTCTTCAGGCGTTCCAGCGTTCTTTTTAAGAGATTACTTACTTTTCTACTTATTTAAGAGATGTATACCTATGCATTGAATGAGTGCCTAACTAGTTTACTACAAATAATGTACAATTATAGTACGCGTCATGTAAAAAGAACGCTGGAACGCCTGTAGAAGCTTGACCACCAGCGTTCTTTTTACATGACGCGCACTATACCTACCTATAAATAAAATTTTTGTCCATCCTAGAATGGAGGTTTACTTTGTTTGGAGTAAATATGTGTGCTCTGTTAACATTTTACCGTTTAAAAAAAAATCTATAATAACCAGGTGGACATTGAGGTGTGTGTTTTTGTATTGACTATTGAAAAGGTAACTTTAAAGCACCACGGGAGTTTTTATTGCAGTTTGTGTAGTAGATATTTTGGAGTAAATATTTACGTTGTTGATTATTACACACGCCTTTTTCCCCGAAAGGGTATATTTTTTTTTATTTTTATAAATAAATATTGTTTATTTCTGCTTAATAAAATAATAGGTAACAAATTAAATTTAAATATACCCCAAAAATTCCGTTCCAGCGGGACTCGAACCTGCACCCTCGCCTGTGATCAGCGATGCCTTTACTTTCGAACTTTGAACAGGTTTCCAATGAAACACCTGTATATACAGCACTATCAACTTGGCGCTATAGCCGAGTTGATAGTGCCCACAAATTTCGTCTCCAGCGTCATAGCTCGATCTATGGCTAAATTGTTTTAGGCATCGCCGATGACAGGCGAAGGTGCGGGTTCGAGTCCCGCTAGAACTGAATTTTTGGGTTACATTTAAATTTAATGTTATCCATAAAGCGTGGTTTACACTTGAAAAATAATAAACTTTGGGGTAACAAATTGTCTATAGATAAAGTAACAGAGTGAAAAATTATATGGGCGTAGCACGGCTGATATCAAATGTTTTTGTGCTTTCAGATTTCCAAGTAATCCTTTGCTACGACAAAAATGGTTATCGGTTATAAGAAGAGTGGGATGGACTCAAATAAGAACTCCACTATGCAGCAAACATTTTAAGTTTAAATTTAAAAGGGAAACTCGAAGATCCCACCTATACATAAAACCGTAATATTTAGGGGTCAATAAATAATAAAGGTTTATTTATTAACTGTATTCAAAATTGGAATAAGAACCTTATTCTCTTTATGACGTCAAATCTGCCAAACTGTGTTATTCATGAAAGACTTAATCTGCATTAAGATGTATTTATCTACCATACACATCACGGACGGATGATGAATTCTATCGACAATGTAGAAGTGTTGGTCGAGGACAACACTATTTTTAACTCAGACATAGACTTTCATCAACACGTGCACATATTTTTTTTGGTTCCATCTTCGATCGCTGATTGTAGATCTAGTACATATACTAAATCTATGGGTGAAATTGTCTGGAGCACTCCTCAGAAGCCATTATAAGAAGAGAAGAAGAAGAACTTAAACGTCTATTTTAGAAAATGGTGGAGTCTGTTGAGTTCAAGGAAGATGTACTGTTGAGTTGACAACCTCTGTAGCGCAGCGGGCGAAGGTTCGCCTGCGACGCAGTAGGTTGCAGGTTCGATTCCCATCTCGAAACAAATATTTGTACGATATGAAGATATCTGTTAAGGGTGTTCTAGGTATTTATTATGCATAATAACAAATATATTTATAAGTAATGTATTGTATTAAGTGTACCAGTTATCAAGTAGGTACCCATAACACAAACTCTGCTTAGCTTGGGTCTAGATAATGTTGTGTGTACTGTCCAACATTGGTATTTATTTATTTTATTTTATTTATTAAAGTGACCTGCTACTCATGAACCACTAACTTGCAAAGTGCGCGCAATGGTGTGGAAATGCAGAAAATGATGAAAAATGGTAGATAAAAGTTGATTATAAATAAAAGCTAAGATCAAGGTTATATTTTTGTTTTATTTTCATTGACAGTAGTGCCGATTCTGTTGTTCGTCGCACGGACCTATAAAATGACAATTTTAGTTTAGGAGATCCTAAAAGCTATTCTGTTGTCACGCTTACCTATTTTTTCCTATTCAGATATCGATGTGACAAGTAGTTACTTAATTATATACTGAAAAATATTTTTACACAGACCGAACAAAATAAATAAATATCAAAAGCTTAGACTCTTTTTATTCTAACAGAATCCCTATTTGTAGGAATGCCTTTGCTTGGCTACTCCATTCCGGTCCTTGTTCTTCTGAGTCATTCAGTATTGCTTTAGTACAAGTCAAGCTTGGGGGACATTTTTGACCATGGTAGGCAGCACTGACGAATTCATATGAAAAACTGACAAACATGTCGAACAAATAATTCAAAAAATTAATAATGAATTAACAAAAAATTGGACATGGCAAAAGGATAAGATTCCAACGCCAAAACAAAACAAAAATGGACTGGTGTGTGGTCGGTCACGTCACTCACGGCAAGTCAGTGTCAGAGAAATTATTTATGTCATAGGTCGTCAACTCGTCAGTCGTGTAAAGTCGCGCGATCGTTCGTTCCGCAAAATTTGCCATGTTTTGGCTAGATAAAATGAAATCGTACCCCAATCACAGTCAGTAGGTATGTCTTGAAGCTTATTATTCCAGTGCTGTTGCCTTCAATAACCTTCACTTCAGTTCCGTAGCTGAAATAAATCATTGTCAATTATTCGGTAGATGGATGCAGTTCATCTAGTTTGGCCAGCTACGGTAACTACTTAATAGGGACCAGTTTGTCGATCGGAACATCGGTAGTCGGACGAAACTACGCTGATAAAAGAGCTAACCAAACGAAAAAGAGGATTGTAACATACCCTCAGAGAAGGCTTTCATTACTATGAGAAGATAGGAATTTCTGGAAGCGCATTGTTTTATTTAGACGACTCTCTAAAAGTGAGTGTTGCTGATTAACTATGATGGTCAACATGAATTTGTGCTACTTTGTATTGTGCTTAGCTGGTTGCGGCGCTGTAGGGAATAGCGCAGTCATAGCGGGAGACGGAGACCCGGAAGATCAAGGACTATACAGTAAGTCCGATTCTATTGAAATCCTAACAAACCTTAATTACGAAAGTAAAATATACCGTCAACCCTATGCAATGGTTGTACAATTTTATAACAGCTACTGCGGTCATTGCAGAGCTTTTGCGCCGAAATACAAAAGTCTAGCGGCCAGTATGATCCCATGGAAAACTATAGTAAAATTAGGAGCAATTGACTGCTCAGTTGAAGAGAATAATGAAATTTGCCGACAGTTTGAAGTAATGGCTTATCCAACACTACGATACTTGCATGAAAACTATGTCAAAGCCAATGCAAATGTTGGTGATAAAATGGAGCAGGCTGAAACGGTAGATCAACTAAAAGCTGTACTGATACACAAAATGCAGTCTGAACAATCTAAAGGCCGTCTTCCGCTAGCTCCATCCTTCAGTATTGCTTCCTACATTTCATACAGAAATGCTGTGAACGATGTGCCGACTAGTGTTCTTTACACATTTTTGGTTTTTGAAAATGAGAACTCTACAGTTGGATCAGAAATTGCTCTAGACATAAATAACTACAAAGACATAAGACTCAAGAGGGTGTATGAAACTAGTGAATTGGCTGAAATAGCAAGGATACAACAGTTTCCTGGTCTAGTTGCTGTTCGATCCACATTGGAGCCCACCAACCTAACCCCTAAAGAACCCACTGCGCCAAAACTTCTGCAAGCTATCAATACATTCTTAAAATACAAAAACTATAGATTTCCCGAGAAAGATGCTGGCATTTTAGAAGCAAGCAACTCACTTTATGATGCTGACAAACCTGTGCTGCCTGATTCGGATGTTGTTTATTACAGTGATTTAGAGAAAACCTTACACAACAGTTTGCACACAGAAATAACGAAATATTCTACTTTGGATGGAGAGCCTTTACAAGCATTGTTGAACTTTTTGGATGTCCTCATAACATCATTCCCATTCAGGGGTAATCTTAAAGAGTACATCACAGGCTTGAGAGCTACTATACTGACTAAATCTAGCTGGAGCGGTAGTGAACTTTATGATACTGTCAAAAGATTAGAAGATGTATATTCTCCTGTTTATTCATCCGATTCCAAGGATTTCATCGGATGCAAGGGCAGCCGTGTTGAATACCGAGGGTACACATGCGGTCTCTGGAGCTTGTTCCACACCTTAACCGTTAACGCCGCTAGGAAACCAGGCATTGAAGGCCCAAAAGTCTTAAGAGCTATGTATGGTTACATTAAAAATTTCTTTGGCTGCACTGAATGCGTGCAACATTTTCTAGCCATGGCAGAAAGAAACAGATTATTTGATGTGAAAGAGAACGATAAAGCGGTTCTTTGGTTGTGGATATCACATAACGAAGTGAATTTGCGCCTCGCCGGCGATGTCACCGAAGATCCCCAGTATCCTAAAATTCAATTCCCGAGTATAAGGAGATGCCCGGCATGCCGCTTGCTCCGCGGTGCTTGGAACCTGCCCGCTGTGTACCAGTACCTGCAGGGAGTCTACGGGACGGAAAGCCTCCGGGACGTGCGACGCGCGCGCTCCGCGGCCGTCGCGCCCAGCCCCTTCTCCGACTTGGATATCGGAATGCTAAGTCTCCTGTACTTATTATCCTTTATTATCCTCATTCTAGTCATTAAATACTTTTTAACCAGGGGTTTTTACAGAAAGAGGCTTTACAAGCATGGACTGGGTAAAGTATAACACCACGCTTCCATTTGTTTGGTAGTGTGTCACATGCAGGTACCTAATTTATAATTGTGGGATTTTTGTAGTGGCTAGTTTGAGCAGTACCTACCTACTTGGATGCATTCCTCTACAATGTCTGTGCAGGCCAAGTGGAGACAGCTCAAGCATTTTTGGACTCGTTAATAAATATTGTCTGTAGACAATTCAAATAGAAGGAAACGGGACAACACGCAAGAGCAAATTATCCAATGCATACTATTTTCAATTCTAGTTGAATTGTATAAGACAGTATTTGTTATCAGTGAAAAAAATACTTCTGTAGTTTTCTGGGCGGTCTGAGCTGACCCTTAGTTTAATAAAATATTATGTGTGGAATCAATTATAATGAATCATTGGTACTAATATTTGTCCCGTCATGCGAAGCATGCCATACTACTAATCACCTACTGCATGTCATTTTAATTACAGCCTTTTGGTTTCCTGTGAATGTACTGCAACTTTTAATCTAATGAAATATTTTATATTTACATGTTATTTGTTATTGTTTGACATTTATGATTTGGTCTATTGCTATGTGTTGCAAAGGAGGTGTTCAAATTACTTATGCATGTTTATCAACATTAAATCAAACTTTCTTCTACCTTTACATAAATTGGTTCTACATTTCACATTCGTAAAATATTAGTTATTAATGTTAATATTAGTTAAAACTAAAGAGATTTAAATACATAAATGTACCTTGTTTGTTGTAAGCAAGAACTTCCAATCTCACTAACTATTGCACTAACTGCAATTCTAAATACTCAACATAATAATTATTAACTTCACGTGAATTTAAATAAATTCGATTATACGTTAAATAGATATAAATAATAACACTTCGTTAAATACTTATTCGTAATTGATAATTTAAGTTTCTTACTTTCGTTATTGCTATATAAATATGTGTATATAAAGCTATTTTCAATCAATAGGACTTTATTGAGTGTTGTAATGGACTATTTTGTAGATCTTTTTCAGATTTAGACTTAGATATGACATTACGTAGTTAATTCTGTATTTTTACACTATTTATTATATAGTACGTACTGAGTTTTCATATGATAGCATATAATCCATGTGTATAATCGACGATTGGTGGTCTGAGGAGGGTCATCATAATATAATGAATGCTCGCGTCTAACGCGGTGTGGATTTTTGGTCCAAGTACGCAGTCAGCAGCCCTATGGTTTACCCTTTAAGGTAGAAAAAAATAGATTCAAACTATGTTTTATTAGCTTTCGTCCCCGGCTACGCTCGCGTATTTGTATGCTTGTATGTAATGGAAAAACTAAAAAAAACTAAACCATTTTAAAAATTATTTCATCTTTGGTAACTACATTATCGCTGAGTGCTATGGGGTATGGTTTAGTAGCTTCCGCCAGCGGCTACGCTCGCGTTATGTGAAGTTCCACTCAACTCGATTTTGATGGTATTTGGCATGTGAATTATCGTGCGAAGCCAAAAAAATGATACAAATTTTAAGAAATGGCTTGCAAAACTAATCGATACCAGCTATGTAACAAAGATTTGTCACATTTTGAATATTTTACAAAATAAATGATTAGGTACTAGGGAATGCAATCTCGCGAGATTGGGGCTCAGGCGAGATCTCGCGAGTTTATGAATAACAATACCGCGAGATCTCGCCAATTTCGAGGTCTCGCGTGATTCGCAGTTTTGTGTGTTTATTCTTTGCAAATAATTCTAAACGGCTGAAGCTATTTTATATTTATATATGTTCGAATGTCATTCAATGATTTTTATAGTGATTTTTGTTGTTCATTGACTTTCGTAGCTTAACTAATAATATTTATGAGACACTTTTAATCAATCAAAATATGGGTGTTGGGTCTCCCTAATTTCCGCAAAATTAGGTTTCGCTACCTCAAAATGTGTTGATTAGCAAAATACACAATAAAATGAATTCGCGCGTGAAGCGAAACTTTGATTGATTGATTTTTAGGTTAAGTATAGGACAAACAATCCATAGTCCAAAATGGCTGGGACTATAAGTAATGCCTATTTTCACCGACAAGTACTTATTTTACGGGACACCTATCGTGCACGTCTATTGACTATTTGGCATACGTAAGGGTACAGGCCTGAAATATCTGTTTTCCAAAAATGTACGCTTCTCAAAACTTCTGCGTTTCCACAATGTTAGCACTTCTATAAGCTGACATTATGGAAAAGCAGACATTTTGGGAAAAAAACATATTAGGAAAACGGTCATTTCAGGCCTGAGCCTACGTAAGTGTCTTTTAAACGTTAAGTGTATTTGTATTGGTGAAAACATGATACTACCTGTTGACAATATTTCGAAATACAAGATTAAGATTAAAAGAATAACCTAGCGTTGATAAACCAAAATAATTCTCTCGTGAAAGTGCAGCTAGTAGGTAGTAAGAAGGTACGTAAAGTACAAATAACCTGATAAAAATCATTAAGATTACAAATCATATTGATTTTATAAAACGATATGCGATAAACTTGCCTACACTAATAGGATTTATTTGCTTAAAAATCAAATACTTTACGAGGTAGAATTACTTAAACTACCTAATTATGTAAATGCGAAAATATAGATGTGTGATTTAAACGCAATCGCGCAGCTACGCGGTGTCAGCTGAACCGATTGATTGGTTACACAGAGGATTATGTTCTGGTATGATACATATCCGTGCCTCTCCATCTTCTCCCGTGGATGTTGTAAAGCCGACTAAGGGATTATACCAGGAGATAGGAGGCAGCATCTACCCGAGTACTAAACACTAATACTGCGATCACCAAGCCGCTTGCCGAGCGTGGTGATTATAACAATTCACTATTGCATTCTATGGGATGACGATGTTGATGATACGAAGGCTACTTTTCATCCGGTACCACGCGAGCGAAGCCGTGGGTGGATGCTAGCTATTTATTAAACATCGATAAATCTGACATAAATTGTAATCTTCCATTTAGCAATATTATTGAAGCTCATACTATGTGATGACGTTATATGGGCGTAGTGTGATATCACGAAATTAAGATCTTTTGTTATACTTCACTACTTTTATGTGAGAGCTCATAACAATACGTAGCGCTGTTTAAATACGGTTTGAGGACAATCGCTTAGACTTTAGCCATCATGAGTAACCATATCTACCTACTAGCGATGTTCTCAAATATACATTCTTATTCTTAAGTTTGATTGAGTTAATAAATTGCTAAATAGCTTGTTTTCCTTACAAATGTATTAAAAGTTGCGCAGATATGACTTTGTGAAGGTTATTGTTTCGTATCTAAAAATCTACAGGAATTACAGCCCAGGTACAGCTCTACCTATGGATATTGTTCGAGCTAAATTTTAACGTAACGCTTAGATAGTTCAGTTAGGGCAAGATCCATCGGTAAAATTGTACCTAGGTTGGTTGTTATTGATGTAGAAGATGTTTGGTAGAATTTGCATCGCAATATAGATATAAACTTAATAAAGATAAACGTTATAACGGTATAAATCTTATGATCGAACGTTTCTATGAGATTTCATACATAATGAGTTCGGACAATTTGAATAAAGTAGGTTGGCAGGTGCATATTTTTTTCTAATATAATTATCTTATTTTATTAGCAAAACTGTTTCATATGTATTTTGTACATACCATGTATTAGTTGTATTATTATTTCTTTAAATAAATGTTTTCCGAATTATCTTATAATAATCTACATCACCTTTTTGACGCGAATTGAATAAAAAATACAATGTAACGGTTTTTTAGCTTCTAAAAATAACTAACCTCACATGTAAGGCCCGAACTCATTTTGTATAAAAATTTCATAGAGTTTCCACCTTAAACCTTTGTTAATATACCGTGAGGTCCTAGGTACATAATAAATAATAGTACGTTAAAGTACACAAACTGAAGAGTAATTTATGAGCTATTACTAAGGAAATATCAGGGTTAACTTTCTCTTTTTAGACATTAAAAAAATAGAAATATCAGTTCTCAAGAATAAACAATTACAACAAGTAATTAATTGAGTAAAAATTAAAAAACCCTCAACGCCATGAAACGGCTTAACCGATTTTGATCAAACAATCACCGACAAATTTACCTTTCAAACAAAAAAAAAACGGAATCGGTTCATCCGTTCGGGAGCTACAATACCACAGACACACCCACACACACACACACACACCTACACCTACACACACACACCTACACACACACACACACACACACACATAGACACGTCAAACATATAACAACCAGTAGTTTTTGGGTCGGGGATAAAAATAAAAAAAATAAGTAAATCTAAGATAGGGGAAATTTCATCAACTTTGTCTGTCTATGTGACCACAGAATACAAATCAGTTGTCAGAATTGTACAAGTGGCCACCATGTAATCGGGCTATAGTTTTTTATCTGTCCTCTTGTATATATTTCGCTATTGAAAAGTTGCACCATTTTCCCTTTTTGATATTGTACTTTATTAAGGACCACACCAGGACCTGTGTCCACCTTATTAGACCAAGCTTATGAGTGTCATTTAATAAATTACGAAAGATTTATCAATAATATGATGTTAAAAATAATAATAGTTAAAACTCATCTTGCCGAATCATGCTCATTGTGTTAAGTAAGAATAAAAAATTGTTACAATACGGAATAAAATAATTTACTTAGATATAATAAATTATTTCAATGTATAAGTATAAATAATTCATAAATAGTATACACGTATTGTTTACCAAACCGTGTTGATTTTTAATTATTATTAATTATTTTCATTGACTTAGAGATTTAAATTATGGAGAGAGATTAGTGTTTTAAAACCAGAATTATGAATAAAGTATGTAACCGGATATCGATTCTTAAATTAGAAGCTGCTAATTTTTTGATAAGGAATACTAATTTGCAGTTACGTAAAACTAAAAAAGTTATATGAATTATAATAGTGGAATAAATTCCACAAATGAGTGGCCGATCTACAACTCAGTATGAATTAGTTAGGTAAGTATAGGTACAATATAGTATAAACACCGGTCAAATAAGAGAGTTGGAGTCGCGTGGTAGGGCTACTACTATGGCGTATTATGGGCGTGGTACTATGGGTCGTGATTAGCTGTTTTCTAGTGATCCCAAGATGACGATTTCCGATGATCAATTGTTTTATTTGTAGGGTGCTACAGTAATACGTATACCTACGTCATCTCCCATCATTAAATAAACTATTGTACCTACTACGTATACATACGTTATGATTAAATGTTTCCTCTTTTAATAGAACCTGTTTTTTTGCCAAAGAGTGTAACAAATTAGTAACTACAGAAATGCTGTTTGAACCTACACTAATCTTAACGACTTTATGTAAGAATTTTTAAATTCATCGACATCAATTCTTTTGCAAAAGATAAAACTTTAGAAGCCGTTGTATTCAATATATTCAAGATATTTTTTTGAGTAAATATGTGTAACAATTTGGTCTTTTGGTTGTAACTTGTAACAGAGCGTAAATTCAGGCCAAACAACCTAAAAAAATCTAGTAGTGAAATGTAGCGGGGGTAGTAGCGCTTTTGTTAGACTGTAACAAAATATGTGGTGTAAAAAACAAAAATCTAACATCATTAAATATAATATATAATCTACGAGTTCATAAACGGGTTCGGTAGATATGTTAAATGGATTTACTTATTAAAATTCCAAAGCATAAATACTTGTTGATTATAAACACATATTTTTGTTAAAATGCAAACCTTAGTACAATAACGAAGCATTTGTTGTAATAAATGCGCAATGGCCAATATTTTGAGTGCTTTTATATGTATTTTTTCTTAGTACTTCGTACTACTGTAGATTAGCGCAGGGCGGGATAGCATAGCATTAGCTTAGGAAGGCCCATACCCAGCAATGGCTGACATCAGGCTGTGGATTATGGTAATGACAACGTACTACATCAACGGGAGATAATTCTAGTTATTAAAACATATATTTTACTTTGTTATCTTAAGCCTTCCTTTGTAAAATATTACTTACTTTATCAATACAGTATATATTTATATATGGTACACTGTGGTACATGTATGTTTTGACTAGCGATATAATCGCATTTTGTTACCATAATATTAGTAGGACAACGTTTTTACAATCTATGAATTACATTCAAGACAAAGTAGGTAGAATTAGTTATGTTGTTTTGATCAATATGTAAGTAGTAATAATTTTCGCACTTGATTAATAATTAAGAAGCAATAACTAGTTGCACTTGATTAATAATTAAGTAGCTATAACTTGTTGCACTTGGTCAATAACTTGGTGCACTAATAATAATAATTAATAATTTAATAAGAATAACTTGTTGCACTTGATTAATAGTTAAATAGCAATAACTTGTTGCACTTGATTAATAATTAAATAGCAATAACTTGTTGCACTTGATTAATAATTAAATAGCACTAACTTATTGCACTTGATTGATAATTAAATAGCAATAACTTGTTGCACTTGTTTAATAATTAAATAGCAATAACTTGTTACACTTGATTAAGAATTAAATAGCCAAAACTTGTTGCACTTGATTAATAATTGAGTAGCAATAACTTGTTGCGCTTGGTTAATAATTCAGTAGCAAAATGTAAGTTGGTGCACTTGATTAATAATTAAGTAGCAATTGCAATTTGGTGCACTTTTATGTAGGCCAGTGTTCACATTGAAATACATAATGTTGATAGCAAACTAGTTGTTTTAATTATTTATTTGTAATTACTCCCTTGTAAATATTGTTTTTTTAAATCCAGTTTAATCCATCGCTGCTTGGTGCAAAGTGGACTCTAAAGGCTCTAAAGGTCAGAAGCTTGTTGAAGTATTTGTTAAGTATATTTTATGGTATTTTCACTAATGCTAATGCTTGTCAAATGTCTGTTAATGTCTAAAGAACTAATTGGTTGTTGGTACCGTTTATTAACCACCATGCATCATGCAAGCAATCTACCTGTTAATGTTCGGTGGCGGTATAATGAGGATGTTTATTGCTGGTAAACTCTCTTAAACAAGCTTCATATAAAATTGAAGCGATGAAAATTTAAAAGTAAGTAGGTTTGTCCAATTCTTAATTATTCTGTTACATTCTTTTCAATTACTTAACTTTAATGCTCTGTAAGTAATTAAATTGCATAAAAGCACATAATTCTCAATAACAGTTGTTGAGAACGTTCATTTACATGTCTAAAACCTAAAAAAACAGATAGGTATCGTCTTTAAAATTTTATCGAATTCATAATTGAAATGTATGGGACATAAAATTAAGTTCATAGACAATACATAACCTAGTATTTAATTTTGGTCGTTGACATAATTATGTATGGGGCTCTTTTACCAGCGTTTCACCTTTTATGTAAAAACTGCTTACTAATTAAGATATACTTATTTGGTGATGGTATCTAACAGACAGGCATGGATTGTAATGACTAGCTACTAATACAGCGTTAAATATAAGAATTGTAGCTAAAATAAAGTGTAGGTAGATAACCTATATGTAATACAGGTCAAATGAGCACTAGCTGAAAGACAGTAGCACAGTTTAAATAAATAGTTAACCATTCAGCCGGCTGACAACGGCGACAGAGATCACAGACGCCGTAGTCGCGCGTCTTTGTCATCATAACCCGACTCCCGAGACGCGGGACGGGAGGTCCGGCACATCGAACACTACATAAGGACTACATACACACTGTGACGGAAGTATTTATGTCCAAAAGTAAATTCCTAGGTGTAAAGTGAAATGTCAAAATAATTATGAAATTGTCCTTCTGGTGGTACCTGTATAAGCATTTGTAACTATGTTACTATTAGACAAGGAAATTGCATCGTTATAGCTTTAGTATAACAATGCAATTTCCTTGTCATTGACAATTTCATAATTATTTAGACATTTCACTTTACACCTTGGAATTTACTTTTGGACATAAATACTTCCATAAATTCTAAAGCAATTTATTGAATTATCTATATCAGGGATCCCCAAACTATTTTGGACAAGTGACCCCTTTTCCAAAATGAAATGTTACCTCAGACCCCCATGGCCAAATTAACTATTTTTAAAATAAATCCCCTTATTCATAATGGTCCGCTAACTTAAAACAGCTGCTACAGAGTGTTATTTTTAATACTGACTTAGGTCAATAGAAGACAGAGTGAGAATTAGCAATGCTTTAAGTTAGCAGACTATTATGAATCCTATCTTTAGTTTTTTCATAATGATACAAAATACCTAGGTACTAAGGTACCAATTGGAAAACTTTGCACTTGGTTAAGTGTGTACAGTGTGAATTCATTTTTTCAACAAAATTTTACAAAATAAAAAGACATACAATTCAGTAAATATCAAGTTTAATTTATAATGATTATTACAAATTAAGTACTTAAAGAATCTTAAGTAGGTAGGAAATTATATTTAAAAAAGTATTAATTCGCAAAGAGAAAATAAAACATTCAGTGTGATGGATGAACCTGGTGACTATCTACCAATATACACGTAACACAACATAAACAATACAGTACCTACCTATCTTGAAAGTTTTAAATAAGAACTTGTGTTAATTTAATAGGGGTCGATTTTTAGACCTCGTTGACCCCCAAAATCAGTTTTCGTTTATGTCGACCACTTTGGGAATCCCTGATCTATATTCTATAAACTAGCACTTCTACTGTTAAAACCATAATGGGTGGATAAGCTGCATACCGATCAGTTGTATTGATGGCCTAGCCGATAGGAGAAGTCGGCTGAGATGCGAGAGGTTGCGGTTTCAATTCCCGCTGTGGGACAAATGTTTGTATGATCTGCAAATATTTGACACAGATTGAAGCTGTGGTACCGTGATACTCGTAGTTCCTGATACCCACGTCACAGGGGATCCTAGTGTGGGACTATGTAGGTATATGTGGTTGTGTTGGGTGTTACGGGTGTTACGTTACGTAGTATCAGGTAACTACCTACTTAGTTATTGATTAAGTTATATATGTGCTCAATTCATGTTCTATTTTGTCCATTCATTTATTTATACTCATAATGCCTTGATCGTCAATATCCATCTGCCAGCTAACCTATGTAGTCTATGCGAAACAGCTTCTTAGATAAGCTCTCATATTTCTCATCTATCTTAAGTCAACGCTAATAGCTTGCTTCGTTACTAACTTGAATACAGAACTACGCCTACGAAAGTAATGGGTCTCGGCAACTTTCGTCTTTTCGGAACATGAATATAATTCCAAGTGAGTGAAAAAGCGACAGTCAGCCGTGCGTGAACGAAGATTGCCCAGGCGCATTGCTTTCGTAGTAGAACTGTTGGCATAATATGTCGCAGCCAACTGGTTAAATCAGCGGTTTAATTGGACGGCAATTCCTTTCCAGCTGTTTAATTGGACGGCAAGTCCTTTCCAGCTGTTTAATTGGAAGGCTAGCCCTTTCCAGCCATTCAATTGAACAGCTAGCCCTTTTCAGTCGTTTGATTGGACGGATAGTCCTTTCCAGCACTTGAATTGTACGACTAGCCCCCTTCCAGCAGTTTTATAGCCAGTTCCAGCCTTTTAATTGAATTATTATAAAACCTGTTTTTTTGTGTTGAAAGCATAATAAAATAGGTTAAAAACCTAACAAAAAATTTAAAATTCTGGTGTCTACAATCTCACGAAGATAATATTATAGCAATTTTCTCAAGGCCCCAGGTGTTTTTATATAGTGAATGTCGTTGTACAATGAAAGGGCTAGCCGTCCAACTAAATTAATGGCGACACCACATATTTCATACTAATATTCCTACTAAGTTAGTACCTATGTAGGTACTAAATAGGTACTTGTTCAGAACGTGTTGGGTAAATAGTAACATCAGAGACAAGCTTACAACTATAGCTGGGGTCAGAGAATTATATATGCCTTTAGGAGGCTGTAAAACGATTTTCTTGGTTTTACATAATTATTTGAGTCAATTTTAATTAAGTAGACAGTGTTTTCTACTCCTTGAATAGTCAGTATTTAAAATTGTGTACTAAATGTGCGACCTCTGTGGCGCGGCGGGTGAAGGTTGGCCTGCGACGCAGGAGGTTGCGGGTTCGATTCCAGCCTCGGAACAAATATTTGTGCGATCGCAGATATTTGTTCAGGGTGTTCTGTGTATTTTCTATGTATAATAAAAAATATCTATCTATGTATTTATATTGTATAAAGTATATCAGTTATTTAGTACCCATAACACAAGCTCTGCTTAGCTTGGCGCTAGATAATGTTGTGTTATTTATTTATTCATATAATTTGGGATTTTTGCTGTATTATGGTGGTCCAAACGTTATCAAACGTCCAATAATAATTATTTGAGAAAAAAAAAGAGATTTTTGATGATAATGGGATCAATCCTTTCAAATAATAAAAAAATACAAATCGGTTCATAAATGACGGAGATATGAGGGAACAAACATACAAAAATAGACAGTCGAATTGAGAACCTCCTCCTTTTTTTGAAGTAGGGTAGATGTTTGTCTGCCAAAATGTCATTGTACTTTTGTAATTTAATCTGCACGATAGATCAAAAACTGTGTAAAAGGTAAATCGTAAAGTAAAAATGAAATATCAAAACCCTTACTATAATTTGACAGTATTCGAAACTTATATGAAGTTTCGTTTCCTTCAATACATTTTCTGACAGCGTACTTAGTTTTCTCCTCGTTTCCGCTAGGGGCGCTGCTAGTTAATGTATGGAAGGAAACGAAACTTCATATAGTTTCGAATTCTATCAAATTGTCGTACTATAACCCCCCAGGATTACGAAAGTAAGTTTGTGTGTTTGTTTAGTCCCAAAAGACACATTCAAAACTACTGAACTAATTTTGATGAAAATTACAGCGCCTTTTAGCCTAGGTTGAGTAAGTTTTTTTTTTGCTTTTATATTGTGTGTAGTGGGTTGGTCATCTTGAATTATATAGGCGTAGCGTTAAAGGAATTTTTAGTTCTTTGTGATGGATCGCGTAACGGGCTATGGTGTGCTGGACTTGGAATGTCTTTGCATACCTACCTGATAAACTCCAAAACGAAACTCTGAAATGAACAAAGGTTACTGACATAGCTCTCAGAATTATCAAGTTGAGTAGTAATTAGTAATGGGCAGGGTATTTTATAGCTCATGGAAAGACAGCCGCTGGGGAATAAAGTTTCTTGAGTAGCGGCCAAAATTCGGATGACGCAGTGTAAGACGGTTCTCACAGACCTATAGTTACACTAGATAACGCATGTGCACCTACTTTGCACGTCACTTTGCCTGTAGGTGCAATGCGCCTATTAGCAAACTTCAAATCAGTTCGCTCTCGGCCGTCTTCGCTATAGCACGCCGGATGTTAATAGAAAAATACCTAATAGCGCCATATTGAACTGTAAAAATTCTTCTAAATCAGCTAGCCGTGCGTGCTATTAGAGATTTCGTAACATAGTAGTTACAAAATAAAACGGCACGCTTGGTTACATACAAATGTACGTGTTTGCGGTGTCTGTCTTGGCATTATGGTTTGTGATTGCTCTCCAGTCGACGGACCGATAACATTGTAATGCTAGAAATATGCTACGAACACCCGACCCGAAAACACGTCTGAAACAATTTTCTTAAGCTTCAGGCCACCTTGTTGAAATTTTTAACATAATTGTGCTTATTTGTTTTCTTGTTCATTGTTTCCAAAAAGCTAGAATATTGCGTACCTACCTTAGTAGTCTTATCCGATTCACTTTTTGATTGTTATTATTGTGAATGCTTCTGGTACACATAATTGGTGTTATTGGGGAGAGTTACTTCAACTCACTTTGTATCTTCGCGATCGGACTTTTGTCTTTTAAGACAGCGAATGCACGATACTCTGCCGACCACTGCGGCATCGTAACTAGAAACCCGCATGATCGGTGAACCTAAATCTGCCGAACATCGTGCAGAGCTGACCATCTGGCACTATTATTATTGTAGTTAAGTTAGGTATGCAATGTTTCGGTTGTGTTATTGCTTGTTATTTTTACTAATAACTTACTATTTTTACGTATTGTTGTCGTAAAATATAATTCATATCAGTTTTATTTTCAGAATAGAAGCGTTCAGACTACTTCAGACGTATCTGGGGTCTGGTGTTCGTAGTTTATTTCTAGCTTAAAGGTCGTAGGAATTTGACCGCAACTTTTGACCGTCGTGGCATTCTATGGGTGACGGAGGCCTATGTCCAGTGCTTGTCGTATACGGCTGATGATGACGATGAAGAGCTGTCTATCGGAACAATGTGACATGTGTAAATTTACAATATTGTTTGGTTGCAGGTACATGTCTGTCTAGCATTTTCGATGTCGACTGGCAAGCCCTCGGCAAGGGACCCATCCATGCATCGTAACTCTAGATGGGTGCTATGCCAAATAGAAAAAAAAAACAAGAAATGTTGCTTAAAATGTATCTCAGTGCCTTTAATATTACTATCGCTTCCAAAGTTTAGTTCGTGCCAATGATAGATTAGTTGAAATCATTAGATAAATTGATCTCATTATTTTGATAACATTACCTAATCAAAAAAAGTGTTGCACCACAAAAAAAAACGTAGTTCCAAAATTAATCAACGTTATTGATTATTTTTATATTGTTATTTTAAACACGGTGCAAAATAACACATTACTTACCTACTCCATTTTCAAGATATTTAGGAGCAGGTTTTTCGTAAAAAGTTGAGATTAAAAGTGTGCTAAAATGAAAGAAGGTGGTTTACTGGGAATAATTTAAAGATCAAACGGGTTCACTAATCCCTATTAAACTTACACTCAATTCAAGTCGGAACGGAATGTCTTCTTGCTTCTATGTGATTCTAGGAAGCCTCTACATTGCATCCACCCTGAGTGTGTTGAATGTTGTGGTGTGGGGTTCAGGTAGGTAATCATTTGATTAATTTCAGAATACGTATTTTCGTTAGTGGTGCAAAACTCATTTTGATTTGTGTACATTGAGATGTTAGAAATTCATTTTTAAGTAGTAGGTAGAGTTGGTAGTCAAAAATAAATCATTGATTAGTTCGCATAACTATTCTTTTATTATATCTCGGGCTGTGGGTGGGTACCTACTTACGTCCTCCGCAGTTTTTCACATATAATGTCAAATACCTAGCATAATGCGCGTCATGTAAAAAGAACGCTGGCGGTCATACTTCATACGTCCCAACGTTCTTTTTACATGACGCGTACTCTACAATCAGTGTCTTACAATAAGTAGTTACGTCACGGGTTTAGAGGCCATACCACAGATTACATAATAGTAACTTGGTAAGTCTGTCTCTCTATGCGTGTTTCTTTTTACCACATAGCTCCGGAACGGGTCCTCCGATTTAAATGTGCATTTTTTCATATGAAAGATAGTGTTTGCGAGATGGTTGTTAGGTATGTTTGGTGGAAATTGGTGCAGCAGTTTCCAGGATCATCAGCTCGCACCAATTAATTAGTTTTGAATTAAACTCCGGCATTTTTGCAGCTCGACCTTCAGTTTGAGCTTAGTGTTAATTTTTGATGACATCAGGCTCCAGGGGCTGATGATGACCAGCGTAGGATGAACAGGATCTACGGTACTACTGAAGCTGAATCCTCAAATTCAACTTCAAATTAAGATGACATGACATGTCTTCCTCCTGCTGACTCCAGGGTATGATGATGACCAGCACATGATGGACAGGATCCAGGGCGCAACAGATGCTCTGATTTAAATGCTGTTAAAACTGGTGTTGGAACACTAAAAATAGTCGGGGGTTTTCAAGCGCTCTCTGGAACACTAAAAATAGTCGTGGGTTTTCAAGCGCTCTCTCGTGGCCTAACGATGTTAACTGATTAAGCCACGAGGAATTAAATTTCCTCGTGGCCTCACTGTTGCAACACAGAGGAATAACACATAATTAGTTCATCATTTGTTTAAGAGTAGGTATAGTCGAATAGTAAACGGACATTGCGATCTTTCAGGGTTCGACATCAGAATGAAGGGAACTCCGATAGAATGTGCGTTCTCCTTGACTGCCGCGGTCGCTGTGGGCAATGATATCTTATCTTAAGTAATGGCTTCTGTGCTTTATTTGCAACAATTTAGCCATCGAGCAACACGGAATGGAGACGCCATCAAAGGCATTCCCCGCTGTAGTTCCCCTCTAAATTTAATGCCCTCGAGGGCATACAGCTTATAAAAAACTAGCTGTCGCCGATTGCTCTGTCAGACTGAATCGACTCGCGTGGGAGATAGAGCTCCAAGAAAAATGCCGAGTTGTTCAGTTTTATGCTGTACAAAAATGATTGGATCATCAAATTTACAAGAAGATGGTGTTTCCTTTCACATGTACCTGAATTTCAATTAAATTATTATAACTTTATTGCATAAAAATTGACCAAGTCAAATTAAGCCGTATAAAAACAAAAGTGGCCATCTTAGATTTTGTAAGTTTTGAGTTAGTGTTCGGGGTAAAATAATAAAACTGAACGGTTTAACAAAAAAAAACCGTGAACATTTTATTCAATAACACTGATTCACTCTTCACTACGACTGCACCTCAGTACACTAGTCATTCATTACTCTAAAATCACTCCCAAGTTACTTGATTTATTCGTACTGAAAGCCAATTCCCTTACGACTACCCTGCCCACTCTTAAACCGAGCTCCACTTAAGCGTGTGATAGAGGGGCGACATAAAAGTGACCAAAAGAATAGATATAAATGTGTATAATACATCAATGTGCATGTCAGGATGTATTCTGCTGACGTAAACATGTATATAACGTGTAATGTCAGTAAGCCAAGAGGTGATTACTGAATATCCTTGATTACTAAATACCATTTATTAAACACGTTCGACATCATGTGACATGTGGCATTAACGAGTATCGTATTTGACGGCTATGTAACCACTAACTAACCGGTAACTACTAACTACTACTACTTCGTCTCACAGGCTCTTTCTTGGTTCAGTGACCAACTTGAGATATAGTGTCCCTGAAAGTGGCCTGTGACCAATGGTGAAAGAACCAGTGTGGTAAAAGGATTAAATGTACCTCGTAGAGGTGTATTATATGATATGTCAACGTAAGTGTCATGTGAAACTATATTTAAAGAAATAAAATTAAATCACACTACTATTAACAACAAGTGTAACATCAAAAAGTTTGTACATTTTTTTTTTTTATACTACTTGGTTGACGGGACAACCAAGAGGCCCACCTGATGTTAAGCGGTAACCTCTGCCTATGAACAGTGCATTACCTCATAGATCACGTCCACCTAGGACGCAACCTATGTGGCATTGCACTGCGCCCGCCACCCTGAGACATAAAGATGAAAAGTCTCATGTGCCTGTAATTTCACCGGCACCCTTACCCTTCAAACCGGAACACAGCAATGCGAGCACTACTGCTTT
The DNA here is from genome assembly GCA_932527175.1 of Operophtera brumata. NCBI lineage: Eukaryota > Metazoa > Arthropoda > Insecta > Lepidoptera > Geometridae > Operophtera > Operophtera brumata. Next base: position 69,158,774 of record OW052239.1, read on the forward strand.
GCGGCAGAAATAGGTAACACAGCAATGCGAGCACTACACATTCCCCATTTGCAGCTGTACATTTGAGAACTTTGATTACAAGAGATGGCAAGCTGAAGATGATATTTAAATGAGTGTAAATTCTGGAAACCAAGTGAACTTAACGCCTTATTATCAGCCGGAACGTATCCAAAAAGGCACGACGACTGGATGTGCATAGAGGGTCGTTAGTGCCAACACTAATGTATCTGGTGGTAGCGAATGTTGCTAAGGCAGAATAAACATGAAAGTAGAATAAATGCAGTGAAGATGAGAGGTTTGAGAAGTATGTATGGTGGACTTTGAGAGAGAATAAGAAACTGTGTGTTAAGAGAGCATTGTAAAATGAAAGAGCACGTGTATAGTGACAAGGATTGAGAAAGGTATGCTTGGATGGTTTGGGTATAATATAAAGGATGAATGATAGTAGATTAACGAAACTAGTTCATAAGATGAGCATGAATGGGACAGTTGGAAGGGGGAGACCTCGGTGAAGGTATTCAGAATAGATCAGGGTCGATCTGGAGAATGGCCAGGCTAAGAGCGCCCTTAACCAATGAGCATATATGAAGAATGTGATGTGAGTGAATGAAGCAAAACAGGTATGCCAGGATCGTAGCAAGTGGAAATTCATGGTCTCTGTCTACTTCTCTGGGAAACAGGCGTGAGTATGTGTGTATGCTTGTAATATTATAAATGCTAAATTTTCTAAGGATTGGATGAAATTTAGAACGGCGATAGCTGGACCACTGGAATAGTTTTAAATTTTATTTAGATGTTCCCATAGGATCAAAACTTATGCGAGTGAAATCGCGGGTTGCTTCTAGTTTATAATAAGAATAAAACTACGTGGTTAATTTTATCAAAATCGGCAATATTGATCATACTTAAATAACTTTACTCTTTTCAGTTAAAAGTAAATAAAGATGCTTTAAAAAAATCGTTGATCGCCCATTGTGAGGTTACTGTACAATCTTTGCACGTTGTGTTTGCCTATAATGAGGGGTTTTCACGGCCATACCAAATCATCTATAAACCCTTGAAAATAGATGTCGCTGCTGTGTACTTAACTGTAAAAATAAAGTGAAATGTAAAAGTCAACAACGAAGTGATATATTTTCGTGGTATTTTGTTACTATCACACAAAATAACATGGGTACGATGCATTTGTTGATTTTGACAACCACAGTTGAGTCAGGGCCATCAATTGAGCCAAATTGAATAAAAAAAAAAAACGAAAATGAAAAGCCCCCATTGGTTTCTTCTGTAGCTAAAGATAGGTATATAGTTTGAACCTCTTCATATATGCATGTCGGATCCTCAAGATCCCTCCAAGCGGCAAAAGGCAACTAAGGGGCTTTCCAGTGGGTCTCGTGCAAATGAGGAAAATACAAAAGAGGTTTCACTAAGATTTTATTCAAACTGACTTTGAACTTGATTTTGTATTTTGTTGATTAAATCGTGTGCACTCTGCCAACGCCGATGTAATAGATAGAAGATAGATAGAAAATACTTTATTGTACACCTTAATAGCTAATAATACAAACAAAAAGAAACAAACTTAAGTATATAATTAAACGTACAATGGGCGGTCTTATCGCAATAATAATAATAATGAGCTCTGGCGCTTTCGTACGCTCCTTTTATATTCGAGCGTCGATCGCTTTGCGTCTTTGCGTAAACAAGACTCGGGCGCATTCGTTTGGGTGGCGCGACACGGCAGAATACGATTGTTCGCAGCCGTACACGTGGTGTTTATAAGCCTTCAATCTCAGTACCTAGATCTATTCTCCAGATTCATCATATGACTTCTCTCTCCGACATACATGTGTAGACTGTTGGTAAACCTATTTTTTTTTATTAAATAAGCAACTGCTAACAATAACAGCCTCAATGCACACTGAAATAGCTTTGTGCTCATTTAACAGTTTTTTTTATTTCTCAAAAATTCCTGTATGTGAGTTGCCCGTGTTTTCTTTAATACTACTAAATTAGTGATGTGCCTCAATAATAAAGTAGATTTTTTATCGATAAAATAAATGGTCGTTTAATATGTTTTACAAGCTATTGAAATTTGATTTATATTATTCGGGAGCCATAGCCTAGCCTAACCTAACTTTCTAACCGTTAATCCAATCACCATGAAGGTATTGGTATGCAACAAGGTAGGTAACTGTTATGATTTTAATTTGAAATTATTCATTTTATGCCATAAGTTGACGACCTCTGTGGCGCGGTGGACGAAGGTTCGCCTGTGACGCAGGAGGTTGCGGGTTTGATTCCCGCCTCAGAACAAATATTTGTACGATCTTCAGATATTTGTTCAGGGTGTTCTGGGTATTTTCTATGTTAATGCAAAGTAAATATCTATGTAATGTACTGTACTAGGGATATCAGTTATCTAGTCCATATCACAAGCTGTGCTTGGCTTGGGGCTGGATAATCTTGTGTGAACTGTGTCTAGCATCAAAAAGTAAAATTAAAATAAATATATATGTATATATAATGAAATTCACTTAGGTACAATGTGAAAGAAAACACCATCTTTTCGTAAATTCGATGTTTCAGACCTTGATTTACAGCAGAAAATGTAACGATTCGGCATTTCAGTATTTGTAGCACTGTCACACTGTTTTACTCTATGCGTCACACGATCGGTTCAGTCTGACAGAGCAATCGGCCCATCATGATACAATTTTATTACTAGCAAAAGCAAAACATGCTTGGTGAGGGCTAGCAAGCTTTTTTTCCGTGGTTATTTATATTTAAACATAGACATGAATTTAAATTACTATGTTAAATTACAACGGATAATTTTTTCGTTAAGTGTACCACAAAATTGCATGGGATAGTAGAGGACTCGCTTCGCTCGCCCTAATGATCGGGCGAAAACAGTTTTACTAACGCGTATGCCCAAATGAAATTGTGCATAGCCAGAGGGGAACGACATCTTGACATGAATTTAAATTTCTATGTGATATTACAAATCTAGAGGTGTGATAGTTTTTCGTAAAAAGTTGCATGCCTACCTAGGTTGTGGGATACGTGATCACGATAAATTAACAAAAGCATTTCCCAGTTTGAACTCATTTACTCATTTTCAAGAAAAGTCGTGTCATGAGTGTCCGTACTGTGTCGTGGGATTTTCCTATTCAAATCCTATTCTTTGATTGAACAAAGAATTAAAAAAAAAATTGCTAGGTATAATTTTTTCAACGCGATATTTTGTTCACTAGATAAAGCGCTAAGTATTACTTTACCTACCATTGTCTAACATTAACATAACTTAACACACCCAACACATAACTACATAGTTGTGATCCCACACTAGGATCCCATGTGACGTGGGATAGTTATGCCTGAAATTTTAAAAAAAAACTATTTAACATTTTAATGACTAATGTAGTTTTTTGGCACTTAATATCATGATTTTTGGTTTTTGACAATAACAGTGACTGACAGATATAATACATCGTATATTTCGTGGCCAGAACCGACATGGATTATGTAGGTTAGAAGGATGACGGCAGCTAAGTAAAGCGTTTTTTCCTTTCCTTTCCTTTCGTCTCTTTTGACTTGCCGACCCATAGTTTTATGAAATTATTGTATGCTTTGAACAAAATTCTAATTAAATTTTCCCAAGAACTAATCATCTCATGAGCTAGTGGTTGTACCTGGGGTACTCAAAATTTTCTTGATTTTTTCTCTATACTCTAAGTTTCCGCGTTTACCCCCTCTCTCTCCAGCCTACTACTACCTTTTACTAATCTAAAATTTCATAGTGATCCACAAAATGATCTGTATGTTATCCTCGATAACAACTCCGGAACTCCTCCTTCACAGAGAGCGTTCAAACCTTCCTCCCATACCTAGCCGCCCTTAAATCCCTTCAATGACCCTTGATGGTAGCACAGAATATATACAGTAGGCAAAGTAAGTTCCTACCAAAAAGTTATCGATACTATTAATTTATCGACTTGAGTGCTGGAAGTCCCTAGAACGGGTGTTACTGTCAATTTTGTGATATAACATGATGTTTGTACACAGAAAGCATCTATGTGTGTATAAAGATTTTTGATGTGTTGCTGTTTATAGATGTGTGCGTTTATAGCGATAGAACGACTGGTTACAAAAGTGTGTATTAAACTGTAAGTGAGTGCGTGAAGCCGCCCCCCCAAAAATTTCTGAATAAATATGTATCGGTTGACAGCTCTAAGGCGTCTCCCCTCCGGTACGGAGGCCTGCGTTGCTCGATGAATTTAGCCAATGTCAAGTGATATATTCATATATTTTTATCGTCAAGTCGTCAAGAGTCTCAGACAAGTCATAACCCAGTTTAATCAGTGGCAGAAAAAACTGAGTTTTTACGGGGAAAAATGCACCATTTCCAAAAGACACGCAATACACTTAAATTTCACTACATCACACATGTGCCATTTATCCAAGTTACACCGGATAAAATGCCACTAAAATTACACTAAATAACTCGAAAAAACACATCAAAATGTAATAAAATAAAAATGACGACGTTTCTTTCAAAAATGCCAGATGAACATAGAGAAATTTGTTATATCATGAAGTTATACTTGCATTAAACTCCACTTTGACATTTATAGCCCAGATCGTTCACAAAAGCAAGGCACTTATTTAATGTATTGGCAGCATTGCCTACGGTGCTGCCAACAATATATGTAGCATTTACCCCACTTGGTGATTGGTGGTCGCCGACAACACTTTAACAACTATCTAAACTTGTATGTACCTACCTACCACAGATTAATATGTTTTACTTGCCTATTTTGTAATAATATACAGTTATAAGACTATTAAGGTTGTAAATGATGACACAATTTAAATTCGTTCGTTTCGTTTCGTATGAGGTAGTGCTGGCCTCTGGTGTCAGAGTTTGTCAAGCCGCCTGAGGGCCTCTGACAATTTAAATTATGAACTATTTTTTTTTCTGACAGTAAATATGGTTGAAATGATCGATTCCAGAAATATGACTGTCACTTGCATAAACGTCATCATCATCTGTCATATCCGAATCTGTGCTGCTGTCATTTCCTAGTTCAATTATCAGTAATATAATCCATGCAGAAATCAAGTTCATGAAATTTGTCTTCTAAATTTTTTACGTGTTTTTGCCAATCCTGAAGGGTTATAGATGAAATAGCTTCTTCAGTTAACTTCACGATATTCCCAGCTTCTTGGCCGACATTATTGCTAGCTACTCGTCTCTTTAGAAGACTCCAAATATAAACTCAATTGCATTTAAGTCGCAGTGGTAGTGGGTAGAGTGGAGTGGTAGAGGCAGCAACTTCACCTTCTTTAGATATTCTACTCACGCTTCTCTCCAAAATGCCTGAAATAGACAAAAAAATTATATCATTATATAAAATTAAATATTTATAAAAACACCAACAAGGACAATATCATAAATAAATAAATTAAATTCACTGAGATTATGTACTTCTTTATTTTAATTCGTTATGTTAGTAAGTTCTAATTACCCATACTAAAGACATTGTCTCGGAAGCTGGTATCCCTATTTTACTAACCTGTCATATGATTGAATGGAATTAACGGGGCTTTGTTTCCCTTTTCTCTCCTACAAAAGGCACGCACCTTCAACACAATCTCTCTTGCTTTGCTTCCAAATGGCTTTGGCATGATTGATGCGATAAATATTAAATATTATCACAAAAACGACCGGAGCAGTCTATGACAATCTGCCCATCTGACAATAACAGATTAACAGATTGACAAGCTTATAGTGCCAACATCACGGCGAAAAATGGGATCGTTCACAAAAGCAAGGCACTTATTTTGTGTAAGTATTGGCAGCATTGCCTACGGTGCTGCCAACAATATGTTTAGCATGTGTGTGTGTAGTGTGTGTTTTGTCTCTTACGATCGAATTTGAAACCGCCTGTCAATTCGAAAGACAAAACCACAGAATAAGGACCAAATCATCCTTATTTTTTGGACAAAACACTGTGTACCTACCTATTCCAAGGATAATTCGAATTTTATAGTAGTACGCTTAGAGTCCGAAACGGAACTTGAGGTGTATTTCAGATTAATCGAACATTCAAAATTGGCTTGTACGACTAGTTTCAGGGTCATAGACATGAAGTTACACAGTTCCTTTTGTACCCTACAAGAGGAACTGCTGAACCGATTTTCAAAACATGTCTATTTTTTATAAAAATAAAATTTCCCTCAGTTTGGGGAACTCCCCACATATAGGCAGCTTTACTGCCAGTTAACGTTCCGTTTCAGACTCATTTTAGACCCAATGAAAATTAGACTTGCTTGCCACCTTCTTTTCTTCTTCTCTTCTTTGAATGGTTTCTGAGGAATACTCCATAAAATTTAGCCAGTGTGAAGTGATACAATAGTAATAAAAATAGTCCAAACATTAAAAGTACTGTCAGTCAAGTCATAACCCACCATTTAAACATAAACGTCAGATTTCAATCTGGCATATTTGAAAGAAACGTCGACATGTATATAAAAAAAGTTGTTCGATTCGGCTCGATAGATGGCACTGACTCAACTGTGCTTGTCAAAATTAACAAATGCATTGTCTGTGCTTTTGTTTGATAGTAACAAAATACCACGAAAATATATTACTACGTTGTTGACGTTGACATTTAACTTGACAGTTAAGTACAGAGCTGGTGCCATCTATTTTGAGGGCTATAAGCATGATGTGAAACGGCCGTGATACGGCATTTTCAAGTGATCTTTCGTGTAATTTTGGTGGCATTTTAACCGATGTAACTTGGATAAATGGCACATGTGTGATGTAGTTGAATTTAAGTACATTTCGTGTCCTTTCAAAATGGAGTTTTCCCTGTAAAAACTCGGTTCTTCTTCATATTATTATAGCTTCTGAGTAGTGCTCTAAACAATTTCGCCAATGTCTAGTGATATTATTTGTTATAAAATTAGTCAAGTCGGCAAGAGTCCGTAGTGGCAGTTTTTTTATTTTAATTGGCTATGACTTGACGGAGACTCTTGACGACTTGACTATAAAAATATACCAAATGATATCACTTGACACTGGCGAAATTATCTGGAGCACTCCTCAGAAGCCATTATAATAAGCGAAGAAGAACTTGTACGTCTCTTTTATAAATTGGCGGAAAGAGTCTGTTTTGAGTTGATATAGGTGTACCAGAATCTGATGGCAAAATAGGAAATTAAATTGTGTGGTAAGCAACACTGGGGGAATTGGATTAAACATCTTGATACTTTATTTTTTCTATAGGTATATCAATCATATAAAAAGTCATCATCATCATCATAATTTCAGCCGGAAGACGTCCACTGCTGAACATAGGCCTCCCCCACAGGTTTCCACCGTGAACGGTCATGCGCAACTTGCATCCAACCGGCCTTTGGCACTTAACAAGTACTTATTATGAAACATGATCATATTATTATCTATCTTATGTGAATGAATATTGCATCTATTTATAATTTTATGCATGAAAAATAAAAAATCAATCAATCACTTATTTTATTTTTTTATGTAAATAAGATCCTCATCCAGAACTAGAAAATGACTCAAAGTATTAAATCTGCATTGGTTCTTCATCAGACGAAAAGGATGACGATGAAATAAGGAGGTGTTTATAATGAATCGTTCTTCTTGCATCTCAACTAATCTGTCTTGTTAGATGTAATCATTTTCAACTTTTAAACTATCCAGTTTGATCTTTTTATTTCCACCTTTCCTCTTCTTCCCGGGCGTACAAAATACACCACCATTAGATCGGCTTTCTATAATAATTCGTCGTTTAGTAGTAACAGAAACCCCTGTGAACAAGGCGTAATAAAGCATACACTATAAAGAAATATAGTCATAATAAACTACCAAAACTAGTCTGTCCTACTCACCAGTCAACAGATGCACGCGCTTTAAAATCGAAGATTCTGGTTGATCTTCATCAGTTTCTTCGCAAATTTTTTGTTAAACATTGTAAACAATAGTTCTTGCTTGAGATCGAAGTGGTTTTTTCGACAATTATACGAAATTTTTAAGTATTTTCATGAAAACGACGCGTAAGCTCAGAGATTTGACACAACTCGTACTTTCACAAGACAGATGATAATTTAGTATTGCCATATGAAAATCTTTATTTGTTTTCTATTTTTTATGCCATGAGATTCTGGTATACCTATAACCTATGTAGCGCGGCGGGTGAAGGTTGCGACGCAGGAGGTTGCGGGTTTGATTCCCGCCTCGGAACAAATCTGTACGATCTGCAGATATTTGTTCAGGGTGTTCTAGGTAGTTACTATGCATAATAAAAAATATCTATCTACGTAATGTATTGTATTAAGTGTACCAGTCATCTCATACCCTTAAACTCTGCTTAGCTTGGGTCTAGATAATGTTGCATGAACTGTCCAACATATTTATTTATTTATTTTATTTATTTAAGTGGGGCTTCTCATGTCCCACTAGCTTGAAGAGTGCGCGCTTTGGTGTGGAATGCAGTAAATGATGAAAACTGGTTGCTCTAACGTTGATTTTATATAGAGCTAAAGATCAAGCTTATATTTTTGTTTTATTTTCATTTACAGTGTTAGAAGGTTCAGGGAGTACAAGTAATGAAATACAGAAAAATAATTTTAATTACACCAAACAAAGGAGATCATTATCAAAAGTAGAAATTATTTAAAAAAAGATTATTTAAAGAGATATATATATAGAGGTCGATATTGACTTATTCAATACCTCCTCCACAACTTTAAAGCGTGTGCTTAATAATATTTACTTTGCTACCTAAATTAAAGATTGTTGTTTGTATAATAATTTGTCTGTCTACTTGTTATTTTTATTTCTTGCTACATTCTGTAACCTTGTGTGTGTACTTGTAATTGGCTCTCCATTTTATATTTACTTGTTTATTTGTGTATCTAACTGTAAGTTTTCAAAAAAGAACAAAATAAAATAAAAGCTTAGACTCTTTTTATTCTATCAGAATCCCTAGGAATGCCTTTGCTTGGCTACTCCATTCCGGACTCCGGTCCTTGTTGTCCTTGGTCCTCATCGCGGAGGCCTGCGTTGCTCGATGTTGGTCCTTATCCGTTTGCTTGTCAAGTGCAAGTCAAGCTTGGGGTACATTTTTGATCGTGGTAGGCAACACTTACGAATTTCTTTAAATTGGACATGGCAAAAGGATAAAGTTCCAACGCCAAAACAAACTAAAATAAAACTGGGTTGTTTAGTCGTTCACGTCACTCACGGCCAGTCAGTGTCAGTCATAGAGAAATTGTTTATATGTCAGTCACTGTTCGTATCGTAAACAAAAACAAAGTTATAGATCGTCGTGTAAAGTCGCGCGATCGTTCGTTCCGCAAAATTTGCCATGTTTTGGCTAGATAAAATGAAATCGTACCCCAATCACAGTCAGTAGGTGAAGCGTATTATTCTAGTGGTGTTGTCCTCAATAACCTTCACTTCAGTTCCGTAGCTGAAATAAATCATTGTCAATTATTCGGTAGATGGATGCAGTTCACCTAGTTTGGCCAGTTCAAAGAATATAAACTACGGTAACTACCTAATAGGGACCAGTTTGTCGATCCGAACATCGGTAGTCGGACGAAAATACGCTGCTATAAGAGCTAACCAAAAGAAAAAGAGGATTCTAACATACCCTCAGAGAAGGCTTTCATTACTATGAGAAGATAGGAATTTCTGGAAGCGCATTGTTTTATTTAGACGACTCTCTAAAAGTGAGTGTTCCTGATTAACTATGATGGTCAACATGAATTTGTGCTACTTTGTATTGTGCTTAGCTGGTTGCGGCGCTGTAGGGAATAGCGCAGTCATAGCGGGAGACGGGGACCTGGAAGATCAAGGACTATACAGTAAGTCTGATTCTATTGAAATCCTAACAAACCTTAATTACAAAAGTAAAATATACCGTCAACCCTATGCAATGCTTGTACAATTTTATAACAGCTACTGCGGTCATTGCAGGGCTTTTGCGCCGAAATACAAAAGTCTAGCAGCCAGTATGATCCCATGGAAAAATATAGTAAAATTAGGAGCGATTGACTGCTCAGTTGAAGAGAATAATGAAATTTGTCGACAGTTTAATGTAACGGGTTATCCAACACTACGATACTTGCATGAAAACTATATCAAAGCCAATGCAAATGTTGGTGATGAAATGGAGCAGGCTGAAACGGTAGATCAACTAAAAGCTGTACTGATATACAAAATGCAGTCTGAACAATCTAAAGGCCGTCTTCCGCTAGCTCCATCCTTCAGTATTGGTTCCTACATTTCATACAGAAATGCTGTGAACAATGTGCCAACTAGTGTTCTTTACACATTTTTGATTTTTGAAAATGAGAACTCTACTGTTGGATCAGAACTTGCTCTAGACATAAATAACTACAAAGACATAAGACTCAAGAGGGTGTATGAAACTAGTGAATTGGCTGAAATAGCAAGGATACAACAGTTTCCTGGTCTAGTTGCTGTTCGATCCACATTAGAGCCCACCAGCCTAACCCCTAAAGAACCCACTGCGCCAAAACTTCTGCAAGCTATCAATACATTCTTAAAATACAAAAACTATAGATTTCCCAAGAAAGTTGCTGGCATTTTAGAAGCAAGCAACTCACTTTTTGATGCTGACAAACCCGTGCTGCCTGATTCGGATGTTGTTTATTACAGTGATTTAGAGAAAACCTTACACAACAGTTTGCACACAGAAATAACTAAATATTTGACTTTGGATGGAGAGCCTTTACAAGCATTGTTGAACTTTTTGGATGTCCTCCTAATATCATTCCCATTCAGGGGTAATCTTAAAGAGTACATCACAGGCTTGAGAGCTACTATACTGACTAAATCTAGCTGGAGCGGTAGTGAACTTTATGATACTGTCAAAAGATTAGAAGATGTATATTCTCCTGTCTATTCATCCGATTCCAAGGATTTCATCGGATGCAAGGGCAGCCGTGTTGATTACCGAGGGTACACATGCGGACTCTGGAGCTTGTTCCACACCTTAACCGTTAACGCCGCTAGGAAACCAGGCATTGAAGGCCCAAAAGTCTTAAGAGCTATGTATGGTTACATTAAAAATTTCTTTGGCTGCACTGAATGCGTGAAACATTTTCTAGGCATGGCAGAAAGAAACAGATTATTTGATGTGAAAGAGAACGATAAAGCGGTTGTTTGGTTGTGGATATCACATAACGAAGTGAATTTGCGCCTCGCCGGCGATGTCACCGAAGATCCCCAGTATCCTAAAATTCAATTCCCGAGTATAAGGAGATGCCCGGCATGCCGCTTGCTCCGCGGTGCGTGGAACCTGCCCGCTGTGTACCAGTACCTGCAGGGAGTCTACGGGACGGAGAGCCTCCGGGACGTGCGACGCGCGCGCTCCGCGGCCGTCGCGCCCAGCCCCTTCTCCGACTTGGATATCGGAATGCTAAGTCTCCTGTACTTATTATCCTTTATTATCCTCATTCTAGTCATTAAATACTTTTTAACCAGGGGTTTTTACAGAAAGAGGCTTTACAAGCATGGACTGGGTAAAGTATAACACACCACGCTTCCATTTGTTTGGTAGTGTGTCACATGCAGGTACCTAATTTATAATTGTGGGATTTTTGTAGTGGCTAGTTTGAGCAGTACCTACCTACTTGGATGCATTCCGCTACAATGTCTGTGCAGGCCAAGTGGAGACAGCTCAAGCATTTTTGGACTCGTTAATAAATATTGTCTGTAGACAATTCAAATAGAAGGAAACGGGACAACACGCAAGAGCAAATTATCCAATGCATACTATTTTCAATTCTAGTTGAATTGTATAAGACAGTATTTGTTATCAGTGAAAAAATACTTCTGTAGTTTTCTGGGCGGTCTGAGCTGACCCTTAGTTTAATAAAATATGATGTGTGGAATCAATTATAATGAATCATTGGTACTAATATTTGTCCCGTCATGCGAAGCTATATAACTACTACTAATCACCTACTGCATGTCATTTGAATATACAGCCTTTTGGTTTCCTGTGAATGTACTGCAACTTTTAATCTAATGAAATATGTTATATTTACATGTTATTTGTTATTGTTTGACATTTATGATTTTGTCTATTGCCATGTGTTGCAATTTGCAAAGGAGGTGTTCAAATTACTTGTGCATGTTTATCAACATTTTATCAAACTTTCTTCTACTTTACTTAAATTGGTTCTACATTTCACATTCCTAAAACAAGTCTATTACAGATGTGTCAAAATATTAGTTATTAATATTAATGTTAGTTAAAACTAAGGAGATTTAAATACATAAATGTACCTAGTTTGTTTCAAGCAAGAACTTCCAATCTCACTAACTACTGCTATAACTAAAAGTCTAAATACTCAACATAATAATTAATTACATCACGTGAATTGAAATAAATTCGATTATACGTTAAATAGATATAAATAATAACATTTCGTTAAAAACTTATTCGTAATTGATAGTTAAAATTTTCTTACTTGCGTTATTGCTATTAATATGTGTATATAAAGATCTTTTTAATCAATAGTCTTATTTAGACTATTTTGTTGATCTTTTTCAGATTTAGACTTAGATATGACATTACGTATAGGCCTAGCGTTTAACTTAGTAGCCTCCTGAGGTATGGCAGCGGCTCGGGAGGGGTGACATGTGACGTAAAGAACTGTCGGGTTACACACGTGATGAAAATTAGTGAAGATATATCTTACGATATTTACAAATAAGTACCTAAGTCATTGCGAAAGAGAATAAAATACTTGTGCAAATAATTATTATATTTCATACTAATATCAATATTTTCAACTGAACTTTCAATTTATTAGCTTATGACCATATCGCTACTCGAATCACTGTCAGTATGACTGGAATCACTTTCGTTATCTGAGTCGTTTATATCGTTTTCATGCTCGGCAGAATTTGGATCAGATTTCCTAACCTTGAAAAAATTATATACATTATAAACAACATTTTTAGTTTTAGCTCTAATCTGAGGACCCATCTTCGGTTGCTAATCTCGTGTGCGTCTTGTCTAAAGCGGCCAGTCCAAATAACACGTATTGACGGCAGCGATATCGCCGCCCGTCTGACGTCTCGCGATATTTGACATAAGAAAATCACCACCCTCCCGTTCCGCTTCCATACCTCAGGAGGCTCCTAAGTTAAGCGCTATACCTGTAGTTAATTCTGTATATTTACACTAATTACGTACGTACTAAGTACGTACTGAGTCTTCATATAGCAAATATCATATGTGTATCGACGATTGGTGGTCTGAGTAGGGTCATAATAATAATGAACGCATAAGCCCTTAATTTCCGTCTAACGCGGTGTGGATTATTCGTCCAAGAACGCGGTCAGTGCGCTATCGTTTACCCTTTGTGGTAAAAAAAAATAAGTTCAAACTATGTTTTATTAGCTTCCTCCCCCGGCTACGCTCGTAAGTTTGTTGGTAATGGAAAAATTAAAATAAAATGCTTAAAATGTGGTTAAATTAAGGAAATTAAATAATTGCATATAAAAATAGGTACCTAGTTCAAGTATCCTCATTATTAAACGCCGTGAACACATAAGTAATTAATAAAGCACCATGTTAAATAATTTTTTAAGTCACGAATTATTTGACATAAAAAAAAGGTTTTGAAAAGATCAGTATGAGCTAGTACGGTCAGCGATGGTAGACATTATCGCTAAATGCTAAGGGGTATGGTTTAGTAGCTTCCGCTAGCGGCTACGCTCGCGTTATGTGTAGTTCCACTCAAATCCGTAATGGTTAAGCGGATTTAGATGGTATTTGGCATATGGATCATCGTGCGAAGCCGCAAAATTTATAAAAATGTTAAGCAAGTCTAAGCGATACCGGCTGAGTAACAAAGAATTGTCACATTTTGAATATCTTGTAATCTAAATGATAAAGTCAATGGTTATTGGTATTTAAAGCATAGACGTAGAATTTTTTCGCTACGCTAAATAGACAAACGAAGCGTGGGAGAGAGAAGTCATTTTTAAATGTACCCCGTGCAAGAAGAAAAGTGACAGCAACAAAGTATTGAATGTGACATGTTTTGCTTGAGTACATGCGCATACCGGACGGTCTCTTGTGCAGTTTAACTAATTTTGTAATTATTTTAGTAATCTTACTATTAAATAATAAATATTACTTTGTATGACAATGGTGTCGTGTTCAGTTTGTGACTTTGAAGATACAAGACGTAATTATCCGGGAAAATACACGTTTCACAGGTAAATAAGAGATTATTGGTAGTTCGATTGTATTGCTTATTTTATCAATTCTGCTTTAGTAAATGGCCTAAAAACCAGTTTCATTCGTAGATTAGGACTTTCCCTTATATTTTTTAATAATATTTCGTTGCTGCACCTAGAAATAAACAATATTTTATGTAAAATATAAAAATGTTTGATTACGATAGGGCTTGACCAAGTGATGACGTCAGAAATATCGATAGTCCTGTTGCAGTCTATATCGTTGTATAATGCGCATCATGTAAAAAGAACGCTGGCGGTCAAGCTTCTTCAGGCGTTCCAGCGTTCTTTTTAAGAGATTACTTACTTTTCTATTTATTTGAGAGATGTATAACTATGCATTGAATGAGTGCCTATCTAGTTTACTACAAATAATGTACAATTATAGTACGCGTCATGTAATAAGAACGCTGGTACGCCTGTAGAAGCTTGACCACCAGCGTTCTTTTTACATGACGCGCACTATACCTACCTATAAATTAAATTTTTATCCATCCTAGAATGGAGGTTTACTTTGTTTGGAGTAAATTTGTGTGCTCTATTAACATTTTACCGTTTTTTTTAAATCTATAATAACCAGGTGGACATTGAGGTGTGTGGTTTTGTATTGACTATTGAAAAGGTAACTTTAAAGCACCACGGGTGTTTTTATTGCAGTTTGTGTAGTAGATATTTTGGAGTAAATATTTACGTTGTTGATTATTACACACGCCTTTTTCCCCGAAAGGGTATATTTATTTTAATTTTTTTATAAATAAATATTGTTTATTTCTGCTTAATAAAATAATAGGTAACAAATTAAATTTAAATATACCCCAAAAACTCTGTTCCAGCGGTACTCGAACCTGCACCCTCGCCTGTGATCAGCGATGCCTTTACTTTCGAACTTTGAATAGAAGGTTTCCAATGAAACACCTGTAGATACAGCACTATCAACTTGGCGCTATAGCCGAGTTGATAGTGCCCACAAATTTCGTCTCCAGCGTCATAGCTCGATCTATGGCTAAACTGTTTAAGGCATCGCCGATGACAGGCGAGGGTGCGGGTTCGAGTCCCGCTAGAACGGAATTTTTGGGTTACATTTAAATTTAATGTTATCCATAAACCGTGGTTTACACTTGAAAAATAATAAACTTTGGGGTAACAAATTGTCTATAGATAAAGTAACAGAGTGAAAAATTATATGGGCGTAGCACGGCTGATATAAAATGTTTTTGTGCTTTCAGATTTCCAAGTAATCCTTTGCTACGAGAAAAATGGTTATCGGTTATAAGAAGAGTGGGATGGACTCAAATAAGAACTCCACTAGGTATATGCAGCAAACATTTTAAGTTTAAATTTAAAAGGGAAACTCTAAGATCCCACCTATAAATAAAACCGTAATATTTAGGGGTCAATAAATAATAAAGGTTTATTTATTAACTGTATTCAAAATTGGAATAAGAACCTTATTCTCTTTATGACGTTAAATCTGCCAAGCTGTGTTCTTCATGAAAGACTTAATCTGCATTAAGATGTATTTATCTACCATACACATCACGGACGGATGACGAATTCTATCGACAATGTAAAAGTGTTGGTCGAGGACAACACTATTTTTAACTCAGACATAGACTTTCACCAACACGTGCACATATTTTTTTTGGTTCCATCTTCGATCTCTGATTGTAGATCTAGTACATATACTAAATCTATGATTTAAAGTTTATCTATTTGTATCAAAAATTAACGTCTTGATTTTGACGAGTTTGAGTTTGGTAATTTTAGGGATTTTATAAAAATATCAAGAAGTAGCATTGTAAAGGGCTGGACACCGAATCAGAAACATAAAAAAAACTTGTAGGATCTCACGTGGACATATGTTTGTAAACTATGCAGGTTCTATTCAAACTGTGTCAGACAGAGGTGAAGTTCCAAAACCAAGCTTTCGATGGATCAAAGACATTAATATGGAGGACGCAGGAACGCGGTGGATAGACGCGGCTAGAGACGCCAATGAACGCAAATGACGCGGAATGAACGCGTCGTGGCATTCTATGGGACATTCTAGAGGAGGCCTATGTCCAGCAGAGGACTTCTGAGGGATGATGATGGTGATATTGAAATATTCAACTCAGTATCTGACTTACACGATTAATATTCAACTCAGTATCTGACTTACTCGATTAATTATACTCGTGAATACACCTACTTCTCATATTAATAAAATATCCTCCCTCCAATTTGTCACATTTTAGGTGATTTAAGCCTCTTTCAAAAACCGTTAAATAGGGATATTGAATGTATTTATTTAACCATACGGTATTTTGATTTTCGGTATTTTAAACGTAAAGATTGTAATCATTATGTATTTTGATTTCAGGCATTTCGAACTTATAAATAAAAAACTTTAAGGGTTTTAAATGTATTTATTTTCACTATTAGGTTTTTTAAATTTATGTGTTTTGAATTTATATTTTTTGATACGTACCCAACTTTATACGTTTCAAATACCGAAAATCAAAATACCGTTGGTTCAAATAAATAAATTCAATATATCCAATATATACATTTCTGTTATTTTTTGTTATTAAGTTATGTTTTGTATTTCTGTGTGTTATTTTTGTACAACAAAGAGTGAGTCTATCTATCTATCCCTATTTTACGGTTTTTATAATGTTTGAAATACGTCAAAAGTGTCAATTTGATGGCTCCAGCTACAAACTTGAAATTTGGCATGCATATTTGTTTGAGATTATGGCTTTAGGCATTTTGACCATTATACATATATAACTTTATCTAATATATAAAAGGCAATGTCCTGACTGACTGACTGACTGACTGACTGACTGACCGAGGTCCAACGTACAGCCTAAACCGCTGGTCGTAGAGACTTGAAATTTGGAGGGTGTGTTCGTCTCGATGCGTAGGGTTGTACTAAGAAAGGAATTTTGAAAATTCGCATGGTAAGGGGTTCAAAATGGGGTTCTAACGTAAAACAAAATTGCTCTGTATTTCGGAAACCGTTAGTAGTAGAATCATGAAATTTTGCAAGGAGATTCCTCAAATAAAATTAACAAACACGTGTTTCAGCGATACCTGAAATTTTCCTGAAAAACGACAGGGGAACGTTTTCTTTGTAAAAAAATAAAAAAACTTTGGTTTTTACAACGCACAGCCTTCACCCCTGGTCGTAGAGACTTGAAATTCGGAGAGTGTTGTTTTTTTAGAGTGTAAAGGTGTACTTAAAAATAAATTTGGAAAATTCGCTCCCTTAGGGGTCCAAATAAGTTTTTTAATGTATACACTGCGTTTTGCAACGCATAGCTTAAACCGCTGGACCTAGATACATGAAATTTGGAGGATGTATTCCTTTTTGGGTGTAGGGGTGTACTAAGGAAGGATTTTGGAAAATTCACCCTGTAAGGGGCCAAAACGGCTTTTAATGAAAGACTAAAATGCTTCGTATTTTGGAAACCGTTGGTAGTAGATACTTGAATATTCTCAGGTAGATTCCTTATATAAAAATATGTTTCAGCAGTATCTGAAATTTTGCTGAAAAAAGGCACGGGTACGTTTTCTTTGTAAATAAAAACACTTTACGTTTTAGCCAGCTTTCAGCGTATTTTGACGATTTAAAAGTTAGTTTAACAGTGAGATCAAAATATTTTCAGGACCTCAAGGTTCAAATGGGACCCCTAAATTGAAAAACTTGAGTATGGTGTCGTTTCAAAGGTCGTTTCACGTTGTCGTTGTTGAAATCAAAATATTTCAGGACCTCGGAGTTAAAATGGGACCCCTAAATTGAAAAACTTTGAGTATGGTGTCGTTTTAAAGGTCGTTTCACGGTGTCATTTCTGAGATCAAAATATTTTAAGGACCTCAGGATTAAAATGGGACCCATAAATTGAAAAACTTGAGTATGTTGTCGTTTCACGGTGTCGTTGTTGAGATTCAAATATTTTCAGGACCTCAAGGTGAAATGGGACCCCTAAATTGAAAAACTTGAGTTCGGTGTCGTTTCAAAGGTCGTTTCACAGTGTCGTTGTTAAGATTAAAATATTTTCGGGAAATAAAGGTTAAAATGTGACCCCTAAATTGAAAAACTTGAGTGTGGTGTTGTTTCAAAAGTCGTTTCACGGGGTGGTTGTTGATGTTTAAGTTGTTGTCTGCACGCCGCTTCGGGGATGTTTTCAAACTACGCGCGGACGAAGTAAACCGCTAAACCAGCCTAAACCGCTGGTCGTAAAGACTTGAAATTTGGAGAGTGTAGTCCTTTTAGGGTGTAAAAGTGTACTTAAAAAGGAATTTGGAAAATTAGCTTCCTTAGGGGTCCATAAAGGGCTTTTAATGTATACACTTTGCGTTTTGCAGCGCACAGCCTAAACCGCTGGACCTAGATACATGAAATTTGAAGGATGTATTAATTTTTGGGTGTAGGGGTGTACTAAGAAAGGATTATGGAAAATTCACCCTGTAAGGGGTCCAAAACGACTTTTAATGTAAAACTAAAATGCTTCGTATTTCGGAAACCGTTGGTGGTAGATACTTGAAAATTTACAGGTAGATTCCTTATATAAAAATAGCCATAATAAGTTTCAGCAGTACCTGAAAGTTTTGCTGAAAAAAGCCACGGGAACGTTTGTATGTAAATAAATACACCTTACGTTTTAGCCAGATTTCAGCGTATTTTGACTATTTAAAAGTTAGTTTCACAGTGTAGTCATTGAGATTTAAATATTTTCTGGACCTCAAGGTTCAAATGGGACCCCTAAATTGAAAAACTTGAGTATGGTGTCGTTTCAAAGGTCGTTTCACGGTGTCGTTGTTGAAATCAAAATATTTTCAGGACCTCAAAGTTCAAATGGGACCCCTAAATTGAAAAACTTGAGTATGGTGTCGTTTCTAAGGTCGTTTCACTGTGTCGTTGTTGAAATCAAAATATTATCAGGACCTCAAGGGTCAAATGGGACCCCCAAATACAAAAACTTGAGTATGGTGTCGTTTCAAAAGTCGTTTGACGGTGTCGTTGTTGAAATCAAAATATTTTCAGGACCTCAGGGTTAAAATGGGACCCCTAAATTGAAAAACTTGAGTATGGTTTCGTTTCAAAGGTCGTTTCACGGTGTCATTGTTGAGATCGAAATATTTTAAGGAACTCAGGGTTAAAATGGGACCCCTAAATTGAAAAACTTGAGTACGGTGTCGTTTCAAAGGTCGTTTCACGGTGTCGTTGTTGAGATTCAAATATTTTCAGGACCTCAAGGTTAAATGGGACCCCAAAATTGAAAAACTTGAGTTCGGTTTCGTTTCAAAGGTCGTTTCACAATGTCGTTGTTAAGATTAAAATATTTTCAGGAAATCAAGGGTAAAATGTGACCCCTGAATTGAAAAACTTGAGTGTGGTGTTGTTTAAAAAGTCGTTTCACGGGATGGTTGTTGATCTTTAAGTTGTTGTCTGCACGCCGCGCCAGAGATGTTTTCAAACTACGCGCGGACGAAGTCGCGCGCGGGTCATCTAGTCGATTATAAAACTTATTGATTTTCACCATTAGGTTTTTTAAATTTATGGATTTTTAACTTTGTATTTTGAACGTTTGTATTTTGTATTTATGCATTTTGATATGTACCCATTTATATCATATTTATATTTTTACGAATGTCTAACAAAACTAAACTAACTAAAAACTATAAAATGTTAGGCCCCGATAACAAGTTTCGTCTTGATCGTTTGTAAAATACGACTAGAGGAGTACCAAAAAACTAATAGAGAAAAGCAAAATTGAACTTGAAGCAGAGACGCTTCACTCGCTCCGTCACGAATTCATAATAAAGTTTTTAGTAATATTAACTTCCAAAATAACCAGAAAATCAAAATTCAAATAAACATGACTTATTTTAAGAAACTATCAAATTGTCAACCAAAACTCAACGTTTTATGTTCATATAATATAAACCCAAAATCTGTTCACAAAAAAACAAAATGCATCGCTCTGTTGTAAGAAATTGTGTCTTTTGTTGTGATTGTGAGTTTTGTGAGTGAAATAAACTCGAAATAGCGGCAAGCGCCCAGCGAGTGGCAGTCGGCAGAGGAATGTAGGCCGTTGATTGGTTTATTTAGTACCTATTAGGCAATATTCGAAAATTTAAAATTGACTATTCGAATATTAATTTCAAACAGATATTCGAATAATTCGAATATTCGATTGCAATCCCTAGTAACCATACCTACCTACCTACTAGCGATATGCTCAAATATACAATCATTTTATTCTTCCGTTTGATTGAGTTAATAAATTGCTAAATAGCTTGCTTGACTTACAATTGTTGTGCGGATATGACTTTGTCAAGGTTATTGTTTCGTACCTAAAAATCTACGGGAATACCAACTTAGGTACAGCTCTACCTTTGGATATTATTCGAACTGAAGTTTACCGTTTTGATGCGCTTATTTAGTTTAGTTAGGGCCATAGTGGTTATCCATCGGTAAAATTGTACCTATGTTGGTATTCATGTAGAAGATGTTTGGTAGAATTTGCAATGTAGATGTAAAGTAAATATGTAATTATAAACGTTATAACGGTATAAATCTTATGACCGAAATCTTATTACATTCATAATGAGTTCGGATAATTTGAGTAAAGTAGGTTTATTTGAGCCTTTCGAGCTCGAGACTCTGGGTCCAAGGAAAACCGGGGTCCTTCGCGTTTTCAAAATTCTTACAAGGCGTCTGGTCGAAGCGACTTGTGACCCGTGAGCTGGCTCTTACCTGGCTCAACGCATTAGTATTGCCATTCAGCGTGGCAATGCAGCCAGCATCTTAGGTGCGCTTCCGTCTGGTAGTGATTTGGATCAGTTGAGCTACCTTTAGATCGTTAAAAGCGGCCTTCAGGTAGGTAGCACAACTGTTAAATATGTATTTTTTTAATTTTGTACCTACATTCCTACTTATGAAGTAGGTTTGTAGGTGCATGTTTTTTTCTAATTTCATTATCTTATAATTCTACATTACCTTTTTGTAATGAAATTGATAAAAACTCAAAAGAAACGGTCATTTTAGCTTCTAAAAATAACTAACCTCACATGTAAAGTCCGAACTCATTTTGTATGAAATCTCAGAGACTTTCTACCATAGAGCTTTGAAAATACTGTGAGGTCCTAGGGTAAAGTCACAGAATAAATATTAGTGCATTAAAGTACACAAACTGAAGAGTAATTTATGAGCTATTAATAAGGAAATATCAGGGTTAACTTTCTCTTTAAAGACATAAAAAAAATAGAAATATTAGTTCGCAAAAATAAACTATTAGTTACAAAAATTCAAAAATATGAGAAATTTCATCAACTTTGTCTGTCTATGTGATCACAGAATACAAATCAGTTGTTAGAATTGAAAAAGTGGCCATCATTGTAATGTTATGGCTAATTGTAATCGGGCTATAGGTTTTTGATCTGTTCACTCGTTTATATTTCGCTATTGAAAAGTTGCACCATTTTCTCCCTTTTCGTTAGTGCACTTTATTAAGGACCACACTGTTCACCTTATTGTTCGCTTATGAGTGTTATGTAATAATTTATAAAAGATTTATCAATAATATGATGTTAAAAATTATAAAAGTTAAAACTCATCTTGGCGAATCATGCTCATTGTGTTAAGTTTTTTTTTACAAATAGTGAATAAAATACTTAGATATAATAAATTATTTCAATGTATAAGTATAAATAAATAAATAATAAATAGTATACACGTATTTTTTACCAAACCGTGTTGATTATTAATTATTATTAATTATTTTAATTGACTTAGAGTTTTAAATTATAGAGTGAGATTAGTGTTTTAAAACCAGCATTATGAATAAAGTATGTAATCAGATATAGATAGTTAAATTAGAAGCTGCGAATTTTTTGATTAGGGTTACTATTTAACCTTTTTTTGTTTAACCTAAAACTAAAAAAGTTACATGAATTAAAAAATAATAATAAATGTTACAAATGAATGGCCGATGAGTGATCGAAGTCAGTATAAATTAGTTAATATCGATAATACGACAAAAAAAGTAGATTTGCACGGCCATAACACTAGAAATAAGGAAAATATTGTGAAAAGAAGAAACCTTTGTTAGATTGAAGAAAACTTCAAAAAGCTTTATGTGTGTGTCCATAAAATTGTATAATAAAATTCCTATTGACATCAGATATAACACTGACATTGAATTCTTTAATTATATTAAAATCAATTATTGCATAAAAGCTGATGATGGATGAGGCCTTGGGCGACAAAGATATTTTTTGTAATGACTTGTTATGGGTGTTTTATTTTGATTTTGTTTAAAATTCTTATGAATTTATGTTTACAATATGACAAGCCGTTTAGCTAAATCTAATAATTATCTATTTTAATTATATTGGCATGTACCTATCCTCAGTGTTTTATGAGATTTGTATTGCATTATGTTGTTATATTTATAATTTTAAATTGTAAAATGTACCTACTTGAAAACTATGTGAAACTGACATATCTAAGTGCATGTAACATGTCTAAAGATGAAATAAATGACTATATGACTATTATGGCGTATTATGGGCGTGTACTATGGGCCGTGATTAGCCATTTTCTAGTGATCCCAAGATGACGATTTCCGATAATCAATTATTTTATTTGTAGGGTGCTACAGTAATACGTATACGTTTTTGTCTCCATTATTTAAACTACTGTACCTAGTACGTGTATACGTAGTAGGTACGTTATAATTAAATATAATAAAAACCTGTAATAAAACCTTTTTTTTTGCCAAAGACTGGAACAAATTCATAACTACAGAAATGCTGTTTGAACCTACACTAATCTAAATGACTTTATGCAAGCTTTTTTGTATCTGAGGACATCAATTCTTTTGCAAAGGGGAAAATTTTAGAAGCCTTGCTATTCAATATATGCAAGATATTTGTTTGCTTAAATAAGTGTAATAATTTGGTCTTTCATTTCATTTTCATTTCATTTATTCACAAACAATTAAAAATCGTGTCGGAAATTAGGAACAATTTAAATAAATAACAAAATTACACAAGATCATTAAAACGCGTTTACAAAAATTCATAATGTCAGAAGAAATAAAATAATATAATAAACCCTATTTAAAATTATCACATGTCAAGAATTCGTCAACTGAGTAGAAACACCCTTTCAACAGTAGCTTTGTAAGACTTACTTTAAATACGTTAACACTGTCAATAACTTTCAACTCTGTAGGAAGTATGTTAAAAAGTTTTACAGCTTGATACCGGGAGCCATGCTTTACAACATTCAACCTCGGGTGCAAAGGTGCCTCAAGATCTTTACGTCTTGTAATTAACCTATTTTTCCTTTGTTCCATCGTTCTTTCGATTGTAATAGAGAATAAATTCAGGGCAAAAGCTACTTTAAAAAAAAAACTAGTAGTGATAGATAGCGGGAGTTTGTAGCGCCTTTGTTAGACTGTGACATAATTTGTGGTAAAAATAATAATATCATCAATAAACATAATATAAACTACGAGTTCTTCATACACGGCTTATACGGGCTCTGTAGATATGTTAAATGGATATAGTACAATATTTAAATCAACATCCGAAGCATGAATACTTGATCATAAAACGATATTTGTGTTAATGCAAACCTTAGTACAATAACGGAGCATTTGTTGTAATAAATGCTCAATGGCCAATATTTTGAGTGCTTTTATATGTATTTTTACTTAGTACTTCGTACTACTGTAGATTAGCGTTGGGCAGGTGGCATTAGCTTAGGAAGGCCCATACCCAGCAATGGCTGACATCAGGCTGTGGATTATGGTAATGAAAACGTACTACATCAACAGAAGATAAGCCTATTTAAAATATATTCTTTAGTTTGTCTTCCTCTGTAAAACCACAGGTAAAAAATACCTATATTGGTCAATAACTAAGTAGTAATAACTTGGTGCACTCCATTAATAATTTAATATCAATAACTTGTTTCACTAGATTAATAATTAAATTGCAATAACTTGTTGCACTTGATTAATAATTTAATAGTAATAACTTGTTGCACTTGATTAATAATTTAATAGTAATAACTTGTTGCACTGGTTTAATAATTCAGTAGCAATAAGTTGGTGCACTTGATTTAAAATTAAGTGTCATTAATTTGGTGCACTTGATTTAAAATTAAGTGTCATTAATTTGGTGCACTTTCATGTAGCCCAGTGTTCACATTAAAACACATAATGTTGATAGCAAACTAGTTGTTTTAATTATTTATTTGTAATTACTCCCTTGTAAATATTGTTTTTTTAAATCCAGCTTAAGTCATCGCTGCTTGGTGCAAAGTGGACTCTAAAGACTAAGGTCAGAAGCTTGTTAAAGTATTTGTTAAGTATATTTTATGTTATTTTCACGGCTAATGCTTGTCAAATGTCTGTAAATGTCTTAAGAACTAATTGGTTGTTGGTACTGTTTAACCACCATGCATCATGCAAGCAATCTACCTGTCAATGTTCGGTGGCGGTATTATGTGATGTTTATTGCTGGTAAACTCTCGTAAACCAAGCTTCATACTTACAAATAGAAGCCATGAAAATTTAAAAGTAAGTAGGTAATTCTTAATTTTTCTGTTACATTCTTTTCAATTACTTAACTTTAATGCTGGCTGTGTAAGAATTAAATCACATAAATCTCAATAACAGTTATTCAACCAAAAATTGTTATAGTTAAGAACGTTCATATACATAGTCTAACTAAAAGATAAAATACATCGTCTATAAAATTTTAGCGAAATCATAATTGAAATGTATGGGACAGAAAATTAAGTTCATAGACAATGACAATACAGGTACTTAACCTAGTATTTCATTTTGGTCGTTGAAATATGTATGGGGCTCGACTACTAGCGTTTCACCTTTTATGTAAAAACTGCTTACTAATTAAGATATACTTATTTGGTGATGGTATCTAACAGACAGGCCTGGATTGTAATGACTAGCTACTAATACAGCGTTAGATATAAGAATTGTTGCTAAAATAAGGTGTAGGTAAATACAGTTTAAATAAATAGATATCCATACAGCCGGCTGACAACGGCGACAGAGATCACAGACGCCGTAGTCGCGCGTCTTTGTCATCATAACCCGAGACGCGAGACAGGAGGTCGCACATCGAACACTACATAAGGACTTTTACACTGTGACAGAAGTATTTATGTCCAAAACATAAGAAATGTAAATTCCAAGGTGGAAAGTGAAATGTCTAAATAATTATGAAGTTGTCCTTTATTTTATTTTGTTCTTCTTTCTGCCTTTACCCGAATAAACATTTGTAACTATGTTATTATTAGACAAGGAAATTGCATTGTTATACTGAAGCAATTTATTAAATTATCTATATTCTATAAACTCTCACTTCTACTGTTAAAACCATAATGGGTGGATAAGCTGCATACTGATCAGTTGTATTGATGGCCTAGCCGATATGAGAAGTCGGCTGAGATGCGAGAGGTTGCGGTTTCAATTCTCGCTGTGGGACAAATGTTTGTATGCAAATATTTGACCCAGATGGAAGCTGTACCGTGGTACTCGTAGTTCCTGATAACCACGACACAGGGAATCCTAGTGTGGGTCTATGTATATGTGATTGTTGGTAGTTACGGGTGTTACGTTACGTATTATCAGGTAACTACATACTTAGTTATTGATTAAGTTATACAGTTGTGGTCATATAATTAAGAACGATTTGAAGTTCTAGAAGTTTTTTATTTAAATCGTATCATACACAGAGATGTGTACCTTCTGAGAAGCAACTAGTTATGTTATTATAATAGTCACATTAATAGAGCAACCTGACTTAAGAATAAAGTATGAAATCGCTAACTATTTTTTGCACATTTTATTGATTTTATCAAAGTAACACATTCAAATAGTACTGAAACTGGACAAATAATTAAGAACGATTTATTTAACTGCTCGGGAATTCTTTTGTATGACACTTAGATTTAAAAAATCACAATATTATGTAGCACAGAAAACATAAAAAGAAATTTAATAAATATTTAACTAAAATTAATAGTTAATAGCATATCCACGGCTTTTAATTACAGCTTTACACCGGCGAGGCATTGACTCTATTAATTTTTGACATTTCGCAAGAGAAATAGAGTTACATTCTTCTAAAAAAACGTCATACAGCTCTTTTAAATTTCCACACTTTGTATTTGAAACCTTTTTCTTTACTTCAAACCACAGATTCTCTATTGGGTTTAGATCTGGACTGTTAGCAGGCCAGTCTAAGACAGAAACTAATTGCGCTGTAAGAAATTCCTTTACGGTGCGTGCAATGTGCTTTGGATCATTGTCATGCTGGAATGTCCAAATGACCGGTAGAACGTCTTCAGCGTATGGTAACATTGTTTCTTCCAGTATATTTTTGCATTGGAACTGATCCATGTTACCTTCTATCAACTTTACAGGTCCTACACCATGTCCAGAAAAGCAACCCCAAATTTTCACATTTCCACCACCGTGCTTTAATGTAACTTTCGTGTACTTTGAGTCGAATGCTGTATTCGGGGGACGTCGTACATATCGTTTTCCATCAGAACATGCTCTGTTTATTTTCGTCTCGTCAGAAAAAAGTACATTTTTCCACTGTTGCACAGTCCAGTTTTCATACTTTCTCGCAAATGCAAGCCGGGCTTGCCTGTGGCAAAGTTTTAACATGGGTACCTTTCTTGCTATCCTGCCGTGCAACTTTTCTTCTACCAAACGTCTTCGAATAGTGCGTGCTGAGATTGCTGAAGGGTTGTTTTCACCAAAATATTCTTTTCTAAGCTCATTGGACCCTTTAAAAGGATTTTGTTTTGCCATACGAACGATGTTTCGGTCATCTCGAGGAGTTGTTTTTCTCTGTTTAGGTACACGTGGAACATTCGAAGTAGTTTGATACGTAGCAAAATGCCTTACAGCGTGGAAAACCATCGTTTTTGAACATTGCAGATGGTCGGCTATCTTTTTATAAGACCAATTCTTCCGGCGAAGTTTTATTATTACTTCCCTTGTAGATTTATCACAACTTTTATTTTTTCCCATTGTTTTTTCTATAGAAGCAATCACCTTTAATCTTTTACAGCACGTAATTGCGCCAAAATTATACAAACAGTAACAAATCGACTGAGTGTTCTCTATTTAAATTTGAATAAAGGTATAAACTACTTAGCGTTCTTAATTACGTGACCAGCCAGTAATGAGGAATACTTTGTTTAAAAGTAGTGTAAAAAGTTTGCCTATTGATTTTTAGCCAATCATGTGTATCAATGAATACAGTGGTAATATGGAAATGTTTTACGATACCGAGAGAAATAAAAACAAATGCATACAATTAGTTTTGCATCTTAGTTGGAAAAAATCTTCCCTTTATATCAGCGTTCTTAATTATATGGCCACCACTGTATATGTGCCCCATTCATGTTCAATTTTGTCCATTCATTTGTTGATACTTATAATGCCTAGATAGTCAATATCCATCAGCCAGGTACCTAGTCTATGCCAAACAGCTTCTTAGATAAGCTCTCATATTTCTCATCTATCTTAAGTCAATGCTAATAGCTTGCTTCGTTACTAACTTGAATACAGAACTACGCCTACGAAAGTAAAGGGTCTCGGCAACTTTCGTATTTTCGGAACATGAATATAATTCCAAGTGAGTGAAAAAGCGACAGTCAGCCGTGAACGAAGATTGCTCAGGCGCATTGCTTTCGTAGTAGAACTGTTGGCATAATATGTCGCAGCCAACTGGTTAAATCAGCTATTTAATTGAACATCTAGCCCTTTTCAGTCGTTTGATTGGACGGATAGTCGTTTCCAGCACTTGAATTGTACGGCTAGCCCCTTTCCAGCAGTTTTATAGCCCGTTCCAGCCTTTTAATTGAATTATTTTTACAAAATCTGTTTTATCTGTTAAAATCTGGCTGCTAGCTTATTATGGAATGTGTTAACTGGAAGAAAGCGTTAGCCGAGTTAGTCGTGGGAAGCAATGGCGGCGATGAGCTCACCACTTGTGACGTCTATATTCCACGATGGTGCAACCCAATGTGAAAAGAGGCCCATTCAGGCTCTGCCTACCCCTTCGGGGATAAAGGCGTGTGTCTATGTATGTATGTATGTAAATCTGTTTTTTTGTGATGAAAGTAGAAAGTGTTGGTTACATACAAATGTACCTACGTGTTTGCGGTGTCTATCTTGATATATGATTTGTGACTGCTCTCCACTCGACGGACCGATTACATTGTAATGCTAGAAATATGCTACGAACACCCAACCCGAAAACACAGCTGTTTTTTTTTTCTTAAGCTTAAGGACACCTCGTTGAAATTTTCAAAACAATTGCGCTTATTATTTTTCTGGTTCCAGAAATCAAGAATGTTGCGTACCTTGATAGTCTTAACCGATTCACTTTTTGATTGTTACTATATTGTGACTGCTTCTGGTACTCATAACTGACTGGTTTTATTGGGGAGAGTTAGTTCAACTCACTTTGTATCTTAGCGATCGGACTTTTGTCTTTTAGTAAGACAGCGAATGCACGATGCTCTGCCGACTAGTGCCGACCACTGCGGCATCGTAACGAGAAACCCGCACGATCGGTGAACCTAAATCTGCCACCCTTTACTTCAAAACATCGTGCAGAGTATGTCGTGCTAAAGTTGTCGATAAACAAATTTAAAAACTTAATTAAATACAAACTTTCTAAAAAAGCGTACTATAAAATCTCAGATTATTTAGATGATAATAAAGCTTGGGACTGAACTTGTTCCAACTCAGCCAAAACAAATGTATATCTAATAATAAGATTGCAATCTATAATTATTTTATAAAAAGTGACGTGTCAAAGAGATTTCTTTAAAATCCTAATAAATGAATTTTGAATTTTGTAGCTTGGTATGAAATGTTTTGGATGTTTTATTGCTTGTTATTTTTACTTCTTGCATACGCATTGTTGTCGTAAAAAATAATTAATTTCAGTTTTATTTTATATTCAGAATACAAGCGTGTAGACGTATGTCGGGTCTGGTGTTCGTAGTATTTTTCTAGCTTAAAGGTCGTAGGAATTTGGTGAACGGTGGCAACTTTTGACCGTTCTATGGGTGAGGGAGGCCTATGTCCAGTGCTTGACGTATACGACTGATGATGACGATGAAGATGATGATGTCTATAATTGCTGGTGCCGGCGGGGAACAATGTGACATGTGTAAATTTACAATATTGTTTGGTTGCAGGTACATGTCTGTCTAGCATTTTCGATGTCGACTGGCAAGCCCTCGGCAAGGGACCCATCCATGCATCGTAACTCTAGATGGGTGCTATGCCAAATAGAAAAAAAAAACTAGAAATATTGCTTAAAATGTATCTCAGTGCCTTTAATATTACTATCGCTTCCAAAGTTTAGTTCGTGTCAATGATAGATTAGTTGGAATCATTAGATAAATTGATCTCATTATTATTATTAAAAAAACGTAGTTCCTAAATTAATCAACTTTAATGATTATTTTTATATTGCTATTTTATATACGGTGCAAAATAACACATTACTTACCTACACCATTTTCAAGATATTATGGAGCAGGTTTTTCGTAAAAAGTTATGATTGAAAGTGTGCTAAAATGAAAGGTTTACTGGGAATAAAAACCGTATAAAGATCAAACGGGTTCACTAATCCTTATTTAACTTAAACACAATTCAAGTCGGAATGTCTTCTTGCTTCTATGTGATTCTAGGAAGCCTCTTCATTGCATCAACCCTGAGTGTGTTGAATGTTGTGGTGTGGGGTTCAGGTAATCATATAAATACAATCAGGTAAATACAATACAATACAATCATTTGATTAATTTCAGAATACGTAGATTTCGTTAGATATTGGTGCAAAACTTATTTTGATTTGTGTACATTGAGATGTTAGAAATTCATTTTTAAGTAGGTAGGTAGAGTTGGTAGTCAAAAATAAAACATCGTTTAGTTCGCATAACTATTCTTTTATTATATCTCGGGCTGTGGGTGGGTACAGTTTTTCACACTTGCTCGATAATGTCAAATACCTAGTAGATTGTAAAGCAGGTCACGGGTTTAGAGGCCATGTCTGTCTGTGATCTCTATGCGTGTTTCTTTTTACCACATAGCTCCGGAACGGGACCTCCGATTTAAATGTACATAATTTCATATGAAAGATAGTGTTTGCGAGATGGTTCTTGGCTATGTTTGGTGGAAATTGGTGCAGCAGTTTCCAGGATCATCAGCCCGCAACAATTAGTTTTGAACTCCGGCTCAAAATGTTAATTTTTGATGACATCAGGCTCCAGGAGCTGATGATGACCAGCGTAGGATGAACATGATCTACGGTACTACTGAAGCTGGATCCACAAATTCAACTTCAAATTAAGATGACATGACATGTCTTCCTCCTGCAGACTCCAGGGTATGATAATGACCAGCACATGATGGACAGGATCCAGGGCGCAACAGATGCTCTGATTTAAATGCTGTTAAAAATGGTGTTGGAACACTAAAAATAGTCGGGGGTTTTCAAGAGTTCTCTCGTGGCCTAACGATGTTAACTGATTTGGCCACGAGGAATTAAATTTCCTCGTGGCCTCACTGTTGTGACAGAGGAATAACACATAATTAGTTCATCATTTGTTTAAGAGTATAGTCTATTAGTAAAATATTAAGGCGCCCATCCCACAGAGAGCGGTATAGAGGATCAGACTTCTGCAATCTTTGCTACTGGACACTGGTCAAACGTCGCAGTCGCTTTTGTCAGTACCTACTTCATCGTCGGTTGATGTAATCCAATTCAATATTTTTCGATTTCTTCGGACATCGCGCCCTTTCAGGGTTCGACATCAGAATGAAGGGAACTCCGATAGAATGTGCGTTCTTGACCGCCGCGGTCGCTGTGGGCAATGATCAGTGCGCCGCATAGTTTACAGTGAACGTGGGACGCAGAACTCTGACCGTTGAACTCTAGACCGATAAGGGATCGGCGCCTTAAGCTCAAAATTAAAATGAGCAGTCTTTGTGAAACTTTCATGACCCGATCTGCATGAAATTAGGTAGGTACATTTTATGCTTGATAAATTTGCTGGTAAGTTTATGAGCCAAAAGGCGAGGACGTTCAGGTCTCAAGCGGACTCGTGCAAAGCTAACCTAGGAAGGGGCCTCAAATAGGAATCTGTTCAAGAATGCATGGGATCTTATCACCTGTTTCGGATCAACGGCGGTCATCAACAACGCCGAGACAGCTTCTTTTGCGGTAGGTACTGTGGCTACATTTTCTTCTAACTAAACCTAGCCAAAGCCTAACCAGTCCATCCCAAGGTTGTCTGGCAGAGATCGCTTATAGCGATAAGACCGCCCATTGTACTTCCGTGTTTAGTTTAATATTAATTTTTAATTAGCTTATTTTCTGTGTTGTGCAATAAAGTGTTTTCTATCTATCTAGCTTGTGCAAAGGTCGGATCTTCACTTGCAACCATTTGAGGCGTAGCTGTCAAAACTTGAAAGTGTATACCACCAACCTTATTATGTACCAGTTAGCAGGCGAAATCGATAACTTCAGCTAGGTCTATTATTGGATTTTGTGTACCTACCTTGTCAACTTTAAGAGTAGTGTACCTATACGAGGAGTTGACGACCTCCGTGGTGAGGCGGGCGAAGGACACAGGAGGTTGTGGGTTCGATTCCCGGCTCGAAACATATATTTGTACGATCTGCAGATATTTGTTCAGGCTGTTCTGGGTATTTTCTATGAATAATACAAAATATCCGCCACCCTGAGACAAAGATGAAAGTCTCATGTGCCTATAATTTCACCGGCACCCTTATCCTTCAAACTGGAACACAGCAGGTAAATCGAAGACACGCAATAAGCAGATCAAATTAAACATAAACAATACAACATTGACAAAAAAGATTGATATCGCGAATGCCTTTGACAATTTTTTCTCTAATATACCAGTTATTGTAACCCAGTCATTACAATCATCTGCCTCTGGAGCATCTACTTTATTGGAACTAAGTGTTGCTAAATGTGAGATCGCGTTTAGCTTTAGATACGTAAATGCCGATAGTATTGTTAAGACATTTAAGTCACTTAATATTAAAAATACTGAAGATCTTTGGGGAATATCCACAAAGGTGTTAGGTATTATAATTATTGATATTGCTCCATGCTTAGCCTACATTTTTAATAGATGTGTTGACGACGGAATCTTTCCAGATCTTATGAAACATAGTAAATTAATTCCTTTGTTCAAGTCTGGAAATGCAAAAGATCCATCTAATTATAGGCCGATTTCTATATTGCCCGCGTTAAGTAAAATCTTTGAAAAACTTATTCTTACTCAATTATTGTCACACTTTAACTTCCACAGACTACTTCATAGTCATCAATTTGGATTTACCAAGGGTCGATCAACAGCTGATGCTGGTACCATGGTTTTGGAACACATATTTCAAGCATGGGAAAACTCGCAAGACGCGATCGGAGTATTCTGCGACCTATCCAAAGCATTCGACTGCGTGAGTCATGCTACTCTAATTTTGAAGTTAAAACATTATGGCATCCAAAATCAGGCAATTAACCTTGTAAATTCTTACTTATCCAATGGAGTACAAAAAGTTGACGTTGGTGGTGAAAGGTCTTCAGGATCGTCTATTGTTATGGGAGTGCCCCAGGGTTCAATACTAGGCCCATTTCTATTTTTAGTATACATTAACGATCTCCCTTTTTATGTAAAAGACATATGTGATATAGTTTTATTTGCTGACGATACGTCTTTAATTTTCAAAGTTGATAGGTCAAAAGCTAATTACGATGATCTAAATAAATCACTATCGCGAGTTCTTGATTGGTTCACAGTAAATAATCTGTTGCTTAATGCTAAAAAAACGAAATGCATTAAATTCACTTTGCCAAATGTAAAACATTACCCAACTAATATTAAAGTAAATGGCGAGACACTCAATCTTGTAAACTCTACTGTTTTCTTAGGACTTAATATTGATGCAAGTTTGCAGTGGGGACCACAAAGTGAGGCACTTGCGGGTAGACTTAGTTCCGCTGCATATGCAGTTCGTACGATAAGGCAGCTTACTGATGAAGCTACAGCTAGGCTAGTTTATTTTGGCTACTTCCATAGTGTTATGTCATATGGCATCATTCTGTGGGGGAAAGCAGCAGACATCCAAGCAATATTTGTTTTACAAAAACGGGCAATACGTGCCATTTATAAAATGAAGCCACGTGACTCCTTGAGGGAGCGTTTTAAGGAAATTAACATTCTCACCGTAATATCGCAATACATCTACGAAACCTGATTATATGCACATAAAAAAGTGACGTGCATTGTTTTAACACGAGAAATAAAAATAAACTGAGTATTCCCAAATTTAGATTTAAAAAAGTAAGTGGTTCTTTTATGGGGAATTCTGTTCGGTTCTATAATAAACTTCCAGAAAGTGCTTCTAAACTTTCGATTCGAAGATTTAAATCTTACATAAAGAATAATTTAATTAAGAAGGCGTATTACACACTACATGACTATGTTAATGATATTGCCGCGTGGCCTGATGTCGCTCTGCCCCTCGACACCTAATTTGTCAATTTGCAATGTCTGTACCTGCATATAATTTATTACTGATGTGTTATTTATGTGTATATCAAGCGTAGTGTGTGCTGCCTTTTGAACTTTTGCTGATTCTCTCTATCATCTTACTTTTGACTGCCTACCTAAGTAAGGCTTTTAATTTGGTTTTCCTTTTTTCCTTGAATCAGCTTCCACTTGTTCTCGAGGCACCACACAGGCGCTCTCCACCTAGTAGTAAGAAGGATCATCAAAAGAAAAACAGACCGTGTTTGTTGCCTGATTCTTCTAGGTCTGGTTGCGTTGGAACAGGAGTAACTGTAAATTTATTTTTTAAAACGATTCAAAATGATCCTTGTGATTTCAATGAATAAAATACTTTTGACTTTGACTTTAGGTCTTTATTGCAGTTTGGGATCTATTATCGCATTAACAGTAAGTTAAAAATAAATTAGGAATAAGGTCATGTTAGCCCACGGTCATCGATAGAACACTTCAATTTATGAATTTTGCGGCTGACCGCGTTCCACGAATTAGCATACTTTTGAATTTACTAAAAAAAAAAAACCTGAAAATTTCCTGCACCCTCCCTGCAAGTTGGCGATGACTCCCGTAACATCTGACACTTCCAATTCAAAAATTTCATACTTAACCTCAAAAATTTCTTTATTTTTTTTCTCGAAAACTATAAGTTACCTTGTTATGGGACTGGTACCAGGGGCAAAGGGGTACCCCTCCCCTTCCTCTCCCCCTACTCCCACCCTCCTCCTCCTGCCAAACGATTCTAAACCCAACCCGTCAAACATTCTCGTAAAGTTTCGGGGGTGTAATTTTTGTAATTTCTGGAGCCTAAACTTTTTTTGTAATTTCTCGGCATTTGTATTTTAATTTCTCGGTATTTGTATTTTTACAAAGTACAAAGTGTATATTTGTATTTTTTTTATTTTTTTAACACTTAAAATAAATATCTACAGTTTTTATATAAGATGGAAATCTATTGGGTTTACTTTGCTCCAGAGCAAAGTTACCCCACTGTGTACAAGAAAACAGGTTCTCGCCGAAAATAGAGATTAGGTCATAATCATTTTGCAATTCTATGAAATATTAACACATTCGTATACCTGATTATATACTTAATAACATAAGAACATAATTATCTCAATGCGCTGTACTGTTTCTGTGGTGAAAACGGCTTTGTCAGATAAAAAAAATATTGGATTTCACACAGCACAACAAAGTCACCTGCTTGCTAGTCGAAAGAAAGGGCGGATGATTTTTTTTTGACAGTTCAGTAATGTCACATAGACGTCAAACGTTTGGGGTTAGTTCAAAAATTAATAAAATGTTGCAAGAATTGGAACATAACCGACGATGAAACATTTTACAGAATTGGAGCATAAATATCCAGAGGGGAGCAAAGTAGGCACATTTTACGGTAGGCCAGATGTTCGTAGAACTTGTCGAGAAGCACCCCAGGCTGTGGATGTTAAACGGCGTAGCAAGTCGTTTCGCGTAGCAACTTTGAGCTTAGTGTTGGTGCAGTGACTTTTGTAGGTGAGGGAACGGTCAAGTGTAACTCCTAGATATGTCGGGTGGGCTGTGTGTTCAATAATTGCACCACGCCATGCTATGTTTAGTTTGCGGTTCGCGTGACGGTTTCGGAGATGAAAAACACAGGATAAAGTTTTAGAAGGATTAGGTCTCAGAGAATTACTTTCGTAATACAAGCTGAGGTTGGTCAGTGCTCTTTCTAGGTTGACCTCAGCGTCTTCAAAACTTGACGTCCTTGAGTGCTAAGTCATCTGCGTAAATAAACCTTTCTGTCTTATCCGAGCTCCGTTGGTCGTTGGTATAAACGTTAAATAGCATAGGAGCTAGGACGCTACCTTGTGGTAGTCCGTTCTTTGAGAGGCGCCATCGGCTTTTGTCCGTTTCCAGGTGGACTTGGAAACGACGGTTCCGGAGCATTTCACCCAATACGTTCACAAAAGCTTGGTCATCTGTTAGGGATGTGATTTTGAAGAGCAATCTTTTGATATTTACGGTATCGTATGCTGCTGACTTTTTTTTTTTCGAGCGACAGACAATAGGTGGTCGAAAACAATAACTAACTGGTACCCCATGGACAAAAAGAGACAGCCTGGAAGACCGCATAAACGTTGGAGCGATGACATCGCTAAAACGGCAGGCATTACCTGGAGCAGAGCAGCTAGAGATAGAGAGAGATGGAGGCAGATGGAGGAGGCTTTTGCCGCTCAAAGTGGTACTTACACTGGTTGAGATATCCGAAAAACTGAAAAACTAATTATATTTAAGATTAGGATAAGTAAAAATAAATTGTTAATAGTTAAATATTAGAAGTGTAAGAGAAATAAAAGCTTTTATATATTATATATTATATTATATATGCTGCTGACAGATCTACCAAAACGACTCCAGTTATTTTATTGGCTTCATACCCGTCCTCAATGTACTGGGTAAGAGGAAGGATTTGCCCTGTACATGACTGTACAACCTTTCTACTCATGTTTTTGTCCAGTGCCCAAAGGATTTTGTGTAAAATTAGTCTAAAAACGCAGCATGTTTCAGCGGCGCGCGTGCATATGTCTAACGAGTTTGCGTAGTTATTTCTGATTTTTTCTTCTTGATATTTATATATCATAACAAACTTATACACTCCGAATACACGAAAAACAACTATATGCTATCCATCACTAAAAATTCTCCATAAAAAACATTTTATAAACAAGTCCCTAGTTTACACTGTCGCTCAAATTCAAGATAATTTTTTGAATTATTTACAAGTGGCCCGGTTTCATAAACAAAAGTAATAGTCCAGTCAAGTTAAACATGAAAAAGGGGTTGTGCTTGCAAAAGTTCCGGTCACGCTCATTTTTTGATATGTTGTTATGACCTTAACCAATATTTAAAAAACTGATTTTCCAAGTGCTGTGCGAGTGGCGGTGTGCCCAAAAAACCATGAAATATTCGTTTTTTTTTTCAGTTTTTGCTAAATATCTTTGTGAAGGAAGGGTGTGACCTGATACTATGCATACTTTTAAAGTAGACAATTAAACACTAGGGCGAGCTCTATACAAATTAGAAAATTTAGTCTACTTTAAAAGTATGCATAGTGACTATACGGGTCAACTCACACCCTTCCTTCACCAAGATATTGAGCAAAAACTGAAAAAAAAACGAAAATTTCATAATTTTTTGGGCACACCGCCGCTATCACAGCACTTGGAAAATTGCAAATCTGGTTTTTTAATATTGATTAAGGTCTTAACAACATAAAAAAATGAGCGTGACCGGAACTTTTGCAAGCACGGATGTACGTACATCTTGACTGGACTATAAATAGGAAGCACTACCTATTAGTTTGTGAAAACAACCGTTTGTTTATAAAAACACTCCACTCGAACCGCAATAAATCAACTTCTTTGTCCGGCGCACGCGTGCATCAGATTCAGATGTCGCATGACGTCATAAATTTAATGAACACTCTACGTTCTTTTTAAGTCGAGCGCTTTAGCAAAGCACTGGGAACTCCCCCCCGCATTGCGCAATCGAGCAGCTAACTTGGCATCGCCCCAATCGGATACAGCCTTGAGAGTCAAATTCAGACGCTGCATCATCTCATCTCTTAACTCCAGAATTTCATTCTGCCTCGCACGCGCAGTGGAAACGTATCTCTCCACAACTGTGCTGTCGTCTGCATACCCAATGTTACCGGGCATTAGCAGATCATTAATATACAGCAGAAACAGGGTGGCAGATAGCACTAACCCATGAGGTACCCCGGCATTTATAGCCATTTGATCCGACGAGCAGCCGCCAACAACTACTCGAATGGATCTTTCCCTCAAAAAGTCTGCAAGCCAGGAACAGAATTGAACTGGCAGTCCGTAAGCAGGAAGCTTGCCAATAAGGCTAGTGTGCCAAACCCGGTCAAACGCCTTCGAGACGTCTAACGAAAAAGCCAGTGCTTCACCATGTTTCTCTATGGCCTCACTCCAAATGTGCGTGGCACGCACAAGAAGGTCCCCAGTAGACCGATTTCGGCGAAATCCGAATTGGAGATCACTGAGGAGGTCGTTACCTTCGAGGTATGCAAGGAGTTTCCTATTCAGTACACGCTCCATACATTTACATAGTAGGGAGGTGACCGAGATAGGGCGGTAGTTCGAAGGGTCAGCACGCCTGCCTGCCTTTCTTGGGCACAGGTTGCACGTTAGCGAGCTTCCAAGACTTGGGGACTTCACCAGTATTCAAAGAGAGCCGGAAAAGTCAAGTTAATATTGGGGACAACTCAGGGGCACAGGTTTTTAACACTACGGCCGAGATACCATCCGGACCGCTAGCTTTATTCACGTCAAGACTACGCAGCGTTTTGAGCACTTCCTTTTGCTGGATGCGAATTTCTCACATTGACGCTTCGCATCGAAGAAGGCTGGATGAAGCTTCGCCAGAGGTGTCAAGACGCAAAGCCTCCGCAAATTGAGTGGCAAATAAATTTGCATTCTCAACCCCAGCGTGAGCTAACGACCCGTCCGGTTTCAGTAGTGGGGGGAGTCAAGGGCGGCTGAAGTTCGCTTCCACCGACTTAGCCAGACACCAGAAAGCTTTACTTCCCGCAGGGTATGCGGCAAGCTTAGCCCCCAGACGGCCAATCCGATTGAAGCATCGAGCAACACGGTACGGAGGCCTGCAATGCTCTAACGATTGAAGCGATCCTTCCGTATCACCTTCTTGCAGGTTTTCCGAGTTTTCATTTTGCAAACACCTAGGTAAGCTAGGTCCCCCAGGTACTTTATGTATATATGACAAACATGTTAAAGAAAGTATCAGTATTTTAAATTTAGATTATTATCGTAATTTTTTGATGAATTTCACTATCCGAATTATCCGGATTTAGCGGACATCATTATCCGGATTTGAAAATTGGCGGATATCCGGATTGCAAGCCCTAGCTGTGACTGTGACAGACTGACAGGAGAGTGACCCTATGATGGTAAAGCCCTAAAAAAGGCGTGGTGCGGGTTAGACTAAACTATAAGTTTTTTTATACAACTTGTAATGTCGGATCAAGCAGACGGCCCACCTGATGTTAAGTGGTACCCTCAGTCTATGAACTTTGCATTATCACATAGGTCAAGTCCAACTTAGGACGCACCCTATGTGGCATTGCACTGGGCCCGCCACCCTGAGAGGTGAGACATAAAGATGAGAAGTCTTATGTGCCTGTAATTTCACCGGCAACCGAAACACAGCAATGCGAGCTGCTTTGCGGCAGAAATAGGTATGGTGGTAGGTCTTCCCCGGACGAACTCTTTTACAAGAAAGCTCTACTACTACGAATAATTACTTATTCTTTTGCATAAACCTTATGTAACCAAAGAGGGAATTAATAAATAAAACCATTTAAGTTTGCGTAATTTTTATTGGATAGGTACTTACACCAAAAACCACGTCAATACACATGCATACATACCTAATTGAAAATTGTGTTAACACGCATAGGTAATAATTAGCCACTCTCAGTGCATTATTTCAGATACAGATTCTTGTTGCTCATTCGTAGCCAATAATATTGTGGTTAATATATTCCACCGCACTTATGTAATCAGCCGTTATAAACATATTGCTCAATCTCCAAGCTTAAGCTACTTTCATTTAAGCAAATAACCGACTTTTGTACCTTTATGGTAATACAGCTGTGAACTTTGTGTGAGGCTTGGCAGTGCAAAATTATAGGCCAGAAATAAAAGTACATCAAATCCTATCTAACTTATGAATAGTGAGGTGGTATTGAATAAAATATACCTTACCAAAATTAAATTAGGTACCATCATAATCAATAATAAGAATTCACGATACGAAAATACAGGTGTAGGCTGGAAATTTAGAAACTTTAAACGCTGGGTATAACCAGGAACATAAAATAATCTTAGCACATTGGAGCCATTGTGACAATGATAAAAACAGACTTTTTTTTATTACCTGTGACCGTAAATTTTCCATAGTCTAGATATTTTAAGATTGGCAAATATTTAAACATTATAGGTAATGTCTTTATTTATCAAAATATTTGTAGCCTGGAGGAAAATCATGTCTGGATATAACAACACTACAGCGAACTTTGTAAAAAAAAACTGAATTGGTCATATCATTTTCAGACGATGAATATTGAAGAACCTTGTGGTTTTTTATTTCCTTACTACACCCAGATTGCGCGTTTCAAACAGACACGTTAAAAGTATAAAAATGTCCACTGCACCCAATACTTATCAAAATAGTTATGTTGTGCTGAGAAGCTATTCTATTACAACATTATTCAAAATAAAATAATAAAAATATATCTCACCTTTACTTTGCATAGCATAAGCTAATGTAAAAATTAAAATAACAGATACGTTTATAAAGAAAAGTGTAAAATTAATTATGGCACTTAGAGCCGACAACGACGTATAATAAAATGCTGACAAAATAATGTGAGAACTTACAAAAACAACCGTTACGTTTAGCCTAAATAAACTATAGGTAAACAATTATTATAGTACGACTTTGTAACGAAATTAGCTACTAAACCAACTCTGACAAGAACATGACAATCATGTGCTACAAAAGAAAAAACCACAGAACGCGAGATTCAAGTTATTACTTTAAAAAAGTAAGAGAATAATCTCACTCGTTCTCAATACATTTCCGGTGATACAACCAAAATAAATATTGGAACGTGGAACTATAATCATATTATAGTTCAAAGAAGAATTAATAAATTAGTTTTTATTTAAATTTGAAAATAAAACAGCCTATGATGTGATGACACAAATAACTTTCACACAATTCAATTCAAAAACTACAATATACCTACACATTATATTGTTTTAGAAAAAGACTTTAATGTTATTCATCGCATAAATTACAAATTTACTTTGAACACCAAATAGTAGATTACAATATATCCTAAAGACAGATCAGCTAAATAAAAAAATATAGGTTTCTTATTTTGTATAACAACAGTCATTTGTAAATTTCTACATTGAAATAAGATGAACGCTATTGGTCACAAATAGATTTACGCTAGATAATTGTACTTACTGTATCAGTATACAAATTAAACTACTCGAGTAGTAAAAAAAGTTAGAGCACGCTCTATGTGTAAAATAACGCTCTTTGACGATTTTCACGATCTTGTTTTGAATTTGAATCGTGTATTGGTTCGGATTAATCTGCAATGAGCCGATTCTGTGCAGCAATTTCTAAACCTTTCGACAGTTTTTCTGTGAGAAATATGACGTGGCGTTTAAATTTCCAGTTGAGCAATAGATTATTTAGATTTTGAACGTTTCATAATTTGTGTAACTCTTCAATTATTATTTTAGGGGCTACAGTTTAGAATAAAGAGAACAAGAAATTATAGGAAAAAGCGAACACTGTCTAGATAGACTATATACTCTAGAATATAGATTATATAGTCACTAGAATAGTTAAAGTGGAGACTGGAGACTAGCGACGAGCATGTTTTGAATACAAAACATCAACGCGGTATCGTCTGGCTATTGCCAGAAGCGAAGTTTATTTTTATCATACTATAATTCGTTTACGCAGAATACCAAATAGTTTTATTAATTATTTTCAGTGAATTTGATGATGATTAATAAGTTTTAACCGCTCAATCGGTTGAATAGTTTGTTTATGAAATAATTTGTTTATCGCCCAATATGCTATTAAATTACCGCTCAGGTAAATAGCACCCATTTTCTATTGTAAATCACTGTTAACAGCGCTTTAATGATCTAGATAAAAGATGTACTATACAATTTCTTGAATTAAATAATTCATTTCATTCTGAGTGCCCAGCCGATACAAAAAGTGACCATGCGCAAGTTAGCGGCCTAACTTTCGAACGAGTCCGCGTTTTATTTCGTACCTTAGAATGCTGCACAAAATCGACAACAGTATTCGTACAAATTAGTAATACATACCTAGTGTTTTTTATAATATAATTTTAACTTCGTGAATGACGGAACTTGTAGATGGCCCACCTGATGTTAAGCGGTAACCTCTGCCTTTAACAACGCATTACCACATAGATCACGCCCACCTAGGACGCGCCCTATGTGGCATTGCACTACGCCCGCCACCCTGAGACATAAAGATGAAGAGTCTCATGTGCCTGAAATTTCACCGGCACCCATACCCTTCAAACCGGAATACAGCAATGCGAGCATTACTGCTTTGCGGCAGGAACAGGAATGGGTGGTTATAATCAAACTTTGCAAATAATGTGTTTTGGTAGCTAATTTAAATCGGACAGAAAGTAATTATCTACATAGAGTTAATTAAGCTCACTAGCCAGTCTAGCCGTTTTAGACACAGTTTTATTACGACTGCACTTAGCCTACGAGCACAGATCCCGATTACATCAAAGTTATAAAATAATGGAGTAAGTAAGCTACTTTGTGTATAAACTAATTTAGAATTTAGTTTGTGATCAGAGATAGTAATTAGTTTATTGCATTAAGTAGTATCAAAAGACTGTCTGTTCAGCTTTAGCGTATCTGTAGCAGGATTAAGTAGAAACATTACAATGTCGAATGAAAAATGCATCGTATATTTACATAAATACTGAATGTATGTTCCATGAGACGAGATGAAACCTGTCAAGCAACATGACAGTCGAAAACGACACAACAGCGCTAAGCTAATGACATTACTAAACTACATTCGCTGTGTAACACTCACAAAAGAAGGTAGCACTTTATTGTTGTTTTTCAATAGCCAACATTACTTAAAATATACTTTTAGTGCTCGCCATTACCAGATAATCACTCGGAAATACGTCTTTTAGCTAACATGGATATAGTTAGATTCTCAACGATCGAATGGTCCGCCCCTCCACTCCTATTTTTATACAGATGGACTACTTGCTATACAGTGACACTGAAACAGCAGACCAAGGGTGCTCGAAACGGGCGACGAAGTTTTTTTTAAAGTAAATAACATGTGATTTTTAAGTTATAGTGATGTTACTACAGTTACAAACTGTAGGGGGGAGGGTGACCGCTGTTTATCGCAACATAACGCGTGCGAAGTCGCGGGCAGAAGGTTATCTTGTCTCAGGAACAAACAAACTATAACGCGTTACATATAAATAAATGCTACTCGAAAATGACAAGTGGCACATTGGCAGAAACAATACAACTTTGTGTAGTTTAAATAATATTGGTACACATTTTTAAAGTGAATCACTATGCTTACAGTAATCCTGTTAGTCCCTTCGGGAGTCCTGGTTACATTGCGCGAACACCCTGCGAAAGAAATAATTAACATTAGTAAAATGATTAACAATTAAATAGAGTAGGTTTTGTCATCAGAAATGGCAATTCCTGGGGGCAATTCTCGGATTAATATGCCGAACTCTTGGTCTGAGGTCGAAGATCTAGCAGTTTTCTCAAAACGTTGATATTGAATGTTAAAATCTTCAATGTAGAGTTCGACATGTCTACAATCCGAGAATCTCGAGGAACAGGATTTAAAATGATTCTTGTGATTTCAATGAATTAAATACATTACCTGCTATTGATTTTGACTCAGTGTCCAGTTCAGTTCAATTCAGTTAAATTATTTATTC
Organism: Operophtera brumata; assembly: GCA_932527175.1. NCBI lineage: Eukaryota > Metazoa > Arthropoda > Insecta > Lepidoptera > Geometridae > Operophtera > Operophtera brumata. Next base: position 69,202,364 of record OW052239.1, read on the forward strand.
ATAACAAAAATCTTACAAGTCAAACAGTCAGTGTACAATTCATTCCAAAGTAAAGACAAACTTTTAAGGTACATAGTTACTTAAAACTACTAGTGTATATTATGTAAATATATTCTATAATATATTGTAGTAAATATTATTCTAGCATTATTATTAGGTTTGCCCCACACTAACAGGTTAAGTTAAATAAGATCAAATAATTAGCTTCAATCTCTAAGTTGATCGTTTCATTTCATTAGGCAAAGAAAATGACAATTTAAATATTTTCTTAACAGAATGATCAAAGTAAATATTTTACGCAATTGATACAATAAAGTGGCAGCTTGAACTAGTTAATGACGTCATCTGGTGTTAGTCTCGGAGTAGCAGACCTTGTTTTCTTCGATCATACGCGTGTAGTTGCATGGATATAAATTCATATTCAAACGTATTTTTTTCATTGAAATCACAAGGATCATTTTAATACTCCTCCTAAACTAAATTGACACCTGTTCCAACCCGACCAACCTAGAAGAATCAGGCAACAAATACGGCGCGCGCTTTTTTGATGATCCTTCTTAATACTAGGTAGGGAGCGACTGTAAGGCGCGTCGAGACCAACCAACTTAAAAATCTTACATAGGCAGTCAAAAGTAAGATGTTACGAGAATCAGTAAAAGCATAATGCTATGTTGCTGCATTTGATCTATTGACAAAACCTTGACCTTGGAAAAGGCAATCGATGGTGAGGTGATGTAAAAAGTGGGCGGAGACGGTTATCGTGAGTGCATACGTACCTGAGTAAGTTAGTAAGCTAGTTGCGAGGGTTATCGCAGCCTCCGGGCTGAGTCCCCCCGTGCCGGTGCCGTCGGCGTCGGGAGCGCCGGCACGTCAGCCATGGTCACCGCCTGCCGCCGGCACCCAGTGTTACAGTTAGTGAAGCGATGGAGAAAGCAGATGACATCAGGTGAACATTATACATAGAAGATGCTACGTGATTGATTCACAAAACACCCCAAAGCGGGACACCAGTGCAGATCTTAACACTTGGAGACTTTGAGGCAAGACACGAGCTTAAACTCCATTGCTGAATTTACACATTTATCCAAGCCAGGGTTATTAACTTGAATTGAATGACGAGTGTACCGCTAGGGCGCTTGAGCACTCTGCATAACAACGAAGTTTGCACCTATTTTGGATATTTTGTTATTAAAATCCATGACATTTTATACACGATAAAAAAAAATGTTATAAAATAACAATGACTTAAATATTTATACATTAGATTATTGGAAAAATATTGTATTATAAAGAAAAAATTAAAATGTCCTAACATAGTGAATTCGAAATCTTATACTACCTATTGTTACATAATATTTTTTTTTCCGTATAATATTATATTTTTCTAATAATCCTTTATAATATTATACTTTAGAAGTGCTTCGATTTTTTTTGATGAGCAGTATTTTATAACCCATACTACTTTAATTCGATACAATTTAATGGGAAACTTACAATCCACAGATGAAGAAGATGTCATTGACTTGTATTCATTAATATTCAAATGAGAATCAAACTTCGTTTTTTATGGAGCGCGCTAGCGGTAAACTTCCTCTAACGGAAAAGGGACAGATGATGGTCTGCGACATCGTTTTTACCGACTACGAAAAATAGGAGGGTAATGTTTTTAACAGTTTACAAAAAAAACAGAGAAATTTACCATGTTTGCTTTCAAAAGGAATGTAAGCAAAGTGTTTCAAAAGGATAAGCACATTCTAAATGTATATTTGGGAGCCGACCGCCTAAAATCCGACAAAATAACACCCAGTCCTCTTATGGCATCAATCGATATGGTAAATCATAAAACACACATGGTAAATTAAGCGAAAGGAAAACCATAAAATCTAAACCAGATATCAAAGGTTTTTTGTTCTTAATTTTGATAATTGACTAAAACATCAAGATTTCGTCGTCATAGAGTTCTTGATGGGGTCACAAAATAATGCTCCTGGTCAATAGATGTGAGGCATTCTCAGATCTATCTACTGTCTCGGGGCGGATATTTTCGTCGTGGCGTCGTGTAAATTCAGCCATTTTGTTTGCACATGTACACATCCGAGTCATCTAGCTTATCTCAGGATAGTGTTGGAAATTACCGCAAGCATGCTTAGGGCAAAGGTTAGTGAGGTCAATTAGATATTAGCCTTATAGTATTAGATACATCCAGGTACTTTTGTCAATTGACTAACAATAAACCGAAAGCGATAACAATGGAAATTACGCAAGCAAGCGACAAATGCTTCAAGGTCAACAACATACCAAGAGAATAAGTTAAGGAGGTTGCTTTCGCTTGTGGCGCGAAATTCTAAGTTTTTCATGTTTTTTGCTCATCACAGCTCATAAACACTTCTTCAGATAGCGAAAACTAATTTGCTGGTAATTATATGACCTAACACACAAGTTTTAATTTATAGTATCACATAAATATCATTGAATATCTATGAATGTGCTTGAAACCAATAAACACTGTAAAAACCATTGAAGCACAATCGTAGCTAAACTAATGTTATTTATGTGATACTATAAATGGAAACTTGTGTATTAGGTCATATAATTATCGGAAAAGTAGTTTTCGCTATCTGAAGAAGTGTTGATGAGCTGTGATGAGCAAAAACATAAAAAAAATGAATTTTGGCCCACAAGCGAAAGGAACCACCTTAAGAGCTCAAGGTGATCTCCTATAGGTATTCCCTTTTTAGGTAGAGTACTCTACCAAAAATTAATCTTCCAGTCAAACTCTTCATTGTCTAGCTAAGTACGTTGTAAGTGGGAATATCGATGAGATCATGCCATTTGCTTTGATGTAGGTGTATTAATAGCACGTTGATGATATTGTAAAGTGTTATCAAACAATGAAGGTGTTATACAACATTGAGCAGGGTCGACGGGGTTACTCGTAAAGTACTAGCTGCACGGCTGACGAGCTCTCGACCGGGGTGACCTTGGACGGCCGATGTTCGAGTCTGTTTCAACTAAACGGTCGCCAGCAAGGCATTTGCACAGCGTGCATGTGCATCACAACATTTAAAAGAATTTGAGTGGTTTTGGGCATTTCTGTAAGCGAGTGAGTAAAAAGCAATAAAGAAAAAAAAACATGTCTTTATATTCACAGCTTAGATCCCATCAGAGACACGGTAATTGTCTGTATAAATCTATTACGTCAATAATATCATTCCTCTGCTCTGTATCGAGTACAAATGTTTATTCATAGTTGCCTAACTTGCATATTGCTATTGCCGAATACCGATCACGAATATGATTTTAGAATATTTTTTTCACTGGAACTAGGTTTTCCTGCAATAGTAATTGTAAATAAGAATACAAATTTGTTTCTGGGCGCCCTAGGTCGGGTCGCATCTCTGCTAGTAAATGCTGTATGCTCATGTAAGCTATAAGTACATTTTGTATAGAACTGCGCTGACTAGAGGCGGGGCGAGACGGCAATTATCTGCTCGGAGGAAAATGCTCGCCGCACCGTTGCAGCCCCGCCCCTCGCTAAAGGCTGAATACACATGCTACGTAGTAGAAGGAAAGCATACAACTTTCGAGCAGATGCCACTTAGTAGCATGCAATTAGCACGTGTATACAAAAACAGTATGCTATTGAACAAGCACGCTACTTAATCCGCAAGCTTTGATTGCAAGAGTTCTACAGATCGTTCACCGTAACATGTCCCCTGCCTTGGTTGGAACGCCATTCAAGGCAGGGGACATCTTACTGTAAACGAGCTGTAAGGTAAGTATACTTCTGAAACCTGTGTTTTCACTAGCAAATATAAACGCTCAGTTTTTTTAACTGCCGGAATGTAGGAACAAGCAGTTTAAGCTGATGTTAAGCGGTAACCTCTGCCTTAGCCTTTAACAATGCATTACCTCATAGGTCACGTCTACCTAGGATGCACCCTATGTGGCATTGCACTGCGCCCACCACCCCGAGACATAAAGATGAAAGTCTTGCCTGTAATTTCACCGGACCCATACCCATCAAACCGGAACATACCAATGCGAGCACTACTGCTTTGTGGCAGAAATATGTATGGTGATAGTACTTCTCCGGACGAATTCTTTCACAAAAAAGCCCTACTACTACTAAAACATGCTATGTTTTAGTAGTAGTAGAACTAATGTGTATATCTGTTATCTAGTACCCATAACACAAGCTCTGCTTAGCTTGGAGCTAGATAATGTTGCGTGAACTGCCCAGTATTATGTATTTATTTATTTTATTAGATAAATAAATATTACATACAAATAATCCTTGATTACGTTGGCAGATGTCGCTATCTGTTATTCAAGTTGATGATAAGTCGTAGGTGAAACCGATAAACTTGGTTATCTAACTTCTGCGAATCTATTTGTGGCGTATTTTATCAGTGCACAATTAATATTTACTAGCAGCGCCCCGCGGTTTCACCAGCATATTCCGATATCTTGATCCCATCAAGATATCGGGATAGTTGTATTGTAATTTTTCGGACAATTATATAAATCTATTTGACATATATTTATTAATTTGATCCGGTAGTGATTTGGATCAGTTGAGCTACCTACCTTTAGATCGTTAGCAGCGGTATTCAGGTAGCACAGCCGTTTATAAGTATTTTTTTAATTTTGTACATACCTACTTGTATTAGTTGTATTATTAGTATATCTATAAATAAATTATTTCAGATTTAATCCTATTTTAATTATATTTTAAGTCCTCTCTCAGGGTATGCCAACGAGCTATGGAGCGTGGTATCCTAGGAGTGAAACTCACGGACCAAAAAGGAACTCAAGAATACGCTCCCAAACACAGAGAGCTGACGTCGCTCAAAAAGCTGCTAAACTTAAGTGGGACTGGGATGGACATGTGCGCCGTATGTCAGAGAACTATGGGCGAAGACCACGACAGAATGGATCCCAAACAGACGACGGCCACGTGGAAGGCCGAGATGGAGATGGCGGGATGAGCTAGACTCCTACTTGAAGGATTGGTCCCGAATAGCCAACAATAAAGACGAGTGGAAGGAGGGAAGGGAGGCCTTTGCCCTGCAGTGGGATACCACAGGCTCTTAATAATTAATTATATTGAAAATCATATTAAATCCGATTAATTGTAATGTATCCAATAAACGAATTCACTAATAAAATGTACTTAACATTTAGCTTCTCTATTACATCTAAGCTTATTCCATGTACAGTGGTGGAATGAAAATGTTCGTCACCTTAGTTAGGGCCTATTTTTGGTTGTTCAATTCAAAAAGCATAAGTACTGTTTTAACGACATAGTATTGCATTGGTACTGTTTTACCGACACAGGAACTTACTCTCGCGCTACGTATCGGAACTGCCAATGTGTCAATATTGCAATATTACGAAAATAACCTTCAGTTACCATGACAACGGATATTAGCAGCGATTGAATGACAGATAGTCTACGAATAAAATGACAAAACTTCTGGCTAACTCAATAAAAAACTGGCCAAGTGCGCATCTGACCTCGCGCATTCAGGTTTCCGTCGTAGAAACTATTATATATTTGTGGTTTCGTAACAAATGTAGAAGTTATAAATTGCCTAAGTTTAGTTAATCCACACGCAAAATTAAATCTATTTGTAATAGAAATATGAGAAAATTCTCAAAATGTTTCTATTTTCTAAAATAATAGAATTTTTGGTAAAATACTCATAATAAGTATGTTGAATATTTAAAAAAATCTAGTTCCTGGGTTAAATGGAAATTAAAGTGAACTTGGTGATAAAAATACAGACTTATTCTACTTAATAAGCTTAAAATTATACTCCACATGCTAGGGAACGACAGATTTATTTTACACTACCCACATTAACTTGTACGGGAGCCAAACTTCAAAAAATTTTTTGGTTATTATTTTTGGGTTTGGGTCAGATACATAAATAGTACAAATATGAATACTACTATGGTTTAGCCGCTATAGACCCGTGTGATAGAGAGACGGACAGACGGATGAGCGAGGGCAATAGGGCTTCGTTTGGCCCCTTTGGGTACGGGACCCAAAAAAAGTAGTTCCAAACTTAAACAAGCAACTGATCAAAGGTGTGCGGTTTTGATCTTTATAATAAACATTAAAATTATGGTGTTCTTTACAGCAGTCTGCTACGTAGAATAGTTGGAAAAGGTAATATGTGCTCGCGACAAGCTAAGGGGGAATCTCTTTTGTTGTCCCTTAGCTTGTTGTTCAGTTTTCAAAGGAATCTTTGAAAACTGACGAACGTTTACATTCCGCCACTGTACATTAAGCATGAATAAATGAAATGAAATAAAATGTAGTGTTATTACACGAGTCTAGTTTTTTTTATACAACTTGTAATGACGTAATAGAATATCTCTATTCCAAAGGAGATGTCCAAAAAATATATGGAGGCCGGTATAAAAATAACTCGAAATTCTTATCAACATAATAGCTATTTACGGAGAAAGGGCATATTATTTGGCTATTTTTAAGCTTATGAAAAATAATAAAGGTACCTCCGTTTTTTTTAAACCTGGTTTAACTGTTGTGTTGTGGAAACAAAAGTTTAGAACTTGCAACATTCCCGAAAGGTGAACTTGATTCTCTTTGGCAGGCAGACTATTGAATTTTAATACTCTCTAGCTAGCGAGACAGGCGGCCATGGACTTAGTATTCATACGTCCAGGCTTAGTATGCAGGCGGCATACTACGTCCATGCAGGCGGCAGCAAGAAGCTTGAATTTGGCGGCAGCATGGGCCATGAAGTTATAGGTAAAGAGGTAAATCTATAACTTCATGGCATGGGCAGACAGGTGACCACAGATAACTTTTCATACGCCTATCCTACTCCCCATATATTACTTTCCTCTATGATCCTACCTTCGTACCGTGTTGGCGCGTTATTATTAAATATCTTCCCGCGCTTTTTTACATTTGACCTTGGCTTATTCTACGGACTCCGAACCCTCTATTGCGATCAACCTTGGCGCTTGTTTTACTGGACTCTGATTATATCTAACCATGGCTGTATGTGCTAACTGCCATATTATCACCATACCTATTTCTGCCGCAAAGCAGTAGTGCTCGCATTGCTGTGTTCCGGTTTGAAGGGTAAGGGTGCCGGTGAAATTACAGGCACATGAGACTTTTCATCTTTATGTCTCAGGTTGGCGGGCGCAGTGCAATGCCACATAGGGTGCGTCCTAGGTGGACGTGACCTTTGAGGTAATGCACTGTTCATAGGCAGAGGTTACCGCTTAACATCAGGTGGGCCTCTTGCTTGTTCCGTCATCCAAGTAGAATAAAAAAAAAAAAAAAAACTTGCGACCTTCCCACCAGCAACATGAATACCTAGCTCTGGACTTAGGACCTGAACTACTCGTAGTTATAATAATAGAGGAATGGTGTCGTCGTGAGGCAGGTTATTTTTTTCTCACATTATTGATCGATTTACAAGTGGATGTTGCTGCCCACCCCCTGGTTTATTCCCATAATGTCTACTTTTATTTTAAGTACTAATATGGTTATCTTTTACTACAGATTACTATTAATGATCGGTTGTGCCAAGAGTGTGTGCAACTTGTGATAGAAGAAGCAAACAACCGCATTGAGGATCCTAATTACAGATCCAACCAACAATTAGGTCATATTTGTGTATGCATATCTTGTGGCATATCCTTATCCAGACGCACCGGAAAACGTTGTTACAGGCTATTAGAACGATCTGTTGAGAAAAACTATATAGAGAACCAAATATTTCCCCGACAAGTAATATATAGATTTTTCTTGTGCTTTGTCTACAACACATTCGAGAAAATGGAACGTTTATAGTAGAAGTTGACACTAATTTACTCAGGCACTCAGAAAATTCAGTTTTGTTAAGAGGAAGGATAAAGTCTCGTCACCAAGGCAGCAAAATATATTATTTATATATATTGCTCCATTTAAATTATGTTATAAATGATTGGTGTCAACGAATTGCTGGATACTATTGTAGCTGTAAAATAGGAAAACGCACTGTTGGGAGCTGTGCACATGTAATGACGATTGTATGGTATTTAGGATGGGCACGATACCAACATACCATCTTACCACCTGCCAGCTTTTTAGATGGCATATTAGTAAGAGATGATATTGAAAATGAAGAAGAATAGAGCAAAAAATATTTTATTTAAATCTTCATTTATGTTTTACTGTTCTCCATTATTAAATAAGTCTTATGTAAATGCAGGTACCTAATATACCCCCAGGGGTATGGCCAGGGGTATGGTGGGTCCGAAGTGATACTGATAGATACAGAACATGTACAGATAATTAATTTCAGTTATTAGTTTATCATATTACCACCTGCCAGCTTTTTAGATGGCATATTGAAATATTTAAAATTAATAGTTTCTGGCATAACTAGTTGGTTCGATTGGAATAAAACCCCTCATCGGGTTCCATTCTGCACAACCAGTTGGTCGGTTCAGTTGGTCGGAGTGGAAGGACAGATTTTTAGATGATGACCTCTGTAGCGCAGCGGGAGAAGATTCGCCTGCGACACAGGAGGCTGTGGGTTCGATTCCCGCCTCGGAACAAATATTTGTACGATCTGCAGATATTTGTTCAGAGTGTTCTAAGTACTTTATATGCATAATAAAAAAAAAAGTAATGTATTGTTTTAAGTATATCAGTTATCTAGTACCCATAACACAAGCTCTGCTTAGCTTGGGGCTAGATAATGTTGTGTGAATTGATCAGCATTTAAAAAAAAAAAAAGTTTTTTATCTAAGTAAGAGATGACATTGAAAATGACACATCGGCCGTAGAGTCGAATGAGAAAAATAATAAAGCAAAATATTTTATAAATCATCTTTTATAGTTTACTGCTCTCCATTATTAAATAAGTTTTTTGTAAATGTATGTACCTACCTACTACTGATAGATACACAACATGAACAGATAATTCACTTCACTTACTAGTTTATCCGTTCCGTTCTGAGTAGATATCTACCTACCTACACTGCTGGAGAGTTCACTAATAGATAGGAGCTGCCTATATTGATAATAGTAGAAATAGAAATATAGAAATCTAGAAATGCTATAGAAATATGCATAAGTACCTACATTCCTCGCTTCCATAAAAACATTTGTAGTTGTCAGGTACCTCAGGGCACAGATAAATTGATTGTAAACTGTGTATTAGCACAGAAGAAGTAGTACTTTATTCATGTGTGCACGTATTCCATTCAAGGAGAAAATTTTAGTCATCATATCTTTGGGCACAGGCAGAAGAAGACAAAATGGCATATTTTCGTGTTGAATAATAGATAGGGATAGCACTATCAACTTGCTTCCGTGCCCATGAGGTGGCGATGTATACATGTCCTCTGCATTTTACATACCTACTTTCAATCTTGTTCTAAATAACATTTTATTTAAGGTATAAATAATAATTTTAAGTTCAGTTCAGTTCAGTTCTTCTTCTTCTTAGCTTAGGTAATGGCTTCTGTGCATTATTTGCAACAATTTAGCCAAGGTCAAGTGATATAATTGTTATAGTTTTATAGTCAAGTCGTCAAGAGTCTCCGTCAAGTCCTAACCCAGTTTAAATGGTGGCCGAAAAACTGAGTTTTTACAGGAAAAAATCCACCATTTCGAAAAGACTCGCAATACACTTAAATTTCACTACATCTCACATGTGCCATTTATCCAAGTTACACCGGTTAAAATGCCACTAAAATTACACGAAATAACTCGAAAAAACACATTAAAATGTAATAAAATAAAAATGACGACGTTTCTTTCAAAAATGGCAGATTTCAACCTCTCAGTTCAGTTCTTAAACAAGTTTACAAGACAATATAACGTTACTGACACATGGATGATAGTTTTTTTTTGTTTGAGTTTGTAGGTAAAGTATTTGAGTGATTTTTCCGTACCTACTTCGTTTGAGTAAAACCTCAAAGTAGGTATGTTGGAAGTATTGCATAGACTACACAATTACACACGTGTGGTTGGGGCATCTTTGTTTCATTATGTTTTCCCTTCAAGATTTTTTTTATTATTTTCTTGGAAACGGAGGTTCTATAAAATATAAAATTAATACATTCGAGTAGCCCAATAAATAAGCTTTTTTTGAGAAATATGTCGTACTGATGGAATTTTCTCGGAATATTATACCACTTTTGACTTCTCCTTTCATACAGTTCCATCCAGTCTTTGGTAAGGGGAGCCCACTAGAGTTCTTTTTTAATTGTTTGGTGCCCATTACCCAAATTTGTTCCGGGTCTGGGTGTTATGGTCCCACCGTACTCGTAGTTTCAAATACCCACGACACAGGGAATCCTAGTGTGGTATCAGGAGTATGTATGTGACTGTTGAGTGGTATGTTATGTACGTTATGTTATCAGTGACAACTGCCTTTCTCCACGGCTGTCGAGAATATACCACTGACAGAGTACAAACTGACAGACAGACGGACGACGCTTAGTAATAAGTTCCCGTTGGTACCCTTTCGTTACGGAACCCTAAAGACACTTCCACGTGTAATTAAGCTTTGATAAATATTTTGTTTACGGCTGTAAGATATTTTTTTTGCATATTTTTTGCTATTTTCATATAGATAGCAATGATCTTGTGACAGACACAGCTTAGCGTGAGCAATAGGGAGGCTTAAACTGTTAAGGTTTTGATAATATTAAGAAAATTTCAATATACATTTAAGTCTTTCAAAAAAATTACACGCATATTATTCGCAGTAATTTATATGCTTCTTTTATAACGTAATGAATTATTAGCATGTCAAATTCTAATTTACTATGGATAATTTTTTATAAACTTTAGGGTGTCATTAAAATTCGATATTTCCTTCGAAAATTTTGCATGCTCTTTCGTGATTTTAAAACCGTTATGGACAATATATAACGTGGGAAAAGATACTTAGTTAAAAAAATCCACAATGTGCATTTTTGTTTTTTTTTTATTAAAAAATAAATAGCTATTTTAATAAAAATGGTTCGACGGTAGAAAATTTATCTGTGACCATTAGGATAAGATCTACCTTACATCTGGTTATTTAATTTGGTTGCTACATCCACATTGAAGGCAGAAATGAACCATGTAAAATGGTCACAGGGAAATTTTCTACTTTCGAACCACATTAACTAAAACTACTAACAGTTTACTAAATTTCTAAAATAACTATATTCACAGAAACAATAATAAAACTAACATGTATGTACAAAATTTAAAAAATACGAATGTAACAGTTGATCTATCTAAAGACCGTTGTAAACGATCTTAAGATAGCTAAACTGGTCCAAATCACTACCAGATGGAAGAATCCTTAACGCTGGATGGCAAAATCCAGATCCAGCTCTCGGGTCACGTGATCGTACAATTTGAGATACCTGATTGCTAGGAAGTCCTGCAATACATTAAGCATTGTGTAATTTAAAATTTAAGTCTATTTACTATTTTGGTAAATTCGTTCAATATTTAATTTTGAGTAGTTACTGAGCATGTATTTTAGATTTATTTAGGGAATTATCGGTTCGGTTGATTTAATTTACCTGGCATAAATCACTCAGGTGCTTTAAGTACAAAAATTGAACATTCACGATTGAATTTTTAAAAATTGCAAAAAAATTGCAATAAAAAAATTCGTGTAATTTTTCAACTTTTTTCGAGTTTACCTTGTTCATTCACGAAACCATAGCGCTAAAGCAGCTACTAACGCTTGTTTTTTTACGGATCCACCGTTTGGATCCTGTCCATAATTTTTTCCACCCAGGGGCACAGGACTTTAAAAAAAGTATCAACAAGTGGCGGGAAATTTAATTTTTACTGTTTTTTGCTCATCACCAAGCGAAACCTGATTTAGCCGAAATTAGGAGGCATGTTTTGATCGTCTCATAAATATAAATAATTTAGCTACGAATGCCAACCAAAATAAAAAAGCACTGATCATTGAAGGACTAACTTATGATATTTATGAGACACTATCAATCAAAACATGTGTCTCCGCTGTTGTAGTTTCCGCAAAATCAGTTTTCGCTTGCTCATAAAGTGTTGATGAGCTGTGTGTGATAGACAAAAAACACAACAAATTTGTATTTTGCGCCGCTTGCCCAATGTTCCAGGTAATGTGTGAGATAACTCAGGTTGGAATATCAGTTGAAGAATCTGAGCGCTCACCAGGCTTACTGCGACCGGCTAACCTTGCAGATCTCAAAACTTGCAGAAGAGTGGCTTCAATTCAGTTAGGGATCTTATACAATAATCGTAAGATTTGGTATCACTTTCTCGCTGATTCCACTTCATTTGACTTGAATACTTACAGTTTCCAAACGCCGGCTCGGTTGCTTACACACATAGTTGAGCCCAGAATGAAAACAAGACAGACAACTAAATGCAATTCAACTTGGTTTGGGTTTGGCTATGTCACCTGCAAACCATACTTGAAATCGGAGAGTATTCCTGCGGTGTTTTCGGAAACAATAGTGCATTATGCTCTGCTGTAGGCAGCCCCTACGAGTGTTACCTTGGAGATGTCGACTCCGGTGACGCCCTTCACCATCTCGGGGATCCACTTCATGATGGTGAGCACCTCGCCGGTGAGCTTGGCGGCGCCCACCTGGCTGTCACCGCACGAGACCATGGTGACCTTGCGTGCTTGCGACAACGGTGCCGCTACTTCCGCTGCGATCTATTAAATAATAAATTTATCAACAAAACCTCAGGGACATCTCTATATCTATAGAAGGAACGTTTATCTGTAAGTACATACATTGACCCAATTGATTGTTTGATTATGTAACAAAACGTTACGTTTGGGCGGATTCAAATACGGTAAATACTGTCGTATCGGGTGTTTATCTAGACAATGTTAGTAGGTTAGTGTATCTGTACACCGAAAGTTCCCAACTAGTTACTCAATTAAATTTATTTATTTCAGACATATACAGGGTGTAACATAATATCCCTATAAGCCCTGGGAGGGGCTGTTCTACACATCATGACGAATAACTTTAGTTCTACGACTTTTTAAATTACGATGTTTTTCATTCATGAAATGTCTTGTAAAAATCCTGAAAGTCCTCGAGAAATTCCTGAAGTTCCTCCAGTAATTTGCCTAACACCACATGAGGCAGCCCTAGGTAAGGTACCTTAACGTACAGTATCGTCCTCATGTTGTGTTAGGTACATTTCCTACGGAATTTCAGGATTTTTAAGCGGCATTTCCCCCTCCCTGGGCTTATAGGGATATTATGTTACACCCTGTATAGAGGTTATCTATTTTGACAGAGTTCCTAAACAATAATGTGTTAAATTTATATTAAACATTCAAGTAGAAAATCCACCATTCGATACAACCCGTACCGTCTTCAGTCACTCAAATGTACGGAAAAGGGATTTTAGACCAAAATCTTGTATTTAAATAAGTGGTTCAGGATCTCTGGCAGAGTAACCTGTATATGTGTTTTGTGTTATGATCAAAATGTGCTTATAAACCTTCCATCTCCATAATTTGGCCAACCTGATGTTAACAGTGCATTACCTCATAGGTCACGTCCACCCAGGACGCGCGCTATGTGGCACTGCACTGCGCCACCACCCTGAGACATCAAGATGAAAAGTCTCATAATTTCACCGTCGCCCATAACCCTTCAAACCGGAACACAGCAATGCTGCTCTACTGCTTTGCGGCAGAAATAGGTATGGTGGCAGTACTTCCCCGGACGAACTCTTTCACAAAAAAGCTCTATTACTACTAAATTCAATTACTAAGTTCATTACATATATATACATACACACATAGACACACGCCTCATTCCCCTAAGGGGTAAGCAAAGCGTCAATGTACAGTGGGTTGCACCATCGTGGAATATAGACGTGACAAGTGGTGAGCTCATCGCCGCCATTGCTTCTCACAACTGACTCAGCTAACGCTTTCTTCTAGTAATAACACATTCTAAGAGAATAAGCTAGCAACCAGGACAAATCATATAACAACGAATCTCATGAAACAAGTCCGGGTAATCCCTTAGTCGTTTTTTACGACATCCACGGGAGGAGACGGAGAGGTCTATTCTTAGGCAGGACACACCACGACTATTAGCTATATTACTAAGTTCATTGTTAATAATAACTTAACAATAACAGCAACATAGTTATGATCATTTAGGTTTTTCTATAGTTCGGAGGCGACCTTATCAGCTAGCGTTTAGAATCGGTACTCCGACTTTGAAGCGTACTTAATCAGTATAATTATCGTTTGCCTCGCTGGTATGATTGCATTTTTTTAATGTTTATTTGCATATTTTAGGTACCTGAAATTATAGCAACTGAACCAATATATTATCGGTCCGTGAAAAGAGGACTTTTGAGGCTCTGCCTACCCCTTCGGGGAAAAAGGCGTCTATGTTTGTATGTTAGTATTGAAAAATGAAGCCAAGCGAAGGCGCATCGCTGGCTGGATTATGGCCCTGTTTAGTGCTTGACCGACGTCAGCTCTCGCCGTCGGTCGAGCATAGTATCAACGAAAACATAGGAACGACTACAGTGCAGCGCTAATGAATTGCTACGTCGCGCTGACGAGAAAGAAAGAAGAAAGAAATAAAGAAACGTTTCTTCATAACTATACAAACAAAGACACACGCCAACAAAAAATCAAACAAGATAGGAACTAAATAAAAACTAAAACATAAACAAATTACACAAAACAAAAAATAAGACAATTTGTGTGCACACACAGCACTGATCACGCTAACTGAGCTAACTTAACTCACTGATCTTCCGTTGAGGCCCAGAGTGAATCACGTAACTAACCAGCTACGTCTGCACCATTAATGGGGCAAATCAATGGTGCAAACGTAACCGGGGGGGATAATCCGTCGGACGAACCGTCGGTCGAGCTGTTCGGTCGACTGACGCGCTATCAGCGCTGCGCTATAGTCGTTCGTATGTTTTCATTGATATAGCTACGTCAACGTAAACAGGGTCATAGTGTCTGGCACCCCCACCCAGAGCTAAACCTGTAACTGTAGCTAGTACTACGGAGTTACAATTTGGCGTATTTGAAATAGTTTTTGTTACCTTTGGTAATGTGTCGAGCATCATGTCTGCCATCGCAGCGTTGCCGTATTCCTTCCACGCCTCCGCTTTCTTAGACATCTGTTCCGCATCTGCAACTGCCTTCGCTTTGATCGCGAATGCCTCAGCCTGCAAGCGAAAACAAACTTTAAAGATGGAGAATAAGAATTAAATATAAATATAATAATATGTTATAATTTAACTATTTACTTGGAGGCAGTTAAATGGCTCTATCTCAAAATTAAATGGTCATGGTCAAAATAGCGAAAAATGCGTTTATTTACGCCACTATTACAAATTAAAAGATACGGTTTTAAAAAAATTAGAAGAATGTTTCCAAACCTCAACTAATTTCAAGATTTATAAATTCGTTTCACGCCGTTAGTTGGCCAGCACAACAGTCAAACCCATTGATCGAAACGTGAGATGTGTTTAATCTCTATTGCACCTACTAACTAGATCCGGCCTATCCGATGAAAATAGGTTTGACGATAGCAATAGGGTTGATCTCTCCTAAGCTGCTGTACTTCTCGGCAGGGCGTAAAACCCTGGCTGCCATGGATTTCGATCAGATATATTTTCAACTAGCCTTTTACCCGCAGCTTGGCATGTCAGGTGTTGGGATAAAAACAATCTCCCTCCCCTGTACTATCTCCACTCAGCATCCATTCACACTACAAATACACACTAAAAATCAGCTAAACAACACATAACGCGAGCGTAGCCGCTGGCGGAAGGTAATAAACCGTACCTTATGTGCTGATAATGTAGCTTTCTTACCTCTTTATAATATGTGTTTAGATAGATTAAGGGGCCCCCTTTCGATTTGAACTAAAATCTTGTAGGTTCGTACAATTGAATTTTTGAAAGAGAGGCACTGTGTAAAAGGAGAGCTAGGGCCAGATCCTTTGGTTGGAATTCGGAAAACTCCTCTACTTACTTGCGAAACGGCAATAAACGCGCAAAATATTCTAAAACTTGTTCTAGCACGTACGTTTTTTTGAGAAAGTCTTACAAGTTTGTGAATAAAATGCTAGTAATTTAGATTCTAGACAACAGATACGGGGCGAGATACCCCCGAAGCCCTCTTTTTTACTTTTACAGTTTATAAGTACATTCTGAACATCCAAAGTTCAGGTAATATTGTGCAAATAAGCTGATTTTTCAAGGCTTATACTGAATTAAGTGGTAAAAGCTTGTCCTGTATAATTTATCGAAGGGTAAAAGAAAAAAAAAAGTTTTTACACGTATCTAGATATATTCTTCAAGATACATATTTGTACAAATCATCTGACGAACAAATTGTTACAACTTCATAATCGCGTACGAGCTGAGCACCAGCCTTTTTATCGAAAGTACTGGAATTGGCTGCGCTTAAGGTGGTTGCTTTTTCATACTAACGTATTTTACAAAATATGGGCGAATAGATAACATTACACTGTAACTACTGTTGTAGGCCTTTATATTGGTCATTATTTGCGGCAAATCATATTTAGTTGAAGAAAACACTGGATTAATTGTTAAAATAACATCGAAATTTATTTATATTTTTAAATTTAGGTGTTATTCCGCTATTAATCCAATGTTTTCTTCAACTTAATATGATTTGCTGCAAATAATGACCAATATAAAAGCCAACAAAAATAATTTCAGTGTAAAATTATACTCTGCTCACCCATTTGTGGTAAAATACGTCAGTATGAAAAAGCAACCACCTTAAGGGTAGCAACAGGTACACTATGGAATTGCTGCCTACTTCAAATAACAGGTATATCTAACTCATGCCGTGGTGTGTCCGGCCTAAGAACAGACCCTTCCGGCTCCTCCGATGGATGTTGTTAAAGCCACGGATTCCACCTGGACATGGGCAGCATCATCAAACTGAGTACTACCAATACTGCGATTACCAGTTCACCTGCCAAGCGTGGTGATTATAGTAAAGCCTCCCATTGCTTTCTATAGGGGAGGCCTTGCCCAGCAGTGAACGTCTAAGGCTGGTGATGAATGATCTATTCAACGAGGGTTAAGTACAAAATAACCTGAACAGTAAATTGACTCTCAGTAATTTATGCTAAGGGTATAAAAAGGGGTGTTAACATTAATATGAAAAAAAAACTCATCTGAGCCTTATAATACGACGCGACGATGCGTTATCATATCCTCATTTTAGGAACAATAGGACTCTTGGCATAACTGTATCACACCATTTTATACCTAGTTTCTCGACCAAATAATATTTCATTTCATTTATCAAAATTCATCTAGCATTTTAGACTACAGGGAACAAGGGAACAGAGATCCTTATTAATTTAAATACTCCCGAAAAACATTACTCCCTCCGGGCCTTATGAATAACTACAAAGTTTTTGTAGGAATATATATATAGGACTTTAGAAAATCACGTTGGTAGGCTTTTTCCACAAATGTGATTGGTAAGAATAATTATGGAAAAACGTTTGACGAATTGATAATTTATTAATCCATATAGCATTGAATTAGCGCTCGAGCGCGTCAAATACACGGCGACAGATTGGCAATTTTTACCTAGAAAGGCGGTGCTAACGCTACGATGGAAGGCCACGAGATGGCGTTCTTTCCTTACTCTGCTTTTTGAGATTTTGAACACCATCAAGGAATGTTTTTTTGGTATAGGCACAGGAATAGGGTAAACTACAACCCCTAATGGGCAAAGTTCTACATGGAATGACGGATCAAGCAGATTGCCCACCTGATGTTAAGAGGTAACCTCTGCCTTTAACAATGCATTACCTCATAGGTCACGTCCACCTACGACGCGCCCTGTGGCATTGCACTGCGCGCACCATACTGAGACATTTTTTTATACAACTTGTAATGACGGGTCAAGCAGATGGCCCACCTGATGTTAACCGGTACCCTCTGCCTATGAACAGTGCATTATCACATAGGTCAGTAGTGCAGTAGTGGTTTGTAGGACATAAAGATGAAAAGTCTCATGTTCCTGTAATTTCACCGGCACCTACCCTTCAGACCGGAACACAGCAATGCGAGCACTACTGCTTTGCGGCAGAAATAGGTAGTAGGTAGTAGTACGTACAACTACGGACAAACTCTTTAAAAAAAAAACACGCTCTTGTATGTATGTATGTTACTCAATCACATAGAAACGAATGAACCGATTTTGTTGAGTACAAAGATAGACCTGAGGCCGTAGACAAAGTAACATTCAGATAGCGATGTCGCTAGTAGAAAAGCCAACAATGTATGAGATTGACGTAAGCTATCGAAATGTCACGTGGTCTATTGTATTGTATTATGACTGTAGAAATGGAATAGCTTTGAAGCGAATGCCACTTGGCTAAGACAGCTGGATTTAGCTATAGGATACTTCTATCCCAAAACACAATCACTACAAGTGCGAAAGGTATTCTGCTATCCGGTATTCATTATACAGGTATCCGAAATTTATCCAATAAACCAGGCGACAAGCAGGCTCCAAGAGTAGTCCAGTTACCATGTACTGGATATCCGGAATAAGGACTTTTCTCAATACCAACACCAGGCAAGCAGCAGGCTGCAGAAGTAAGTAGTTTATACAAGCTTTTAATTAACTTGCAATGTATGTATGTTTCTCTGGGTGGAATCCGGGTGGAATCTAGCAACTGAATTTTAAAGCATAGTATATATTAAGTGTAAACCACACTTGCGAGGTTGCGGATTCGAGTCCCGCTGGAACGAAATTTTTGGGTTACATTTAAATTGAATTTTAAAGCAGTTATCCTCAACCGATTGAGCTGAAATTTGGCATAACGAAATTTTTGGGTTACATTTAAATTGAATTTTAAAGCAGTTATCCTCAACCGATTGAGCTGAAATTTGGCATAACTGTCACGTTACGATGACAATACAATATGATGGTGACAGCGAGCTGATCTGATGATGGAGACGGAAGGTGGACAACGGAACTCCTTGATGGACAATAGTAGACTGGCCGAGTTTAGGCTCATTTTGATCAGCACACGATTACGACCACTAATCATATAAAAGCTTGCATTAAAAAAAAAAAAATTTGTTTGTTAATCTTGCTTTCACGCTAATAAAGTAGGACCTACTTACATACATATATAGACACACGCCTTTTTCCCCGAAGGGGGGTAGGCAGAGCCTCAATGGCCCTCTTTTCACAATGGGTTGCACCATCGTGGAGTTTAGACGTGACAAGTGATGAGCTCATCGCCGCCATTGCTTCCCACGACTGACTCAGCTAACGCTTTATTTCAGTAATAACACATTCCATAATAAGCTAGCAGCCAGGACAAATCTTATACCAACGAATCTTACAAACAAGTCCAGGTCATTTTGATGAAATTTGGTAGGTATACAGATAGATCAAAGCCTGCATTAAAAGGGGAGTAACGCGGGTGAAACCGCGAGCGACAGCTAGTTAACATTTTAATTATCTTTTATGTATCTGCTTCGGTAAATATATGGTTGTTTTCATTCTACAGTGTTGAGTAGTTAGCTATAGGTAAATAATTAAACAATTGAATATTTACTTTGGCAATTATACATGAATTTACATAATATTGTAGTCACAGGTGAATTTATAAATGTAAATTCAATATTGAGCCAATTAAGTTAAACAATACGGTAGTATACAGCTAATTAAATATTGTATTTTATTACATACATACAAAGACACACGCCTTTTTCCCCGAAAGGGTAGGCAGAGCCCAAAATGGGCCTCTTTTCACTGTGTGTTGCACCATCGAGGGAAATAGACGTGGCGAGTGGTGAGCTCGTCGCAGCCATTGCTTCCCACGACTGACTCTGCTAACGCTTTCTTTTAATTATAACACATTCCTTAAATAAGCTAGCAGCCAGGACAAATCTTACACCAACGAATCTTACAAACAAGTCCGGGTAATCCCTTAGTCTGCTTTTACGACATCCACGGGAGGATAAAAGATAACAATTGATCAATTACGGAAGCGTAAATGTGACAACGAACTCTTTCACAAGGCGGGCTACTATTAAATACTGCGGACGGTAAGGGATAGTCTACCTCAGCGAATTTTGAGTAATAGGTAGGTATTTAAGAAATCAATGTTATCGCTACTTTTATACAACTATAATGAATTATCTATAGTACCCAGAATTTTATCTATAAGAGTGCAGCTAGTGAGATATGTATAGTATTTGATAAAATATGCGTTTTGGTGGATAACAATTTTGGTTACAGGTCTAGCGCTTAACTGAGTCAGTCCCTGAGGTATGGGAGCGGTACGGGAGGGGTGTTTTCGTTACTTCAAAATGAAGCGTGGCTTCATTTCATCTGATAATTTGAGAGACGTAAACACCCCTCCCGTACCGCTCCCATACCTCAAGGAGTGACTCAGTTAAGTGCTAGACCTGTAGTTAGTAATTACTAATTAGTTATTCCCAACCAATCTTAAAAATAAAACGCGCATAAAAAATTGTCCCGGAAGTTTTGTTTACATTATATAAATCCTATATATGGATATATATATATATATATATAATACCAATATCATAGAATAAGTACATATATACATACATACATAAATAAACTCACGCCTGTTTCCTGGAGGGGTAGGCAGAAACCACAGATTTCCACTTGCTACGATCCTCTTTTGCTTCATTCACTAACATCACATTCTTCATACATGCTCGTCGGTTAAGGGTAAGTACTCTTGAGCCTTTTTCTAGAACGTCTCCGATCTGGTCTGTCGCCGAGGTCTTCCCCTTCCCAATGTCCCATTCACGCTCGTCTTATATACCCGGTTGATCAATCTACTATCGTCCATCCTTTCATTACTAGTAGTATAAGAATCTAATTAAAAATTGATGATAAAAATTGATAATGAAAAATGGCACTTGAAGTTCCTTTTTTCATTTACTTGTAAAAACGTCTGTCTTTGTCGTTGCTTGACGACGATAGACACGCCCGTAAATAGCACAACTTTTTACCATAATTTTTGCTTTTGCGTTCTTTCTTGATGGATCTATCCCAGGGCGGCCCCCGTTCTGAACCCTCTACTCCAATATGTTCAACTATCTGTTCAACCAGTTGAACAAATTGGATGAGCCGAACTCACCTCCCAACGGCAAGGAACAAAACCTCCCAAAAGCGATGGTAGCCTAACGGTTCAATAGTGCAACTCAGAATCCAACGATACCGGGTTCGATCCTAGGCTCCGCACCAATGACTTTTCTAAGTTATGTGCGGATTTCCATCGCTCTGAGCTTCGGAGGGCACGTTAAGCTGTCGGTCCCGGCTGTTATTGATTAATAGCAGTCGATAAGCCATGTCAGAGGCCCTCAGGCGGCTTGACAAACTCCGACACCAGAGGCCAGCACTACCTCATACGAAACGAAACGAAACGGCAAGGAGGGCTGCGGGGACGCGGGTCGGAGAGTAGCCATTCTACATGTGTATATTGTGTGCCCTAGCTTAAGGTGGTTGCTTTCGCTTGAGGCACGTTTTTTTTTTCGTGTTTGTTGCTCGTCATAGCTCATCAACACTTATTCAGATAGCGAAAACTAATTTGCCGGTAATTATATAACCTAACACACAAGTTTTAATTTATAGTATCACATAAATATCATTACTTTTCACTAGAAACGGGATATTTACCATCTATATTCTATATTGTTATTTGATACATATTTATTATTTTCTTCATTGATGTTTCCAGTGAAAAGTATGTGCATAACCATGATAGTTTCAAAACTTATAAATACCATTAGTTTAGCTACGATTGTGCTTCATTGGTTTTTACAGTGTTGTTTTGTTTCAGGCACATTCATAGCCAAACTAATTATATTTATGTGATACTATAAATTAAAACTTGTGTGTTTGGTCATATAATTACCGGCAAATTAGTTTTCGTTGTCTTAATAAGTATTGATGAGCAGTAACGAGTAAAAAACACGAAAAAATAATAATTTCGCGCCACTTGCGAAAGCACCCACCTTAGCCGAGCTCGTACATACCTCTCCGCGCACTTTAACTGCCTCAGCCTCAGCTTCTGCCTCCAGCACAGTCTTCAGCCTGTGCGCCTCCGCTATTTTCTCCAGCCTGTACTTCTCGGCTTCAGCTGGCCTGAGGACATCATTCAAGTCAATATCATCATCCGACGGCCAAGGTCACTGCTGGACATAGGCCTCCCTCAGTTTTTAACCCCCGACGCAAAAACGACGGTGTGTTATATGTTTGACGTGTCTTTGTGTGTGTCTGTGTGTGGCATCAGTATAGTATTATTTTATCTGTGGTGGCATCGTAGCTCCCGAAAGGATGAAACGTTTATATTATTTTTTGAATTGTGAATTAGTCGGGAGTTTTCTTAGCTATGTTTGATCAAAATCGGTTCAGCCGTTTCATTACGTTGAGGGTTTTTTTAATTTTTACAAAATCTATTACTTTTCCAGTAAGAACCGACTTTCTGCGACCGAGTAAACCGGGCTTTTTATGTGTATCCAGCCTACGTTATGTGACACCCTAAGAACCATTCCAAGTCCGAGTGTTGCAGCAACCATCGTAACGATGATCGTGACGACGATAGTCCGTGTATTACGTAGTTACAAGTTATTGTTAGTTAGTTATCTGTGTCTGAAACGTCACTGATTATTGGCCAGTTACTACGTAATACAAGTACGTCCTTACGATGGTGTTTGCAAAAAGTCGCAGTGGACTTCTACAGGCTCTGATTGAATATAGAGCTTTGTTTGGTAGACATTATTTAAGAGGCTGTCAAGAGTAAAATAGGTTTCTATTAAACGTATTTTTAGCAAAATCTACACAGTTTATGAGAACATAAAAATTAATCTTGACTCAAAGTCAAAAGTGTTTTATTCATTGAAATGACAAGGATCATTTTAAATCGTCTTCTAAAATAAATTTACTCCTGTTCCAACGCGACCAAACCAAGAATCAGGCACCAAACAAAGCTCGGTTTTTTTTGATGATCCTTCTTATGTCTAGGGTTCTGATTACATTATAACGGTCGCAGGAAGTCAACGGATGGAGGCGACTAAGATTGCTCGTCATGGTATTCTATGGTGGAGGCACCAACATTGACCCAGGACAGTAGTCCTGATGCCACACAAATTTAGTTTCTTTCTACTACTACGAAAGTAGTGGAGAATGATTCTGTAAGGGTTACCCTTTCTTATTGAGGTCATCATCATCATCATCATCACGAGCCATTAAATGTCCATTTTTGGACGTAGGCCTCTCCCAATTTCTTCCACTCGAGTCGATCAGTTGTCTTCACCATCCAGTGATAGCCTGCGTATCCTTTTATGTCGTCCACCCATCGTTTCGGTGGATGACCTCTGGGTCTTCTGTTTGTTTGTTTTTTCTTATTGAGTAACGGAACCGTAAAAATATGTTAATAAATGTCAATAACCTGCGCACAGTAGCCTCTAACTCCTTCTCTCTTCGCTGCACCTCCCACTTCTGCACAGAAATCTCCTGAGTGCGCTCTACTACCATGATCTGCATTTGTTCCTCCTTGATTCGCTGTTTCGTTTTTGCCGCTTGCAGTTCGAATGCCATTTCGGCTTCCGCCTGAGAAAAAAAAACACCCAAGTCACATACATAGTCCAGCACAGTTATTGTCTAATCGATGTCGATTACCATTTTGCTGTTCATTGCGCTACGTGTTTTAGCTTTATTTTCAAGAGCAGTAATATTTAAAACACGCATCGCAATGACTAGCAAAATGGACTTAGAAATCGAACTCAGTCTATTAGAAAATAAGATCGTTGATCCTACACTAGGATCCCTTGTGTCGTGGGTATCAGGAACTACGAGTACATGCTACTAATATTTTATAATGTAGCTGTTTGTTGTTACGACATATAAAAATAAAATAAAATAATACACTGTATACCTGTACTGTATACTTAAATACAAGTGTATTATTCTTTCTCTTTATTATTGTTATTTCTAAACAACAAATAGGTAAAATCGGATAGACCTTAAAAAAGGTACTAAGTTAACTTTGAATCGTGCTACTAATTAACGCAAAATATCATTGAATATCAATATCATATCTACACAGCGTTTTGTTTTTTTCGATCTACCAAAACACTGTGTGCTTAACTGTTCCAAGGATAATTTGAGTTTTATAATAAATAAATAAATAAAATAAATAATTCTGGGCAGTTCACACAACATTATCTAGCCCCAAGCTAAGCAGAGCATATTTTTTTATTATACATAGAAAATACCCACAACACTCTGAATAAATTTCTGCGATCGCACAAATATTTGTTCCGAGGCGGGAATCGAACCCGCAACCTCCTGCTTCGCAGACCAAGCTTCGCCCGCCACGCCACAGAGGTCGTCAAAAGAGGTAAGTAAAACGGTAAGAGTGATTCAGCCGACAAGTTCGACAATCAGCAAGAGAAAGATGCACAGAATCAACAGCATAAGGGCCGGCGCCCAGTGCCGGCATGGCATGGCATGGCATGGCAGGTTGTGCTGCAGCATCCCGCGGCGTTCCGTGGCAGGCCGTGGCATCCTGCTGAAAGCCCAGCACTGCACAAGTTTCAACCTTATTTCAACTAGCTTAGCAATCATAATTCCTCGACATAAAGTGACCGATACGTCTCGCGGGATGCAATGGCGCGCCGCGGCAACCCGTGCCACGTCGCTTCATTTCGCGGAATCGTGGTATCGAAATAAAGCATCATGAATTCTAAACTCATTGAAATAATATTCAAAATAACTTTTTTAGTAATAAAATCCTTTGCCATGCCATGCCGTGCCACGCCGTCAGTGAGCGCCGGCCCTTAAAGTGCAATGAATTACCTTTTTCGTTTGCACTTCGACATCATAAGCGGCTTTCTTCAGCTCGAAGTCCCTCTGCGCCTTGGCTATCTCCGTGTCGTTGAGGAACTTGGACGCCATCCGCTGTTCCTCTGCCATGGCTTCCTTTATTTTCGCCTCGGCCTGTGCCTCCGCCTCGCCGATACGGGCGTCTCTCTTCACCTCGGCGGTACGCGCCATACCCAATGCCTTGAGGTAACCCTACGTGCGAAAAGTAGAAGACAGTAGAAAATACCGGTTCGTCTCGAAAGGTCATTTAAGCAGAACGCCATATAAGCAGAACATCCTGAAATTTCTAAAAAAACCGACACCTACCAGTGTTCCAACACTAGTTTTCGAACAAAAAATGTGCTAGAGCTCATTTTAACGAGCAAAAAATGATTATTGCTGCGCCCCCTGGCGAGTTAACACCATAATACCTATCTAAGAACCATCACAAACCCTTACAGAAACCCTTATCAAAATAAGTCAAACCGTTTTGAAGATAAAATAGGAACATTCGTTCGCACAAACAAAAACACAGTCTCACCCGACACGCATATATCTTATATGTTCCATCGTAGGTAAAAATCGACATCAGTAATTAATAAAAAACATTGAAATCAGTGAGCACAATACATACCTTCGGCCTTATGCAGGGTGTTAAAAGACTACTACCGAAAACGTAAATGGGACGACAAGACTAATTCTCGATCGACTAAAGTCATGATCGAGATACCTCCTTGGTAACTTGTTGCTTGCCATTGCCAAGAATTTAGAAAATCTCAAAATACGATTTACGTACTACATCACGCAGGACCCATACAAAAATTGTTATATAGCATCGTCTGAGAGGAAGCGATTTGTTTAGACCTTAGGGGCCTTTATAGCAGAAGATGTAACTGTTATTTTTGATGTGTAACATCTTTCCTCTCGCTTTCCTGCAATCTGTGTGAGTGATTTCGTGAAAAGGGACGGAAGTGTATGGAAGTGGTAGTGTGACAGGAAGCCCGCATTTTTTTCCGAGAGGTTAGTAGCGCGCATTTTTGAATGCTAAAAGGTTGGTACTACCAGCCATGTTGCTTATTAGCAAGGAGGTGAGGTTTCAGATGTTACACATCATGTGCGACTACTGTAAGGCTCGCTCGTGTTTATTCAGTCACCTTTAATTTTCAGGAACTGTCTTTTCGCACCCTTTATACTTATGCCTTTAAACTAAGTCACACATACCACATAAAAATAAAGCCATTTAAATGTTTTATTATAATGCGAGTAACAGTTTCAATAAAAAAAACTAAGAGCAGACCCAACGTGGCCTATTTTATACAGTAAAAGGAGTTTTTAATAACCTGACAATCACTAGAAAGTTTAATTTTCTGTAGTAACTACTACTTAAACAAAACCAATACATTTTGAACATCTATAAAGTTACTTAAACTTGGGGCTTATTTAGATAAATCTTTCAACTAAGCAATGCTTAAAATGTTGCACTCCTAACTATTGCATAATGTACAACAGTGCCAGGACAAATATTAAGAATTGCCTAAGACAGAAATGTCGATTTCGCTGTTTAAAAATGGAAAATAAAACTTTTCAGCCCAAATTTCTCCACTATATGCTCCACTTTTTACGAGGTTAACGCACAGTTATATATCACATATTCATCTATAAGTCCAATTATTTTCATTTTTATATTAACTTGCGCTTGCCATACATACATACATAGACACACGCCTGTTTCCTTGAAAGTATAGGCAGAGCCTCAATTGCGCCACTTTTCACCGTGGGTTACACCACCGTGGGATATAGACGTGACAAGTGGTGAGCTCATCGCCGCCCTTGCTTCCCACGACTGACTCTGCTAACGCTTTCTTCCAGTAATAATACATTCTATAGAAAAGCTAGCAGCCAGGACAAATCTTATACCAACGAATCTTACAAACAAGTCCGGGTAATACCTTAGTCGGCTTTTACGACATCCTCGGGAGGAAATGGAAGGGTCTATTCTTGGGCCGGATTGACAGCGCTTGCCATAGTAGGAATTATTTAGATATTTCATTACAATTAACAAAAACATAACACAAAAATTCAATTTGTCAGATAAATATACAATTTTTTTTTAACATTTATTGTTCATTTAGTTATATTCTTAAGTGTATACGAAACACAGAAGACGTGACGGTTTCGTAATGGTAAATTCAATAAACTTTCAATAAAACATCGTCTTACTAATAAACTATACGCCCAGGTGTTTACGTACTATTTTTCTTATTGTTATTCGTTACCAGTTATCTAAAAAAAACAAATAAACAATCTGGTGTTTCGTTCTTACGAAAACACTAGTAAATGTTTGATTATTTTTGTTTCTAATTTATATTCAGTTGTCATCAAAATTAAAATTCTTTAACTTATTAGATAAATATGTGTTATAGGTATATAATTGAGCACTCAAAAAATAACCAGACATCTGATATTTTTCAACTATATTCTTTTAGATATTGAGAAAATTGGCTTTAGAAAAGTACTATTTCCTATTTAGGCAGTAAAATTGTCAGGGGTTAAAGTAAAACCAAATAATGACTAATGGGACTAATGGCTAACGCTAAAGCTTCGATGTCATATAGATTAACGCTAATATCAATTCATGCATTGCTAAAAATCTAAATCACTCGAAATGCGTGGGTATTTTATAGTTAAAGCATCTCAAAAATCGATTGAAGTTTTGAAAGCTTCGACTTGCGGCCAAAACTTCTTTTTAGCTGAAAGTACATTTCCAGTTTATTTTGTTTACTTTAGCCGTTTTAGACAAGTTGCACTAAGCGAAGAAAGCTATCGCAAATATATTCTATGCTAATAATATTCGTTTACTACATCTGTGTGGCGATGCGATCGTCGCGATCTCATCGATGGCAACTTGTCAGTCTCCCCTGGCTTTAAACAGCATGTAATTCGATAAGCACCCCGCTTTGCTCTCTACTTAGTGTATTTTGTATGAAAGCCATTTGCAATGTCGTCACTCGAACACACACATACCTTGGCTCCCTGATGTCATATTGGAAGAAAGAAGATGTAAAGCTAAAATACTGACAGGATTAAGGAAGTACACATGCATACAATGCCGGACTGTTTCATGCTTCGTACAATTTTTCACGTCACATGTATCAAGAAAAAGAACTACAAAAACCATTTTTGAATACACAACATTTCAGTAATATTTACAGCTTCTGTAACTGATTCAAGAAGTTTCAAGCAACTTAATTCTAGCGGCCTTTCTCACTAGACCTCTTCCTTCGTGTCGTAAAAGGGATTATCTATCACTTCGTTGTGTTAATATGTAGATGGAGAAATACCGTGCAACTAATAAACGCGGAATATACTTGAAATAGTTACACCGTGTTTTGTCTCTCGCCCGAATTTGAAAATGCTTGTCAATGCAAAAGGCAAAACACTGTGTAACTATTCTTAGGATAAACTGTGTTCTATGGTAACATGGTTAATGTTAGGCCTAAGACACACACGAAGGAGTTTCGCTTAGAGCTGCGCGTGTGGTACGTGGTATACTCAGGCGTACTAAAGCAAGATCTCAATGGCCACATCATTTTTGAAGGCCCTACCAGTCCTTGTTACAGGCGGTCACATTTGTGAGACGACACAAATTTTGTAGTTTTAAATTATGAAATTAAATTATAAAAGCAGCAACTATTTTATATTTCTATTTAAAATCAAACATCATTTTGAATTTTTTATAAAACAACAATTCTAATGAACGATACAAAATGTTAAATCTTGTGTCAACTTGGAACCCATTCCTCTATATTTTGTATGTTTTTATTTTTATAGTTGTATTATTTTTACTGTAAATAAATGTATTTTTGAGTTGAGCGGTGAACAGACGCATAGGCAACAAGATAAAGGAACAACAGTTCAACGCCACACTGCGCGCTTCGAGCCACGCTACCAACCAAGCGAAGCTCCTGCTAGTGTGGCTTGGCCCTTAGGTAACGCTACTACAATACCAGTACATCGTGAAAGATACGCCCAGAATTGTTACGATTAACGGTGGTACTAGGTTTTAGGGTTTAGATTTAGCCATTCTGTCCGCCCGCAACCGCAATTTCCCAAATTTATCTCTTTCTGTCAATCAGAAACATCGCTTAAATAAGTTCGCAGAAATAATGTAAATGCTCCCAGGAACTGCACGATCTGATCACACCATCTCCTTTTCATCATAGGACGAGCAGGCGTACGGCTCGGTACCATCCTTACCTCATTAGTATACCTTCTATTCGCACAAAACGTTTCAGTTCTACCTTTATAATGCGAACTGCTAAGGAGTGGAATACACTACCGTCGTCTGTCTTTCCTGAAAACTATAATCTGGGTATCTTCAAGGCTAGAGTGGACCTTCTAGACCTTTGTGCTCCATCTTCGGCCACATCGTCACTTACCAACAGGTGAGATCGTGGTCAAACAAAGGTATTTCAACGTAAAAAAGAAATAAGATTGTTGGAACAGTGGAAACAAAAGACTATTCGTCATAGAACTCCTACCCTTTGGAAGTAGTATCCTAGTAGTCATCAACTGGTGATAAGTACCATACATACCATAATTCATATACCAGTCATGTACCAT
The DNA here is from genome assembly GCA_932527175.1 of Operophtera brumata. Taxonomy (NCBI): domain Eukaryota; kingdom Metazoa; phylum Arthropoda; class Insecta; order Lepidoptera; family Geometridae; genus Operophtera; species Operophtera brumata. Next base: position 69,231,904 of record OW052239.1, read on the forward strand.
TCCCAGAAATGCGACAGGTACGACATGTGTAGACGGCGTGTGACTTGGCTTGTAGTGAAATAGCGTGGTCTAGATTCTAGATCCTATCAGATTCGTCAGCGGATATAGAGTTTTTATTTATAAGTCCATCTTTTTGTCCATCTACTCTTTTCAGGAGGCTTGTGATTTCTTACTTGAATATTAGACGAGAAAGATTGCTAAGTCGCACCCGAACCTTCGGCATTGGCCGTTCGGTTCCGTTCTATGTTTATGAGCGACAGAAAAGGAAACGTAGAGAGAAAAATGCGGCGCCGGGCGGGCAGATGTGGCTCCACAGATGTGGCAGAACTGGGAAAGAGATATGGAAAACAATGCGTTTCTTTAAAATTTGAAACACTAATACTCGTACAATTAGACATGAGACCCCGTATACCAACTTTTATTTAAAAGTCGGTTTGTCAGTACATACCTCCTCATCCCTTATGTCCTTCAGGGTGTAAGATACTACCGTGATGCCCATTGTAATTAGGTCGCTCGAAGCCACCTCGAAAACCTGAAATAATCAAACAAATAAAACTATTTTAAAACTTTATTTGCCATAACAAGCTATCATGAGTTTAATAATAGGAACCGCGATCTGATCAAAATGAGCCCAAACACTGGTTATATTAGATGAACCATTGATGAGTTCCATTGCCCTCTTCCAAATTAATAATAGGAACCACGAGGTGGTCAAAATTTGGCCAAACACTGGTTATATTAGATAAACTTTTGAGGAGTTCCATTGTCAGAGGGTACCGCTGAACATCAGGTGGGCCATCTGCTTCCGTCATTTCAAGTTGTATAAAAAAAAAAAAGTTTGAGGGCACTGCGATAGCAGATAAAATGTAAAAGATAGAAATATTTGTGTTTCCATTTCTCATGAGACGTATCAAACACCGATTCCAAAGAGTACGAACCTTTTTAGAAAATATTTTCCTGTCCTTGTAAATCTCCTCCACTGTCATGGATCCCATGATAGCTCGCTGGTGACCTTCGAGGGTCACGAGCGCTATGTGCTGGATCTCCTGTTCGCTTTTGCCCAGGAACTGCTCGCACGCAGAGAGCAGCATCTCAGCATTCTGACCTTGGATTTTGACCTGAAACACGTGACAATCGTGATTATATAAAGTTTAGTCCGAATCAAATCAAATCTCAACGAGACAGGGCCATGGAATGTTTCCGAATGTATTATCTCTAAGGACCAAAGCACAAAAGAATGCCACAAACTATTACAAAGTACCATCGTAAAAACACTTTTTAAATCTTTTCAAAATCAGGGAAAGACTTAGAACATAGAAGGGGAAACATTGTGGAACAGTGGAAACAAAATACAATTCGTCTTAGAACTCCTACCCTTTGGGAGTATTACAATCAGGATATTGCAGGATACTGGGGATAAGTGAAAATATTAGTATTTCTGTAAATGAGGTATTAGTGTAGACGGCGTGTAATTCAACTTGTAGCGAAGTAGCGTTGAGAGATATTCGCTGACGAATGGTGGATTGAAGAAATCATATGTCGTGGAATACTTGGAAACTTTACCTGTGCGACTCCTCTAACAAAGGTGGATACGCCTTGACTCATGTGAATGAGTGACTCCACTTGTAGTGCTGAGATATATTCGCTGATAGAATAGTCAACTGTTGGGTAGCTAGTACTTTTGTTGCAAGAGTCGTGCGAGGCGCTTTTTGTCACAGAAGTGCCAGCACACTGTGCTACCACAATTGAGGCGAGTCTCGCAAGTACAATTGCTCGCGAGCATGACATGCACCTGTGTCTAGTTTGTTCTATGCGACCTACTGCCTCTCGTGTTTTCGGAGGGACTCGGGTTCATGAAGAACTAATTGAGGTAGTACTTAATTAATATAAATTAGAACTTATTATGTATTGATTAAATACGTGAAATCACGTTTAATATAAATGAGTAAGGGCGTGTTTTTTTTAAGTGTGTAAATGCAATTGTGCTAGCACACTTACTGAGAAGTCACCACACGAAAAGTTCGGATCGCATCACCGACCGGACGAATGCATGACCTCACGGGACCAATAGCGGCCTTGCATAAAAAGAGACACGCATACCCTTGGGAAAGGTAGGAAACTTTACCTGTGCTATTCCCGTAACCGAGATGGGTACGCCTTGACTCGTGTAGACGGTGGGTGACTCGACTTGCAGCGTCATAGTGTTGAGAGATATCCGCTGAACGGTCTGGATCGCCGGCCAGACGAATGCGCGGCCTCCAGGCACCAGCAGCGGCTTTGAATAGCAACATCCTGAAATGTAAACAGAGTTTTATTGAACGAGCGAAGATGTATGTATAGTATATATGTGTCTATGTGTTTGTGCGACGATAATTGCAGAACTCTTGAAGAATCCTGGTAGGTAGGTAGTTTATGTGAATATAATTTTTCATTCGAATCGTTCGGGGCGAACTACTAGTTTTAGTGGTGTCCAGTAATTTACAATGTTCATATCATTCTTCATATCATTGACTCTCGTCCGAAGTAAACTTTAAGATGGTAACCTTTGCAAATGAAACTCATTTCAGACTCTTTTCGTATGATCGTATTACCGGCTTGTTCTTGGTAAATTAAATACTACTCTACTCTACTCTGCCTGAAGTATGTGGTTCTAAAAATAGTCTTTGATTGAGAACGTTGGTAGTACCCAAAAACTATGCTTGGTAAAATTATTTTGGCAGCAACTGGTCAGGTAGGTTGTTTTGAACAGAGGGTCAGTCCAATTTATGCTATGACTAACGTATAACATACCGTCTATTTAATGCGATGACTGATGTTTGCATGATATTGATTTATTAAATATGGATAGTCTGATGTAAAGCGTCAGTCAAGTAGTTAAAGTTTATTTTTGTCTGTGTCGATATCATTCCAACAGTCATTTATAATTCATGAATGATGGAAATCATTGACACTTGCATGAGCGTCTTCGGGACGAGACGAGTTTAAGCGTGGACTTACGCTTCCTTATGTCAAAATTCAGTGCTTACGCTCCAATTTGTATTCAGAAACGTATGGAACAGTGCTTAAACTTAGCGCAAGCTAAGCTAAGCGTAAGTAGTTTTTTTCGATTCGAGGACTGCGGCATGTGGAGCAATTAATTCCTTTAAGTATTCTTTTTCATACGCGGTAAACGGAGCCTTTCGAGGATTAATTTTAGCACAAACTTTATACAATAATGTTCCCGCAATTTTCTCCGATTTATGTGGTAACACATAAAAAATAATTTGCATCATAAATAGTTTGTTTATTCACTCGAATATCATTTTCTTCTTCTTCTTTTTTTGGCGTGTTCGGCGGACGTATATCATTTTATGTATGGGTATGTTTGTCGTCTGTTAGTTACGTCTGCATAAAAACCCGGCGAAAGTTCCGCTAAAAACACAAACTGCCATAGACAACAAAGTATAATCTTGTAAGACCGCGCTAAGTTTGTGATGAACTATGTTTCTGAATACTAATTTTAAAGACCTACTTAGCCGATGCTCGGCTATGACTGGTCTTCGCCCGTCTTACTTTCTTGTTTCTGAATCTTAGCCTAAGTCCTAACGTCACGTAAGTTAAGGGTCAAGCTATAAATAATCGTATGCATTCATCCTATAGATTGTGAGCGTTTTTTGTATGGGATGACGTCAGGTCTGGATGCGATCACACACGCGGTGCTGATGCCATACAGAACACGCTTTTAGTATGGGAACGATTTAAAACGGATATAATGTTGCTTAACCTTATCTACTTTTGTATAAAAGTTAATATTATACAAAATTCCAACATCAGTTTTCACACAGTTAAAACCGCATTGAAATCAGAGCACCTATTCAGAAGTTACGTGGCAACAAAGAAACATGCATACATTTAGACTTATGCACTATAGCAACAAATAAGGTGGGTAACCGCTGACACAAGTCAAAAATAAATGAACCAGGGCCCCTGGTTCATGGAAGTCGTGCAAATCAAAGTTGTATTACCAAATAATTGGATAAATAAACTCATTTCATTTGCGTGAAATAAAACGCAACAAGCTTCATTACTTTCCCACATCTAAGCAAGAAATTAAATTAGCTTTTTCATTTTCTTAACATATACACTCATCAACACGGTCTAGGGATATTTCATACTCAATTAAATAATTCGAAAAGTACTGGCCGCATTGGAATCTTTTATACACCGATTTGTTTGTAATTTATCTCAGACTAATTCCAAATTCAAATTTTTGAAAATTCTTTTGTTTCGGTGGCATAAAAATGTCTTGATGTGTAGGAGAGGGAATTTTCATTTGTGCGAAATTTAGAAAACAATACGAACTACGTTTAGTAACAGTTTTTTTTCAATTGTAAACGAAAGATAAAGTTAAATTTGAGATATTGTAGCCATGCAACGCCAACATTTGACGAGGGCGGAGATGTTACGAGCTGTGGGAATGCTGGAAGCTGGGTCTGTTCAGCGTAATGTTGCTGAGGCCATAGGGACCCACCAAAATGTAATTTCAAGATTGTGGACACGCTATCGTGCCACAGGTGAAGTAGCGGAGAGGCACCGGGGGCCAAGTCGCATCACTACCCCCAGACAAGACCGATTTTTGCAAATTACTGCGCGAGCTCAACCAAATGCAACGGCGACTCAATTGGTCCAAAGGCTGCGAGTGGAACACCAAGTACTTGTGAGTGGCCAAACTGTAAGAAGGCGACTGAATGAAAGCAATATACGCTATCGTAGACCACTCCGGGTCCCACCTTTACGGAGAGGCAATCGTGGACGAAGATTAGAATGGGTTCGGAACCCGTGGACGACTGGGGCCGTGAGCAATGGTCCAATGTGCTGTTCACGGATGAATTCCAGGTTCGGCTTCCATCCAGATTCACGAAGGACGCGTGTTGGCGAGTTCCTGGACGATGGAGCCGTCTTCAGGACCCTCAGGAAGTTCACCCATACCAAGGAGGAACAATTATGGTTTGGGCAGGAATTCGTCTTGGAGGACGGACGGATCTCGTTTGGGTGCGGGGCAATATGACGGCAGAACGATACGTCCAACAGGTGCTGGGGCCCGTAATCTTGCCCCACAGAACACAAATGGGGCAAGATTTCCTGCTCATGCACGACAATGCCCGGGCACACACGGCGAGAACGGTAGCAGCTTGGTTACATACACACAATGTTAGGGCCTTAGACTGGCCTGCTCAATCGCCAGATCTAAATCCCATTGAGCATGCGTGGGATATGCTGCAAAGAAGAGCTCTGAAGGAAGTTCCTGAAAATCTGGCTATAGAAGATCAACTTTTTGCGCACCTCAGAAGGACATGGGACAATATTCCGCAGCAAGACATTGACAACCTTGTTCTGAGCATGCCGAATCGTTGCCGATGTGTTATGAACATCATGGGCGCTTTCTCAGACTACTAACTTCAAGTTTATAAACACACATTAAATGATTTTTCTATTTCTTTCAGTTTTTGTCATAAATTAAAAGTTAATTCATATACGGTTTCCGTCTATGCTTCATTTTTTTTCCATAAAATCCTGAAATTTTAATCGAAGTACCTTAACCATTATTAAAAAATGGTAGAATATTCATATAAGGTATCTTTTAAATATATACATGTCATATAAATAATTAACAAATTGATAGTAATTCGCTTTTTTAAAAATATCCCTAGAAATCCTGAAATTTTAATCGAAGTACCTTAACCATTATTAAAAAATGGTAGAATATTCATATAAGGTATCTTTTAAATATATACATGTCATATAAATAATTAACAAATTGATAGTAATTCGCTTTTTTAAAAATATCCCTAGACCGTGTTGATGTGTGTATTATCAATAACCAAAAGAATCTCAACTGTACGTTAAGTTAGTTAATAAAAATGGGTCAATCAATGTGGGGAGTTGCCCATGTTCTTTGTTACACCCCTCTTTATAGCCGGGGGTTACGTAGTAACTAATATACAAACTGTGTCGGGGGTTACAAAAATAGGCAAGGCAGTTGTAATTCCTGCAAATGTCTAGACTTGGCTGTTTGGGGAATGACTACATTCTACACGCTATGCCTATATACAATGAACATTAAAGTGTTATGATGGCTAACGTTCCACGAAACATCGTCACGTGAATACCTATAATGTAATAAAACGTCGATGGTGCCTGCAAAATCAGCTGTGTGCCGATCTTTTAAGAGTGTACTGCTAAGGCATTTCAGCCCTCTATACAGCATACAAGCAAAGTTTGCTCCTATTTTGGATATTACCTCATCAAACTCCATGAAATTTTGGGCTACTCCACTAGTCAACCCTGGTGGGAAGATTGGATTTTTATTCCACCATATCTACCTTGCATATGATCCATAAACTAAAAACTAGGACCGTTTCGTATAAAATGCTAGTCTACCATGAAGATGACAATCCGCAACTTCGGAACGAAACGAAGCACGAACGAAAGACGTAGCTTTTGCTACCATGAAACATCATCGGATTTATTTCTTTCGTTCGGGAACCATAACTTATTTTCGTGAGTGAATGAAGGATGACAAGTCTGTTTTCGCTTACAATCTAACTCTGCTAAAAATGAATTGGTATAAAACGAATAAATTAAAAATACATTCGTTTGTGAAGTACACTGTAGCATTTATAAACCACTGAAATTTGTCGCATAAAAATGTTTACCACACTGACGTAGACATGGCGTATTCTCAGTATGGTATCTTTGGCGCGAGATACAAACAATTTTATTGTATTTCTCTTCGTCTACAAAGTTACTTATTATGTTCGGTATATCCTTGAAAAGTGTGTATTGAAGGAAAAATCTTATGGTAAGTAATTGCTTTGTTAATAAGTTGCATAAATCTGCAGGGTCCAATAAATCCAACTCACAACATTTTATGTATTTAATATTTTAGATGTAGTCCGGTCATTTTAGACAATTGAAATAAAGAAAATTCCGACAGAGCCAAATCTTCGTAGAGACCTTAGGTTTACCACAAGGAATAAAGTGTCAAAAGTCCCCATCAGTTCCATGTGAGCTTAGGGACTTATTCGGGGCCCAAGGTCAAAATTTTAGGTTTTTTGGATTTTTCTCGAAAGCGGTAAGTTTTATCGAAAAAGTACCTCAGAGCAAAGTTGTAGATCTTAAAATTCTCTATAAAAATGGTCCCTATGATTTTTTCTCTAAGACCCACTATTTCCCAGATATTGCGCTTGTAAGAATCATGTTCTACATAGTATGCACACATATGCCACGTATATACATATTTAGGTACTCAAGCAAGCAAAAATGCCTACTCGTGTCTCTTTTATGTATACATTATACTATTCTAAGAAAATTTACTCTAAAATGACCGCCGGTCCCTTACCGAATCCCCTCTACTTGAATGACATCTGGCCTTGAAAAACATCTGTATCTATCTATCTGCATTCCCACAGGTATAGTGCTACTTAAGTAATACAATTTACATAGTTTAGTGACTGTCTATGTAAGTTAAACATACAATTTACTTTTTTAGAACCCTACTCTCCAAGAATATTTTCATGAGGTGGAAGCAAGCAGCTCACATCCCCTGGACCACCATCACCTGCATTACCGTCATCATCAGGAACTGTGTAGGGTTGTACAAGCCGGCTTACAAGAAACGTTGGCAGAAGTTAGAACTTGGCGTATATAGTGTACCTACCTAATAAATAATACAATTTTTGTTACAGTTTTAATTAAGTTTTAAATACCTATTAAATACATTTTATTTTTTCTCCTCTTATTCTATCATGGTGTTCAAGATATGAAACAAAAACTCAGTAAATAGTGGCTATACCTAAGTCTGCTTGCTTGATACAAATATGTACAAATATGTTTTTTTGGGAATAATTTTCTTTAAACTTAAGTACCTAATAATATTAGTACCTAAATGGGTGGGTTTCTCGAGGAATGTACCTAAGACTCATTTAGCGTCAGTTTCTGCGACGTTCAACATTTTCTTCTTAGATTGCCTCAAGAATCAAAGATCATTGATCAAGAAAAAAATCCCATTGTAGCCTAAAATATAACTAAAATATAAAGCAAAGCAAGCTATGTTAAATCGTATGTCTATATTAAAAAAGTGCATTCACACCAAATAAGTTCACTTTTAACACATTTATAACTTCAAAACATCATCACCATCATTAATCAACCACTTTTAGATGCATTGAAACCATTTTAACAATAAAATTAGTATTTACGAAAGTAAAAAGTTACCTCTTGAGCTTTCGTGTAATTTGAGGTTAAAATCACGAATAACGTGCTGTCAAAGTACCGTAACTTCGTTTGTCGGACCACTTCATGGTAGGGTTTGGGACGAACGAAACGTCAGGGGCCGTCATCGGGCCTGATTTCGGTATGAGTGTGTTTCATGGTACGAATTGCCCGAAATTTCGGTCCGAAACTTCGGATTTTCGCTTCATGGTAGACTCCAAATCATACAAACTTACCGAGTTGCTATAAAGTTCGAATTGCCCTTGGAATGGTTGTGTTTCGTCTTTTGCATGGACAGGTAGTTTCTAATTCGATCGAAAGAGACAAAATACGGAGTAACTATTCAAAAGATAGATAGATAGATAACACTTTATTGCACACCACATAAAAATTAACACATTCAAAACAATCAGAAAAATAAGTATGGAAGTACAATGGGCGTTCTTATCGCTGAGACCTATCTCTTCTAGACAACCTTTAACCTTTAACACACAACGTGTGTACACTCAAGAGTGAAACGATGCGTAGTTATAGATTTTACGCGACTCGAAATAGTACATTATGGTACAAGTGTGTAATGTTGATGACTACCGCTGAGGCGCCATTGAGACCCGAACCGTTAAGTGAGGGTTTTATGAGAGCCGAGGCCGGTAATCATCAATACACACGTGTATCATACGACGTTTTTCATCACACTTGTGAATAAAATAATAATAAAACAGAAATACACACTCTGTGTAACGTTCAACTGTCTCTATAACTCACTAGTGAATAACAGCAATGAAAAAGTCTCAGTTTGATTACAGGTGTCATTATGTGCCTAATTGCGGTGAAATTAGAGCCACTTTACGAGCAAGTGTGTTGAAAAAAATATTACTTCAGTTTCAGTTGAGTGGCTAAATAAATAAATAAGTGGCTTGTTTGAAGCTTCCGACTTTGTGTCAAGACATCAAGACCTATTTTGATTTCACTGTTTACTATGATGTTCTAAGTACCAGATATATTTTTCGTGGATTTGTTTACACCGGAATTAGTTTTTTCGTAAATACGAGATAGCCAGCCAACAATGAGAAGATAATTAGTCAGCTTTGAAGCTTCACAAGGCGCGCTTTTAAGCATTTCCAAGCCCAATTTTGGCTGTTTTTGAAAGTTGCACGACGTTTAACCAGTTTTACAAACTCGCTTTGTGCCTCCGCAAGCTGCAGTAAAAACGGACGCGTACAGAGCAATTTGAAAGCCCAGTTTTATAAAGTGTGCCTTTCAACCGCTAGAGCACCCCAAGGGTACCCAAATCGCTTCTGCTATGTTCAGCGATTCTTAAAGACTAATTTCCATAGACATATATATTACTAGCGTTTAAATTCCTAGGGAAACTTTCAGAATCAAGTTTTTATGATGAGAACGTTGAAGTAGAATAGCCAATGAATGCCGATAAAGGAATTTTTCTCTGAAAACCACCTGCTCCGATTTGTATAAAATATGGAAGTTTTTTGAAAAGTAACATATTGAAAAGACAATCAGTTATTTTTCCAATAATCTCTTCGATATTTTCTTTTACTTTTCGAGAATTTTAATAACATTCTGAAGGGAAATAAATAAACAGGTGGTCCCTGTAACAAAATAAAATAAGTTTTTGTTCAAAATATTTTTTTAAATACAAGCTTTTATAAAATTTGTTTTCGTAACCGTGTGCTGATCAAAATGTGCCTAAACACGGCCAGTCTACTATTATCCATCGAGGAGTTCCGTTGTCCACCTTCCGTCTCCATCATCAGATCAACTCGCTGTCACTATCATATTGTATTTTGTCATCGGAACTTGACAGGTATGCTTAATTTCAGCTCAATCGGTTGAGAATAACTGCTTTAAAATTCAGTTGCAAGATTCCACCCGGATTCCATTCAGACAAACATACATACATAGCAAGTTAAATAAAAGCTTGTAATTAAACCAGTTGACTTTGCACCAGTTATAAATTATGACTTTGCTATGTCAGAAGAAATATGGTCAGAAGTAATATGCTGGCACGCAGGTTTGTTCGTTGCAGTAGGCAAGTGAAAATTAATCTGTTCAAAGCCTACTGCCAATCGTTCTACACGAGCAGCCTGTGGTTCAGCTATACTCAAAAATCGTTAAGTGCCCTTCGCGTCCAATATAATAATGGGTTTAGGATGCTGTTGGGGCTGCCTCGCTTCTGTAGTGCATCTACTATGTTTGCAGAAGCTGGGTCGATGGTTTTCATGCCATAATCCGCAAGAAAACAGCTTCTTTGCTCAGCGGAGTGTGCAGTAGCACCAACAGCATTCTACAAGTCATACCTTGCAGATTTGAACTGCCTGTGATGAAGTCCTACATTCGGGTCCTGATCAGATAGTCTCATTGGAGTCTATCGGATCAGAGCATGAGTGAAGGTCTACTTAAATAATTATATAACTGTGTAAACAATAACCCAGTTCTTAAGTCTTACTAACAAATGGACTTTGTGATGTCTGAATAAATGAAATGAATATATATATATATATATATATATATATGTACTTCGATCTGACCGCATAAAGCAACACAGCCACCACAGAGATACAAGGAAACCGGTTTCACGGGCACACGGATTTTGTAGATGCAGCGACGAAAGGTGTATTGCAAAAAGAAGGAAACCGATGCGTTTAAAATAATGATATATAATCAAACTGTCGGTCGATGCTATCTGCAAAAGAAGAGATTGTGTACCGCTGCTCCTACATTGGATATTATTTCATCAAATTCCATGTTTGTATACATGATCAATGCACTAATAGCTACCTACTAGAACTGTGATGTGTCAGTTTCTTATAAAATTATATAGTTTCCAATTTCCAAATCACACCGACGACATAAATATTTGTATGGAAAACATATAACCCATTCTAGTTTGATTCTATGCAATTGAATGGGCAACTGACAAACTAAATGAATCTCTAGAATGTGTGACCTAAATTCCAATTAAACTTCGTTTTGTATGGAGCGGGTACACTACTCTAAGATATGGTTGATATGGGCTTACTGTTTAGGTTTAGTGCATTTCTCAGTAAGCCTGAAATAAAAATTTTGATTTTGAATTTGAATAAGAAGTTTCTGAACATTGAATTTGAGAAAGAGGATATGTCTTATCGAACTCTCCTTCGGTCTGATCGGTCTCTGACCTAATACAGGGTGACCAAGAAAGAACCGGTGACATGAAGTAGGCAGGCAATGAAACCGTCGGTCATTTATCATAAAAAATAGCACTAATAGGCTTGTATGTTGAGTTATTATTATTTCTTAAGCTTAAGGATAAAAACGTATTTATCCTTAATTCTTCTAAATATTAATCATCGGCCTGTACAAGTCCACTGCTAGACATGAGCCTCCCCTTAGAATGCCACGACGAACGTCCTTGAGCCACCTCCATCCAACGACTTTCTGCTACCTTATAATCCTCCATATAGTTCTTAGTTAAAAGTCATACAAAATTATCAAAAAACATTGTTAGGAAATACAAGTTGTTCCATAGCAAATTATAGTCTAGCCCACGAACTGTCGTGCGTCATAGTATCGATCATACATTTGTTATAAGGACGAGCAGATTGATCGACTAATGATATTTTCACACGCCTTTTCGTGCTCCGTATTTAACAGATGTAGGACACTGTATGGATTATATTAGTTGTACTACATTAACCAATAACAATATAGGTAGGGATTGGGATAAAACACTGATCCAACAAATAAATATTAATAAAATTATCAAAAACACAAATTCTCTCTTCACTACAAAATCTACAAATGAACTTACTTCACTAACACTGTTTACTAAATATTCCGAAATCACTCTCAAGTCTTCGCACCGAAAGCCAATTCACAACAGCCTCCTCTTCGAGCGAACTCCGTTCATATACCTGGGCAATGGAAGCCTAGAATGTTCTACTAAAATCGGCCAGTAGGTCTTTCGAAGATTCTAGGCTTAGGTAGCGAGACATTCCAGAAGGTTCCAGATGTTTGTAGAATGTTCGTAATCACCGTAGATTATCTTTCTAATTTTCGAGAATCTGGTTTAAATTCTCGAACTACCCACATACAGCTCAGGTTTATATGCATCCCTGTCCTGAATTGTCGAGACGATCACGTCTCGACAATAGATGGAGTTAGGAATTCTATATTCCTATAGCGCATCCACTCGTCAACTGAGGGTACTAAGAGGCTCTATCTAAACGCATCAGGATATCCTCAATATAGCGAGAGAAAATAATTCAAGAGAAATGTTCAAAAGAAACCGCTGAACCGAATGTTTGCTGAGATGGATCGCACGAGGTAACCAATGGGCTATCTTGAATCTTAGGGAGAGTAGAATTCGAAGTGGTTATATATAGCAATTTTAAGATTCAGCTATGGCTAAAACTGAAATAACCCTCGTTATCAAATTGTTACATCTTTTGGTTCACACAATCTCAATTCTGAAAAAATATATATCCTAGTCTAATACAACGGGAAATAAAGAACGCCGGCCGGTCTACACCATGAATTGCTGTTCGTACACCATTATAGATCCCAAAATAAATACGAAACTTGACCTATTTAGTGTGGTGTGGCGGTATGACCTCATCTAGGCAGCATTCATTGATATGGTAAGCTGCGTGCCGCTGCTCACCTGTACTAGAGCAAGCATCTAGTGACTAAAACACGCGCCGGGAGCATAATCTAATACAAACATTGGACACAATCTACAAACAAGACGAGAAATCCCCGCACGGTTTTACTCAGCCGAGCCTTGGCTAAGTCCTCGCAAAAAGTGCTCACGGCTAAGTGAATTGAGGCCATCGTTAGCTGATATTAAATAACGTTGAAAATTTAAACCATGGCGAGCTTCACACGCCTTGTCGGCTATGGTTTCACATATTCTACTTACATGTAGTCATTAACGTCGTAAGTCATCGTCAGAAATATCGTTACATCGTGGTTGTAAGAATTATTAAAAATTCCAATCTGCTTTTGGGGCTTCGTACCAGTAACCGTCAGCCGCCGGTAGACCAGTAATCTGTTTCCTGCGTGAATGAAACCCTAGATTCATGAAAACACGCAGCTCTACATTTTTAGAGTTCCGTAGTACAAGTAATCCTTATAAGTTTGATCAGTTGTTTAAGTCAGGCCGTCCATCATAGCATGATAACTTCTACCTTCAGTAATATATGAACCGAATTGCATGTATGGTGTAGGTGTACCTTTGTGGAGAAGAAACTTTAGTAGTGGAGAAGCCTATCCCTAATTGAACCACGATCGGAAGATCGGAAGTCGGGTCACTAGCTACTAATACTACTAGTGCTCTCTAATACTTCAAGAATATAAGCCTGGTGTACACGAGTAAAGGGTCACCTAGCGTACTACTCTACCAGTTTTAGTAGAGTAATTGTCTACACGTATTTGTATTTTGTTAGTAGAGTACGTATACATGGGTTGAGTAAGTGATAAAGTGTGCGTTAGAGTGGGCGCCGGGGTGGGGGAACGCAAGTGGTAACGTACCTTGCCTGCGGGTCTAGTCACTCTACTCTTTGAAGTTTTAGTACACACTCTACTGTACCAATGCTGTCTACATTGGTACAATTAGTAGCATAGTTAGTACTCTACCGTGATACTACACCGTTTACTCTACCCGTGTACACCAGGCTGTGAAGTGTGCGGTGGAGAAGAGTGGGCGCCGGGGTGGGGAAGGCAAGTGGTAAAGTAGCTTGCCCGCGGGGCTCGTCACTCTACTCTTTCAAGTTTTATACTCTACCGTGATAAAATACCCTTTACTCTACCCGTGTACACTAGGCAATCGTTTTCCTGGTCAGCGGGCAAGTCGATAGGTACTTTCAAATTACCTACCAGTCAAAACAAGTAAAATAATAAAATTAAATAAATCAAATAACTACACACTTTATAATGTTCGAGACTACGTGAAGTAGGTATATTTGCTTACAAAAATATAATACTTATATTTTACAATACAAGGAAAACAATAATTGGAGTACAATTTTTATTTCATTTCATAACCGTTAAATAAAAAAAAACACATTCAAACCGGTTCACCCGATTAAGAGCCTACGGTGCCACAGACACACACACCATAGCGTAACATACATATTTTTGCGTCGGGGGGTTAAAAACAGAAATTATTGCTTTAAAAATGAAAATAGGTAAAATAATTCCAAAATTGTTCATTAATTTCATATTAAAAGACAGATTATTATGATTTTTAACACGCTTTTATTAGCTTGGGTTGTATCTATGTATGTATGTTACTGAATCTTTGAGCATAAATAATATTTAAAAAAAAATATAGCTATATATTTTATAGCTAACCGAACTAAAAAATAGAAAATAATTTTCAATTTCAAAGAGTATATATTACAGTAGTAGAAGATCGAACAATAAATCAGTTTTTATTTTTTTTAAAGCTTGATTTGCATTTTACTACTTTTATGTTTTTTTTTTTTTTACATCTGCCGAGCGATTAGCTATCTCCTGTTTCTATCAGCATTGCGCTGTTTCAATGCTGTTTCTATTGAAAATGACGTTTTAGCGATCATGCAACTCACCCTGTTGCTAACAAACCTTGATTGCAACAAAAAGCCTTTTGACATGTAGTGTTTCTATCGATAGTATGAAGTAGCGATTATGTACCGCTGTTTCAATGAATAATGACAGCATTTTTCGCAACACAACCTATTGCAATAGAAACAAGTAAATGGTTGTTTCAAACCATAGAAATCTAAAAGGTAAGCCATAAAAGTGGATTATTTAATTGTTTGAACATGGTTTTAATTACATTCCAAATCAAATAAAAACATTCAGTACGTACAAAACACTTTTACTACTATTTAGCGGTATTGCGCTATTTTGTTAAAAAATATTATATTGTAGTCAAACGAATCAACACAACTTGGGTCTATAGGTATATATACATTTCACTTCAATGTGGTTTCTTACTTTTCTTCCAAACCTTAATTATTTGATAATTCGTTTATTTGTTAAAATGTAAACAAACTTTTCTCACAAGGATTGACTAATAGGATACTACGCATTACGCATCGCACAAGTCACACAGCACAGAGTAAAAATATGTTTCTATCATAGACAAAGCATATTAGAGTCGTATTAACCGTTTGATTAAAAATGGTTAGTACGTTGATACACGGTTCATAGCGTAATCGTACTTTGTAAAGTGGTTGGGTTATCCATAATTCGTACAAACTTCAGATTGTAACACATCGATAGAAGTCCATAGAAATCGGAGCAAGAAAAGATAGCTGATCGGAAAACATCGATAGAAATATTATTTTGTTAGCATCAAGCGGACGATAGAAATCGTTTGCAACATATTTAGCTGATCGCACCACTAGAGCGTTTTGACGAGAAATTTAAAGTTTGCTTAAAAATGCAAACGGACTAAGGACTTCAATCTGCCATTTTTGAAAGAAACGTCTTAATTTTTATTTAATTACATTTTAATGTGTTTTTTCGAGTTATTTCGTGTAATTTTAGTGGCATTTTAACCGGTGTAACTTGGGTAAATAGCACATGTGTGATGTAGTGAAATTTAGTGTATGGCGTGTCTTTTCGAAATTGAAAATTTTTCCCCATGTAAAAACTCAGTTTTTCTGCCACTATTTAAACTGGGTTATGACTTGACGGAGACACTTGACGACTTGACTATAAAAATATATTTAAATAAAACACTACATTGGCTAAATTGTTGCAATAATGCACAGAAGCCATTACCTAAGATAAGAAGGTTTAATTTATGAGTCAATTCGCCATTTTTGAAGTTTTCATTGATATTGAGGGTGCTTGTTGCGACTAGTTTAATCAGTGGTCTGGGATCCATACCTTCTACTATTATTTATTCTGTGTCCATACAGTGTTTTCCCATTAGCCAGTGGTAATGGGCTGACCACAAACCGGACGGCGAAGAAAAGGAGGGTCGCCTTCTCTATGGACCAAATACGTTGTAAAGGAAGCAGGATACGGTGGATGCCTCCATCCACCATATCATGCTTCCTTCATGCTGCCTATCATGCTGACTCAAGAACGTTCATCATAGCATTCTATGGGCCAATATCCAGCATTGGACTTCTATAGGTTGATAATAATGATGATGAGTGTTTACACCTTTCAACGTTTCGCCTAGCAAGGGACCAATTGAATGATCAATTAATTTAATTGAACTTAATTAACTCCTGGCGCTTATGTATGACACACTGAGGACCATTTGTGCCATATTCTAACAACCGAACTACAGAACTAAGTATACATGTTTATTCAGACTAGCCTTTTGCCCGCAGCTTCACACACGTGGTGTCAGGACAAGTAGTCCCCTCCTCGTGATGTTGGGTGATCAAATTAAAATAAAAAACTTCTTTAGTGTAAAACAAAACGAATTACAGAACTGACCTGTTGAACAAAACAAATACTGTTACTTTTTTTGTTACCTTTAACCTGATTATATCAGTGGCTTATATATCTTGTAAGTTTCATAAGGTTCACCACAATCTTAAAAAAAAAAAAACAGCAGAGTTCGTGTTGGACTCGCGCTCGAAGGGTTCCGTACCATTATCATTAAAAACGTCAAAAAAAAAAACACATTTGTTGTAGGGGAGCCTTAAATATTTATTTTATTTTGTTTTTTAGTTTTGTTGTTATAGCGGCAACAGAAATACATCATCTGAGAAAATTTCAACAGTCTCTAACTATCACGGTTCATGAGATTCAGCCTGGTGACAGACGGACAGCGGAGTTTTAGTAATAGGGTCCCGTTTTACCCTTTGGTTACGGAACCCTAAAAAACTGTTTCCCTAAGCAAGTAAGTTTCCCTTGTAAACAAAAGAAATCATGGGACATATTTGCGGATGTTTGGGTAGTGATTACCCATGGGAGCTCCTGCATACTAAAACATTCGTTCATAAATACCATACACAAACAAAGACTTTACAGTTTTAATAGAAGTCTTTGTACACAACAATGAAACTACATTTGAATCCACCCTCTCAATTCATAAGTGATACAGCAGATAATGCCTTTTTTCAACATTTTTAATACAGCGATTTCGGTATTTTCGTAAACACGTCAAGCATAAGATAAAATATCTCCTCGGCTAGGATAAATAAGCGACTATAACAAAGCAGATTTAAATAAATGGTTATGATGGCAATGGTACGATCAAACTGATCTGATGATGAAGCTGGTAAGAACCGGAACTCCGTCATAAAACAATGTATCCTAGCCATGTTTCTAGAACTATCATCAGGATATTTAAATCACTTAATATAAAAAAAACAGAAGACCTGTGGGGTATGTCAGTACATTTCATAAATAAAATTATACCATTAATTGCTCCCCATCTAGCCATCATAGTAAATAAGTGCATAGACGATGGTTCTTTTCCGGACCTCATGAAACATTCAAAGATTCTTCCTTTATTTAAGAGTGGGACTAGCAGTGACCCTTCAAATTTCAGACCTATATCAATTCTTCCGGTTATGAGTAAAATCTTTGAACACTTGTTATTAGATCAAATGTCATCATTTTTTTGTAGAAATAGCTTGTTACATAAGCAGCAGTTTGGGTTCATTAGGGGACGGTGTACAGTAGATGCTGGAGTATCGCTAGTAAAATCAATATATGCAGCCTGGGAGAAATCAGAGGATGCCTACGGTATCTTCTGCGATCTTTCCAAGGCATTTGACTGCGTCAAACACGATATACTAATGTTAAAGCTTCAGCACTATAGGTTAGGGTACTCTGCGTTAAAATTGTTAAAATCTTACCTCGCTGATAGACGGCAGACTGTAGTTATAAATAATAGTAAATCTTATGCTTCACCAATGAATATAGGGGTTCCGCAAGGCTCTATTTTAGGCCCATTTTGGGTATTGTTTAGAATCGTGTTGCACGAATTAAGGGGGGAGGGTGGGGGGGGGGAGGGGGGGATAGTCTTAGGGGACGCCCCCCCCTAGAGTGGGGATGTGCGGAAACTTGTAGTTTTGGAGAAAAAAAATAAAGAAGTTTTGAGGTTAATTTTCTTTTTTTGTGAGGTTATGTATGAAGTTATATAATTGGAAGTGTCGGACTCCGGTATGGGCTCTCGCCAGTACTCTCGCGAGGTTGCCCCTGAGTGTCGCTTCACCCATTCGACCTTCGCTACACTACGGAGGTCGCCGGCTCGCTTCACTCGCCACCTCCCCCCTTCGCTCCGCTCGGCCTCACGGGCTTGCTCCGCTCAGGACCTCCCACGCGAGCTACTGGCTCCGCGTTTTTATATACACTCTAGGGGCGTGACGCACAAGACCACGTGGAGTCGGGGTGCTCCGTGTCGGTTCTGTCACTTATTTTGAACCTAACCTACTCATGTCGGAATGCCCTGAGTCGATTCTGAGTCTCATACCGGAGTCCGACACTTCCAATTATAAAACTTCATACTTAACCTCACAAAAAATTCATACTTAACCTCAAAACTTCTTTATTTTTTTTCTCCAAAACTATAAGTTTCCGCACATCCCCACTCTAGGGGGGGGCGTCCCCTGCCACACTCCACCCCTCCCTCCCACTCTCCCCCCTTAATTCGTGCGGCACGATTCTAAACCCAACCCCCCATTTTTGTTCCTCGTCTATATAAATGACTTACCGTTCCAAGTAGAAAAGTTCACAGACATCGTGTTATTTGCAGATGGTACATCTCTCATTTTTAGTACCAAAAGAAATACCAATGGTGGGTGATATATCGCAAATAAATGATGTACTTGCATGCATGCAGTTTTGGTTTAGTGCAAATAAACAAAACGCATCAAAAACAAAATGTATTAAATTTACCCTTTGTCAACCTTCTAACAACACAAATGTTGTTATAGATAATGAGGAGCTGTAATTAGTAGCAGATACTGTGTTCTTAGGGATAACTGTGGACTCTAAGCTTCAGTGGGGACCACACATTGGCAATCTTTCAAACAAACTTAGTTCTGCAGCTTTCGCAGTGCGTAAGATACGTCAACTGACAGATATTGCCACTGCACGTCTTGTCTACTTTAGGCTACTTCCATAGCGTCATGTCGTATGGCATACTGCTTTGGGGAGAAGCAGCTGATTGCAGAAGCAGTTTTTATACTTAAAAAAAAGAGCTATCAGGGCTATTTATGGGCTTGGTTCGCGAGTTTCCCTGAGAGAACTATTTAAAACAATTAATATATTAACAATGCCATCCTTGTATATTTATATGAATATAATACATGTTAGGAAAAATGTAGGTCATTTGGACAAAGTTGGAGATGGGCATACACACATTACTAGAAACAGGAATAAGATTGCAGGTCCTACAACTAGATTGGCTAGAGTTCGTAAGTCGTTCATAGGACAAAGCTCTAAGTTCTTTAATAAACTACCTGACCATATTGTTAATTTATCTGAGAATAAATTTAAGAAAAATGTGAATACTATTTTATTAAAAAAGGCTTACTACAAAGTAAAATATTACATAGATGACAAAAGAGCCTGAGCAGTCTTAATAATCATGTGCTGAGCATATTTTTTATTGTACAACCTACTTGTTGTTTGAGTACCTAACCTAGGTACAGTATTTTATTTTGTAACTACCATTGTGTCTATTTTCTATTTGTTATAAAATTAACTTCATGACATTGTTAAAATGTGTATTTACCTTTTATTTGTAAATCACTTACTTACGAGAAATAAAAGATTGATTGATTGATTGAGATGCACTCTGGCTATAAGTGATTTCCCGCGTTCAAATTGCGCTACTTGAGTCGTATGTTAGGTGCAGTGTTGATTGTCAGGAGACAGATTTCGTGCCTCGTTATTTTGTGTATGTAACGCGATATCTTCGCTGACTGTGAACTGATTTTAATAATTATTTTGTTTACGGAATGGTGTACTACAGAATACTGTATCTGGATGGTCCCATTTTAATTTCGAGGATCATATTCCAAAATACTAGGAAAATTAGGGGAGACCTAATAGAGACCTACAAGATCCTAAACAACCACTACAGTATACCAGATTTATCACAGACACTATATACCATGAACAATAATATAGGACTCAGAGGACACTCGCTGAAGCTGCAACGCGCTGCAGCGCAATCCGAGGATGCACATATTGCCTAATCGCGTCGTGCGCACTTGGAACCGGCTACAAGACTCAGTGATCAGTGCCCCCTCAGTGAATTCTTTCAAAAATAGACTTGAAAAACATTTAAAGTGCACTGATAAGGACTAAGATATACACGCATCAGCTCCGAGAGCTGCATGTGTATTATAAATAAATAAATCAAATAAAAATAAAAACCCATACCTATGAAGTAGGTAGTTTTTTTAAAAAGTTAGATA
The DNA here is from genome assembly GCA_932527175.1 of Operophtera brumata. NCBI lineage: Eukaryota > Metazoa > Arthropoda > Insecta > Lepidoptera > Geometridae > Operophtera > Operophtera brumata. Next base: position 69,252,546 of record OW052239.1, read on the forward strand.
TATTCAACTTTGCTTGTTGTATGTTGTAAAATCCTGCCTAATAGTTTAATGGCTTCTGTGGAATATTCCCAACAATTTAGCCAATATCAAGTAATAAAATTCAGCTGATAAAACTAAGTCAAGTCGTCAAGAGTCTTCATCAGTCAAGTCATAACCCAGGTTAAAACGGTAGCAGAGAAACAAAGATTTTGCAGGACAAAATCCACTATTCCGAAAAGACACGCAATACACTTCTATCTATCTACACCACACATGAGCTCTATATATATTTTGCACCGGTCAAAATGCAACCAAAATTAACAATATAACTTTAAAAACACAATAATGTGAAATTATAAAACAGTTCCAATGTCGTTGTTTCATATGAGGTAGGCTGGCCTCTGGTGTCAGAGTTTGTCAAGCCGCCCGAGGGCCTCTGACATGGCTTATCGACTGCTATTAATCAATGACAGCCGGGACCGACAAGTTCCAACATGTCAAGTTCCGATGACAATGCAATATAATCGTGACAGCAAACTGATAAGAAGGACAATTGAACTCCTTGATGATAAATAGTAGCTTAGAAGTATTTGGGCTCATTTTAACTCACTGTTTCGATTAATAATTGCATGAAAGCTTGTTTTACAAAATACCTGTATGTTTCAACAAAAACCTATATGAATACCTGATATAGACTATCATTTGAGATAGTCAACATAGATGTCAGAATGATTGCTCTTATCTTATTTGTTTGTATTTATTGTGTATGTTTCAATTTTATTACGGTGCAATATGAGAACATCTGACTCAATCACTATCACACTAATGAAGGGATGCAACATTATTGGTAGTTTATGGAATGAAAAATAATCTGTGGTGTAAGAATATACACCTGTTTCATCGCGTGGTTATCTTAAGGGCTAACTAAGAGAATAAGAGCAGAATAATTTATAAGAGAAATGTATATATGTAAATGCCATACGGGTCTATAATAAATTACCAAATTCATTTAAGGATTTGCCATTTACTATGTTTAAAAGCAAGCTTTCAAAATGGCTAGCTGATCATTGTTTTTATGATATTCATAATTGCTGTGTTCCAGTTTTAAAGGTAAGGGTGCCGGTGAAGTTACAGGCATACGAGACTTTTCATCGTTATGTCTCAGGGTGGTGGGCGCAGTCCAATGCCACATAGGGTATGTCATAGGTGGACGTGACCGATGGCTGAGCAGTGGGGAAGAAGCGGCATTGTTAAAGGCCGAGATTACTGCTTATCATCAGGTGGGCCATCTACTTGATCATTAGTTCACGAAAATAAAAATAAAAACACTGATTCCACAAAAAAACAAACTAAGGTCAGCAGTTACGGATGGGCGATGATGAATCAATAAGCCAGACAATCAGTCAGATTAAGCTCTTATATAGTAATAGATTACGAAGAATAAAACAAACGGTAGACTTCGCCAGGCATGTCCTAAAACGCATGTACAAATTTTACAATGAATGTCCAAAGAAGGTCACAACACAGGAAGGAACATCAACACAGCAAGCTACAGCAAAGCAATCACGGTAATAAACGTAGGGACTACTCTACCGATGGTTCTTGGCCGATTTTACGTTATCCGTGTTGAGGCGAACAGTACACGCACAATTAGTGTTAAAAAACTATTGGGGAGGTACTGACGGCTAACTACTGCTCGGCCAAGAGCCATCGGAAAAATCGTAGAATCGCTAGCTTAAAAATTACTCACCCGAAACAACAAGTGCCTCATTTGGCCCGCAAGTCACAAATCCCCAGGTCATTTTGCACAATTATACCAAGAAATTACTAAGAATCCAACTAATTCACGATAACTTGGCAATAAATAGCATTAGCATGGGATGAGCTAAGTTTTTTCGAAGTCAAAACACCAAAGTGAATATGAATAATATGACTATTCTACGCAAAACACGAACAGAACACCGCGATCTTCAGAAAAAATTAAAACAACACACCACAGACAAACAATATAAACACACACATCCACACAAACATGCAGGGTTACCATATAAAGTTCTCGAAATCTCCCCACATGAGGTTAATAATTTCAGCAATATGATACTGTGGCGTCTGCCACGTTATTTCAAGATGTTTTACTCGCTATAGGTATTATACCTATACAATCTCTAGGTAGTCGTGGTTTAAGATTTGGCTCATGCAATACTGTCGTAAATACTTACAATAATTGATTTTAATTTTACTTTACGATGATTTCTGTCTTATAAACAACCAGTACGTGTTTTCGTTCTACGAATCATCGGGCCAACCTCCTCGTGTGCCCTAATACTATTTTCGTAAGAACTGTAAGAAGGAATAAATAGCATCAAGATATCTGTGTAAACTTGCTCTTATTACCTAACTGTTTATTAGATGTTACACTGTAAATAAAACACTATATTGTATTATAAATAAATAAATAAATAATGCTAGACAGTCTACACAACATTATCTAGCCCCGAGCTAAGCAGAGCTTGTGCTATGGGTACTAGATAACTGATATACTTAAACAAAATATAACATAGATAGATATTTTTTATTATACATAGAAAATACCCAGAACACCCTGAACAAATATCTGCATATCGCACAAATATTGGCGAGCATTAGGAGAGGCCTATGTCCAGCAGTGGACTGATACAGGCTGATGATGATGATGATGATGCACAAATATTTATTCCGAGGCGGGAATCGAACCCGCAACCTCCAGCGTCATATTACCTCATTTACTCATTAAACTCGGATAAAAGCGCCACGACATCGACATCATCATGTCCTGAAGCTCAAAATAGTCAACTATAACGTGGAATGTAATTACATTGAAATGTGACTATAACTTGAATTTTTCAAAGTTCTGAGAATTCTCCCTATGCTCTTTATATGCATTTAATTCGTAACCTGTTCTATACAACAGTTTTATTATCGAGAGCTCCCTCTCAACAGTAGCGTTCGAGAACGGTAGATTTAACATTCCTGTCACTAGGTTACTCAGTGTCCTCGGTGACGAATATGTAAATTTTCTATTGTCGGTTGAAATCTGCCATTTTTGAAAGAAACGCCATCATTTTTATTTATTACATTTTAATGTGTTTTTTCGAGTTATTTCGTGTAATTTTAGTGGCATTTTAACCGGTGTAACTTGGATAAATGGCACATGTGTGATGTAGTGAAATTTGAGTGTATTGCGAGTCTTTTCGAAATGGTGGATTTTTTCCTGTAAAAACTCAGTTTTTCTGCCACAATTTAAACTGGGTTAGGACTAGACGGAGACTCTTGACGACTTGACTGTAAATAAAACTATAATAATTATATCACTTGACACTGGCTAAATTGTTGCAAATAATGCACAGAAGCCATTACCTAAGATAAGAAGAAATTTTCCATTAGCATCCTGACACTAAAAACTAATACCGCTTTCCTCAGTAACTCAGAACTGTTTTCCCCAAAAATATTCCCAATTTTTCCACAAAATTGCGAAAATAAAAACATTCTGGAGAACCAGCAGCCAAAAAAAAAAGACAGCCTGCGTGTGTACGGGTGTAAAAGCAAGGCCCTTTTTCGCCGTGATGTTGGCACTATAAGCTTGTCAATCTGTCAGATAGTGCAGATTGTCATAGACTGCTCCGGTCGTTTTTGTTATAATATTTAATATTTTTCGCATTAATAATGCCAAAACCATTTGGAAGCAATGCAAGAGAGATTGTGTTGAAGGTGCCTGCCTTTTGTTAGAGAGAAAAGGGAAAGAAAGCCCCGCTAATTTCACTCAATCATATGACAGGTTAGTAAAATAGGGATACCAGCTTCCGAGACAATGTCTTTATTATGGTTAATTAGAATTTACTAACAAAACGAATTAGAATAAAGAAGTTCATAATCTCAGTGAATTTTATTTATTTCTTTATGATATTGTCCTTGTTTGTGTTTTTATAAATATTAAATTTTATAAAATGATACAAATTTTGTGTCTATTTCAGATATTTCGGAGAGCACCGTGAGTAGAATATCTAAAGGTGAAGTTGCTGCCTCTACCACTCTACTCTACCCCCTACCACTGCGACTTAAATGCAATTGAGTTTTTATTTGGAGTCTTCTAAAGAGACGAGTAGCTAGCAATAATGTCGGCCAAGAAGCTGGGAATATCGTGATGTTAACTGAAGAAGCTATTTCATCCATAACCCCTCAGGATTGGCAAAAACAGTGAACACGTAAAAAATGTAGAAGACAAATTTTATGAACTTGATGTCTGGATGGATTATATTACCGACTGATAATTGAACTAGGAAATGATAGCAGCACACATTCGGATACGACAGATGATGATGACGTTTATGCAAGTGACAGTGATATGTCTGGAATCGTTCCTTTCGACCATAATTACTGTCAGAAAAATAATAATAAATAAATAGTTTATAATTTAAATTGTGTCATTATTTACAACCTTACTAGTCTTGTAACTGTATATTATTTAAAAATAGGCAAGTAAAAAATATTAATCGGTGGTAGGTCATACAACTTCAGATAATGTTGTCGGCGACCACCAATCACCAAGTGGGGTAAATGCTACATATATTGTTGGCAGCACCGTAGGCAATGCTGCCAATACACAAAATAAGTGCCTTGCTTTTGTGAACGATCTGTAATTACTTTTTAAACAAAAGTCCATGGGTCTATGCATGGTCTATGCATGGACTTAGTATACAAACCTAATGGAACGTTGAGTCTTAACTTAATGGAATAAGGTCTTGTTTCGGTATTATAATTTTTTAAAGCGTTCAGTCCTTTTGTATGCTAAGTCCAAGGGTCTCTGTGAGTTCTATTTCATTCTTTCTTGGAGATTTAAATCCTCAAGTGGCGTATAGATTGTATGAAAACTGATAGTGGTAATGTTATGAGATCATAGAGGGAGGATTGTTAACTTATCATTACCACAGAGGCATTACTTCGACTTGGACGCAGAGTGAGAGGGTAGTTTTCTTACTCTCTCTACGCCCTTGGAGGAATTAAATGCAAAAATTCCACGTCTATGGAAATAAAAGACCTCAACTCATCCTCAACAAGAGCCTTAAAAAAAAAAAACTTGTTCCCGTAGAGCAATGCGACCTCCGTACCATGGACGTAGTTATAAGTCCATGCTCCGTAATTACAGATCCACCAACTTATCTGTAGAATGAAAAGTATTTTTCTATCACCTACATACATTTCATTCTACAGATAAGTTGGTGGATTTGTACAGAGGTCGCATTGCTCTACGCGAACAAGTCTTTAGTTTGATTCAGTTATGTAATACGAACAAAACTGTTCGTACCGCGATCCTGTGGTGACTACAGATAAGTTGATGGATCTATACCGTCTATCATAGGCATCTAATAAAAAAAACAAGTAAATAAGAACTTGCGGTCCCTTACAAAGCTGTGCGTTTTGCTAGTAATATATTGAATACGGTGTATTTGGCGTTGTTTTGCTTCGGATATTATACCTACCTACCTATATATTATGATATTATGATCCCTGGTAATCAGTAAAGATATCTTGGCAGCGCCCATGCCATGCCCCAAAAGTCTGAATTATAAATACAAACATAAACTTATGGTTCCATTTTAGGATTGACTTTTAACCAAGTTAAAACCCAATCCTAAATATTCACTATCTTACTTTGTGCATGTGCATCATTTCAAAGTCATTTTGTGAGCTCTAAATTATTGTTTGACTTATAAAATACACCGTAATTAAAACGTTTTTCAATTTTTCTAGTCACCATTTCAGTACTTCCGTTATTTTTGAGCCATTTTTGAGCATAGGCACCATTGACTACATTTTTGACCTGGCAGCATTGATAAATTTGATACCATTGATTGGTTGTAAAATACATGGAGGTTTCTCGGGAAGTATAGTAGTATGGAATGAGTGCTAAAATAGCATAGAGTGTTCCTTCTTACTCCTATCCTAGAAGATCCTATTCTATGTTAGAGCGAAACAAATATATTGTCACACGACAGTCGTTTTTCCGTTCCGTACCCTGAATATAGGCACCGTGCTTAAATATGTTCTATGAATGTACATGGATTGAGTGCTAAAATAGCATAGAGTGTTCCTTCTTACTCCTATCCTAGAAGATAGCTTGCTATCCTATGTTAGAGAGAAACAAATATATTGTCACACGACAGTCGTTTTTCCGTTCCGTACCCTGAATATTCGCACCATGCATATACATCTTCCTAGATTGTTACCATGAATGTAGTAGTAATTTGACATTTGGCCTGGTACTACTTACACAAATAAGAACCGATAGATTTATGCTTGTCTCATTCCAACACATGAATACATTCTTAAAAAAGAATGAGACTGGTATAATTAATACCGTTTCGTTTTTAGCCTTAGTTCCATGCCTTTAGTCCATCTTCTTAGGTAAAATACATATTATACTCTGTGATTGGTTGGTTGGTTGCAAGCATGGACTTAGTATACAAAAGGACTGAGCGCTCGCAGCTGAAAAACGTGCCGAGCAAGACATGTACCTACTATAGAGACAGTGTGTCTACTTCTAATACGGTGACTATAAAATAAAGTCATGTCCAAGAGACTTTTTCCATAGACACTTATGAACGTGGAGTGGAACAAACATTATTCAAATCTAATTATTTATCACAGTTATTTATGCAGCCAGATTCATACTGGAGGCTTGGTAAGTGATCAGTATCACGAATCGATAACACTTTTTGTTAATTTCGTAAAATAAAATGTTGACCTCCCCTAATAGATGACTCGGGACTGGGCTTGCGTTTGTAGGAAACACGTTTTTTTTCCAATATCACAGAAAGTGTTATCGAACCTTGTGATACCTTGATTACTTACCGAGTGTTCAGTGTTGGCAAACGGCGTGACTCGTGACGCAGCCATGCCGTGATGTTTATCGTCTGCCGGGCGTCCCGCGACGGGCAAATTTTAAATTTGTAGTATCGATGACCTCTTAGTATTTACCTATACAATGGTCATGGTCACCCTTGCTATCATAAAGCTATCATTTCAAGTGTTAGAAAGGGACAAACTGCCTCTATTCTAGCTATCTCTCTTGGCTCGTTTTTCCTCTATCTATGACGGTAACCTAAATTGAGTCTTAACCTAATGGAATAAGGTCTTGTTTCGGTATTATAATTTTTTAGAGCGCTCAGTCCTTTTGTGTTCTAAGTCCATGGTTGCAAGAAGCTTGATTTACCTATAACTTCATGGTTTGAGACTCTTCCCGCCACTTTCGAAAAGAGACGTGGTCTACTTTTGTTTTATTTCTTTTCCTAGTGTTTTCTTGAGTTAGTTTTTGTTATTTTGGTGGCATTTTAACGAATGTAGCTCGTTTAAAAAGCACAAGTGTAGGGAAATGAAATGGAAGTGAATTGCGTGACTTTTGAAATTGGTGGAAATTGTCTACCAAAGTTTTAGAAAAATTGGCCACCGTTTTACTAAAACAAAACATGACTCGACTGTGACTTTGACGACTCGGAAGGAGTGTAACGTTGCAAAATATATTGAAAATACAGATATTTGAAGATGGCAAATGCACAAGCTGTGCGGTGCCAATTATGAAACAAAAAAAAAAACTTCATGGTTGGTTGAAAGTTGGTTTGCTAGTATTTTTCTCATTGCAATAATTTGCAGTCCTTCGGCAAACGTAGTGTTTTTTCCTCTATGTCCTTCCTTCGGCTATTTTCATTTCTACGTCCATGATTTTCTTTAAAAACGTAGTTTCTTTTCCATTAAAAGCTGAGCTGACTTGGCTGGCTCACTGGCTGGACTGACTGCTGAGGAAGTCGTAGACAATATTCTCGCTCTACGGCAAAAGTGAATTTTCCAAGGGGAAGCAGTAGTTTAGAAAGAATATATCTACTTTTAAGTGGTTTTATGCGACGAGGAACGCCTTTTATGTGAGTAAAATAAAGTTAATAGGTAGGTAGTATTTTCTTTGGTACATAGCCACAGTAATATGTAGTAAATTAAATTTATGACATAGCGAACTAAATATTATGAGTCCCGCTTTGCATTATTATTTCCGTTACATAAAATGTAGGTAATTAAGAATGGATTTTGCGAAAATAATTCTTGTAATTTCCTCCTTTGATTTTACACTTACTTATTATTATCTTTATCTAATTATTGTAGTACCAATAAGGCACCATATCACTTATCCGAGAACATTTGCTAATACAATCCAAGCAAAAAAATTCAACATTCTATATATCTAATCAGCACAGACTCAGCCACTGCTGGTTATAGATAGACCTCCTGCAGAATGCCACTCTCTCTGATCTTACCCCAATATCATCCAAAGAGACCAACCGCATTAAAAAATATATTATCGTTCTGCCTGGTAGTGTATGTTCTTCGCATGGCCACCACTCTGTCACAGCCTTTGTTCATCTATTATTTTCCCGCCATGCCAAGTGGCCTGCCCATCTCCACTTCAGCGATATATCCTTCAACCACATCCCACCACTTTAGTTCTTCATTACAACATTATTGAATACAGATTCTCAGTCAGTATCTGTGTTGTAGCGAGCAGATAAACTCTCACTGACTAGGGAGGGAAAAACTAGAGCTAACCAAACTTCCTCTATTAAGTGAAATTAATATTGCCAGCTTTTTCTAATATTTATTATTTATTAGTACTCTATGACATAGGACAAACTCTCGTTGCAAGTGAATGGGCGGTAATTGACCCTAGGTGTGGATTGATGCCTTTAAATAATTGTTTTTAAAGCATGCTGGTTTCCTCGCTATATTTTCCTTCCCTTTTGAGCATGTGGTACTGAGAATATTCCTACTTAATAGAATATATGTTAATATATTGAGGGAATATTCCTGACAACCTCTGTGTCTCCAGCTAAGATGCAAGAGGTTGCATGTTAAATTCCCGCTGCAGGACAAATGTTTGTATGATCTGTAAACATTTGTTCTGGATCTGTTTGTTGTGGTAGCATGGTACTCATAGTTCCTTATACCCACGACACAGGGGATCCTGGTGTCGGATCTGCGGGCCTTGCCAAACGGCATTCGCTTCGAAGCAATTCCATTTCTACAGTCGTAATACAATACAATAGACCATGTGACATTTCGATAGTTTACGTCAAACTCATACATTATTAGCTTTTCTACATTACCACAAGTTTCTGACGTTATCAAATCTCTAGCGAAACGATAGTCAGTGTCAAATATTGGCCAATGACATTGGGGTGACTAGAAATCTTAATAACTTGATTGGTTAATATTTGACATTGACTATCGTCTCGCTAGCGATTCGATAACGTCAGAAACGTGTGGTAAGCGTACATGTTACTTTGTCTACGGCCTCAGGACTATGTATGTGACTGTTGGATGTTTTTATAAAGAGCTTGTACGTTATATTCTACAACTAAAAAATTGAATGAGGCGGTATGGCAAAACGCAAACAGAGTTGAATTGCATTTATCGGTAATTTTGACATATATATTGGGTACAACTATGTGACAACAACTATGATGTGCCCAGCCTAAGAATAGATCCCTCCGTTATCTCCCGTGGATGTCATTAAGCCGTCTCAGGGATTACACCAGGATATGGGCAGCAGCATCCTCCTGAGTACTCCATACCAATACTGCAATGATTGCTGTCACCAATGCGCCTGCCAAGCATGGTTATTAGTATTACGTACTGGAAATCCCTGTTGCATACTTGGGGAGGCCTATTCCGACTGTGGACGTCTTACTGCTGATGATGGTGTGACAACAATTAGGCCCCTCACTTCCCTTCATATTACATCAATTAAGCCAGAAGATAAAATGCAATGGGGGTGTTAATAGGATATTTGCCCATGATACCGTGTCCAATAATTTTGCATTATCACAAGCTCTGCTTAGCTTGGGGCTAGATAATGTTGTGTGAACTGTCCAGCATTATTTATTTATTAAAATAACCAATTCTAGACCCTGTCTGTACCTAACAGTCCTACATCGGTACGGTACGGGTGCCAACTCATATTTATATGGAACAAATTTAATTTATTATTTATTTTTATAATTTCAGGGTATGTTGAATGTGGTGATGCAGTTGGGGGCAGCTTCTTGCGGTGAGTAAACATGATCTAATAGTTAATTAAATAAGTAATGTGAACTGTAATTAAATAATTATGTTTCGCTTGATATACATACATACATACATAGACACACACCTTTTTCCCCTGTACCCCGACGGGGTAGGCAGAGCCTCAATGGGCCTCTTTTCACAGTGGGTTGCACCATCGTGGAATAAACACGTGGCAACTGGTGAGCTCATCGCCGTCATTGCTTCCCACGACTGACTCGGCTTACGCTTTCTTCCAGTACTAACACATTCCATAATAAGCTAGCAGCTAGGACAAATCTTATAGCAACGAATTTTATCAACAAGTCCGGGTAATCCCTTAGTCGACTTTTACGTCATCCACGGGAGGAGACGGAGGGGTCTATTCTTAGGCCGGACACACCACAGCTTGATATCAAGTGATAAAATCTTAAACGAGGAGATATTTTTAGGTCTTGGACATGCCGGTTCCTTCGCATTGTGAGAACTAATATTGCGCACATTTTATCAAGTGGAAAATCTATTGGTACACGCCCGGGATTTGAACCCACGACCCTAAGATCGGAAGTCGGGATCCCTCCCACTAGACCATCAGTGCTAACAACCGTTGGGGAATATAGATTCTTGAGTGGCGACCACGAATCTGACGATGCAGCGTTGGATGGTGTCCTTCTCGATGTAGAGTCGCAGGAAGGCGGTTCAAGACCGATCGTCGTGGCATTCTATGGGGAGGCCTATGTCCAGCAGTGGACTTCTGTAGGCTGATGATGATGAGCTATTGTACTTAGAACTAAACTAAAGTCCACGCCACGAGAAGCTATACATTTTGAGTGAAATAGCTCGGTACACGTGTTCGTGTTACACGTATGTTACTTTGAGTTGATTGAATTTGGGATTATTTGTTGTTGAATAAAGTGTCGCTACTTAATTTAAAAAAAAAAAAAAAGTTTCTCGTGGCATGGAGTTTAATACCAATGTAATCGGCTTGTTTATTAATAAATAATGATCAAAATAGCCCCAAAATTGACATAACATAATAACACCCAACAGTCACATAAGTTTTAGTAGTAGAGCTTTTTTGAGAAAGAGTTCGGCCGGGTAAGTACATACATACATACATAGACACACGCCTTTTTCCCCGAAGGGGAAGTACTCCTACAAATATTTGTACCAATCGAACCAGCAACCTCTCGCATCGCAATGTAGCATATAAAATGCTATGAATATATTATCAGGCACGATAATCTGAACAAATCAATAAAAACATGAAATAATTGTTTCAATGTCTTCAATCGAAATAATTGATCACATATTCGTTCGTTCTTTTTCAGGGTTCCGTACTCAAAGGATAAAACGGGACCCTATTACTAAGACTCCGCTGTCCGTCCGTCTGTCTATCTGTCATCAGGCTGTATCTTATGAACCGTGATAGTTAGACAGTTGAAATTTTCACAGTTGATGTATTTCTGTTGTCGCTATAACAACAAATACTAAAAAAAGCGGCCAAGTGCGAGTCGGACTCGCCCATGAAGGGTTCCGTAGCAGCAAGTAACATAATATAAAAGTTCTTGGATGGATTACGATTTATGACGTATTAAAAAAAAACTACTTGCTAGATCTCGTTCAAACCAATTTTCGTTGGAAGTTTACATGGTAATGTATCTCATTTTTTTTTTTTTAGTATTATCATTCCATTATTTTAGAATTTATGAGGGGGGGACACACTTTTTACCACTTTGGAAGTGTCTCTCGCGCAAACAATTCAGTTTACAAAAAAATTATATTAGAAACCTCAATATCATTTTTGAAGACCTATCCATAGATACCCTACACGTATGGGATTGATGTTTTTTTTTCGAGCTTCAGTTCTAAGTATGGGGAACCCCAAAAATTTACTGTTTTTTTTCGTTTTTTTTGTGAAATTCTTAATGCGGTTCACAGAATACATCTACTTACCAAGTTTCAACAGCCTAGCTCTTATAGTTTCGGAAAAAAGTGGCTGTGACATACACGGACAGACAGACAGACATGACGAATCTATAAGGGTTCCGTAATTTTTGGTTACGGAACCTTAAAAACAGAATAAAATAAATATTTAAGGGGGCTCCCATACAACAAACGTGTTTTTTTTGCCGTTTTATAGACAATGGTACGGAACCCTTTGGTGCGCGAGTCCGACTCGCACTTGGCCGTTTTTTAAAAACTGTAATAGAAAGAACACTGTTTGTTTTGTAAACACTTTGGCAGCTACATGCAACATCTTGCTGTTGTTTTTGATAGTGGTCCCATTGATTTAGAAACCTCTTATAACAAAATCGTCTTCACCATCAGCCGTAATATGCCCACTGAAGGACGAGGCCCCACCCATAGATTGCAATGGGGGATTAGCCATAATCACCATGCTTGGTAAGCGGATTGGATTGTAACCAGGTACTTACTAGACAGTACTTGGGTTTAAATAGTGGAACCTCATAATGGCAACCCAGTAGTACCTAATATGGAAGGTTACGCAGTGTCTACAACACAAGTCTAGCACTTTACTGCAACCAATATCTACGTAGTACAAGCCATTATAATGTGAATCTTATTATAATTAGACTAGATTTTGTATTGCTTGTTTATTTTTGTGAATAAAATATTATTAAAAATATTATTATTGGTGATCGCTGTATTGGTGCTAAGTACTGGGCTTGGGGTAATTTTCAATGGTGCTTGGGAATTCCTCTGTAGTCATAATTTTTCCAGCTAGATCCCTAAGAAAATTCTTTAAATCTAATCGTTACGATCCTTAACACCTCATTTGCTTCATTCAATCTCAAATATAATTATTAATAATAATTTATCATTCCAGGTAGTATCGAGATTTGAGAAACACAAAATAGCGGAGCACTTCATCACAAGGTACGTACCTACTTCATTGACCTATGTCCACTGTTGGGCATAGACCTAATCTTCCCACCTCATATTAAGCTGTGTACCCTCTGCCTATGAACATTAAAGATTCCATGTTAGGTCTAAATAAGTCGACTAAACTATCTCGACTCTAGTTTGCCTCAACAAACTACTTCTGCACTTCGTACCTAAGTAGTAGTAGTAGAGCTTTATATTTTTTGTGAGATTGTTCGTCCGGGGAAGTACTACCACCATACCTATTTCTGCCGCAAAGCAGTAGTGCTCGCATTGCTGTGTTCCGGTTTGAAGGGTATGGTTGCCGGTGAAATTACAGGCACATAAGACTTTTCATCTTTATGTCTCAGGGTGGCGGGCGCAGTGCAATGCCACATAGGGCGCGTCCTGGGTGGATGTGACCTATGAGGTAATGCACTGTTCATAGGCAGAGGGTACCGCTTAACATCAGGTGGGACATATGCTTGAAACTCACAACTAAAAAAAAAAAAAAACCTCTCTATTATACTTCGAGCATTCCTCAAAGTAGCCTCTGCGTAAAATATTTGTGACTCACGCTGACTCGAAGATAATTGAGGAACCTTTGAAAAGTTGTACTAACACTGTCGTACTTGGGTGACTTGAGTAAGTTTTCAGGATGTGTTCAAGGCTCAGTCGAATCAAGGAACTTTTGATAAAGTTAACTGAGTGAGTGAGATATCTCTTTCGGAGGGGTTTTAATAGTTGTGTGAAGTTTTTAGCCTTTATTACCACGGCTTGCATGTAAGTTTGGATCTAGCTTGGCCGCGGCTTCGTTCGTATTTTACCAGGATAAAAACTAGCCTATAGCTCAATCCAGGTCATAATCTATCGGTGTACCAAATTTCATCGAAATCGGGTCAGCCGTTTCGGCGTGATTGAGTAACAAACATGCAAACATACATACATCGTAACTTTGATATTTATGATACTAGTGGGATATCAGCGTCAAGTACAAGTCCACTGTTAGACATAGGCCTACCCACGTAAATTGTCACGACGAACGTTCTTGAGCCGCCTCCATTCACTGACATCCTGAGCGGAGGCTTCCTACTACACTGCTTCGTGCGGTTCTCGGCCGCTAGATAATTTATTCCCCAACGGTTGCCCAATGCCACTTGCCACTTCGGAACTTCGCTAGTTATCCCAAGTGGACGTGGCTACGGGGTGGGTTGCTTGCTAGGCATCCTAACTACCTATGTGCATGCTTGTTATAACTTTATATATTCACTGAAAAGTAGAAATTCAAGTGTTGTAAAAAACGGTTTCCTGTATGCTTTGTAAAAGAGTACCTGAATCGAATCGAAAAGTTGAGTCGAATGTATGGAGTTCCTGGGTGTTTTGCCTCCCCCCCCAATACTGTATCCGCCAACAACGAGTCATTCATTGGTCGCTGCAATCACTACACCTCGTAAAGGGTCTATTCCAAAGCGCTCCGTATGGAAACGACGACTGTAGTGAAACATACATAATTCTATCGTAATTTTCCACGATTCTTCGAAGGCGTTTATGTGCAGAATTTTGGGAGTGGTGCCCTAGAGGCCTAGATCATGGTTCTACAAGTGGGCCTTAAAATGAACTTGGGCAAGAGAAAAGCATGCCAGTAGCAGCCATGGCAGTATACGTTGGAAACTAGATTATCACATTTGATGACCCAAGTGTATATTTCGGTCATCTTCATCTAACCTAGTTGAATCGTCCGTCAGAGAGGCCAGCCGACGAATTCAACTCGGTTGGGAATCTTTCAGGAAACTACGCCATATAGTCGTCACAAATACAGCAGAGCCTCAAGACTAAAGTCTATAATGAGTGTATGTTGCCACTCAGTGAAGAAAAACAAACGACAGCGAGACAACAAAATAAAAGAGCGACGTAGACGCATATGATTTGAAACATCTGACAATTTGTCGCATCTGATTTGTATCACCTCCTTGGTACCAACATGGCTGATAGTACCAACCTCTCGGAAAAATGCGCGTTTCCTGTTATTCACTTCCGTCCCCTTTCACGAAATCACTCCCACAGATTGCAGGAAAGCGAGAAGAAAGGTCTTAAACATCAAAAATTCTTAGAAGAACCAATGTCACTGACATAGTTTTTTTTTTTTAAATCTATGATAGACCTTTTTTTGACCACGATCTCACCTGTTGGTAAGCGACGATGTGGCCGAAGATGAAGCACAAAGGTCTAGAAGGCACCTATTCACTCTAGCCTTGAAGAGACCCAGAACTCATAACTCATCGCCTGTAAACGTGGAAATTAACATTAATATTAATTTTAATACTTACCTACCTACTTATTTTATTTTATATTTTTCTTTATTGATTGGGTTTTTTTTTGTACACTGTCATGTTCAATCCGTGGCGCGAGAGCACTGGTGACCTGTAATACAGGTTTTTCAAACCTACGTCAGGCACCAGTCTCTCACAAAATAGGTTAACAATTGCTGTAACATAATTTTAAGACAAAAATAATGTATCATGAAACCTTTGTGAGAGAAATAAATGCTTTATATTATTATTATATTATTATAACACTCATTTATTAAAAATCTCGTAAAAAAATATATTTTTCACTATAAAGGAATACTATCTACAAAAAATAAATAGTAAAAAACATTATAGTAAAAAATATAAATCAAAACGGGGAACCACCGACCGCGGAGCGAGGCCCAAACGGTCGGGGGCTAGGGCTGCAGAGAGAGGAACCTCCTGACTATACGTGCCGAGTCCAGGAGTACCGCCTTCTGAATCTGACCCTTGATCCAACTATTTAGCGAGAGCTTCTTAAGGTACTGGTCGAAGCTCTTCGCAATCAGTCCATTCACTGAAACGACTATCGGGACGATAATCGTTGAATCCACATCCCACATGGCGGTAATCTCGTGAGCCAAGTCAAGGTACTTGCTTAACTTGTCTTTCTCGGCCTTCACGAGATTAGCATCATGCGGGATAGTGACATCAACAAGTATCGCCCGGCGTTCCGACCGGTCTACCAGCACGATATCAGGCTTATTGGCAACAATAGTCCTATCCGTGATGATAGACCGGTCCCAGTAGAGCGTGGCACAGCCATTTTCAAGAACCGGCTGAGGCACGTACTTATAGTACGGCACCTCAGGTCCCACAAGGTCGTATCGGAGGGCAAGTTGCTGGTGAATGATCCTGGCTACTTGGTTGTGTCTGTGCAGATACTCAGAGTTAGCAAGATGCGAACAACCCGAAAGCACATGCCTGAGGGATTCTCCGGGACGGTGACATGCTCTACAGATATCAACCGTCCCATCCTTCATGATGTACTTTCGATAGTTATTCGTCTTGATGACTTCATCCATAATCGCACAGACAAAACCCTCGGTTTCCCCAAAGAGGTCACCGAAACGTAACCAGTTTACTGAAGCGAGCAGATCTACATCGGGCCCTGTGAGGGCCTTGTAAAACCGCCCGTGCAGTTCCTTGCTCTCGCATATGGTCTTGCGTTCCTGAGTGCTCAGGGCTGATAGTTTACGCCAGTTCTCTTTTGCTAAGGAGAGCGGGGTAAAGTTCTTATCAACTGCAACGACATCGTGATGCATCCCGTACTCGGCATGGAGGAAGTACTCCCTGAGATTGCACACCTCGCGGTTGTGGAGAGTCTTGGCATTTAAAAAGCCTCGACCTCCATCCTTCCGCGGGATGTACATTCTCATAACCGACGAACGAGGGTGTCGCATGCGATGGGTCGTTAATAGTTGACGAACTCTACAATCCAGGGCATCTAACTCTGTCTGTGTCCACCTTAATATGCCGAAGGTGTATATGAGCAGAGGCATAACCCAGCCGTTAAACGCGCGAACCTTGTTGCCACCCGACAAAAGACTGTTAAGTACTTTTGTCAAGCGGCAAAAGTAATAATAAAATAATAATAATAATATTATTATTATTATTATAGTTTTCAGGAAAGACAGACGACGGTAGGGCATTCCACTCCTTAGCAGTTCGCATTATAAAGGTAGAACTGAATCGTTTAGTACGAATAGAGGGTATACTAATGAGGTAAGGATGGTACCAAGCCGTGCGTCTGCTCGTCCTATGATGAAAAGGAGATGGTGGGATGAGATCGTGAAGTTCCTGGGAGCATTCACCGAAATGTAACCTATAGAAGATCGAAAGGCATGCGACTTTACGGCGGAGCTCGAGACTCTGGATCTTAGTCTCCGCCATATGTTGCTCACCAATAAGCCTGAAAGCTCTTCGTTCAATCGAGTCTAAGGCAGCGAGCTGGCACTTGGCAGAGCCATCCCAAACATTGCAGCAGTACTCCATCCGAGCCCGGACTTGAGCTTTATATAGACTAAGAAGCTGTCCTGGCGTGAAGTAACGCTTTACCTTATTCAGGATGCCTAGCTTCATGGCAGCTGTTTTTGCCTTAGACTCGATGTAGGAGCCAAAGTTGAGAGTAGGCGTAAGTGAAACACCCAAGAGCTCGAGGTGATCCCCTATAGCTACAGGTACATCTCGGAATACAGGAACTTGGAGAAACTGTCTTTTTTTCGCCGAGAATAGACAAGTTTGCGTTTTAGAGGCTAAAATGCTAGTATTCAGAGCTGGAAAAGGCCCGGAGAGGGTGCCCGATGTATACTTGAAAGGGTCAGCAGTGAAGGTGAAGCAATTTAAATATCTAGGACATATTATCACCGAAGATCTGAGTGATGATCATGATATTGAGCGTGAAAGACGGAATCTGTCCATCAGGTGTAACATGCTCGCGAGAAGATTTGCCAGATGCAGCGATGAGGTAAAAAAATACCTTATTAAAAGCCTAAGCATGTATACATGTCAGCTCTGGTTTAAATACAAGCGAAAATCGTATATATAAGGGTGCAATACAATGACGCTTATCGCATCCTTATGAAAAAGCCACAATTCTGTAGCGCGTCGAGCATGTTCGCTGATGCACGGGTTCCGGATTTCTTCTCCATCATAAGATCACGAATAGCGTCCTTCTGGAGTGGGTTGAGGAGTTCCAAAAACGGCATTTTGCAGTGTATGGCTGAAGGCTTATATATCCCCATGTACAGATTTTGGATCTCTGTGCACCAGAGCGGGAACGGGAAATAATAGGTATTTTTTATTGTATTAGTTTTTTTTTTATGTATTACCTATTTTAATTTTTAATTTGACTGCATTGTAGTTTAACTTTTTTTGTAATTTTTGTATTTTTTTGTAATTTATGGGTTTTTTGCCTGAAATAAAGAATATATTATTATTATATAAAACGCAGGATTAGGCTAGATAGCTTTCTCAATTAGCAAGTTACAGGCCCATATAGCTTGTAGAACTGACCTGGTATAGGGAATAAAAAATGACGAGTGGCGACCACTAACCGGATGATACAACAACCATCCAAAGCTTTGACATATATGATACTAGTGATTTTTGTATAGAGAACCTCGCATAACTTTTTAAGGAGATGTCCGACTTCGATGTTTTTTTTATTAGAAAAACCACAGGCACCGCATGCACGTAAATTTGTATGAAAACCAAGCGTGTTGTTTTTTTTTGTACCTACTATGCTACGAAATATCTCCATTGGCGGCACGGCTAGCTGATTTCGAAGAATTTTTATAGTTCACTATTGCGCAAATAGGCATTTTTCTATTAACATCCGACGTGCTATCGCGAAGACAGCCAAGAGTGAACTGATTTGAAGTTTGCTAATAGGTGCATTGCACCTACTTCGGACAGACAGTGACACGAAAAGTAGGTGCAATTGCGTTATCTAGTGTATTTATAGTCTGTGAGTAAAACGGACGAAGTTGGTAGCAGATACATTTGGAAAAAATATGTGTGGGTTTTTTCTTTCTTTTATGAAGATTATATTTGGAGCACTTAGGAATGCGCTCGCTAGTCGTATATAATAAGGTGGTACGGCCACGTTCGTCACTGATAAACTCAATTGACGGTACGCTACGTTAGGTTCGTAGTATTTACGGACATTCATTCATAAATTCGTAATTGCTGATATGAATACAACCAATTGATTATCTTTATTGGTTTACTATATACACTTTCATGTCGGCAAATTATATAAGTACCTACCGTAACACGTTCACTGAACTAACATGCTTTTGCTGATTAAGGTGGTTGCTTTTTCATACAAACGTATTTGCATAAATATAATAATAATAAAATAAATAAACAAAACTTTATTTGTCTTCAATAACTTGCACTACATAACATTCCATGTACCTTACCTTAACTTAGATTAAATATACCTACTTAGCATAGCTTGAGGTAATCATTTGTAGGACTTATGTAGCTAGGTACAAGGTAGATACATGATGTGGTGTCATTATGGTAATAAAAAAACGGGTACATGGCTGAGCCCTAACTCCTAACTAAGTTTCCTTGTGTTCAGGATATCAGTTCTCCTCCCTGTCTTCGGTTAGTTATTGCATAATTGTGATTACACTATTTAGCACTAAGTTGATGTTATCGCTGCACCGAACGGTGTTACCCACTGTTAAGCGAGTAGATAAAGTTACAATGGGCGAACAGAGTATAATTTTACACTGAAATTACTGTTGTTGGCTTTTATATTGGTTATTATTTGCGGCAAATCATATTTGGTTGAAGAAAACAGTGGACTAAAAGCGAAAATAACATCGAAATTACAAATTTCGGTGTTATTTTCGAAATTAGTCCACTTTCTTTTTTTTGACTTTGATAGGTTTTTTTTTTACCACGATCTCACCTGTTGGTAAGTGACGATGTGGCCGAAGATGAAGCACAAAGGTCTAGAAGGCACCTATTCACTCTAGCCTTGAAGAGACCCAGATTATAGTTTTCAGGAAAGACAGACGACGGTAATAAAAACGCTCATAAATTATTTTGCCCACTTTAACACCTAGTTTGGGGTGGGGTATCTCTTTCATACGTAAGGCCCATTTATATGATTACTTGAAAAGTCTGAGCATTGCGGTAGTCCAGTCCAGCCAGTCTCATTAACTACAAGCTCACTAGAGCAGCTAAACACACATATCCTGCTTAAAATAACGATACAATTCAATTAATAATTTTAAATTATTGGTCATCTAAAATTCCAATAATCACTGGGAAAACGTACTTTCATGTTGAGGCTCTGTGTGTCTGTGACGAGAGGATATGGCGTAGTTTCCCGAACACTGCCCAGCCTGCGGGTTGGATTCGTCGATAGTTAATATATAAATAAAATAAATAAATAATGCTGGATAGTTGCCTAGTTGAATCGTTTGACCGACGTGAACATAAATATATTTAATAACATAATATTAGATTTTGTAGAATTGGTAGTTGCGAGTATTGCGAACATGATACCTACTTACGTATTAATTTATCGTATGGGTAGTTCTTTATCTGTTTTCGTGGAATATAGGTGCATACTCGGCCGTCGCGTCGATGTTCGTTTCCTACTTGCAAGGATCATCTTTCGTTTCATCCAGATAATTACCTCATCAAATTCTTCATAATATTCACATGCCGCGGTTTGTAAATATATGAAGACTAGAAACTCGCCCCGGCTTCGCACGTGTAGTGTCGGTATCCCCCCTCCCTCCTGTCCCCCCTAACCCCCCTCCCCCTTATACATAAACCTGCTAAAGTTATTCCCCCTATGTTAAATTTTAATTATTGTAGTTTTAGTAAGGATCTCTAATTTTCTTGAAAATATAATATGGCCTATGTCACCCGGGATGAAGATTTGATCGTTATGTGGGTTTGCCAGCTCTGTCGACGGTCGTAGTTGGAGGCCAAGGTATCTTACGCTGTCATTGTGAGGTAAATAGTTTTCTCCAAGTTTCACTCGTCAGTTTCCTTTTTACCCACATTTGAACGGAGAAGTAGTATGCAAATGCACCCTAAATAGGGTCTTGATCAGGCGACATATCTGATGATAGGTCAGATATATCAGGCGACATCATACGTGGACTCGACCTGTGAGGTATTGGATAGTTATAGGCAGAGGTTACCGCTTAACATCAGGTGGGCCATCTGCTTGTTCCGTCATTTTAAGTTTAAAACATCACCGTAAATTACTTATTACTAGAACTGCGAGTACCATGGTACCACAACACACAGACCCACTCATAGAATTCACTGAAAGAGACTAATTGAAACCCTGGGATATTTTAAAGTGGGTTTACCTAAACTATCTCAAGTAGAGAGCCACAAGCCAGCAGGGCTGGCATTTGTATTGTCATTGCACACATTGCATGTGGATTGCATAGCAGTGGATCGGAATT
The DNA here is from genome assembly GCA_932527175.1 of Operophtera brumata. Taxonomy (NCBI): domain Eukaryota; kingdom Metazoa; phylum Arthropoda; class Insecta; order Lepidoptera; family Geometridae; genus Operophtera; species Operophtera brumata. The sequence continues at coordinate 69,273,832 of OW052239.1, forward strand.
GAATTGCAAACTTGAGCACTTGAAACGAATAAATAAACAAGTTACACCAAGAGGTGTTCAAAGGGTCAATTCACATGCTGCGGAGATGTTTCACACACATGCATAGCATTTTGAACTTAATGTCTGTTAAATATTAAATTGATAATTGATAAACGGGTAGAGCGTCTTCCCGAGAATTTCTGGGTTAGGCCTGTGCTAGAGTAATACCTGACTAACGATATGCTATTGCTTCAGCTAAGGTAAATAACGATAAACTGTCTCTGTAGTTTATGGAGGGAGAGCTGCTCATTGGGTCGTTGACTTGGTGTAGATTTTGTGCCAACAATTAAAAATCGGGCGATCGTTTGGGCAAACACGCAGCCAAACGACTGGCCAAGTGTGAATACCACCAAACAAAAGCATTATATTTTAATTGTGGTGTGTCCGGCTTAAGTGGCTGTGGTGTGTCCGCCCTAAGAATATACCCCTCCGTCTCCTCCCGTGGATGTCATACAAGCCGACTAAGGGATAGCCCGGGTAGGACTTGTTCATAAGATTCGTTGGTATAAGAATTGTCTTGGCTGCTAGCTTATTACTGGAAGAAAGCGTTAGCCGAGTCAGTCGTGGGAAGCAATGGCGGCGGTGAGCTCACCACTTGTCACGTCTATATTCCACGATGGTGTAACCCACTGTGAAAAGAGATCCATTGAGGCTCTGCCTGCCCCCGGGGCTTCCGGGAAAAAGGCGTGTGTCTATGTTTATATGTATGAAAGTAAAAACTATTTAAAAAACCCTTCCAATAATAGCAAAGTGTGCATGTTAATAGGATTTGGCTAACATATGAAACGGGCTTAAAAGGAGTGTTCTGCTAGGACGCTTAAGCCCACTGCATACAAACGAAGGTGGCTTCTATTTTGGATATTATCTCATCGATCTTCATGGCATTTTGTACATATCATCAATACACTAATATCTAGACCTATTGTTTGTCAGTTATAAAATTATAAAGTTTCCATATCATATGGAATTCTTATAACCCAAGGTACCTTGATTCTAAATAAATTAATAGGAAACTGACAGACCATCGGAACTTAGATCGTGTCTACAAAAAAATTACTTGAAACAGAAACCTCACTTGGAATGATACGAACTTCGTTTTGTTCACTTCCCTTAAAATAATACTATATTTTTCTCACTTTGAAAGTTTTTTTTTTATACTACTTGAATGACGGAACAAGTAGGTGGCCCACCTGATGTTAAGCGGTAACCTCTGCCTATGATCAGTGCATTACCTCATAGGTCACGTCCACCTAGGACGCGCCCTATGTGGCAGTGCACTGCGCCCGCCACCCTGAGACATAAAGATGAAAAGCCTCAAGTGCCTGTAATTTACTATGTATAAGATAAAAGTTATTTTTTGATACATACTGATATTACGAAGACAATCAATTTACAAAAAAACTTCACAAACTATTTTATCTGTTCGTATTTATACTTACACTGACTGGATACAAGATTTTAGTGATTTTGTTTTGTAAACTCAAATGAGGGTACATAAGTGAAACTTTCTAAATGTTTATGACGTACCTACCTATGCAAATATACTTAAATCATTTATTTTCTGTATACATGTGGGTACCGTTTTGTCCCACTTGTATTTTATCGTCGTCGCCAAGTAATTCAATAATCGCACTAAGATAACGAAGCGTGGAAGTAATATTTTACTGTTTGATGGTGTTGATATCAATGCTTGTATATACTTGTAGTGCGAGCGTTCATGAGTTGTATGCGTTGTATGAGTGAACATAAGGGCTTTCCACAAAGTGTATACTATTCATCAATACTTGAAACGAAATGTTTTTTATGTAGGCATTCGTCTCAGCAAAGTACTTCTTAAAAACAAGCCTTCTTTCCCTGACCAGCGCGCAAAGTCTGCTTCGGCAGAAGTAGGTTGAATTGTTGTTGCCATATGTTACGATAATACCAGAGATAAAACCGTAGTAGATTACGCAATGAGAGGATCAACAGTGTCTTACGACCCGGGCGTCATATTGAACCGTGAGCATAACGAGGGCCTTCTTATGGAGTGATTTTTATGTCGATTTAGCTTCAATCAAGTTTCGGTCACATTACGATCTATTCACATTTCCGAGTTGTATTGAGGAGAATACCATTTGTGACATTTATGACATCGACTCTAGATCATAGCTGGATCCGTACTTTATTTTGAGAATTGGGTTTTAGGTTCCACACCTTAAGAAGCCAGTTATTTTTTTAAAAAATAACATAATTATCACCTATAAGCAATCATTATCAAGCATGCGAATTGATATGAATCGTTTTAAAACGTAAGGTGCCACGTTTTGCGGGTGTGGGAGGCGAGGGGCTTGGTACCGCGCAAGTCGCCGCCCGTATCGACCGCCCCGGATGTGCATTGCAACGTCTCGCCGGAGAGATCAGGCGACCCACCTACTCGCGGAACACCACGACACCAATCGCGAAGATTCCATCTCATACATACCAACGGGTAAGCGATCGGCCGGCACAGCATCAGGCGCGCGTTTGCGGGCGGCCGACGTCGTTTACGCTATCCGCATTCGCCGTGCGTTGCGTGCGTGACGCGCGCTGTCTGCCGCTAATGCCCCGTCGCGTCGTCGCTTGTCTGATAATCATTAGGTACCTCGTCTCGCCTCACTCGTCACTTTGCCCTTTTCGTCGCTTGCGTGGCTTATCGTGTTCATCTCTGAGCACAGTGCTATACACTCAATTAATTCTGTAACTAGACTAGATGTTATAGTGGGGTGGGAGTCACTCTTGGGACAGGTTTGGGATTGTTTCTGACTGACCCTTATGCTAGGCTATTTTGTTTTACTTTAGAAAGTGCTTCAAATTAATTAAAACCATAAACTCTTTAGTTGGAAATCTGAAGCTCAAATAATGCGTAGCCTTTCGTCAGATGTACATTTTGACCATAAAATATCTAAATACTTAGTAATAATCTATTTAAGCATAGTATATTATTTTTCAAGTGTAAACCGCACTTTATGGATAACATTAAATTTAAATGTAACCCAAAAATTTCGTTCGTTAAAATTCAGTATTGTAGATGAACGCAGTAGGCGCACTAGGCTTCATTAAGTGCTTTGTAAAACGTTCTCAATTGTATTCAACCTCTCCTATAAGGACCCGGTGTCGTCGATGTGTTCATAATATGAATATTTAAATACATACAAGGTAACGGTTTAAGTTAAATGTATGCAAAGAGAAACCCGCCGGAACTGATGGAGGGAGTATCTATTTCCGACGTTCGACGGTCAATGACTCTGATCCGGAACCATATATGAGCGATTAGGTGGGTGGGACGCAATGCACTCCATTAATAATTGGCACTAATCTTCCACTAGACGTGCTGCTAATGCCACTTAGTTCGTCTGCAATAAATGTTAAGTATTTGGGACACACACTCACCAATCACACACACGTTCTTTGGTTAGGTTTCTAGCAAAAACAAAAAACTACAAAAGCTCCTCTAGTTGGAGCTCTCGTTGATTTTAATATAGCTTTTGAAACTGTTAACAGAGGGAGTGCGTACAAGCTACAAAAAATAAGCAGAAACTCGTGTCTCTGATTAGATCTTTACATCAAGACATGAAGGGTTCTGTTGTGTACAGTAATTCATGGCAGTTTATCAAATCCTTTCTATATGTGTAGAGGTGTCTTCAGGGTTGTGTATTAGCTCATATCTTATTTCGCGTAATTATTTTCAATGCTAAACAACACTTAACACTTAACACTTTGTTAACAACACTTTTTGGGCGGAGTTTTGCTTATAACTTGGAAACTGTTGACTTTTTGTGTAAATCTTCATGCCATTTTGCTATGTTGTTAAAGCAATCTTTTTTTTTCAATTTACACTACTAAAAAAAGCATTCCCGAATTATTTTTTTCACGGGGACCGACCGACAGACGCCTCTTGGGATTTTTTTACATAGACAAAAATTCTGTGATTCTTGTATAATAGCAGTTTTCCCTTCAATTTTGGCATTTATTTTGAAATCACTGACAGATAAACAAATCAATTTTCGAAAAGGACGTACGTAACGACGCGTTGCTGTCGTAGAGGATATAGAGTACGTATAGTATAGACGGACGAGCGAGGACATTGCTGATCGTGTGATGTTGTTTAATAATCGAGAAGCGCGCGCGGCAGGCGGCTCGGGCTTATTTCTTTTTTGTCCCCAACGGATTCCATCGCCCCATGTCCAACCTGTAAGTCCGGCAGTTTGCCGTACATTGACCGCTCGCCTTACCGAGTACAAGCCGTTGGACTACCTACGGTGGACGCTTTCGATGGGGCCATTAACTTATACAATACAGCGATGGTATATCTTCTCGTGGCCTGGTTTTTGGGTCCAGTTACTGAAAATGTAATAAAAGAACCACTTCGGTGAGGTTTCCTTGACTGTTATGATGCGTTACTCAGCATCTGCCATTGCTATCGAATTGCATTTTAATTTTTAATACAGTTGTAGAACTCGTTTACATCGAGTAGTTCCCGTTTGTCCCCCTACTCCCGGTAATGAAAAAAAACATATCTAAGACCTTTATTAATATGGAATCCAAATCATAAAAATGGACAAATCACGGGTTATTATTGTGTACAACATTTCATGGAGTTTGATAAGATGGTGGCGGCTGGGCTCACCAAAGTTCCGACTGGACTCGCTCGAATCAATAAAAAAAATACTAATATCGAAAATAGGACCAAGCTTCGTTTGCACACAAAAAGACTCAAGCGCCCTAGCGATTCAATACCATACGTAATAAGCTAAAAAATTAAACAGCTTTTAAAACTGGGAGCCTATAAGGGGTTGTGACATTTTAAACACTTCGCATTATGGTATTTTAGGATATAAATTACGTGGTCAGAATCCGGAATTATTGTTATTACTTTTAGCTTGTGGGATGAATTTTGGGATCAATACTCTACGGATGCACCCGTAAATGCAGGTTCGAACCGTTGCGTAGGTAGGTAGGTGTATGGTACTTCACGGGCAAAATAAATCGCGATCTAATACAAATAAATAATTATTATCCTTAATAATTTCATCCTTTACATTTTTACTGTTAGGTATGATCTTCGATGAAATATAGTACTTATTTCATCGAAGGGTATGATAGTGAAACAGGAGGTAACCCTATATTGTTAAAATTACACAAAGCTATTACTAAAAAGCGTTATTTTCGCCATTTTACTTGTTGTCTTGCGCATTAAAGCATGTTCTATGCATGTAACATATAGGTATATCACTCAAGACAAAAAAGACTTGTAAACACACAATGGCTCTCACTCGCATATTATATTATGGTCATTTAAAGTTTCATGAGGCTAATATTGTTTAACACATTAAAGCTAAAGGAACGAGAGGGCGAGTGGATTGGATGCGCAGTTGCGCGGGAGCCGTTCATTGATGCGCAGGCGCCGCGCCGCAGCGGGGCGAGGGGCGCGGGAGAGGAATGCGGTCGCGGCGAGCAATGACCGCGTCAGGGTCGCTTCCTTTACGAGAAACGCAGGCCGTCGTACGTACTACACTCGATCCCCCCACCTGCACCGCGGGCCGTACTACATGCTCCTCTCGGCATCGACGCGCGCTTTTCGACCCGAAGTCCGTTACAAAAATTAAGTGCGCCGCATTCCGAGGCTAATTCTCTGTCCCGTTCGCACTCGAGAGAGACTCAGCTTTCTCTATTCTTTTCCAAGTAGCTTGGATCGCTGTCGCCGTCCTGCTGTACCGGGTGGGGTTCTACTACACTACATCGCAGTATGCGCAGGGCCATAAATCTGGCACAAACAACAAACCGTAAAGTGGTGCCGCCAATAACATAGGTACACTACTCGCCAACATTACAAATTGTATATTGAATATACAATTGAATATACAATTGAATATGCAATTGAATATACAATTGAATATACAATTGAATATACTTACTATTGCAATATTTGAGTTTATGCCGTTTTACCGTAAGTATTAGTTATGCAGTCTGAAGTTTCCCTCCAGGCAGGCAGGCAGGATAAACAAATTGCGAGACGCACAGAGAGCGCCTGGAGGAGCTATTGGTCGATGATGGAGATGAAGAAGAGAAATCTTCCAATGGTACTAAAACGCAAACTAATGGATATGTGCATCAATCCCGTCTTGACTTACGGATCACAAACTTGGTCTTTGACTAACATCCAGAAATCCAAACTCATGATTTGCCAAAGGGCAATGAAGCTCAGTATCTTGGGAGTTAAAGTAACTGACCGCATCTGAAATACCATACTGCACTCCAAAACCAAAGTCGCCAATGTGGGAGAGGAGGCTGCGAGGCTGAAGTTCCTCAATTTTTGCCGAATGCCCGACGGACGAACTTTGGGCCAAAAATTATGGAGCCCTGATACAGCCAGGGGGCGGCGCCGGCGTCGCGGCAGACCACGCATGAGGTGGCGGGATGAACTGGACGCCTATGAGAGGGAATGGGAAACGGTTGCACAAAACCGAGTTGACTGGCTGAAATGGGGGGAGGCCTTTGCCGAACAATGGGACAGCACAGGCTGATAGCAATAGTAATAGTAACAATAATTATAATATTGTTAAAATATGCATTTTGAATAAAAAATGGTTATTAGACATATAAAAACCTAAACATAGATAAATACTATAAATAAATACATAGTTCTGATCCCACTAGATTTGTGATGACTTCAACGCGCCATTGCCTGTCTATAGGGCGACCAAGAGGAACTTGAAAGTGGGGCTATTTGGATTTGAACAGGTGAACCAAAAGCCCTAGCGATGGGCCGACTTTATGGACGGCAGCCAGTGGTCGTCCAGGAAATATAGGTAATAAACGCGTGATTAATGACATCATGAAGTCCTAGAAGCAAACATTAAATGATCCCTCTGCAACAAACCAGTAGTGATACCGTACGGTGAAAGGGTCATTGAATCTCAAAATTATGCTAAAAAGGTCTCGTCTGGTGAAATCTACTCTTAGAAATATAACGACGAAACATACAAAAAACAACTCCATTTCAACTTTTTTTTAAGTCCTGTCGGTATTCAAAACCCCGAGTGTGAGCTATCAGTTGGAACTCCAAACATGCTGCTAATGCCTGACTGAATGCGTAACAGTGGAAACATCAACATCAGTCTACAAAAGTCCACTGCTGGACATAGGCCTCCCCCGTAGAATGCCACGAAGAACGGTCTTGAGCCGCCTTCATCCACCGTCTTTTTGCGTCCTTTATAACTTATTTCTACTTCATCTGTTAATTACCTTTGAGGAATCTTTCTCAATTTTGACAATGTGCATAAAGTACTATAAACCTTACTATCTAAATGCGAAAGTGAGTTTGATTGTTTGTTATGCTTTCACGCCTAAACTATTCAACCGATTATCATGAAATATTTTACACATATTTTTAATTTTTTTTTTTTTTTTTGGAAAACCATCGGCTCATAAAAATGATATAAGACGAGCGATAGTGATAGTGAGTTTAAGATATAGTCATGAACACAGGATTCTTTTTTTTTTTGCTTTTTTTTCTGAGGTAATAAACTCGAGCGAAGCCGCTGTTAAAAGCTAGTACTATACAAATGGGTAATACATAGCTGTGAATTAAAATAAATACCAGGCAAGCTAGCCATTGAGAAATTGGCACTGAAAAAAGTAGTTACCTACTATTTTCCATTTCTCTTATGGAATAGGCTACTGTTTATCCCGATACTACCACACTGGCGAAGTTTCATGCGGTTGCTTATTATTATAAACAAACCATCACATATAATTCTCTTTGCTATTGTTTTAATAGCGCGCACTTGCACGGTTATTTATAGGTACTTGCAAGCGGTGCAGCAAACGGGATATTGACTTGTGGCCCGCTGTCGCTGTGCCCGTGAACAAAAACAACTCTGTAAATGACCTTGTAATGACCTACCGTAAACATGTGGTCACATCGCTCGGAGACAGCCAGATAACCTAGACAAACTGGTTGTGGTAGGGAAGATAGAGGCGAAAAGACCTCGTGGCCGATCACCTAGCCGCTGGTCTGACCAAGTGTCACTATCGCCCTAAAACGAGCCGAAGACAGGCTGGCATGGAAGCAGCTCGTCAATTTCTCTACCAAAGCATTTCAAGACGGGCACATACATATAGACACACGCCTTTTTCCCCGAAGGGGGGTAGGTATAGCCTCAATGGGCCTCTTTTCACAGTGGGTTGCACCTTCGTGGAATATAGACGTGACAAGTGGTGAGCTCATCGCCGCCATTGCTTCCCACGACTGACTCTGCTAACGCTTTCTTCCATTAATAACACATTCCATAATAAGCTAGCAGCCAGGACAAATCTTGGGTGCAGCCGTATTGATCCCATGGATTCATCCCACGAATATTTTTTTCCGGATTCATACCTAAATGTAGGCCGTATTCATCCCAAAAATAATAAAATTAAATTGTTGTCCGTATTATTCCCAAAATGTAGTCCGGATTCATACCACGGCCTATAACAATGGATATTGGTACGATCAGACAGAAAAATGCAAGATCCTTACTATCATTTTCATATCTTTTTGTTGGATGCAAATTATTTATAATTGACGTTTGTATGTATGTATGTTTGTCCGAGGATAACTTGCAAACTGTTGATATATTCTTTATAAAACTAGTATTCTTTATAAAAATTTGGTAGATAGGTATACAATTTGTGTAAGCTTATGAGCTAAATTGGTGCGGGGGTGGGTAAAAAAGTGAAACAATCATAGACGTTTCAAAACTAGTTTTAACTTTATTTTAGACTGTGTGACTTTTGGGATATAAGCAAAGAAGTAAAAATAAATAACCTCAGTTCTTCCAGTAATCTACTATTATCCATCGAGGAGTTCAGTTGTCCACCTTCCGTCTCCATCATCAGATCAGCTCGATGTAAAATTAGTGATCGGAACCGTATGCTGATCAAAATGAGCATAAACACGGCCAGTCTACTATTATCCGTCAAGGAGTTCCGTTGTCCACCTTCCGTCTCCATCATCAGATAAGCTCGCTGTCACCATCATAAATAAATATTTAATAAATAAATAATGCTGGACAGTTCACACAACATTATATAGCCCCAAGCTAAGCAGAGCTTGTGTTATGGGTACTAGATAACTGATATACTTTAATACAATACATTTCACAGATAGATATTTTTTATTTTACATACTTACTAGAAAATACCCAGAACATCCTGAACAAATATCTGCAGATAGTATAAATATTTATTCCGAGGCAGGAATCGAACCCGTAACCTCCTACGTCGCAGGCGAACTTTCGTCCGTCGCGCCACAGAGGTCGTCAAATGATGTTGAATCAGTCAGTCAGTCATTCAGTCAGTCTGGATATTTTCTATGTATAATAAAAAATATCTATCTATTAGTATATTGTATTAAGTATATCAGTTATCTAGTACCCATAACACAAGCTCTGCTTAGCTTGGTGCTAGATAATGCTGTGTAAACTGTCCAGCATTTTTTTTTGATTACCATCTCCGAGGCCAATTAGCTGGACGTAAAGACTTGATACTTGCAGGGTTTATTTTTTGTAGGGTTTAGGGACGCACTAAGAAAGGAATTTGAAACAATCGTCCTCTAAATGGTCCAAAAAGGGCTTTTACACGCTAGCTGCGGCAAAAAAATCACAATCTTTCATCTGGTGCGGTGGCGGTCGAAATGCGCATCCATCTATCTACCTTAACGACAGTGCGTAGCAGTCCTTTTTGACCTGCCACCACAAGGAAAGATTAATGCACTATAACTTTGCGAATACATCGTTTACACTGCTCTTCCTATACTGTTAAAATGAACCCTAGTCCTATTTCTTTTAGTTCGTTTCGCCTCTGGATCTGCCTAACAGGAAATCAGCAGGTCCAACAGGTGAGATCGTGGTCAAACAAAGGTCTATCAAAGTTAAAAAAAAAAAAGTTTTTAACGTAAAACAACATAGCTCTGTATTTCGGAAAGCCTTGGTATTAGACAATTGAAATTAGATATGTAGTTTCCTCAAATAATATTAACAAAACAAGTTTTAGAATTTCCAGAAATTTTCCTGAAATAAGGCACAGGAATGTTTTGATTGTAATAAACTTCCGAGCCGAAACCGCTGGACCCAGAGACTTGTTATTTGGAAAGTGTATTCTTTTTAGGACGTAGTGTAGCAGGTTCAAAGATTTTTTTTAGAAAATTCGCCTTCTAAGGGGTCCGAAAATGCTTTTAAACTAAAAAAAATAGCTCTGTATCTCAAAAACAATTTAGACTGGTAACTCATATTAAAATTTACAAGTCCAACGGCATTTTGTGAGCCATTTTGGCAACATGACTTTACCGATGTAAAAAAGCTTGCTTAATTCGATTCTTAATATTGACAATCTCAATTTTGTCTCCTTTGCTCAAAATTCAAGATGGCGGCCAAAATGAAACCCTTGCTTAAAAGCCATATTATTACTCGATTCTAGTCGTGTAAGGTGTCCTGGAATAGGCTTTGGGGGTAGCTGAACTCAATTTTGACAACCGGAAGTCCATCCGGGTACCGGAACTGGACAAAAACAAGATGACGGCAATTTAGGAAATATAAATAATTTTCTTTTACGACTGAATTCCATGGAGTCGTGTCAACTGCAATCGACACCATTTTATAGAGATCCTTGCGGTTATTGACACTTTTTTCTAACAGCAATACTTTTGGGTTAAAATCGTAAAAACCACGGTTAGAGACATATTTCGAGGAAAAAGGGGGTGGGAGGGCAGCCAAAATTCGGCTAGGCAACATTCAGAACCGCATTCAGCAGACTTTTTTACATCGGAAAAGTCATGTTGCCGAAATGGCTCATAAAATGCCGTTGAATAGAAAACAAAGCCGATTTTTGGAATTTTTGACTAGTCGGTAGTAGATACTAGAAATTGTACATGTAGATTTCTGAAATAAACATAACAAAACACGTTTAAGCATTTCCTGAAATGTTACTGAAAAAAACCACAGGAATGTTTTGATTTTCAAAACTACCGAGCTAAAACCGCCGGACCCAGAGACTTGAAATGTGGAGGAACTGCCGAGGAATATAAAACTATTCAATATTCTGTGACTGACATAGATAAGCAAATTTTTAATCTAAAAAAACAATCAATCGCGTTTTCGTAGAGATGAGACCTAACCAGATTTTTCACCCCCAATAAATAAACTTTCATCAAAATCGTTAGAGCCGTTTTTGAGAACGTGATTACAAATATTTAATATACGAATCTTTGCTCCTTGTATAGGATATTGATGTTATCTTAAAGCTGATGTTATAAATAATTGTAAAATTCTGTTTCTCTTAAACGATTTCTACACTAATCCGTGATTTTCGGGAAAAAAAAATCAAAAATGTCTTCAACTTTTTTTAAATTTTGTAAACATATTTTTGTTCTGTGATGACAGTAAACCGCAGATATCGTTTTTTAAAGTAATCGAACTGTAACAAAAAAACTGCTATTATTAAAAATAATTTAAATTTAGTGTTTGTTAGGTAAAAAGCATTAATAAGACTAGAATAAAAAGGTTAATTAATAAGTCTGAAATAATGCAACCAATGTAATTTTTCGAGTTTAATTCCATAGTTTATATTATATGATTACTTTGTTGATTATTTTATACCGCCAATTTTATGAAATAAATAGATGTTAATTAATAAGTCTGAAATAATGCAACCAATGTAATTTTTCGAGTTTAATTCCATAGTTTATATTATATGATTACTTTGTTGATTATTTTATACCGCCAATTTTATGAAATAAATAGATGTTCCTTAATAACATATTTTTTTGCTGACGTTACTTCCTCTCGTTTTAGATGTAAGTACTTCTAGGTGGGATTAATACGGACTCTCATAATGAAATGAATATGAATGGTATGAATCCGGAATAATTATTATTACTTTTAGCTCGTGGGATGAATTTCTGGGATCAAAACGGATGCACCCCAAATCTTATACCCACGAATCTTATCAACAAGTCCGGGTAATCCCTTTGTCGGCTTTACAACATCCACGGGAGGAGACGGAGGGTTCTATTCATGATTGTAAAAAAACAGCATTCTTATCGACTAGCCTTTTGCCCTCGGCTTCTCACGCGTGGTGTCCGGGTTAAGAGGCTGTCAAGTGCTAAATAGGCTTATCTTAAAAAAAGATAATGACATTACAAAATATATACCTATGTTCATCTTCTTCATACTCGTATTTCCATGGCATGAACATGATAGAGCCCAAGACAAGAATTCGATAAAATTACAAAAAAACGAGCGTGCCTTACATGAGTCGCACATGATGTGTATCATCTGACATCTCACCTTACTAATAACCAACATGGCTGATTGTACCAAACTCTCTGAAAAATGCGCGCTTCCTGGTACACACTTCCTTCTATCGCCCCTTTTCACGAAATCACTCCCACATATTGCAGAAAAGCGAGAGGAAAGATGTTACACATCAATAATAATATACTTCACGAAGAAACTGACACCAGAAAGTCGTTTCTCCAACTTTCCTCGTCTCGAGTCAGCCTGTATCGAAGAAATGTTGTATTCCATTTTCAAAATCTTCATTGAAATGGAATAACTCTTGAGTGAGGTTGAGTGGAGTGAAGGAAGGTTCGAGGAACGACTAAGAATATAGGTGAAAATGTTGGTTGACTCATAAAAATAAAATATATAGTTGCGATTTCATTTCGAAATTGCTCTCCGTATAAGGTCTGTCTGTAGGTAGGTACGCTAGTTACTTTTGCCATTAAGGTAAAACTTCCGCAAGTTGACAATCCACCTTGGCTTTTGGAAAGCGGTAGTGGTTTCACAAAGATTGTAAACAGGAAACGGAACTGACTGCGTAAACATATGACCTTAGAATATATATACGCGTACGAGTATGACAATTTACCAGATTTTCCCGATCCTTTTCTGTTCCCGGGAAACGAGAATCAAAATTTTGCTTTCCTGGGATATCCCGGTACATGGGCAATATTGTTTTTTTTTACCTACCAAATGTCAAGTAAACTACGTTATTTTTAGTAACACCCAACAGTCACATACATAGCAGCAGTTAAAAGTTGTGGTATCAATCACTAATAAGACATTGTACAATAGACACTTATTCGACATGTTAAATCCCCTTCCGCCGCCTACAAAACCCGTACCTGGGTCGTATAAAGATAAACATGTCTTTCCAAGACAATTTTGTACGAACACATTTTATTCTTTGTACAAAACTAACTACGTAACCAGGCTATAAGTAACAACCTACTTAGGGATTGCTGTAGTCTTTATACGAATTGTTCCAACCCAAACGAGCTGTTAACGTGGCACCCACAGACACATCCATTTATAGGCCAGCCAGCATTATACATGCTAGAGATGGCTCCTCTAGCTGGTTAGAAAGACTAGGATCCTCCTTGCGCGCACTCCTATAGAGCAGTGCAAGAGAATGGGTGCTCTTTAGAGTTCAGTGGCATCCACGGGTTTGATCGGAACGCGTCGCCGCCTAACCGGACACCGCGAGCGGCGTCCTGCATACTCGAACCACTACGTAGAGCTGGCCAGTATAGGTATGTAGGTTGTTTGTGTTCCAAGTTCCAGCGCGCACTGCGCAGTGCAACGCGCGGCCCTGACGCGCCCGCGACCAATGCGATGTAAACACCCAACAAGGTCAACCGTCTTATCGTGCCATCCTAGCACTTTTTAACCTTTTTAATACGATTCACTGCAAGCTTGCAACAATGTCACGACAATGTGTCCATTTTTAATCCACTTGCAATACTTTTTTCCTTTGTATTGAGTTTATCCGTACCAGTGTTTCCAGAACGCCCTTATGCGGGCGTCGGATGTTCTTAAAAGTATGGCCAGGTGGATAAATAGGTAGTTTTTTAGGGTTCTGTACTTTCATAATCCCGCAAAACCTTATTGTTTTACCATTTTCGTTTGTCTGTCCGTAGTTAGAGCCGTTTTACTAACATGCTGAGAGTATGGTCTTGTTCATTCATACGTAAATTTAGCACGGAAATAGGTACTTATATATTATTGCCGTCTAGAATGAAAGTTTTTTATGAAAAATATATTTTTCAGTAAAAAAGCTTTTAAAAAAATTAGTAAACGGAACCGTGTGCTGACCAAGACGAGCCTAAACACGGCCAGCCTACTATAATCCATCGAGGAGTTTCGCTGTCCACCTTCCGCCTCCATCATCAGATCAGGCCGCTGTCACCATAGTATTGTAGTAGTATTGTCGGATCATCGGAACTTGACAGATATGCAAAGTTTCAGCTCAATCGGTAGAGGTTAACTGGTTAAAAATTCAATTTCAAGATTTGTCCCACACCACAGAATAAATAATAGTACACCCTCTAACATACTAACAGATCAAGTTAAATAAAAGCTTTTAAATGTCTGAAAAGCTTTTTCGTGGTTCCTCCACTGCATGTAAAGTTAGATTGTTTTCTTTTTGCAAACCCCTTCTCGTGGGATATCGATGGAAAGGTTTTTATTTATTTTTGGGTTTTGGTCTCTTTTCCGATAAACTTTGTCAGCTATATTTTAATGAAATTACAAGAAAAATTAACACAGCTAAGTGGGCCTTACTACTTTACGAGTTGTAGTCGTGTTTGTAATCGGTTCATAAAAGCTCCGTACTAAATTCATTAGTTCTTGCAATCATAACTACTAGCTAGTAATTTAACTACCTCATTTCCGTTTTAAAGGTGGTTTAACTACTGGAAGGGATATGCTGCGAACACCCAACGTAAACACCAGAAGGTCAATTCTTTTATTTTAAACCCACATGAAAGTTGACCGAATCGAGACATTGTGAAGTGGCCGAATATTGCTCTCCCGCGGTTATAACAATTTAATCTACTTTCGATTTATGACCACCATTGATTAGAGTAGGGTAGTGCTATTTATAATTGGAAAGAGTGAAAGAGAGGTGCGTCTATTATGCTAAAATTCTCAGAAAAACGGAAACATTACATTTCGATATAATCACATTTCCGTGTTGTATTGTTTGTTGAGTAGAATACATATCTATGACATCGGCACTAAATAGAGAACTATATTTTGTAAATTTTGTATTACTAGAACTCATCTTCTGTTGTTAACATCCGACGGGAACTATGTGTCATCACGCATGACCATTCATGAAGCATGTGATTAATATTGGACCAGTCACATAATTTTCATAATCATTCATGGAGCATGTGATTAATATTGGACCAGTCACATAATTTTCATAATCATTCATGGAGCATGTGATTAATATTGGACCAGTCACATAATTTTCATAACCATTCATGAAGCATGTGATTAATATTGGACCAGTCACATAATTTTCATAATCATTCATGGAGCATGTGATTAATATTGGACCAGTCACATAATTTTCATAATCATTCATGGAGCATGTGATTAATATTGGACCAGTCACATAATTTTCATAACCATTCATGAAGCATGTGATTAATATTGGACCAGTCACATAATTTTCATAATCATTCATGGAGCATGTGATTAATATTGGACCAGTCACATAATTTTCATAATAATAAACAGTCAATTAATGTAAAAATTCTAATCATGTCAATGTCAAAATCATGTTTCAGATCTGGCAGCTCACATAACTGTCAAACAATTCACTCACCGATGCGTATTTTTAGACATATATATAACACTAATATTCAACATTATGTTTTTGAATTTTATTTATGAACTGACATCGAAAACTCGGTCATCACGCTGCGGTCGATAAATATTGTTTAATATTATCGATTGTTTCACAGATAAGCTGTTTCACACAGTGGTTTTTTGTTTCAAGGATCCGATTAGATGTTTAACACCCTGTGTGTCGTAAATCTTATTGATCTTACATAAGGCACAGGTTGCTAGCAATTTTTTATACAGAAATACTGCTAAGTGCTGGTGATGGTTTACGCCGATACAAATTCAACCCATGTTCTCAGACTGAAACAGACTTTACTAGGGATCTCTTATTAATTACGTTATTTTGTTTTAGAGACTATATTTTTAATTAATTCTGCCTTAAAATAATGGATGCTTCTGAAGCTCAGGTAGCTCAAGTTGTAGCTTTGCTGCAGCAAGGCTTAATTCAACGTGCCGTGGCCCGTTCTGCAGTTAGGGGAGTTTACCAACGGTTTCTAGAGACTGGCCAGTATCGAAGAAGACTAAGGACGACTAAGGGTAGCAACTCACCGTGACCACCGCTTTATAGTGGTATCAGCTTTACGAAATCGACACCTTTCCAGCGGCGCTTGCTTGAAGATGTGTGGCGTAAGTGACAGTAGGTACTGTAAAAAGAAGACTTCGTGAGCAGAATTTAAGACCACACAAGCGAGCAACGGACCCAAAATTGACTAATTCACAATACAGTCTCGAATCGGTCCAGTTTCAGTGTCAGTAGGATTATTAAAACCTCTTTGCCACGTTACTGATGTGTGTAGTTATTAGAAAATCGTCTCTGTCTACGTAGGAAATGATCTCAGGGTCGCACATGAAAAATTAAAAGATTCCCAATATCTTAAAAGCTAGTGACGCTAACGGGTCCAAAACGGTGGTTAATGTAAACACTGCCCTGGTATTCTGGTATTTTAGTGACCAATTGAAATTTGAAAGGTAGATTCCCCAAAAAATATAACAAACACGTGTTTCAGCGTTAGCTGAAAACTTCCAGTTCAGTAGTGTAGTCTGAATAAGTTCAAAAATCCAACCGCTAGTTTCCCGTAAACCATTGAAATATGAAAAATTGAATATTGTAGTATGTATAGTGATTGTTCATGTTTGATATACTTACCTATACAGTATAGCTATAAAATACATTGTGCGCTACGGCTGGCTCTGCGCCACAATCCGCAAATAGCGTGGTGCTAATAACTAACGTTCGTACACTGTAGTGCAATCATTTGGTAATTCTACAAAACACATTCAACTACTAGGTACATATCTGAGTTAGTAAAACCACTACATAATCAACTAAAAAATAATACCTTGAGCCTTTTTGTATGTAAACGAAGTTTAGTCATATTTTATTACAAGCTTTGTATTCACTTGCAATGTATGTCCGGGGAGAATATGTTAGTCCGGGTGGAATCATCCAACTGAATTTTAAAGCAGTTATCCTCAACTGATTGAGCTGAAATTTTGCATACCTGTCAAGTTCCGATGATAGTACAATATGATGGTGACAGCGAACTGTTCTGGGTGGACAACTGAACTCCTCGATATTCACTTGCAATGTATGTCCGGGTAGAATATGTTTGTCCGGGTGGAATCATGCTACTGAATTTTAAAGCAGTTATCCTCAACTGATTGAGCTGAAATTTTGCATACCTGTCAAGTTCCGATGATAGTACAATATGATGGTGACAGCGAACTGTTCTGGGTGGACAACTGAACTCCTCGATATTCACTTGCAATGTATGTCCGGGTAGAATATGTTTGTCCGGGTGGAATCATGCTACTGAATTTTAAAGCAGTTATCCTCAACTGATTGAGCTGAAATTTTGCATACCTGTCAAGTTCCGATGATAGTACAATATGATGGTGACAGCGAACTGTTCTGGGTGGACAACTGAACTCCTCGATATTCACTTGCAATGTATGTCCGGGTAGAATATGTTTGTCCGGGTGGAATCATGCAACTGAATTTTAAAGCAGTTATCCTCAACTGATTGAGCTGAAATTTGACATACCTGTCAAGTTCCGATGATAGTACAATATGATGGTGACAGCGAACTGATCTGGGTGGACAACTGAATTCCTCGATGGATAATAGTAGACTGGCCTTGTTTAGGCTCATTGTGATCAGCACACCCATGAAATTTCGTCCACGTCATGATCAATGCACTAATATCTAAACCCGTGGTTTGACAGATTTTTATACAATTGTATGGCTCCCAAATCATTAAAAAATAAACAATTATATAAAAAACTGACAATGCATGGCTAGACACACTAGACTAGACACTAGACACTAGATATTATGAACATAATATACACTGGATCGCAATGAAAGCGGGGTAACATAAACCTCTATATCTTCCAAAATATTGGCGCTAGCTTTATGAAATAATGTCTGTATTATAGCCATTTTTACAGTGCTTAAACCTAAGTCATAAAAGTTCAAGATTATGAAGTTTAATTTGCGTCAAGCATTGTCAGAATTCTGGTACACTCTGGGTTAGGAGGGCATGTTTCTAATTTAATTTTATCAGAATAATGAATTTCCGCGCCTGGAATTCAATATTTATATTAATAATAATATTATAATATCTTAATAATAATACAATCTTTGCAAATTATTGGTAATGTTGCAAAGTGTAAACAAAAACATGAATCAAACATTTATTTGAAAGTGCGCTAGCTCCCACCCTAGGAAAGCCTGTGTAGTGGGTAAAATATGATAGAACAGAAACAAAATTAAAACAAATAGTTTCAATTTTGGTGTTAATTTTTTTTAATGGTTTTTAATACGTTCACCGAAAATAAATTAAAAGGTTTATTCGTATACTCGTATATTCGTACTTCTTCGTATATTTGTAATGAAATTAACGTTAATTTAGTATTTATTAAGGATTGCTTAAATATTTTAAAAGTTACTACATTTTTTGTAACCGGCCAGTGTTATTTGCCGCTCAGTGAAAAAAAAATATGACTAAGAGATCGACATTTTAACCTATAAATATTCAACCCACCAAAAATTTATCAAGAAAAAAATTGCTTGAGTAAAACTACATTGGGTGCAAAGTGTCAAATCTGTATAAAATTTTTAATCATCCAATATTACAAGAAGAAACTCAAATATTAGTGGTACAATATTAAAAATTAAAAATTATCGTGGTCTTCCGCAAAATGTTCGTAGTTAGGAATATTCTCAGTCATTTGTGAGACGAGTACGATATTTTTATATACGACGACTTATATACGGTAAATATATAAGTACGTCTTTCCAGAACACAGTAGACTCTACTGTGTTCTGCAAAGACGTACTTATATATTTACCTCTGAAAAAATTGCAAAGGCTAATTTAGGTACTACCTATCTATACTACTAACCATTAGAATGCTTTTTGCATTAAGTTCGGCTTTTTATTTTCATTTGCATTTTTTTTGTATGTTTCTTTTATTTTGTAATCATTGAGTCATTCCAGTGTGTTACTACCGCTCGTCCGAAAATAAAGTCGTACTATTATTTATTCTGTGTCGGACTCGGAACAAAGCTGAATTTAAATTTAATTATTGTTTTTATTCCATTCTATACCGCGTCCATTATTTGCTTCCATACTCTCGATTTGGTACAGTCATACAAATAATCAAAGTACAAAATAAATATGTTGTAGAAAAATACGTAGGAATTGTTTTTGACTTGTTTACCGATTATTTGATTTGATATATTGACCTACCTTCATAAGTAGGTACCTACTTATAAAAATTGCAACCTAACTAATTGTACATAAGCTCTACATCGTATACAATATCTCGAAATAAAAATCTCGAATTAAAAATCTCAAATGAAAAGTCTCGAATTAAAAATCCCGAATGAAAAATCTTTCATGGTGAACGAGACTTAGTTAATAATAAGAAAAGGTTTTTATATTAAAGGGACCCGTTACTTTCACGGGCCTTTCGAAAGCCATCCTGCCTGACTGAGTATCTGCACGAACAACTTTTTCTTGCCTGTTGCTTGCCCGAACTGCCGCTCGCTTATGCAGTCATACCATGCATCGAAGAGGTTCCCACGCGTGACTTGTTTGTCTCTCTCTAGCGATTCGCCTTATCCCACATGCAACTCACTGGCTGATGGCTCGCAGCACATTCGCTTGTAGCTTGTAGATACAAATGAACGGACTGCACTGCCGTATCTTGCCAACAATGTAATACAAGATTAACATTAAAGTTATATATTTTGTCAACTTGCAAAGCTTTTCTACTCTTGTTACAAGTGATTATTGCAATCTAAAATTTTTAGCTATCTAAGATGTTTTTTTCCTATTTGTAGGATCCTATACGTGTTGGACATTTTGGTGGCTGGGATCTAGATTTTTCTAAGCAATTACAAAACATATGAAAGTGATAGCTCAGATTCTGACTTATTTTACAAGCTTTATATTAAGTTGCAACGTATGCATGTCCGGGTGGAATCTTGCAACTGAATTTTAAAGCTCAACCGATTGAGCTGAAATTTGGCATAGCTGTCACGTTCCGCTGATAATACAATATGATGGTGACAGCGAGCTGATCTGATGTTGGAGACGGAAGGTAAACAACGGAACTCCTCGATGGATAATATTAGACTGGCCGTGTTTAGACTCATTTTGATCAGCACACGGTTACGATCACTAATTTTATGAAAGCTTGTAAGTATTGAAAAATATATTTTTCACAAAAATATATTTTGATGTTAAATTACACGATAAGATAAAAAAATATCAAAGAAACCTCTTTTAAAACAGAGATTATAATTAACAGGCAAAAGGGTTGTGTCTTCAATAACGTGGTTGTTTTTTAAATAAATCATAATTTTTAAGAAAAATTTAAACTGTTTGGTCGTATACGACCTATATACGATATCGTATACGAAATAATATTTTATCGATCGTACTACGTATATACGTTATTTTGGGTATTTTTTCATATAGCATTATAATTCAAATAAAATCGAAACCCTCAGAATGACTCGTGTTTGAGATTTATTTATAGATCGAGTGAAATAATACTAATTCTAATTAAGGTATGTAATTTTTTTCTGAATTTAAATCTTAAAGAATTCTTGTTTTTAAATGAACGTACTAATCAACTTAAAGATCAATTAATTTTTAATTTTAGTATGGACAAAAAAAAAAAAAAACCTACCAAGGTTAATTAATAACCTTTGGTACTTCCAGGAACCTTACAATTCTGAAATTTGGATTGCTACTTTGGCTATTTTTGATGTGGATTGCTAGAAGGCTCTGTGAGACACAATAAAAAAGATTTAAATTTAGGAATTTATACGTTTTTTACCCCTAGAATGGGATGGTAAAGCATGTAGGAAAAAGTTCTAGTACGCTTTTACTGTCCGGAAACGAAACCCTCTGGGCGGTAGTCTCATCCGCACTTTTTTCAAACAAAACTTATGAATTCTACAAACATGCACTCGGATATAGTCATTGTGGTGTCACTTCAATGGCAGATCCGTGAGGATATCCTGCTAAGTGGTTATCGAGAGGAAAGTACGAAAATGTACGTGTGTCAACGTGGACTCAAAGGGAATAAACCGTCACAAGGTTTATTTTTCGTTAAATCTACTTATACATATTATCTACATAAATGTTCTCAAATTACACAACATTATTAAAATCAAAAATAATCATAGAACCCGCGCTTGGTATGAAAGCTGTTTGTGCCGCGTGCTTGAGAATGTAGTTGGACAAGTCTGGTCGACTCTCGGTGCGAAAATATGAGGCCGTTCCTGTAACTGCTTCGCCGCACTCAAACCATCTCGATACCTGCTTGCTTTTATTACGTTGTGTACAAAATACTTTTCGAAAAAAAAAACCGTCTTCAATGCTAGGAATTTATCCCCAATACAAGATTTTATAATATTAGTGATCGGAACCGTGTGCTGATCACAATAAGCCTAAACACGGCCAGTCTACTATTATCCATCGAGGTGTCTCGTTGTCCACCTTCCTTCTCTATCATCAGGTCAGCTCGCTGTCACCTTCATAATGTATTGTCATCGGAACTTGACAGGTATGCCAAATTTCTTATCGCCACCCGTGTAATATTAGACACGAATTGAGAACCTCCTCCTTTTTTTCAAGTTGGTTAATAATGTTGGAAGAAACATATAGCCGATATAGCGTCCGTAATTCATTTACCGAAGATTTTTCAAAGATAATTTTGGTTATAATTACGAAAATGTTTCAGTCAGTTCGGAGATAAAGACTAACCGACCACGGCTATCTTCTGAATTATAGCATCCATACTTTTTTCAAATCATTTTTGATTTGAAAAGTTATCTGTAGTCCCTGGCTGGGCGATGAAGGTTTTTACTGAAAAAAGTATATATTGCTCATTATTGGTCCATTTCGTAAGTACCTAACCTAAACCTAACCTAATAAGTTAGAACACAGCAGTGCAAAACATCGCCAAGGGGCATGTTGACCTGCTTCGTTGGCTTCCTTTCGACGAAAACCTAGACCGTTACTGATTGATGGCCTTTGTTGTGCGGTCGTCGTGCAAAAGTGCCGTACTAAAATTAATATGTGTCCGGCGTACCTAATGATTAGCATCGCATTAGTATGTACGACTAGACATGTTTGCCAAGCACTCGACTCGAGAAATATTTGAGTAACCGCACTTGCAAGCTGAAATGGCGGCTGTATACGCCATCTTGTAATCGACCAGAGATAATTTGGGACGACGACGACTTCAGGAATAAACAAGCAAAATGAACGTGACGTACTAGATCAGTGTACCTCCTGCTACCTACCTACGCAATAATTCACAACGCACTCGCTTATTTAATCTGGTTGGCTCGTTCTCTGTCCGCAAGCGCAGGTATTGATGCGAGCTTTTTATTTTCAAGTTCAGTATTTTATACTATAAAATAATATTTGAACGACTCTTGCTTGCGTTGTTAAAAGCACTACATAATATAAATATACTTCTAATTCGGACCACAAGTTTGTGATACTCTATGATTTTGCACTTTGTCAACACATGTTCAACATCTCGCTCATACATGTAGTATTAAAACTGGTTTCTAATAATTTCGGTGCTTTGAGTTAACAAACTGAGCGACTACGAGTTCTGGATGTTCAGTCTCACTCATCATTTCCATATAAATGGTTTTGAGGCAAGTAAGACCGGTCTGTTTTGTGAAATTATGCACAGAATGTATGGAGTGTATGGACGAATCGCAGAATGTTAACTGTGTTTGGGTTGAACATGTTCCGTAATTCTTGAAAATAATTTATTTAATTTTATAAAAGAATTACAATTCTTTTC
The DNA here is from genome assembly GCA_932527175.1 of Operophtera brumata. NCBI lineage: Eukaryota > Metazoa > Arthropoda > Insecta > Lepidoptera > Geometridae > Operophtera > Operophtera brumata. The sequence goes on from OW052239.1 coordinate 69,296,912, forward strand.
AGTGTGTGTTTGGGTTAGACATATTCCGTAATTCTTGAAAATAATTTATTTACCTAATTTTTTAAAAGAATTAGAACAGCTTTTCAGTGGCTACGCAAAGTCTTTGCATGTAACTCGTTCATAAGTTGTATTGGTGTGTTGGCGAAAGTTGTTGTAAGCGGGGACACCAGCCATTGTCTGCGCTGAGTCACGGGCTGCGCACGCGTGCTATTTCTGCACACCCTGCGTAGGCGGCACTGTATGTAATGTTGTTCCCTGTCCTGCGTTGCTCAGGTCGCCAAGAAACACTATTAATTAATACAGTAATTCGCTATACCGACGTACGCGTTTGAAATGCAATTAGCAACAGTGAATGTAGACACATTCATACCTGCACTACTCCATACACTCCCTATGTTTCTTCTTCATGCTTTGTTGGGTGTTTCTGGAATATTCGTGATATTCAAGCTACACAATCTATTCTCTACTGGTTCCATGAAGCTCTAGTCACAGCGGCCACACCCCAGAGCTGAACCTAGAGAGGCGTCTACGAATATCTGTTGAGGCGGATGATCCTGAAACTAACAAAAAGCCGGTGTCGCCGTCGTCAGTATTGTATGGCGATGCAGCAAGGCGACGTAAAGTGCCCTAAAAGCGTTTGCCAGAGTAGAGTGCGGGCAGTTACATCCTGCATACATGCATCCTCGGCACCCCTCAGGAAACCGGTCCTTCGGAAAATGGCGACATGGGACGAGAGAGTAAGCTTGCATCATTGCAACCATTTGCCCACTTAAAATCACCCTCTTGCAGATGAACCTTGCTATGAACCACGGTGGTCGGATAACGGTGTATTCGGTTCTTTGCTGTCGATTTGCACACAGGCGACCGGACGAAAGTGGTCGCTCCTAAAGTAAATCAAGATGAAAGCAAGGGTTCAGGACTCATCTGCCAACAAAGCAGACCTATTTAGGAACGCTCTGCTTTCCCGTGCGGAGGAGTAGGGATCAGAAAAGGTGGCCTACACATAGTTTGTCTCACCCGAGCTTGGATGGGAAATCGCGGTAATCAGGAATTAACATGATCGCGGTCCAAACCGAAATAACATTAGTACATCTTTAAATATAGTCACCTGGAATCTTAAATTCTTTTATTTGTTACTTTTAAAATCGTCAAAATTCTGTTTATATACTTAATTAAAACTAGTGGTTCGCCCCGAACTGAGAACTCGCGAATATACGCGATTTAGGCAGGTTAGCTTATTTATTTCGAAAAAATATCTATGTTATGTACCTACGTGAGTATATCCACATAAAATGAACGTAGTTATCACGCTTTGATTACTCTATAGATTATTATCACGCTTTGATTAGTCTATAGATTATCTAAGTTATCACGGTACTTCATATCCAAGCTTCAAAATGCATCGATAGCGCGATCTTACTTTCAGACATAATTAGCAGTGCCATCTAGTTGTGTTTTTTTTACATTAATATAAGTACCTTTGTTTGACCACGGTCTCACTTGTTGGTAAGTGACAATGTGGCGAAAGATGGAGCACAAAGGTCTAGAAGGCACCTATTCACGCTAGCCGTGAAGAGACCCAGATTATAGTTCTCAGGAAAGACAGACGACGGTAGTGTATTCCACTCCTTAGCAGTTCGCATTATAAAGGGAGAACTGAAACGTTTAGTACGAATAGAGGGTATACCTACTAATGAGCTAAGGATGGTACCGAGCCGTGCGTCTGCTCGTCCTGTGATGAAAAGGAAATGGTGGAATCAGATCATGAAGTTCCTGGGAGCATTCCCCGAAATGTAACCTATAGAAGATCGAAAGGCACGCGACCTTACGGCGGTGTTTGAGACTCTGCATCTTAGTCTCGTTCGATCGAGTCTGAGGCAGCAAGCTGGTGTTTGGCCGAGCGATCCCAAATGTGGCAGCAGTACTCCATACCAGCCCGGACTTGTGCTTTGTACAGACTTAGAAGCTGTCCTGGCGTGAAGTAACGCTTTACCTTATTCAGGATACCCAGCTTCATGGAGGCATTTTTTGCCTTAGACTCGATGTAGGAGCCAAAGTGAGTGAAACGCCTAAGAGCTCGTAGTACAGGCAAATTAGGAAAAAGTGTGGCCCTAAGTCGAGTAGTCGTGGATTCTTATGGAATCGATAGATGACACGAATAGAAGCTTATCCCAAGTTTGCACCGTTTCTAGCGCATACGGAAGGCTTTTAAATATTAGGTACAAACTTTGAAAAATTGTAACTTATGAATAAACAAAAAAATGTTAAGTGCAAGTTCAATTACCTAAAGAGACAGTCTTATTGCGTTATTGATTTTAATTAAAACTACGTGCATAGTGGGAAACACTGTGAATTTGTTTTTTTTAGTTTGCGGCTCGGGGGAAATTTATGTACTCGGTGCAAACTTACACAAGGTTTCTATAAGTATTATAAACACTATATTAGTTTTGCACACCTCATTGAATTACGGAACATAGTTTTTTTTCTTTTTTTGTAAATTGTACTTCGGGGGAAATTTATGTAGTCGTGCTAATTTTACTATGGTATATACTACCAGTTTACCACATTCGCACGTAAAAAAAAACACAAATTTCGTACCGGAAGTACTTCTTAATAATAAATCTCAATAAAAAATCAACGGCGTGGGTGGGGTGCAGATTCATACCAAAATGTAGGCCGTATTCATCCCACGAATAATAAAATTGTATATTTGTCCGTATTAATCGCAAAATGTAGTCCGGATTCATACCACGCCACGGCCTTTAACAATGGATATTAGTACGGTCAGACAGAAAAATGCAAGATCTTTACTATCATTTTCATATATTTTTGTTGGATGCAAATTATGAATAATTGGCGGTCGTATGTATGTATGTTTGTCGGAAGATAACTTGCGAACTGTTGATATATTCTTTATACAATTTGGTAGATGGGTATATAGTATTAGAACTAAAATTTGAGTAAGGTTATGAGCTAAATTGGTTCGGGGGTTGTACAAGATATTGGGGCCAAAGAAAAGGTAAAAAAGTGAAACAATCATAGACGTTTCAAAAACTGTTTTATTTTTATTTTAGACTGTGTAACTTTTGGGATATAAGCAAAGAAGTAAAAATAAATAACCTCTAGAGTTTTTCCAGTAATCTACTATCATCCATCGAGGAGTTCCGTCGTCCACCTTCCGTCTCCATCATCAGATCAGCTCGCTGTCACCATCATAAATAAATATTTAATAAATAAATAATGCTGGACAGTTCACACAACATTATCTAGCCCCAAGCTAAGCAGAGCTTGTGTTATAGGTTCTAGATAACTGATATACTTTTAGTAAAATACATTACACAGATAGATATTTTTTATTATACATAGAAAATACCCAACGAAAACATATAACATAACATAAATAACATCCTGAACAAATATCAGCAGATAGTACAAATATTTATAAATTATACAATATGGGTAAATTCAAGAGAAATATCAATAGGGCTCTTAATGGTAGGCAGCGCGTTTGCAATACCGTGGGTGTTGTCCATAGGTGGCGGTGACTGCTTTACATCAGGCGGGCCATCTGCTTGTTTGTCACGTTTAGGTCATGTAATATCGGAAGGTTTTCAATTCCTATACTGATTTCCGATATTAAATATCAATATTGGAATTTCAGTATTAATATCGAAATTTCGTTATTTATTTAGTAATTGCACATTTTATTTATAAATTGCACAAATTCGGTATGAGGTTGGATTGAGTGCAATAAAAATATTTTGAAATCGTATTCTAATCGTATCTGATCACGGGAGAACTAACTAATATCTTTGCGAGTAGATGTTATTGGCAGATATATCGATCTACCCTCTTTCTCACTCTTTTATTATGAACGATACCACTATCATCGGTTTCATTGTCATACTTCACCCCAACTCGACACACAACACTATCGGTATCCGGTCGCGTAGCAGGTACCACACTTTTGTGATTCTTACACATTCTCACCGCAGGCTTCCATACTCCAGATAATTGAAAACCATCTTCTCTATTGAAATTTCTGTATTTAGTAATCTCAATTGTCTCTTGTGCCATTAAAAATATTTATAATAATATACGAATCTTTGCTCGTTGTATAGGATATTGATGTTATCTAAAAGCTTGTGTTATAAATAATTGTAAAATTCTGATTCTCTGAAACGATTTCTACACTAGTCCGCGATTTTCCGTTTTTTTTTTTTAAATGGCTTCCACTTTCTTTTTAAATGTTGTATACTTATTTTTGTTCTGTGATGACAGTAAACCTCAGATATCGATTTTTAAAGTAATCGAAACAGTAACAAAAAAAATGCATTTGCATCCGTAGCACGAACCATTGCATTGAAATAAAATTAAAAATATTGAAAAATTTAAAAATCTGTTTAGTCCCTTACATTCTAAGGACATTTTAGAAATAAAGTCTCTTAAAAACTTGGTCATTATGTCAGCTATTTATCATGTAAATTTGATTGAAAATCTTATACCGGATCATTCATTATATTCAATTTAAACAGTTGAATGTGAAATTCTAGTTTTTAAGATTAAGTGAAATCGTAAATAAAACTAAATAATAACTTTCAGCATTGCATGTATTCAGTGAATCATCACAAGAAATTTTCGAAATGGCGACATTCTTGCTCAATACATAATAAGCATCGTCTAAAAAAATTATCTTTAAAGCGTAGAAAAGCGATTCTGTTGCTTTTGATTGTTGCTTCCGTCTGGGTCAACCTTCTTCGCAATTCTTGCACATTTCGGCACTCTCGAGAGTAAACAATCTCTTTATAATATCCCCAAATAAAAAAGTCAATGGGGTTTAAGTCGAGAGATCGTGGGGATCCATGCGATAGGCCCGCCTCGGCCAATCCTTTTATCACCAAGTATCACATTTAGTAGAGCTTTTTTGTGAAATACTTCGTCCGGGGAAGAACTACCACCATACCTATTTCTGCCGCAAAGCAGAAGTGCTCGCATTGCTGTGTTCCGGTTTAAAGGGTATGAGTGCCGGTGAAATTACAGTCACATGAGACTTTTCATCTTTATGTCTCAGGGTGGCAGAGCAGTGCTATGTCACATAGGGCGCGTCCTAGGAGGGTGTGACCTATGTGATAATGCACTGTTCATAGGAAGAGAGTACCGCTTATCATCAGGTGGACCATCTGCTTGTTCAGTCATTCTAAGTAGTATATAAAAAACAACCTGTCATTAAGATGTTGTGTAACTACTGATGCAAAGCGACATGGTGCGCCGTCATTTTGAAAAATCATGTTTCTTCGTGTTAGTAAAATGGTGTCTGTGGATTATCCATTTAAATCTTCTCTTAAAAAGTTCAAGTATGACTCGCCATTTAGACGATCTGGCAGTTGGAATGGGCCCACAATCTGTCGCAGGTTTCTGCCTCGTAGGAAGAAAATAATGTTCTCGAACAACAAAGATGGGTTATTTTACTATTGCTTATGTGTAATACAATCTTCAGACTGCCAGATTTCTTTTTAATCCCGACTTGCAGAACATTTTCAAAAACTAGTTTTTGAACTAACTTTTATTAAATTGAGTGTTTTTTATGATCCTGTGCAAGAATCTGGAACAAAGTTACATGACTAATAGCTGACATTTATCAGCCATGTTTCTAAGATAGGTTTGGATGAAAAAGATTATGTTACTTTTTTTTAAACGTTCATTGAATTAAGAGATTAAACAAAAAAAAATATCTTCATATTTTTATTTTTATTTTAATGCAATAGTAGATGCTGTTGATTTAAATGATATTAGACAAGGTAGCCCTAGTATTTAGTTTATTTACAACAAAAAAAATCAGGCCAACGAATCGAGTCACAATGGGCAAAAAAGTGTAAGAGCTCCGATTGTCTTAAAAACACATAACTCGAAAACTACTAAAAATCGCAGAACATACATAGGGGTGATTCGGGTACCTCTGGGGGTAACCTTTCTTTGGACTTCAGCTTGACACTACTTTTTGGGACACACTGTATATATTATTACTTTGTTGATTATTTTATACCGACAATTTTATGAAATAAATAGATGTTCCATAATAACATATTTTTTTGCTGACGTTACTTTCACTCGTTTTAGATGTAGGTATTTCTGGGTGGGATAAATACGGACTCTAAAATGAAATGAATATTAATGGTATGAATCCGGAATAATTATTATTACTTTCAGCTCGTGGCATGATTTTCTGGGATCAATACGGATGCACCCCGCGGTCGGGGCCCAGTGTAAGCAGTGCAGCGCCACAGTATATATATTAGTTACTTAGCACCGCACTGAACTTACATATATAATACTTAAAAAATGCATGTTCCGTATATAAATTCCAGTATTAAATGGCCGGCGAATGTAGTACTAATCAAATGAATAAGTTTAAGTGAAATTCCAGAATTGCCTGAAATTTCCCCGAAGAAGAGCGACAATAAAATATGGAAAAAGTGACTTCCGTGTGAGTTACCCAGGTGCAAACCTGGTAATTTATTTGGCCCATTTTTCTGGTAATTCTGTCAATTTGCATAGACTACTTCAATTTCCCCTGAGCCGCAATACTCAAAAAAAGATTTTTTTAGAAATGTTTTTTTTTTCGTATGTTCCGTAAGTCGGATTAAAAAAATACTTGGTGCAAATGTAGATCATAACGGTCTTAAGTGTATGCAAAATTGCACCGACTACATCTATTTTCCCCATTAAGTTACAGGTATTATAAGGTTTTCACCCTATTTCACCCTGTTCCGGGGGGGTGAATTAGCTGAAAGTTATATTAGAGGTGATTTTCAAGCCAAACAAAACAATTAGAAAAGGTTTTGTGACTACATCTAATTACTTCCACACTTTTGCTAAAAATCACCTAATTTGCCTGTACTATCGAGGTGATCTCCTATAGCTACAGGTACATCTCGGAAGACAGGAACTTGGAGAAACTGACTTTTTTACTACTGGATTTGCTACTTAACCACAAAAGATTACGTTTTTCATCGCAAAAAAAAAGTATTACAAGGACAATCCTCAATTTTCGACTTTTCCCTGTTTTGCTCAAAATATACAAATACCTTTCTAACCGACTTCTAAAAACATTTATCTGGGTACTGAGATGAAATAGTTAAGTGATTCGAAAAGTTAGACCTACAACGTCGTTCAAATTCCTAGAAACGGGAGGTCAACAATATTGGTTATTGTTTTTTAGAGTACAAGTTTCTAAATTCTTCAATTTTAGACTTTTCCCAGTATTTGTGTCATAAAAGCTACACGCGTACCAAATTTCAGCGTTGTAGGATTAGTGGTAGTACCCTAGAGGTTTTGGTTTTTTACATTTTTTTATTTACCATAATATCTCAAAAACGAAATTAGTTAAAAAAAAAAATTGTTTGGAATTTCAAAGCGAGGTGCTTTCATATGACACCCCATTTGATCTGATATTCTCACCTTTTTTTTTACCCCCTCTTGCACCCCAATATCTCAACAACCCCCCAACCGATATAGCTCATAACCTTACCAACAAATTGTACCAATACTATCTACTCCCCAGTCAAATTTCATGAAGATCATATTAACGCTTCGCAAGTTATGCTCGGACAAACATATATACATACATACATACATAAAAACGCCGATTCTTCCAAGTTGACTCAGAGAACTCGCTTCGCTTGTTCAATAATCTGTATCAAGGAAGAGCGAGACCCTCTGACACAGGTGTATTTTTAATACTTAAAAGAGGGTCCCCAACCCATGCTATGTATATTAGATTAAGTTACTGGAATAAAATATTTGTGTTTGTATTGTATTTGTAATGGAATAACCCTTCTGGACAATGGTACCAACCAATTTCCAGAAAGAAAAACTTCACTTGTTGCATCAGAAATGTAGAAATAGGTACAATGTTGATATAGCCGCACCGCACTAAACACCAGTTTTTGTCGGTAACTCCCATTTGTATTGTTTTTAGCTAACTAGTAGCGAATAACAATCTGAGAAAAATTTACGTAGTGTCATATAGTATTTAGTAGTCTATTAGTGTGGACGGAAGGTGGACAACGGAACTCCTCGATACCTGTGCAAGCGATCGATCAATCAAATCCGATGTTTTCAAAATAAAATTCCGTCATTTTTAGGGTTCCGTAGCCAAATGGCAAAATACGGAACCCTTATAGATTCGTCATGTCTGTCTGTCTGTCTGTCTGTCCGTGTATGTCACAGCCACTTTTTTCCGAAACTATAAGAGCTATGCTGTTGAAACTTGGTAAGCAGATGTATTCTGTGAACCGCATTAAGAATTTGACACAAAAACATATACAAAAAGAATACATTTTTGGGGTCCCTCATACTTAGAACTAAAAACTCAATTTTTTTTTTCATCAATTCCATAATTGTGTTGTATCTATGGATAGGTCTTCAAAAATGATATTGAGGTTCCTAATATATTTTTTTTCTAAACTAAATAGTTTGCGCGAGAGGCACCTCTTAAGTGGTAAAATGAGTCCCCTCCCGCCCCTTAACTTCTAAAATAAGAGAATAATAAAACTAAAAAAAATGTATGATGTACATTACCATGTAAACTTCTAACGAAATTTGGTTTGAATAAGATCTAGTAAGTAGTTTTTTTTGAATACGTCATAAATCGTAAACCGAACAAGAACTTTTAGATTATGTTACTTGCTGCTACGGAACCCTTCATGGGCGAGTCCGACTCGCACTTGTCCGCTGTTTTTTATATTCTTACTGCACTCATTAAAAAGCTGCTGCTGTTATAAAACCGCAGAAGTTTCGTTTAAATTCAACGAGAGCATTGTTTACTCGAGTATTCGCTTCCGTATTTAATCCGGGTTTTCAACCCACGAATATTTAAACATCGGCGTGACCGTCATAGTTAGAGCTTTGTTAATGTAAAATTTTACTTTACCCTGATTACTTTATCGAAGTTTTGAGTTGTAGCTCGCTTCGCATATATTATTGTGAACAATATTTATTCACAGAAAACTAAAATAAAACGGTTGATTATATAAAAATATAAAAATACAAAACCTGCGACTATTTGGTTTAGTTCAATTTCGTAGGTAGCTCTGTCTTAACCAGTTATGTTTTTTTTAGTTGAAAATAAAATTTTCAATACATATGCTTTTATTAAATTAGTGATCGGAACGGTGTCCTGATTAAAACGAGACCAAACACTGCGAGCCTACTAAATATTATCCATCGAGGAGTTCCGTTATCCACCTTCTATATCCATCATCAGATCAGGTCGCTATCACCATTTTATTTTATTGTCATAGAAACTTGACAGGTATGCCAAATTTTAGCTTAATCTAACACCGGGAAGTGGGAACTCGCATCTTTGATTACAGACACCGTGACAGGTGAAACTAAATAAAAGCTTGTAAAAAGATTTGTATTCTCTTTTTATAACTATTTATTTAATTGGTTTTTAGAAATTTTTCGTGTAGTTTGGTTCCAAAATAGTAATAAAAAACTGGACAACTACCGATGGATTAGAAGTTTTCTAGTGGATTATTTGTGTAGAAAAACTAATGATATTTATGTGATACTATAAATTAAAACTTGTGTGTTAGGTCATATAATTACCGGCAAATTAGTTTTCGCTATCTGAAGAAGTGCTGATGAGCTGTGATGAGCAAAAAACACGAAAAAAATTGAATTTCGCGCCACAAGCGAAAGCAACCTCCTTAAAGAAAAAAACCTATCGTGACCTACATTCTGTTCATCCTATGCTGGTCATCATCAGACCCCGTAGTATGCGGGTGTCTCATGTCGTTTAAATTTTGCATTTGGGCTCAAACTTGAAGATTCCGATTCAGTAGTACCCTAGATGCTGTTATGCTATGCAGGTCATCATTAGACCCTGGAGCCCTAAAGTCTAGCCTTATGTCGAAAAACTGAAGACATTAGCTGAAAAATGCCCGTGTAGCCTTAAAAAGTTATGCGAGCTGATGATCCTGGAAACGCCTGCGCCAATTTCTACCAATCATAGCTAAGCACCATGTCTCAAACACCTCTTGTCATAGGAACATAAAACCGTATTGCATTCAGGGCACCCGTTCCGGAGAGCTATGAGGCTACATGCAAATAAACACTCTATGGCCCTCAAACTTTTATCACTACTCGTTTTAACCCCCGACTATAAGGAGGGGTGTTATTAAAATAAAATAAAAAAGTAAACCTGATTTCAATGCGTTTTTTTGTATGAAAGATGGTGTGGAATGTAATGTTGGTGCAGTCCTTTGCAGGATCATCAGTTGGCAGCGATTTTGTTGAAAGAAACAGACATTTTCGCTTCCAGGACCTTCAATTTTAGCTCAAAATGTTAATTTTCGACGACATCAGGCTCCAGCGTCTGATGATGAGCAGTCTAGGATGAACAAGGCTTAATGCTGTTAGCGTTAAGGTCACCTTTTTGTAACATTATTTTATGTGCAATAAAGTATAAATAAATAAATAACAAGAACTATGACTTAGCTGAATCTTGAAGTTTGAGCTCAAACTTCAAATTAAGATGATAATTGACATGTCTTCCTTCCGCAGTCTCCAAGGTCTGCTTATGACTAGCTTATAGCATGAACAGGATCTAGCGTACTTCTGAAGCTGAATCTTCCACAACTACGTCACTTGTGTGTGATAGAGTAAGCTCCCTTATCTATGCTTCTAATTTGTAAATATCTGAAACTTTAATTGTAAAGTTTAAAGATTCTATGGAAACTTTTAAAGTTAATACAATGAAAGTCAAACTAAAATGTAATTGTCTACAAAGTATGGAGTTAATCGTCCCCGAGATAAGATTGTTCCTTAAGTAGGTACAAAGTTTAACACCCAGTTGTTGCACTAAAATAACCTACTGCGCCGACCCCGAATAAATTGGGATAAGGGCAAGACAATGATGATGTTGCACTATCGTAAATTACCATTCGTATTGGTGTTAAAGTCGGCACAAAGCGTCTGAGTTCGTGTCATTATAGCCCTTTAAGTAAAGTAAACCGTCTGCTGCAGCTACACCTGAATCTCACCACAAATAACGCGTTGATGTTATCGGATGTCCATTTGACCACATCATGGCGATATCATCCCCGACTGCGTTTACTATCCGCATTTTTTGTCGCTCTCTGAATCACGGCATGACACGCTTTCGATTCAAAGTGCCGCTTCTGAGTAAGCTGTCAGTGTGAACAACGTCACTGCGTCAATGATCTCGAGATCGTTCAAGTGGCATGGAAAAATTGCCGTTATTTTACTCTTGCAAGTTATTTATCAGGCATTAGATAATTGCTCGAAAACATCTGTACCTGCTCAGGGCTTTGTTGGCTGTAAGTTCTGTACAGTTACTTAGTTTTCTTGCATTTTGCGAACTTACATGTTCCTTATCCACTATTAAAAAGAGGGATGTTTATGTTTAAATCCATGGTGTGTTTCTTTTTAGGTGTGTTTGTCAGTAGGTTAGGTACCGCTCCGGTAGGCTCCGAAACGGGTGCTCTGATTTCAATGCGTTTTTTTTTGCATGAAAGATGGTATTTACCAGATGGTTCTTAGCTATGATTTGGTGGTATTTGGTGCAGCCGTTTCCAGGATCATCAGCTCGCAACACCTTTTTTGAAAGGAACTCTGTTTTCCCCTGAGTTCAAAATTAAAAAATTTCGACCTCATGCTGAGTCTGATGGGAACCAGCATATGATGAACAGAACCTAGCGTACTACTGAAGATGAACCTTCAAGATCTAGGTTAAAAAAAAAATTGAGGACGCCCACGGTTTTCTTTTCTTAAAAATTAAGGGATTTTTAAATTTCTTATACAAATTAACTGTTAGTTTTGAAAGCTACATTTGTGGCCTGTCAGTGAGGACCAGGATTTGTACATGGACGATGCCAAGTCGAGTGCGCTCGAATAGTGTTATGTTATGAGATATGCGCAGTGACCAGCGTTCTGTGGCGGCAGACGAGAACGCTTTTTGTTGCGGTACAGTGAGAGTGGCATGGCATAGCATGGCAGTAAGTCGGCGTTCTGCGTCGCGGCGAGAGGGCGAGCGCGGTCGATGAGCCCGACGCAGAGGGCAGCACGGAGCCGCTGCGGGGGGCGCTCTCTCTATCCCCGCGTCCTTTGCACCGCCTGCCTGCCTGCGCACACTGTACGAACGCGCCGCGCGATCACTAATGCGTCATATCGCCATCGTAACTGACGCGTGCTGACTGACGCTCTCTTGCGGCACTTCGCGCGCGCCATGTGAAACTCTTGTGTTAACTTTGTGAACAGACTCTTGATTGAACTTTAAAATTATTACGAATATTTCGTGCTATTATGGACAGTGAAAATGGTGCCTGTGAACAAATAGATACTTTTAGGCGGGTGTTAGGGGTGCACGAGTTCGTCGCCACGTGCTCCTGACTTCATCCCAAAGTAAGTGTTAATAAATTTATTTTAAAGTGTGACTGGAGCATTGACGTCGATGGGACCGGTGCGTGCGCTATTTTCACAGCACGGTGGGCCGCGGCGCCATCCGCCTGGAATGCGGCCTCCGCCCCGCCGCCGCTCGCTGTCGGCGCTGATCGCGCCGCGCGTAGCGTAATAAATAAAGGCGGGGCGCGGCTGAGTGCGCGCGCACCCTCCCGCGCCCTCCTCGCCCTCGGGTCATTGACTCGCGCCTGTCCGCCGCCGACGACGCCGATGAAGCTGCCGAAGACAACTAATTCTTGGAAGTGGTACCTCGATCTTGGCCCCGGAGCGGCTCAGGCGGCGGCGGCGACGCGGCCCGACGCCAAAATATCTTTCAATGTCAATGCCGATGATGATTAGGCGACACCGTCGCCGGAAGGGCACGCCGTATGTGACAGACAGATAATTCAATCAGTCTCCATTTTTTAGTAAAGGCTGGTATAGCAGAGTGATAGGTATAGTGGTTTGGATTTAATTTAAACGAATTCTCTTCTAGGAGCTTTTAGCGCTTTTGTTTTACGAACAAAGTCCTTCCTTAAATTTCTATACCATCGTTATATTAACCAATAATTTTCCCGTTGATTATAATTTGGACATGCATAAATCGATCTATTTGCAATTGTTATCTCCGTCAGTTCCCTGTTTTGTTTATTCAATGATAATGTTGCGCTCTTCTCTTCCTACCTATACCTTAACTGCCTTATCGTGCTTGTAACAAGGCCACGGCTCTCACACATAAATTGTATTACACAGCACTGCCTACGCATTTTTGAAATTAAACCGTTGGGTCGTCGTCGCCTTGTAAGCCCTCTACATTTATTTAATAGTACATTGATGGTTGCTGTCGACGTAATAAATGTGTGCTCGAACACAAATAATATTACAAGAACTTTACTACACTATTAGAATTGGCTGTTCGAGGCGCTAAAAATAAATAGTGAACTTCCCGGTTGAATGGCGTCGCCGTTTGCCGCGGCATGGCATCGGGCACGCATAGCGCGGGGAGTGGCAGTCAGCCATTGCCCTCGGCCGGTTTGTTTACAACTCGAGCTTTGAGCTTGAAACGAGCCTATGTGCACCCTGGATGCTTTGCATTAGGGTGCATTATAGTAATAACCGTACCAGAGCGTGCGACCCCTGCGCTCGCGCCATCTGCGCAAGCGCGATTAAAATAAACTGCCACCAACAGATAGGCGCATAAAAAAGAGCTCCACTCCTATCGCCAGGTGCAAAGCGACCCTTGTGTGCAACGAAGTTGTGCTTGGTATTAGGTCAGTTACTTATAACCACAAGATGATGAGGCCAGAGACCGCGGGCTCGCGCCAATAAACAAGTTGCCCGCCTCAGGATTTAAAAAGATTTGCACTCTTTTAGATATAAACTAATAAGTACTTTCCTACTAGGCAACTCAATCCATAACCCTTATCCATTAGTTTATTAGAAAGTGTAGGTACTTGAACACAATAAGCTTGTTGCGCCCATTTAGACATAGTACAGGCACTGAATACCCCTTGTTTCGGCGCAAACGTGGAGATCATCAAATCTTGGTGCAGCAAGTGTAGATGGTGATGCAATGCAAGGGCAGCAGCAGCCACCGCACCAAACTCCGCAACAACCTCTGCACTTATTTCTGAAATTGAGAGAAAGAGTTAAAAAAACCCTAAAACCCTCTTATTGTTTGTTTGTTTGTTTCGTATGAGGTAGTGCTGGTCTCTGGTGTTAATTAATTATTAATTAATTAATTAACCCTCTTATTAATTCAATGTAATGGTTTAAGCTTCTTTCTTGGTCACCCTACGTCAGGTCAGCTTGAGGTATGGTGGCCCAGAAAAGGGACTAGTGGCCAATGGTGAACGACCAAGTGTGGTGAATAGATTCAGTGCACCTCGCAGAGGCATTTAAATAATAATTCAAATAATTTATTTGGATGCTTTCGTGCGACCATTTCTTGTATAACTAAGTATTTTTTGTTAAGATTTCGGTACTACATGCATTTCTGCAACTTCTCAGAACAAATACAGGGTCTTTCGGATTATAACCAAAGGGTGGATTACAAAATAAAAAAAATCGTAAAATGATAAGTAGGTATCCTAAAAAAACTATTATGATTATACTAACATCCATGTATGAGTCGCTATCTGTGTACCACATTTCATCCAAATCTGTTTAGCCGTGATTGCTTAACAAACATCGAAACATAGTGGGATGGGATGGGATTAGAAGCCCGACCACTACTTGTAAACTAGTAAAGCCTACTTAGCTGTGTCATTATATCTACTATTTGAAATACTTATCAGGTATTCCCAATTAGTAAATTAGTGGTCAGTCAGTAGGAGGGGGGTGGGGGGAGGGGAGAGGCATTTCAGCATGATAGTAATAATAGTCGAGTAAAACGGTTCTGACTACGGACAGACATGGCGAAAATATAAGGGTTCCTTGTTGAACTTCAGAACCCAAAAAACGAGAAGTTCTTGTTCGATCCTTTGAAAATGATCCTGTGGACTTTGATCGTCCTGTTCGATCCCCCCCCGATGGATCCCTTGTCGATTTTGTTAGTGAAGTACAGTCGGCGTAAAAATAATAAATCTCTATAGGTATTTGCCAACAAAAACTTAAGCAGTTTCTTTGGTCCTACTTGTATGATCGCACCATACTTAAAATGGATAGGTTTTTTATTGTGTTTACTTGACTAGTATTCCGATCGCTCCAAAAACTAGCGATGGCATATTGGCATTTTTTACAGGTCTACAAGAGAGAAGAGCTTTCTTCACATTCCTTCCAGGTATTGCGTGTCCGCGAGATGCGGTAGCGCTGTACATATTCGTCGTTGCACTCCACTTCTCACGAGGCCTGCGCTTGCGCATCTAATGAGCTCGAACAAATCTTATAACTAGCTCTGGAAACGTATTTATTTTGAACGCATTAGGAACGCTAGATATATACTAGTAACTTGCATACCAGCCGCCGCTGAGAAAAGGCCTTGTCTTCATGTGAGCTCAAAACTTGGGTAGAAAACTAGCAACACCAAAACGCAGCGTGTAAGCATAGCACGACACAGCTGCGATTATTATTAATAAATTGTATAATTTCAAAACTCGGGTATCAAAATACAGCAAAACGCAACAAAAAATAATAATTTAAAAATCTTCATACTAAAAAGCCAAAGCTCAAAAAATTCAATTTTATGTATAATCTCGTATTTTTTAATTCATGTCATTCTTAATTATTTCTCCGGATTAAACAAAATTGCAATCGCACGGCAAAGATACGGGTTCAACAATTTCATATATTGTTTGTCGTATGCGGTTTTTGGTTGAAGTGGTATTTCCCCCAAAAAGGGGGGAAGTTTGCTGCGGCGCCATTCACCGGCCTATTTAGATAATATTTGGTAGAAACATTCGATAGTCAATTTCAAACAAGAATTTTAAATATAAGTAAAATCGGTCAAGAGTTTTTCTAGATATACGGAATAAGTTTTTTTCGGGGCAACTTTGGCGAAATCAGAAACCGTGGGAGTTATCGAAAAGTGATGTTAGGAGTTACGGCAATTTTGAAATTAATAAATTCTGCATTAAAAACAGTAGAAAATATTTAGCTGTTATGAATAAGGAAGTTTTTATAAGTAAAAAAGGTTTTTACCTTTTTATGTTCTTTGTTCGGTCACTATGGATCGACATGAAGTATAGTTTTATACAAGTTTGTGCTCGCGAGGACTACGTTCGCAGAACTACTAGTACTTTTATATTTTAAAAACCTATAACAATATATTCTATTAATAAAAAACCGGAAAGGCACCTCTACGTTCCGACTATTTCCGTTTTGTTTCAATGATGATACCGCTTACAAATGATGAAACAAATGATTACAGGTATGATATTAAACCTATGATATTTTGCATACCTGTCAAGTTCCGATGACAATGCAATATTCATCATTGGTGACAGCGAGCTGATCGGATGATGGAGACGGAAGGTGGACAACGGAACTCCTCGTGGTTTAATAGTAGACTGGCCGTGTTTAGGCTCATTTTCATTACGATCACAAATTTTATAACAGCTTGTATTGAAAAATATTTCTTTCACAAAAAAATTTTTAATACCCCTTCATTTTTGCGTAAATTCACCGAATAGCGAGTTGTCACTTGTTTCTCGTGTTCACGCTATTTATTTGTGCGCAACGCATCATGATGAATGTTTCGAAAGCTGTTATACGTGTCCACGCTTGATCGAGTCTGCTGTGGAAACTAGTAGGCCTATCTGGTTTTATAACATCAACAAATTTTTGCTCGTACTAAAGTTAATAAATAATAGCATTGAAATGTGATAACGAAAGCCTATCTTCTTACAATACGATACCTACCACACTTGACGATAGCTGGTTCAATAATATATATATACTCGTATTATAGCTCATTTTGTTTGGCCATGATTGCTTGGCACTCCTTGAAGTCGAGCTCTCTTGTTGGGAACGTTAAGTGTCAATTTACGTGACTTGGAATCGTATGGTCCAATTATTTTACATGCGTCGCTCATCCGGTATTCATTGTGGTAGCTAATAATTTGCAGCCGCTTAGGATTGAACGACCTGTTTGTCATTCATAATTTTTGATGCGCCTTCGCTTTATTATATTAATATTACCGATGAGACGCTGAAAATAATAACGAGTGGAATGGAATGAATATTAGTTATGAAAGTTAGTTTTTGATGTGTAACATCTTTCCTTTTGCTCTCCTGCAATCTGTGGGAGTAATTTCGTGAAAAAGGATGGAAAAGCGCGCATTTTCCGAGAGGTTGGTACTATCAGCCATGTTGCTTATAACCAAGGCGGTGAGCATTTGCGACTACTGTAAAGCTCGCCCGTTTTTTAAGTAGGTACCTGTCTTTCCAGCTGTGGGCTAGGTTTGGTTGTTTATGGTCGTCTTTCTAGTTTCTTGCTGTTTTATCATGCAAATTATGAATCGATGAGCTATTGAAAATAAATAAGTGAAACAGTTTGCCACCGACCAAGCATCGCGACATGCGTGCCGTTATCTGAAGTAGAGCGTCTCATAAACACCGCATTAATTATTTTCCGATGCGACTATGTGCTTCGATACAATTGAACGAGCGAAGCGAGTTTAATGTAAACTAGAGCTCGAGGTTTCCGTACGTGTGTGGGAGGGTATCTATGTTAGTGATGTTTGACCGACGATAGTTATCGAATTGTCGTCTATCAAAAAACTGTTATTTGGATGTGAGAAAAGCTAAATGCTTAACTTTTGTTTTCCTGACTGATTTTCACTCGAAACGACTCGAAACGTCGGGTGTCATTTTCCTAAGGTAAAACTTAGCTATTTTATATGAAAATATTCACTAAACTCATGCGGTGCACCACCGATTCTCTGAGGCACCAGCCGCCACTGGTGAGTGATCCAAAATTTCGAAGCCAGCAAACGTGTAGTCCGATAAAATACAAAAATTGTATTCGTTAGATAAATATAGGAAATTTTATTTTCATTATATTCTTACGTGTAGAGGATGGTTTCGCGCACGGTTTTATTGGAGTTTTTTCAGTTAGGACCACATTTTTTAGGGTACTGAGCATCAAAAAGTAAAAAGAAGTTTAAAAGTATCTGATCAGACTTGACCTGTCAAACATTTTGAAAGGAGATTTTTTGTATAGTGATGATAAATAGGTTTTTTCCCCATTTATTACATACTACTAACTTAAATCAGAACTAGTAAGTTATTGGGTAGAAACTCGTAATCTGGAAACAATATTTAGTTTTTGTTTTATTGTTGTGAAGTAAAAGTTGTGAAACAGAACGTTTTTTCCTGTAATCTCCAACCACGTCATTAAAGTCTAGCTGTCAAAAGAATTATGGCTCGATAAAATATGAATTTTTCTGTTGCGTTGGTGTCCTTCGCTTGCTTTTGCCCACTTTTTCCTTAGTAGGTAGTTAGCATTCCATACGTACCAGGCTGCTCTTGAGTTCAATCTGTTTTTTTATGAATGTTGGTGTTTGCGAGATGTTATTAAGTTATGTTTGGTGGAAATTGGTGCAGCCGTTTCGAATCCAGGACCCTCAGCTAGCAGAAATGCTTTTGGAAGACAATTGCAAGGAATGACAGCTGGATAGTGCGTTCTATTTTTTCTGTGGCGACATCTAGTCGTGAACAGAGTAATTAGCTGCGGGCCCCCAGATCATGCGTGCTAGATACTAGTGTGTGTGCATCTAGAAAAATTCCTTTTCCAATTTTAACGTAAAACAAAAATGCAGGGGTCTTTTTTTTTAAATTAACTTGTTTAACATCTTTGACGGCTGTGCCTGGCTTTTACGGCTTCGAAACGAAAGATCACGAGGTCATAGTTCGGGGCAAATTATATTTTCAATTTATATATGATCGTTATAAATGATTAATGTATCCAGGGTTGATTTTTGCTGCCCACTTCTGTTTAGTATTTTAATTACTAATTTATATTTGTAACTTGGCCACCGTAACAAATGTGGTAATGAATTAATTAATTTCGTCAATTAAAGCATTATGAGCTGACGCCATGTCGCATACCTACATCCGCTTTACTAACACTCCTAAACAGAACACATCCAGCCTAGTACTTACACCGATGTTCAACAAGAATAAATAACAAACGGTGAAGTGTAAAAAGCGCCTTTAGCACTCACTAGGCCCTGGTGGGCCGCTCACACACAACAACTGACTTTGTACACAGCCGTGTCTATAGTAACTAAGTCTTACACCCATATTCTTAGTCGTTCCTCGAATCTTCCTCCACTCCACTAAACCTCACTCAAGGGTTATTACATTTCAATGAAGATTTTGAAAATGGAATACAGCATTTCTCCGAAACAGGCTCAGTTGAGACGAGCAAAGTTGTAAAAACGACTTATAGCGGTGTAAGTTACCAAAGCTGAATTACTTTTGGGCTTAGTGTTAAGAAGCACTCATCTGCTACTTATATCGCACCTTGTTTCGTCCATTTAGTAATTTTCTTTCTATTACCAAGCCGGTTTTGAAGCATCTTATTACTCATTATGAATGCATTCGTGCAGACGCAAACAATTTTCTCTGCGATAATTTGGGATAAGGTAGGTATAGTCTGTTTCAAGGAACGCGCAGGTAGTCGAAGTCCTTTATTGAAAAAGTTACCCCGAGGCGACCATTATAAAAACCGGGTTAAAATTGTGCAACACATTCTTTGTCCTTTATGTGGGTGCCAGAGTCAGAGTGTCGAACCCGATACAGTCTATAGGCCATTTTACAGCTTTGTGGAAAATATTCATTCTTATTGTTTAGTACGATAACGCGACACAGTTGAAAAGGCTGACTTTTAGTTTTGTTTCTGTTTTTACTCATAGTTTGTTAGCAGCACAATATCATTATTAAATTCAGGTAAATGGCGTGCTGTACACCACATGCTTTTACTTAGCCGCGCTAACAAGAAGGATCAGATGTTTCTGCGAACACGGTTCTACTATTGTCTATTTTTTTTGTTTCCCACACTAATAGCCCGCGAGTAGTTACAGAAGAACCATTCGAGTTAACGGTTTAAATAGTAGATTAAAATGGCAGGGTTTACAGCTTATTAGCAGATAAACGGCTGCCACGCTCTGGCAAACATACTACTTTAGGTAGAAGTACACAAGCTAGAATACAGTCAGAATCGATCCGATTATTGACACACGTATAAAAAGATTCTTAAATAGTTTTTTGTTCGTCGTAGACCAAAACGTGGTGATTTATTATTTTAATTTTCGTGTTTTCTTTGTCTTAGACTATGGAGCTTGACGTCAAATGAAAGAAGCGGCCGCCTGAATTACAAAATGTGAAAGAAACTTCATGCTGTAAGATACATAGGTAAGTTTTATGTACCTAACGCATTAAAAGCTGTTTTCATCACTTCTGCAATAAAAGTAAATCCTAAAACCTCAAAAACTGTTTTCCCTCTTCTATCATCAATGTCAAAATTACGATGTTTGGATGTTTGTTACTCAATTACGCCGAAATGGCTCATCCGATTTCGATGAAAATTGGTTCACATATATATTATGACCTGGATTGAGCTACAGGCTACTGTTTATCCCGCTGTAATGCGAGCGAAACCGCGGGCGGACAAATTAGCGGAGCGGGCGGAGTTTAAAATCAAGCTCTTTTTGATTGACTTACTGCCTACTGACTGTCAATGCACATCCTAAACCGAAAGTCCAAAAAACATGTTTTGTGGGTACATTCCTTTTGTGGTCCAGAGGTACATTTAGGTATTTCCTAAATTCTCTAAGTGGGTGCAGCGGGCTAAATAAACCTCATCACGAATGAAGTCGCAGGCGTTTCACTGGTCTTCTGTTTTTGTGATAGCAACAGTATGTAAGTTAGTTTGTATTCTTGTATTGTACACTGCATGTTTGTCCCAGTTCCCGTTATCAGATTGAGTGGAAATTTTGCATTCTTACATATCGAGTTTCGATGTAAATACAATATTATGGAGACAGTGAGCTGATCGATTGAGACGTAAGATGGACAACCGAACTCCTCGACGAATAGTAGCAGACCTGTGTATGGGCTCATTTTGACAAAGTCAACATCCCAGCTAGCCCACTCCCTCTAGAACGAAGTTTGATCCTAATGTGAATATTAATTAGCTCAAGTCAATTAAGTTTTGTAGTCACGATCTAGAGACTAATATCTAGATTGTATATAATTAAACTAGCATCGGTTATAAGATTTCCATACAAAGTCAGACACCATATACCCAATTTTATGAGACTGAGAAACTATGGGTCTAGCTAACTAGCCTAGCTAATTATAGTCTTTCAGTTGTGTTATTGAATGTACGTGTGGGATTGGAGATGTAAATAAACGTTTTATGTATCTATCTAGACATTAGTTTATTAATGCTGTGTAGTTTAGGTACCTAAACTAAACAGGCAGGACAAGGAAATTGATCGCCGCATCGATAATGCCTGGAAGAGCTACTGGGTCCATGAAAGAGCACATGAAAGGTGACTTTCCACTTACACTAAAGCGTCAACTCATCGACATGTGTATCCTGTTCGTCCTAACCTACGGTGCGCAGACATGATCGCTGACCGAGTTACAGAAGTCCAGGCTCAATATTTGCCAGAGAGCAATGGAACGCAGCATTCTCGGCCTTAAACGCATCGACCGAGTGCGGAACACCATGCTGCGTTCGATAACTGGCATTGCCGATGTGGGGAGCAGAACAACAAAGCTTAAAACCAGCTTTTTACCAGAAAGAGTGGTGGGAAACTGCCAAAAAACGGGATGAGTGGAAAATTTTGTGGGAAACCTTTGCCCAGCAGTGGGACACAATAGGCACAATAAATATTTAAAAAAAATACCTACAACATTTCATTGAGTTTGATGAGATAATATCAAAAATATGAGCATAGTTCGTTTGTCGAGGGCTCAAGCCTCAAGCGCCCTATAGCGGGATAAGCTTCTGCATTCATTTTAATTTGAAACTTTTTCTTTTATTTGTATCATTCCATTCTATTGTATCATTGCCTTCTAGCATTCCAAATTTTAGAATTGTGAGGTTACTGGAAGGACCGTAGAGGTTGTTCATTTTCGCGACATTCATTGCCATATTGTTTAAAGGCATTGAGCTAGCAGCTTGTTTTAGTACGGCACTATAAGCTCACAGACCCTTCATATTTGGTATTAATTTTACGTTGATACCTCTAGCGGTTTCTGAGAAAAAGGGTACCTACTGACAGACGTGTTTTTGCCTGTTGAGGTAAGGCATCTTAAAAAACATCTATTTACTTATGTTAGTTTATCATGATAAAATATACAATTATTCTACTAAAAACTAAATTGCAAAGTTCCGTAAGAACTTAAAAGATTGGATTGTTTCACAACATTCAATCCTGGTTGGCCCGTGAATAGCTATTGGCTTTTATTTCCCTTGCGCATATGCTAGCTCTGGATGTCTGCCAATGTATTATTACGTCGAAATGTTCGACGGGAATCGTTGTGGTTTAAATTTATAGATTTTTATACATTCATTAAGGTTATTGTCCGTTGTTTGGCAAATGTGAAGCTGACTGAGAAGATCGCCTACCTTACCTACAAGGTTAATGCTGGTCGCTTCGGCATAGCATTGGTACGGAAGGGGCGCTCGCCTTAGAGCATTGCAGGCCTCCGTACTTGCTCGATGGCGCTCGCTGACCGCTCGTCCGCCAGGAGTCTACCGTTACCCTCTGCACACAAACGAAGATGGGTCCTATTTTGGATATTATCTCATCAAATTCAGTTGTACACATGATCAGCTCACTAACCTTGGTTTGTCAGTTTCTTACAAAATTACATGGTTTCCAATATGAAAATCTTATAAGCTAGTTTGATTACATACAATTTAATGAGAAACTGTCAAACCGAAGGTCGTGATATTGGTCACCAGAATGTGTCTAAAAATGTTATGTGCTTGAACGAATTAATCAAATGAGTATCAAGCTTCGTTTTGCTAAGCGTAAGGCTAGCGGTACACTTGCCTTAAGGCTGCGCCAACTTCAGGTAGAAATCTTCATAAAGAAAAAATTAATCGCGTTTTTTTAAAATTGAATATATCGCAATATATAGATAATTTTACAAATCCCTACAGTAAACCCTCGGTTTTGTGGTTTTGATTTTGTTTATCTAATTTTTACCCAATAATATGCACCATGTTAATAATAAATCGAATCTAGCCAAAAGCACAGAATAAATAATAGTACAAGTTAGAGGTAACTTTGGGTTTATTAATCTGTTGAATATTGTCCTATCGTGTTTCTGGTACAGTGATCCCTCGGAGTTGTAATGTAGTATCCATGTATATTTTTTATTTGAATATTGTACTTGATTTAGTCATTTAAAAATCAAATCAAAAATTAGGAATTTTGCTGCACCTTAATAAACTGTTTACTAGGAATAGCTCGAGAGCAAATAAATCGAAATGTTACGAACAAATAGGCTTGACGGTGGGGGGTGGGGTGGGGTTATCTCCGATAAAATAATTAAGATCAAAGTACATACAGCCCAGTTCTATTCCGAATTTGGGGCACACACACCACAGTGTGTATAGATTTTACTTGTAAAATGAAAATACAATGCTGTAAGTAGCATAGCACTTGTACATACGTGTTGCATTACACATTGTTGTGTTCGCTGTATCGCTGCGCTGGCTCATACTTGTAGGTACTCATTTATTCAAAGCATGGGAACATAGATTAACGCTTGGTTACGTCATCATTTTTGTTAGTCATAGCAAACGTGAAATTGCAATAGATTTACATTGCTGCTTTAAAATGCATTGGCAAACAAATCTGTTCGCGATAACTGGAGACTTGCTTCTAGTCAATCTCACTAGTGAATTGAAGTGATCAACTGAGAACTAGTGGAAATAGAGGGAGTGTATGCTAACGAACTGACAATGCCGTCATACAATAGGTTCATGACATGTGGTTATCGATTATTCATAATGTCAACTAAATTGTTTTCGTGATTATTTTTGGTACGTAGTGTTGTTATTATTGATGCCTTATCAGGTATCCAAATTACCTGATTTGATGACTGTATCACACAAATGGATATAGTAATTAAAATACAATAAGTAACGTAATGTTTACATTAGGAAGACTAGCTTCGCCCGTGTTTAATTAATCAGTTACTTAATCGTGTAATTTAGTTATTGAGTACCATAGCGTAGTAAAGTATGAATGACTCATTATTTACTAATGAATAACACAGGTGTTTGCTACAATTCAAAATATATTCTCACAATAGGTTATGTAGCTAAGACGCTGACAAGAGTCAATATAACATAATTTTAGCAAAATACACATATCTTAAAAAGCAAAAAATTATAATTTAATCTTCCTCATATTTACGAGAGCTTATAAGAACCTAAAACAATAAAACAAAACATTTTCTCGTTGAAAAAATTGTGAGCTTACCTTTAAAATGAACTTCTAACGTGAATATCTCAATTACTTATCAACGTATGTTACTCATAGAACTAATACAAGTAAGAAAGCTTATTATTATCAAGAATCATAGTCGATTTATATTTTCGATAACGCAGCAAATATTTGTTTCAATAGAGTTTTTCATGATTTTCTTTCACTTTCGCTTCGCGAGCGCTATTCTGTTATTTTATAACTTACCTGAACTTAATTGAGTTAGATACTGACGGAATTGGCTGTTGTGATGTACCGAAGCTGTTCGAACTGATAATATAATGAAAATCAAAATGGAACTTTGCATTGATTGCAAGGATTATTATTTGGCTAAGAATATTTCTAAAAGTAAACGCTGCTGGCATTACTTGATTGCAAGGATTATTATTTGGTTAAGAATATTTCTAAAGTAAAAGCTGCTGGCATTACCGTACTTTATGTGGCGCAAGTTGGCAACATCGCAATAGTACTGCAACTAGGGCAGTGCCATGCCACCGGGCGGCGCGCGGCGCGAGGCGCAGCGCCAACGGTGCGCAGGCCCTAACGGGACGCAGTAATTAACAAGTCATGGCGTCGTTGTAAATCTTTCCTTTATGAAAAACTAAAAAGCTTATCTTTGTTATTGCTATCTTCGAGCTCAAAACACACAATTTTGTCGTGGCTCACTCCGCTCGCTGTGCCCGTATCACTCTCTTGGTACCCAAACCACTGAATGTTTTGTGACTCGCTCCACTTGCTAGTGTTGATTCTGTCCTTTTTGTCTTCTCTTTTGGTACACAAATCTCTTAATTTTTCGCGTTTGCCGTTTTTACACAGGGATATATTTTTTTTCTGCATTTTCCTCGAGCTTCAAACATGAATATTTCGCTCACCCAATCCGTTTTACCTTAAATCCTTTTACCAAAACGTACCATTCGTTTTTGTCCCACCAAAAAAGCATCAGCACAGCCGCAGCAGCAAAAGCAGCAGAAGCTTGTAAAGCACCAGAAAAACTGATTTCTTCGCGACTTGATCTGGTCACTTGAATTTAGTAAGTTCGGGCTTCTCTACGAGAATAATATATTTAAAAAAAAACGTGCTTTATTTGCAGGTGTAATTTTCACTAAAATCAAATCAATGTTTTTTCTTGTCACGAGGCCAAACAAAAGCGGCCAAGTGCGAGTCGGACTCGCCTATGAAAGGTTCCGTAGCAGCAAGTAACATAATATAAAAGTTCTTGCAGTTCGTTGTAACTTTGATCGATGTTTTAATAATAGTGTATTAAAAATAACTACTTACTAGATCTCGTTCAAACCAATTTTTGGTGGAAGTTTACATGGTAATGCACATCATATTTTGTTTTTGTTTTATCGTTCTCTTATTTTAGAAGTTACAGGGGGACACACACATTTTAGCACTTTGGAAGTGTCCCTTTTTTATGCTACTTGTCTGACGGAACAAGCAGATGGCCCACCTGATGTTAAGCGGTAACCTCTGCCTATGAACAGTGCATTACCTCATAGGTCACGTCTACCTAGGACGCACCCTTTGTGGCATTGCACTGCGCCCGCCACCCTGAGACATAAAAATGAAAAGTCTCATGTGCCTGTAATTATCTCTCGCGCAAACTATTCAGTTTAGAAAAAAATGATGTTAGAAACCACAATATTATTTTTGAAGAACTATCCTTAGAACGTACACGTATGATGTTTTTTTTTGAGTTTCATTTCTTCGTATGGGGAACCCTCAAAATTTATTGCTTTTTTTCTATTTTTGTGTGAAAATCTTAATGCGGTTCACAGAATACATCTTACCTACCAAGTTCCACAGCATAGTTCTTATAGTTTCGGAAAAAAGTGGCTGTAACATACGGACGGACAGACAGACAGACAGACATAACGAATCCATAAGAGTTCCGTTTGTTGCCATTTGACTACGGAACCCTTAAATGCAAGCCAAGGTGTCTGTTGTTAGCATTTCCTACAGACCACGCGCAGGCTTAATCCGGCTCTCTCTACCTACTAGAATATAATATGTAGAGCAACATACAAAACGGTTTCAAGTAAGTGAGAGTAAATAAAACTGAATGAACGATAACCGTTAACACGACAAGGTTAAATGCCAATGTCAAAGTCACAAAGATTGTTAGGTATTGAAAAGTCAACATCTTTGTTCATTATTGCGGTCGTTCCGTAATATTGTTGTTACAAGCAAATCACCTTTGATAGTGTTGCTTGTTATGCATAATGAATGTCAAAGGTCAAGAGTGGCCGTGAAGATCTTGTTATTCAGCCATTATCAAACAGCAGAAAGGTCAGCTAAATACGTAATTTTTATCCGTTAATAACTAGGCTACTTTTTTCACTGAATCATCGAAATAGTAGCCATTGATAAGGTAACTGCATTTAGACGGCTTCTCAATGTGTGGTTTCAGTGTTCTACTAATTAATCTGTTATTTGAGAAGTAGAACAAGTCACGTGTAACTGATGTTTTAGAGGATGTTTCAATGGAATTTGTACGAAATTTTCTTATTTACTCTCTAAGTACATATTATCAGTTGTTCGACTATTACTCGTTAACTTGTAAAACCTACTTAGCTGTGATAGTTTTCCTGTTAACTTCGTAAAATGTACTACAGACCATTCACCGTAAGATGGCACCTGCCTTGCACGCCATACAAAGCAGGTAACATCTTAGGTGAACGTGCTGTACTGCCATGTTTTTTTTTCACATATCCAAAAACAGTCCTTTAGCTGGCACTTTAGGACACTTGACTTACACGGACTTACAGCTATTGGTCATTTTGGTAAAGTAAACTTTATATACATAATCGCTATTGTATAGCAGCGGGTGTCGTGCCCTGAAGAACATGAACTGAAAAACACTATCAGCTTCCGTTCAACTAAATGTCAGTATTTAAAAATGAAATGAAAATGAAAATTTATTCTACGTAATGAATATAACGTACCTCGCCATAACACAGTTTTCAACTAGCACGGGAGGTATGTTCCTAAACCTCATAGTGCCTATGCTATTTTTAGTTTGTAAAGTTGTTTTTCCTTAAATATATATGCACTATGTAAGAATTAAACTATATTCTATATTCAGTTCCAGCGATAAGTAGTATTAGTCTCTGGATTGTGTAGTATACACTACACAATTTCATTGACTTGTTTTAATTAATAATTAATATTCAAATGAGTAGCAAACTTCGTTTTGTATGGAGCGGGCGGTAGGTACTTATATTCTTCCCCTCAACTTGCGGCAAATGTTGATGATCTATAAAGTCTGGTACGAATGGCCGGACGGCTAGTATTTTTCTTGACGGTTTGTTGCGGTTTGCCGTAAAGAATTCAAATTGATGATAGAAGCGGCCAAGTGCGTGTCGAGACATGCGTATTTTCAGGATGCCTTAATCGCCCGTCACAATATGCGGACTCAGTAGGGGCTTTCCTGTTTTATATTATTAAGAATTTCATCCAAGTAATTTTCAATGGAATTTGTAAGAAATTATCTTCTCTTTTTTTTAAAGAAACCTCAGCTGTGGTTTTTTTCCTTTTAACTTCGTAATATGCTATACTGCCGTTAATTTTTCCACATTTCCAAAAACAAATGTTTAGACACTTGACTCCAACAAAAATTAGCACTTTACGCAAAAATATCTCTGAATTTAAAAATGGTTTCCACACACTGCAATATTTTTGAACAACCTATCTAACGACACTCCATACCTCACGCACGATAGACGGAAAAAAAACATACCCACTTTACGTAACGATGGGGGTTGTTTTAAAAAAAAAACACTTTTTCTGCGTGATTAATATGTGAGCCCATGCCAAATTACAACTTTCTGTAAAAGCCTCTGAGCTACGCCGTGGAGAGATAAATAGATGGACATGGCGAAACTATAAGTGTTCCATGTCTTGTTGACTACGGAACCCTAAAAAAGCTATTTGTGAAAAAAACCTTATTCCACTTCTTAAATAGCCGGTTCTATCACATGACCAAATTAAAACAAAAAACAAAGGCTCAAATCAAAACTCAACACTCAACAAACGAGCACGTAACCACGTTTGTTTATGATCAAGTTTTTCTCGTACGCTACCAACGCCATCTATCGGTTACGCTAGTGCCATAGTGCCATGTGCATAGGTTGCATGAGTAAGTATTGTGTACGCATTCGCGGTAAAGGGGGGAGCGGGGGGCGTCTGAGTTTGAATGGCTTTGGTTGTAAAAGTTGGCGAAAAAACGTGTGGCGTTGAACTCTCGGCGAATGCACTGGGGCCGTTAGTTTTATCCGAGGTCAGGAAGGTAGCCGTGGGTAAAGCGCTTTTTACACTATCCGACATCGGATCCGACCTGGGAACGGACTAAGGAAGTGAAGAATGAAGAAGTGTCTATAATACTCAGTTGTTACTAAGCAGAAGTAGTACCTCTAGTTTTTTTTCTTCATAATTAACGTCGCACTTTTTTACAGACTTAAGAAAGAATAGAACGTCACAGAGCGTTCAATATCTAGGGTAAAATTAATAATGCAGGTCTACAACATTTATATAAATATTTGATAACTTGCATGAAACTGTTTCCTTCATAATGTGTATTGCATGAAGGTTCCACTGACTTGATGTTTTGAGATTCCTAGGACACGCCTATGATCTTATTCACTTTCTCTCTCGCACTCATGCCGGCGGTCATTTTCCCTACCCTAAGTGCCTTATCTATCTTCGCACCGACAAAAGCGTCCTCCGTACTAGATAGTATCCAGCCAATCTTCCGACCGCTATAACGCAATTGTACCTAGCGGCACAGAATAAGTAAAAGTACATATACCGGCCGTATCGGACATTATTTGTCCGATTTCACACGTCGTATAATGGTAATAAGGAAAGTGTACCGCTAGCCCGGTCCATACAAAACGAAGTTTAATTCTCAATTAGATATTAATTAATTCAAGTCACTTAAGTTATGCAGACACAATCTGGAGACTAATATGGTACCTGTGGTTTGTTACTTTCCCATCAAGTTGTATAGAATGAAACAAGCTTGAGTTATAACATTTCCATACAAATCTTATAATTTTGTAAGAAATTTACAAACTACGGGTCTAGATACAAGTGTATTGATCACGTGTAAAAAACATAGGGTTTGATGTGATTATATCTAAAATAGGAGCAAACTTTTTTTTTTTCTTTTTTTTTATACTACTTGGAATGACGGGTCAATCAGATGGCCCACCTGATGTTTAGTGGTGCCCTCTGCCTATGAACAGTGCATTACCTCATAGGTCACGTCACGCCCACCTAGGACGCACCCTATGTGGCATTGCACTGCGCCCGCCACCCTGAGACATAAAGATGAAAAGTAATTTCACCGGCACCCTTCAAACCGGAACACAGCAATGCGAGCACTACTGCTTTGCGGCAGAAATAGGTATAGTGGTAGAACTTCCCCGGACAAACTCTTTCACAAAGAAGCTCTGCTACTATTAAAAGAGATGTATGTAGAGGTCTTAAGCGTGCTAGCGGTACACTCGTCTGAGACCGAGGCCGACGGACTCACAGTAATTGTATAGCAGCGGGTGTCGTGCCCTTAAGAACATAAATTGAAAAACACTCAGCTTCCGTTCAACCACATGTCAGTATTTAATAAAACCGGCCAGGTGCGAGTCGAACCCGCGCACGAAGGGTTCCATACCATTATCTATAAAAACGACCTAAAAATAAAGTTTGTTGTGTGGGAGCCCCCTTACATATTTATTTTATTCTGTTTTTAGTATTTGTTGTTATAGCGGCAACAGAAATACATCATCTGTGAAAATTTAAACTGTCTTACTATCAGGGTTCATGAGATACAGCCTGGTAACAGACGGACAGACGGACCTTAGTAATACGGTCCCGTTGTACCCTTTGGGTACGGAACCCTAATAATGAAATTGAAATGAAAAGGTTTATTTCTGAATATATGTACAGTTCCAGCGATAAGTAAAAGTGATGAGGGTTCTGTCTGAGTGTCCCAGTTATGTATTATTTTCATCATTATAATTTTAATTATGAATTTAACGTGGTTATGTTTTCGGGTCTGACTCATTATAACATAAGGAGATTAAATTATGCTGACATGATTTTTTAACCCCCGACGCAAAAACGACGGGGTGTTATAAGTTTGACTGTGTGTGTGTGTGTCTGTCTGTACCATCGTAGCTCTCGAACGGATGGACAGTTTTTTTTTGTTTTTTTTTAAATGTGAATTTGTCGGGGTGTTGTTTGCTATGTTTGATCAAAATCGATTCAGCCGTTTCATTGCGTTGAGGGTTTTTAAATGTTTACAATATTAATTGCTTGTATTGAATTTATTCTTTAGTATTTAAGATGATAATTAGATTTATACACATCTGTTCGTGACGGAAAAAATCTTGTTTGCGACAGGAAACGCTGAGACCAGTGGGTACTGATTCTCCTATCTTCTCCTTCGACCAAAGTCTTTTATATTATACTTATCTATTATTCTGTAATATTATGTATAATGTGTAAGTTTATTAGTTGTAAATTTTTCTGCTACATTTAAATATGGGTACACCACAACCAATCTTCCATATAAGTTTAGCTCCTCTCCATCCAAAGGTTGTCTATGGAAGAGATCGCTTCTTAGCGATAAGTACTTTTAGATTTTGTTTAATTGTTGTATGTTTATTTTAACTAGTTTGTAAGGTGTACAATAAAGTATTTTCATTCATTCATTCATTCATTCTTTAGTCGAAGATCTTCTCTGAGAAAGTCTTGTCATCAGTATCACACACAGACATTCGACGTCTGTGATCTCACAGTAGGCTGAGCATAGCAGTGAAATTAAATATTTAAAAGTATAACATTCATCAATATGGTACTAAATCACACGAGTCTGCTCTACAGAGGGCTATGAGATTTTGTACGCTTGCGAATAGAAATAGGTTCGCGCAAGCGCTATGCCAACGATCGATTTATTAACAAATAAGGCGTGCTCTTTCAATGTTCGCGCTTCCTCATTGTTAAGGCGTGTACAGCAGCTGATTGGTCTTATTTGGAGGCTTTCTCCCCATAGAGGAGTCAATGTTACCTATGTACTGTATAAAATATGTCATTCATTGACCTTTGATCTGTAAAGTGATCGTACAACAATGTTCTACATGTTCATTAACCATATGAAAAAGAAAACGAAGCTGTTTTCGACTGTTTTTTTTCTGAAATTCTAAATGACTTAGAATTTTGTACATTTTATTTTACCTAAATATCGGCAGACTTTATCTTTAAGTTGAACGTATGATTCTGTGGTGGGACGGTTTTTCACGTGGTAAATAATTGTTTTTCGTGATTTTCGCTTACTTTTCGTTCCGCGAGTGCTATTCTGTCACTTTCTGACTTACCTGAATTTTAATTATTTACAAAATTACGTAATTTTCTGTAGTATGCGCCTTAAACTAAACTAACATGATAATGTTTAACCCGTTTCCATGACCTGTTCGTTATTTATTAACAGGTTGGTGCTAAATAAAGCTGCGGTCAGTGTTTGTACCTAACCCCGCCGATAGCCGGCACCGAAGCTATCTAAATGTTGTTATCGAAATGTGTCAGTAGCTGATATAAATTAATTTGAGGTTTATTTCTGTCACAACATTATCTAGCTATCTAAGCTAAGCTTCTGTTATGGGTACTAGATAACTGATATATACTTAATACAATACATTACATAGATAGATATTTTTTATTATTCATAGATAATACCAGAACAACCCGAGCAATTATCTGCAGCATCGTTGTATAATCGAAAAGTTTTCAAAAATGTGTGGATATTGATTTACATTTGTGACATAATTCTATAACCTTGTTCGTTGTATATACAGAATATAGGATTAAATAAAATATCTTTGCCTACTGTACCGCTACTCTAACTTGAATAGAGTGAAAATCTTTAAAGCATTATGGCACAGAATAAATATTAGTACAAGTAATTATGGCTATAGGAAACTCTGATCTCGAGCTGGCGCCTGTATACGAGCTTAAGGAAAAGTATAATATCTTTCTTAATACCTAGAGAACCTGGGATGGAAAATTACACGGATAGTCTTTAAATCCACCGACTCATTGCCTAGATTACTTGGGAGTAGTGTGGGATACAGAGAGAAACTGAGCCTCTCTGCCGAACACGAAAATACTAATATAAACTTAAATATAAAACAATAAACCTTAAGTAAATCTAAATTAAAAACCTACCTACCAGATCACCATGCCGTCGCCCGACGGCAGCTTGCCCAGAATGCTGGATGCATTACCTCGCTAAATGGCAATGCTTATTCGTTGACCAAAATAAAATCCAGCATTCCGTTCACGCGTGTTCCGCAAGTTCTTTGAAAATTGCATGTGCCCCTGGTCCTCACGGGCCCAGAGTTTCCACCCCAAACGCCTCAAATATGTACCCTCTGTCGAGGAAGAATTAAATAGTTTGGTTCGCAGCTTCGTTCGCGTTTGACTAGGATAAAAAGTAGCCTATAGCTCTATGCAGGTCAATAATCTACTTGTGTACCACATTCACATTTCAAACGGTTTCAAGACCTTATCTCGATAGATTTCGTTTTTGAAATTGGCCCTCCTGAATCGCGTAATAGGCCCCTCCTTCGATTAAAATAGTAGATTGTATCATAAGGGAGCAACATAATATTTTTACGGCGAGGGCGCTTTTTTGAATCCAGAGCGAAGTGAGGGATTCTAGAGTAGAATCCCGAGCGTAGCGAGGGATTCTTTAGTAGAATCATGAACGTAGCGAGGGATTCAAAGTACGCCGCCCGAGCCAAAAATATATGTTGCGCCCGAGTGATACACTCTACTTTTCATCACCCACTATGAGAAAATAAAAGGCACCTCATATTTTATTGTTATATTATTATTGAATAAAACATAAACATAAAATAAAACTAAATTGAAATTAAATAATAAAACAACTAAAGACTTATATTTACATTTGAGACATTTTCACAGTTATGAAAATTTATTGTTACAGTTTTATTAGGAATAGAGAGTGTTGTAGATTTTATATTCTGCGTGTTTGAAATAATATCCGAATCTGGCTCATTTTGAGGAAAATGTGTCGGTGAATCTCGTTGTTTGGATGTAGATGGGCGCGGCGACAGTGGCACTGAAGGTTGCAATTTAATGTTTTCCACGATGCGTTCACATGTTTTCGCTTTGTTCTCAATGTAATCTTCTATATACCCCTCTGCTACAGCACTCGACTTCCATCCTCCATGTCGCTTGAGAACAGTTAAGTCCGCTCCAGAATCTGCCAAAATGGTAGCAGAAGTACGACGAAAACAATGTCCTGTATATACAGCTTGATATCTGGTAACTTCAAATAAGTAGCGATTTCTTGTGGCATGTTAGAAATTTAATTTTTTCCCATAACTTGTTTGAAGCACTTGCCATTTTGATAACGGATGAAAAACCGATTGGTCTTCATATCAGCAGGACGCAGGTCCAGGTATTTCTGTACAATAGTTTTGTATTCTCCTCGGATTACGAAGGATCGGTCAATTTTTGTTTTTGTGTCTGTTAGCTTTACTAACAGTAAATCATCCGAGTGATTTTCGACATCATCAACAGTTATTTTTAAAAGTTCATTACCACGACAAGCTCCATGTACTCCGAAAATTAAAGCCACCTGTAACAAAAGCGACTGAATAAGACAATTATCTATCGAAGTTACACTGAAATGACCATATTAAAACACTATGGTTATACTTTACTAATCCACCATATACATAGTTACTTACTTTTACGGCAAGAAAGACTTTGTCGGGTGCCTCATTAAGGAAAGTCTCCACGTTTTTGACTGAGAACACTTTGGATTTTTTAGGTTTATATCCATCAGACATCCTCTTCAGATACGCTATTAATTTCGAATGTGTACAATTTTATATACGTCGTTATTAGAACTGAGTGTTGATTTTAGCATTGAGTAGGTACTCCAAAGAGTGGAAGGTTGTTTAGTTTTGGCTAAGTACTGGAAGTATGCCAAAAACACAGATTCTGAAAAATTCTTGGCGCCTCTTGCATTTCTCCATTCAATAAAATTATCATAGGCTTTCATATACTTCTCCCGGGATTTTTCAGGTAATAGATTATCGATCACATTTCTTGCGTCAGTTTTAATATTTTCAGGAGTTAATTCGATACTCTCACTGTCACTTGAAACAATCATTTTTCAAAACAACTCCAATAATTTATAACAATCCGTGAAAATTGACGAAAATAGTTGGCGCGCTTCTTTTATTTTTTTATTCTGTTGGCAGCGCGACTATGGGCCATCTTACCAGCCAGTATTTATTCAAACAATATTTCGATTTCTTTGGCGCTGAACACTAAGATGTTCCAAATTCAATAAGTGCGCCGCAATTATCTTTGCCGCGCACTTTTTGAATTAGGAACTTAATAAGTGCGCCGGAAAACTCATTACTGCCCGCTAAAAGTTTCTCATAGAAAACACCACCGTTGGGTGCACTTAAAGGCGAACCCAGTCGGCCTTTTCGAATAGATGGGATGAAAAAAATAGTAAGTGTTAATTTGTATACGATTCAGTACGTAATCAATCACATTACTTCATCGAGCAACTACGGAGGCTGCCATGCCTGAGCATTACTTAGATTAAAAGAGCAGGATTTATTTTTATATTTGCAACTTTAGAAGCAAAACGAAGTTTTATCATTTGCCACTTCAGTTACTTCCGAGTGGAAAAAATCTATGCTTCATGTCTTCCCGGGTTCTTGCATATCTCACGAAAATGATCATCAATTTGATATTATGAAATTGATTGGATGAACACACTTAGGTGTATGTTAAAAAAAGATTATGGGAGACGGTAATAAATACTTCGTCTGGCATATACGCTAACTACCTAGTACCCATAGTTTACAAGAAAAAGTTTGGGTCATTATCATCAACTTTTAGAAGTCCACTGCTGGACGAGGCCTACACAGAATGCAATGGGGGGATTTGCCATAATCACTACGCTAAGCTGGCGGATTTGTGTACCCCAGGGGGCTGTTGCCAATCCCCTGATGAAATCTCTTTTACACATCCATGGGAGAAGACGGGGGCATTTATTCATAGGCAGTACACAGCTCAGCACGTTCCTCAAAATTCTCAGCACATTCTCTCTTTACAGTTCAGTCATGGAGTGGCAACCCACAAAAACCCGGTCTTCTCCATATTGCGCCGTGATACCTTAATGGTAAGTCTAATAATTCAAAATAGATTAATCCTAATCCATGTTGTAATTTTAGAATATTACTTACATTTGGTGCTATGCGATTTATTTATTCTTGTTTTAGTTCCATCCCATGTATGTTTAAGTCTTGAGCGTCGCAATATTTTTTTGTTATAGACTTACGCTGTGCTGCTTGCTGTTCTATTAAATACATACATATGTTTTCTATGAGTATTTCTTAGTGTCATATTTTGTACGCTAAAGTTTATATTATTTTTTAGATTTTGTTTAGAAGTCATAGAACGCTTATTCTGTTGTTACAGATTTGACATCAAATCAATTTGCTAAAGAAAAAATAATAATGAAAAAAGAAAAACCGAACTAAGGATACGTTAGAATTAAATCCAGGTAATTATTATTTATTATTCTGTAGTTTTAACCGAATACTGAAACGCTTATCAGTGATAACAAGGATTGACTTTTCTAAACGAACATTTATGTTATTACATGTTAAGTAGTATCATTAAATTCTAACTTAGTAATGACTTCCTTATCATCACATCATCCCATAGAATGCATTGTGGGGATTTGTTAATCCCCTGGGTTAATCACTGATAAGCTGTTCAATGCTTAAGTTATCGTTTAGCTAATTTAGTAATATTTTTTAATGATACTTGTTCTACTTACTTCTGACAACTGCCTCAGCGAATTCTACAGGATTATCACATTGCGATGGTATTTGTTCCTCAGCGAATAATTCATGTTGTGATTTTTAAAGTGATCTCTCAGTTTTTTATTTGAGAGGGCTTCATGTTATACATGTCTTTGTTGAGAAATATTGTTCAAAACAAGCTTTTATCAAATTAGTACTCGGAACGGTGTGCTGATCAAAAGTGTTTGCCAGTCTCCAGTACCGTTGTCTACCTTCCGTCTCCATAATCAGATCAGCACGCTGTCACCATAATATTGTACTGTCACCGGAACTTGACAGGTGTGAAAATTTCAGCTCAATCGAACACCGGAAAGTGGGTCAAATTATTATTTTTAAGATTTGATTACACCAGGACTTGTAAAATAATGTAGCTTATGGGTTACCCCGGCGTGATAGATTAAATTATGGTTTCTAAGTGCCCAGGTGCAAAAGTTTATTTTTTTGCAATGTGTGAAACATATTAATAATTTAGTTTCTACTTCAATCTGTAACACACGGGGGTAACTAATTAGCTTTGCCGTCTGTACCTACGTCTTCTGAGTACCACCTTGGATTAGTTAATAAGCTGCGTTTGGGATAGTTACCATCGTAACGGCGGCGATTACGATGATCGTCCTTGTATTACGGGGTAACAATCAACTAATCTGTGGGCAAACTCATTAGAAATTACACAGATTAATAGCTAGTTACTACATAATACAGAGGTAGTCCGAGTTTCAACAAGCACTCGACACGGACGTATACTGTTGTGTAACAAGGAGTATGGAAATGGAGGTTCATTAAGTGTACGCTAGGGCGGTGCTCATCGGCATCTCTATAAAATCAGTATAACAATATACGTCGATGTTGATTGTTTAATAAATCATATATTACGGCCTAAGGAATGTCGCAATATAGACGTCTTGGTAGGGCTCAAGCTTTCGATAACAATCATTTGAATGAGTTTTGTAATACGTTTGACAGCCGGCATTCAACGGCTGAAGGAGCGAGGGGGCTGACATACTGCAGGACCAGCATTGTGAAAGGTAGGTCGCACTCTTTCAGACTAACCATTTTTATTTGCCCATGTGCCGACAGTTTGAGAACTCTTGGATCTCAATCTCGTGAAAAATAGGCTATTTTGATTACCTGCTTGCATCCACATCAGTAAAAGTTGATTTGTTTCATGTTTCGTATTAGTTTATGTATCGTTACTCTGTGGTTGCATAAATGTTGTTATTATGATTATATGGCTTCGTGTTAGCTTGGCAATTTATAGTCAATGTCAAGTCAAATATCGTCCGGTGAACGCGTCGCTACGCTTAATACGCCAGCGTCAGTTTGTGCTTTAGCGACCATTTTTTTAAATAACCTAGAAAATCCCAGTAAATTAACTTTTATCATATATTTGTTTTAAAACGACCTTCTCATGCCTAATGAGTTCTGCTCAATATGCTTCAGAACCGTCATGTGACGACTAAATTTTAGATTGAGATTATATTACGATAGGTAGTGTTATTAAAATGTGATAATGTGTATATTGTCATTAAGAAAATTACCTAAACTTGTATTATGATTAATTTACGTAAAGTTTAAGATAGGTTAGTTAGTATCATCAGTGTGACTGAAATAGGCCATGATGTTAATATACGGGCTTGGGATACTTGATTTCGAATTTAAATAAACCTTGCTTCTGCTGTATAATAAGTGCAGATCTCGTACTAAAAAGGGTGTAATTGCAAACTATCTTTCTCGCTTTTCACGCAGATAGCTGTTAATTTGAATAGGATATATAGACCAAGAGTAAAAAAAAATACAGGCTTCCAAAAAAGATTGCTCGGTATTCGCATACTTTTAGATGTTTTTTAATGCCAAATTAGCCGTGGAAAGCAATGGCGGCGATGAGCTCACCACTGGTCAGGTCTTAATGCCTACGATTGTGTGTCGATGTATGTATTATTATTTATTATACAGTGTCCGATGATAAGTCGATAACCGGTTGCAGGAGGGTAGGGGATCTCATGGTACATCCGAATCCCCCTCATGTACGATCATGCCATGATTTTGTATAGTTTAAAAGTAATTCCGACGTCATTTTTCTAAAATAAATCATTTAAATGTAGTACTTAATGCTTAGTACTTATGTGGTATGAACAGTTTGATAAATTTTTGAGTATGGTTCCATCCTATGGGAGCACAACTTTCTGATAATTTATGCCGTATCTGTTTCTTTGATAGTAGATTATGCGCTGAGGGGATAAAGCAGTGTCTTACGCCGCGTGTATATTGCTGCCAAAAACGAACACAGGCTTTATCCCAGAGGAGCGTACTCTACTTTTCACTGCTAAAAATTCACTGAAAATCATGGCACCAAAAATCGTCTTTTGCTTCACATTCTTTGAAATTGAGTTCTGCTTATGGTGGCCAGTTCGATTTTCGAACAAACCTCTACAATGACATCTGGTAAATTTTTTCTGGATTTTTCCACGAGTTTCCTCACAAATTTGACTTTTCAAATTCAAATCAGATTACTTCCTAGGGAATTCCATACAACTTTTACATCCCTTAAGATGTAATGCTGTACTTTACGTTAAGATTGCATGATATATAATTGGACATTGTCGAGCAAGTGGTGTGAAAAGTTTATTTTTAAACTTACCTTCTTAGTTGTATACTGCTGTAGAGAGTAATATAAAAAAATTCACACTGCATGGACTACCTACCCTGCATGTTTCTACCACAAACCACTTCATCATAAAAAAAACATAAATTGGTCAAAAATGTTTGCACAAGAATAATAATTACTCCTAACTATCCAAAACCGTATATGGGTTTTTCGGATGAGCCATGGGGTCCTATCTTCCTGCTACCGATTAGCCACTCATAACCGGACACCGAATATAATGTCAATAGCAAATTGAATCATAAAGTAAGTC
Source organism: Operophtera brumata (assembly GCA_932527175.1). Lineage (NCBI taxonomy): Eukaryota > Metazoa > Arthropoda > Insecta > Lepidoptera > Geometridae > Operophtera > Operophtera brumata. The sequence continues at coordinate 69,336,173 of OW052239.1, forward strand.
TCGAAATTTTTGTAATAATCGATGTCATGGTTTTACGCAGATTCAAAATATTTCAGTTATACTGTGATATGATATTTTAAAGTGCCGGGCCTTTTTTAAACCAGTTTATTTATAAACCGTAACACTATATGATTCTGTGAAGTCGATATAGAATAAAGAAAATTATATGTATCCGGCCACAACAAGATTGGGCATTATTTTTGACGAAAACAATCCTTCATATTTTGTAAAATGCTTTATAATAAATAATAATAATAATAATAAATAATGCAGGACAGTTCACACAACATTATCTAGCCCCAAGTTAAGCAGAGTTTGTGTTATGGGTACTAGACAACTGATATACTTAATACAATATATTACATAGATAGATATTTTTTATTATATATAGAAAATACCCAGAACACCTTTGGGTAGATTCGATTGTTTCTCAATGAGATGCATCAGGGTCAAAGATTTGGCAATTAAAATCAATACAATACAACTTAAGATTTGATGTATGGTTTTAGTAAAATGATTATATTTAACGATATAATCGATTAGAATGCTTTTTTCGAGCAGCGCGGCTCAGATAGTTTTTTTTTGCCTTAATTGCTATAGGCGCAGTCTTACTATTTTCGCAACACGGTGCCCTAATGTGCTCGTCTAATTAGTAAACTAACCAAACCGGTCTCGGTGAATAGTGGAGCTGCACCGCATCATCTTCGAATGCTCGGCGATTGCTCTCTGCTTCGTGAAAGACATGAGTGGTGAGATGTCTACGACATCACTAATTCTCACTACCTTGTCTTTCATGCTGATTGAGCATCAATCACCAATAGAAGATAACTTCGCGGGACTACACCATCTGTCTATCATATAAGAGTTTTTGTAAAAATATTTAATATAAAAGCAAAGTTCTTGTTTGTTTGTATTTTATTATACATCAGATAAATGTTGAGCAAAAGCTCGTCTAGGTTTATAAAAAAGTATATTTTAAGCATTGTCAAGGTCATGAAAGGGAAATAAGTAAGGTATTTTCTAATGATGTTAGTCGCGTTATGAAAGAGTGGTAGGAGACTGCTAAGGACTGGGATAAGTGGAAGAATTTGGGGAGTCATTTTATCAGAAGAGGGACAAAACAAATACAAAAAAAGGAGGTAGTCGCAGAAGGAACGCAGAGATCGCTATTATTAGTAAGAGCGTGGTCAGGTTACAACTATTATTGTATATGCCCGTTTGGTGACCAAATAAAAAAGTGTCAAGTATTCGTTGATAATTACTATTAATTAACCATCTAGGTTTCCAACATGTATTATTTATTAACTAAATCAATGTTTAAAACCTTTAATAAGAAGTGAGTTTTATCAAGAATAACGCCTAATTCGTAAAATGATCTGACCATTCTATACAATTTGTGAGAATAATCCTATTTACATAGAGTAAGAAGCTCTTTAGCAGTATAACTTTTTACTTCGTTACTTTTTGTTATTGCCTCATACATTGTATGTATGTACTACCAATGATTTTTTGAATACTAACCATAGATAAACCTTATTACTAGCACATTCTGTTATTGCCGACTACATTGTATGTACTAGTTTACGGAAGATTTATTGAATACTACTCAAGATAAACTGTACTACTGACACCGACTGTTATTGCCGGTGGCCGCATAGACAATGTATGTGCTACTATCAAAGATTTATATAACTAATTAGTGATATACCGACGGCCTACATTCAATGTATTCGACATGACATAGTTTTACTTCAATTCCATTGACAACTAATTTTAAATTAAGATCGCTACTTAGATTAAAAATTTCCAACTGTTTACATTAATACAACCTCAATGTAACTGGATGGAACAGACTATTATGAAGTAAATTTGTATCAATTCGAAATATTTATAAACGTAAATTGGATCTAGTTTTGATCGCAACTAGCCATCACGCGGCTGAATTTAATATTTCAGGAATACTGGCCCCTTTCTACCTGTTCAGGTTTTCACCGTACTCGGCAATTGTGTACTCGTATTTCTGTTAAGACAGCGCCAACACCAAGCAGTAATCTTAAATCCAAAAAAACGCCATGCGCCGCTCGAAAAAGCGGTTTTTATTGAATATCTCGTGGGATATAGGTAATTTTAAAAACCCCGTGTGTGATCTCTCCGTTTTATAGTATTGATCTTATTTATCCAATTTTTGACCCAATAATCTGTATCACATTGACAAACAATCGAATCTAACCAAAAGATAGTCCTGCCTTGTTTCTGTCCGGGTGATCCCCCACGATGGTGAATGTATTATACATGTTTTTTTTTTTTTTGTCAGTTAAAAATCTTATCTAAGATTGGTAATTTTGCATTATACCCCACCTTAAGTTTACATTTGATGCACCTTAGCCTAAATCGGCGCAAGTCGCGACAATGTAACATTGAAGCGCCTTATGTCCAAAACTATTGTACTATGTATACCATAAACCATCACTATCACCAGACGCCATTTTAGTATAGTTTCAACTTAGTGATTAATTTGATTAATTATAAGTGTATATTATAACCAGTTAAAATAACTAACCAAAGTGAACGTCTACACTTTTCATACATAACCAAAGTATAAAGCTTAAAAGAAGAGCAAGGCTCATTTTCAACTTCGTGAATGACGGAGCAAGCAGATAACCCACCTGATGTTAAACGGTAACAATGACAATACGTTGTCTTACCTTACGTTACCTTATATTACCTTTAATAATGCATTACCTCATAGGTCACGTCCACCTAGGACGCACCCTATGTGGCATTGCACTGCGCCCGCCACCCTGATACATAGAGATGAAAGTCTCATGTTCCTGTAATTTCACCGACAACTATACCCTTCAAACCGGAACACAGCAATGCGAGGTCCACCATAGCATACCTACCAAGCTACTTTATTTTTACATTTTCCGTCGAGCAGGATCTGTTCTATCGAGAGAAACTAGACATTACCACCCGGACACATGAGACATCGAAATAGAAGCGAGACGAAGCCGCTCAAGCCGCGAAGAAGTATGTAGCCAATCGAAAAATACAAAGATATTTTAAAAAAGATTACGTTAATACGGAGAAAAACATTATTTTATTTTTCGTGTTGTGTCGTGTATAAGGCCATCTCGGGATGAATCCAGAAATAAATATTTTTCGGATGAATAGGAAAGACACTGTACTCAAACGTATTTAAATCCAACAAACAGTCCATAGAGGCTGTCTAGTGCCGCGGTGTGTCCTAGAATAGACACCACCCCCCACCCCTCTGCTATCTTGGATGTCATAAAAGCTGACAAAGGGATTGGCAGCGTAAATATTTTTCACACTACCTGCTCGAGAATGTCCAATAACATATAATGCAATCTCAACTTAAAGCCTCACCTATTAAGGGAGGTAAAGTTGTATGAAACTCCCTATGGAGTAAAGTGGTTTGAATTTGGAACGCCAAATTCGTGTGGAAACTCTTGGAAAACTCTGGGTTAAAAAATGCCCAAATGGCCTTGTAGACCTTTGTTCGAAAATCGAACTAGCCACCATAAGCAGAACTCAATTTCAAAAAATGCGAAACAAAAGGCTGTGTTCGGTGCTGTGATTTTCATAGAACTTTTATTGTCTCGCAGAAGGTGTGAAAAGTAGAGTATTCTCCTCTGGGGGCCTGTCTTCGTCTTGGGCAGCTTGAACCCCGCGTTTCACTCCCTCCAGACACCCTAGTTACGCTCAGGGTTCAATATGCCGCCCGTGACGTAAGAAACTGCTTTAACCCCTTAGTGCATAACCTTACATTCATTATCATTATCATTTTGTAAGCGATTGTATTTAGAAAAGCGTTGAAATTGGTATGTCAACGTCTTTCTAAATACGAGTACAATTGCTTACAAAATGGTTTAAGTCTTTAGCGATTTTATTTTACAACTACGCGAGACGCGGCGCGGTTTTTATTTGAATAAAGATTTCTTGTTTTTTATGGCCCCTTAGTAAATCAGTTTCCCGTTTTTAGCAGTAACGAACAAATTAGCTTTTGTTGGCTCAAGTTATTACCCGGTGTATAACGCTAATCCCGAGTCACGAAAGTGGCCACCTGACCAAAAGATAAAAAAAACCGATAAAGCTTCCGTCATGAACTAAATGCAATATTGACTAGCTGCAGTACTCGATAACGCAGTTACGGCGAATCGAATTAATTATTTAATATTTTTGGAAGCGGGGAATGCACTAACTATAATTAAATTTCAGCCAGGTATGATGTGAAAGAAATAATAAAAAAGTTACAACCGGCTGTTCGCCCTCGCAATTTATTTTTCCGTTTCGTGCCGACGGACCATCTCCATAATTGTGTTAGCAGTGTTAACAGAGAATATTGTTCGATGATACTACATAGTACTCACCATCTATACCAATTTAATAAAATTTAAGTAGCCTATGTTTTCAAAGTAAATGCCAAAATATTAGTGAAAATCTGCTATTTATACGATGCCAAATCATAAAGGACCGTTTCTCGAATTTTTGTCTATCTGAAAGTTTGTCTCAAATAGGCTCCGAAACGGCTCAACGGATTTCAATGACAGTTTAAGGTATTAAAACAGGAATTTGAACTTAAATTTTCGAGTATGTTCTATTCGATATCTTGGGTTCAGAAAATACGAGTGTGAATGTACCGCGTGAAAGAAGTTGCGGGCGCTGCTATTTTAAATTCCACGTAGCTCAGTGTGGATTTGGTTTGGCCCGATTGTTGGACAGGCGATATGTGCGGTAACCCTATACTGTGCGAAAACAATCAGGTGGTATTTAAACTAGAGCTGGAACGATACATAGTTTTGGTTTTTCTCATACGATACCGATAACGATTATCATAGTTAAGTATCGTCGATATCGATATTGGTAACCGATACAACCAAGAATTAAACATATTCAAAGATGCATAATAATAAGATAATAATATAATGTTTAAAAAAGCCACCTTCAAAGCTTTCAATATTTGGGATTCATCCCCTAATTTGCCTATGTTTTTGGAATAATTTATTGAAATTAATGCGGTTCAAAAATGCAGCCAAATTGAGAACATCCTCCTTCATTGAAGTCACAAATCATGTGATATCTAGTTATATTTGATATTAACGTGATTTATTAACATTGGATTTAAAATAATCTCAAAATAAACAAACAGGATAGTATTTTTTTATTATGAGACTTAAATAAAGGCTAATTTAAATACCAGCTGTAATGTAATTATGATTAAGTAAAATTATTGAATGTCGTAGCTTATCATGAAAATGAATTTAACTATTTTAATAGAATGCCTTCAATACCGATGCAATTTTCAGATAGGAATGAACTCATTGAAAAATAAAATCGATCGAAAAGAGAAAACGCCCAATCCTAGGACAAACTAAAAGTAGGAATGGGACGCACTGCGCGGGCAGGTGCGGAAAGGCAGAAGAATATGTAATTGACAGGCAACGTCGGTTGCACTAGTGGCGCATAATCATTTGTGCTTGCAGTGGCGCGCAAACCAATTTTAAATCGGCGAAATGTATCGGTATTATTTAGGTGTATCGTATCGGTATCGTTACATGCCTAGTAAAAACCGCAGTGGATTAGCAGCGGACACCAGCCGGGAATGTGTGGATTACACAAACAGTGGTTTGCATGTACAATAATACTGGATGATTGTTGAACGTTTCACAACTGCTTTCTTGATTGATCGAATATAATGGTGGTCCGAGCTTCATGTTGGTGTCAGTATTAATACTCATTATCAATTCGGTCTAGATTTGGTGGTGCAGCGTTGAAATTTCAGCATCAATACACAAATCACAAAACTTCTAACCACATCAGAAAAAGTTTAAAAAATCATATTTTATAAACGTTGAAATATTATTAAAAATCATTTAACGAACTGTTTGCATTGGTTTAATGTATAAATTAACTTATTTTAATTTATATGCAAAGCGATTAAAAAGAAAACGCGGAATAAACAAATTTAATCTGTTTTTTGTTCACACATGCTCAACTATTAAATCTTTTAGCACAGAATAAATAATAGTACAAGTACTTATAGTCTATTGTGAAGTAATACAAAATTATTCTTGCTCGTAAAACTTCAGATAACCATTAAATTGACTTCGTTTATATAAAAAAAACAAAAGACCTATGAATATTTTTTCCTTAACCTATATTGTCCCACTGCTGGACAAAGGTCTCCCCCAAAAGACATGTATTTTAAATTCTAAATAATGTAATATTTCAAGGAAACAAAAAATGAATCAACTTTTCAAAGTGATCGCAAACGTTGTTTTGATGTGTGTACGTCGCTTGTTTTTGGTTGATGATTTCTTCTTTTATTTATGCCCGTTTAAAGAATGATGCGTCGCCGCGTCTCAGACGAGACACGGCTAGGACTCGGCACGGCCTAGTACATCCTGAACTTAAATTTGGGTGCATTTATAGCTGACTTAAAAAGCTTAATTACCAAATATGTAAACACTCCTCAATCTTTTAAATAAGTTGTGAATGCGTTGAATTGTTTCACCAAAAACAGTACCAACCAAGTACAACCAAGCACTAGGTCGTATTATAGGTCTATTTCCGATGTCCACGTTATTTTGTCCACGTATGTCGTATTCAAAATTATGGTGTTTTTGTGAGATTTGACATCATCTCGTGCACCAGATTTTTCCGAGAATGTACCTGTACCGGATTTTTAAGCTTGTATGATTAGAAAGAAATTACGCCTTAAATTATTAGTTTTCAACTATCCATAAACAAGTTAATTTTATAAGAAGTTTAAAAACCCCGACTGTTTTCTATGTTCCACGGAAAACCTATGGAAGCACATTTGGTGTATAGCACGCATGAAGTAGGTGGTGACATCTAGTAGTCCACGAACCGAATTACTCCATTAGCTACTAGATGTCACCACAGGAAAACATAGAACGCGCTATCAGCTGTCATTCCAAGCAAATGCCTGACTCCCTTTATAAAAATTATTGCGAGCTGATGATCCTGAAAACGGCTTCACTAATTTCCACCAAACATAGATAAGATAACTCTCGATCAAGTCACCATTCTAATAATAACTAATAATAATAATAATTCATAACTAATTCAAAATCGGTTCATCCGTCGTGGAAATACGATGCCACAGATAAACACAAACGTCAAGCTTATAACTTCCCTCTTTTTGGACGGGGATTAAAAACTAGACATGCGTTGAACGTAATTGGTCGGTGAATATCCATACAAAAAAAGCTATTTTCATAAAACACCGTTCATACTACATTTAAATACAAATTGAAATACAATATAACCAACCAATACCATGTTATTTCTACAAGAATAACGTTAATAAAAACACAAAATTGTTTGTAAATGTTTTCCCACACACGCCAATGTCCACGCCTTTGTTTCTACCGTATAATTGTCCGTGTTTTTGTTTCGACTGGGACAAACAACCGTAAGGACTAATGCCGACTTGATACCGGTGACGCTTACCGTTACCGGCTAGCGTACAAACATTTTGACAGAAGAACGTTCAGTGTTTTAACTATCAAGCCATTAAGGTGGGGTTATGTCACAAATTTCCTAATCTTAGAGTTGATTTTTAACAGTCTAAATCAAGTGCAATATTCAAATTAAAAATATGCATGAATACTACATTATAATTCCGAGGGATAACTGTACCAGAAACACGATCGAACAAAATGTTATCGATAGAAAAAAAAAAAATTTTTAGGCTAGATTAGATTATTTATTAAAATGGTGCATATTATTGGGTAAAAAAAATAGATAAATAAAATCAATAGAAACAAGCCGAGGGTTTACTATAGGGTTTTTGTAAAATTAACTATATTTTACGAGATTTTCAATAAAAACCGCTTATACGAGCGGCGTGAGGTGTTTTTTTTTTGCATGAAGATTTCTGCCTAGTGTTGGTGCAGTCTTAAACCAATTGGACGTTTTGACATTGTGTTCCGCCAAGTCCCGAAATGGTTTTGAAGTGCGTGTATCCTAAAGAGCATTGAGTCTGACACGGCAATTCACTTTTGACGAGCAATTCACATGGATGTACGTTGTAGTGCTACACGGATTTTTTAATAAAACTTAAGGTTAATTAAATAAGCTTAAATAAAGTAAGTAAAAATAACTGGAAAGTCACCACCATCTTTGACATTTTATCATAAAATTCTGTGTTGGATTTAAAGATTTGAGTTTTAAATATTAGTAAATACTTGACAATAAACCCACTACACCGCGTGTATGTGTATGAGCAATTCGCCCATACTCTGGCGACACGCGCCAAGCCTTGTTACCCATTCTCTTTACTTGAGATTTCTATGACTGTACAAGACACGTCCGTGTAGTTGCTTGTTACATGTCTTTACTAAGCTCTCCGGTAAAGTCAACATGCGCCGGCAATCTGCTTTTTACGTGATCGCTTTCTAGCGCTATCTCAACATTTATTTTTATATTGACGGATCCTTTATTTTTGTTTTCATTCCCGTTGTCCTGGGGATATCATTGCCAGTCCTTGTTGGTTGTTTTTCCTTTCTTAATTGCCCTAGTACACCTACACGGTATCCACGTATCCGGTATCCGTGAGTAAACAAAATCTGAACTGATATTATCTTACAAAACTATTCGTGCTTTTCTTTGATAAGATTGAATATCATCATCATCATGGTCAGCCTTAAGACGTCCACTGCTGGACGAGGCCTAAATCACTACATTCCACCACGTACCATAATCACCACGCTTGGCAGCCGGATTGGTGATCGCAGTATTGTTGTTGAGTACTCAGGTGATGGCCATCCCTTGGTGTAATCCCTTAGTCAGCTTTTACGCCATCCAAGGGAGGAGATGGAGGGCCGGGCACACCATGGTCAAATAATATATATTGGTTCTCAAATAACTAGGATGTTATGAATACAATTATTATCGTGAGCGTTGTCGCCAGAGTCACGTATTTACAAGTAAATAAAAAGCGGCCAAGTGCGAGTCGGACTCGCCCATGAAAGGTTCCGTAGCAGTAAGTAACATAATATAAAAGTTCTTGTAGTTCGTTGTAACATTGATCGATGTTTTAATAATAATTTAAAAAAAAACTATTTGCTAGATCTCGTTCAAACCAATTTTCGTTGGATGTTTACATGGTAATGTACATCATATTTTTGTTTTAGTTCTATCATTCTCTTATTTTAGAAGTTACGGGGGGGGGGGGGGGGGGGGCACATTCTATATCTCTATCTATAAGGGTTCCTTGTCTTGTTGACTACGGAACCCTAAAAACGGAAATTATACTTTAAGTGCGTTTTAAATATTAATATGTATAAAAAAATTGCGTTACTGGCTACTGACTCACTGCCTGACTATCAACGCACAGCCTATACCGTAACTCCTAGAGACCTGAATTTCGGAGGTACATTCCTTTTTTGGTCTAGGGATGTACTAACAAAGGAATTTCTGAAGCCCGTTCCCTAGAACTATGCTCAAGCGTGAATAGAAACTCAAGCATAGATTTGGTGACAGTTTTTCATTGATATCTGTCAAAAAAACTATGCTTGACTCAAGTTGAGTCAGTTGAGTTTAGTTCTAGAATACGACCCTTAAAGTGGGGTATAACGCAAAATTACCAATTTTAGATTAGATTTTTAACTGACTAAATCAAGTATAATATTCAAATTAAAAATATGCATTATAATACCGAGAGATCACCACCCCTACATAAAAAAGAAAGGACAAAATTTTCTCGTTAAAAAAATATCACAAAGTTACCTCTAACTTTTGGCTAGATTCCATTATTTGTCAATATGGTACAGATTATTGGGTCAAAAATTGGATAAATAAAATCAATACAATGAAACGGAGGGTTCACCCACGGGTTTTTTAATATTATCTATATTTCTCGAGATATTCAATAAAAACCGCTTTTTCGAGCGGCGCGTGGCATTTTTTTTGTATGAAGATTTCTGCATGGCGGGGAGCGCAGTCTTGAATTCGAATTTAAATTTATTGTATGTTGAAAGGTTACCATTGGTACACCGCAAATGTCCTATAAATCTGAAGTAAGGAGAATTGGTAAAGAGGAGTGGCGCTTTGCTCATGGCCTTTCACTCGCGGTCTAGTGGGTTTATTGTCAAGTTTATGAAGATAAATCATGAAATCAAACACAGAATTTCATGATAAAATGTCAAAGATATGTGGTGACTTCTCAGTTATTTTCCACTTACTTCATGTAACGAGCAGGAAGCAGCTAAAACCGGAAAAAAACCATTTGCACGACTAATGTCCAAAAATAAAAATGTCCAAATACAATGTCCAATTATAAAAATGTCTAATTATTAAAATGACCTGGAGGTCAATTCTCGTGCTTTAGAGATTTGTCGAATTAGACATATGTCGAAAAAAGATGGCGATTGTCGAATAAAATCTTAATTTGATATTCTCGTGATGTCGCAAATATGCATATGTCGACCAAAATCATTCAAATCGAATACGATTTGATGGTTGTTGTGACATTTTCGTGACATTTTTTGTAGACATTCATGCTTCGACATTATCTCTAATTTAGAGATAATCTCTACAATCCGAGAATTGGCCTCCAGTACTAAAAATGTCCAATAGTAAAATGTCCAATAATAAACATGTCCAATTATAATAATGTCCAATAATAAAAAAGTGTTGTATGTAATTAAAATGTCCAATAATAAACAATGTCCAAATGAAAAAAATCGGAAACATAACAATTGTCGAGTGCACACTAACATTAAAATAAAAAGCGGCCAACGGGGGAGGCGGGAGCCCCCTTAAATATTTATTTTACTCTGTTTTTTTTGTTAACAGAAATACATCATCTGTGAAAATTTTAACTGTCTACCTATCACGGTTCATGAGGACAGCCTGGTGACACCATTATCTATAAAAACGGCAACAACAAAAACACGTTTTTTGTATGGGAGCTGTGAAATAAATCAGTCCAATATCATCATAATCAATTCAATACATAAGCTGTAAAAAAAACAACTGTCTTACTATATAACGGTTCTTGAGATACAGTCTGGTGACAGACGGACAGTGGAGCCTTAGTAATAGGGTTCCTTTGTGTACGGAACCCAAAAAACACACGATAAAAGTGGCCAGTATCTTAAAAGATCAATAAGTATATAATTACAAAATAATACAAAATGCAATACAAAACAAGCTTGTATTGCATTATCTTGGACGTAGATAGTTGGACATTTTTCTGGTTGGTTATTTCTATTCTTGGTCAGTTTTCTAGAGGGCCTTTTCTGTATCTGGTCATTTTTCTAGTTGGCCTTTTTAAAACTTGGACGTTTTTCAAATTGGGCGATTCCATAGTTGGGTATTATTAAGCTCCAGGACATTTTTCTTTTAGGACATTAGTCGTGCATATCAAAAAAACGTCTTGGCGCCGCGATTACTCCGGTTAACAGCTTAATGTCTTGTGCCATATTACATTGCAAAAACAGAAATCATAAGATAAAATGCAGGATACATTGAATCACATAACTCACGTAACTAAAAAGACTTAATCAGTTTGTAAGTATTAAAACTAATATTAATTCTTTGGTAGTGGGGCAAATAACGGCGACATCGGTTTCACAGCATGGATAACATTTCTCGTTACTTCAGATGTCTGTATCGAATACGATAATAGTAGTTTCCAGATTCGAAACTACGCTAATTTAGTAGATATGAAGGCGCGGGCTACGTGTTCCTAAAAATTATAAATCCCGATAAAGCTATGTTGTAGAATTGGAAGTACTTGTATTATAGAATGAGCAATGAAACAGCTATTCCAGCTAGCGTGGACTCAGTACTATTACAAGCGAAATAATTGCTGAAGCGTACTGGGCCGCACTTCAACAAACCGTGTAGTCTCCTATATTTAGAGCTAGTGTCCGCCCGCGGCTTCGCTTATGTTTAACTAGGATAAAATGTAGCCAATAGCTGTTTCAAACCCAGATCATAATCTATCGGTGTACCAATTGTATCGTAATCGGTTCAGCTGTTTCGGCATGATTATTATACAAACTTCCACATATCATACAAACATAGACACATTATATTAGTGGGAGTTGTTAGAATAAAATCTTAGAAAGTTATCTTGCCTTAAAGATACCCAGATTATTTTTGTTAATATCGTCCCATGATTTGTTTTTTTTATCAGCACGTATTTCTATTACATAATGTCGTTATTATATGGTCAAAGTAATGAAGATAGTTAACGCATAACTGTATAAGTACTATAAACAGATAGTGATATATAATAGAAAAGGTTTGGTCTAGCTTTTTTGCTCCTATTTATTTTCTTTTATCTTAATAGCTTTAGATAGTTATTGAGGTAAGTCACTGTTGGAAGTAACGTCAAAATTGCATGTTTGTCTTTAATTTTGGTGGCATTTTTACAGGTGTAAGTTAGCTAAAAATCACACGTGTGGTGTAGCAAAATATAAGTTATTGCATGTCTTTTCGAATGGGTCGATTTTGTCTCATAAAAACATAGTTATTTCTGCCACCGTTTTAAACTACCCACACAGGTTATGACTAATGGAGACGGACAACTTGACCTAATTACAAGCTTTTATTTAACATGCAATGTATGTATGTTTGTCTGGGAGGAATACGGGTGGAATCTTGCAACTGAATTTTAAATCAGTTATCCTCGACCGATTGAGCTGAAACTTGGCATACCTGTCAAGTTCCGATGACAATACAATATGATGGTGACAGCGAGCTGATGTGATGATGGAAACGGAAGGTGGACAACGGAACTTCTCGAGGGATAATAGTAGACTTGGGGTAATTTTGATCAGCACACGGGTACGATCACAAAATTTATAATAGTTTGCTGTGAAAAATATATTTTTCCCAAAAAAAATAATTTACGACGATTATCATTGCCAAAATTGAAGGAGACTTTCGTCAGAAGAAGAAAACGTTTGCTTGATGGATGGAACATACAGAAACATAATTTAGATACATTTGGGATTGGGAAAGTGATTGTTGTTGATGGCGGCATTTTTATCGTAGATATTTTGAAATAGTGCCTGCTCTCTCAAAATGTAAGATTATCTAGCAAAGAATACTTCATGTTAATGCGTTTGCTATTAATTGCGAGTTTTCAAAACACGGAATGAGTAACTCACGGAATTAGGCCGAACTCAATAAGACTTAGCATCTAAAAACATCGATAGTCGAACCAACCCTCATATATGTATCGTCAGATTAGTTTAGCGAAGGCTTCGGGTGCAATGTTGCTAGTAATCATACTTTGCTGTTACTTTGTTGTCGTGACTTAAGCCAAGCCTGAGCCTGACCTGATTGTTTTCAAAATAAATCACGTTGGTAGTAAACCTCAGCTTTCACTATAAAAATAACAGCTAAACGAAACGATCATTGGCCAGTGCACGTATATGTGATTGAAATTGAAACTACCCTAAGTTTTCCACACAATGTATCTGAAGTAACTTACATCCGATATTTATTAAGCTTTCTATGGTAAACTTCAAGTTTTAAACTTGTAAGTAATGATATTGATAAAACCGCTTACGCCTAGGTTTGGGATGTTGACTTCGTAGAGCTCGGTTTGTAGTTATCACGTCCCAATTTGCATTATTATCGTTGATGTTGTAGCCCATGGAGCAAACATGCATTATAACAGTCAAAACTAAAAGTTATTGCTATTTTGATTAATTTAAATGACTACTTCGTAAAAAAAGTTGCTGTGGACAAGGGTAGCCCGATATTGACGTCCTGACCCAGCGAGAAGGCGACGCGGCCGATCAAAACGAAGATGCCGAGACGAAATTGATAACTTCGTTTGGGCAAACATAGCTCAGGTCAGGATCGTGATTTATGGAAGGTGTGGTGGGAGGCTTTTGCCCAACAGTGGGACACAAAGGGCTAGAAATGGAATAGAATATAACATTTTTAAGAACTAATAAGCAATTTAAGAAAAGATATAGCTGCTAGTAGTTACATAGGTAGTAATTAATATATACCCTAACCGAGCTACTATAAAACGCGAAATATCCATGCAACAGTTACAGTATTTTGTGTTTAGTATTGATAAGCAGTTTCAAATTCGATCGATTGAGACATAAGACGGTGTAACTATTCATAGGATGTTTCGCGATTATTAGTAGCACGTTATGAAAACCTTTGGTCGGGTTTATAGAATTTGGTCTTCAAAAAAGATACTCACATGAGAAAGATATTAAAGGGGGTGGTCCATTGGCGAACCGGCGAGTTAACGGTATAAACTGTTGGCTCGTTGTGTTGTCGACTCGCGTTGGTGATCCATCGGCATACCAAACAGTATATTATACCGTTTTTTTTATTTTTTTTATTCTATATGAACGACGGAACATGCAGATGGCCCATCTGATGTTAAGCGGTTACCTCTGCCTATGAACAGTGCATTACCTCATAGTTCACGTCCACCTAAGACGCGCCCTATGTGGCATTGAACTGCGCCCGCCACCCTGAGGCATAAAGATGAAAAGTCTCATGTGCCTGTAATTTCACCGGCACCCTTAACCCTTCAAACCGGAACACAGCAATGTGAGCACTACTGCTTTGCGGCAGAAATAGGTATGGTGGTAGTACTTCCCCGGACGAACTCTTTCATAAAAAAGGTCTACTACTACTAAAATACCGTACCGGTATTTTAAAATCGCGGTTTTCTAGGTGCTCCATTGACGGCCTATACCTCTGGCTCGCAGGCTCGCTGGCGTACCAGAGGTTTTACTCGCCAATGGAACACCCCCATAAGAGGCTATCAGGAGTCATATCTCAAAGTCAAGGCTTCACTTAAACGTATATTTAGCAATATATACACAGTTTATGACAAGAAAAAAATATGTTTAAACTTATCATATTTAATAATAATAATTATAATAATTCACACAACATTATCTAGCCCCAAGCTAAGACAGAGCTTGTGTTATGGGTACTAGTTAACTGATATAATTAATACAATACATTACATAGATAGATATTT
The DNA here is from genome assembly GCA_932527175.1 of Operophtera brumata. Classification (NCBI taxonomy): domain Eukaryota; kingdom Metazoa; phylum Arthropoda; class Insecta; order Lepidoptera; family Geometridae; genus Operophtera; species Operophtera brumata. Next base: position 69,351,204 of record OW052239.1, read on the forward strand.
TTTATTATACATAGAAAACACCCAGAACACCCTGAACAAATATCTGCAGATCGCACAAATATTTGTTCCGAGGCGGGAATCGACCCGCAACCTCCTGCGTCGCAGGCGAACCGACAGAGAACAAAATACGTTTTCGAGAAAAAAAACGTAAACTAACCTCTACAAAGAGCTTTTAAGGATAATCGTCTTGATTACTAAAAGCTCGGTTCACGGTAGATGGCGTGGAAACTTATTGTATTACTTTTTTATTTTTTGTGCTAAATTCGGGCGTCTTTCGTGTTTTATTTTATCGTTCGCGGCTAAGTTGTAGTTGTAAGAATTTAATTCAGTATGAATTTCCTTTAAACAGTCATTTGAAAGTTCAAATTACCTAGAAATAAGATCGTTCGCTTTTCTGATGTAATTACACGCACGCACACATACATATTCACTGTTTTGGTTTTCATTAGATGGCGTTGTTATTGTCCAAGAGCATTGGCATGGACGTTAGATAGATGGCGTTAAATAAATAGCTTGGTATCTGTTTATAGATCGCGTTGAATAAAATTGTTAGAATGATAAAAGGTATTTCAGGGAAAAACTCGGAAAATTATTGTTTACAAGAATAAAACTTATTTTTCTAATGTCCAAAATGTACACGAATGTAAGTAACTGACCTTCATCATTGCAGTAGGTAGGTAGGTACCCATAATTATCATAGTTTGCCCCGTGAACCCATGACGGTTTTTCATTATCATCAGCCTACAGAAGTCCACTGCTGGACATGGACCTCCCCATAGAATGTCAAGACAAACGGTCTTGAGCAGCCTCCATCTACCGCCTTTCCGCAACCCCTTCTGTGGCGTGTCCGGCAAGATAGGATGTTGCATAAGAATGTTTCGTTTTACAGAAATGAACAAAAAAAAAGAAAAAAAGATTATAAATTGTTTTATATTACAACTTCTGCTTACACTAGAAATATTAGGTATACAGTAAAAAAACATCATCAATAACTAAATACATTTTGCCTTCGTTTTTTGTATTCATTGCTCGAAGATTCTGTACCCGTACCTAAATCCGAAACATCCGTAAAAGAACCAGGATCATATAGCTTTATGTCTAGCCCATTGTCACTTCAACTTGCTAATTTAGAGACCTATGTCAGTGAGCCGGTGGACTTGGATCTACAGGCTGATGTTTGTACCACCATCCATTTAGAATGCGTAGTACGAATAGATAGGTACCTACTCTAGGTAGGTACCTACTACCTATTCTACGCACGGACATTGTTCAGCTAGTCTAATATAAAACCATTTTACTGACTTCAAGCCAATGTAGACGGTTGATCATCATCATCATCAGTCTACAGAAGTCCACTGCTGGACAACGGTTTCCTCTCTAAAATGCCACGACGAACTCTCTTGAGCCTGCATCTACCAACTTTCTGCTGATTATAATATCTTTGGTGCATGGAAAGAGGGGTCTTCCTCTACCTTCATCAGGTTTGTAGGTACCACTCGAGAACCTTTATTCACATAATATGGTTGTTAGTTCTGCGAACTATAAAGCCATTTTTTTTATTTATTTTTTAACTTTGATAGACTTTTGTTAGACCACGATCTCACCTGTTGGTAAGTGACGATGTGGCCGAAGATGGAGCACAAAGGTCTAGAAGGAACCTATTCACTCTAGTCTTGAAGATACCCAGATTATAGTTTTCAGGAAAGACAGACGACGGTAGTGTATTCCACTCCTTAGCAGTTCGCATTATAAAGGTAGAATTGAAACGTTTAGTACGAAAAGAGGGTATACTAATGAGGTAAGGGTGGTACCAAGCCGTGCGCCTGCTCGTCCATGATGAAAAGGAGATAGTGGGATCAGATCATGAAGTTCCTGGGAGCATTCCCCAAAATGTAACCTATATATAGAAGATCGAAAGGCACGCAACCTTACGGCGGTGCTCGAGAGACTCTAGTCTCCGCCATATGTTGCCCACCTTTAAGCATGAACGCTCTGCTCTCTGAACGTTCGATCGAGTCCAAGGCAGCAAGCTGGTGTTTGGCCGAGCCAGCCATCCCAAACGTGGTAGGAGTACTTCATACCAGCCCGGACTTGTGCTTTGTACAGACTTAGAAGGCTTCATGGAGGCAGTTTTTGCCTTAGACTCGATGTAGGAGCCAAGTTGAGAGTAGGCGTGAGTGAAACGCCTAAGAGCTCGAGGTGATCTCCTATAGCTACAGGTATATCTCGGAAGACAGGAACTTGGAGAAACTTACTTTTTTCGCGGAGAAGAGACAAGCCTGCGTTTTAGAGGCGTTGAACTTGACTAGATTGGCATCACCCCAATCGGAAACAGCCTTGAGAATCAAATTCAGACGCTGCAGCATCTCATCTCTTAACTCCAGAATTTAATTCTGCCTAGCACGCGCATTGGAAACGTATCTCTCCACAACTGTGCTGTCGTCTGCATACCCAATGATACTGGGCATTAGCAGATCATTTATATGCAGCAGAAACAGTGTGGCAGGTAGCACTGACCCCTGAGGTACCCCGGCGTTTGTAGCCATTTGATCCGACGAGCACCCGTCAACAACTTACTCGAATGGATCTTTCCCTCAGAAAGTCTGCGAGGCAGGCGCAGAATTGAACTGGCAGTCCGTAAGCAGGAAGCTTGTCAATAAGGCTAGCGTGCCAAACCTGTCAAAGGCCTTCGAGACGTCTAATGAAACAGCCAGTGCTTCACCATGATCTCGATGGCCTCTCTCCAAATGTGCGTGGCATACACAAGAAGGTCCCCAGTAGACCGATTTCGGCGAAATATCCTCGATCCGTCGAGGTATGCAAGGACCTTCCTATTCTGTACACGCTCCATACATTTACATAGTAGGGAGGTGACCTAGATAGGGCGGTAGTTCAAAGGGTCAGCACGACTGCCTTTCTTGGGCACAGGTTGCACGTTAGCGAGCTTCCAAGACTTGGGGACTTCACCAGTATTCAAAGAGAGGCGGAAAAGTTGCGTTAATATTGAAGACAACTCAGGTTCACAGGTTTTTAATACTACGGCCGAGATACCATCCGGACCGCTAGCTTTATTCACGTCGAGACTACGTAGCGTTTTGAGCACTTCCTTTTGCTGGATGCGAATTCTTGCATTGAAGCTTCGCACCGAGGAAGGCTGGGTGGAGTTTCGCCAGAGGCGTCAAGACGCGAAGCCTCCGCAAATTGAGTGGCAAATAAATTTGCTTTCTCAACCGCAGCGTGAGTTTGGGACCCGTCCGGTTTCAGTAGTTGGGTTTAGTGAAGGGCGGCTGAAGTTCGCTTCCACCGACTTAGCCAGAGACCAGAAAGCTTTACTTCCCGCAGGGTATGCGGCAAACTTAGCCCCCAGATAGCCAATCCGATTGAAGCGAGCCTTCTGTAACATCTTCTTGCAGGACTTGGTGGCTTTGTTATAGGCTTTCTTCATAATCCGTGCATCCGAGGTTTAAATGTATCTTGCGTCAACGCAAGCTAGGTATGCAACACGTTTTTGCGCTTCCGCGCTAGCACACGCGGGACTAAACCATGGGCGAGCATTGCTTGCAGGTGAAGCATCGGAGAATGGAAAAAAATACTCCATTGCTCTATTTATCACCTCCGTAACGGCATCAGCACTGACCGTTGGATCACATGAAGAAAAGCAAGTTTGCCGCCAAGGATAAGAAGCGAAGAAGTGTTGCATCTCATCCCAATCTGCCGACTTGTAACACCACACTCGCCTACTACCTCTGGGCGAGGGATCGGGTGGCGAGTATGAAGATACAGACCTCACCACACAGTGATCTGATGTTCCCAAAGGAAGCATCACTGATACCGAGTGGCGATCCGGCTCGTTCGTCAGCAGAAGGTCCAGGCAGTTGGCTGTGTTGGTCCTCAACGTCCAGAATTCTGGTTGCCGCATTGACGAGCTGAGTGAGATTAAAGTGAGTGCAAGTTTGCACGCCTCTCTCCCAGCATAGTCGGACAACTGGTAAGGGAACAGCCACTGTTGGTGGTGGGCGTTAAAGTCCCCCAGAATCACCAGTTGGGCATCAGGATAACGTTGCTGGGCCACATCCGCCGCTTCACTGATGTAGTTGAACAACCTGGTTGTCTCGTGGTCTTCAGAGTGACAATGATATAAACCAGCATAGATAATTTTATCTAAGCCGGTGTCCACCAAAGTACATAAAACTGAGAAATCGGGTTCATTGAATCTGCGTCTCCGTGAGGATTAAATAATAAGTGTGGCTTAGCTGTCCCTAGGTGGTGGTGGACCGGATCGAGATTGGAGTGCAGTCCTCTAATGTTTCAGAGGTGCGCTTGAAGCGAGAGGAAAGAAAGAAAGAAAGAAAGAAAGAAAATTTATTTATTTTACCACACGCACAACACTCACATAAAACAAGAAGACAAAAAGAAAAATCTACTAAGTATAGGTATAGGTACTACAAGATCTTAGAGAATTGAAAACAAAAATAAATAAAACTGTTATAACCGTTGGTAAGATGATAGGTTGTGTAGGAAGTGCTTCCGCTGTGAGCGCAACTTATTATATGTTGACTTTTTCAGGGTTTGGTTTTTGGAGTGATTAGGTTTGTGGGAAAAACGGCTGTTGAGTGAGGCACTGGTCAGTGAAAGCCTAGAGACAAACAGCAGGCTCCTGCGCCAGTGGGAGACTAGACTGGAGACTGAGACCTCCCTCCAGGAATGGCCATCGGGTCCTCTAATCCGGTCGCCAACCGGCACGATGGAGCATTCTGGGATTTTTCGCAAGGCGGCGGGCTAGCTTACTAGTTGGGCCCCCTACAACCTGCAGTCAGCCAGCGGAGAACCGTGCTTCGGATCCCGCTACCTTCCAAGCCTAGCCAACCGGCACACTTGCACTGCTGCGGTCTCTAAAACGCACATGCTGAATCCAGTGCACGAACTGCCGTGGTATTCGGGGCCGCATGAAGCCTCACGTGAATATTCACGATTTGCGCAGTAAGGAATCTGCACTCTGTAAAGTTCGGCGTGTAACGCGTATCGCGCAACGCGTGAATTAGATGACACAAATAGGAAGTGAATTGGCTCAAATCACGGTACACAGTGGAACGATTTTGAAAAAAGGTGGACGTAGGAACAAGTTTCGTAATTTCTGTCTAAAAAAAATTGCAACTGATAGGAAATTGTATGGTGATTAAAAGATATTCTATTAAATTTTCAAAAAAAGACACTCCTTTATAGGTTAAAATAATAGTTCAGAAAAAATGTATGGAAAGATTTATATTATATTGTTTTTCTCAGAAATAAGAAGTTTGTTCAAGAAAAAACCTATAATAGCTTAAAGTAGCTACCGTCTTCTACAAATGGGCATATAGGGTTCTGGACGGTTTAACCCTGCAGCATTGGCAGTTAAGGGGAATTAAACTCTTAAAAAATATTGTTTATTTTGATACGAGCATCTGATAGGAAATGTAGTGCTTGTTAAAAGTTATTCTATACAATTTTCCATAAAAATGAGTCTGTGATATTATAAAAATGTATTTCTGAAAAAATGCAATGAAATATAAATCAACATATTTTTTCTCGGAATTTTAAATCATAAGAAACTTACACTACTTAAGTTCTATACAACAACGAAATATTCGTTTTTGGCTAAACGCTGTTGCAGTGGTGTTTAAATGGGATCAAACTTTACAAATATATGATTTAATGTTAAATGTTAATGGAAAATGGTTCAATTTCTGTCATTCGCTCAGTCTTATCTAAGTAAAATGAATAAATCATAATAAAATCTAGTGTAAAAAACTTCTAAGTCTAACTATTGGCTTCGTAATTATCTCCAAATAATTTGCCAATTTTTCCGATACTCGACATTTCTGACCTTATAGTACCCGATACTTTTCATTGCTACAGTTCTTCCACTGAGCATTACATTCATAAAAGTAATAAATCAATATACAATCTAGTGTCAAAAAGTACAAAGATCTAAGAGATTAAGAGATTGTCTTATTAATTATCTCCAAATAACTTAAATAACTTGCCAATTGTGTTGTTATATCCAAAAGGACTTGTAACTTAATCTTTGCCTCCGTTATTTCAACACCTTCTGTAGGGTAGTATCTTTTTTTGGCTTCTAATATCTTGTAGTAGAAGGGCAATACAGATATGCTGGAATCTGATAACATTGTCCTCAGGGATAAGTATTTTAATTTCGTTAGATTCAGCGAAGTTGAAAGAGCAAGAGCACTATCTTCATCAGAGAAATCATCGCATCCAATGAATAAAATCAGAGCATCACAACAAAACTTTACAGATCTGTTAATATGATTTACCCTCTTACCATTTTAAAATAGTCCGGAATTCCCAGCAGCCATTTTTCATAAAACATATGATAGATATTTTAGTATCGATGTAACTAAAATATTTCCCAAATAAAGTTAATAATGACAAAAATCCCCTTAAAACTACAAGCAACCTTCGTAAAACTAGTAATCACTAACTGGAAAGATCCACCAAATTATCAGTAGAACCATTTACCTACATTTTTCTATCATCTACATACATTAAATTCTACAGATAAGTTGGTGGGTCTCTATCAATGAAAGGAATCTAGTACCTTCGTACAAGGTCAGTCATTAGGCTCAAGTATCGGGACCATTATTAATAATACGTGGCAAATTATTTCAAGATAAGTAATAGGGGGCGTTCAAGTATTATGTAAGCGCTTGAGGGGGGCGGGGGGGTCTTTGTTTTGCTTATTTTTGATGACATGGTCGATATCGTGATTACGTCAGCAGTTATTATTTACTTATTTTACACAAATGGCAACCCACAAATTGTCTATGCTTGAAAATACAACTCACATGTCGGGGATTCCCACAAATAAAGAATACGTTATAGGTACTCGCCTAGAAGCGAGTGGGGATTACCGCGCGCACTTGTCACGTCTAAATTTCTTCCGTCAATCTATTGTTTCGTTTCGATTCGAATGACGATTTGACGTATTGTAAGCAAATCAAAGCAAGTTAATTTTTGTTTTAACCGGTGATCCTTTTTCGCCCAAGCTTAACTGTTTAACATGTCGTTTCAAATAAACAAATCCAAGTAATATCAAAAATTATTCGAAAGTTTAAAAAAATCTCATACAAATACAAAAGTACAAAATGTACAGAAGTTAGTTAAGCCTATTTGCTAACTACTGCTCACGAATCAATAAAAAAACAGAATACATTAAAAGAAAAATGCATATAGGTACCAATGATTAAGTAAGCATGGGAGGGGGGGAAGAGGTTTGCTTACTTTTGCTTACACAGCTTACACAGAAGGGGTGGGCATAGTGCGCGTCATGTAAAAAGAACGCTGGCGGTCAAGCTTCTACAGGCGTTCCAGCGTTCTTTTTACATGACGCGTACTATAATGGTACATTATTTGTAGTAAACTAGGCAGGCACTCATTCAATGTATAGGTATCTTAAATAAGTAGAAAAGTAAGTAATCTCTTAAAAAGAACGCTGGAACGCCTGAAGAAGCTTGACCGCCAGCGTTCTTTTTACATGACGTGCATTATAAATAGTTGTAAAAAATCTGCTTACGTAATACTTGAATGGCCCCATACGACAATCGCTAACTTTGTAGTTTTTGTCTCTAGTGACTCTAGAGCCTAGATGATATGGTGATTTACTTTTATGAAAGTAATACTCAGTGGAAGTACTGTAACAATGAAAGGTATCTGGTACTTAACCTACAAGGTCAGTCATTAGGCTCAGGTATCGGAAAAATTGGCAAGTTATTTGGAGATAATTATGAAGACTATAGCGATCTTTGTACTTTTTGACACTAGATTTTATTTTGATTTATTACTATTATGAACGTAATACTCAGTGAAAGTACTGTAGCAATGAAAAATATCTGGTACCTACCTACAAGGTCAGAAATGTCGAGTATCGGAAAAATTGGCAAGTTATTTGGAGATAATTACTAAGCCAGTAGTTAGACTTAGAAGTTTTTTACACTAGATTTTATTATGATTTATTCATTTTACTTAGATAAGACTGAGCGAACGACAGAAATTGAACCATTTTCCATTAACATTTAACATTAAATCATATATTTTTAAAGTTTGATCCCATTTAAATACCGCTGCAACAGCGTTAAGCCAAAAACGATTATTTATTTTTTGTAAAGAACTTAAGTAGTGTAAGTTTCTTATGAAAACCTTTTAAAATTCCGAGAAAAAATATGTTGATTTATATTTCATCGCATTTTTCAGAAATATGTTTTTATAATATCACAGACTCATTGTTATGGAAAATTGTATTGAATAACTTTTAACAAGCACTACATTTCCTATCAGATGCTCGTATCAAAATAAATTTTTTTTTTTCAAGAGTTTAACTCCTTATCTGCCAATGCTGCAGGGTTAACAGAACCCTATACGACCCATTTGTAGAAGACGGCAGCTACTTTAAGCTATTGTTGTTTTTTTTTAACAAACTTCTTATTTTTGAGAAAAACAATATAATATAAATCTTTCCATACATTTTTTTCTAAACTATTTTTTTAACCCATGAAGAAGTGCCTTTTTTTGCAAATTGAATAGAATATATTTTAATCACCATACTATTTCCTATCAGTTGCAATTTTTTCAGACCGAAATTACGAAATTTGTTCCTACGTCCACCTTTTTTCAAAATCGCCCCACTGTGCGGTACCCCGAATACCATAGCTGCTCAAACCCGTCACTTCCACGATGGCTACACTGGACATCAGTCCAAAACACGACAATGTCGCTTCACGGACTGGCTATGTCCATGGGGTGGTGATAAGCCACGGCCGAAGCCTACCACCAGAAATGTTGTTACCCGTTTGACACCACCCAGAGATCACGTGTAGGGACGCGAGGGTATTTTCCTATGGACGCGAGCAACTCCAATCTCCAAATTTCCGAGCGTACTCTTAGATGATCCATATACCTGCACACCAGTACCTTAGATGATGATGATAATGACGACGACGTTGTTAATGTTCATCACCACCGCCATCATCATCATCATCACCACCACCATCATCATCATCATCATCTAAGGTATTGTCGTGCATGTGATGATGATGATGATTATGATGATGATGATGATGATGGTTGTGGTGGTGATGATGATGGTGGTGACCATCACCGCCATCATCATCATCATAATCACCTGCACGCTAATATCCTAGATGATGATGATGATGATGATGATGATGATGGTGGTGGTGATGATGATGATGGAGGTGGTGATGAATATTAACAACATCATGAAGATGGCGATGATGGTGGTGACCATCAACATCACCACCATCACCATCATCATCACCTGAACGCCAATACCCTAGATGATGATGATGATGATGATGATGATGACGATGATGATGACGATGATGTTGTTAATGTTCATCACCACCACCACCATCATCATCATCATCATCACCACCACCACCATCATCATCATCATCATCATCATAATCACCTGCACGCTAATATCCTAGATGATGATGTTGATGATGATGATGATGGTGGTGGTGATGGTGATGATGATGGCGGTGGTGATGAATATTAACAACATTATGAAGATATATTATATTACTTACCATCACCATCATCATCATCATCACCTGCACGCCAATACTCTAGATGAAGATGATGATGATGTTAGTGGTGGTGATGGTGATGAAGGCGGTGGTGATGAACATTAAAAACATCATGATCATCATCATCATCATCACCTGCACGCGTGTACCCTAGATGAGGATGATGATGGTGATGGTGATGATGATGGTGGTGGTGATGAACATTAACAACATCATCGTCATCATCATTATCATCATCATCTAGGGTATTGGCGTTCAGGTGTTGGTTCTGGTTCGCTGCGGGCCCTGCTGACTACTGAGCCACGCTCGCCTTCGGCTCGCTCGCAGCTTTCGTGGTGATCACTGTTCTCTAGTGTTTTAAATCCATGTTGTACTTTCACTCATTTTGAAATATAAGACTATTCAACATTCGTAGAATCGTGCATCATACTATCATTGATTCTGGCCAAGTTTTCACGTATTCTTTCGTTGTTTTATTTTTAACACCTCACATAGTAACTTAAAACTTGGGTAGGCTACCTAAATTGAAATTAAGTATTTTCTCGCACTATAATGCTAACGTAGTTGTAAAATAAATTAGTATACATTATTATAAGTACAGTTGGCAACCCTATCAGAACTAGCTCGCTATAGTAGAAATTACGGCCAACTTATAAAAAGTATTGTGTGTTCACACTAGTAACGGTTTGGCAACGTCGCTTTTAAACTTTTGCTGACGGAGCGGCAACATATCAAAGTAAAAGTCAAAAAGTATTTTATTCATTGAAATCACAAGGATCATTTTGAATCGTCTTAAAAAATAAATTTACATTTACTCCTGTTCCAACGCAACCAGACCTATAAGAATCAGGCAACAAACACGGTCTGTTTTTCTTTTGATGATCCTGCTTACTATTAGGTGGGGAGCCCCTGTGTAGAGCCTCGAGAACAAGTGGAAGCTGATTCAAAGAAAAAAAGGAAAATCAACTTAAAAGCCTTCCTTAGGTAGGCAGTCAAAAGTAAGATGATAGAGAAAATCAGCAAAAGTTCATAAGGCAGCACACTCTACGCTTGATATACTCATAAATAACACATATTACAGTCCAGTCGGCAGGTGGTTTCAGATGGAAAAAGGTCAAAAGCTAATGAAACTTTGGGAGGTTGTTCAGGGATAGTTAATTAACATTTTCCCAAGTTTTGGACCTCGAGGACCATGTGCGTAAAGTGGAGGGGGGGGGGGGGGGGGGGGGGCGCAATCGCACCCGCAACCTCCTGCGTCGCAGGCCAACCTTCGCCCGCCGCGCCACAGAGGTCGTCAATATGCTACCTCCAAGCAATTGCTGAAGTGGCGGGAAGTCAACTTGTATCCCACTAATTGGGGGTGGAAGCAGTCTTCTGCAGGGACTCAGTCTTCTCTTCTCAACCCCATCCCCACCACCATGATCACGGCGTCCTCAAATGCCTGCTTCACTTCGATGCTAGCATCCACCATTTGTGTCATCAACATCGAAATGAATGCTCTCATATTGTGATCTTTTGCCAGAACTTTTCTTGTGCTATTGTCACCATAGTAGATGAGGAGAACACGACTTTGGTTGGTGCTTGTAATGCAGACTGGCGAGCTCGTTCTGCTGCTTTGGTGCTTTGATAGCCGGATTTAGTGGGGTATCCATCAAAGACAACAATCACATTGCTACCAAAGTTTCTCTGCACGTAGTTGATGTACTTAGAAAAAAACACACATCGCCATATCTCGATAATCTATTGACATAGAAACATGTTTTATTAGTCCAAATTATAGTAAATTTAACGTTCTACAAAAAAGTAGCTGGTACTTTTGCCGTAGGATGTAAGGGAAAAAAGTTATTGAGAAAAAACCGGCGTAAGGTGCAGTTTCCCGCCCCCTCCTCTTTTCGCACAGGGTCCTCGAGGTCCAAAACTTGTTTTTTTTATTTAACCATCCCTGAACAACATCCTGAAGTTTCATTAACTTTTGACCTTTTTCCACTACTTTACCCCACTTTTTACGACCTGCCGACTAAAACATCACTTTTATTATTTAGCGCCATCTCTATCATGTTTACTTACTATCTTACACAAAACTCTTGTGTTTGAAGGTCAATTTAGCGCCATCACTGTCATCTTTAATTAAACTCGGTGCTCTGCTGCGTAAAAGTATCTCGCTACGATAATAGATGTCCGTGCAAAATAAACTCACACATTTGTAAAAATTGTCGTATTTCAAACCTGTTTTAAAAATTCCCTATTGTATATTTTTGTTTGGAACGACCATTCGCGATAACTATTATCATTAGGAAGTCTACAAAATAAGTCAATTTATAAAATGACAATCTGTGGTTTGAGTAACGGCCTAAAGTATTATGTATGGGCAAGGAAACTTGAACATTCACCTTAACGTAAATATCTCTATCACCTATTATATTGTGATAACGTTCATGTCTCGCGAATATCACGGGGAGCTTTTTCGCCGTGAATGTAGACATTGTATGTGTGTTGGCGAGGCATTCATGTCCTGCGAATATCACGGTGAGCCTTTTCGTCGTAAATGTAGACATTTTATGAGTGTTGACGAGGAATTCATGTCTCGCGAATATCACGGCAGGCATTTTGGTCGTGAATGTAGATATTGTATGTGTGTTGACGAGGCATTTATTCTCACGCGTGTGTCTTTATGAGAAACACTGCCAGATTTGAGTGTAATTGCGGTCTATGCTAGATTTCACCAACCGACGCTAACTTAGCTATGAATACCCAGAAAACTATTTTCATAACCTAAGATTTGCACGCAGTACTTCTGTACAGGTTGTTGAAGTTACATTCAAAGCAAAACTTTAGTCATAGAAGTTTGGAGTGATAAGCGTTATCAGCAATAGTGTTCAGTTCGCGCCAGGCGTTATCAGAAAAGCTAGCTTCTGCTCACTGTAATGTAATTGAAACTGCTCATGTGCACGTTACGAAATATATGTGAATGTCTCGTTCGTGTAGCTCATTCAAATCTGAAGTAAGAAGTCTTATCCGTTCTGTTTTGTATTGAAACCGATGTCACCGTTTTTCGAACCAAGACTTTCCACACTTATATACTTAAAATTATTTTACTTACGTGTGTTATGTGATTAAGTGTGTCCGTATTTTATCTTTTGACTTCTGTTTATGCAAGGTATCACGGCACAAGACGGTATATTAACCCGCTAACCGGAGAAATCGCGACGCCAAGCTGTTGTTTCCCGTTTTTAGCTGCTTTCTCACCGTTAAATAATGTTAGTGGGAAATAACTGAAAAGTCACCACGTATCTTTGACATTTAGCATCAAATTCTGATTTAATGACTTAACGTCGTAAATACTTGTCAGTAAACCCACTGGACCGCGAGTGCAAGACTATGATCAATTTGCTCATACTCTGGTGACACTTGCCAAGTCTTACTAATTCTCCTTACTTCATATTTCTATGATCCAAACGTACACAATGGGGAGCCACAGGCAAAACTAATCTCACATGGCGCCACCATCGCTGGTGCTTGTCGTATAATAATGGTCTTGTCTTTTTCTCATCAGAAGGGAAACGGTGTGTACCTTTATTTGTACACTGAAATGCACTACACAGAGGCATGTTTTATACCAGACTATTATTTAATGTGATATTTACCATGATTTTTGAGTTTTATATACCATCGATTTGTACATAACCATGATAGTTTCAAAAGTTATATTATTTAATGTTTATTTACTAAAATTATCCATTGATATTTGACACTTTTGACAGTTTTTTTTTAACATTGATAGACTTTTGTTTGGCCATGAAACAACACCAGCGATAATGCGCCACCTAGCGAGATAAATAAGCAGTGTGTCTCCCCATTGTATAATATTGATTCGTTGTCACATTGCAATGCGTTAATTCAATTGCAATTAGTAAACGATTCTACGATAACAAAAATGACACGTGAAAATGCCTTTATTTGTATATCTGGTAAAATATAGATAACCAGTGTCCGCACGCGGCTTGGCTCGCGTTTCAACAGGTTTAAAAGTACCTTATAGCTCAATCCAGGTCATAATCTGTCTTTGTACCAAATTTCATCAAAATCGGTTCAGCCGTTTCGGCGTGAACAAACATACAAACATCATAACTGACATTTACGATATAAGTCGGATTTAAAAAAGCCTTCGGTTTAATCGTGTTGATTTTATTTATCAAATTTTTTACCCATTCTGCACAATATTGAAAAAAAAAATAACCTAGCCAAAAATTTGAAATAATCTTGTGTTTTTTTTTCTATCAAGTAAATATTTTCTATCTTGTTTTTGTGTTTTGTTTACAGAAATCCCCCGGAATTATAATATAGTATCCATGCATATTTTATATTTACTAGGTTAAAAAACAAATATACTTAGTTTTGCGCAATTCTTAAACTAAAATTCTAGCAAAGGGTTCTGGAAAAACTTTGAAGGGATTGGTAATTAATTTTAAGTGTTTATTATTCGGTCACATTTCTGTATAATCACATTTCTGAGTTGTATTAAAGGAGAACCATTTGTGACATTTATGAAATCGACATTTGATCGAAATATGACCCGAACTTTAGCTTGACTTTTTTATATTACGAGAATTGGTCTTTTAAAACTGCTATATTTTAACATAACAATTTACTAGAAGATTAATTAATGAAAATTAATTATCCAAGACCGAATCGGACCACGCACAGAAGGGTTCCGTTAGGGTTCTAGCTAACTCGATAAATTGCTGGTCTCCTTGAAAATTACTGCCTTCGCTTTAATCTTTAAACTATGTATGTTCCACTACACACACTTGAAGCAATTTTGTTAAGCCTCGACTCAACATCAATGTTGTTAAGCCTTTACTCAACATAAATGTTGTTATGCCTTGACTATACATCAATGTTGTAAAGTTCGTTCAGTTCACTTTGATAGATTAGTTTAGGGGATTCGCCTTAGACAGATCTCGCTCCATGATTTAAAAAATAAATTAAGTCAATTGCATGGAACATAATATGACTTTATCGACTCAGTTTAACTTTATCAGTTCTCAGTAGACAAACACGGATTTTTAAATATCTAACCTTTCGCTATAGGTAGTTACTTTTTTTCCCAACACGACAGTGATTTTTTATAAGCCCAATAAAATTAATATTTTGTGTTTCTAATGTAAAGATTGAACTACAATTTAATTAATAATAACTGCCTGCTTGCCTGAAACTTTTATTTTGTTATATTTTCGTTGTGTACAATAAAGTGTGCATCTATGTGTCTATCTATCTACGTCCGATATCAGTGGTTTAAGAGGAAACACCAAGGGCTAGAGAATTAAAAAATAGGTATTTGTAAAATCTATTGCTGTCGCGCAGACCTCAAACCTCCCCCCGCAAAGCGTGATAGAGACAACTGCAGCTAAGATCGACAATACCTATTAAAAGTACATAAAATCAACAATTCGTAGTCCCCTGATTCCTTCTCCAAAACTTAACCAATTTAACTATTTTTTTTTATTAAAAATAAAAGAAAGTTTGAGCCGTGTTCCTATGTTTTTTTTTTTTTATATAATCTAGTCAATTTTGTTTTCAGGGTGTTTGAACACAGCGGAAAATCTGACCATTTTTTTTAGGTTTTTGAATGTTCATATCTCTTTTAATAATTAATTTATAAAAAAAAAACAAAACATAGGGACATGCCATGGTGGCCATATTTTTTTTTGAAAAAAAAGTATTGCTCTACTGGCATTATCCAGGGAGGAAACAGGGGACTACGTTTGTATGGGAAAACGGCCCTTGTGTTTCCTCTTAAGAATCTTTGCGTTTCTAAATCACTATGCCGGTAGCGGACAGACAAACGAACAAACATTTTTTTATAAGATTTTTTGTGGTTTATAAATCACAAGACGTGTTAAAAACAACTCCAACCGTCAAAATTGGAAGAGTAGAAGCGCGTGACACCTGATTTTTTTGAGATTTGATATGCTCGTATCTTAGCAATATAGATATTAAATTGAACGAGATAAAGCTCATTTTTCAATGAAAGGTGATTTGAAGTGACAACGCCTAGCTCGGGCGCGGGTAGGCTCGGGCGGCAGGGTCTGGCAGGGCGCGGCGTGGAATCCGCGTGGAGTTCGCGTCTGCGCGCCGCCCGGGCCTAGTGGCGCGGGTGAGGCTGGCCGCATCACCTATTTACCTCACCACCTGCCGTGAGACGCACAGTCTACGGGAGCCGAGCATCGGAAGCGGTCGACAAATATTATCTACTGCTCCCGTACTAGCGAAGTGTTCGCGTTCAACGCTTTTATACCGAATTTACAATTGACACGTGGTAATCGAAAAAAAACAGTTAGTCTATCTGCTGATTTTAATTATCTCTTGTAAAGTTTCTAGTTTAATTAGCTTGAGTAAGTAATTTAAAACTGACTAAAATTATTTTTCTTAAATCTTTTGAATAAACTTCAAACCGGTCTACGTTGCAGCCAGGTCACATCTTTGGAGTAAGAACTCTTTACTTTAAGCATGTCTTTCTATTATTCCTTATATGTTTTTCATTTCCGTTATGTATTTCCTCGAGATGGTTCGTTACGCCACTTGTTGCTGCTACGCCTCTACGCCGTAGTATTTCGTTGTTATGCAGGCTACGTGGAATTTTGGACAGATTTTGATGAGACTTTTGCTTTGTATGACTTTTGCACGTTTTTAGCACGTTGAAAATAAAACTTATTTTGGGGGTAGAAAACAAACAAACATATTAATTATGTGTTTAGTCATTTACCTTGTAACTTACTGCTAGAATGTTTTTGTGTGGTGTGGTTTGACTGGCTCTCTAGCGATGTCCATGGCGATTTGATCATCAATCATTTTTCTTATAGCCGGTGTCTATCCCGCATTATACTTTGATCACAGACACAGATCAGGACAAGAACACTGTACAATAACATTTAAGATTCACTTCTTTTATTCGATGTACCTTCGTTTTTACTTTTTTATTTTGATACCCAATAAGGCTTATTGCCCTCCTCCAGAGTAAATGCGCGTGATATGTGCATAGCGTGTAAACGTAACGTGTTCGTTCTAACACCTCTAAAGTAGGAATAATATAGGAATCAAAGTCCTGACTGCCACAGCCCAAACCGCTTGACCTAGGTAGGCTAACTTTGGAGGGTGTGTTCCTTTTAGGGTATAGAGGGGTGTGCTAAGAAATAAATGGGGGGGGGGGGGGGGGGGGGGGTTGTTAAAAGTCGCGTTGTCAAAAATTGTTTTTGTGTTTCATGGTTATCGACATCTACCCTAATGAAGAACAGAGGCCTTAGTGTGGGCATACCAGTTAAAACGCGTTTACGCGACCACCGCGTTGGTTGAGTAAACGGCAAAATTAAGGTATACAACAAGTATACTTTACAACAATACGTGACGTGAACTGCCAAAAATATCACTTACACTCGCAAAACACTCACACAAAATGATTCATTAACTCGCCGCTCTGTACATTTCTTCATACAAACTGCGCTTAAAACGCGGTCTTATGGTAGAGCGCGTAAACTTGTAGCAAAAAGGCCCACTACGGCTACAGGTCTCAACTACTTGCAATGGTCTTGTGTGGGCTCTTTTTATTAGTTATTATGAAATGACAGGAGATATACGTTGCTTAATATTTCATAAATAAGGAACTCAAGATAAGCGGGATAATAAAGAACATAATACTCTATGAATAGCTGCACCAAAATTTACTAACTAATAACCGATGGTAGACTAATTATACTGGCTCAAACAATAAAGTATCAAAACCAAAAATGAAACACTGCGGGAAATAAACTCTAAGGTGACAGTCGAACGCTCTGACCGCTAAACCGCCTGATCTGGTACAGCCGTGATATTATATTACTCAACAAGTAGAGTGCCTGCAAATAACGTGGTTGGATTTTCACCTCTATGGGCGTTGCTTTTAGGAAATTAGGAAATACGTGTTTGTAATTTGTTTTCTAAAGAAATCTGTCCGATGAAGTTTCGTCTTCACTGCGATTTGTTTAACTAATTACTGTTCATACGGCTAGTTTTCTTTCCTAAAGCCGCAATAAGATTCATATCTGACTGAAAAATATATATTTTCCGAGAAATGCTTATAAATTAATCAACATGCAACATCATGCCCATTCTCTTAATACAAACTATTCAAAATATAGGCGGATCATGCTCCGATCAATAGTCGATCTCATAAATGTCACAATGTTTACTCAACTGACTATTCAACATGGAAATGTGATTATAATCGAAATGTGACCGAATCATTTTATTTTTTTATTTTAGCTTAATAGACGTGTCTCTCTTTTAGTCTTTTCAATTATATATATCACTATCCTATTCTAATCTATGGTTGCCATAAATCGAAAGTAGACATATGAGGGAGCAGATAAACAAATTTCATTCAATTCACAATACATTCTCGAATCGGTTTCATAATAAATAAGAAAATTGGCCTTCTTGTCAAACAAAATAGCTCCAGCCGGATTTCAGTAGAATCGGGTTATCACTATAAAAGCTGGATATTACGCAAGCCTACCCCATAAAGCTAATTATTCCCATATCCGAGTGACTATGCGAAACGCAACGGTTTCGGCGACATAACTACTGCGGTAATCCCAGCCAATAGCGATATTTAGTTATTGCGCGCAAACGCATTTCAGTTCCTTATACAAATACAATCCAGTACTGATTGCAATACGTTTGAATTCATCAACAAACTTCAAGCCGGAAGCGTAAAGGAGCAACCAGTCGGTACAGTCAACGTTCAAACGCTGAAATCGGTTTAAAATCTTATGGCGCTGTAGGTAGGTATATGTATAATTTTATAGTGTACATCTAAAAATATTTTTGGTAATGTACCAGGTAATTTGGATTCTAATAAAGATCTTGTTTTGTAAAAAATATGTTTGGAATTAGCTTATTCTACTGGTGTAGATTGTACTTCAGCGCTTTGCGCGAGGAAGGCAACGTATAGAGTGTGAACTCATGATTACGCGGTTACAAGCTTCCCCGTGTATTGAACAGGGGGCGCCGCACAAACAAACCAATTTTTTTAAATTATTGTGACATGTGCCAACGAATACCTTTTATATACCTACCCCACTTGACCTAGTTCTATCCTTCACATTGTACCCACTTTCGGACCACAAGATTCATAAAATTATAACAACATTTATAAAATTGTTTTACCTGTTTATTGACGTTAAGAACGCTGTCACATTTTGAATGCGACTCACATATTTTCCGCGACCACGTCGGAGCGCGGAATTGCAAACCGAGCCAAGGTAGCCGTGCATCCCGTCACTTTTCTATAAAAAAATGTATGGAGACATTATAGTTTGTTTTATACTGTCTATTCTTTCTAATAGATGAAAAAGTAATTTATTTAGGCACAAGATAATAAGCTATACGTATTGAGGAATATAAAAGCGACTATTTGTTATTACTTTTACATTAAAATATGCAGTGGTACTGGTACATAAACGGACCCCATTTTTCGTCATTTTCAGTGATTTTTATTTATGTGAAAAATTTGTATAAACTGCTTAGTTTTTGTGAGCTATCTCGAAAGACAAATATATTATCTATAATGTTGTACCATAATATCATCACAATGTGATTTTTGGTTCATTATTATGGTAACTGTTAAACATTTTATTTTTGTTAATACGTCCTTAATCAAATAACTCTAGAACTGTGCCAAACTTTAACTAGATAGCTGAATAGTTAGATAGCTTTAACCAGGCGGACACACACTGCGGATAGACAAACCACGTCATTAAGTGTTTTTTAACATTTGCTTACCGAAATTCTAAAAACGGAGCGGTTGTAAAGATCACCCTTACTGGTTTGGGGTACAAAGCTTGTTGGTTAGTCCAATGCAATGTTTGAAAGAGAGGCAATGTGAAAATGAGACACAGACCCGGCCGTCGGTTGGAATTTGGAAAATTCTACTCCTTACTAGTAAAACGGCAATTATGCGCAAAAAATTCATAAATCTTGTTCCAGTAAACAGGAAATACGTATTATTGATGAAGCCTTACTGTGTTTTGTTAGTCATTTTTAATCTCCATTACGTGTGCAAGGTTTCTATTGGGATGATTTCATTACTTTTGCAATTTATAAAAGTTCAGGTAAAATTTTGAGAAAAAAACTGTTTTTTGTAGGATTTTACTGTCTTTTTTCTCAAATTAGTTATTATTTATACCTTCGATACCTACCGCTTACAAATAGATGAATGCGTTTGAAGGGTTCTTTTGCCGAGCGTGTGTCAGTTCATAGTACAAGTTCAACTGCAATTTATTTTGACTGACACGAGACACCGTGCAACGCCACACGTGGCCGTCTACATGAGATCAATAAAATTACATGTAATATTTATGTTAGTTATGTGACACGTACTATGAAAAGGCGAGTGCGAATTGCACATGATTTGATTTCTTGTATGCAATTTGAGGCGTCAGTGGGACGGCCCTGGTGGACACTTTGTTAAGACAATAATTATGCTAAAATATCGAATGGGTGGAGTATAGCATGAAAACAATAGCAACAAGAAAGTGATAACGCTATTACTCACTTGAACCCGTTTAGCATTAAAAGTCACAAATATAAAAAAGACTATTAATCTAATTACCTATTGAATAGTATAAAATTAACCATTAATATTTTCTCTATTCGAAGGAGGTAGGTACCTAAAACGGGTTATAAGGCCGGTTCAAAAATAAATACACACATCAAAAAAGTCTAAGCAACATGTACTAATTTAAATTTTAGGATGGTTATTCACATTATAACGTTGGTATTTTGATTAATATAATTAGTAAAATTTGTGACATGATGCATGTTGCTTAGACTTTTTGGATGTGTGTATTTCGAGAAAATAATGTATTTGATTTATTGAGATTACATCCTTAATCATTGTACTCGTAATAACATACAGTTTGTAACTTTTTACTGTTACTGAGTGAGCATGTAACGCAGCGACCCCAAAATTGTAACAGATCGCCTTAAGGCGAAGTGAGTTCTTAATAATAGCAGCTCAATGCGTTTTGGAAGAAACGTCGATCGTAACTTCGAAGATTAATTCACGTCGAAAACTCACAAAAAGGCCCAAGTATAAGTTTTTTTTTCGTTCGATTATACGAATTGTGTGCTTCGGCTGGCTTTTAGAGTGCAATGCAATGTGGGACTTAGTTCACCTTAAGAGTCTGTAGGACGACGATTTAGGCTCCCTCTCCAACGCACGCTGTAACCCGCGCACCATCTCGTTCGATCTAGCATCGTGCACATAAATATAGTTTTTAATTTCTTACGGCGAAAACAAAGACTAAGAAACATAATGCCTTCTTTCTATCTAGTTCAATTATCATGCAGCCTCAAGTCAAGTCAAGTGGCGGGCGTAGTGTAATGCCACATAGGATACTTCCTAGGTGGACGTGACATAGGGAGGTTATTGTTAAAGGCAAAGGTTACCATCTGAGTGACACGTCACATAAGAAGTAAAAAACAAATTAGAGATCTTTAATGTAATTTAATACATTTAATACTAGATACTGGATAATATATTGGATACATTGATAAATAAACTCTATTGAACACTAACTTAAAACAAACGACACAACCAAAAATATCGTACAGTGGGCAGTCTTATCGCTGAAAGCTGCATAGCTGTAAAGCTAAAACAGATCACGGTTATCCTGTTTAAAAATTACCAATAGCCCATCCGTATTAAACGAATGCGGAGGTTAAATAAACTATGAGTATCGTACCACCGTAGGTACCCAAAGTTTACTAATGTCACAACTAGATGTCGTGACTGGAATTTTTATTAACGTGCTATCGCTCATTAATTAATTCCTCATGAGGCCCATTGAGGCTCTGCCTACCCCTTCGGAGACCTTCGGGGAAAGAGTCGTGTCTATGTATGTATGAGCTATCGCTGTCATTCCTTGATGGACCTCCTGTTTGTACGGGGATTCCCAGGGAATTACCAGATTTACTTTTTTTATTATTATTTGCAAAAGGTTCATGCACATACAACGCATAACCTGTGAAAATTTCAGCTGGCTGCTTCATACGGGTGCCGAGATATGACAGACAGAATGTGACAGAATCCAGACTTACGACGGACGGACATCGTAGCAAGACAGTTCCGTTTGTCACCTTTTTTGATTACGAAACCCAAAACAAACTGGTTCGCATTGTAATTTGGTTACCAAGAAGTTGTTTTGATGTGAACACTCAGCCCAAGCAAACGTAGAATAATCGGAACATATCTAGACGAGCGGTAGGCGAGTAGCTGGCTTACACGCGAGAGCAGGTTCGATGCCTGCTACGGCACAATTGTTTCCATGATCTACATGCATCTCTTCTGGGTGTTGTGGTACCATAGTGCTGTGGTGCAAATCCTCTTCTATTCCTTCCTGTTACTCGATTCTGTGCTGTTATTTGCACGAGGATTCAAATGCAAAGTTTATTGACTTAATAAAGTCCCCATAGCTTTGTCATGCAACTTGTTTTACTATATACAGCCGTATCGACTAGCACAAAGCACAAAGGACTATCTCCTTTGTACGGGAACTTGACAAAGCTATAGATAGTTTGAAACCTGATACTAGAAATGCAAACTTGTCTAACCAGTTACAATTATATAGGAACCAAAGAATATAGTTTCCACACAAAATAATCTGAAACAGGACTTTACAACATGAGCTTAATCAATCCTACTAATATTATTAATGAGAAAGTTTGTGTGTGTGTGTGTGAGTGTGTTTGTTACTTCTTCACGCTGAAACGCCTGGACGGATTTGCATGAAATTTGGAATGGAGATAACTGGACTCCCGGTATAATACATAGGCACATTTTTATCCCGATATTCCCACGGGATCGAGCCTTACGCGGGTGAAACCGTGGGGCGCTGCTAGTGCGTAAATAAAGTATATCAGTGTACACATATATTTTATGTCTTTGAGTGTACACGTGTTAATTGTATGCTACTAACTAAATAGCATCAGCTCGAAAGTAGTATGCTTTTGATATATGTATTATGCTATGTTAAAAGCATCTAACTCACCTACGCTTTCTGCTTAATGTGCGTTTTCTAGTATGTTAGCAACAATTCGTACTTCTGGTTAAAATTACGAAAGAAAATACGTAGAATACTACCAATGTTACTACAATCTTGTTATTTCTCAAAACAACTGTAAGTATTAAATTACCATGATGTTATCACTAACTAACCTAAACGTACACATACATAAACTCAGGCTTAGTTCCTGAAGGGGTAGTAGTAGGCAGAGACCACGGATTTCCACTTACGACGATCCTGACATACCTTGTAGTATTAGTACTAGTAGAGTTTTTTTTGTGAAGGAGTTCGTCCGGGGATGTACTGATACCACCATACCTATTTCTCCCGCAAAGCAGTGGTGCTCGCATAGCTGTGTTCCGGTTTGAAGGGAATGATTGCAGGTGAAATTCACATTAAACTTTTCATCTTTATGTCTCAGGGTGGCGCGTCGGTTAAGGGTACTCTTGACCTGGGGGGGGGGGGGGGGGGGTTATTCTGAGGCTGGACACACCACGGTATATAAATTGTAACTACTAGCACGCCGCCACATGATCCTGGAGGCAAACAGGCAACTCTCACTCTTTTTTAAATTGAATCGGCCGGCCCAGATCTCTTGCTACGCAATGCGCGTTCAAGCGTTCACGATGCATTTTCCGCGATTCAACTGCCGCCATTTTGTGTAACTGTTTATGTACATACCTACTCTACTTCTGTGACTATTTGTGTCATCCTATGTTGTCTATTACGAAATTGTGTGTATTAGGTATTATGCTTTATTTGTTTTTTTACCGGACTACCGCAAATCTAATTGGAAGGGTTATGTTTTTAGCAGTTTGTATTTACGTATGTTCCACCGTAGCGCCTAAACTAGTCATCCGACTTTGATTAATGAGGTGTCAATCAATTTGTTACTCGTCTGGGTGACAAATGATTCAATTTAAACGGACAAATAAAAAAAAAAGTGGGGGTCTGAACATGTATTTTTGATATCGTATCGTCAAATGAAAGAGGAGAAAATTCTGAATTCAATATTTTTTTTTTTTACATTTTCTATACATAATAATTGTACATACATAAATACTTACCTAATGTTATGGTTCACCGTAATGGGGCTATTTTTATAACTTTTTACTTGTTTGTGCCGGTGTTTGTGGCTTTGGAACTCTAGTCCTCAGCATTAGTAACAGATTTTTCTGTTCCCTTTCAAATAGTCGTTTGATTTCCATTAAACCAGGGCGTGTTTATTTCGTCCTACACCCGGTACATGTTGACTCATAGCATTCCAAACCAAGTATTCAACTCACTGGTCTAAACGACTTTGTATTCGTACATATTTCTTACTAAATATCTTGTATAATCTATATTGTTTAGCTTAGCTAGCTTGCTTACGGCGCTCTGGTAACTGCCATACGTATGTACTTACTTACGTACAAACAAATCTGTGATAACACGTCTAAAACAGGATGGGTAGATTGTAAATTGATTGTTGTTAATTCTTTGATTTTTTCTTCTTCTATTTTGTAAATAATTATTGGTGCAATCTACGGTGAAAAGGGGCCCATTTGAGGCTCTGCCTACTCTTTCGAGTAAAAGGCGTGTGTCTATGTATGTAATATTGATTTGTGAAAATTTTAGCTGTGATAAGTGATTTTTTGTCCGCATAAACCTACCCGCATTTTTAGCATGTTGAGTCTTACGCAGGAATTTAGTTACTTTTTGTAGCGGTTATTATCGTAATGTAATCTTTAAAAATTATTAAAATTGTAGACAATCGTTTGTTATAGATATGAGAAGTATTTGCGCGGACATTCAAATCCGAAATAGAATTGCTCTCGGAAATACTTCCTAGGTATCTGCTTAAGTACCTGTTAGGCACGTATTTTGTAAAGGTTGCTGTAAACAATACTTTGTAAAGGATCTCTCTCACTAACAGTGTCTCAAACCACTCGTTCATCTGGAAAAAGGCAGATGATTGTAATATCGCTAAAAGCTTCGGTCTCTTACTAAAACACAACAGTAGTGAAACAGGCCCTAAAAATATCAATTGTTTTACAGCTAACCGATGTATTTTTGTATCGACTATTTTCAGGAGAGTGGATGCAATGTGGCCCTGTCATCAAAGTCGGTTGATCATAGGTCATTGCGTAACTATCACAGCCAGCTTTGATGAGCATGGCCTCATTCGTAACAGCAACGCCAGCGCAGAAAGCATAGACTTTCAGAAAATCTTCGAAGAAGTTCCTCGAGCCTAGCCTGTCAAAGCGGCGGTGACTATGTGTACCATTTTCATATCACAGCCACTTTGATGTGGTCGGTTTTCTGAGACCTTTCATCTCATCAGGTCTTGTTTATTCTTGTAGTAAACTTTACTTACTTTATTTATTACTAGCTGCGCCCCGCAGTTTAACCCGCGTAAGTCTCGATCCCGTGGGAATATCGGGATAAAAATGTCCCTATGTGTTATTCCGGGAGTCCAGTTATCTCCATTCCAAATTTCATGCAAATCCGTCCAGCCGTTTCAGCGTGAAGAAGTAACAAACACACTCACACCCACCCACAAACATTCGCATTTATAATATTAGTGGGATGGGATGGGATGGGATTTTATTTTCTTTGACGACTTCTGTGGCGCATGTGATGCGAGTAAGTGGGGGAAAATCTTTACGACACCTAAACCGATATTATGTTCATCTTCATTAGTTCCAAGGGCATATATGAGCCCAAAACACCATTTCGATAAATTGTCTCGATAAAAAAAACTGGTTATCTAAGCTTTAAAAAATATTTGATTTAATACCGTTTTTCTTGATTCACTTTTGGTTTCGCCAACGCTATTCTGTCACTTGCTAGCTTACTTACTTGAACTTTAATGAGTTTCATAGTGACGGAATGTGGTTGTTGTTAGTGTCTTAATAGACGCAGCGTCAACAAATCTGCACCTGTGGCCGTGGTGCAGATTAGACGGACGCCATCGTAGACGTTCATGAAATGCAAAACTAAATTCTCATTGTGATGTACAATGAGCGGACGATGGAACAATACTAGGTATTCGTTTAGGTTCATATTTATATTTATTGCAAACATGAGTAGGAAATGACTCAAATGTTAATATTTATTTTGCGTGTATCACCCATGACTTCGACGGCGTTGAGTTTTTACCGAAAAACTAACAAATTACCGCTGTTTTTTTTTATATTATCTATATAAAGAAAAATAATACAACTAACATAAATGGTTATAGAATTTATAAAAAAAGAAGTCATTCATTTAAAATCCTGTTAAAACAGATTCATATTGATGTTTTTTTAGTTGATGAGTAATAATACCTATATCAACGGGTTTTTAGTACTTTTGCCCCGCCCTGAATATAAATACACAAAGTACGTAGGCGGCGCGCCGCCAGATAAAGAGACCGCTCAGAGACCCAAGTCAGAGTTAAGCAAACGTCACCGTAACGATGATCGTAACGACGATCGTGCGTGTATAAATTCTGTCACAGATGAATGGCTAGTTACTACGCAAAACACGCACGATCGTCGTTACGATCATCGTTTCGGTGACGTTTGCAAAACTCCGACTTGGGCCTCTGAAAAAAGCGCCAGCTCTCGCTCGCACACTGTGACGTTACGTTTACAGGCATTCTCACGCAGTCTCAAGCAGATCTCAGTTGCGGTTATCGCGAAACAAATAAAAATATAGAAAATAAATTCGGATATTAAAAAAAAACATTACTGTGAACTACTAAAGAATCTTTTGGCAGAAGTTAAAAATACAACATTTTTAATGCCTTGCACATGTTTTCCCATCATTTAATTAAATACACTTTCTCGTTTTGAAAATAGTTAGGTACTTAAATAACATTCTTGAGTTATCAAAAATTCCTTAAATATTCTTGAATATTCCTTTGTTAGCACCGTGGAATTAATACTACTTTAGTAGTACTTATTAATTCCAGAGGCCCATTGATGTTCTGCCTACCCCTTCGGGGAAAAAGGCGTGTGTCTATGTATGTATATGTATTCATTCCATAGCTCCTCTACATCTAAACCGCAAAAGGAACATACTCCTTTGTTAAATAATTTGTTCCTGGCACACACCTATTATCTACCGCACATGTACTTATAACTTAGCGAGGGATCCCAACTAACCATTAATATAAATTGGTACAAAGATAGAAGGGAGGCTTTTGCCCTGCGGTGGGACACTCACATCAGACATAAGGTTGTCGCACACATTAGCTCGGCACCTGATCAACATTTCCTCAACTCGATTCTTTCAGTATTCCTTGTATGGAACTCCACACTGCAACGCACAATTATCAGCATCGTAACGGCATCGCCTCGCCTGGGTGTAATAAGACAATGAACGCGATGTGGTTCGTGGTTAAATCGTAGCCGCGCTTACGTCCCGAGTGTCCCAATTTGCCTATGTGCAAAGCCATCAACGAGCTGTCGCCCGCGCCAGCACGCTGTCACCCAGCCGTAGCCGCGTTGTAGCCTCCGCCACACATATCGGCGATGCTGATCAGCGTTGCGTTGACGGCGCCCAATGAGCCGAGGCGGTGCCGATCCGATGCGGGGGTGATATTATGTCCCGCGTCGAGACATAGTTACACAATAGGAGTTCTATATAAAAGTTATTTCAG
Source organism: Operophtera brumata (assembly GCA_932527175.1). NCBI lineage: Eukaryota > Metazoa > Arthropoda > Insecta > Lepidoptera > Geometridae > Operophtera > Operophtera brumata. Next base: position 69,378,542 of record OW052239.1, read on the forward strand.
ATTTTACATCATTCTTCGGAAGTCCGTGGCCCATTCGTGAAAATGGTTGTGCAGTGTTGTTCTAGTCATATCACAGCCATTTTTGACGAGTCGGGCTGCGCGACGTCTCATCACGTGTGACAAGCCTGAAGCTGAACTGGTTTGCTTGTCGCTCTCAAAGTGGCTGTCGTGTGCGTTAAGTAGCCATATCACAGCCAGCTTTGATGAGCGGGGGGCACCCCGCACTCTGCGACATACCTGATCAACGAACTGCCAATCTACGGAAATTTAGAACCGCAAAGTGGGAGTCAACAAATTGGTTGTGACTATGTTGTACCAATTCATATCACAGCCAGCTTTGTTGACTCGTGCAATGCGATGACGTCGCTCTAGCTATATAAATGTATCTAGGTACTTGTAAATTGCATATAATTGCTTATATAATTTTTTGCCCAAAATTATTCAAAACTAGCTGTGCCTGCGGCTTCGTTCACGCGTTACATTAATATCTTCTGAACCCTGCAAGATATCGAAATATAATCTACACGAAAATTTAAGTTAAAATTTCTGTTTTCGACACTCTCAATTTTTTGAATATTCACTTAAATTTTAGCATTTATTTTAAAATCACAGACAGACACTCCAATTTTATTATATTGGCATAGATTTTTCCATTAATGGACAGAGCATTGTTGCTATACTAAACCGTAAAAACTCCATGTAAAACTTCGGATTATTTTAAAACCTTGTATACCTTGTATTGTGTGCTAAATACGGATTAAATAAAAGTCGTATCGAATTCAAAGTTTTTCATGTTTTTAATATTATTATTCTGATTTTCAGGTACCTGGCATATTTGGCGTACGTAATCTGAGGACGCAAAGCAAGAGGGCGACGGCTACAAGATAATTTATTCATTTGTCAATCAGTGAAATAATTTTAAAAGAACAATCAATAAATATCTGTAGATATATATTTTGAACGTTTTTTTATCCCGCTTCCGCTTCCTATAGGTATCTAGGGCATTAGGAAGCAGCGCTGCTGTCGATTCTGTGCATTCTCTAAAGATGTCTAATCTATGAAGACCAAGTTCTATATAATTGGTATGGATCAATACGCGATCATCTAGTTATATTGAGACCACTATTTTTGACTTAAAATACACCTCAATATCTTGAGCGCGGTTTATGATCGACAACACTTATCAACCATAGCCATAAATAAACCTATTGTTAGTATGCGCGTCATGTAAAATGAACGCTGGCGGTCATACTTCTTCATACGTTCCAGCGTTCTTTTTACATGACGCGTACTCTACTGTCCGTAAAATAATCAGAATTCAAGAGTGCCACTTTTTTAGTAGTAGTAGAGCTTTTTTGTGAAAGAGTTCGTCCGGGGAAGTCCTACCACCATACCTATTTCTGCCGCAAAGCAGTAGTGCTCGCATTGCTGTGTTCCGGTTTTTAGGGTAAGGGTGCCGGTGAAATTACAGGCACATGAGACTTTTCATCTTTATGTCTCAGGGTGGCGGGCGCAGTGCAATGCCACATAGGGCGCGTCCTAGGTGGACGTGACCTATGAGGTGATGCACTGTTCATAGGCAGAGGTTACCGCTTAACATCAGGTGGGCCAGCTGCTTGTAACGTCATTCAAGTAGTATAAAAAAGAAAAAGAAAAAGAAAGCTATCTATGGGTATGTTAACTAGGCTAGAAACGGCGTTCTGACTAGGCAAGAAACTTTGCTTAGCGCCAGTCGTGTTAAAAATGAAGAAAATTAGCGATTCCATGTGTTTTGTGATAATGATAACAACTTTAGCTACAAAGTTTATTATTTTGTGAACCACACTTGTAAAATAGTTCAGTTCTTGCAGGTTCGAGTCCTGCTGGAACGGAATTTTTGGGTCACATTTATATTTAACTTTAGCTACGTTTTGTTTTTCTTGGTATTTAGATAGTTAGATAGAAAATACTTTATTGTACATCTTAATAAATAAAATACGAAAAAAAGAAACAAAACTTAACTTCATAATTAAAAGTACAATGGTCAGTCTTATCGCTTAGAAGCAAATCGCTCATGTTCATGTTGCGATCGCTCATGTTCATGTTGCGATCGCTCATGTTCATGTTGCGATCGCTTATGTTTGTTTGAGTTTCGTTGTTGACGACTTATCAAGGAGCCCACGCCACCAGATCGCGCCTCGACGTTCACCTGCACTACATCGGGCGCACAGGGGACGCAGCCCTATCCTATTCCGATGAGCCACCAAACTAACGCGCGAATTGCAAAGGCGAGAACACACCATATCACTGTGAACGTATCCGTGCTGCGCTTATCCAAACTCAACAAGTTGAAACTTATTGCGGACCCGCGAACAAAATCTGTAACGATTCAACGCCATGCACAAAATAAACATCTACAGCATCAATTTTTAGTCACTAGGCAGGTTATGTTTGTTTTTGTACATGAAGTTGACTCCGAACAGATTTTGTGCGGCTGTTTAGCGAACAGTTTATACAATGGGCGCTTTCACGTAGGACGATAACGACAATAGACGACATCGTGCCAATATCGTCGACGGTACCAGAAGCGCAATGACGCACCACAGACACGGACGCAGCACTACGGGTGAATACGGCAAACAAAGTGCGGCACACAGAGTGTGGTGTGTTGCGGCGCGTCACTCTCCTTCATCCCGCACTGTGTCGTCGCCGATATCGTTGAAGCGTGAAAGCGTTTAGTAGTAAAGTATGTGCTTACCTGTCGTGTAGTGTCGTTATCGTCCAATGTCTGTGTACCTAATATTCAGCACCTGCCTATGGTACACGAAGTTTGGATACACGTGTCCGGCTACTTTCCATGTTATAAAGTTTTGGCACCTATTGGTTGATGGTGCCGGGAATATGTGTCCATGAATGAGGCAGCGAACACCCTAGATTTTGAAAATTTAGGTTATGGTCTATTTCAATTGCTTCCCAAATTTTCCTTGACACCCATAATTTCTCCCTCATCAGTACGGAAACTTGGTCGAACCTGATGAAACGAGCCGACCCTGGATGGTTCGAATACGTGGCTATCGCTGACCTACAAATTCATGTCACATCTATGTGCATGGTCCTAATATTAGGTACTGAAATATTAGGGCGTGCTTCTCCTGCCGCACTCACACGGGATCTTTTAAACAGCCGTCACATTCAGTGGGTGAAAGCAACCGTTGTTGTATATAGTTGTCCCACAGGACTTCACTGTTTTAATATCATACCTTTGACTTAGTAGGTTTCCAATCTTATCTGTTACTCCTCTCACGTAACGACGCGCTCACACTACTTGCCCACCGGGAACACTGACGCCAGATATATCAATTTGAACGGATTTCGGTTGTATCATTATCATGCCTAACATTGTGTAACGCCAAGGTCAGTGCTCGATTAATCAGAGATCTAGGTATATGCAGTGTAACATAAACTAAACTTAATGTTAATAAGGGTATTTGTAGCTGATTGAATAAGTGGTATGTGGTGGTTCACCTATAGAACTTTTAGTAGTAGTAGAGCTTTTTTGTGAAAGAGTTCGTCCGGGGAAGTACTACCACCATACCTATTTCTGCCGCAAAGCAGTAGTGTTCGCATTGCTGTGTTCCGGTTTGAAGGGTAAGGGTGCCGGTGAAATTACAGGCACATGAGACTTTTCATCTTTATGTCTCAGGGTGGCGGGCGCAGTGCAATGCCACATAGGGTGCGTCCTAGGTGGACGTGACCTATGAGGTAATGCACTGTTCATAGTCAGAGGTTACCGCTTAACATCAGGTGGGCCTCTAGCATGTTCCGTCATCCAAGTAGTATAAAAAAAAAAAAAAAAAAAAAAAGAACCAGGTGAATAATTGACACCCAAGCTAAATTAACAACGCATTATAAAAATACCCTTATAAACGTGAAGTTCAGTATTGAGTTATCTATACTGAGGACAGATTGACGGGTGATGGTGGGAACATCTGTCAGCTCTATGTAGGTAGGTAGGTACCTACCGTTTGAGGTAATCTGTCACGGTTTCACAAATCACCCTGACATCCAGAAACGGCATCCAGATGGCGGCGATGAGCTCACTACATATCACGTCTAGTCTATTCTCACGTTGGTGCAACCCACCGTGAAAAGAGACCTTTTGAGGCTCTGCCTATCCCTTTGGGGAAAAAGGCGCGTGTCTATGTATGTATGTATGAGCACAAGTGAGCGAGAGAAAAGAAATAGGTATCGTGACTTTTAATGTTATTTAGAAAGGTTTAGCAGTCATGACATGACTATGGCCGAACTACCCGACCCTAGAAATCTCTTTGAACTGAACTTTGACCTCAAATTAAAAGTTCCGTAATTGCACCAAGCCGTGTGATGCCAAAAATACAAAAATAATACACTAGTAGTTCGCCCCGAACTGAGACCTCGCGAATACACGCGATTTAGATAGGTTACCTTATTTCTTTTGAAAAAATATCTATGTTATGTACGTGAGTATACCTATCCACATAAAATGAACGTAGTTATCACGGTTCTTCATATCCAAGCTTCAAAACGCAATGAAAGCGCGATCTAACTTTCAGACATAATTAGCATTGCCATCTAGTTGTGGATTTGCTACTTAACCACCAAAGATTACATTTCTCATCGCAAAAAATTGGTATTACAAGGATAATCAATTTTCGACTTCTCCCTGTAGTTTTGCACAAAATTTACAAATACATTTCTAACCGTATTGACTGCCAGTTCAATTCTGCATCTGGCTTGCAGACTTTCTGAGGGAAAGATCCATTCGAGTAGTTATTGATGGCTGCTCGTCGGATCAATTGGCTTAAAACGCCGGGGTACCTCAGGGGTCTGTGCTATCTGCCACACTGTTTCTGCTGCACATTAATGATCTGCTAATGCCCGGTATCATTGGGTATGCAGACAACAGCATAGTTGTGGAGAGATATGTTTCCACTGCCCGATCTAGGCAGATTGAAATTCAGGAGCTAAGAGATGAGATGCTGCAGCGTCTGAATTTGACTCTCAAGGCCGTATCCGACGAGGGCGATGCCAATCTAGTCAAGTTCATCGCCTCTTTAAACGCAAGCTTGTCTCTACTCGGCGAAAAAAAAACAGTTTCTCCAAGTTCCTGTATTTTGAGATGTACCTGTAGCTATAGGGGATAAACTCGAGCTCTAGGGTGTTTCACTTACCTACGCCTACTCTCAACTTGACGCCAGCTGCACCGAGTCAACCTGAGCGGCCCAGCCGCCCCCCGCCCAGCCCGTCGCGCGCCGCAGCACGCTCGTCGTGCCTGCACACACACACACACACACGTACACACACGGACACGCACACAGCATGACGGCGCCGCGCCAGTTTCTCGAAGTCCTGTATTTCGAGATGTACCTGTAGCTATAGGGGATAAACTCGAGCTCTTGGGTGTTTCACTTACGCCTACTCTCAACTTTGGCTCCTACATCGAGTCTAAGGCAAAAACAGCTGCCATGAAGCTAGGCATCCTGAATAAGGAAAAGCGTTACTTTACGCCAAGACAGCTTCTGAGTCTATATAAAGCTCAAGTCCGAGCTCGTATGGAGTAGGTACTTCTGCCATGTTTAGGATGGCTCTGCCAAACACCAGCTTGCTGCCTTGGACCGATTGAACGCAGAGCTTTCAGGCTTATTGGTGAGCAACATATGGCGGAGACTAAGATCCAGAGTCTCGAGCACCGCCGTAAAGTAGCTTCGATCTTCTATACGTTACATTTCGGGGAATGCTAGCAGGAACTTCACGATCTGATCCCACCATCTCGTTTTCATCATAGGACGAGCAGACGCACGGCTCGGTACCATACTTTCCTCATTAGTATACCCTCTATTCGTACTAAACGATTCAGTTCTACCTTTATAATGTGTACTGCTAAGGAGTGGAATACCCTACCGACTTCTGTCTTTCCTGAAAACTATAATCTGGGTCTCTTCAAGGCTAGAGTGGATAAGTACCTTCTAGACCTTTGTGCTTTATCTTCGGCCACATCGTCACTTACCAACAGGTGAGATCGTGGACAACAGAGGTCTATCATAGTAAAAAAAAACGACTTCTAAAATCATTTACTGAGATAAAATAGTTAAGTAGTTTGAAATGTTAGACCTACAACGTCCTTCAAATTCCTAGAAACGGAATGGTTTCCTGGTTTTTTTGGGTAAAAGTTTCGAAATTCTTCAATTTTAGACTTTTCTCAGTATTTGTGTCATAAAAGCTACAAACATACCAAATTTCGGCATTGTAGTATTAGTGGAAGTACCCTAGAGGTTTTGGTTTTTTACTTTTCCGATTTACCCTAATATCTGAAAAACGTATGTTCAAAAATTATAAAAAAAAGTTTTGTAAGTTCGAAGCAAGGGGCTTTCATATGACACCCTATTTGATCTGATATTCTCACTTTTAATTTTTTTACTCCCTTTTGGACCCCAATATCTCAACAACCCCCTTACCGATATAGCTCATAACATTACCAACAAATTGTACCAACACTATCTATCCCCCGATAAAATTTCATGAAGATCGGATTAACGGTTCGGAAGTTTTGCTCGGACAAACATACATACATACATACAAACGCCGATTCTTCCAAGTTGACTCAGAGAACTCGCTTCGCTCGTTCAATTACTGTTGAGGCCTGAAACTAAGCAATTTACGGCCGAGTAGAGATAGGTAGATAGAAAATACTTAATTGCACACCGTAATATAAACAATTTACAATAGGTAAGTAGGTATTTGAACTAATTTCAAAAGATTTTAAAAAGATTCAAAATTGTTTTTTATGCTGATGATAATGAATGTCTGGCAGATGAAGCCAGGAAATTTGCAACGTTTCACACTTTCGTAGTAGTCAGTCTCAGTCAGCATGCAGCTCGCACACCACAACGTCTACAAATATGATCTTTTAGTCGACCTATAATGGCGAGACTGTTGCTAAAAACAGAAAACCGCTAATTTTATACTGCCATATTCATTTCATACGTCACTCAGACCTTTAGGCTCCATGCTGATTTCCATGGACACCACTGACGACTGCCGTGGGAGTGTGGGAGTGACACTAGGGTGGATGGTCTAAAACCGCTTACCATGCAAACTTTGAGGAACCAATGTTGGTTATTATATATAATTTAATCACCAGTGATGACTACTATTTTGGATTTGGTATTTTACGGCATGCAAATCGTAAATTACTTGTTTCGTTCGCTGCTGAATACATTTTCAATACAAAACGTATAACATATAACAACGTGTGTGTTTCCCAGCAGTGGACGTGTCTCACTAAATCAAGTACAATATTCAAACTAAAAATATGCATGGATACTACATTAACATTCCGAGGGATCACTGTACCAGAAACACGATAGGAAAATATTTTCTCGACAAAAAAATAGGTATATCTCTATTTTTTGATTAGATTCGATTGCTAATGTTTCTCAACATGGTGTATAGATATGATTGGGTCAAATTTAGATAAATAAAACCAATACAATAATGCCGACAGCTTACTGTTTTATAAAATTATGTGTATTTTACTAGATATTCAGTACAACGGGTTCTTCGAGCAGCTCGAGGCGGATTTTTGTATGTAGATTTCTGCCTGGGGTTGGTGCTATTGTTTCAACTGTGGCAAAACATGAGAAGTAGAACATGTGCCTGGATGAAAATACAATTATGAATGGAACACTCCGCCTACCCATTATCTGTCTCACAGTGGTAAATAAAAGTGCCGTCGGGCCATCTCGCCGTGACTCACTAAACGGCGACCGCTAATCGCAGGAGCCAGTGACTCGGCGAATGGGGTGAGTGAGCTCGCCACCCCATAAGTTAGGGAGGCACGGCAGCTGCGCACACAAGTTGCTATTATTATTAGTTAGGTACCTATCGATAGCGATAGTTAACAATTGCGAATGAACACTACTGGTGCCTAGAGGTGACCGCATGCCCCCGTGCGTCCATCTTGAAAAATCTTAACGAATTCAGCATTATTAAAATAGGTACTTATGCCTGTAAGTCAGTGTAATAATTTTCATGTTCTGTTTTATTTCATTTTCATGTTGGCTGCGTTCGTAAGAGAGAAAGAAAGAAAGAAAAATTCTTTATTTGGAACGGCACACATGGATAGAAGAAATGACACTCAACGAATAAAATAAAAAAAAACATAGAAGATAATACCTACAAAAGGCAAAAACTAAGGGTGCCTTCACATTAGGTCGCCAGTAGTGCGGTCGCGCTGCTACTTCCATTACTTGTACTAATATTTATTCTGTGCTTCTATACTAGAAAGAGCAGCGCGACAGCCGCGCGACGTGATTTTTCATGCTGCCGCGCTGCTGCCGCACTACTGGCGACCTAATGTGAAGGCACTCTAAGCACTTATAACTAACTCAACTACAATTAATTGAGTGTCTCTCAGTGCCATCCACGCAGTGACGTCACAAATTGGAGAAGTACTTATAACTTGTCCACCCGCGGCTGCTCTCCCGTTTTACCGGGATAAAAAGTAGCACAATCCAGGTCATACCTAATCTATCTGTGTACCAAACTTCATCTAAATTAGTTCAGCCATTTCGGCGTGATTGAGAACATACAAGCATCTAAACATTGTAACTTCGTCATTTATTATATTAGTTGGATTCGTCCCTAATGCAGGTAGTGGTGTGTAGGTACGTGTAGGTACCTATAAAATACACTTTCTGTCACAGAGCTTTTTTGTGAGTTCGTCCGGGGGAGCACAACATACATACCTACCTATTTCTGCCACAAAGCAGTAGTGCTCGCATTGCTGTGTTCCGGTATGAAGGGTGAAAATGAAGGCACATGCTTCGACCAAAGTAAAATTAACGTCCTTTGGCACATGACACTTTTCATCTGTCTCAGGGTGGCTGGCGGGCGCAGTGCAATACCACATAGGGTGCGTCTTAGGTGGACGTGACCTATATATGAGGTAATGCGTTGCCGCTTTACATGTGGTGGGCCATTTAGTTGTGAAAGATAAACTACTGCTTTGCGGCAGAAATACCTAGTTAGGTCTGGTGATAGCCTTCACAGAAAGCTCTAATACCTACTATATAGGAAGTGGCGTATTTGTATTCGCATGACCGGAACCTAGATACAGTTCATTCATCAGGCGTTTCATGTCCACTCAAGGGAAGTGTACCACTAGCATGCTCCATACAAAAACAACTTTGATACTCATTTGGCTATATCCTACTCGGACAAACGAAAGTTAAGACGGAGCACGGCGTTACAAGTAAAGCCGAAAACTATGTTCAATAACACAAGAATAACTACTAGTACTGCAATTAAATTAAATACATGCATTCACACAGACAATGCATCAAAACCATGCTCATCAATTGTTTGTAATCACATAATTTTACAAGATACGGTCTACGATCCTCGGGTTATAGATTGATCATGTGTACGAAATTGCAGCGGGATGTTCAGTTTCTATTGAAAACTTTGTAGTTTTTGTGTTCAATAAAACAACATTTAAATACATCACATTCATTTAATATAACGCCTTTTAGGCTTGAATTTTTTCAACTATTTAAAACGTCGAATTGGTAGGTACTTAACAATGTGGTTACGAGTTTAATTAGGTACCCAACAATGTGGTAAGAGTATTAGGTACCCAACAATGTGGTAAGAGTATTAGGTTCACAACTACACATGGCTTCAACGATTCAAAAACTAAATATATATTATGCAGTTTTCTTAACTATATAGCACTGAATGAGTAAAGTCCTTTTAACGAAATTAGTCTCTTCGCTAGATTGAATACTCAAAGCGAACATAACCGTTAGTTGCTCAAATGACCGTGGGACTTCTTTCGTGAAAAGATCTCTACAAGGTCTATGTGCTCCAGAACACCTTTGGGTAACTGAAATGGTGGCGTTATCCGCGAAGATGGCGGCTCTAACCACGCAGAGTTTTTTAATATCTAAAACATCCATAACACCGAAAACCGTGGTTTTTTCCTATCGCTATTTTAATCAAGAATGAAAGCACCTAGGGTGGAAAAACCCCATTCCTTCACCATTCCGGCTGGATGGCACCAACTTTTACAAAGTGTGATTTATGGGAGTGGGGGCTTCTACTCTTTTTATGTGGTCCATTACTAATTTACTTTTAAACTAATTTACAACATTATTTGACACAACGGACCGAAGTGAGGGTTGGTTATTATTGATATCATCGGCACACATGCAAGATTTCCTGATTTGATTTCTGAATTTGTTTTCCTTATTCGGGCACCCGAATGCACTCATTTCATACTAAGTGTTCTAAACGGAGCTTCCGTTTTTGTATTTTCGGTTCGGAAAGAATTCTTAACGTTCGTTTAGAAAGTTAAACGTGAGTTCGTACAAAAAAAACGAATGACGTCATCCCGAACGCAGCGCTCACACACCACATACATTTTGTATGTGACATACATGGATGGTAATTTCGATTCAGAATCGCGTCTAATCAAAAATAGGTGCATACAAAACTACTTAACATAAATAATGCGTGCACAAAGGCGTCACTGTACTTAATCGCAGAGAAAATACCAAATGGAAAGATGAACGTCTGCGCTAAGTTCACGTATTCCATATTCAGGAAACGAATAAAGAAACTGAGCATGTGTCAGCCTGAAATCAAGCCAGTGGGCTGTACGCCTTCCCCCATTTCCGTCCAGAAACTTGTAACGAACAGATTTGTTAGTTTTTGTGTGAAGAATATATTTGTAAGATCCTCTTTCTGACGACGTCTACTCTTTCTTGACAAGCTTTTAAATAATTTTGATCTTATTAACTAGAGTATTGACTGAAAGTGAGTACTATAATTGCATGAAGGTACTTTAAATCTATTTAATATATAGCTTATTGTTAAGTATAAACAATAAAACGACCTTAGATCACTCATATAAATTATGCACAATTTTTTTTTAAATGAATGAATGTTATTTATATAATAATAAAAAAAAACTATAAAATCTTTAAAAGCTTGGTCAGTTTTAACTGAATTATTCAGATAAAAACCAATTGCTCAGTCAACAGAACTCGGCACCTGAACTAGTCACAAGGAAAGCGTTGCAAATGTTCATATAAGTAAGCCAGTAGTGACCGAGATCTACGCTAAACTACTCCGCCCGAAGGAAAAGTCCCTAACGCCTGTCTTCACTAACCAATTCCTATTTTACGAGACATGACAAACGAAACTCAGTTTTTCATAGAAACCTGTTTCTGTAAGCGTTATGTGGCCCCTAGGTGGTTGGTGCAAACGGCATTTAAGACTACATTCTAGAAAACATTTACTCATTCAAGATTATTATTTGTGTAAATAAATATAAAAAGTGTGACCTTGACTTGGTCATCATTAAATGTTATTTAGAAAATTAGTTAACCATCCATACATTGATTCCTAAAAATATCTAAAAGATTTTTGAAAAATAAAAATATAGTTATTCAATTTCTTCTGCCATAGGCCAAATACAATTTAGCCTACTTTAAAGGTTCCGTACTTAAAAGGTGCCAATGGGAGGCCATTTTAAGGGTTCCGTACCCAAAAGGTACCATGGGACCCTATTACTATCCTACGCCGTCCGTTACCTGTCTGTATTCTGTGACAGGGGTATATCTCGGCAGCCATAAGAGGTAGCCATGATATTTTGACATGTTGGACTTGAAATAAATAATAAATAACATAGATACCATTTCATTAACTCTTTTAGAGTAACGTAACGTAGTGAATCCTATGTCTTGAAAACGGAACCCTACTATGCGTTCGCCCTCTATACGCATTGGCCGTATCATTTTATCAGATAGCATTTATTTTGTCTTTCATGACCGAAACCTACGGTGCGCGAGTCTGACTCACACTTGTCCGAATTTATTTGTAAGAATTTTCGTATGTATAATCGACTCCTACCTTATCGTAGTTACTTTATGAAGTAACACGTACTTAGCTAGTTATATAGTGAAATCTATCCTATAAAAACGATCCGAGGACTGAATACAATATACGAGTATCAGTCGTTTCACAGTACTTCAAAGGGGTGTGAGTATATTTGAATCTTTTTAAAATTATACCTAGTTTTAATTATTATATTATAAAATATGTCTACCTATAATTATGTACCTAACAAAAAATATCCTCATTGTGGTTGATGAATGAGAGCATAAAGTGTTTTAGTATTTTATTTTGTGTGCATAGACACAGAATAAATAATAGTGCGCATAGACTAGAGAGTAGGTAATTAATAGTATTACCTAAGAATGGTGACATCGCAAAGGAGTTTTTATGAGAATAACCTCTAATCTGTTGCGTATTGTAATGAGAGGCTTGTTGATTTGTTCCAACCTCTAGATTGCAGTTGTAATATTAGCTATACCTACCTCGACTAATGGGAATACTCAGAAATACGACATTCAAACATGAATACCTTAAAAACTCAATAAGAGCGATGGTTTAGCGAGTAGTTAGGTCCCAGGTTATTGTGATATTCATATTTTAATGTTGTATTTATCAGTATATCCGTTAGTCGAGGTATAACTAACATTACCACTGCTGTAATTTAGAGATTGTACTTTCTACATGAAGTAGAATAAATGCAGTGGAGATGAGAGCTTTGAGAACTATGTGTAGTGTGACTTTGTGAGATAGAATGATGAATAGTGTGATAAGAGAGCGTAGTGAAATTAAAGACGTAGTGACAAGCATTGAAAAACGTATGCTTAGATTATTTGGGCATTTAGAAAGGATGGATGATAGTAGATTGACGAAACGAGTAAGACGACCGTGAATGGGACAGAAGGGAAGGGGAAGACCTCGCACTGAAAAAAAAAAATATCTAACTGTGTGCAAAAAGTGCACAGTTAAAATTTACACAGTTGCTACAACATATTTTTCATTGAGATCTAATTAATTTACACCGTTGGGGCAACTGCAAAAAAACAGTTAGGAAGCAAACAGTAAATAAATATGTATAAACAGTTACAGGAACTTTTTGGTCAATAATAACAACGTATCCTGGCAGTAATTTAAATTTCAACGGTTAAACATCAGTCCGGATAAGACAGTAAAATGAACTGTTTTACTTTAACTGTTTTTTTTTCAGTTATGCTAACGTGTTTAATGTGTTGGCTCCATTTTAACCTCGCAGAACGGTAACTTTTATCGGTTTTCGGGTTACTCGAACTGTTTTTTTTTTTCAGTGCGGTGAACTTATTCAGACCAGATCGGAGACGTTCTGGAAAAAGGCCAGGCAAGAGTACCCTTAACCGACGAGCATGTGTGAAGAATGTGATGAGAGTGAATGAAGCAAAAGGGTACGTCAGGATCGTAGCAAGTAGAAATCCGTAAACTCTACCTACCCCTCCAGGAAATAGGCGTACTTTATGTATGCATGTGTGTATGTAATTTAGAGATTATAAGGATCAAATCAACATGCTTTTTATTACTATACGCCACAAATAGTTAGTTCATCCCGAAATCTAGTGCGTCCAACAACATTGTCTCCTTTAAATACCAATAAAATCAGGAACTTACAAGAACGTACTACGTTACAACATTACTCCACACAAACTTACTCATACCCCTTTTATCCATCCCTATCCGAATAGTGCCCTTGACGTAATTTTTTTTACATAAATAGATTCGGCAATTTTCTTACATATTAAAGATATTTTTAAAAATTTACTACGCAAATAGTTTCAGCATTTTTTTACATACTTATGTCAAAACGACAGATTTTACAATAAGCAAAATACGTACTATATAATCAACACTTACACAAGTAGTACAGCTACGAAAAAAATCGCCATGGCAATATACGTCTTTTCGAAACGAAAAGTGATTATTTCCAAAAATCGAAACATATGTACCTATAAACTGTCTAATATTGTGAAAGAATCATTAAAATCGCTTCAAGCGTTTGGAAGCAGTAGGATTTATTTGGATTTTTTGCGTAAATCATAGGAAACTGTGGACTTTTCCTGTCAAAAGTACTAACAAAGTTTAAACTACGTACTTTGTTACTTGGTACTTTTAAATCCACAGTTTCACGGTCCACGGTTTTTAAATAAACAGGTAATTAAATAATTTTACCTATATTAGACGTCCATTGTGTATTTTTTTATGGTATTTGGGTAATCTGATTGTGAAAAGTAAGCTTTCAAAGAATTTAATGCAGTTTGGGTTATATTATCGCTTTAACGAGCCCTTTACTTCGATTCGTCACATGACGCATTTATTCAATTATAATTTTCTATTTCCCCAAAATTAACCCTAAAACCCTTTATTTAAGCTATGTCCGTGATTCGGTCACCGAACTCTGTACCTATATACATTATTACCAAATTTTAGACTTTTTTCTTCCAGGTTCAGACCAAATAAGCTGTGACGTACAGACAGATACAAGCGTGATCCTATAATGGTTCCATCAGTATCTTTTGAGATACGGAACCCTCAATAAGTAAATCCAAGGGAAAAGATCCGAAAAAGAGACGGTCTGTCACGTCCGGAGATTGCCTAGGCGCATTATTTTCGTAGTAGGGCTGTAGAGATAAACCAATCTAAAACTGAACACATCACTGTTTAATTTCGTTAAAATATAATATTCCCTAATCAGCATATACACAAGGATCATTTTGAAACTTCGAGCTTGTGTCGAATTCCAAGTAAAAGTGGTAGAGGGGCGTTCAGTTTCAGATTGGTTTATCTCAGACCCGCGTAGTTAAAGAATGGGATTATAAATGGCGGCCACTCTCACACAGAATAAGGACTAAGGTACACTCAAGGTAAGGATTAGATATAGAAGCCGCCATTTACAATCCCATTCTTTAACTACGCGGGTTAATATAAGCTTTATTTTTGACACGTCAATCCGACACATAGTTACATGTTTACAAACAACTTATAGCTAACTATAGTAATTACCTATGCAGGCCAAAAATTCGTTTTCCCAGTAGCAGATATGACAATTAGTATAATTAAACGTATGTAAATTTACAGATGGTATGTACGTATAACACTATAACGCGGATGGCAGTTTTTGGCACATCAAAGGTCGTATAAGACCGGCCGAAAATAAGTAAGTTGCGGGGAAGCGCAATGCGCGGGGTTGAGAGTAGCTGTTCTGTATGTAGTACTTTATGTATTGTGGGCCTATAGAATGCAATGTTGGATTTGCCACCCTTTTTGGCAGGCGGATTGGTAATCGCCGTAATGATGTTGAGTACTCAGGTGGATGCTGCTGCCCATCCCCTGGTGTAATTCTTTAGTATTTATGACACCATATTATTGCCTCATTTTAATACTATATTTCCGAGACATAAAAATGGCTCCCTACGCCATTTATTTTTTAGTTAGCACGTATTTTTTAAGTTCAGTATGAGTCTATAAAAAGATCACATATTAAAGGGGGTGAAACTAGAACCATTTTAATGAATGGAAAATAAAACTATTATAATACGTTTTTAATGAAAGTTGTATTTTTTAAGGACCCTTTGTATTTGTCGTTGGCAGATTGTGATCGTCATTTACAAACGGCGCTGCCTGCTTAGATGCTTGCTGGTTTGCAAAATGTCAGTATATAACAACTCAGCATTTTAGTTGAAACATCTACGTCTAAATTCTCAAACTATAAAGTACTTAGGCACACAAGAGGGTCAACAAAGCTCATCATTTCTTATTAAATTATTTAACAAAAAAAACTCGTTAATCTCTCGTCACATTTTGCTTAGATTTTGTGTGGGAGAAAGTGAAATGACGTGGAATCGTTTTCGCACGAATTTGTAATGTAATTTATTAGTCACTAATAAATTACATGTTATAAGTGTGGAATTTCCGAAATTCAACCCCTAACGGGAAGCAGCGGCTGTTTGTAAAATAGAAATAAGTCACTTCAGCACTGTATCCCAGCTGTTTCCGGGCAAAGACGCGAGGTGTCTTCTTTAAATCAATACATTGTTTAAAACAAAATCGCTATCCACGTCTGTTTGTTCTTTTAAATACGCAACGGATTTTGTATTGGTTGCTACTATCATTTAAATTTTTACTTCAAAAGGTTTATGTTTATAATAACATCTCGTCCAAAGCCGGGGCGGATCGCTAGTCCCTTTAATTTAAAGCTTTCCATAGGCGGAAGGGGCGCTTGCTTATGTTTATAATTCATCAACTTCGTCCAAATCATTGTGTTTAATTTTGAACGGGTACTCCTCTGACTTTTTGGATAGATCAATGCCAACTAATGACGCATGAGTGGAGCCCGGTCCGCGCAGCACGCTGGGCTCGGAGATGTATAGCCCGCGGGGCGGGGGGATGCACGCGCCACTAGCCCCCGGGAAGCTGGACCTACTCGTTCCCCATGCATGCAGAAAACTGCTCGGAAAGAGAACATGGCCGGGGCCGATACCCAGGTATGACAACAGCCCTACCTCGCCGTAAGGACCCAGGTTGTTAAGCGCCTCGACTGGGTCCTCACTGCCATCGCAGAGCCCACTAGGGCCCTGGGATTGATCGTAGCCGTCAAGGCTGGTGACTCTGTCGCGTTTATAGATCTGTCTGAGCCGTTCTGCGCTCTTGTCCATGACGCTTCTAACTGCGGGGTCGGGGTACGGCATTCGAGCTATCGAGGTACTACGTCTACGCGTCTGATTCGAGCCGTACATCCGCAGTCTCTTCGACGCTGGAAACTCGTTGACTTCTCTTTTTGGTATATTCGGCTCCCTGAATTGCGTAGTGCTTCTAGTTACGTCTAAGGGTTCGTCTCGTCGACATCGTTTCGGAATCTTAGAACGGGTCAGTATTTGATTTTCATCGCGTTTCAATTCCAAAGCAGTCATTAGTGCCGGCTCGGCGGCGCTTGATGGATCCATTTCACTGGCTCGTGATCGTTTGATTTGTAGGTTATGGGTCTTTTTGCCTTTTAACTTTAAAGGAGCGGTATTGGCTAAATATTGCTGGATTTCTTTGGAATTAAAGAACGCATTGACTTCGGATAGATCGACCGGTTTGATAGGCGTGTTGAGCGTTTGATCGTATGACAAAATTAAAGCTAATTCTTTGTTTTCGTCCCAATCTATCGAGGTTTGCGGCTGCGTCTGTGCGGCGGCAGGCAGGTCCGGGCTCGCCTCTGGCGCGGGGAAGCCAGGTTCGCCCACCTCGATGATTTCAACTGCAAATGTTCTCGTCCCTAAAGAATAACTGCCAGTGTGGTTGCGACCTTGCAGCAACCAGTGCGGAAAGTCTACGGGCAGATTTGTTTTCTTTACCAAGTTTGTTAGATTTAGTGGTTTGCGTTCAACGCTTAATGGGTGTGCGTTGTTGAAACATGCGAGCTCGAGGGTGTTGCACGGAGGGCGGGGGTGCGTGGCAGTCGCGGCGGGTGCGAGAGACCGCGCCTCGTGCGCGCCTCAGAGCGGCAGGATGGAGAAGTGCCACACGCGCTCGCGGCACAGCGGACACTCCGTCATGCGATGGGCGCAGTCACGGCAAAAGCCCCTGGAATCACAACAATAGTAACTTCAGCAAGTGTACAAATGAACATGTGAATATTTTGATGAACGATCGAAAACTAAAGGAATCTGGTATAAAACTATTCAGAGTTAGCCTCCTCGTTTGCTTTGGTTGGAGCTGACATGCTGTTTTTACAAGCTTTTATTTAATTTCACCTATTAGTTTGTCGGTATGTTTGAGAAATATCTTGCAACTGAATTAAGATAAAATAAAATATGATTGTCTCCAGGAGAACAGCTATCTTTTTAAAAAATTCATCCTAATCCGTCCAGCCGTTTAGCGAGTAAAAGTAACAAACAGACGTTAGTATGATAGCGGAACAAGCAGATGGCCCACCTGATTTTAAACTCTGCCCATAACTATGCATTACCTCATAGGTCAGGTCCACCTAGGATGAGCCCTATGCGTCATTGCACTGCGCCCGCCACCATGAGACATAAAGATGAAAGTCTCATGTGCTTGTAATTTCACCGGCACCCATACCCTTCAAACCGGAACACAGAAATGCGTGCACTACTGCTTTGCGACGGAAATAGGTGCTAGTACTTCCCCGGACGAAAGTCGCTTTTGTTTATGCCTATGCCTATTACTGTTTTATATTAATCTAGTTTGGTGTCTTTTGTGTATGGTGGAGCCTGCCGCCATTTCGATACTTTACTAAAAAGGCGTTTTAATGTCGTTATCACCAAACGAAGCCCTACTGCTGTCGCTTATCCGTTTGTCTGTCCCTTTGTGATAACGGTCTAGCGGCTAAGCTAAACCGTTGAAGCTACAGTCTTCATATTTGCACTATTTAAGTATCTTTACTGACCCAAAGCCAAATATATAGGCAAAAATTATCATGTTTTTTACGAGAGGCTCCCTTACAAGACGGTTGTGAAATAAAAACTGCCCTACCCCAGTATATGGGGTATAATGTTTTAGTAATGTAAAACAAAGTCAAGGGAGGCGGTCAAATTATATACTTTTTCCCAAAATTTTGTTACCATGTGTGTGTGTGTGTGTGTTGTTACTTGCATTTGAACTAGAAACTAGAAAACATGTAAATACGCTACTAGAAAGATTTAGTTTCTCTTAAATTTGGTACGGACCGAGGTGCAACGCGCACATGTCCTGTTTTCTATTACATCTGTGATAGTTTAAAAGTCAGCAAAAGGGTAATGTAATTACTTATGGCGGCACGGCGAAAAGATTGTATCGGGTTTTTTATCGTAGCAGATCGCGCAGAGGCCTTCTTGGTCGATGTAATCTCCTTGCAGGGCTTGCAGTCTCTCTTGGTACAGCCAGCGAGGTATCACCTGGAACGACAACACACATCTGAACACTACGCGCCACGTACTTCTACTTCATCTGTTAATTATGACCACTGAGGAAACTTTCCTCAATTTTGACAGAGTGTTCGATATTAATACAGTGTGTGGCAAGATAATAGGACTCTCAGGATAAGTACCTTTTCTGTTGTAGTTAGAGAGGTTTCCTCTTAGGAAACATTAGGTTAATTTTGAAGAAAAATAAAACAGCATTTTGCATTTTTGAAAAATTATATAGGTACATATATAATTCTATTACATAGTAGACACTAAAACATAATTGAGGTTGCATTAAAAAACCAAAGTAGGTTAGTTTGTGCCTGTGTTATGGTTTTTGAAACCTTACTTCGGCAATGTTACATTTCTGAGTAATTATATTTATAACCTAATTATTCAAAAACAAGTACGATTAATAAACAGATTATAAAAATACATTTATTTAATAGTAGGTAGTGCTATAGACAAGTTTTGTTAGCAGCCGTGCTAGGTTGGACCTGTGTTGCGGTGGCTAATTCTTCCTGTTATTATTATTTTAATTAATTAATTGAAATTTATTTATTATCAACGAGAAAAGTAAAGTAGCTAGAAACAAAATGTAAAAGAAGAGCAATTGCTGGTAGGATCGGCCGAGACGCGGCGCGGTCAGCTACTAGTTATGCGATTAGATAGTACTTGTAATAATAGATAATTATTACAAGTAAGTTAATCAACTAAGTTAATACGAGTATTTTATGACAATGATAACATAAATATTTTTTTTGCCACTTTTATATAAAAATTTAGGTGAGAATGTTCTATTATTTCCAACACCCAGGCCACTAAATAACCTAGGCATATGGAAGGATCGTAATCAATATATATAAAATCATTGCGTGACTGACTGACTGACTGACTGACTATCAACGCACAGCCTAAACCATAAAACCTATATAGATGAAATTTGCAGGGTCCGTTCCTTTTGTGGTCTAGGGGTGCACTAAGGAATTCCAGAAATTCAACCCCTAAGGGGTTGCAGCGGGGTGTTTAAGTTTGTATGGAAAAGTCGAAGTGCGCATTCCACTAGTAGGTATATTAAAAGCTTAGTCATAAATAAAATGATCTATATACTTCGGGTTATCATCAAACATGAAAGCTATAATATTTATGTATGTTAGAATTGAAATTACCTTGGCATAGTATCATTTTAGAAAAATATAAGACTATACACCATTTATGTATGTTGCTTAGTATATTAATGTATATTCGAATTCGGACACTTATCAAGTCATATTTGTGTAGAACCATGTAATATTATAACATCCAAGTATCAAGTCAACAGATATCACTACGCTCTAGGTCTAGGACTTTGCACCTGACTACCTCTGTCGAACAACACGGTACAAAAGCAGAGATGACCAATTAGTTTTATGTTTTGTATGTGTTGTATGGCAGTTAGTTATTAGAATTTAGAATGATAGAAGTTCACACATGAAAGTGACAGATTCGACTGTGTGTACCATCTTGCGAGTTTGATAGTGCATCATAGTTTGTTAATAAAAATATTATAATAGTGTGATGGCGGCAGTTCACTTGGTGTATTGGCGCAAACGTTTGCTTTATTTTTCCAAGGTAAAATCAACGATCAACACATGATACTATTTATCTTGACAAAATAAATCAAATGTTGGCGAAAATATACCAAGTGAAGTGCTAGCATGACAATGAAAAAGTTATCAGATTGATATTTGAGGTATTTCGAGGTACCTCCTGAGATCACTTATTGCAAGTAGCAGTTCCTCAGTTCCTTTGTAATATAATGACATCAAGAACATGTCAAGAGCATTTTTACATTTGCATCGGGTCAGTGGGTATATTGTGAATTCTTTGCTTATTTTGTGATCAAGTGAGGCCCCAAGAAGCACAGTGCCGGTGCGCATACTCCGATGAAAACTTAGACGGGAGAATGATACGGTCTTTATTCGTAACGAGGTCAATGTCAAAAACTGATTCGGTGTGAGTCTTAATTATGGCTCTCTGAATGAAGGATTGAAGCACTGCTAAAAACCACCAAGTAGGTAGGTAAATCGTGATTATTTTTTAAGTATTTTATTTTCGAAAATGTTGGGAATATGTAATTTTTTGATAGCATCACCTTTAGCACCACTCTCTGGTACCTCTCCGCTCTCATCAAATACGAAACATAGGAACCTCCGCAGGGAGTTATACAATACGTCAATACCGAATTCACTGTTTAGTTTAATTAATTTTATCCAAGATACAAGATATTTATTTTCATAAATAAGTGTTACAATTTGGTCTCATAAAATAGTGAGCACTTATGACTTATTTGCCCTATGCGCAAATTCTTTCGCAAATTTTTCGATGGCGTAAACTGTTACTTAGTTTACTAAGTTATTACATAGTATACCTAGTTTACCTTTGTTTTACCTATTTGGAAATTTAAGCATAGGTATAAAAGGTAATTTAGGTAGCTAAAGTTGGCAAATGGTCATTTTTATTCTATTAAATATTCGTTAACAGTATGGAAACACCTTTGAAAAAGGAATGTTTTTAGCTTTCCGATAAACAACGTAATTTTAGTTTCATTTTTTATATTAATTGGTAGCTTGTTATTTTTTTTTGAAATTTTTGATCTTAATCTTACTCGTAATAGTAAATACTTAAAATAGAATTTGCTCACACTTGCGGCGTGAAGTTATTTTTTTTGGTGTTTTTGTCCTTTACACCTCATCATCACTTGTTCAGGTAGCGAAAGTTGATTTCGCGAGAACTAGGAGACTTATGTATTTATTGATAGTATCTCAAAAAATATCATCAGTATAGTTATGATACCCAGTATAGTATGGTGTGAAACATATTTTTACAGTGTTTTTTTTTGTTAACCACTTATCGTAGCTAAACTGATGATATTTATGAGATACTATCAATTAAAACATGTGTGTTAAGTTCCTATTTTTCTAGAAATCAACTTTCGCTACTTTAGCGAAAATTTCGCGCCGCTAGCGTGAGCATTCGCCTTAAAGAACTATATGTAAGTTAGGTCTTAGAAAATAGCGTACATACCTGATGAGAACTCTGAAACTAGCACTATCATTGAACGAAATCACACAGAATAATAGACATCAAAAAAATTAAAGAATGAGGGTAAATATTGTCAGTTTCAATGTATTGTAGCTAGGGATTGCAATCGAATCAGTGTTGCCAATGTTTTTTTTTTTTAAAACAAGAGTTTAAAACACTGGGAATAATGCATACTTCTTTAAAACATTGTATTTCATATCAAACTTTATTCGATAAATTATTTTTTGTTCTTCCGACGTTTTGAAGTGGGTGAAAATCACGATCAAAGATTCCGTTACATACCTACATATATACAGACCAATCGATTATAAGCGTGTTAAAAAAACCGGCCAAGTGCGAGTCGGACTCGCGCACGAAACCCTCCGTGCGTGAGTCCGAGTCCGTACCATTATCTATAAAAACGGCAAAAATTTCACGTTTGTAAAAAATATAAAAATACAAATCGAACGCAAAAACTGGTCACCAATCCAAAAACATAGCTCATTGCGCAGATCATTGCTTAAATATTTATTTTATTCTATTTCATAGTATTTGTTGTTATAGCGGCAACAGAAATGTGAAAATTTCAATTGTCTAACTATCACGGTTCATGAGATACAGCCTGGTGCAACCATTATCTATAAAAAAACGGCCAAGTGCGAGTCGTACTCGCACATGAAGGGTTCCGTACCATTATCTATAAAAACGGCAAAAAAAAAACGTTTGTTTTATGGGAAAATATTTACAAAATATTTATTTTATTCTGTTTTATAGTATTTTTTTTTTTTTTTTTTTTTTTATACTACTTGGATGACGGATCAAGCAAGAGGCCCACCTGATGTTAAGCGGTAACCTCTGCCTATGAACAGTGCATTACCTCATAGATCACGATCACCTAGGACACAACCTATGTGGCATTGCACTGCGCCCGCCACCCTGAGACATAAAGATGAAAAGTCTCATGTGCCTGTAATTTCACCGGCACCCTTAACCTTCAAACCGGAACACAGCAATGCAATGTATTTATTGTTATAGCGGCAACAGAAATACATCATCTGTGTATTTCAACAGTCTAACTATCACAGTTCATGTGTCAGCCTGGTGACAGACGACCAGGACAGTTTTACAGACAGACAGACAGACAGACGGACAGCTGAGCCTTAGTAATAGGGTCCCGTTTTATTACCCTTTTGCTACGGAACCCTAAAAAAGCATTTTTTTTGTAAAAGTAAAAAAACAAATGATATAATTTTCTTTTAAACATGTTTTTTTTTGTTTGCAGATTCAAAACAGTGTTTTGTTCTTTTTTTCAACCCTGAATCGAGTATTCGTTCTATTTGAATATCCGTTTGAAATTAATATTCGAATAGTAAGTTATAAAATATTCGATTATTACCATAACAATTAAAGTTTCCACATTATTTTGTTGATTACGAACGCAACGTCTAACGCGTGGACATTAAATATCAGAATAGATCGGCACTGCTCGGATTAACGGCCATTCGACCAATCAACAGCCTATATTCCTCTGCTGACTGCCACTCGCCGGGTGCTTGCCGCCATTTTGAGTTTATTACACTCACAATCACAACACAAGTCACAATTTCTTACAACACAAAATAACAAAATGCACCGCCATTTTGTTATTTTTTGAAGAGATTTTGGGCTGGTGGTTACGAACATAAAGTTTTGGTTGATTTGATAGTTTTTTTAGGGTTCCGTACCCAAAAAACGGGACACTAAAATCATACATTTGATCATTATGGATCGACATGATGCATTCGAATAATTCGAATTGGGGTGATAAATTGTTCGAATACTTCAAATTATCGAATATTTGCAATCCCTATGACTTGAATGATGGTGGCGTTACAATAGGGTGGCAGGGCTGGCAAAATTCCACGGGCCCCCGACCCAAGAAGGCCCCGGCCCAAGAGGCCGCGAGCTCAAAAATATTTTTTCAAAAGTATATTTTAATAAGTTCTGCTTAAAATCCACAACATTTTTTTTTTAAATTTTCAAATTTGCCTGGGCAACCGCGGGCATATAACTAAACTTTTAAAATTTTCGAATTTGCCATGGGCCCCAGATGGAATAGTTACGCTACTATCATTGATGATGAATCCCTACAACCTTTTGGCACACAACACACTACTGTTGTGTGCCAAAAGGTTTCCTGAGAGTGTGTGCGCGTCGTACATGTTTTCTTGTAAATACTGAGCCAGTTTTACATTTAGATAATAACGTGAAATAGGTTGATCTTAGCTATTTAGTAAAAATGAAATTAGAAGTTACAGTTAGCATTAGAACAGTTATTTATGTTTATAGTTATGTAGGCAAGAATGAAATTATCAATTAATTTATTTCGTCACAGGCAGGTACAGGAATTTACACACATCTTTTATTGATAATTTGTACCTATTTAGTTAGGTACCTACCCATTTTATGATTGTTTCGTGGTTGGTGCACGGTTACGGTTATTGTCTATCTAAAATGGATCGATTAAAACAGTGTATGATATTGGGTTGCCATTTGTCGATAGTGTCTTCATAAATAATAAATATAGATAGTAATAAATATAATAAAGATAGTAGGCACCCATTCAAAAGTTTTCTTCGTGGTTATTATACCTAAAAAATAGGGTCGTTACCAACGAGCACATTATTTAAACAGCATTAGGTACATCTTGATTATTTGTTAGGTACTTGTTTGTGAGGGAAACCACCCAACAAGCGATGTAGTGTAAGTGAATATAAATGTGCGTGCAGACAGGTTTTTAATACCTTGATTATAATCGATGACGTTTGTGTATGTTTTTATTGTTATTTTTGTACGAGTTAATTGAGCGATGCTTAGGTAGGTGTTTAGGTGAACAGGTTTTGGTGTGTGAGTGAATGTGTCACTCCGATAATTCGCAGTAGATTAAATTAGTGTGCACTACTAGGTCGGTACCGTAGTGTGTGTGTCAGTAGTACTAGAGCTTTTTTGTGGAAGAGTTCGTCCGGGGAAGTACTATCCCCATAACTATTTCTACCGCAAAGCAGTCGTGCTCGCATTGCTGTGTTCCGGTTTGAAGGGTAAGGATAAGGGGTGCCGGTGAAATTACAGGCACATGAGACTTTTCATCTTTGTCTTAGGGTGGCGAGCGCAATGCAATGCCACTTAGGGTACGTCCTAGGTGGACGTGACCTGTGAAGTAATGCACTGTTCATAGGCAGAGGTTACCACTTAACATCAGGTGGGCCATCTGCTTGATCCGCCAATCCAGGTAGTATAAAAAAAAATAGAAGCAAAATAGTGCTGGAGTTGGTTGCATTACTTGTGCATTAAGTTTTATGAGGTAGGTAGGTACCACGTAAGTTTATGATTGTGCTGTTAATTTTTAAATTGTACTCGTGTCTTTAAGTGTTGTAAATATAAATAGTATAAGATAATAAATAAAAAAAAATATTGGAAAATTACACCCGTGACCATTATGACAAACAGGCGCAATAATAACAATACCTTATATTACCTTGTTCATAGGCAGAGGTTACCGCTTAACATCAGGTGGGCGATCTGCTTGTTCCGTCAACCAAGTAGTATAAAAAAAAAATTATTAAAATACTAGATTTGTGTTAAGTGTGTGTAATTAGATATTTGTTTCTGAAATAACTTATTTCAGAGACAAAACAAAAGATTCAGTAGCGTCATAAATTTGTTGCAAAAGCCATTTGCGAACGGTTTTTAAAAGGCGAGGATTCAGCTTATAAATATCAAGTTTTCGGTTTAGTTTGCAATAAACAAATAGTCCTACAGCTCGTTCACCCTAAGATGGCTCCTGTAAATACTCCATGGCAGGTGCCAACTTACGGTGAACGTTCCGGCTCGTTCACCATAAGATGGCCCCTGTAAATACTCCATGGCAGGTGCCAACTTACGGTAAACGTTCCGGCTCGTTCACCATAAGAAGGCCCCTGTAAATACTCCATGGCAGGTGTTTCTACTTAAGCCGGAAACACACTATTGTGGTGTGTTGTGTCGTGACGAGTCAGAAGCGTATCGGTTTCATACATTTACTATGGCTAGAAACACATTAGTACAGTGTGGTGTGCTGTGGCGGCATCTGTCGTGGCGCGGACTGCTCGACTGCGATCGCGCCAAAACGGTGGTGGGGGTTCTGACGCGTCACGACACACCTCAATAGTGTGTTTCTAGGATTGTGTTGTTATCTCCGCTGGAGGCGGACTTGTCGTCATCGTTATTTCTGATTTAATTCAAGTTGTGCGTCAAGGTAAAGTGTTGTACGATACCTAGTGCAAATAATAAAAAGATCAGTCTATCATAGCTGCTGCTTGGGAAGAGATTGCAGGAATATTAAATAAATAAATAAATAAATAATGCTGGACAGTTCACACAACATTGTATAGCCCCAAGCTAAGCAGACCTTGTGTTATGGGTACTAGACAACTGATATACTTAATACAATATATTACATAAATAGATATTTTTTATTATATACATAAAATACCCAGAACAACCTGAACAAATACCTGCAGATCGCACAAATATTTGTTCCGAGGCGGGAATCGAACCCGCAACCTCCTGCGTCGCAGGCGAACGTTCGCCCGCCGCGTCACAGAGGTCGTCATGAACCTTTTTCTTTTCTTTCTATTTCTCTCAAGAAGTGTCATCATACATACAAATTGAAGGTGCTCTTCGAAATCACTCTCAGAATCAGAAGAAAACTTTCAGTTCAGTTCTTGAACAAGTGGCCCTTGCGGAATAGACCACAATTTCGCCAATGTCACGTTTTAAAACAAGTTCCGCTTTTGCACGAAGGTTATTCCGGTGTATGGAAAGATGAACGTGGAAGCTTCGATTGACACTGTCGCGAAAAAACGTCAGAACGCGCCCAGACACACCACATTAGTGTGCACACCCACAGTCACGACGCAAGGCGACACGACACAACACACCACAATAGAGTTTTTCCGGCTTTACGGTGAACGGTTTGTAAATAGTATAAATGTCTTCTGGCAAATGACGTATTACATTAATGAGTTTTATAAACTAAGGTTTTTTTTTTGCATAGAAGGATCATATTATGGTGTACGTATAAATTGTTTAGTAATATTCTGTATGAAAAGTTGTCGAACGTTTAGAACTTCACTTTGTTTGTATAAAAGATGTGTAGGATGACGGTAAGACATTACTTTCAGTAGCGATCCCTGGGCGCGCTCAACTTTGATTAATTTAGTTTTACAGGCACATGCCCCCACACCAAAATACAGTAAATTATTATAGATTTTGCCAGAGCGAAGTAAACCGTTTTCATAAGTTTGGGCGTCGCTACATGTCGTAGATTCATGAAAGCGAAAATAAGACGTCTGATGTTGTTCTGGACGGTTTTGTTGTGCTGGGACGTGGTGTTCGCTCATACACTATTTTTGTTTTCCTTACGAGCACTATGCAATAGTTACGATATCTTTTGTATGAGGGTGAAAGAATATTTGTTCACAGGGTCACTTTTATAGGTTTGTTGGTTTCAATCTTACCTGGGACTCGGTAGAGTTCTTAATGTCACTTGCAGACAGTTCTAGATTGAGTCTTCCTAAGTTGAGTCACAATTTTTACAAGCTCTTCTCTAGACTCCTGCAGTTTGGCAGGCACGTTTCTTAGCTCAAGCATTCCTATGCAAGTTTTCTATCTCATCCTTTAAAATGGATATTACAGCCTCATTGTCATCGCATTTCTTCTCGATACTATCAACTCTTACGTTCGTTTCCTCTTTTGTTTTGAAAATAAACTCCAAGGATTTTTCAATGTCACCATAGTGGGATTGAATCTGTATAAGGTCTTCAATTCGCTGCAATTTTATGTCCTGATCAAATGTCCATGCAGAGAATATTTTTTGCATGTCCTCTTTAAATTGCATAAATTCATCAGATAAATCCTCATGCTTCCTTTTCAGTCTTTGACTGATCGGGATATCCTCCCTCACTCGTACGTCTGGATACGAATCCGATTTATGTGATGATCGCTCCGTCGGCATGTTTCAGCTAAATACAATTTGCCTGGGTCTTATAAATTATAACTAGCTGACCCGCTCGCGACTTCGTCGACGCGTAGACTTTCATACAAACTTTAACACCCTTTTTCAACCCCTTAGGGTGCGAATTTTCAAAAATCGTTTCTTAGTGCGCGCCTACACCCCTTAATAAATGCTTGTGCCAAATTTCATACTTTTCGGCCCAGTAGTTTCCGAGCTTTCGTGATGAGTGGTCAGTGAGTGAGTGTGTGGACTTCTCTTTTATATATATTATAATAATAATAATAACAAAATTATAATTAGCTATCTGACAATGTTGGTAAAGTTGGTCCTTAGAGCATTGCAGGCCTCCGTACCGGAGTTGCTCGATGAGTTGGTCGATAAAAAGTACCAGGGCAGCAGAAGCAAGAAAGCGTTGTAGTTTCGACGATCCTTTCACACAAAGATCTTTGTCTGTATTTGTGCATTGGGTTAGTTATGTGTTACTTGTGTGTCAACCACTCACTCACACATATGACG
Source organism: Operophtera brumata (assembly GCA_932527175.1). Lineage (NCBI taxonomy): Eukaryota > Metazoa > Arthropoda > Insecta > Lepidoptera > Geometridae > Operophtera > Operophtera brumata. The sequence goes on from OW052239.1 coordinate 69,406,985, forward strand.
ATACTACGGGAAACAGGTTATAACTCCACTACGTTGTTCTCAAACTTCTTACTGATTATGAAGCTCTAATACTTTGTAAGATTTAAAACAAAGAAATTTAAAAAAAAAACAATACAATAAACACAGTGTCACACGTCCAATCAGATACGAGGCTCGAGGGGGTTCTTATATACTAATAATTTTAATAAAAATGTGTTTCACTCCTTAGCAGTTCGCATTATAAAGGTAGAATCGAAACGTTTAGCACGAATAGACTATACTGGTACCGAGCCATGGGTCTGCTCGTACTATGATGAAGAGGAGGTGGTGGGATCAGATCGTGAAGTTCCTAGGCACGTCCTGGTGTAACCTATAGAAGATCGAAAGGCATGCATCTTTACGTGAAGTTCCGGCGGTTCAAGGGCCGCCTGTCACGTGATTACTCGGGCCGCGACACGTCGGCGATCACACGTGTGTAAGATCAAAAGTTATAAATAAAATGTTTTGATAAGTATGTTAGTTTCTAAGGTATTTATGTTGCTATGGGCTTATTGTTTAGGTTTAGTGCAATTCTCAATAAGCCTGAAATAAAGATTTTGAATTTGAATTTGAATTTACGGCGATACTCGACTCGAATTTCCTGATACCCACGAAACAGGGGATCCTAGTGTGGGATCAGGACTATGTATGTGACTGTTGGGTGTTATGTTAAGTAATTTTTATTAACATCACCCTCACCTGCAACTGCTCGCAATTAATTTCTGATCAAAATTCCGTATATAATTATTATATTCTATATCCCTAGGTTTATGGTACCTGTCTTTCTTCCGGAGTCAGTTTTCCTTGGTCATTAAAAATCATGAATTCCCGGTCTGCAGGAGCGTAGCGGAATTTGTCTTTTCCAAAATTGAATCGCGCTTCTTGAAAGCACATAAAACTAGCTGCTGCATAAAAACCCTCACTGAAATTAAAAAATAGTTCAATTATTTATTTTATTTTGATAGCAGTAGAGTTTTTTTGTGAACGAGTTCCTCCGGGTAAGTACTATATCTGCCGCAAAGCAGTAGTGCAAAGCAGTAGTGCTGTGTTCCGGTTTGAAGGGTATGGGTGCCGGTGAAATTACAGGCACAAGACACATTCTATGCCATTAATGCAACATAGGGCGTGTCCTAAGTGGACGTGACCTGTTAGGAATGCATTGTTATAGGCAGAGTTTACCGCTTAACATAACTTACTTAACTTAGCGCAGCTTATAACTTACCTCTCAGTGAATAAGTTCACTGAGAGACATAACTTGAGATTTGGTTTAATAACCAAGACATTGTAAACGATTTTTCGCATCACCTGCTCGACAATGTCCAGTTACATATCATGCAACCTCAACGTAAAAGTAAAGCATTACCTCTTGAGGGAGGTAAAGTTGTATGTAACTCGTTATAACCCCGTTAACTCCCTAAGGGGTTCAATATGCCGCCCGCGATGTAAGATACTGCTTTATTCCCATAGTGAGTTCTACCTACTATTATACCTGAACTCGAGCATAGGTAATTACGGATCGTGTTCGAGGTGCGACACGTATCGGAATGGCTAAAAATGCCATACTCACCACGCTTGGAAGGCGGATTGGTGATCGCAGTTCTATTGTTGAGTACTCTGGTGGATGGTATATAACCTGGTGTAATCCCTGAGTCAGTTTTTACGACATCCACGGTAGGAGATGGAGAGGTATATTCTTAGGCCGGACTAAGCCCAGAGGGCTTAGTACGAGAATCTCATGGTATTCGAACCTATGTGAAGTTTCGTTTCCTTCAATACATTTACTGACAGCGTCCTTAGTTTTCCCCTCGTTTTCGCTAGTGGCGATGCAAGTAAATGTATGGAAGGAAACGAAACTACATATAGTTTCGAAAACGATCAAAACTCGTACTAAGCCCCCAGCACGCTGTTAAAGTAAGCTGTTGGTTCTCCTGATAATAAAATAATAAAAATGCCCATTTTTGTTCTGTAATATGATAAAAGTTTACCTGGAGCTTTTGAATATGTCCTTGCAGACCGGCAGTCTGGCCCCGTTCAGTGAGAATATGGCCTCCTGTTGGCCTACGTCGATGAGACACCCCACGATATCTCCCGGGGCCCAGGGGTTCACGGTGTCGCATATTTTTGGCGTGGCTTTGTGCCATAGCAAACGGCGGCACCCGTCGTAGGCGAGGGAGAAACAGTCGTCGCCTATGCCGTAGCCCTCCTGAAAACGGTCGAATAAAGCAATATAAACTAGTACTAATTTAGTTTATTCTACTATATAAACTACTACAAATGTAGTATATTTATTGGATCAACTAGAACATATGTAGTTTACTGTTCAGAGAATGATCACGAGGTGCTCCTTTTATCGAAATAAATAATGCTAGGCTGTTCACACAATATTATCGAGCCCCAAGCTATGCAGAGCTAGGGTGCGTTCAGTGGGTACACTCTGAGTGTTGGTTGTCACCAGAGTGTAAGGTTATTCCGTTCACAGGCTCGGTTAGAGCGTTTGGTTAGCGTCACGTGACCCTAACCGAACAACCACCTCTGACAATTCTGACGTCTGTCAAAGTCAAATCATGTGCTTGTCACCAAAGCGTATGAGTTGTTGCGTTCGGAGGCTCGGTTAGCGTCACGTGACCCTAACTGAACAACCACCGTTTTGGGTGGGTGTTCGGTTGTTACAATTTTGACGTTAGATTGCTGTCAAAGTCAAGTCGATCCCACCCTTCCCCCCCAAAAATCCTGTTCCATCCATAGATGGAGAAATATTTTATGTAAGCCCAACAAGTAATATAGTAACTGCGAAGGGTTGGGTTTAGAATCGTTTGGCAGGAGGAGGAGGGTGGGAGTAGGGGGAGAGGAAGGGGAGGGGTACCCCTTTGCCCCTGGTACCAGTCCCATAACAAGGTAACTTATAGTTTTCGAGAAAAAAAATAAAGAAATTTTTGAGGTTAAGTATGAAATTTTTGAATTGGAAGTGTCAGATGTTACGGGAGTCATCGCCAACTTGCAGGGAGGGTGCAGGAAATTCCAGCCTCGGCCCCCTTGTCCAGGAAACTTGTGCTTTTAAAGAAAAATAATAAAGAAAATTTTACAAAATCGGAACGTAAAATAATAATATTAATGATTTAATTTATGAGTAGGTACCTCTATCTGTAGAGAAGGGATGTTGAAAGAAATAAGAGAGATCCTTTTAAGGAATTAATGAATGTTATAAATTATGGATTTTTTATTGTTGACTGACTGTGTGACTCGACACAGAGCACCCCGACAATAGTTGATTAGGTCCGAAAAGAGTGGCAGACCCGATACGGAGCACCCCGACTCCACGTGGTACTGTGCGTCACGCCCCTAGAGTGTATATAAAAACGCGGAGCCAGTAGCTCGCGTGGGAGATCTTGAGTGGAGCAAGCCCGCGAGGCCGAGCGGAGTGAAGGGGGGAGCTGGCGAGCGAAGCGAGCCGGTGACCTCCGTAGCATAGCAAAGGTCGAGTGGGTGAAGCGACACTCAAGGGCGACCTCGCGAGAGTACTGGCGGGAGGGAGCACATACCGGAGTCCGACATTTAAAATATCCATACTTAACAAAAAAAAACTTTATTTTTTTCTCGAAAACTGTAAGTTACCTTTGCATAGGAGTGGTACCAGGGGCGAGGGGGTACAAATCCCCCACTCCCCCCCCCTCTCCCATCCTCCTCCTGCCAAACGTTTGTAAAGTTTTACCAAAATCTCATACTTAACCTCAAAATTTTCTTTATTTTTTTTCTCGAAAACTATAAGTTACCTTGTTATGGGATTGGTACCAGGGGTGAGGGGGTACCCCTCCCCCTCCACCACCCCCCATCTCCCCCTCCTCCTCCTGCCAAACGATTCTAAACTTTTACCCTTTGCTATTAAATGCTCTAAGAATTTGTTAATCAATCACGCTGTAACAGCTGAACCGATATTGATGAAATTACATCCACAGATATGTTCAGATGTCCAGTAGCGGTTTATGTTGGCTGATTGATGATGATGTTGCAAACATCACCAATATTTTGTCTGTGAAATATCAAGGCTAGCTTTTGTCAAATTTGTCAGTACCTATCAAGGCTGGAAGGATCTTTGTTGTCAAGTGCACGTCGGATCACACGCATTCAGGGTTCCGTACCAAATGTACCACAAAATTCTCGAAATGTTTCGAAAGTTTTTTGTATATATTGGTAAAATATAAATACACACTTAAATATGCTTTCAGCGATAATGCCGCCCATTTTACTGTTTTTTTTTATACTACTTTTATTTCTTGGTGTAGGTACAATAGGGTGTTAGTAGTTATATCGATCTAAAGACATAACAAGTACCATATTTACAAAACAAGTTCCTAGGTCAAATGCAAAATAAAAAAACTTGGTAACAAAATTTTGGAAAATAAACTGACTTTGGCGGCTTTATTTTCTAAATCTATTGAAAATAAAAAAACTCTACTTCATGATATCTAAAAACGATAAACCACATGAAAAAAAAAACCAATGGGAAAAAAATAGTTAAAAATAAGGCTAATTGTTTCAGTAAAAAGGAGCTATATAAACAATGATTCAACAAATCATTCTACTTCACTACACAGCTACAATAACAATAAGGCTTTGGTTTTGTCGTTCATTCATTCATACTATCTACTAACTTCTTTGAAAAAAAGTGGAGCTGACAATGTTGAAATAGAGCTGAATTTAGCTCTGAAAGAGCTAAATTGGCAACACCGGGTGAATAAAGCGTTTGTTTACATCAAAAATTTACAGTGGCATTGACATTCCGTGTCAATCCAAGTCGTTCAGAGCCTCAGAGCGTGGTTAAAAAAACAACTACACCCTTGGAGTGTACCCATTGAACGCACCCGTAGTGTTATGGGTACTAGATAACTGATATACTTAATACAATACATTACATAGATAGATATTTTTTATTATACATAGAAAATACCCAGAACACCCTGAACAAATACGCAAATCGTACAAATATTTGTTCCGAGGCGGGAATCGAACCTGCAACCTCCAGCATCGCAGGAAAACCTTCGCCCTTCGTATGATAAAAAAAACGTTTTAAGTATATCGGTTATCTAGTAGTCATAACACAAGCTCTGCTTAGCTTGGGGCTAGATAATGTTGTGTGAACTGTCCAGCATTATTAATTTATTAATTTATTTAAAGTTCATTGCTGGACGTAGGCCGATCCCAAACGATGCCACGACCGCCTCCATCCACTTGCATCCCTCACTGCGTCGTCCGGTTCATGGTCACCACTCGAGAAGCTTTGTTCCCTAGCGGTTGTCGGCTCTGCGTTGCTTTAAAGCGCATCACACACGGCGATCATTGAGACAGCTACATTACAACATAAACCCCCGCTACAGCTTAAGCGAAGGATCACAGACGTGAAGACGCTTTCGAGATGAGGTGTTGGACACGGATGCTGCAAAACCCCTGGACAGCCCGTAGGACGAACGTGTCAATACTCAAGGAACTCAAGATAACTAGTAGGCTTTCCTCCATCTGCCTCCAGGGAGTCCTTGAGTATTTTGATCATATAGCACGGAAAGGCAGTGACAACTTAGAGAAGCTGATTATCACTGGCAAAATCGAGGGAAAGAGGCCACGAGGCCGAAGCCCGTTACGTTGATCAGACTAGATCCGCACCACTCTCGACTCAAAAACTCCACGAAGCCGTGCAGCTCGCTGGCGCAACATCGCCCGGCAGAAGGTGATCCATGGAGGGGGTCACGACCCTCAGCATTGAGGAATGCGACGCGAGGACGACCGCTAAAGAGAAAATTATGTACTATTTTATATGCGACGTGTGTGATGCATCTACGGTATGGTCTTACTTGCCTGACTATTACAAGCGTACAGAAAAAAACTTACGTGTGTACTGAATTTGGTTTCCTTTGTAGCCCATCCGATTTGCATCACTCCCGGGGTTAGGATTTCAACCTCGTAGTACCAACATCCTTGATTGATCTAAAATTAATAACGCACTTATCAAAATCATCATCATCAGCATAGGCTCAGCTGTGACTGTGAGCTGTGTCCAGCAGTGGACTTCTATAGAGAAGTCGACGGGTGGCGGGTGAAGGTTCACCTGCGACGCAGGAGGTTGCGCGTTCGATTCCCGCCTCGGAACAAATATTTGTACGATCTGCAGATATTTGTTCAGGGTGTTCTGGGTATTTTCTATGTATAATAAAAATATCTATCTATGTAATGCATTGTATTAATGTATATCAGTTATGTAGTATAACACAAGCTCTGCTTGCTCAACACAACTTGAGGCTAGATAATGTTGTGTGAACTGTCCTGCATTATTTATTTATTTATTATTATTATTTATTATTTAAGTCCACAGCTGAACATTAGGCCTCCCCCATAGAATGCCTTGATGAACGGTCCGTCTTGCGTGTTTACCATATTGCCATAATCAACATTCTTGGCAGGCGGATTGGTGATCTCAGTCTTGATGCTAAGTATTCAGGTGGATTCTGCTGCCCACCCTCTTTCGTATTCCCTTAGTCAGCTTTTAAGACATCCACGGGAAAAGAAGGAGGAATAGGTCCCTGCTCCTATTGTAGGATAATAAATGTGACTGTTAGATGTGTTTTACAATTAATATCTAGGTAAATTATACCGTGTATGGTTTTGCCGTGGCTGTCTTGGCCTAAGAATAAGACTGCTCATATTCCTCCCGTAGATGTCGTAAGAGGCGACTAAGGGATTACGCCAGCGATTGTTAGCAGCATCCACCTGAGTACTCAACACCTTCGTCAACGTACGTACAAACGTATTCTATGTGGTCACCTCGTCCAGCAGTGGACATTTTCTTATGGTTTTTATTTAATTATACTATTTTTTGTTATTTGTGTTTAAAGTGCGTTTAACTTGTGGCGCGAAATTAAAATTGTATTGTGCTTTTTGCTCATCACAGCTCATCAATACATGTTGAGATAGCGAAACTTGATGTTGCGGAAATTAAGAGAACTAACACACATGTTTTAATTGATAGTGTCTCATAAATATCATTAGTCTAGCAACGAATGTCATTCAATGATTTTTACAGTGTTTTTTTTTTGTTCATTGTCATTCGTAGCTATAAATGACTAAAGAATCCTATGGACTTGACATACCTACAGAAACAACGTGTATATCTAAACTGCATGAGAAACTAATATGGCGGATTGTTATAGTGCTGGCCGCATAGCAATTGATATTTTGATATAAAGTTATAAAATTATATATTTAATTTAAATGTAACCCAAGAATTCCGTTCCAGCGGGTCTCAAACCCGCAACCTTGCCTGTGATCGGCAATGCCTTTACCAGTTTGGCCATAGAACACTATGACGCTGAAGACGAAATTTGTGGGCACTATCAACTCGGCTATAGCTCGGTTTTTGTTATCCATAAAGTGTGGTTTACACTTGAAAAATAATATACTAAAAATATATATGTAACTTTCTTCACGCTTAGGGAGTAGGTAGACAGAACGTAGGGTCAACGAGGTCTTTTCATTACCAAATAACAAAAAAAGTAGTTCGATTTGGCTCGATAGACTCAAGTATACTTGTCAAAATAACAAATGCCTTGTCTGTGCTTTTGTGAGAATATCACGAAAATATATCTATACGTTGTTGACGTTAACATTTCACTTTATTTTGACAGAGCTACTTTAGCTGGTACACAGCTGGCGCCATCTATTTTCAAGGCTATAAACATGATGTGAAACGTCTGTGAAAACCCCTCAAGGTTCATATTATTGTGTCGAGGTGTGGCGTGGCGCGCCAGAACGCAATCGCAAATGTTGTTGTAAAGTAACAGCCGCCGACTCAGCGTAAAACACTGTTTAGCACGATTGATTTAATTTGGAATTCCACACAACACGCACAATATTCACTTACAGTCCCAAGCCCCACTGTGTTATGGGTATTTGAATGAATTTACATTATCATGGCACCAACTTCCAGACTGGTAGCCAAATGTTATTTGCGAACGCTCGCATCAATAATGATCACACAGCGGGAATTGAACCCGCACTCTACGTGTTTCAACCAGTCGCTTGCTTCGCTAGATAGGTATCATAAACTAGTTCACTTTTTCAAAAAAATATCGATGCATAAAATATCGATATTTTTCGTATTTTTTTCAATCTCTAGCTGTCATAACAACAAGCGCTAAACATGGCCGCCCGGCCGCAAGTGGGCACAAGCGTGACGTCCCAACGTGCCAAGTTCATTGGTTTCTTTAGTCATTGGTACACACTAATGATATTTCTGAGACACTTTCTATTAAAACACGCGTCTTAAGTCTCATAGTTTCCGCAAAATCAGGTTTTGCTACCTCAATAGTTGTTGATAAATTGTGATTAGGGATTGCAATCGAATATTCGAATTCGAATTATTCGAAAATCTGTTTGAAATTAATATATGAATATTACCTAATACGAGTAGGTACTAAATAAACCAATCAACGGCCTACAGTCCTCTGCTGACTGCCACTCGCTGGGCGCTTGCCGCCATTTTGAGTTTATTTCACTCACAAAACTCACAATAACAACACAAGACACAATTTCTTACAACAGAGCGGTGCATTTTGTTTTTTTGTGAAGAGATTTTGGGCTGGTGGTTTATATTATACGAACATAAAACGTTGAGTCTTGGTTGATAATTTCATAGTTTTTTAAAATAAGTAATGTTTGTTTGAATTTTGATTTTCTGGTTATTAGTTGGTTCCAACTTTATTACGAATTCGTGACGGAACGAGTGAAGCGTCTCTACTTCAAGTTCAATTTTTCTTTCCTCTGTCAGTTTGTTGGTACTCCTCTAGTCATATTTTACAAACGATCAAGACGAAACTTTGTATCGTGACCTAACATTTTACAGTATTTTTTTTTATGACGGTGATTTTTGATTGGATGCGTATTTACGCCAAAAAGGAGGAAGTTTGCTGCTGTGCCATTTACCGGCCGATTTTAGACAATATTTGTCAGAAAAAATGGAATGAAAAAATTAAATGTTTTCTTGAAATAATGTATTATAGTGTTGATGACTATTTAAAAGAAAAGTTTGAACACATTATCTGATGCCTATATTTTAATTGACATCATGTTGGAATTAATGATTTATTATAGTAATTTGAATTTTTATTTTTTTGACTTGATTAAGTAAATAGTATTAATTCAATGACATTTAATTTTGTGTCATATTATGTTGTTATTTTGTGTTCATTCGATGGTATATATAGTTAATTGTGCTTGTTGTGTTTTCTAAAGAGATAGGTACCTAAAAAAGTTTTTTTGTTTAATTTAGTACTAAGTTATATTGCATGCTGTAAAGTGGATTATGGTGGATCTTTCTTTTAATTTGACAGCTATTATTGTACCCATTTTCGCAATAAATAAATGAATCTGAATCTGAAACATTCGGTAGTCAATTTTGAACAAGAACTTCGGATATGAGCAATATCGGTCAAGAAGTTGTCTAGATATGCAGGATGAGCCACTTAGGCGAAGTCTGAAACCGTGAGTGAGAGTTATTGCAAAGTGATGTTAGGAGTTACAGGACCGATCCTGTAACTCCTAACATCACTTTGCAATAACAATAAGTTCTGCATAAAAAAAAATAGAAATTCATTTTAAGATTTTCTGAAAAAGAAAGTTTTTATAAAAAATGCCTTTTTGGGATCTTTGTTTGATCATTATGGATCAGCATAATGCGTAGTTTCATACAAGTTTGTGCTCACGTGGTCTACTGTTCGCAGAATTTCTATTAATTTTATTTGATTAAGAGTTAATATTGGTTGTGATTGGGATGTTTAGACCTCTACTTACATAAAAATATGTTAATGGCAGTAAAAATGTGTCAAATTATGTATTAACTTGATTTTTCTGAAATATTCGTATATTATTCAAATATTCGAATAGTGCTGCTAAAATATTCGAATACCAAAATTTATCGAATATTTGCAATCCCTAATTGTGATTAGCAAAAACACAATAAAATTACGCGTCACAAGCTATAGATTCCACCTTAAAAACAAATAACCGATGATTAAGCGACACCTTTCGTCATTTAACGAAACTAACTTTAGTTGAACAGGTTCTGAGAACTGTAACGTTTTCCCTGTAGGTGGAGCCATGGCGCTTTGAGCCGAGCATACAGCATACTATTCCATAAATTAACCCAGTCGAGGAGGCGGCCAGTGGCGAACAAAGATTTCTATTAAAATTAATAGAGGTCTTTGGTGGCAAAGCGGTCTTACGTATCTCCGTATAAAGGAGACTGTCGCCGTCGCGTGTTCAAATTCCGTCTGGTTGGTAATTTTTTAGGATTTTAATTAAATTTTAGTACACCGGTTGATTATATGGGTATACCTGGAAGGTGCAACGGACGCTCTCAAATGTGTGCGCATCACATCGGGCCTCCAAACCATCCGAAGATATCTTCAAGAAGTCTGTTGTATCTCTGCAGTCGAGCATCGCATTTGTGTCGTTCATGTTTACTGTTGTGTAGGAAAGCGGTCTACCTTCAACGAAGACTGTAAATCAATTAAAATAATAAGTTTATTTCATACCTTAAGGCTTCAAAGAATAGATACATAGAGCATACTTATATTTAAAGAATAAAAACTAAAAATAGCGTAGGCATTATGAGGTTTAGAAACTTGAAATTGCAACAATCAAAACATTATGATGGATACTACTCATTGAGCGATCATAACATATTCTATGGTTAAGGTTCACATTTTATTGTTTTTTGCTATTCACTGCTCATCAACACATTTTGAGGTAGAGAAACCTAATTTTGTGGAAATCAGGAGACCTAACACGCATATTTTGATTTAAAGTGAACTGAACGCTTTGGTTTGGCCTTAGCTTAAAACGTTTATTTTTCTAAACATTACTGCGATACAAAATGTGGTGGAGGTTTTGTTATGGTATTGGTCTGTTCGCTATTTGCCCCCTTTCTGATTTTGTCTACAAATTCTTACAAATTGTAGATTTTCGCCCCCTTTTCGGAATCTCCTACGATTTACAAGTACTTAGCCCACTTTCGTTGTTTTCCCCCCTTTACTAAATACATACATACATACATATACACACGCCTTTTTCCCCAAAAGGGTAGACAGAGCCTCAACTGGGTCTATTTTCACAGTGGGTTGCACCATCGTGAGAATATAGACGTGACAAGTGGTGAGCTCATCGCCACCATTGCTTCCCACGACTGACTCTGCTAACGTTTTCTTCCAGCAATAATACGACATTCCTTAAGTAACTAGCAGCCAGGACAAATCTTATACCATCAAATCTTACAAACAAGTCCGGGTAATCACTAAGCTTTTACGACATCCACGGGAGGAGATGGAGGGGTATTCTTCACATCTTTTGAACTTTGAACTATATTTCAAAATTAGCCCAGAATCATCAAGTCCTAAGTCCATGGGTTGCGATGCCGGCCCAGTATTCGACGTAAGAACGACTATACATTGACTCACACATGTTGTCGAGCAACCAGCGTGCGCAGAAGCCCGTTTGTCGCCACATTGTATCTGCAGACCCATAGTAACCCTCCAGGGAAATCAATGGATTCTGATCCTCCTGCTTCGCGAAGTATGCTTCAAGAGTCGACTTATTGTCCTTCGTCTTTGCGAACTTCTCCACAGTTATCAGGGCTTGAAGAACAAGTTCTGGTATGCGTTGAACCGTCTAAAAGTAGATAGATATATAGAAAATTATTTATTTCACAAGACAAAAAAGCAGTACATAGGCGAACTTAATGGTAACTAGCATTTTCTTCAAGCTAACCTTTTTTTTTTTTTTTTTTTAATACTACTTGGATGACGGAACAAGCAAGAGGCCCACCTGATGTTAAGCGGTAACCTCTGCCTATGAACAGTGCATTACCTCATAGGTCACGTCCACCAAGGACGCACCCTATGTGGCATTGCACTGCGCCCGCCACCCTGAGACATAAAGATGAAAAGTCTCATGTGCCTGTAATTTCACCGGCACCCTTACCCTTCAAACCGGAACACAGCAATGCGAGCACTACTGCTTTGCGGCAGAAATAGGTATGGTGGTAGTACTTCCCCGGACGAACTCTTTCACAAAAAAGCTCTACTACTACTAAAAAGCTCTACTACTACTACCTTTACCATTACCTTTGTGTAATGTAGAGTGGGTGGTAGTGCTATTGTGAATCATTATAGGTCGAGATTAAATGATTAACATAATTAAATGCCTACTCTACATAACTAGCTACATAAATACCTAACATTATAACAAAATACATGCCTGATATAATAAAATATGCCTAATATATAAAAGAACATGCCTGTTTAAATTTGTGTCTTTACTGCAGGTGGTTGAGGTTTTTTCTTCATAGTCAGCCTACAGAAGTCCACTGCATGTGATTACATTTCGGGGAATGCTCCCAGGAACTTCATGATCCCACCATCTCCTTTTCATCATAGGACCAGCAGACGCACGGCTCGGTACCACCCTTACCTCAGTAGTAGGTATACCTTCTATTCGTACTAAACGTTTCAGATCTACCTTCATAATGCGAACTGCAAAGGAGTGGAATACAGTACCGTCGTCTGTCTTTCCTGAAAACTATAATCTGGGTCTCTTCAAGGCTAGAGTGAGAAGGTGCCTTCTAGACCTTTGTGCTCCATCTTCGTCCACATCGTCACTTACCAACAGGTGAGATCTTGGTCAAACAAAGGTCTATCAATGTTAAAAAAAAACTGCTGGACATAGGTCTCCCCGTAGAATGCCACGACGAACAGTATTGAGCTGGCTCCATCCACTGAAACCTTTGTAATATCTTTGCTCCATCGACAAGGACCATCTACTATCTTCCTCTGCTTCGTCTGGTTATTTGAGACATATTCTCTGAACATTAACTTTTTTTTTAACTACTTTTATGACGGATCAAGCAGATGCCCCACCTGATGTTAAGCAGTAGCCTCCGCCTTTAACAACGCATTACCTCATACGTCACGTCCACCTAGGACGCACCCTATGTGGCATTGCACTGCGCCCGCCACCCAGCGATATAAAGATGAAAAGCCTCATGTGCTTGTAATTTCACCAGCAACCATACCCATCAAATCGGAACACAGCAATGCGAGCACTACTGCTTTGCGTGGTATTTATAGTGGCGTATGATGAGTCCCTCTATGTGAGTCATCGTAAGTACATGTAGGTACGTAACACCCTTACATTTTTTTTTAATTGTAAGTCCTTCCTAGGATTCACGAAAAAAACATGTAAGTCGACAATCCACTACGGTCCAAAACTGTTTCTCATACAAACTTTGAGGGGCCAATGTTGGTGATAGAATAGATATAATTTCATCACTAGTTTTTTTTTTTGTTTTTTTTGGTAATATTATGAGGTGACAAACAAGCACACGGCCTGCCTGATGTAAAAGTAGTCACCGCCGCCTATGGACATCTGCAACACCCACGGTATTGCAAACGCGCTGCTACCATTAAGAGCCCTGTTGATATTTCTCTTGAATTTACCCATATTGTAGCCACGTGGGAAGACATCCAACGGGAGCTCCTTCCACGCCTTGCAGGTGCGCGGAAGAAACGATCGCGTGAAACGCACTGTGCGAGACCTCCACGCATCCAAAATGTGCGGGTGAGCTCGCTTACGATAGCGGGTTCTGTGACACTAGTGGTAAAATCTAATTTCAAAATGTTAAAATTCCAGTTTTGTTACAAAAATATAATTTGAATTACTAATTTAAATTTATTTTTTCACACAAACATTCTTTTAATATTAATCTTATTCAATTTGATTTGTTGCAATAAAACTGGCTAATTGCCGTTTTGTATAAAGTTTTACTTATAATAAAACACTGGTATTTAAATTATATCTATTCTATCACCGACATTTGTTACCACCGAGTTTTGTATGATAAAGCATGCGTAGTGAGTATATTATTTGAATAGCTTTCCGAATCGTCGCGTCCCCTTCATCATTCGAGATCGATACCCTCTTGATTAAGGGATTAAGGTGCAATTAAGTCGCCAGACAGCAGACAGAGGGTCCGGTTTGAATCGATAAAGGTTAAAAATGGCGGGTCGCACGACGAGTAGCCAATCGACGACATGACTGAAACGCACCAATCATGCATCGCTATGACACGTGACATCCTAAAGGAGTAGGTAGCAGAATAAAAATAGGTGTACTAACCAGGAATGTGAAGAGATACTCCACGACGTCCTGGCCTAACAACCTCGCACTGATAGGCCCAGCGAACTTCTCAGCCATGCAACCAAGCACCACCAGTTTATTCCGCTCGAAGCGCTCACTTTCAGCGTTGTTGTCGCAAGATAGCGCTCGCGTCCGGCCAAGACCGAATTTATGCAATACCTGTTGAAAAAATGTACATTATCATCAGCCTTTAGAAGTCCACTGCTGAAGATATGCCTCCTCATAGAATGCCACGACAAACGGCCCGGCCCGCCTTTATCTATCGACTTCCTGCCCTCTAGACGATTTTTACGGAGGCAGAAAGTTTAAAAAAAATAAGAAGGCCAGAAATATAGCACAAATGCATTTTGTATTGAAATCTTTTAATCATAGAAATGAACATTATTCACATGTTAGTTACGAATTACAATTTAACTTTTATTCGAAGACCCGGCCATGGTAGGTGTGTGAGACACATGAAATTGTTTTTGATTTGCCATAATATTTATTATTCTACTTCATACTGCTGGACCGTAGAAATATAATAATCTCGTGTCATATATATTCATTTTGAAGGACCGTCGGCGGGCCGGATTAAATCCTCTTGCGGACTGGAACTGACCCGCGGGCCGTGCTTTGCCCATCACTGCTCTAGACATTAGTCCCTGGGTCTGCGTTGTCCGGTTCGTGGTCACCGGTTTGAGAGCTGCAACGGCCTGCGATTCGCACTGTTACAGTAAAAAAAAAAAAAGTTGATATTTTTACCCGCAACTGAGCGGAGAAGTAGTATGCGTTTGGAGTCTCTCACCCCAAACGCATACTACTTTTAACGTTGCGTGTTTGTGCAAACAAATGTTCCCATTTATCTCCAAAACGGTTTAACCTAATTAGATAAGGTTTTCTTTATATGAAAGATTTGTTTGTGATGTAGTTCTTAACTATGTTTGGTGGAAATTGGTGCAGCCGTTTCCATTCCAGGACCTTCAGCTGGCAAAAATGCTTTTGAAAGACAATTGCAACGAATGACAGCTGAGTGCGTTCTATTTTTTTGCTGTGGCGCCATCTAGTAGTGAATAGAGTAATTAGCTTCGGCGCCCTACATTAAGCGTGCTAGACATCGATGTGAGTCCATAAGTGTACCTATTTCAAATTTTAATGGAACACTGGAAATAGTCAGGGCTTTATTTTTTTACAAAATTATTTTTAAACAAAATGTATATTTATTTATGAGCTTTTAAATATATTACAGTAAAATATACTACAGAGCGAGCGCGCATATGAAAAAATGCCAGCTGCCCATTATCCTGACTCCGGAAGTCAGTATGAAATCAGCGCGTAAGGACAGTCAACTTACATCCAAAACAGTATTGACAGCCGGCAGAGGACAATCGTCAAAGATGATTGTGATAGCTGAAGGTCCCAGCGGCTGACACAACGGAACACTCTTGATCATTGCTTCGACTACGCGTTGCCATCCCTCGTCCTTATCGGCGATCATGTGGAGTTTGATGAGAGGAGCCGGGTGCTCGTCGAAACTAAAAAGAAAAACCGTCTTAAATCACAGCAGAAAGATGCACCGATCGAGAAACTATCGCACAAGTTCCACAAGTTTAAAGTTGGTTTAAAAAAAACAAATTTTCTGGGGTTATTTACTTGCAACAGTTTTCATAGCAAATGAAACACGTTTTTCATGGTTTCCAAAAATGCAAAGCTAACGCGTTAATGTTTAAAAAAAAAGAAAAAAGAATACTTTCGCTTAAGCAATGATGTAGGGTGAAGGTATGGATAAGTTTATAATGAAAAAAAAAAACACTCGTGTATATCATCAACACACACTGGGCCGCAAAGAAAGCGGGTCGGTAACAGAAACCTCAATAACTTCCAAAATATTTGGAGCTAGCTTTATTAAATAAAGGCTGTATTATATACAACTAGCAGCGCCCCGCGGTTTCACCCGCGTAAGTCTCGATCCCGAGGGAATATCGTGATAAAAATGTGCCTATGTGTTATTCCGGGAGTCCAGTTATCTCCATTCCAAATTTCATGCAAATCCGTCCAGCCGTTTCAGCGTGAAGAAGTAACAAACACTCACACAAACACAAACTTTCGCATTTATAATATTAGTAGGATTGTATAGTGCTTAAATGAAAGTCATAAGAATTCAAGACTAATTAAGTTAATTTTGAATTAATGTAAGTTATGTAAAAAATACCATTTTTCACTAGATGTCGAAAAAAGTGCTACGGTATTAAATATGAAATTTAAAAAAAAAGTATTGGCCGTATAAGATGTTAATATAGCAAATGTAAAAAAAAAAAACAAATGGTTTAAAATGTATGGTTAAAGTTTTAGGAATCTTTTTATTTTTTTATTTATGGTTTTTAATACAATCATCATTAAGTTTTTTTTTACTCAAAATAAAAATAAACATTAAAAATAAAGGAAGTATTTTTAATGAAATAAATGGTAATTTAGTTTTTATTTTAAAAGGATTGCTAAAATATTTTAAATGTTATCGCATTTTTTATAGTTGACCCGCGCTAACTGACATAGTGTATGCAAAATCGTTGCGTGGCTGACTGACTGACTATCAACGCACAGCCTGAACCGTAGACCTGTTTTACACATTTTGTGCTCTAGGGGTCCACTAAGAAAGGAATTTCCAAAATTCATCACCTAATGGGGTGCGCATTGGGGTGTTGACGTTTGTAAGGAAAAAACTCAACGCGGACGAAGTCGCGGGCGTTCTTCCAGTATATGTATATAAGTAAAAAGGAGTCTCGATGTAAATTATGCATATAAATACAAAGATACACTCGTTTTTCTCCGAACGGGTAGGCAGAGCCCAAATGGGTCTCATTTCAATGTGGGTCGCACAATCGCAAGGGCAAAGCAAAGATTTCTGGAAGTCTTTGGGGCAAAGACGTGACCAGCTAGTGGTGAGCTCATCCCCACTGGTCACTTAATAACTTACTGTCTAACGCTTTCTTACAGTAATAGAACATTACAGGTGCATACATCATCCTGATCCCACACTAGGATCCTCTGTGTCGTGCGTATCACGAACTATACCATGGTAGATCTAAACCAATCTAAAACATACGCCCCAACGCTGCTTTTACATAAGCTTGACGTTTCAAAATAATCCTTGTGTATAGGGATATGGAATATTTTATTTGGAGGTACTAAAATACTGGCGTGAGCAGTTTTAGATTGCTGTATCTCTACCGCAACACCCAGACACAGAACAAATATGTGCAGATCATACAAAAACTATTGAACCCGCAATCTCTCGCATCTCAGCCAGCTACTCTCCTGCCGCGCAACAGAGGTCGCCAAAGAGGTATATTGTACTTATTTAATATCGCAATGAGATTGGTGGCACATAAAGAAATGTGAATAGAAAAATAAACATTATGAATTATAGTTTTAGTCAGCAGAACAAATATCAGTCGCTAATGCAACTATCATTAAAATAAATATTATTGGGAGAGTATTTCCTAGGTTCCTAGCTCATGCTATTCAGGGGACAGGGCCTCAACTTTATTTGCGTAACATTGGTCAAATCAAAATGATTGTTATTTTTAAATTGTTTTCAACCACAAATAGGTAGTGTGAACCCATAATAGTAACAAGTAATTAATTTTGTAAAAATTAAAAAAACCCTTAACGCAATGAAACGGCTGAACCGATTTTGATCAAACATAGCTAAGAACACACCCGGCAAAACACCTTTCAAACAAAAAAAACCGAAATCTGTTCATCCGTTCGGGAGCTACGATGCGACAGACAGACACACACACACAGACACGTCGAACTTATAACACCCCGTCGTTTTTGCGTCGGGGGTTAAAAATAAAACGGAAAACCACCGACCGCGGAGCAAAGTCCAAACGGTCGGAGGCTAGAGCTGAAGAAAGAGTAACCTCCTGACTGTGCGTGCCGAGTGCAGGAGTACCGCCTTCTGAATCTGACCCTTTATCCAACCATTTAGCGAGAGCTTCCAATGGTATTGGTCTTCGCTATCAGTCCATTCACTGATACGACTGTCGGAACAATAATCGTTGAATCCACATCCCACATGGCTGTAAGCTCGTGGGCCAAGTCTAGGTACTTAGCTTGTCCTTTTATTATTATTATATTATTATTTAAGCTCCAGTGGATGTCGTAAACAACCATTAAGAGATTATACCAAGGGATGGCCAGCAGCATTCACCTGAGTACTTAACACCAATATACTGCGTTCACCAAACCGCCTGCCAAGCACGGTGATTATGGCAAATTTTGCATTGCAAAAGAAAGAAGAAGAAAGAGGAAAGAATATATATTTATTTGTTTGCACTCTATAGGGGTTGCTCGCACAGCAGTGGATAAAGATAAAAATAAGTTTTTTCTGAAAAATATATTTTTCAATACAAGCTTTTGTAAAATTAGTGATCGTAACCGTATGCTGATAAAAATGAGTCTAAACGCGGCCAGTCTCTATTATCCATCGAGGAGTTTCGTTGTCCACCATCCGTCTCTATCATCAGATCAGCTCGCTGTCACCATCATATTGTTTTGTCATCGGAACTTGACAGGTATGCCAAATTTCAGCTCAATCGGTTGAGGATAATGACTTTAAAATTCAGTTGCAAGATTCCACCCGGACATACATTGCAAGTTAATATAAAGCTTATAAAAAAGATGCTGATGATGATAATGAATATTATACATAACCTGGAAGCTTACCTTTGACTGACGGACCCCACCATTTGCACCAACTGAAGAATGTAATAATCAATCATAGTGCCTCTCGGACAACTGACGAGAGCAGGAGGTTCGTCACT
The DNA here is from genome assembly GCA_932527175.1 of Operophtera brumata. Lineage (NCBI taxonomy): Eukaryota > Metazoa > Arthropoda > Insecta > Lepidoptera > Geometridae > Operophtera > Operophtera brumata. Next base: position 69,426,046 of record OW052239.1, read on the forward strand.
CGCGCTACTATCTGCGTCGCTCACATTTCGTCCCGGGACACCATCCACAGGTGATTTATCCTTACAACAACATGAACCCATCACCTGAAAACTTAAAAATGTTATTTGCTCATAAAACTGAAACAGTATCAAACATATGGTATGAACATAAAAAAAATATTGCTGTATTTTGTACTCGACCGTTAGTGAGCGCTGATTTCTGTCGAGTCTATGTAAGTGAAAATATACTGACTACAGTGCAGCGATGATTGGTTGTCCATAAGTTTTCTATGATACGGCTATGATTGACAAACATTAGCGCTCACTGTCAGTTGAGCACTAAATACAGCCTTAGTTTTAATTCAAACGAGGATTACAAACATACTTCAGGTCACTTCCCGCCATTTTCGAAAAGAGACGTCGTCTACTTTTATTTTATTTTATTTCCTACTGTTTTATGAGTTAGTTTGTGTAATTTTGGTGGCATTTTAACAAATGTAGCTTGTCTATAGAGCACAAGTGTAGTGAAATGAAATGGAAGTGTATTGCATGACTTTTCAAATTGGTTAAAATTAGCTACTAAAGTTTTTGTAAAACGGCCATCGGTTTACTAAAACATGACTTGACTCTGTCTTTAACGACTTGGAAGGATTGTAACATTGCAAATTATTGAAAAATACAATAATTATACCTACTATAAAATGGCAAATGCACAAGCCATGCAACGCCAAATATAAAGAAAAATAAACATACTTCATTTAATACTGGTCATCACTATTTAGCATTGCCTCTGCAATTAACACAACATAATATAATGGGATATTATATTATGTTGTGTTAGATAGATTAACCTATAGAATAATATCCTTTCATGTTTACACAACTCATCATACTCTCTTCATCTAATGATGGAAATGATTCACTTCCATATAAAATGCTAACATAAATTGCATGAAGCAACACTGAATAGAAGTAGGTAGGTACGTTGTAACATCAACGATGGTGGACATTAGAACAATGAAGGAACCAAACAGGTAAGAACATAAACAGATCAGAGATCACCACAACAAACCTTTAAAGATAACCATGGTACACTAAACTGAATTTAGAAGGAGATTTCACCGATATTTAACTGATTCAAAGCCAGATAAAATTGATGAGACTTCACATGCATTCAATCAATGCAGCGAATACCTGTGTTTAATCATAGCGCAGGCCCGATGCGCTGGTCGCCCCCCTCATTCGGGGCCGAGCAATCGCAACGCAGGAAATGCCACCCACCATCTCACCCTCCTCGTCGCTCGCCCGACCAAATGAAACGATAAAATCAATAGTGGCGTGGCGTGGCCGGAGCTGAAGCAGCCCGCGGCACAGACATGCGCAGCATAAACCTATGTCTTTTACTTATTTTATGTTATTATTATGCTTAGTTGTTGTTGATGCTGTTAACTGCTACTTACCGCTAAAAGAATTTCATACCGAAATATATGAACTATAGCAAATTATAATTTATAGGCTTGGCAATTTACCTAGTCAATCTCATAATTGAAATAATAAATACGATAAAAATAAATAAACAAAACAAAGCAAAAGTTTTTCAGATAAAGAAGCTATTTTCACGGCTATTATTAAACGTAGTAATTTTTTCCTAATTTGTACTGTACACTATGGCTCTATGGCTATGGGTATAATAGTGTTGCTAGGTAAAAAATAGTTTCAGTGTTTTGTAGTTTTTTTTTTTTTTTTTTTTTCTTTATTATTTTGAAGGAGTTTTGTCACTTTGTGACAACGTCACTCCCGTACAGGAAATTTATACAATAATTATATTTACATACTATTCAAACTACTCTAAAATATAGCTTAACGAGCATCTCGGCTTCCTCGGAAAGCGGGGAAGCCAAGACACCGTTACATATACCTACATTGAAATCAAACATGAATCTCATGTCGTGTCGTTGGGCTTCATTCCGAACACACTCCGCCAGCACATGATGAACGTCTTCTACAACATTACACTCTGAGCAATTTGGAGAATCTGATAATCCCATCAAAAATCTAAACTTGTTTGTCGGAATGTGTCCGGAACGAAGTCTCAACAGTGCTACAATGTATCTCCTATTTCTTTCTTGTTGGTCAAACCACGGGTATAGAGGAGGTTGATACTGTATGGTTTTATACCATATACCTTTAATTAGTGACCGCTCATCAAAATACTCATGCCACAGCTGTCTACAGCTTATTTTAGCTCCACTTAATAGTTCGCTATGTACTGGTAGACAACTATACAAAATACCGTCGCTTATCGCTTCTCTCGCCGCGCGGTCGGCCTCCTCATTACCCGTGATACCTACATGGGATGGTATCCATTGTATAATTACCTCTTTATTATTCACATAAAGCTTACTGATGGTATCAAGGATACTGTAGGCTATCGGCAGTCCTCGAATACTCGAGGTCAGCCGAGCCAAATGTAAAAGGGCGCTTTTTGAATCGGATAAGATAATAAATTTATTGTGATCGACTGATCTAACATACGACAACGCTTCTGATATCGCGATAAGTTCGCAGTGCATTATAGAAATATCGGCACTGATATTGAATCCAATACAGATATCCATCTGTGGATCAACAAACGCTGATCCACATCCAAATGCATCCTTTGATCCATCTGTGTAAACCTTATAGAATGAGCTATATTTGTCATGCAAGTATTCAGTACATACATTACGTAACACATTATCGCCAACATGTCTCTTAGCACCCGTCAGCCCCTCAATTGTTGTCTCAATATTCCTAGACATATCATAGTTAGTAATCCAATCACTGAGAGAATAAATCAACAGCTTGGGGTCCGAATGCATAGGTAAATTTAAATACTGTCTATGTGTTTCGACTAGCAAAGGTAATTTCTTTCTCCTCCAGTATTCATCTTGACATAGACTGTTTAGTTCTTCTATAACATTTAGATTTATATTATTCATAATTGATTTAGACCTAAACCAAAATTTTGCTGCTAGGTATCTCCTACGAACGAACAATGGTTGGAGGCATAGTTCACTCTCCATTACGTGGATAGGCGTGCTCCTTATAAACCCACCAATTATTCTCATCGCTTGATTCTGTACTTTATCCAGCTTGTATAAATGACTTTTTACACTAACGTCATATAAAAAACAACCGTAGTCTATTCGACTTCTAATCAATGAGATGTAAAGGTGTCTTAAATGCTTAGGGTGAATGCCCCATTTTGCCCCAGCTAAAACCTTAAAAATATTTAGGAATTTTAATGTTTTCTCAACCGTTTCATTAATATATCTACCCCACCTTAGGTTTCTATCGAACCATATTCCTAAATATTTAACACTATCAACTTGTTGAACAAGCCCATTATCTATACTCAAAGTTACATTATAAGTATCCAACCTCCTAGTGTACGGTCTTGTAAATACGCACACTTTAGTTTTCCTTTGAGAAATACTTAACCCCAACTCTGTTATCATACGATTAAATAACAAAAATGCATCCTGAGTAACAGTAACAGCATCCAACAAATTTTTACGGCTAGTATAAAGTACAAAATCATCAGCGTATTGTGATATAAACACGCCTTGACCCAGGTTCTTACATATATTGATAGTAGCTACGTTAAATAGTAATGGAGATAAGGGATCACCTTGTGCTATACCCGTTCCCGTAATTCTACTAAGCACCTCATTATTATGTAACTCAATAGATAGACTTCGACAGTTTAATAATTGCCAGAGATAATTACATATTATGGCCCCTACTCCAAGACTATCCAAAGAAACCAACATCCCTATTAAATTAACATTGTTATATGCGCTTTCGATATCGATAAAACAACCCACGGTAACAAATCCTCTACTAAAACCACTCTGAATACGTGAGACCAATCTAGTCAAATTATCCATACAAGATCTCGATCTTCTAAACCCAACTGTTTCTTCTGAAAAGCAGGTGTTTTTCTCTAAGTACCATTCTAGTCTACGTGTGATGATGGTGTGAAGTATCTTGCATGGACAAGACATCAGAGCAATTGGTCTGACATTCGAGCCCGAGCTATTATCAGCATTTGGTTTCGGTACAGGAACCACCCTAATGTCCTTCCATTGACTTGGTACAAAACTTGAGGACAAGAATCTATTGTATAACGATATCAGTATATATTTTGCTACATCTGGCAGATTTTTAATCATAGAGTACGATATGTCATCTGTGCCTGGAGCTGTATCTGACTGTTTGATTGTATTAGTTAGCTCCTGTACCGAAACCGGTGAAGATAGATGTATATTTTCACTAGTAAATACAGGACTAGAAGGACTCACATAATCAGGCGCTAGGCTAGATAGTAAAGATTCTGCTGTCTCACGGGTGATACTATTTCTTACTCGTCTACATCCCTTCAGCCATCTCATTTTAGACCACATTTCACTTGGAGATGTTACACTATCAACACCATCACAAAAACTACGCCACGATCTACATTTACCACTGCGAATCACTCTTTGTGCCGCACTGATCTTGTTTTTTAGAACTTCTGAGTTAGCAGGAGTCGGGTTTCTCCTAAAGGCAGCGAGCGCTCGGCGTCTCTCGGCTACTGCTCTTGACATATCCTGATTCCAGTATGGTCTCGGCGTAAATCGTTGTTGGTGCAGAGGATTGGTACAGAGCTTAATAAATGGAATTGATTCCTCGGCTGCCATGTTAATCACATTAATAAATGCATCATACGCAGACTGCTCATCATTCGGTAGGATAAAATCTTCAAGGTCTCTCTCAATGACGGTTCTATATTTCAGCCAATCCGCCTTCTTAAAGTTGCGCTTTCTTTTTGCGGAAACATGGGGGCCAATATCAGTCTTCATCTTGATCATTAAGTGATCACTTCCCAGGTTTTCATTTAAGACTTTCCAATCAAAATTTAAAGCTATATCCAAGGAAGCCAGAGACAGATCGGGAGAAGATCTTTGTACAATACCGTTGACTAGTTTGACTCTTGTGTTTGTCCCATCATTCAGTGAAATAAGATTATTATCTAAAATAGAATCTAAGATCTGGTTACCTCTTGAATCAGTCCTACTTGACCAATTAGTGTGGTGGCCATTTAGATCTCCAGCAATAAGAGTCTTTCGTTGGGCTAGAGCGAAGATTTGGTCCCAGTTTGTTATTGTTGTGCTGCTAGATGGTGGGCAATATATCGAAAACACATTTTCTAAATTGACGCAATTTAAGATCTTGACATGAAGGATCTGAATATCAGGATTACCCACTCTAACATGGCATTGCAGTGCTTGTATCGATCTGTGAGTCAAGATGGCCACACCTCCGTAACCATCAGCGCGATCTTCTCTAAAAATATTGTAACCGCTTATTCTAAAGGAACTTCCTGGGTCTAGCCATGTTTCGCTGATAATGGCAATATGTATCTTTTCTTGGTTTAATAGGACTTCTAACTGTGTACTTTTCGGAAGAATGCTTTGAGCATTCCACTGTAACACATTTACGAGGGGTTGTGAGGTGTTGCAATCCATAATTGTTTAATGAAATTACAACCAGGCTGATCTTCAATAAAACGCCGGACCATAGATAGTAGCATCTCCCAAATTATACTCCCACAGCTTTTAATCTTATCTTCCCAACTTCCATCTCCAAATATCCTCTCTTTTAGCTTATTTAACAATATCTTCCATGAAATTTGTTCTTTATTCATGGATCTTCTTTCATTATTAGGTTGCGCTGTCTTTCTACTATCCTCAACACTGCTATCGGAGACACATTCGAACGTGTCCTCCTCCTTTTCCTTAGTTTTATTTCTACTCATATTCTTTTCTGCTTTAGATTTCTTCTTCAACTTTCCTGGAACTTCTTTCGTAATCTTGGCATATGTATGATCCTCAACGGCTGAGCTTTCTTGTGGGGTCGCGCTCATTGGGGGTTCATTTGTAGGAACCGCAGATGAAATAGGTAGAGGAGGGTCTTCTAACAAATCCAATGATCTAGGCAATGGTGGGGTATATAGGGTCAGGGCTTTTTTATACGAGTAGTTAGACTCTGCCATCAGCTCTCTAATTTTTTTCTCTTTTAGGTACACTGGACAGATTTTAGCCATGGCCATGTGCCTACCCGTACAGTTGTTACATTTATAGTTTACTGTCTCGCAATTGGGGTGACTTTTGGAACACTTAGGGCAGGTAACTTTTAAGGAAGGGCACATTCGTAGCGAGTGACCAAAACGCCAACATCGGGAGCACTGCGTCACTGGGTAGGTGTAGGGGCTCACGTTCACCCTAGTGTCATAGATATAAATATGCGAAGGTAAAGATGACCCTTTAAAACAAATCCTTACGGATTCGCTTGACTCCCAGTGGCCATCATTTGTGTTCTTGCGTTTTAGACGTTTTACCGATAAAATTTCAGTCTCACTTTTGAGTTCCTGTAATATCTCATCCTCCTTCAAATCCAAGTCTATATATTTTATGACTCCGTACGATTGGGTAGTTTCTAAAGTTCTTTGGCATTTAAATCCATTCTCGTTAAAACTCTTGCAATGTATAAAACTATCGGCACTGTCTTCATCGTTAAAATGAATGAGCGCCTTGAATGAGTTTATATATTTAATCTTCAAGACATTCATAATATTTTCGGCTTTCAGCAATTTAGCTAATCCAAACTGTTTCGGAAGCTTTTCTGTACAGGTAACACTAACCTCAATTTTATATTCCGGGATTCTCACAGATACATTATTTTCTGTATGGGCGCGGCCATATAATTTTGCCTTTCGCACCATCGTCGACCAAATTTCGTCTTGATCCAACTCTCGACTTCTCTTTAGAGGCCTTTCCGAGGTATTATTATTCTTACCCTCCATCAGTATTTCCCGAACTCCTTGTCATCTCAGTTTCACTGTATTCTGTAATCATATCGTTCTTTTCCACATCTGCGTCCACGTGTAACACCGCGAAACTATTCATTGTTGTATTAGTAGGACTCAGTTTATGCAAAAATGCACGTTAGAACGTGCGGGGCGCGCAAGGCACACGCCGGCGCCGCTCAACCGGAACGGGATTTAACAATAAATCGACGCGTCTCAATGCAACAAGCGCCTGCGCGCGACTCGAAAAAGATATACGGTTTTGTAGATAAAATTGCTGTATTTTCATGAAATAATAACCTACGTCTACACTACTGCCGTATCTCATAGATCATGAAAGAAAGCCGTCATTTGAAGTTCGTCTCAAGCAAGAAGCTTGAATTTGGGTAGTTCTATAACATCATGGTCTCAAGCTTTGAGAAATACGGCCTCCGTAATGAAACTCAAAAATACGCTCCCAAACATTACACAGATAGCTGACGTCGCTCAAAAAGCTGCTCTGGGCTGGACATATGTGCCTTATGTCAGAAGAACACGAACGCGAAGAATACGACAGAATATATCCCAAACAGACGATGGCCACGTGGAAGAACGAGATGGCGGGATGAGCTACATAGACTCCTACTTGAAGGATTGGTCCCAAATAGCCAACAAAGGACAAATGGAAGGAGGGAAGGGAGGCCTTTACCCTGCAGTGCTTCTTCTGTGTCTGTGCTGCAGTAGGACACCACAGGCTCATAATAATAACAAGCATGTTTGAGAAAACAAACACTCAAAGCCGCTATAATAAGTTAGGTACCTACCTTTAGGTATCCCGCGTCCTCGATGGATCATTATTATTACTCTGATGTAATATTGTTCCGAGGATAATATAATCATGGATGATATAATAGGGTTTTGTATACTACGTCCATGAATCTTGGTCCATGGTTTCTTGCGATGTGCTGTGTTGACACGATTTGTCCTCGGTATTGACCATAGACGGAGGTCGTCATGCTAAAGTTCTGACTATACAAATCGATTGATTTTAGCGCCCTCTAATTTTATAATCCTACTAACCTTATCTGCCAAAAGCGACATCTCTAGGCGTTTGACTGCTACGCCTTGAGATGTCGCTTTTGGCACCGCTTTCATATGCGTGCGGTCTACCAAAAGCAACTAGATGGCGCTAAAATTACGATTCTCTGTGTTTCATTTTAGAAAACTAAAATAAGGCTAAATTGGTTACGATCGCTCAAGCAAAGTTTTCATGTCATTTAATTAAATTTATTCGATGTGACCGCAATTAACTTACCTTTTACTTAGCGTGCTTAGAGCATTGCAGGCCACCACCGGCTCGATCTTAGCGCGGACGTTGCGTACTGTAGCGTAGGTAGGTATTTAAATAACATGCTAGTAGTTAGGTAGGTACCTACCTAATATAACATCAGGTCATATGATGATAATCATGTTTTTTTTAAACCTTGCATGTAGGTATGTCATCTAAGTTTTCCATGCTATCGTCCGACGGGCGGGACGCATACAGACACACGGCTTTTTCTCCGAAAGGGTAGGCAGAGCCTCAAATGGGTCTCTTTTCACCGTGTGTTGTAACATCGGTGGAAATAGAAGTGACAATTGGTGAGCTCATCGCCGCCATTGATTCCCACGACTGACTGCTAATGCAGTCAATGCCGTCGGGGACGCAGTAAGGAAAAAAACGTTGATTTTGTAAATAACATTTATTTAAATATTTTAAACTAGCTGACCCGTTCACGGCTTCGTCTGCGTGTGGGTTAGGAAGTAGATAGATAAACAGATAACACAAAATAGGTAATCAAAATATAAGTTTAAATAAATTTTTTGAAAATATACCTACCAACTATTTGCATGCCAAAACTGGTAAAGCATGGCTGGATCTACCATACTATTTGTCACCTGTGTATTTGTGTAAAATCTGAATACTATTGACTATTGGCTATTGCCTGTTTGCTACACAGGTATAGTGCCACCAACCTATCTGTAGAACGGCCAAAACTGAAACTATTGAAAACGTCACTTCGCTGTTAGTGTCAGTCGCTACAGATCAGGGATACCAGATTATTATTAAATAAATTCCCGAAATCGTTGTATATTTTATATTGTATTATCTTGTGTTGTGTTATTGTATTATTATCACTGTGACCTAAATCCCATATAGATGATATGGAGTTCCATGAAAAGGAAAGTAGCGGACGTAAACATACAGCAAAAAAATGAAAATATGCTGCAACTAGTTACCAAAGTGCTTAGTAGGTACCTACTATTGATGCCTCCGAATGACAGAAATATTGTGCACAAAATTGAAGGGGAATATCGTCAAAATGACGGATATTTAGATCAGCCTTTTATTGTCAATTTAGACAGCGGCTCTGACAGCGATAACAGTGACTCAGATTTCGAGGAAATACCTAAGTGGAATTTATCCACTCGATCATACATATTTTGTCTTATACTCTGATTCGTTGGTATAAGATTTGTCGTGGCTGCTAGCTTATTATGGAATTACTGGAAGAAAGCGTTAGCCGAGTCAGTCGTGGAAAGCAATGGCGACGATGAGCTCACCACTCGTCACGTCTATATTCCACGATGGTGCAACCCACTGTGTAAAGAGGCCCATTGAGGCTCTGCCTACCCCTTCGGGGAAAAAGGCGTGTGTCTATGTATGTATGTATGTACTCTGAATTAGTACCATATTAATAAGTATTAATTCACATACTTCGGTTTCCTTTGATCATAATTACTGTGTGAAAAGTTTTCAATAAACGAAAAATAAGGTTATTATATAACGATATTTTTATTAATTTAGTTATTACCAAAAGGTAGGCATATTAATCATGAAAGTATTTTTAAAATATTTTTATTAAACTAAAAAAATGGCTCAGATAACAGATATTTACATATATGTTATGTTTCTAGACTGTAGTTCAAAGCATAAAAGCACTTTGAACACTTAATATTTGTAACCCTGAAATAATGTGCTTTAAAATACATTTATATATATGTAGCCTATGTATCCGATTACCTGTTACCGAAACATTTATCTATGTATCAATCTTATAGTAATGAATAACGAAACATAAAAATATTCTTACAATTTCGTCAGGTCCGTGTACAATTATGTTTATACCGATGGCAGCAAATTATTGAATAGGTGGCCACCCTTTTCAATGGTGGCGCCCTCGAATCTTTCTACAGATAAGTTGGTGGCGCTGTACCTACCCATGTCTGTAAACGTTTTTTTTTTAACATTGATAGACCTTTGTTTGACCACAATCTCACCTGTTGGTAAGTGACGATGTGGCCGAAGATGGAACACAAAGGTCTAGAAGGCACCAATTCACTCTAGACTTGAAGAAACCCAGATTAAAATTTTCAAGAAAGACAGACGACGGTGTATTTCACTCCTTTTTTTTTAAAAGCCATTTTTTTCCCTTTTAAACACAAAATCAAAGCAAAAACCATTGCATTCCATTCAATAATACTTATATACAATTACAAGACATAGGTTATTATTAATTAGGTAAACATTAATTTATGAATTAAACAGATTAAAAAATATATGACAATAACCTAGGTTCATCTCATTCATTTATAAAATTAATCTAAGACATTCTCAATTTAGGTACCTACATACCTACTAATTCTCATTATACATCATGCAAATACGGTTTATTGTAGGTATATACGGTATAAATACATTTATTTACTAATGGTTCATTTACCATTCAAATGTTAGCCTATGATTAGAGCATGAAAATATTCTTGATTAGATTTCAAAACCAATATTAAAATTATACATTGCTATATCAATTCATGTTTTTTTTTTAATTATTATTCGTATTGCGTAGGTACATTTTATTATAAATAAGGCCATGTCCTATTCGGACTAAGGCCTCCTCCAACTTATTTAGTTTTTTATTTAAGTATTTTCCATTTCCTTGTTTTACATATTTATTGTTAAGTTGGAGGGTTTTGGTCTACTCTTCCCGTGGGGACCAGCCATATTGGGAGAGGTAGGTTTTTTGTAAATTAATTTCTTGAGTTAGTTTCTTGAGGAGGAGGTCACTCAATGACTACTGAGTGACATTTAATTAGTCACTCCTTATGACTAATTATATGACTAAATTAATAATTAAATTTAATTATTATTACTAAGGTAGTACCAATGGGCAGTTTTATCGCTGAGAGCAATCTCTTCCAGCCAACCTTGGGATGGGCTGGAATTGTCGAGAACGATAAAGGACCATGGTGTAGAAGTAAAAAAAAAAAGAAATAGGTAAATACCTAGCCTACCTACCATAGATACCTACTGTATGTACCTACCTACCTATATACCATGAAGTTATAATGCTATATACCTACCTCTACCTACTACTTATATCAAGTGTAAACTATAAGTATATACTATAGTATATATATATATATATATATATATATATATATATATATATAAACACTATATATATATACTATAGTAAACTATAAACGCGATATAAGTAGGATGCCTTTACCTCAGAATAAATAATAGTACAAGTACCTACCTATATACTCTATTTCTCTTTCTAACTGACAAAGACAATAAATTCTCGACCACCTCCAGATGGATATAACCATTTGGATCGGACAAACCAACGGGGCGTACCTACCTAAATGTGGGTAAGGAAAGGACTAACCGTGCTAGGTACTATTTCCGTAGGTATTAGGTATCCTTGGAATGGTTACACAGTGTTTTGTCTTTTGCATTGACATGCAGTTTCAAATTAGATCGAAAGACACAAAACACGGTGTTTCTATCCAAGGATGATTCGCATTTATTAGTAGCACGGTTAACGACCGAATTGCATAATGAATAACCTCTAGACTAGTCAAAAATTCTAAAAAACGGCTTCGTTTTCGTTTGAACTGCATTTTGTGAGCCATTTTGGCAACATAACTTTTCTGATGTAAAAAAGCCTTCTGAATTCGGTTCTGAATATTGCCGAGCCGAATTTTAGCTCCCCTCCCCCCTATCCCCCTTTTTTCCTCGAAATATGTCTCTAACCGCGGTTTGTCAACATTCAGAATCGAAATAAGCAGGCTTTTTTACATCGGAAAAGTCACGTTGCCACAATGGCCCACAAAATGCCGTTGAATTTTAAAATGTTTTTGTTTATGAAAATTATAAAAAAAACATGAAGTTGCGGAAGATATGCTCACAAACCATAAGCCCTACCAATTAAAATTATGCACCATGTTATAGAACATTTTATAGAGATCCTTTCTGTCGTTGACACTTTTTTTCTAACAACAATACATACATACATACATACATACATAAACTCACGCCTGTTTCCCGGAGGGGTAGGCAGAGACCACGGATTTCCACTTGCTACGATCCTGACACACCTCTTTTGCTTCATTCACTCTCATCACATTCTTCATACATGCTCGTCGGTTAAGGGTACTCTTGACCTGGCCTTTTTCCAGAACGTCTCCGATCTGGTCTGAATACGTTCGCCGAGGTCTTCCCCTTCCCACTGTCCCATTCACGCTCGTCTTGTGTACCCGTTTCGTCAATCTACTGTCGTCCATCCTTTCTAAATGCCCAAACCATCTAAGCATACCTTTCTCAATCCTAGTCACTACGTCTTCTTTAATTTCACAACGCTCTCTTATCACACTATTCCTTATTCTATCTCTCAAAGTCACACCACACATACTTCTCAAAGCTCTCAAACAACAATACATTTTGGTTAAAATAGTAAAAACCGCGGTTAGAGACATATTTCGAGGGAAAAAGGGGGATAGGGGGGAGGGGAGCCAAAACTCTGCTTGGCAACATTCAGAAGCGAATTCAGCAGGCTTTTTTACATCGGAAAAGTAATGTTGCCAAAATGGCTCACAAAATGCCGTTGAACTTGAAAATTTTAATTTGAGTTACCAGTCTACATCTTTTTCAAGTCAGTTAACATCTGAAAATAATCTAGCAAGTGTAGTATTATCGTGGCAGTATTGGAGGAAAACTTTATGCAACATTTAAAAAGTCTACTTCTAGAAAAACTAAATATAATAATCAGCGTTTTAAATGCCATTATAGAGCCCTTTGATTAATGTCATCCTTATCATACCCACTTACCATAAATAAATAAATCAATTATGATGGACAGTTGACATAAAAATTAGGCCTAAATAAAACAGAGCTAGTGTTATGGGTACTAGATAATTGATATACCTACTTAATACAGTACATTACCTACATAGATAGATATTTCTGATTATACATAGAAAATACCCAGAACACCCTGAACAAATATCTGCAGATCGTACAAATATTTGTTCCGAGGCGGGAATCGAACCCGCAACCTCCAACTCCAATCTCTAACTCCGCAATTATTATAAATAGCAGTTATTCTAGTTATTCTAGTATCACCTGCTTAAATACCTACCGAAAACCAAACTGTTCTGATCTCGAAATAGGCCCGAAAAAATCTGTGCCTCCTTGTTGCTATACCCTAAACTCAGGGTTCTTGTGAGACTACCTATTATATGAAACAACAAATTGTAACCATGTGAATGCAATAAATATATTGAGTATTGGATTATCAGCTCGTAACAATATTTATAACAAAAAACAAAACAAAAAAGTCCGTTTCTCCAAGTTCCTGTATTCCGAGATGTACCTGTTGCTATAGGAGATCACCTCGAGCTCTTAGGTGTTTCGCTCACGCCTACTCTCAACTTTGGCTCCTACATCGAGTCTAAGGCAAAAACAGCTGCCATGAAGCTAGGCATCCTGAATAAGGTAAAGCGTTACTTCACACCAGGACAGCTTCTCAGTTTATATAAAGCACAAGTCCGGGCTGGTATGGAGTACTGCTGCCATGTTTGGGATGGCTCGGCCAAACACCAGCTTGCTGCCTTGGACTCGATCGAACGTAGAGCTTTCAGGCTTATAGGTGAGCAACATATGGCGGAGACCAAGATCCAGAGTCTCGAGCACCGCCGTAAGGTTGCATGTCTTGCGATCTTCTATAGGTTACATTTCGGTGAATGCTCCCAGGAACTGCACGATCTGATCCCACCATCTCCTTTTCATCATAGGACGAGCAGGCGTACGGCTCAGTACCATCCTTACCTCATTGGTATACCTTCTATTCGCGCAAAACGTTTCAGTTCTACCTTTATAATGCGAACTGCTAAGGAGTGGAATACACTACCGTCGTCTGTCTTTCCTGAAAACTATAATCTGGGTCTCTTCAAGTCAAGAGTGAATAGGTGCCTTCTAGACCTTTGTGCTTCATCTTCGGCCACATCGTCACTTACCAACAGGTGAGATCGTGGTCAAACAAAGGTCTAACAATGTTAAAAAAAAAAAAAAAAAAAATATATATATTTTAAACGGAATTTTTGAAGGAAACCTTGCCTGTTTTCTTTTGTTTGCAGCTAGAGCAGTTTGAACTCATTTTATATGATATCAGGCCAAACGGTCTGTTGCTGCATGAACTGCATAGGATAAATAGGATCTAGGGTAATACTGAAACTAAACTCAAACTTAAGACTGAGGTGACATGTCATGTCTTCCTACCGCAGACTCCAGGGTCTGATGAATAGGACCTTGGGTCATCGGGCGCTCCGATTTCAATGCGGTTTTATTTGCATGAAAACTGGATTTGGAACACTGAAACGACGGTGTTTATTTTTAAAATAATTTACTTTTTCGAAAATAGACCTTTGCTAGTTTTCTTGGTAAGATAATGTAATGACATAATGTTGTTGCATTTTAAACGAGGACAAGTGTAGTAAAATTGAATCTCAGTGTATTGCGTGTCTTTTCAAAGGTATGAAAAACGACCACTAAAATCTTAGTAGAATTGCCACCTGATTTGACTGAAATTTTCTTTACTTTTTCTTTAATTATATCAAAATAAATACAGAAGCAACTTCTTAGGGCAAAGTGAGCATTGCTAGGCAGTTGTCCGAATTTTCGTAGCACTGCTACGAAAAAGTATGTACCTAGTTGGCTACGAAACGCGCCCTCAACCACTTCAACTTCTTTACGTACAGTGACGCGTACGTCTCAAACTTTAAAACAGTTCGCATTGTTATAGGAAGTAGGATGAACGTCTGAAAGCACGCACTGCTGAATTCTGAAAAAGTAGAGTTTGTTGTTTGTTTCAATTTATGATAGGTACTTATAAAGAAAACAATGCCCGGGATTATTTCAAAAGTTTAAAAGAGCAGTTCAAAAAATACTACGTAACTTCTATCGATTACAGCGAGAAATGTGAGAAACAGGAGTACGTGTATTAATCACGTGCGCCGCCGATGTCGATGGGTCGCGGATGGCACAGGCGATGGTAATCGGTGGTATGCTGTTGGAGTTAAACATGACTGTATCGGGCACCGGCATGGCGGGTACGAGCGATCGATAGGCGGGCGCGGCGGCGGCGCAATCGTCCGGCTCCGAAGACGTCGTCGCTACGAACTCGCGGCTTCAGTTTCGCGTCAAGGCGGCTTCTCTCTCTACTGTAAGCGGCATTCGCGTCGCTCTCCGCTCGCCGCTCGGCCGTCGCTAGTCGGCACCGCGCCGCTTCTCTCGACTCTAGCTCACGGCTTGCGCCGCCGCGCCGTGCGCCAGGTTTCGAACCTAGGTCACTTCGGCGCGGACCGCTCGCGACGATGCGCGCCGACCGCTCCGAGCGTGGGGATCGCGCCGCACGCGACACGCGCCACAACAAGGATCATGATAACTTGAAATCATCACTGAAAAAAGACGCTAGGGAGACTAAAAAAAATAAGAAACACAGGGTTGTCTTCGACGAGAGCGCCAACGAGTTTTTCGAGGCGGATTACATTATCGTCGTCCGTGATGAATGTGGATACTCTGATGAGGGTGAGAGCGAGGATTGCTCAGGATGCGGGTCCTGCGAGCGCTACCAGGAGCCAGAAGGTGGCGCGCTCAGCCCGCCCGAGGGGTACAAGGATTTGGGTCTGTTCAACCGGGACGGCACGCTGCGCGAGCAGGCGTGGTGGGAGGCTGGCGACGTGGTGCTGGTGGGCGAGCGCTCGGGCACGGTGTTCACGCCGCAGCACCTGCAGCTGCTGCGGCGGCTGCAGCGCGAGCGGCTGCTGCGCTCCGCCATCTGTGCAGACTGCGACGCGCACGCCGCGCTTCACCAGCCGCTCGGTGAGTCACCTCCGGCCACTCGTCCTTCTCAAGGACGAACTCTCCGGTCGTCCTTGACGCCTCGTATCGAATATCTCGTCCTGCGTGGCTGTCACCGCGCTTCCGACGTCTCAGATCGGCCACGTTCCTACTCTATGTCCGACAAACGCCAGAAACCTTATACAACTCATCTCCGTTCGATAGTTGATAATACTTATCTACCTACCTTAATGCTTATATTTTCTCTGGGTATACCTACCACTCCATTATGCATTCGTTTCATTTAATTACACAAAATACAATGACGTAAGTACAAACGAGTATAAACTGTTAAAATATGTTAATATATTATTCTTGTGCGATTGCATTATCTCCGTGTGGGTTGTGCTCGCTGAAATACGAGGTGTGCTCATGTTATAAGAAGCCGAAGCGATAATAATAATATTAGGAACGTTATTCTAACAATAGACCGCACTTGTATGGAATCATAACAGCGTTTAAAATATTAAGAGCGGTGACGTAAGTAGCGTCGTATTCCAAAACAGACGGGAATCTATTGCTCTTCATCTTAAGTGAGAGCACTTTATCGTGTCTTTTCTTTCACGGCTGACAAAGAACTTTTGGTACTCTTAAGCGATTGAACGTAATATTTATTTTCAGGCGCTGACGACAGCCTAATTCTGTCACTACCTAACTCACTAACGTTCGGGTAAGTTAGAAAGTGACAGAACTGCGCTGGCGAAACAAAACGAGAGCGAAGATCTTGGAAAACAATTTTCACACAAATATTTGCTGTGTGATCGAAATAAACTTGTCTATCCGAATATTATTTGTTACTCTTATTTATTTCATTTTATTACTATTGTTAGAGATTGAACGTATTTAACAGTTCCCGATTTTTTTATCTGGAAAATTCACGAAATCGTTTTTTAGGCTCTTGCCCATGAATATATGATGAAGATTTTTCCACTGTCATAAACTGCGTAGACTTTGACCTGTGTCGTTAAGTACGTTTAAGTGAAGTCTATTTGACTTACATGAACATCTTCCCTCTTTAAACTATACGTTACAAACAAGCGAGACTGAACATATCTTAGACAAATCTACAAATCTACACTGAGCTCTTTCTTAACATTTTTAATAAGCTTTGAAAATAGTTTTATATGCGTTGGCTCTACAACTATACTTACACCCAAATCACAATAGGATACTATTTTAAGGCGTTATATTTAAGAGATATATATGTGAAATGTTTGCAGGAATCGAACCCGCAACCTCCTGTGTCGCAGGCGAACCTTTACCCGCCGCGCCGCAGAGGTCGTCTAAAACTAAAACTAGCCTACCAACTCGAATTGATACCGCAGGCCATAGATACAGTATTACAATAACGTCTTCATCGAGATTATCTAGAGATCTTCACCTCGTTGGTACTTATAGCAGGGCAAAGTCATCCTTTGAACACAATTGTTTAACAAATAACGTACAAACAAACCCAATCTGTTTTACAAACAAAGAGCCCTTTGATGCATTACTTAAAACACTCGGATCAACCGGCTTACTTTCAATTTATGGAGTACCTATTGAGTAGGTAGTAAACGAGCGAAGCGAGCTCGACGATTCGGCGTTTGCATGTATGTATGTATGACCTTTTTTGTTAGAGAAAATAAATGTTTATTTTATTATTATCTCACTCATTTATTCAAAATCTCGTACAAATTATATTTTTCACTATAAAGGAATACCATCTACAAAAAATAAATAGTAAAACATTATAGTAAAAAATATATCAAAACGGGGAACCACAGACCGCGGAGCAATGCCCAAACGGTCGGAGGCTAGGGCGGTAGAGAGAGGAACCTCCTGACTATGCGTGCCGAGTCCAGGAGTACCGCCTTCTGTATCTGACCCTTGATCCAACCATTTAGCGAGAGCTTCTTAAGGTATCATTTATTGATCGAACCTCTTCGCTATCAGTCCATTCACTTAAACGACTATCGGGCGATAATCGTTGAATTCACATCCCACATGGCGGTTATCTCGTGAGCCAAGTCAAGGTACTTGCTTAACTTGTCTTTCTAGGCCTTCACGAGATTAGTATCAAGCGGGATAGTGACATCAACAAGTATCGCCCGGCGTTCCGACCGGTCTACCAGCATGATATCAGGCTTATTGGCAACAATAATCCTATCCGTGATGATAGACCGGTCCCACTAGAGCGTGCCACGGCCATATTCAAAAACTTGCTGAGGCACGTACTTATAGTACGGCACCTCGGGTCCCACAAGGTCATATCGGAGAGCAAGTTGCTGGTGGATGATCCTGGCTACTTGGTTGTGTCTGTGCAGATACTCAGAGTTAGCAAGATGCGAACAACCCGAAACTCCATTCCATTAAAAATAGATTTTCAAAACACTGCTTTAGAAAAAGTTGACACATTCAGCTTACTGGGTTTAAACATAGATACTCACCTCAACTGGAAGACTCACATAGAACACATACAAATTAAACTATCCAAGTTTACATAATGCCCTTTTTCAAATTAAACACAGTACGAACACTGAGACTGCATTATCAGCGTATTATGCGTATGCGTATTCGTGGCTAAGATACGGTATAATGCTATGGGGAAATAGTGTAAATGTGAAAGACCTATTCATTACACAAAAGAAATGTGTTAGAATCATAGCCCACATTGATAACATGCAAAGCTGTAAACCTTATTTCATAAAATTTCATCTTCTGACGCTACCTTCAATTTACATTATGGACATTTGCATTTTCGTTTATAAAAATAATAACCATTTCACCAAAATAAACGAAACACATAACAGAAACACTCGTCACAAAGACAGACTTTTTCTGCCATATTCTAGAATAAGTATGCTAAACAAAAGTCCTTATTATATGGCAGTAAAAATTTTTAACAAGCTACCAATTAATATAAAAAATGAAACTAAAATAAGGTTGTTTATCGGAAAGCTAAAAACATTCCTTATTCAAAGGTGTTTCTATACTGTTGACGAATATTTAATAGAATAAAAATGACCATTTGGCAACTTTAGCTACCTAAATTACCTTTTATACCTATTCTTAAATTTCCAAATTGATGAATGTACCTAATAACTCTGTAATGTTAGTAACTTTGGATGTTTTATTTGTTGTATTAGTTAACATTTTAGTAGTTAGTTGTTTTACCTATAGGTAAAACAAAGGTAAACTAGATATACTTAGTAAACTAAGTAGCAGTTTACGCCCTCGAAAAATTTGCGATGCCTGCAGAGGGCAAATAAGTCATAAGTGCTCACTATTTTATAAGACCAAATTGTAACACTTATTTATGCAAATAAATATCTTGTATCTTGTATCTTGTATCTTGTAAAGCATATGCCTGAGGGACTCTTCGGGACCATGACATGCTCTACAGATATCAACCGTCCCATCCTTCATGATGTACATTCGATAGTTGTTCGTCTTGATAACCTCATCTATAATCGCACAGATAAAACCCTCGGTTTCCCCAAAAAGGTCACCGAAACGTAGTCAGTTCACTGAAGCGAGCAGATCTACATCGGGCCCTGTGATGGCCTTGTAAAACCGCCCGTGCAGTTTCTTGCTCTCCCATACGGTCTTGCAGTCAGGGCTGATGGTTTATGCCAGAGGCCCTAGTCGGAGTTTTGCAAACACCATCGTAACGATGAACGTAACGACGGTCGTACGTGTATAACATAGTAACTAGCTATTAATCTGTGCCAAAAACGTCACAGATTAATAGCTAGTTACCACGCGATACACGTACGCTCGTCGTTACGATCATCGTTACGATGGTGTGTGTAAACTCGGACTTGCCCCTCTGTTCTCGTTTGCTAAGGAGAGCGGGGTAAAGTTCTTGTCAACTGCAACGACAGTGTGATGCATCCCGTGCTCGGCGTGGAGGAAGTACTCCCTTAGATTGCACACTGCGTGGTTGTGTAGAGTACTGGCATTTAAAAAGTCCCAACCACCACACTTCCGCGGGATGTACAATCGCATTACTGATGAGCAATGGGTGTTAACTGTTCACGAACCTTACAATCCAGGGCATCTAACTCTGTCTGTGTCCATCGAATTATTATGAGGTGTATATGAGCAGGGGCATAACACAGCCGTTAAAGGAGCGAACCTTGTTGCCGCCGGACAGAACTTTGTCAGGCGACAAAAGAAACGTTCAACTGCTTTATGACCCTATCTACCATACCTAACGACTCCGACATATCAAGGTATTTGTAGGTTTCGACTTCGGAGAGAGATCTGAGGAACATTGTCTCTAAAAGTTGCAAATTCGTAGAACTTACAACTTTCCCCCGCTGCACTTGCATGACCGCACACTTATCTACACCAAATTCCATGCTTATAGGGTTGCTGAATACCTGTGTGATATTCAACAACGCTACCAGCTCTGCAGCAGATTTATAGGCTGTGATATTACATATTACTATTAAATATAGCTACAGAATAGCTACTTAATCACACGGGGTTGTCAAAAAGCCCACCAGACAATGAAATTTTCAGCTTACGGGAGCAAAGGTCGCCGGTCACGTGGTTCTCCGACCTAGGGCATGGAATAAATAAAAGTATCTAGTTGCCTAAGGTCAGTGCACTCACTGAATAGCTCAGGGTGACCGTGAGATAGAGAGGGGATAACCTATCTGGCTTTTCAAATATTTGGCGATCGCACGTACCTGTGGTATGTTAACGAGTGGCATTTTGTTTTAGACATACATAAGTACATAGACACACGCCTTTTTCCCCAAAAGGGTAAATAGAGCCTTAAAGGGCCTCTTTTCACTGTGGATTGCACCAATGTGGGATAGACGTGACAAGTAAAGAGCTTTTCGCCGTCGTCACGCGGCTAACGCTTTCTCCCAGTAATAAGCGCCAAGACAAATCACCAACAAGTCTGGGTAAAAAACAAACAAATTCCGCAGTAAAGAGTTTAAACTCTAATTCTCATGAAGAAGTGAACTGTAATATTTTGTGAGAAGACTGAGTGGAAACTTGTCAGTGCCTGTACAAGAAAAATCCCGTCTCTACAAAATGAAGGTACTTGTATATACGAGCTTCGAACAATCATGTTTGTGTGAGTATTGCGAACTCGGCTATTCTCACACTACTAGGTATACGAGTACGTACCTGCACAGGGTCAGCACACACCGCGACGCGCAATGCCGACAGTTGATAAATAAGAGACAAGTATAACAGAAAAACATAATAAACCTTGAAAACGTGACAGCATGCATTGTTTTACAGATAACCGATGTAGTATCAAGTTCGCGGCAAGCTACTGTTGTTCGTTGCGGGCTGATAGCAACGTAAGCGAATTCAAGTACAGTCTACTACCCACAAACGAAGTTGAGGTGTTTGGTAGAGTCGTATTTACTGGCAAAATAATTGACAAGATTTACTTTTTTTAACTTTATGAATGACGGAACAAGCAGGGTGCCCCACCCGATGTTAAGCGGTATCCTCTGCCTTTAACAATGCATTACCTCATAGCTCACGTCCACCTAAGACGTGCCCTATGTGGCATTGCACTGCGCCCACCATCCTGAGACATAAAGATGAAAAGTCTCTTGTGCCTGTAATTTCACCGGCAACCATACTCTTCAAACCGAAACAGCAATACGAGCACTACTTTTTTGCGGCAGAAATAAGTATGGAGGTAGTACTTCTCCAGATGAACTCTTTTAAACTTTTAAACTCTTTTAACTCTCTAAAATTAACAGAAACTGTGTAGATTTTTCTAAAAATATGTTTAACCTATTAACTCTTGTCAGCCTCTTAGAAACGGGCATGAAGGACCAGAAAGGCGTCTTGGAGAATTCAGTGTTGACATCACAAACAATGAACTTTAGTTTTGACATAATCATCATCATCATCAGCCGTTAGACGACCGCTGCTTGACGATGCCTCCCCCATATAATGCACTAGGGGATTGGCCGTAATCACCACGCTGGGCAGGTGGATTGGTGATCGCAGTATAGAACGACTTCTGTGGCGCGGCGGGCGAAGGGTCGCTGGCGACGCAGGAGACTGCGGGTTCGATCCGGTGAACAAATACCTGTACGATCTGCAGATATTTGTTCAGGGTGTTCTGGGTATTTACTATTCTATTATATAAAAATAAGTCGTGTTTTCCTTCCTGACGCTATAACTCCAGAACGCACGAACCGATTTCCATGGTTTTGCATTCGTTGGAAAGGTCTCGGGCTCCGTGAGGTTTATAAGTTTTTTTTTTTTTTTCAAGTCGTGTTAGTTACCCCACTTGTAACTCAAGAATGGGTTATTAATAATTTCGATTTGGCTGAAAATTGGTAGGGAGGTAGCTTAGAACCAGGAGATAGGACATAGTGGGAGGGGTAGGACGGGGGGGGGGGGGGGGGGTTCACCGGGGGCTACCCGTGCGAAGCCGGGGCGAGTCGCTAGTGTATAATAAATAATATCTATTTGTGTAATGTATTGTAATCTGTGCGAGCTGAAGCGGAATTGTCTGTTACAAACGTGCTCAAGCTCCACAGATCGTGCTCGTCTCCTGGCCGTTTCCAAATGGAAGTCAGGGTTTTGGTTGCAAGCACTTCCATCACACAATACTTGTACTTTAATGGATCCAGTTTCATTCCGTATTGCAACTTCTTTACGGTTGGGTGCAAGGTGCTGTGCCCCTCATCACTGCCAGTGCGGTACTGCTATTGATCAGCTTGGTCACCACGGATTATCGTGCACCAGGGCTGCCGGTAGGATTACCCGCCACGGTAGCCTTAATGATATCACTCGCCGGGCCAGGTTACCAGCGTTAACATTCCAGCCATTCTAGAACCGAATGGTCTGCTACGTGACGATGGTAAGCGGCCTGACGGCAGGACTCTTGTTCCGTGGGAGAAGGGTAGGCCTTTGGTGTGCAGATTCCCCTGAAGACCTCAAAAGACGCAAATATGCAAGTCTCGACAGAGCTTACTTATTTGAGCCTTTCGGGGTCGAGACTCTGGGTTCGTGGGGTACCGGGCCCCTTCGCGTTTTCAAAATTATTTCAGGGCATCTGGTCAAAGTGACGCGTGACCCGAGAGCTGGCTCTTATCTGGCTCAACGCATTAGTGTTGCCATTCAGCGTGGCAATGCAGCCAGCATCTTAGGGACGCTTCCGTCTGGTAGTGATTTGGATCAGTTGAGCTACCTTTAGATCGCTAGCAGCGGTCTTCGGGTAGCACAACTGTTTTATATGTATTTTGTACATACCTTGTATTAGTATTAGTACTTTCAGTGAGTAATTTAAGAAATACTTTCTGAAATACTTAATACTTAATTGTATTAAGTATTTCAGTTAGCTAGTACCTATAGCACAAGCTCTGCTTAGCTTTGGGCTAGATAATGTTGTGTGGTCTTTCCAGTATTTTTTTTTTTTTATTATGTATTGAGTACTCAGGTGGATGCTGCTGCCCATCCCCTGGTGTAATCCCTTTTACGATATCCACGGCAGGAGACAGAGGGGTCTATTCTTAGGTACACACTATAGCATTTGATTGATTTAAACAAACTTGGAATGTTGCTACAAAGATTACCTGTATAGAGTAGGGCATGCTTGGTGTTGGATATCACGGTGGGATTGTTGGTACAATCATGTATGTGTGAGTATTGCAAGCTCTGTGGTTCCCACACAAATAGTAACATAGTTTACTTTGTAACTACTTTTACTTATTTGTCTTAACGTTCTACTTGGTAAGAAAAACAACATTATCGTAGTGGGTTAATAGTTTTTTGCCATTCAACGTGGCAATGCAGCCAGCATCTTATAGAAACGCAGTTATTTGGATCAGTATCTTAAGATAGTTTGCAACGCTGCAAAGTATGTCTTAATGCAAAATATTTAAAAAATCTCAATAAACTCAGAATTTTTCTCTCTTTCATACGACGTCCCACTCGATACGATAGCAAAATAAAAGTGGCCAAGTGTGTGTCGGGCCACGTGTATTGTAGGGTTCCGTGGTTGCCTGTCTATTTTGCAAACCTATATACCTATTACGTCTATATTCCACGATGGTGCAACCCACTGTGAAAAGCGGCCCATTCAGGCTCTGCCTACCCCTTCGGGGATAAAGGCGTGTGTATATGTATGTATGTATGTATAATCTTTAAAATTTTACTTCACATGCTTTTTTTTTACAGATTTTGACAGATTTATTTTTCTCTCCCCACTTTAACTTGTACGGGAGCCACCCTTCAAAAGAATTTTTGGTTATTATTTTTGGGTTTGGGTCAGGAAGATACATAAATACACTCACCGGCACAATTAACCGCCCACCTATATTTTTCGTCACCCTGATTGCTATTCTTAACTGGGGGCTTATCTAATGTGTTTTTTTTGTTAAGTGGGTATTTTAGCAATAAACTAAACACTTATAACCATATTTCGATAAATAATTTTGGGTCACCGAAGCCTTTCTGGAATTTACTCGTTGTTTGAAATTGTTGCACTTAAGTTCCTGTGTTTACATTTCTTGTTCTTTTCTGCCATCGTGATCGAATATTGTTTAATTTGAGTTTTTAGTGTACCATTATTCTTTGGGGCTGAAAAAAATACCTCTTAATGCAACTGGTGCTGCTAGGGCAGTGCTTTTGCTGACGCTGGGTTTAGCCAACGTCGCATCGCTCATACACTCGGTGTACCTCGAATTACGATACGGGATGCCATCAGACGATTTTGGGAGACTGGTTTATACACGAGGAAGCCAGGTCAGGGTCGACATCGGTGCAATTCAGCTCGGGATGACCGCTTTGTTGTCAGTAACGTGCTAAGAAATCGCTTTAGCACCGCTACTGAAGCGCGTACACGTCATTTTGAGGTGAGAAATGTCAGTGTGAGTGAACGTACCATCAGAAGAAAACTGGCTGAAAGTAATCTGAGGGCTTTTCGTCCAGCTCGCGCTCCACAACTGCTCCCACAGCACCGTAGAGCTAGACTTGCCTTTGCGCGAGAATATGCTAACTTTACTATGTAGGAATGGTAGAACGAACTGTTCTCAGATGAGAGCAGAATAGCCTTAAGAGGTCCAGATGGACGTCAACGTGTATACAGGCGCCAAAATTAACGGTTTGCTCCATGCGCAATAACTGAAACCGTGGGTTATCAGGGAGGGTCAATAATGGTTTGGGGAGGCATGTCGTACGAGGCTCGTACCGATCTTGTAGTGTTTGATAGAGGCAGTGTGAACGCTCAAAGATACGTTGAGGAAGTCTTACAAGTCCACGTCATAAGTTTCGCACCCTTAATTGGTGAGAACTTCAGATTAATGCACGACAACGCTCGTTGCCATACCGCAAGATCTGCCATGCCATCAAGTTTTGCCCTGGCCGGCACGCAGTTCCGATCTGAACCAGATTGAGCACATTTGGGACAACCTAAAGAGACGTATCCGAGCAAGAGTACCGGCCCCTACGACCCTAGGAGAGCTTATGACGGCTGCGGTAGAGGAGTGGCACAATATCCCTCAGTCGGATATTCAAGACATCATGGATGGAATGTCAAACCGGCTCCAAGAAGTCATTAGGGCCCGAGGTGGTAACACCCATTATTAAAATTTAAATTGAATAAAAAAAAAAAAAAATTTGTTCAAATTAAGCACATTACATTTTCATACAAATTTTTCGCAATATCGATTTTTTGCCATTTTTTTTTAATAAACGGATTTTTACAAGACTTATGTAATTTTATTTATTCTTAATGGTTGGTTTTAACTTAATTTCCATCAAATATGGTCCCTAATTTGACGATTACTGTTAGTCTGAAAGAAATACAAGGTGGGCGGTTAATTGTGCCTGTGAGTGTAGTACAAAAATATGAAGACTTCAATGGTTTAGCCGCTATAGACCCGTGCGATAGAGAGACGGACGGGAGGATGAGCGGGAGCAATAGGGCTCCGTTTGGCCCTTTTGGGTACGGGACCCTAAAGAAGTAGTTCCAAACTTAAACAAGCAACTGATCAAAGGTGTATGATTTTGATCTTTATAATAAACATTTAAATGATGGTTTTTTAGACATCAGTCTGCTCCGTAGGATAGTTGGAAAAGGTGATATGTGCTCGCAACAAGCTAAGGAGATTTCTTTGAAAACTGACGAACCTTTTCATTCCGCCACTGTACATGAGCACGGTCTGTTTGTTTTTTAACCACGGACCAAAAAGGTGGTTCTTTTAAGTTTGACGTGTGTAGTGTCTGTAGCATCGTAGCTCCCAAACGGATGTACCGATTTTGATTTAGTTTCTAAGATGACAAGATCGAAAGTATTCATAGATAAGTTTTGTGGAAATTTGTGCAGCTGTTTCCAGGATCATCAATCAACCCGCAACTTTGCTGGATGAACTCTTTCACAAAAACGCATATACAACTACTAAACTCCAGAATCTGAGACCTCGCTTGGCTTGGTTAGTATAGTATTATTTTATCTGTGTCTTGGTCAATTATATTGAAAGGTTTAATTGTAAGTTACATGGAAGTAGACATTTTGAGAAAGTAGTAATTTTGGTAAATATTATTCTGGAAAAGTTGACATTCCATGAAAGATATCATAATGGATACAGATCCAAAAACTTATCTGTATAATTAAATGTATAGTTTTGTAGAATTAAATGTATGTAGTTTTCTATCATCTACATACATTTCATTCTACAGATAAGTTGGTGGATCTGTAGTATTAATCTATTAGGTCTTCTTCTTATTTTTCCTCGCTACTTTTTATTATGCGGGGTCGGCTTTCTTAACCTTGACGCGCCATACGTTCTGCTGTTGAGCTTCATCTGTTGAAAGGCCTAGATTCTTCATGTCCTTTTGGACATTTGTCATCCACGTTGTTTGTGGCCGACCTTCTCCCTTTTCTCTGTGTAGCCATGGAAAGGCACTTTTTCATCACAATACATGATCGTTAGGTATTCTCATCTCAGTCTAGCTTCAGTTATGTTATATGCACTTTGAAACTCCCTTTTATACTTTTATTGTACATTTTATCCCTAATGGTGGCTCCACCTGACCAGCGTAGTATTTTCATTTCTGTTGTGTAGAATTTTTGCACATGTTCTGCATGTTTTGTATAAGCCCAGGTTTTACGAATATAAACCAGGGCTGGTCTAACAGCTGATTTGTAGACCTTGGTCTTAATTGGCATTTCTGTATCGCACGGCACTCCCGTAGGGTGTACTTAAACGAGCAAATAATAGGATTTACGAGTATGTTTACGGTGGCGAGCAAGTAGCACGGTCACCACATGGACAACACAATACGCATGCGTCTCCAAGACTACTTATTCACTGCGGTGTGGCGCGCTGGCTAAGTATATGTACGTGTAATAAAATGAGACGCTGGGAAAAACACACAAGTGCGAGAGAGTGACGGGGACAGAGCTAAGTCTTAACACGTGTTAAGAAACGTTTATTCAACCTGGCTTGGGCTCAAGTACATAATCAGGCTTCGCAGAACATAAAATATGAAAGCGCGGCTACGACAGACAGGCAAATTGTAACTTAAAAGTTTTTAAGTTAAATGTAGGTACATAAAACATTAGGTACTTACCTTAAAACCCGGCTACGCAAGTCTTTTCCTTCTACCTCGAAACCTTTAAAAACAAACTTTAGGCTTTTTTAAAGAGTTTACGAAATGTCTCTCAGGCGAGTTCGAAATATTTGTAGGATTTCATTTTAAACTGTTTTTTTTATTTGTTAGTTTTCTGTTTGGCAGAATAAACGACACTGATCAAGTCATGCGGCTGGCACGACGGTCATAAAAATAGGGACTATTGAGTTTCTTGTAGGAAAACCCTGGTTTTTCCAAAGCTAGAAAGTGCTTTTTTTTAAATTGATATACCGTTGTTTGACCACGATCTCACCTGCTGTTAGTAAGTGATGATGTGGCCGAAGAAAGAGCACAAAGGTCTAGAAGGCACCTTTTCACTCTAGCCTTCAAGAGACCCAGATTATAGTTTTCAGGAAAGACAGACGACAGAGTTTTGCACCTTCTCAAAGCGAAAAGTTACAACAATGGTGTGAAAATTGTATTTCTTCTCCTTATCTTTTTGTAATGGCTTCTGAGGAATACTCCAATCAATTTCGCCAAACACGTTTTTCGAGGACAGTATCCACCAATCCGAAAACACACGCGATACACTTATATTTAACTACACCACACATGTGCACTTTAGCACTTTATCTAAGTTACACCGTTGAAAATGCCACCAAAATTACACTACATATCTGGAAAAACCACATTAAATGTAATATTTTTTTTTATATTTCTTTCAATAATTATGGATTGAGTTCGAAAATGTTATATTGAATAAAGTGTGACGTCATACACGTGGAATACCAAGACGTACCATAGGACACCTCATTTGTCAAAATACGACAAGCACCTACAGCACCTAAGTAGTTTCGAGGAGCTACGAGAGAATAGATGAACATACAAACATGAACTAGGTTTATTTGGTACATATATTGGTATCATTTTCCTTCCGATGCTTCTTTGAGTCGGGACTCGGGGAAAGTATTAAAATTTCAGTCTAATTTTTAAGATTCCAAAGGCCGACAAGGAAGCCTTACTGCCTTATTTAAAAAAAAAAGTGGCCAAGTGCGAGTCGGACTCACCCATGAAGGGTTCCGTAGCAGCAAGTAAAATAATATAAAAGTTCTTCGATGGATTACGAATTATGGCGTAATAAAAAAAACTACTTACTAGATCTCGTTAAAACCAATTTTCGTTGGAAGTTTACATGGCAATGTACATCATATTTTTTTTTAGTTTTATCATTGTCTTTTTTTAGAAGTTATGGGGGTAACCTCAATATTATTTTTGAAGACCTATCCATAGATACCCCCACACGAATGGGATTGATGTAATTTTTTTTTGAGTTTTAGTTTTAAGTATGGGGAACCCCAAAAATTTACTGTTTTTTTTCTATTTTTTTGTGAAATTCTTAATGCGGTTCACAGAATACATCTACTTACCAAGTTTCAACAGCCTAGCTCTTATAGTTTCGGAAAAAAGTGGCTGTGACATACACGAACAGACAGACAGGCAGACAGACAGACAGACAGATATGACGAATCTATAAGGGTTCCGTAATTTTTGGTTACGGAACCCTAAAATCTAAATTAGTTCTGGTTTAAACCTGAACAATATTGTCTGGGTGATAAAGTTATAATACAACTTTAATACAAAAGTGGATGGTTTGCCCAGGTAGAGGGTAGGTAGGCTAGTCTTGATAACGAGATAAGGGAGATTAAGGCTAGCCTAAGCCTTAAATATTGATCTTTGGGATATAATACTTAAATACAATAGCAGATGGTTTATTTTGCGAAATCAACGTGTCAAACTGACAACTGTCGGTCCTTGCATGAACGTGTCACATCACAATTGCGATTCTAACCTCCAACAAGCAACGAATCAAATCAATTATTCATGTCAACCATCGACGTAAATAAAATGAATGGACGGGCCTTAGGGAACGATAGTTTTGAAGCTTCTAAATAGACCTAGCTAGTATACTTCGCTTCAGTCAGTCTTTGTCACGGCAACGAGTGACAGCTATGCTGAAAAATACCAAAATTAGATACCTTGGTGATACAATGCCTTCCTGTGCTTTTCTGCAAGTGCAAACAACACAAGAAATACAAATAAAGCTTCAGGCATCGCATTTCATTCGTAAGTAAAGGTTTTGTAATATAATTTTCATCAATTGATAAAAAACTTATAAATCGTCGTGTAGTAGGAAAACTACATAAGTAACACATTTTGCGAAATCGACTTTATTGCATGGTTATGATGGCCCATACATGTCGATGGACACGTCTTGCTCTAGAGGACGAGCGACAAGGAGGACTACGCCCCAGGACATTATCTCAATGTTCCCCACTCTGAATGACAGTTAACAGACACAAGTTTATACTCGTAGATAGTTTTAATTTTAGTCGAGATAACTTTTTCTTTTTGATACTTAGAATTATTGTGTTCCACAAATTGATTTCATTTTGTTGATTTTATAAGCATTAGTCGTATGATAAGTTTGTTATGTCACTTACTTTGAATTTATAAGTCTGCTAAAATAATGTAGGTGTTTCAGTAGTTTTCTAATATTCAGTCTTGATAAAAATAAATGATTATGAAGACGACCTCTGTGGCGCGGCGGGCGAACGTTCGCCTGCGACGCAGGAGGTTGCGGGTTCGATTCCCGCCTCGGAACAAATACTTGTGCGATCCGCAGATATTTGTTCAGGGTGTTCTGGGTATTTTCTATGTATAATAAAAAATATCTATCTATGTTAATATTTTATTAAGTGTATCAGTTGTCTAGTACCCATAACACAAGCTCTGCTTAGCTTGGGGCTAGATAATGTTGTGTGAACTGTCCAGAAATATTTATTTATTTATTTATTTATTATAAGTTGGTTTTATTTTAAAATGTATTTTAATATTATTTAAATCTATACCCATGGATAGGATTGTCATATTCAAATAAGTAAATAATAGATCATTTCATGATTTCACTATTATGGGAAAATTAAATAATGGCACTTATCATTAGCTTTTTGAACCTCAGTGGAGATCATTGACGAAGGAAAACTAAACAATTGACGTGCAAAAATAAATAATTGCATCAATTATTCAAAACTTTGGCGAGGGAAAAATACATAGTCGTTTTTTTTTCTCTTAATCAAAAGTACTAAAATGTATTATCATTAAATTCAAAAATAGATACAGTACCAATCTATAACATATCAAAACACGGACTGCAAAATTAGTTACGATAAAAAAGTTATTGCCATTTTTGACGCAATAAAACAGTAAATCGCGTTTTTCTCGCGATTTTGGTGTTGTTGTTGTTATTAGTTATTTAGTTTTCCAACTACAGCGACGAAATATTTGACAAGACTTCACGCATGACGGATGGTCCGGTACAGACTGCAAAAAAAACTGATGCCTATCGATAGGTATCGTATTGATTTAGAATTGTAATTTGCATTATTTACGTCAAAACATTGCTAAGCACGTCGCTTTAGGTAATTGCATATAATGTGTAATGGCATGTTAATTAACCTTATAGCTTTCCAAAAGAAATCTAAGGTAAACAAAAATGGATAGAAGTCATAAGACGAGCAAGAACAGACGACTTTTGGAAGTGGAATACATTTTCCCGTATTTGCTCTGATAATTTTCTACACAATGAATTTTATACGCCAAAAAACGGTTAGTAGTAGTAGAGCTTTTTTGTGAAAGAGTTCGTCCGGGGAAGTACTACCACCATACCTGTTTCTGCCGCAAAGCAGTAGTGCTCGCATTGCTGTGTTCCGGTTTGAAGGGTAAGGGTGCCGATGAAATTAGGGCCACATGGGACTTTTCATCTTTATGTTTCAGGGTGGCGGGCGCAGTGGAATGCCACATAGGGCGCGTCCTAGGTGGACGTGACCTGAGGTAATGCACTGTTCATAGGCAGATGGTACCACTTAACATCAGGTGGGCCATCTTCTTGATCTGTCATTCCAAGTAGTATAAAAAAACTCATTGTGCAAAAGTCTTCAAACTGCACTCTGCAGTTTTTTAAATACTGGAATTTTTATACATTTATGTTTCCGTACGATTTTTATGATATTTTCTTAGTTTTTTGAGTGATGAAAAATATATTTTTCACAAATTGATTGAGCTGAAGACCTTAGGTGGACTTGCTTTTCTATTGATTTATATTGTGTATGTTTGAGAGCTGAAAAATAGATACGTAACTACATAAAACAGAAGGGAACCATGTATTGTAAAAGCTTCATTCAATAATTGCATTGTTTTTGGCGATTTTTTGTACTATAAACCTACTGAAATAACTTTAGAAAACACATTGCATCTGTTAAAGTATTAAGTATTAAAAAAATACAGTTTTTAAGAAGTTCAATAATTTAATTTCACCTAGTTTATTTACAAGACCGCCAGGAGTGGCGCTATAGAGAAGAGGCCTTTACTCAGCAGTGGCTGGATAGATAGATAAATAGATAGATAGTTTATTTGTTGACCGTACCCTAAATCCGAATTGTCTTATTTTTCACGGACGTTTTGTATGGCTAAGGCCAGTCCATTTATTTTACTTTGGTCGAAGATGTCAACTATCAATTTGTAGAATATTGTTAAACTAGGGAGCTGCTTGGTTTAAGAAAAAGCAGTGATAATTTAGCTATTCTGTAAATTTGGACATAACTTTGGACTACAGCTCGTTCACCGTAAGATAGCGCCTACCTTGTTTGGCTGCCAACCAAGGCAGGTGCCATCTTACGGTGAACGAGCTATATCTAGCTCGTTTCGAAAAACAAACCGTCTGCTGGCTGCGCCAAGGCCCAGGCCGAAGTCTTCATACAAAAAAACGCAACGCGCCGCTCTAAAAAGCTGTTTTTATTGAATAACTTGTAAAATATTGATAATTTTACAAAACCCCTACAGTGTCCCTCGGCTTTGTAGTATTGATTTTGTTAATCTATTTTTATTTTAACTAACAAATACACAAGTAATAACTTGTGGTTCACCCCGAACTGAGACCTTGCAAATACACGTGAGTAGGTACCTATTTACATAATTTAAGACTTCAAAAACATTTTGATAAAATTGGTTTCTCATTTTAAAGGTTCTGAGCACCTGTTCCGGAGCTATGAAACCACAAACAAACATACATACAGACACACTATGGGCCATTGCTAATTTTAGTCGGTGGTTAAAAATAGCTATGATGGTCTCTCAAAACATAGTTCAAAACATGAAATAGTGTGAAAGTTTTGTATTGAAATGGAGTTTTGAACGGTTGACAAAGTCGGCGCATCACAGCTCGTGACCTCCAGACGTATTTAGGTTTAATCGGTTCACTTTACAATAGGGTTGCTGCAGTTTTGTATACATAATACCTACATTCAATTGTTTTTGTGGACCTGTCTGACGGTTATAAATGCTATTTAATTTAACTGAATGAACAAATGACATTTGCTCTCTCGAATACCTCTATTTTTTTTCCAATGTCACGAATTGTTCGACTTCAAAATCACACAATTGCACAAAATTACATTAAATTATACAATTTTATCTGGAATTTACATTCCGGGAAATTCATTGGAATTTTCATTGGAGGATCCCCCATGTAACGTCGAGCCCGCTTATTCTAGGTCCTCTGCTGGAAAAGTCACAGTTTATCACTAAACTACGCTTGATAAATCTACCTACGTTACAAAAAAATGTGTTGAAACGATTATCATATTACAATTATCTGATCTATTTAATACTAGCAGCGCCCCGCGGTTTCACCCGCGTAAATCTCGATCCCGTGGGAGTATCAGGATAAAAATGTGCCTATGTGTTATTCCGGGAGTCCAGTTATTTCCATTCCATTCCAAATTTAATCCAAATCCGTCAAGCCGTTTCAGCGTGAAGAAGTAACAAACACACTCACACACAAACTTTCGCATTTATAATATTAGTGTGATGTGATAATGATCTTTTCAACACACTTGCTCATAAAGTGGCTCTAATTTCACCGCAATTAGGCAGAAAATGACACATGTAATCAAACTGTGACTTTTTCATTGCTATTATTCACTAGTGAGTTTTAGAGACAGTTGAACATTTACACTGAGTGTGTATTTCTGTTTTATTATTATTTTATTCACAAGTGTGTTGAAAAACGTCGTATGATACACGTGTGTATTGATGATTACCGTCCTCGGCTCTCTTGAGACCCTCATCTAACGGCTCGGGTATAAATGGTGCCTCAGCGGTAATCACCAACATTACACACTAGTACCATAATATACTGTAAAGGCTACTTCTGCCTGACGATGTCCACTTATAAACTCGAGTTCAGCAAAACGGATTCAAATGCGGTTTTTACTGAGTATAGATTATCTATCTTTGGTCCCCTGGCAAAAACCGATTTGAAATCGTAGCGACTTTTACCCAGAGAGAAAAACGAAAGTCAAGCAACCCTTCTGAGAGGTCAATGCGTGAATGGTTCATTGGCTTAGCCACTATTTGAGTGAAAAGCTCATAGTTCAGTTCAGTTCTTGAACAAGTGGCCTTTGCGGAGTAGCCCACAATTTCGCCAATGTAACGTTTATGTTGACGAAGCTCGATTCTTACCGGACGAATTTTTTCACATTTTGACTGACGAGTTGTGATTTTATCTAGGAAGGTTTTGGTATACAGATCATTCGTATAAGTACTTACAATTCATAGTTTATTATTTTTCAAGTGTAAACCACACTTCATGGATAACATTAACATAACAAACATTGGTTAACATTTAAAATATAATACTTACAATTCATACATATTTACAAATACAAATACAAATATTTATTAAATTAAAATTTTACATGCCCCAACATTATCGCATATTAATTAATTAAAAATTAAAATTTGAAATATAAATTATAGACAATACACATTTAAATTTTTCAATGACGACGATAAAGAAGAAATTTTTTTTATTAGGTAATTTAATATGAACTGTAGAATGGCTTCATGTTTCATATTCGTATTACGTGTTATAAAAAATTTGTCCGCAATGAGAGTTCCGCCGGGGCATTAGGTAGTACATTACTGCATTAGTACCTACAGCAATTAAATTATATCTTGCTTCGTACTTTAGGCTAATTTGTTAGGTACACATTATACGTACTTATGTATATTAATATTTATTTTAAACATTATTTAGCCTAAGCCTTTCTTAGACAGAAATGTGTACACGTTCCACGTAGAAACGCGCGCAAATGCTAGTTGAACGACCGAGCGGAGCGAGCTAAGTCTGCATGTTGTATGTATGTTGGTACTCGCGTACAGGTAGTATTTTTCAACTAATCTTGAGGAAACTTGATCTACAGGTTCTCCAATTCCTTTTTTTTTTGTTGTTGGCGATTTTTTATTTGAGGATAATTTCCCCCAAATAGGAGGAAGCTTGCTACGGCGCCATTTAGCAGCTGTTTTTGATAATATTTGGCAAAAACATTCGGTACTCATTCATAACCTTGTAATATGAGCAAAATCGGTCAAGAAGTTGGCAAGATATAGATTATGGATCGACAAGATGCATTAAATAAAATTAAATCCAAACACATCTTAAGTTTTTCATTAATTTAGCTTATAACATAATGAAAAAAAATATCTAATTCCAAAACAAACTCCAAAAAACCACACGAGTTATGTACAATTGTCCAAATTAGACTGAAGACGTTATGAAGACGTAGGAAAAAAGTGTGTTCGCGAGGTCTACTGTTCCCAGAACTACTAGTTGTAGATAATCTGCACTGATCGAGACTGTTAAGTGAACGAGTAACAACAATGCCCGCCTTCCACTGCAAAAGGGCAATGGTGGGAAATAGCTGAGCGGAAAGGAGTAAATAGTCCTCACCACCCATTAAAAAGAGTTTCAGTGAAAAATCCTACCATTTCCTTTTACTCCGCTCCGTTCGCTCATTCACAGTGGAAGCACTTCTGCCTTAGCGAAAGTCCGTACGAAGCCCGCTCCGCTCGCAGTGGAAGGGTGGTGGGGGTGTGGGGGGGGGGGGGGGGGGTCAGAGTACATACACCCCTATTTTGGACCAGACATCAAAATATACTTAGATTGATAGTTAAATAGATACGTTTATTAATAAAAGGTTCAATACATATTTCATTGTTTTGTTTTAACCGCGTAAACCAAGGTAGGTTTGTAATAGTTAGGTACTCGCATTCGCTTGACTCGCACTATTAACTAACTTAATTTAAAAGATACATAAATAGGTAAGTACTTATGCATAAACAACACCTCTTACCTATTTACCAACATGTAGGTAACAACAGCAGGTACAATATAGGTATTTACTAGATAGATAGATAGATAGAAAACACTTTATTGCACAACACAGAAAATAAGCTAATTATAAATTAATATTAAACTAAACACGGAAGTACAATGGGCGGTCTTATCGCTATAAGCGATCTCTGCCAGACAACCTTGGGATGGACTGGAATTATTTGCACGACATAGAACGGTGGCTTAAAATCTGGAATACAATCTCTAAAATGAAAAATAAATATATATAACAAATTACTACCTAATTTATAAATTTTAACTATGGCTACACAAATTTATATATACCTAAGAATTACTACTAATTACTAGGTAGGCAGGTATGTGAAAGCTTAACACTTTTGGATTACAATTAAGTGTAAATAATCGCAATCGTAATCGGTCAGCATTTGGTCCTAGGTAGGTATTTGAATACTAAGTAACATAGTTACATATAGATATATCATGAAAGTATTTTTTGTATAATTGTTTGCATATTTTTGTAGTTTATTATTTTTAACCCCCGACTCAAAAACGACGGGGTGTTATAAGTTGTGTGTGTGTGTGTGTCTGTATGTATGTCTGTCTGTGGCATCGTAGCTCCCGAACGGATGAACAGATTTCATTTTTTGTTGTTTGAAAGGTTTGTCGGGAGTGTTCTCAGCTATGTTTGTTCAAAATCGGTTCAGCCGTTTCATTGCGCTGAGGGTTTTTTAATTTTTACCAAATTAATTACTTGTCACTAATTCTAGAGGCAGTGGTTGGCATTATGAATTCTACTGTCCGTTGGATTGGGGTCAACGACTCTCTAATACTTAATGCTTTGCAAAATTCATGGGTAGATGTTAACACGAACGTAATGATGTGCCAATGCTTTCTATAAAAGATTTGTATTGAGGTTGGACACACGTGGGTTTGTCTATTTTATTTTTGATACTGCCCAGAGGCCTGGAAATGCTGGCTGACGGGCAGACGACCATCTAGATTTAGATCAGATAACACAATGCCTGATGTAACAAGTGAATTTTACAATAATTTCAAAAGGCCTGACTTTTTTTAGTTTCCCATTAAATTGGAAAAAGGAACATTTAAGGACGCACATCGGATTCTAGCACGCATAGTTAGATTATGGTCCCGAAGCTAATTACTCTAATCACAACTCACCACAGAAAAAGGTCATTCACAAAAGCATTTTTGCGAGATGATGATCCTGAAAACGGCTGAACCAATTTCCACTAAAAAATGGCTAAGAACCATCTCGCAAACATCATCTTTCATAAAAGAAAACCATATCTAAATCGGTCCAACCGTTTTGGAAATAAATGGGAAAATTCGTTTGCACACACAAACAACCTCTTACCCTAAACGCATACACCTTTTCCGTTCCTTTGGGGGTAAGAACCACCCACCGCCAATCAGCCTAACAATTATGACTTACGGAGTTGAAACGTGGGCACCCACGGTAGGATGGGTCTATATAAGTGGCAGAGCGAGCTATGGAGAGTGCTATGCTCGAGGTTTCTCTGAGGGATAAGATAGGAACTTTTTTTTTTTTTTTTTTTTTTTTTTAACATTGATAGACCTTTGTTTGACCACGATCTCACCTGTTGGTAAGCGACGATGTGGCCGAAGATGAAGCACAAAGGTCTAGAAGGCACCTATTCACTCTTGACTTGAAGAGACCCAGATTATAGTTTTCAGGAAAGACAGACGACGGTAGTGTATTCCACTCCTTAGCAGTTCGCATTATAAAGGTAGAACTGAAACGTTTTGTGCGAATAGAAGGTATACCAATGAGGTAAGGATGGTACTGAGCCGTACGCCTGCTCGATCTATGATGAAAAGGAGATGGACCTGCAGGAACTGCAGTTATCTGACAGTGAACTAAAGTTCTCGACATAGCTCAGAAAATTAGCAAGCTGATGTGGCAGTGGGCCGGTCATGTCTGTCGAAGAACCAACAACAGAGAATGGCAGAAAAAAAACCCGACTAGTTTTAGTTTTCCAACACCAGTATTCATGCAAATAAAACTGCATTGATATCGGAGCACCCGTTGCACCCTAGACCTTATTAATCATGTGCTGGTCATCATCAGACACTGGGGGCTGTGGGAAGAAAACATGTAATGTAATCATAATTTGAACTTTGGGCTCAAACTTGAAGATTCAGATTCAGTAGTACTTACATAGATTCTGTTCATCATTATGCTGGTCATCATCAGACACTGGAACGTGATATTGTCGAAAATGAAAATTTTGAGCCCAAGCTGAAGATTTACAAAAATGTACTCTTTAACCAAATTATTGCCCAGCCCTAGAAACGGCTGCACTAATTTTCACTAAACATAAGCTAAGAACAATCTGGCAAACATAATGTTCCGGAGCTATGAAGCCGCAAACTGACTGACAGACAGATAAACACACTATGGCCTCATAAAACATCCCTCATTTTAGGCGGGGGTAGACTATGCACTATGGGAATAAAGCAGTGTCTTACGTCACGGGCGGCATATTGAACATTGATTTATTCATACAACTTTATATCCCTAAAGAGATAATGCTTTACTTTACGTTGAGTTTGCATGATATGTAATTGGACATTGTCGAGCAGTTGGTTTGAAAATATATTTTAAAATGACAGCAAGTTTATGAATGAGTAGTGTCAACCCTATCACTCGCAGTAATTGTTAGTTGAGCAACATGCTCTCAGTAATGAATTGTTCTAATACGACTTTGTCAAAGTGAAACTACGTTAGTGTTCAACTGGTATGAAGTTTGTTAATGTGATTTTGGTCAGTTGTTCATTTGTTCAGCAGTTGTCACATAATCGGAGGTAGTCATGATGACCCGCGACCCGTGCACCCACTGGCTTCACCCACCGGTGGGTGTAGGGGTAATTCCTGTTTACCCGTGTACCCACTGTGATATGGTTGGAATTAATTATCGATGAAAAAAATAAAATAATAAATGAAGAAAAATGAATGAAAATGACAGAATATGACAGAGAATGACGGATAATGACAGAGCATGACAGAGAATGACAGATAATGACAGACCATGACATCTTCGCATTAACTGCTGCGCCCGCGTTGTTTCCCGCATAGGTCCATCCCAAGGTTGTCTGGAAGAGATCGCTCTCAGCGATAAGACCGCCCATTGTACTTCCATAGGTACTTATTTTTCTGATTGTTTTTAATGTTATTTTTATTTTTGTGGTGTGCAATAAAGTGTTATCTATCTATCTATCTATCTAGGTCTAAATCCCGTGGGAATATAATCGTTTATCAAATTACTCTTGCATTCTGCTGCTCCCCTGGTACATTCGATAAAAATTATTTGCATTGCTGCTGCGCCTCGCGGTGTTATCCACATAAGTCTCGATTACTCCTGCATTTTTCTGCTAGCCTGGTACATTGGATAAATAGGTCTAATAGTATATAACGAGGTTTAAAACTTTTTGTATTATTTTTCTCTTTAACATCGAACATATCGTATTTTTTTTTTATCGATAATTAATTCCAACCATATCGCAGTGGGTACACGGGTAAACAGGAATTACCCCTACACCCACCGGTGGGTGAAGCCAGTGGGTGCACGGGTCGCGGGTCGTCATGATTATATCGTATCTCTATGCGTTCTTACACCGTATTAGTAGAGTTCTGTATTAGAAAATATTTTTTATATTTTTTTAGTAAAACATTAGATAGATAGACAGATGAACACTTTATTGTACACAACGAAAATTTAACAAAATAAACATAAACAATTAGTACGGTACAATGGGCAGCCTTATTGCTGAGTGTGATTTCTCCCAGGCAACCTTTGGATGGACAGAAATTCGCTATGCAGAAACAGAAGGAGCACAGAGTTTTTAAGAAATTAAATTAACCAATTATGTTAATCCGAATACATATACTATATAATTTCCTGCCCTACTACAGTGGCATCTCACGAAAATCGAGGCCATGCTAATCGCGATCTACAGGAGCTGCATTGCCTGGAAATATATACCACCTACGTGGAGAGAGGTAAAGGTAGTTTTTCTTCCTAAGCCAGGTAAGTCGGACTACACTCAACCAAAGTCATTCAGACCAATCAGTTTGAGCTCCTTTTTGCTCAAAAGTCTGGAAAGACTTTGTGACAGACACATACGCAGTGGGCCACTAGTCGAAAATCCTGAGAACAAAAACCAACACGCCTATCAATCAGGAAAATCAACCGAAACAGCACTACATCAGGTGGTTCATAAGATTGAAAGTGCTTTACTGGACAAGCAGTCATGTCTAGTCACATTCATAGACATTGAAGGCGCATTTGACAAAACGACCTTTCTAAGCATTGAAAAGGGCTTAAGAAATCAAGGGGTCAACGAGAACCTAAACGAATGGATAACGAAAATGCTGGCCAACAGGGCAGCTCTCATAGATAATTCAGAGGTGACACGCTGTCTAGTTACGAAAGGCTGCCCACAGGGTGGAGTACTGTCTCCACTTCTCTGGGTACTAGTAGCTAATGAACTTCTAGAATCACTCAACAAAGATGGAATTAACACAATTGGATATGCTGATGATCTTGCAATCATGGTATAGGGACTTTTTGAATCAACTCTGTGTGAGAAGATGCAAAAAGCACTCAAGGTCGTGGAAGCATGGTGCCATAGACATAGCCTGTCTGTGAATCCTAACAAAACAGAACTGGTGCTCTTCACTCGCAAGACGAAGATGCCAAAACTGGAACTCCCATGCTTATTTGGAAGGACTCTGACTCTGAGTAAAGAGGTAAAATATCTTGGAATATGGTTGGATAGCAAACTCATATGGGGCAAGCAATTAGACCATGTAACGACAAAAGCCACAAATGTGTTATGGCAGTGTACACGAGCCGTGGGTAAAGACTGGGGTCTAAAACCCAAGTTATGCCTATGGATGTATAAAGTCATGGTTCGACCTGTGCTAACTTATGGTGCCGTAATTTGGTGGCCAAGAACAAACCTAGTGACAGCAATAAACAGGCTACAACAGGTTCAAAGACTGGCATGCTCGCTCATAAGTGGATGCACAAAATCTACACCATCAGCAGCGCTAGACATCCTATTAGGCCTGACGCCGCTCCATATACACATACAGCAGGAGGCAGTGGCGGCAGCACTGAGAATAAAATCCACGGACCAGTGGAAGGGACACAACAGAATAACAAATCACTGTAAGATACTGGAAAAGGCGACCAACATAATCCCAGAAGCCTTGGAGGGTACGGATAGAATAGCCACCACATATCTTAACAACAAAGGGTACGAAGTGGCGACTGAAGACACGGAGGTGACTCTTCCTTCCGCCCCGCCCGTCTACCACATATATACAGATGGGGCCAAACAGAGTAAAGGTGCGGGCTGCGGTTTTCACTGCCCTGAAACTGGACTCTCAAGGGCACAACCTCTGAATAAATCCACCACCGCTTTTCAAGCAGAAACCCTGGGGCTTCAGCTAGCGGCAACTGATATATCATCATCAATAGTGTCCACCAGTATAGGGACCATTGATAGACAAATACAACTTATTTTCGTAACAGACAGTGCAGCACTCACAAATGCGCTGAAGAGACCGGACACCAGGTCAAAATCGGTCGCAGAGTGTCACACTGCACTTCAAAGACTGACTGAGAAGTATAATGTCACAATCAAATGGACGGAAAGCCATGGCCATTGTCTTGGAAATGACAGGGCTGACTCCCTAGCTAGGGAAGGGGCTAAACTTATCCCGACTCAAGCTGACATCAGCCTATCGAAACCACCAACAGTGGAAATCAAAAACAAGCTAAGATTGCATTCAGAAATGGATCACCAAAAGCTATGGGAACGAAGGTCGGACTGTAAGCACACAAAACATATGCTCCCAAAACCTGACAAGAAAATGACGAATACACTGCTTAAAATGAAACGCGAGGACCTGCGTATGGTGGTGGGCATCATAACAGGACACTGCGACCTCAACCATCACCTGCACAAAATTGGAGCCACTGACAGCGGGCTGTGTCGGGGCTGCTTGCAGGAAGAAGAGACGGTGGAGCACGTCATCCTAAATTGTGCGGCCACAAAAGACGCCAGGGCCAAGACGGGTTTGCAGGAGCTACTTGGATCCTGCTCTCCATCATCGACGCCTTCGGACACACTTCAACAGTGTTGCCATCAACCCAAAGTCCTGCTCCGTTACTTTAAGGAGCTGGGCTGGCTGGGGTAGGGTTAGCACAGGGGGATAATGCACAATACACCCCACAGCGGGATGTCAGTGCAGGTCTTAGCACCCCCACCTAGAATTAGAATTAGAATTAGACATATACTATATAATAATAATTTAATAAAAATAAACGAATACATATCAATTATACCTAATACTATTATCAAAAAATGCTAAACAAATAAATTAAAGTAGAGACAACAAATTAGACTGAAATGAGGTAATGCTGCTTAAGTTTTAGCTTAAAGGAGTGCAGTGAAGGTGCCAGTCAGATTTCAACCGTCCGGTTGATTGCAAAATTGTGCTTAATCCAATTAAATGTGATCATCATCATCAACATCAGCTGGACGTCCCTCCCTGAAAGAATGCAATCACCACGCTTGGCAGGCAGATTGTTAATCGCAGTCGGCTTTTACGACATCCACGGGAAGAGATGGACGGGTATATTCGCAGGTCCAAACACCCAAAGGAGAGGTGGATCTTTTAAAATAAATTAGCCAAGCGCGTTTTTCTCCACGCATAGTGTTATAGTGTTCCCAATTCCGGTGACAGTCTTCCCAAACTAGAAAAGTATACAAATCGGGGGTCTTATTGCGTAATAGTTTATGAAACTGTCACATAACAGGGGTTATTAAAACACGATGATATTGAGCTGATATTAATAGTTAGGTATGTGCAGTTATGTACACTACTTTATCTGATACACTCATGCAATAAAACTGTTACTTGACCAACAAGGAACATGAAAAACAATAACGTAAATAAAAGGCGTCCGCAAAAGAAACGACATGACTCTACCACGCATACCAACTAGCGCACGTAACCACAGACTATTACAAAAAAATATTCGGCAAAAAGTATGAATCCCTTGGTCTGGCCGTAGTGTAATAAAATGGAAAAAAGTTATTTTACAACACTGGTGGTTGCTT
This sequence comes from Operophtera brumata, assembly GCA_932527175.1. Classification (NCBI taxonomy): domain Eukaryota; kingdom Metazoa; phylum Arthropoda; class Insecta; order Lepidoptera; family Geometridae; genus Operophtera; species Operophtera brumata. The sequence continues at coordinate 69,469,105 of OW052239.1, forward strand.
TCGCTTGTGGTGCGAAATTATTTTTTTTCGTGTTTTTTGCTCATCACATCTCACCAACACTTCTTCAGATAGCGAAAACTATGTTGACGGTAATTATATTAGTCTAAGATCCGCACTTATAGAAACGACCTTCACCCATCTGTTTAATGGATGAAAAGTATTTTATATCAAATTGAATATATTAGAAAATATATCTTGAGTGAACAACAGAAATACATCATTCTGTGAAAATTTTAACAGTCTAACAACTATCACAGTTATTAAAAAAAGTAACAAGTTTTTTTTATTTTTTTATTTATCCATAGTCTGGTCAGGAATTTTTTAAACATCCCACTCGAGATATGTTTTCTAATATATTAAATTTGATATAAAATACTTTTCATCCATTCAACAGATGGGTGAAGGTCGTTTCTAATGCGGATACTCTACTATATGACCTAACACACAAGTTTTAATTTATAATATCACTTAAACATCTTTAGTTTGGCTATGAAATTGCTTGAATAAAAAAAACACTGTAAATACCATTGAAGCACAATAACATACCAATAACAAGGAATGTTATAATAACAATGTTATATAATAATATAACAACCTTATAACATTATTTAGTTACTGTATACAAATTACGACTATACGTACCTACTTCACAATTCTTATGCTGCCGTCAATTCAATTATTATTTAGTTAGAGAAAAAGTGCTATAATAAGATTCTATTTATAAATTTTGGTATTGTTTATTATAAAGTAAGTCAATATAAACTCGTTTTGAAGTTTATAATTAGAATTTTACGATATGTGAGTTGATAAAAGATCTTTATTACCATAAGTATATAAAAAGGATTCTAATTAAACACAATTTGCTATGAAACAACTTAACTTAAAAGTAACTCTTTCAGGCTATGACACCTATACTTGTTTTTAATATAATTACTTAAGTTTTCACTGAGGTCAAAGTCATATTTAAATAGATATTTATATACTTTATAAGTAAAGTATTTCTTAGTAATTATGCAAATGACATAAAATTGTCTGCTGAAATACCTATTGATACTGAATTTTATGAAACGTAATGTTAATAATAAATCATTCAATACAAAAATCTATCTAGGTATGGATGGAATGTTGTTTGAAGATACGCGCATCACTTGAGGACGGCTGACCGATTGGGCTATTTCTTTGTTATAAAATGTTCGTAGTATTCCAAATAAGTAACAAGTGAAAGATAAATTGGAAAAGTTGGCCGGAAAGTTGAGAAATTCGGGAATAACGAAAGTGCTTTTTTCTATGGGATTTGATTTCGAGGGTGACTGCTTTTTATCCTGATACAACGTGCGGAAAACAGCTAGTTAAATTTTGCATAAGTTTATTGTGAAAATTGCGTTTGCGCCCTGCAAACGAACCTCATTGAGCTGTTGGCGGCCCTTTGGGTACGGAACCTCAAAAAGTAACTGATGTTAATTCACGGCATTTAGTATGATAATATGAACCACTTTAGGAGGAGTATTTTTTATAATTTTGAACTTTAGGTCTATTGTATTAGGGTTCAAGATTAATTTATTAAGTAATACCGCAGTCTGATACATCAGTTTTGCGCAGAGCTTTGATGTCAAGTCTGTATTTTTATTACCCCACTATGAAAGTTTTTCTGTTACAAATAAACAAACAAAGTTAACCTAATATAGGTTTACCTGATACATAAGTTTATAATATTAGTACGTATGGATATACAAATGCAAATGTTTTTAATTTCATAATTAATGACCTGTTTTTAACTTTTCAGAAAAGATTTCCGTAGATGTTTTTGTTGATCAGCTCGCAAAATTTTTTTGGAAGACAATTGCGAAGAATTACATCTGCCGTTTTTTTCTAGTCTTGAATAGAGTAATTCGGGTACTTCGGGGCGTACCGTCTGAATCGCTATATTATGCGTGCCATAGACACCGATGTGCTCCCATAAGTTTTCCTTTTTCCTATTTTAATGGAACATTGAAAATACTCGAGGGTTTTAAAATTCTTATAAAATTCCGTGGTGTGTCCGGCCCAAGAATAGACCCCTCCATCTCCTCCCGTGGATGTCGTAAAGGCCGACTAAGGGATTACCCGGATTTGTTTGTAAGATTCGTTGGTATAAGATTTGTCCTGGCTGCTAGCTTATTTAAGAAATGTGTTATTATAAGAAAGTGTTAACAGAGTCAGTCGTGGGAAGCTATAGCGGCGATGAGCTCACCACTTGTCACATCTATTTCCCGCGATGGTGCAACCCATAGTGAAAAGAGGCCCATTTGAGGCTCTGCCTACCCTTTTGGGAACAAAGTCATGTATGTATGTATGTACTTACATAAGTAGTTAATCAGGTGTAGGTACGATTTATATTTTGTTTGTATTCTGTTCGACCTTGGATATGGCCTTGATGATGACACTTGTATAAACAATTTCATGGAATTTATGTATCGATGGAAAGGCACACTTATTTACTATATCATTTTATTCATTACTAGCGACTCGCCTCGGCTTCGCACGGGTAGCCCCCGGTGAGCCCCCCCCCCCCCCCCCCCCCCCTCTCCTTATTACTTATTCTGCTATTTGGAGTGGAGAAGAATCCACCACAAAAGAGATAACTAACATCGGTCCAGCCGATCTTGAGTTATTTAAGTGGTGTAACTAACACGACTTTGTTTTATACATATATTACTATGAAAACAATGGCCCACAGCAATCATCGGTTTTTCGAAACAGAAATATGATAACAAGTGATTGAAAAGGAGACAGACACGAACGACTTTGCTGCGGAACATTATTTTCCTGGTAGTGATGATGATGATGATAATGTTGATGTCATCCAGGCCGATTTCAGCCACGGCGACTGTTTATATGCTGTATACGGAAGAGCTTCGCTGGTGTGCTCTTGTTTTCCTAGTAGTACTAAGGCCGAGATAAATAGATCTTACTTAGCACGTACTAATGCTTATCATTATCCCTGTCACTTTCTCACACATGTCAAATCAATCGTGCTAGAGAGGGACAAAAACAATGCTATGCATTAGTACGTGACGTTATCTTAGCCTACTAGTACAGGCAAATTAGCAAAAAGTGTGGCCCTAAGTCGAGTAGTCGTGGATTCTTATGGAATCGATAGATGACACGAATAGAAGCTTATCCCAGGTTTGCACCGTTTCTGGCGCATACGGAAGGCTTTTAAATATTAGGTACAAACTTTGAAAAATTGTAACTTTTGAATAAACTAAAAAGTGTTAAGTGCAAGTTCAATTACTTATAGAGACAGTCTTAGTGCGTTATAGATTTTAATTAAAACTACGTGCATAGTGGGAAACACTGAGAATTTGTTTTTTTTAGTTTGTGGCTCGGGGGAAATTTATGTACTCGGTGCAAACTTACATAAGGTTTCTATAAGTATTATAAACACTATATTAGTTTTGCACACCTCAGCGAATTACGGAACATAGTTTTTTTCTTTTTTTGTAAATTGTACTTCGGGGGAAATTTATGTAGTCGTGCAAATTTTACTATGGTATATACTATCAGTTTACCACATACGCACGTAAAAAAAAATACAAATCACAATAAAAAATCAACGGCGTGGGTGGGGTGCAGATTCATACCAAAATGTAGGCCGTATTCATCCCACGAATAATAAAATTGTATATTTGTCCGTATTAATCGCAAAATGTAGTCCGGATTCATACCACGCCACGGCCTTTAACAATGGATATTAGTACGGTCAGACAGAAAAATGCAAGATCCTATCATTTTCATATATTTTTGTTGGATGCAAATTATTAATAATTGGCGTGCGTATGTATGTATGTTTGTCCGAAGATAACTTGCGAACTGTTGATATATTCTTTATAAAACTAGTATTCTTTATACAATTTGGTATATGGGTATATAGTATTAGTACTACAACTTGTGTAAGGTTATGAGCTAAATTAGTTCGGGGGTTGCAGAAGATATTGGGGCCAAAGAAAGGGTAAAAAAGTGAAACAATCATAGACGTTTCAAAACTAGTTTTAATTTTATTTTAGACTGTGTAACTTTTGGGATATAAGCAAAGAAGTAAAAATAAATAACCTCTAGAGTTTTTCCAGTAATCTACTATCATCCATCGAGGAGTTCCGTTGCCCACCTTCCGTCTTCATCATCAGATCAGCTTGCTGTCACCATCATAAATATATATTTAATAAATAAATAATGCTGGAGAGTTCACACAACATTATCTAGCCCCAATCTAAGCAGAGCTTGTGTTATAGGTTCTAGATAACTGATATACTTTACTAAAATACATTACATAGATAGATATTTTTTATTGTACATAGAAAATACCCAACGAAAACATATAACATAACATAAATAACATCCTGAACAAATATCTGCAGAAAGTACAAATATTTATAAATTATACAATATGGGTAAATTCAAGAGAAATATCAATAGGGCTCTTAATGGTGGGCAGCGCGTTTGCATTACCGTGGGTGTTGTCCATAGGTGGCGGTGACTGCTTTAAATCAGGCGGACCGTTTGCTTGTTAGTCACGTTTAGGGCATGTAATATCGGAAGGTTTTCAATTCCTATACTGATTTCCGATATTAAATATTGGAATTTCGTTATTTATTTAGTAATTGCAAATTTTATTTATAAATTGCACAAATTCGGTATGAGGTTGGATTAAGTGCCATAAAAAATATTTTTAAATCGCATTCTAATCGTATCTGATATATCGATCTACCCTCTTTCTCACTCTTTTATTATGAACGATACCACTATCATCGGTTTCATTGTCACACTTCACCCCAACTCGACACACAACACTATCGGTATCCGGTCGCGTAGCAGGTACCACACTTTTGTGATTCTTACACATTCTCACCACAGGCTTCCATACTCCAGATAATTGAAAACCACCTTCTCTTTTGAAATTTCTGTATTTAGTAATCTCAATTGCCACTTGTGCCATTACAAATATTTATATAATATACGAATCTTTGCTCGAAGTATAGGATATTGATGTTATCTAAAAGCTTGTGCTATAAATAATTGTAAAATTCTGATTCTCTGAAACGATTTCTACACTAGTGCGCGATTTTCCGGAAAAAATATTTTAAAAATGGCTTCCACTTTCTTTTTAAATGTTGTATACTTATTTTTGTTCTGTAATGACAGTAAACCTCAGATATCGATTTTTGAAGTAACCGAAACAGTAACAAAAAAAATGCATTTACATCCACAGCACGAACCATTGCATTGAAATAAAATTAAAAATATTGAAAAATTTAAAAATCTGTTTAGTCCCTTACATTCTAAGGACATTTTAAAAATAAAGTCACATAAACTTTATCATCCAAACCTATCTTAAAAACTTGGTCATAATGTCAGCTATTTATCATGTAAATTTTATTGAAAATCTTTTACGGGATCAGTCATGATATTCAATTTAAACAGTTGAATGCGAAATTCTAGTTTTTAAGATTAAGTGAAATCGTAAATAAAACTAAATAATAACTTGCAGCATTGCATGTATTCAGTGAATCATCACAATAGATTTTCGAAACGGCGACCTTCTTGCTCAATACATAATAAGCATCGTCTAAAAAAAATATCTTTAAAGCGTAGAAAAGCGATTCTGTTGCTTTTGATTGTTGCTTCTGCCTGGGTCAACTTTCTTCGCAATTCTTGCACATTTCGGCACTCTCGAGAGTAAAAAATCTCTTTATAATATCCCCAAACAAAAAAGTCAATGGGGTTTAAGTCGAGAGATCGTGGGGGCCATGCGATAGGCCCGCCTCGGCCAATCCATTTATCACCAAGTATCACATTTAGTAGAGCTTTTTTGTGAAATACTTCGTCCGGGGAAGTACTACCACCATACCTATTTCTGCCGCAAAGCAGTAGTGCTCGCATTGCTGTGTTCCGGTTTGAAGGGTATGGGTGCCGGTGAAATTACAGTCACATGAGACTTTTCATCTTTATGTCTCAGGGTGGCGGGCGCAGTGCAATGCCACAAAGGTTGCGTCCTAGGTGGACGTGATCTATGAAGTAATGCACTGTTGATAGGCAGAGGTTACCGCTTAACATCAGGTGGGCCTCTTGCTTGATCCGTCATCCAAGTAGTATAAAAAAAAAGACAAGGTAGCCCTAGTATTTAGCTAATTTACCACAAAAACACAGGCCTCTACCTCAACGAATCGAGTCACAATGGCCAAAAAAGTGTAAGAGCTCCGATTGTCTTATAAACACATAACTCGAAAACTACTAAAAATCGCGGAACATACATAGGGTTGATTTGGGTACCTCTGGGGGTAACCTTTCTTTGGACTTCTGCTTGACACTAGTTTTTGGGACACACTGTATATATTATTACTTTGTTGATTGTTTTATACTACCATAATAACATATATTTTGCTGACGTTACTTTCACTCGTTTTAGATGTAGGTATTTCTAGGTGGGATAAATACGGACTCTAAAATGAAATGAATATTAATGGTATGAATCCGGAATAATTATTATTACTTTCAGCTCGTGGGATGATTTTCTGGGAACAATACGGATGCACCCCGCGGTCGGGGGCCAGTGTAAGCAGTGCAGCGCCACAGTATATATATTAGTTACTTAGCACCGCACTGAACTTACATATATAATACTTAATAAATGCATGTTCCGTATATAAATTCCAGTATTAAATGGCTGGCGAATGTAGTACTAATCAAATGAATAAGATTAACTGAAATTTCCCCGAAGAAGAGCGACAATAAAATATGGAAAAAGTGACTTCCGTGTGAGTTACCCGGGTGCAAACCTAGTAATTTATTTGGCCCATTTTTCTGGTAATTCTGTCAATGTGCACCGACTACTTCAATTTCCCCCGAGCCACAATACTCAAAAAATATTTTTTTAGAAATGTTTTTATTTTCGTATGTTCCGTAAGTCGGTTTAAAAAAATACTTGGTGCAAATGTAGATCATAACGGTCTTAAGTGTTTGCCAAATTGCACCGACTACATCTATTTTCTCCATTAAGTTACAGGTATTATAAGGTTTTCACCCTATTTCACCCTGTTCCGGGGGGGTGAATTTGCTGAAAGTTATATTAGAGGTGATTTTCAAGCCAAACAAAACAATTAGAAAAGGTTTTGTGACTACATCTAATTACTTCCACACTTTTGCTAAAAATCACCTAATTTGCCTGTACTATACGAGTATACACGGTACCCGTCGGTTGTTCACAGCTGGTGTTGACGTCAGACTTAGAGCATTGTAGGCCTTCGTACTGGAGACGTCAGGTGATCGCAGTATATCTCTAGTATCTTAGAGCAACATGGCAACCGGTTTAGCATTAAGAGGCTGTCAAGAGTAAAATAGGCTTCTTTAAACGTATTTTTAGAAAAATATACACAGTTTCAGACAACTAACAATATATATGGTAATCTTCATCATACAAACAATATATTTGTTAATCTTCATCATATTTTCAAGGGCATAATCGAGCCCAAGAGACTATTTTGATAAAATTTCTCGATACCAAAACAAATTAAAAAGAATAAAAAAAATACTTTAAATACTACCTTTTTTACCTATCAGTGTACATTGATTAATTAATAAAAGTAACAAATAAGTCCATTTATATTTTCGATTACGCATCAAATATTTGATTAAATTAGTCTGGTAACTCATTTTAAAATTTTCAAGTTCAACGGGATTTTTTGAGCCAAAATTAGGCTTGGCAAATTTCAGAACCGAATTCAGCAGGCTTTTTTACATAGGAGTCATGTTGCCAAAATAGCTCACAAAATGTCGTTGAAACGAAAAGGAAGCCGACTTCTAGAATTTTTTACCAGTCTAAATACCTTGTTTCGTGATTTTCGTTCAGTTTCCATAGCGAGCGCTGTTCTGTCACTTTTTTGCTTACCTGAACTTTACGGAGTTAGATAGTGACGGAATTTAGCTGTTGTCTGCTTCTTAATCTTTTAAATGTTTTTGAGTATAGTAGTTTTTTTTATCTGTGGTAACTCCTTATATCTAGCCTTCATAGGCGTTGCGTGTGTTAGATTAAGTAATAAATCATGTGTTTTTACATCTCTCATATTCGGTAAGTAGGTCCTTATTACCCCCAAATGGGGCTTGTAGGTGACCAATTAGCGCTCTAGGGTAATAATGTAGCTAGAAAAGCCCTAGGGCGGTAAGTAATTAAAAAAAACATCACTCTTTAAAAAAGTTCGCGTAAATCTAACCATCATACTGGCAATAGACATCATGCATTCGGCCCAATGACAAAAGAGGTCGCTTCGCTATTCAGCCTTGGCTTCGTATGAGTATAATAGTCATCAATTTTAAATATCGAACGGCGAAGTTCAATTTCATTTTTGATAAAAAATATTTAAAAAAAGATGAATAAAGGCAGGAATAGAAAACTTTTACTTTAAATATTGTTTGTTTTTGGGTTTTTTTTTATAATTACGTGCTAATTAGGAAAAAACATGAGTTCTGCAAGTGATGAAGATATAAGCTGCACTCCCGATTCAATAAAAATGAAACATCTTTCTCAAGAGATGATCCGCAACCATCAACTTCTGCTGAAGAAAGCTTCATCCCGTCAGATTTTGTCCATGAGCAACAAATATTACAATCTCAAACTATTAACATAGGTACCCAAAAAACACCTGTCCCTAAAATATTAAAATTGTTCTCATTTCACTATAAATTTTAACTAATAAAATGTTTTCTTCTTGTAATGCCGGTTTTTTTCTACTTACCTCACAATCAAGATGTAAAGCAGAGTAGTTAGCTCGGGTGTAAGCATCAATGGCACTCTCGAACTATAGGCGTCTACTATTTATATGTATGTTAGTTTCTAAGGTATTTATGTTGATATGGGCTTACTGTTTAGGTTTAGTGCATTTCTCTGTAAGCCTGAAATAAAGATTTTGAATTTGAATTTGTTGCTCCTATTAACAGAGCAGAGCAGCAAGGCTGAAAATGTAGATGGCATAAAATTCCCCTTTTAAAAATGGACGTCATTTCAAATTAACCATCAGCATGACGCAAACGTCGATTTCATTTAGATTAACATAAATTAATAGCATTTTGTACTGAATACATAATTAATCAAGGGATGTTACATAAAAGGGTTGTATTTATATATTTTTAACCCTTTAGCTTTTGAGATATACCTACGTACCTAAAGGCTTCAAAAACTTAAAAAACAGCATTTGTTTTGTTAAACATAGATAGATGCGCCTAATAGCTAAACAGACGAAAACAACTGCGAACGCAGCGTCATGGCCAAGCTACACATCAGCGTATGCTTCAGCATCACGTGCACCCGTACACCTACTAAAATCACAGATTAGTTAATAGCTAGAGTGAATAGGTGCCTTCTAGACCTTTGTGCTCCATCTTCGGCCACATCGTCACTTTCCAACAGGTGAGATCGTGGTCAAACAAAGGTCTATAAGGTCTGTAACAAAAAAAAAGTTACTACGCTAAAATAGTGTTTTGTATGACATATAATCAACACAGCAGCACGTGGTGCTGAAACATACGGCACTGAGATATGGCCTCGAAACATAACTGTTGGCCTCATATACAAGCTCAAAGTTGTGCAGCTGGCTATGTAGAGAGCTATGCTGTGATATATAGCAGGCCATATAGCTTGTCGAGCCGACAACAAAAACAAAGAACCATGACAAAAGCCACTCGATGAACCAACGAAATTTAAAAGGTTGCAGGAAGTGGCTCAAGACCAGTTATCATGGGGCAGGCCCTGTTCAGCATAGGTGATGAAGCATACGATTCTATGTAGCTTGTCCCTGCCGCTCTTCTTTCTCAGTTGGTTTGGTCTCGTTAGTCAGACCGTAGTTTATTGCTAGTACCCTACTAAATATCACGTAAATAGCATTTATTATCCTGACCCAGAACCGTAAGGCGTTTACCGTAAGGCCAGAACTTTCCAACTAAACATCGGACAGGGTAGTCTCTATTTTCATTAGACTATGCTGCTTGGGAAATGGTGCCAATATTGCTGTGTCTGCTATTAACCTACTGAGAAAAAAGAAAAGGGACTGTTTTACTGAATGTTTCCTACAGTTAAAAAGTTCCCATGCTTATTTACCTTGGGCTTAAAATCTCCATATCCACTAATCAAGATTAGTTGCGTAGCCATTGCGTTGGAAAAAAAGGCTCCAATGCCCGGTGTTCACGATAGAGTAATCCTATTTAAGAGGTAGTACATATATTATTGAGAGAAATAGAGCTAGAGTGTCTATGAGAGTAGGTACAGATTAGACTAATTCTCTAAGCCGTCTAGTTCTATTACTGGACGAGGCGCATTAATAAATAAGGTTTTGTTAGTAATAGAGTTTGTTACGTTTTAAACGTCTGTAGTTAGGCCGTAATTTTTGTGCTACAGTCTCCTATTAAATTCTATAAGTGACGTCCGACTAAAGGTCATAGCACATATATCAACTCGGAAAAGGATCGTATCGCCGTATCGCCTTTCGCCTCGCCGTCGACCTGGCGTCAACCTAACGTAAGCACGTAATCAAAGCGGATCAGCAGCTCCGGTACGTCGACTCGGCTACGGCTAAGTGACGCCGCGCTTACGGCTCGCCGACCGCGGGAGGGCTGAGAGGGGTAAGCGTGGACGGAGAGACGTAAGCGCGTGGACGACGAGCCCTAAGCGCGAATTTTTTATTTAATTTATTTATTAAATAAAATCCACTGCTCTTAGATATTCATTGCTTAGTGTAATACATAATGCTTACAGTACAGCCAACAATGTATTTTCATTTTTTTATTTACTTTAAAACTGTCTCTAGGTGAATAGAATATAACTGTGTAGGTAGTATTAATAAAAATGTAAGAAAAGAAAAAACGGTGAAGCTAATAGAAAGGTATGTAATAGGTAATTGTTTTAGATTATGGTGTGCAATAAAGTATTTTCTATCTTCTATCTATGTGTGGGGTTTATTAATTATAAATAATTAGATGAGATAATTAAAAATATAAATAAATTACTTGCAAAAATTTTATAGCATGAGCTTGTCCCGATGCGAGGCGATTACATTACAATTCCGATTAGGGTGCGTTGCGGTAGGGAGTTTCATACTGAACGGCTCGATTTGATACGGTTATGATCCCTTTCAGAGTTGATATGACTTTCAACGTAAACTTTCCGATCGACGTCTGAACGCCAGGTACAGCGTCAGCGGCTAATACATCTCAGCAGCGAACGACGACGTCTCATTCACAACTAGTCGAAAAACAGTGTCCGCGTGTGATATACAGGTTGTCCCATATTTAATGGATAATCCGGCAAGCGCTTACAGGGGGGAGAAAAGATACAAAGTAAAAAAAAAAAAAAATACCATAAGGTACTGGAAATAAGAAACTTTGAAAAAAAAAATTGCTGCCTATGCGTACATTATTGGACACTACCACAAATTGAGGAATTATTAATAGTTTTTTTCTGTGAAATGTTCTGAATGTTGGGCCTTGCCAACGTGCTACCCAATTCATGACTCTGTTTGTTGTCATTGCTGTTTTTTTACAAATTGTTTTAAAAAACCAAATGTCTGATTCTAATGTCTATTTTTGAGCACCTCTGGTGAAAAAAAAACAAAATAATTTTCAAACAAAAATATCGTATTTAATACCTTTTTAGAAACTGCATAAAGTAGGCTTAGTTTTAAAATGGTTGGTCACCCAGGTCACAATACGTTTTTTTTTCACCAGAGTTGCTTAAACTTAGACATTAGAAACAGACATTTGCTATGCTGGTCTTTTAAAACCTTTTGTAAAAAAAAACAGCAATAGCTAGTCATGTATACGTACATCATCATGGGTAGCACGTTGGCAAGGCCCAACATTCAGGAATATTTCACAGAAAAAATCTATTCATAATTTCTTAATTTGTGGTTGTAGTATCTAATAACTTGCGCATAGGCAGCAATTTTTTTTTTACAAAGTGTCGTATTTCCAGGACCACAAGTTTTTTTTTTTTTTAAACTGTGCTGCTTTGCTCCCCCCTGTATGCACTTGCTGGATTATCCATTAAATATGGGACAGCCTGTATACATTACGCCATTTTGTACTGACGCTACTAGATACGACCTTCACGCAATAACTAGAGACGCAGCAATGAGTTTGAAAGGTTGGAATGTAAGAATCGTTCGTAAAGAAAGAATAATGGAATATAGAAGTATTTAAAAAACTTGTCAAACACCTTTTTAGGGTTCCGTAACCAAATTACGGAACCCTCATGTCTGTCTGTCTGTCTGTCCGTGTATGTCACAGCCACTTTTTTCCGAAACTATAAGAGCTATGCTGTTGAAACTTGGTAAGTAGATGTATTCAGTGAACCGCATTAAGATTTTCACACAAAAATAGAAAAAAAACAAGAAATTATTGGGGTTCCCCATACTTAGAAATTAAACTAAAAAAAAAATACTTCAAACCCATACGTGGTTCAACTATCTATAGATAGGTCTTCAAAAATGGTATTGAGGTTTCTAATATCTTTTTTTCTAAACTGAATAGTTTGCGCGAGAGACACTTCCAAAGTGGTAAAACTTGTCCCCCCCCGTAACTTCTAAAATAAGAGAATGATAAAACTAAAAACAAAAATATGATGTACATTACCATGTAAACTTCCACGGAAAATTGGTTTGAACGAGATCTAGTAAGTAGTTTTTTTTTAATACTTCATTAATCGTAATCCATCCAAGAACTTTTATATTGTGTTACTTGCTGCTACGGAACCTTTTCATGGGCGAGTCCGACTCGCACTTGGCCGCTTTTTTAATTAATATTTTGATAAGTACCTTAAGACGCTATGTTAAAATTTTGGAGTCGTTTCGTTTCATGCTCACTCACTAACAGTAAAGGTTACAAACTTGATGTTAATACAGTAATTACTTGAGGATGTAATCTAAATAAATTATAGACTAGAAACACGATTCGCGAAACTTTTCTCGATAGCTTTATTTTTTGAAATTGGCTCTTCTAAAGCCCTTTTTAGGTCTCTCCTTCGACTAGAGAAAGTATTAAGCATATTTTTTTATATTATTCAGTAGGTAATCACATTACTTACATTAATTATAGATAATTTATTTTTATATTTGCTACTTTAGAAGCTAAACGAAGTTTTATCATTTGTCGCTTACGTCAGTTACTTCCGAGTGGCAAAAATCTATACCTCACCTTTTCCCGGGTTCAAGTGACCAATAGCGCTGTCACTGTCTTACAGCTATTGTTTTCTGCCTAGACTCCGCCCATTCGGTATTTTAACATATCGCCTTAATAGTTTACTTTGGTAGAACAGCCTACGACGTCCACACGCCAATGTCAGTATGTCAAAGAGACCACAACAGTACATTTCAATGTAGCTTCCTTCAATGTGGATGGATTGTAAGTACCGGATCAGCAGTTCCGGATACATATCTCCTACATTCAAACTCACAAATAAAATTTACAAATCTTATAACTTTTTTATAATAATAGTACTGAATGTCGAGGAATGCATCCCAGCGTGATTTATAGAACTCCGCGGGCGTTAGTTACTGCGGTGCCTGTCCACACTCATTTACCAGAACGGCCGTGCCATCCTCTAGAGGCCAAGTTTCATGACGTCGTCGGGTCTTACCCCATGGTCATGCATCAAGTCACATGGTTCGTGAGTAGAGCCGTCACTGTGACGCAGGATGCCCAACTTTTGATGTCGTTCAGGGATTTGTGAAATAACAATTACATATATATTTTAAAAAAACCGTCTTTGGCTTTCAATAAAAAGAGACAAAAAAGCAGTTGTGTGCTGTTTTTGTCTGTTTGAATGAATTCTGAAATTCAGTATAACCTCCTAAATCCTAATCCTCCTAAGAGCGCTGGGCTTTCATCATCAGCTCACGAGCATGAGATGATGATTCCCAGATGCAAACACCTCAATTAGTTGTGATAAATTTACAAACTGATATCACTGTCATTAAATTTTGAGGATTTCCCTCGATTTGTCTGGGATTTCATTATCAGATCCTGACTTGGTGAATATGGGATCACCTTGCTGAGTTTGTTTCTACTCAAACAATATATTTTTTCAAATTTGTGCACTATTGATGGAGGGTATCGGAGATAATACATAAAAATACATAGGTACAGCTGAACATAGAACCTACTCGTATTCTGAAGTAAGTTCAAAATAAGCACTTATTTCAGGTAATTTTAATAACAGTGGAACGTGGTCGAGATACCGTAGTAAGTAATTGATACTCGAAAGTGCTGGCCAAGTTTTAAATCTTTGTTCATAGATACTAGATAAAGTTCTCTATGGACTAGCTATACAGATTTATGCAAACTGACCCGCTTCCTAAACAATTTAATCAATCGCCCGGGATACAATTCTTGCTCAAACTTTCAGAAGGAACTTCCACTTTATTCTAGTTGATATTATGTACAATCTTTCAGTTTCAAAATGTTAAACACTGTAACTAACTGTATAACGAGTATAACTTTTGAAGAAGGACGCATTACAAAAGTTTATAATGAATGCATTTCTGACAAAAAACAATGAAAAGCGCAATCAATATCTTGTGTAGTTTTATTATTATTTCTAAAACCAGTTACACCAAAATTCTATCGAAAATCAGACAAAATCAGACCATACTGAAAAACATTATCGCAAATTAAAAGACCCAAATTATGACAGTAATCAGAATCAAAATGTATTTATTTGGAACAAATGAAGAAGGAATAAACAACTGAACTGTAATTTTCCAGCGAAGCCGCAGATGTTTGGAAAGTTATAATCACATAAAAAGTACATTAAGATTGTGCCAGATATGTTTCGTGTTGAGTTACTTTTTCATGTAAAATATATACAGTATGTCCCACGGCCATGCTACATGGAGGACAAGTACTAAATATTGAAGTTAGGAAGTTTTACACAATGGAGAATTTCCTTTATTTTTTAAAGTCAATCTGAAGAGCTGCTAACTTGAATGCGTCGAATTTCGTAGTCGGCACTATGGTATCTTGGTCAACCTGATTCGAGCTGCTTTGATTTTCTTGGGCTTCTTTCTTCTTAAAACGGTAGGGGCAATCCCTCTCCATACCCAATAGTGGGTTTGGTCGGTTACAAATGGGATTATTTCTATTTATTTTGCGCTCTTAATGTGGAAAATATTCTTGTGTATGAAATACAGTTGCATTTTTCCCAAACGGACAAGAAGTTTGGTCTTTAGCTTGCTTGTTTGTGTAAATTCCCAGATTAAGGACTTTGTATCTGTAGTAGTTTGCTGGGATATATTATATTGATTTAGAATAACCGAAAAACAGAAAAAAACTATTATAATTATTGTAATTTATTTTGATTATTCAAGTTTCCGATATTTAGAAAAAGTTTTTGAGATTAATCAGAATCATTTCCTAAACAATTAAAATAAAACATCAAATTCGGTTCAGAAACACAATCATAAAAAATACAGTCGAAATGAAAACCTCCTCCTTATTTTGGAAGTATTAAATATAGGGAAATACCTATTCGCATTCTCCGCGTAAGTACTTTCGATTCATAAACTTAAAATTCGCGGTCTGTCGGGGAATATTCTATACACAGTGCAGAGAGCCTTGCAATTTATTCAGCATCGACCTATCTACATCTTCAAGTGAATTTACGAGATTCAATGCTCCTTCAGCGGTAGTGGCTATCGACTCACATCAGTGGTTTGCTCGAGAGATAAAGCATCTTGCATATGAACCGACTTCATAAAAGGAGGAGTTTCTATGTTCCTCTGTATGTTTCTTTAATGTATGTTCACCGATATCTCCATCAATTGTGAAACAATTTGATAAAAACTTTTTTGCTTTATTTTTTTTTTGTTGAACTCCCGATGTGGTTCCGTTTTCACCAAGTCAGGGTATGATGATGGAATCTCAGATAAATTGAGGGAAATCCTCAAAATTAATGGCTCCTACAATGTGTCTGATAATTTTTCATAACTTATTCACTGACTCCTTGTCAGTTAGGAGTTAGGAGGTGATACTGAATTGTAGGCTCAATTAAACAGACAAGAATGAGCATAATAAGGTTTTTTTAAAGCTCTGTAGTCGGTTGTTTTTTATGTAAACATGTGTACTTGTTGAAGTAGTGGCAAAGTTACATTGTTATCGATCATGAAGCGACGTATTTCAGCTTTAATCACCATTTATTATCAAAAACTATCTCGTTACAAGCGGCCTTGTGATGACAAGAAATGTTTCAAAGTTTAGGAACTTTTACTTTGCGGGATATTATTATTATTAAAAAGTTCTGTATAATCTGTAGGAGCCTAAAATTATAATTTAAGAATATGGCTGATATTTTATGTTTGTAAAATTTAAGGCGTACATGTTCATGCATAATTATTATTTTAGTGAATTTAAAGCGAATATTCAAACCGATAAGAACCCTAAATATTTTTTCTCCACTTGTCAAACTAGAAGAAAAAATTATGACGGTTTTGGTTTGTAGTCTACGTGTAGGTAAAAATCAAATACAAAAAATGTGTTGATGCGTGAGCATAGCAATATTAGATTATGCACTATGGGAATAAAGCAGTGTCTTACGTCGCGGGCGAGATATTGAACCCTGAGCGTAACGAGGGACTCTAGATTCCTGAGTGAAGCGAGGGGTTCAAGCTGCTCAAGTCAAAAACAGGCTTTATGCCAGAGGAGCATACTATAATTTTCACACCTTCTGCGAGACAATAAAAAATCACTAAAAATCACAGCACCAAGCATCGTCTTTTGTTTCACATTCTTTGTAAACGCCCCATTTTATTTTATTTTTTGAGTTGGCCCTTTCGTACCTCTTTACAATGCCATATGGACATAGTTGTTTTAAATTTATGGAGTAAGTTCTTATCGCTACAGACAATACTTTTTATGGACCATTCCAGGATCGTTCCCAACACAGCCAAGAAAAAAACAATCCAAAATGGACCATAATAAAAAATAATGTCAGCCGAGTTGAGTAACTCCACTTTTGGGTTAAGTCGGTTAAAAATAGTGAACCACGAACACCTACCAATAACTTCGCCACCACGGGCGCTGTACTGAAACTGTGTTACATTTATAGCGGCAGGTGAACCGCCTATCGTTTTGAAAGGTAGAGGGTAAACACGGTGCAGCCAAAATGGCCGGTGCGGTGTAAGCTCGTTTACACGTCGGTCGCAGCTTTAAAGCTAGTATCCATATCTGGAGGCGCACGGTTTCCGTTACCAATATTATTTTAATAACAGTAATAATTGAGCGATATTGTGCATAGTGCGTGGCATAGTGTGATATAAATACATGGAATATTAATTATAGCTGTTCAAACTAATGTTTTTATTTATTAGGGGGGTTAAACAAATTAATTTTATAAAAAAATAAAAATCCCCGACCTTTTTTCAGCAAAATCATTTCGCATAATTTTTTTGAAGAGGTGCTTTTGCTGCTTTACTCTGAGCATATATATCAAGATAGACAGCACAAGCACGTTTTATGAAATTAAGCGTGCCGCTTTGTTTTGAACCAACTTTGCTAAGAAATATTTTCATTCGCGTGGCTAGCTGTTTTCGAAGAATTTTTGCAGTTCACTATGGCACAACTATAAATTTTTCTATTAAGATCCGACGTGCTGTCACGAAGACAGCCGATAGCGAGGAGCTGATTTGAGGTTTGATAATAGCTACATTGCGCAAACTTTCGTACAAGCTCATTGAGGGTCTGCCTACCCATTCGGGGAAAAAGGCATGTATGTATGTATGTATGATGTGTGTGTCTGCTCATTAGCTCAGTATGACAGCACCAGACTCCGGGGTCTAATGATGACCAGCATAAGTTGAACAGGATCTAGTGTATTTACTACTGAAGCTGAATTTTAAAGTTAAGAGTTCAAGTTAAGATGACATGACCTGTCTTACTCCACATTCTTAATTTTAGTGCAATTATATTTATAGAGACGAAAGCAACTAGACTTACTTATATTTGAATGGATAAATAAAAACTTACAGTTACGTCTAATTAAACTAACTGCGTAGGCTACGCACTCTACGCAGTCTACGCAGCTACGCGCTCGTCTACGCAGCTACGCCAGAACTGCCAATACGCGTCGCGCTGCACTCAGTGTCGATGCCCGACATAATCATTAGGTAGCTCTAGATTAAAAAGCTGTCGCACAATCTAGAAACGTAGAACAGGACTTCAGGTATTTCTCAGACTCACCAGAGAAACCTGCCTAACAGGTCTCCAGCAAGTCGCATGGGTTAGGAGTTCTTATTTTGTCAGCACGGGTTATTTATAACTTCAACAAAAACTTTTTGTATGAGGTGTAGAAGGCGAGCACATGTTCTGATACCGTGTTTATGTGTATAAAAAATAATGTAAAAATGCCCTTTAAAGTTTTGGTGAATTTTGTTGATGAATTCAATAATATTAATAAGTAAGAAAATGTTTTTAAAATTAAAATGTGTTGAAACTAAGCATAAAATTGTTTTTTTTTTTTTTATTGATTGAAGTAATTCTGTATTGAATTTATGATTTCAAGAATACCATATATATTTTTATTTTTGGAAACGATTAGAACTCTTTTCAAAAGAGTACGTACTGTACCTACCTAGTACGTACCTACTTACTACGAATCCTAGATGCATTCTTGATGGGTGCACAGTGATAGCAAGATTATAATGTCTATTTTATTTGACGACCTTTGTGGCGCGGCGGTTGAAGGTTCACCTGCGACGCAGGAGGCTGCGGGTTCGATTCCCGCCTCGGAACAAATATTTGAACGATCTGCAGATATTTGTTCAGGGTGTTCTGGGTATTTTCTATGTATAATAAAAAAATATCCATCTATGTAATATATTTATATATATATATTTCAGGGCATCTGGTCGAAGCGACGCGTGACCCGAGAGCTGGCTCTTATCTGGCTCAACGCATTAGTATTGCCATTCAGCGTGGCAATGCAGCTAGCATCTTAGGGACGCTTCCGTCTGGTGACCTTTAGATCGCTTGCAGCGGTCTTCAGGTAGCACAACTGTTTCATATGTATTTTGTACATACCTTGTATTATTCTTTCTGTAAATAAATGTAATATATTGTATTAAGTATATCAGTCATCTAGTACCCATAACACAAGCTCTGCTTAGTTTGTGGCTAGATAATGTTGTGTGAACTGTCTAGCAATATTTGTTTTATTTAGATTTTAATTTATATATTTTAAGGTCCTGTTGCTAAATCGTTCTAGGCTACACGGCTAAGCGATGGTCTACGAGCTACGAACACAATAGTTTTAGCATTCTTCATCTACAACAGCGTATCAGTTGCTATTTATGGAACATCTATTCAATCCTGCTGTGAATGTCCTTTTGATAAATACTTCACAGAAAGGTACACGGCAACGAATCCTCATACTTATAAAAATATTTGCCTATTGACGGAAATATGCCATTTGAATCCCTTTTTAACCCTTGACTAAAAAGAGGGATGTTATAAGTTTGGGGCCATTCTACTAATATTATAAACGTCAAAGCTAATGTTTTGATGTTTTATTTAATTTTATTTTATTTAGGTAAACCAATAGCGTTACAATATATATAATCCAAATAACAAAATACAAAACAACAAAGCCAAAAAAAGGTTACACAAATATGTCAAAAATTAAAGGATACTAACAAAAATGCTAGTTTTAAAGAAAGGAATATGGTTAAGTATGTGAATAAATAATAAAAATGTTAGAATATAAGTTTCGCTTGCATGGCTTTTATGAGATGAGTAAGTGGGTGTGCGGGTGTGTGGGTGAGCGAGTGAGTGAGCGGGCTCTCCTGCTACCACCAGTCTCTTAAGAGTCTGGAGTCCTAATGTTTTGACTGAACCGATTTCGATGAAAGGGTACACACTACACACATAAATTATCATGATCATCATCATTGGCAGCTTAAATTATACCCACTGCTGTGTATAAGCAGTTTTAAAATCATTTGTAAAACTATAGTATCAGCCTCCCCCCTCAAACGCCTGTATACCATACATACATAGACATACGCTACTTTCCACGAATATAATTAATAATTTAAAAAAAATATGTACTATTAAATCAAGTGCGAGTCGTATTCTCTCACGAAGGGTTCCGTACCATTATCTATAAATCTGGCCAAGTGCGAATCGGACTTCAGCACGACGGGTTCCGTACCACTATAAAAACGGCAAAAAACACGTTTTTTTTCCCCAGCAAATATTTTTTTTAATCTGGTTTTAGTATTTTTTGTTATAGCGGCAACAGAAATACACGATTTGTGAAAATTTCAACTGTCTTACTATCACGGTTCATGAGATACATCCTGGTGACAGGCGGACTGCGGAGTCTTAGTAATAGGGTCCCATTTTACCCTTTGGGTACGGAACCCTAAACAACAATTAAATTAAGCATATATAAATATAACTTCAACGAAATTGACTTTTTAAATACCCAGATAACTAGAGTAGAAATAAATAAATAATATAAAAAAAAACAAAAACGTTCAAGCAAAAAACGTGAAGACCAAAATAGAGGGTATTTCTTACTACAAGTTTTTGTTTGGTATTATTACCGTTATTGTCTACCACTAGTAGTAGTAGAGCTTTTTTGTGAAAGAATTCGTCCGGGGAAGTACTACCACCATACCTATTTCTGCCGCAAAGCAGTAGTGCCCGCATTCCTGTGTTCCGGTTTGAAGGGTAAGGGTGCCGGTGAAATTACAGGCACATGAGACTTTACATCTTTATGTCTCAGGGTGGCGGGCGTAGTGTAATGCCACATAGGGCGCATCTTTAGTGGACGTGTCCTATGAGGTAATGCACTGTTCATAGGCAGAGGTTAACGCTTAACATCAGGTGGGCCATCAGCTTGTTCCGTCATTAAAGTATTATAAAGAAAAAAAAAAAAAACTACTGTCCCTATTTACAGGTAACAGTGGACCTGCCGGGGATTGCATTGTAGACTGACGTTTGATGTCGATTACCGGTTAGCTGTTCATTGCGCAGCGTATTTTACCTTTTTTACAAGAACATAAATATTTAAAACACGCTGCGCAATGAATAGCAAACTGGACATCGAAATCGAACGTCAGTCTACTACGCAATATGACCCCAGGTACTAGTATAGTATTATTTTATCTGTGCCCCAGGTGAGAATGAAATTAGCTATGAATACTATGGGTAGTACAAATTATAGTACGGAGTAATCTCGACCCTGACTTTGATGCTCCCGGCTGCACTCAATGACCTACTTTGAACTATACGGAAAGTGGGAGTATTTATCGGTAATGCGTTATCAAAATAAGCTTTTTAGTTTTAATGGACATACGTTTTTACTTATAGCATTACTTATAGACGTACAATCAGTTTTATTAGTGTAATGACGACCTATGTGGCGCGGCGGGCGAAGCTCGGCCTGCGACGCAGGAGGTTGCGGGTTCGATTCCCGCACTCTGAACAAATATTTGTGCGATCGCAGATATTTGTTTAGGGTGTTCTGGGTATTTTCTATGTATAATAAAAAATATCTATCTATGTAATATATTCTATTAAGTATATCAGTTATCTAGTACCCATAACACAAGCTCTGCTTAGCTTGGGGCTAGATAATGTTGTGTGAACTGTCCAGCATTATTTATTTAATTTATTTATTATAAAAAAAAAAAAAAAAAAATGTAAGCGTTTCTAGAGAAAACTAGTCGAAGATTATTAGAGAATAATTATTTACTAGTAATTCACCCCGAACTTGACCTTGCGAATGATAACATCTATTTTGCGGAACCTCTAGGACACTCGAAGCACCTGGTGTTGGACCCTTCCAACATCTGTCAAATTCACACACATTCACATTACCTTCCTAACCAAGTTTCATCAAGATTGGATCAACGGTTCTGCAGTTATCGTCGGAAAACACACACACTTACAAACATACATAATACATACAAACACCACATCTTGCAATAGGGAAGAGTACCAAAAACTTTTCCGGCAGAGGGCGCTGTGTGTTTGTTACTTGAAAAAATATCTTGGTAAACAAAATCCATTGCTTTAGGATTTTCTATGCATTGGTTTGGTTTTTGGCGAGCTTTTTAATAGATTTTGTGATGCGTACCTACCTGGCGTATCGCCCAGTTGAAAGAGGAGTTGAAAATAAGAGGTGCATCGCTCCAAGGAAAGAAAGCCGAACTAGTCGAAACGTACATTTTAATTACCATTATACTAAGTTTAAGCTGTTTTCAGGACAACATTTTGGTTAAATTTGATTTTATTAATTCTAACATACACTTATTCGTCAAATGTTAGTTAAATTTACTGATAAAATTGATGTAAAAATGGATCTATAACAATGGAGAATGTTCAGTAACATTGAAACTTTGCATATAATGGATTACCTACTTAGTAAGAGACATGTTCCACAGTAATATCTGTTATCTTAGACGTGGTCTTATAGTCAGTTTCCGTGAAGTGTTTTCCACATAATCGCGAAAAATCACTTGATTTATAATAAAGTATTCTCAATGCTTTTTCCCACTTTCTACTTAATGCTAAATCACTTGGGAATTTGGGTACTCCTATTTCTGCACATGCCAAAGCTACACAACGACCCATATTTCAAGTATTACGAGAAAACAAGTTAAAAACTATACAATTTCAATGTAGATTGATAGTTCGCTGGTAACAAACATTTGGCGCCCTCTACATGGAACTAATTGATAGTGGTCTTCCCCATTAGACTGTGAGACTTTTACTTTGCTCGGTCAATTATTCTCATTTTCTAGGCGGTGTAAGTACTTAATTAGTATCTACTTGTAACGAGTTCTCGGTGGTTGACCTGCTGTTCCTTGTTTTTTCAATCATTGTTAAAGAAGAAAGAAAAGAAAGCGTTTATGTTTATTTGTATACATGAGCTACACCGAAACACGTGCCAAGAAGAAACAGATATGAAGCTAACTCTATTAAAACTTCCGTGAGTAATATTCATAATTGAAAAAACCGACTCGAGTCGGGTGTTTGACTCGGAACAAGTACCTACGTGAGTTATTACCGGTTTTTTTAGTAACAAAATGGCTCTGCCTCAGCATGATGAGTTGGTTGACAGCAAGCTAGCAACCAACCCTGGTCTTCCGTCAGAACCACTTGTTGGCGTTACGGCTAACTACTCACAACGACTATACACACACACACTAACATAAAGAAATCTAATAAGAAGAATAATACTAAAAGTAAGGTGAGCAGAAATTTCAAAAAACTACTTGACACAATTTTAAAAAAGGGTACACAGTTTACACAGTACATACATAGTTGCTTAGTGTTACATAGTTTGCACTTTTGTTTGTGAACCGCGGATAACTTCCGAGTATCATGGCTGCTGTGACGACAACAGCGGCGAGGCTGAAAAATAGCGTGGCTGAGCCCTCGACCTTTTCTCTTACACTAGCCTAAATATTATTTTTATACTTATATCCTTTGTTTGTTAGTAATGATAGTGCAAGGAATAAATGCCCTTTTTTTATATTGCCGATTAAGTATCTCTGTTTTTTCTTTCAGAAATGGAGTATAGTTATGATGAAGAAGTAAGCAGTGATGATAGAGAAAAGGATCGGGATCGGGACCGAGAGCGAGAACGAGATCGGGCCAGGGACCTTCGTCCGATTCAACGCCGCACTGCGAAGCACATAGCCGCGGGGGAGGAGCGACCGCGCATCAATTCCAGCCAGCAGACCACTCCCACAGAAGGTAAGTTATCACACAGCTGAAAGCTAAAAGCAGGCAAGAAGGCCAGACTTCTAAATGGCAAGAGATATGATAGATTAACACTTTAATGTAAGTACACTAGGGAAATATAACAAAATAAATACATAAAACAGGTTAAATTAAAAATTAAAAATATTCCAAAAAAAACGACTTCAAAGCTTGCATGAAAAGCTTAGTCATATTTAATTTGAAATTAAATTTAAGTATCCTAACTCCTAATTAATAAGGAGTGCTGTGGCTATCATCAGCTCACGAGCATGAGATGAAGACTTCCAGATGTAAACACCTGAATAAGTTATGAAAAATTAACATAAACACGTTTACATACATATCACAAAAATTAGCCATCACTTTTTAGATCGATTTTTCTCGATTTTGTAATCAGATCGTCAGGATCTTATTGGTGAATATGAGACCACTTCGGGAGTATGTACCCATTCAAACAATAAACCTGTTTTTTCAAATTGATTCACAATTGACGGAGATATCGGTACGTAAAAAAACATACAAACGAACATAGAACCTCCTCCTTTTCAGCAATAAGTTAGAAAATAACCTAAATAATTAGTAATGGTTTTAATGAAGTTCTAAAGGTCGCTGAATCTCTTACATTTTAGAAGGAGCTCTTCTCTCGTAGTAGTAGAGTTGCTTGTGAAAAATCTTGTGTTGTCTATACATCTATTTCTGCCGCAAAGCATTCGCACACCATGTTTGGGTTTGAAGGATATCAAAGATGCTCAAGGATGAACCAAACAGTTCAAAAACATGAACTAAAATTGATGATAACTTTAAATGGGTTTATGCCGTTTCGTCTTTGCGTGATTCGTGGTGGCTTACGTAATTTCGTGGGTCATGGTGCATTACTGACTCAAAATTATGGAATGTGAACAAATGAATGTTGGGAGTCAGGTATTTCGATAGGTACCAGTTTTACGACGTTAATTTTATGAGAGAACTTTATTATTATTTTTGTAAAAAGTTGGTCATTAGTTATCGATTAACTTTACTAAGTTAATACGCGCCACAATTTGCGGTTGCAAACTTACAAAAGGTGACGGCGGCGTTGCAGAGTTAATTTTAATCGCGTGCACTTATGCTATTATTGTCATATAGCTCGCAAACTTTAACCGCTGGGGAATAAAGGTTCTCGGGTGGCGACCACAAACTGAACGACACAGAAGAGAAACGCAGACTCTCGATGGACCAATGACATTATAGAGGTCACAGGAAGGTGGTGGATGGAGGCATCCCAGGACCGTTCGTTGTGGTATTCTGTTGGAAAGGCATATTCCCATGATACAAACAAACGAAAATTGTTAAAATTCAAACGCATATAACGACGCGCATAACAGCTTGTCCAGGCGAGGCGATTTACGCGCGATTTGCTTCGCGCGATTGTGAGATACTAGAGCTTCATACATTCCGTCCACATGCAGTCGCGCGTTTTGCCGCTCGTGCGTAAATCGCGTGCAATATGCGATACTCTTGACTTGCTCGTCTGAAGCACGTTTGACGCTCTAGTCGAGATACTAGGGATCCCATTGCTCCATCCAGTACGCGCGCGATAGTTGTCGCGATTGAACTTACGCAGTGTGTAGAACGACGCGCGTAACACGCACCAAAAACGCGTTATCTGGGCGCAACATAAAATTCACACGCGCGAGTCGAATTGCGCGTAAATCGCCTCGTCTGGACAAGCTCTAAGTTCTAAAAGTGCAATCATTTCAATGCTTCTTGTTCACGCCCAATTATTTTGAATTGTGTTGGTTCAGAATAACCTCTTATCGGCGACCGCTGTGCCTCTGCGACCCACTTAGCAACTGAAAAGCCAACTTCCAGGCAGATATTATTGAAGTTACGGGACAAAAGAAACGGTCGTCCTATCCGATATGTCATCGTTTGAGAACTCGAACGGTTCTCAACAATCTGGCTTTTATGTGAACTGCAATGCGAAAAAAAAAAGATATAAAAGATCCTTGAGATCTTCTTTGTGATTATCGATGTTTATCGTGCTATTCTCTTGAGTGCCTTATTTAATAAACGAGCAAGGTATCCTAATATTTTCTCGAGTTCCTTGTTTATCTAACTTTTCCCTCAAGTTCCTTTTTTAACGAGCAACGTCTATTTGTTTGTTTATTTGTCTTTACAAACTATCTCGAAAAGGCTATAATGATTTTTTGAAATTTACAGGATTGGTAGTTTTGAGGCCGAGAAACGACCTGGCTTGGTCCCATAACAAAACAATGAATTATCCGGGAAAAATCCCAATTCCCGATAAAAGTCAAAAAACTGAATACTGATCTAAAATCGGGCTGTATGGGATTTTACAGATTTTTAGGGGTTACTAGGATTATTAGGATTGTATGAGTTGTATAGAAGTTACAGGGGTTTTGAGGGAATGTAGGGGTCTGTCAGTAGTGGTTATAAGTTTGAAGTGGTTCTTATAGGTCCGTAGGAGGTTTTAGGGCTGAAGGGTTTTCTAGAGATTTTTTAGGATTCGTAGTGGAGTTTTTCAGAGGTTGCTGAAGTTTTTAGGGGTTCATAGGAGTTATTAGAGGCTGTAGAAGTTTTAAGGGGTAGTTTTATTTTAGGGTTTCAGGTGGTTGTAAATGTTTTTATTTGTTTTTTTATACCGACATCTTTTTACTTTTTTTGACCTAGGAGTTGTTTTTTTTTTAAATAATATGCTACTACTTATTGTGTATACCAACAAATAATTCACGTTTGGAAAAATGTAATCATTTCGTGAATTTACTCAATTTTCTATTACCAAAAAAATGCATTTTGCATATGGATTAACTGAACTTACACAATTTTAAATTTCTACATTTGGTACGTAACCCTGAATTCGCGAGGTCCAACGCGCACTTGGCCTGTTTTTAGGGGTTTGTTTTGATTTTTGGGGGTTGTTCGAGTTTTTTTTGGATTTTAGTTTTTAGGGGGGTATTTGTAGGGATTTTTAGGAGTTCATATAGGCTTATAAGATTGTAGGTGTTTATAGATGTTTGCAGCTATTTTTAGGGTAGGGGTTTTTATGGATTATAGAAGTGATACAAAAGTTTTACGAGTAATTTAAGAGGTGGATGTGTTAAGGGCATATTGTCTTGCAGCCTGAGGATTGGTTAACATGTACCTACGTAATGAAATTACTCACTGTTAAATGTGAATATGGATGGATATAAGAGAAGGTATAGACCAAAGAAAAGATGGATGGATTATGTGAAATATGACATGGGTAAAAGAGGAGTAAGATTGTGGGAAATAGAAGAATAAAACCCGACCTAATAAGGCGGGATAAAGGCAGGTCCGTGGTGTGTCCGGCCGAAATATAGACACTGCGTCGTCACCCATGGGTGTCATAAAAGCTGACTAAGGGATTACACCAGGGTATGTTCAGCAGCATCCACCTGAGTACTCAAAAACAATACTGCGATCACTAATCTGCCTGCCAAGCGTAGTGATTATAGCAACTACTCTTTGGGGGTTACAGATGATGAAAGGCAGGTAATGAATTGAAGAATAGCTTGACAATGTATTCAAATACTGTGGTTGAGTGTCGATTAGTTTTGGAATACAAGCCTAATTGACCGTGCTAACAGCGTTACTTAAATAAAAGAAATTCTGCGCTTTTAAATGAAGCCGACAAACCCAGTTCTGCCCAGTTTTTCAGGCGAATGTTTGCAAATTAACACTTTGATAAAATTAGTCCCGTCCGTGACATCGTTACGTGCACGAGTGGCCAGTTGGAACCCGAATGCAGCATGCATGAGGCAGTGCTGATTGCAATTCAATGGAAATTGAAGGGAGAAAAGCTGATTGGAATTCTATGAAAATGTAAGGGAAATTGGATGAATTTGAGATACTTGCTTTGTATGTTCTCGACACGATGCTGAATTGAAGCATGTGAGGAGAATGGATCACAATTAACATTCAAAAGTGATTGATAAGATCAAGGCTAATATCTTTAAACAATGTTCTTCTTTTAATTAAGGTCTGTGAGCACCCTGTGAGGAAATTTCCCTCACTTGGCTGTAACAACGTACGCAGCACACTGGCACATGGAACGGAAATGTTGCAATATGTTAAGACGCATGTTTTTTTTTTTATTTCTCAACTATAATGTTAGGAACTTTGTATCATTTTTCTTGCCTCAGTCTGACTGACTGACATCGAAAAACTACTATTTGTTTGATTACTTCCCATTTTCGGCATAAATCAAAGATTTTGCTTGCTTAGTTTTTTTTTTGTTTTAAGTTTTAGTTTTTATTTTTATTATTGGAAACCAAAAACCAGTTGATGAGAGGAACCCCTGATTTCAACCTTTGGGAACCTCTGCCCAAGAATTGTATATACCCTACAATATAATATTCTTGTATATAATATTCTTTCCTCTGCCTATAACAGTGCATAACACAGCAAGCAAAATGATTTTATGCATGTTATGTTTAAAATGTAGTTGAATAAGTTTTTTGTGAAAAATATATATTTCAATACAATCGTTTATAACATTAGTGATCAGCACACCGCCATCCCATGTCGTGGCCGTTGGCCAGTCTATTATTATCCATCGAGGAATCCCGTTGTCCACCTACCGTCTCCATCATCAGATCAGCTCGCTGTCACCATCATATTGTGTTGTCATCGAAACTTCTCATCAGGTATGCCAAATTTCATCTCATTCGGTTGAGGGGTAACTGCTTTAAAATTCAGTTGCAAGATTCCACCCGGACATACATTGAAAAATAAATAAAAGCTTGTACAAAGTTGCTTGATGATGTCGTGCAAAGGCTGTGTCAACCTTTGCATTAACTAACCTCCCGCTAGTCTAGATAACAGCTTAGAACGCTACACAATTCAGTCAATAAAGGGGCATGAAATGGAAATCTGTGTGATCAGTGGCTCGTCTGCAACTAGACACAAGACATGCAATAATAAACTAAGGTGGGATCGCACATTCACATCAACTACCGTCGATTCAATCTGCATATTCCACTTCTAGTACGAGCGCGGATCATAGGCAATCGTACCTCATCGAGTAACAAAGATGTAATGTAATAATACTTTTTTTTAACTTAATGATTTACGGAACTGGCATAGTCCCGTCTGATGATGATGATGTGCATTACCTCACAGGTCACGTCCATTGCACTGCGCCCGCCACGCTGAGACATAAAGATGAAAAGTCTCATGTGTCTGTAATTTCATACAAACTTATGTTCCAGATCTCAATTTGTTACTTGATGAGGTAAAATGTACCAAAAATAAGCTTTTAATTACGCACTAGACAAATTGCACCAGGTTTGGCTCCGGCAAACGTGTTTTTAAGGAGTATTATTTAAGCTGCACCACGTCAAAGTGATCTCCCTTGTTACTCGATGAAGTAAGGTTTACTATATTGCGCTCGAACTATTTATCTCAGTTCGGACTATATTAGTAACTTGCATGAGCACACTAGCATCAAATAACAAAACTCTTTTATTCATTTCTTAATGCCTTTATTTCTTGCTGCAGTTGTACCCCAGATCCTGGTATTCCTCATTCTAGTAGTCATCAGACACTGAACTACGAACTTTTTTTTTTTACAATAACTCATCTAATACATAATACACCGAGAAAAAGATAATGATAAGATACTTCAATTTGATGTCATTGAAACTTGACGGAAGTTTCTAGTTGCGTCAATGCCCGATTTCCCTAACAACCTTCGACCAATTGGTCGAAGCTAAAAACAGTGTCTCGTCTTCGACCAAAGTAAAATAAATGGACTGGCCTTACGCATACAAAACGTCCGTGAAAAATAAGACAATTCGGATTTAGGGTACGGTCAACAAATAAACTATCTATCTATCTATCTATCTATCTATCTATCTATCCAGCCACTGCTGAGTAAAGGCCTCTTCTCTATAGCGCCACTCCTGGCGGTCTTGTAAATAAACTAGGTGAAATTAAATTATTGAACTTCTTAAAAACTGTATTTTTTTAATACTTAATACTAATGCAATGTGTTTACTAAAGTTATTTCAGTAGGTTTATAGTACAAAAAATCGCCGAAAAAAATGCAATTATAGAATGAAACTTTTACAAAAATACATGGTTCCCTTCTGTTTTATGTAGTTACGTATCTATTTTTCAGCTCTCAAACATACACAATATAAATCAATAGAAAAGCAAGTCCACCTAAGGTCTTCAGCTCAATCAATTTGTGAAAAATATATTTTTCATCACTCAATAAACTAAGAAAATATCATAAAAATCGTACGGAAACATAAATGTATAAAAATTCCAGTATTTAAGAAACTGCAGAGTGCAGTTTAAAGAATTTTGCACAATGAGTTTTTTTATACTACTTGGAATGACAGATCAAGAAGATGGCCCACCTGATGTTAAGTGGTACCATCTGCCTATGAACAGTGCATTACCTCAGGTCACGTCCACCTAGGATGCGCCCTATGTGACATTCCACTGCGCCCGCCACCCTGAAACATAAAGATGAAAAGTCCCATGTGGCCGTAATTTCATCGGCACCCTTACCCTTCAAACCGGAACACAGCAATGCGAGCACTACTGCTTTGCGGCAGAAACAGGTATGGTGGTAGTACTTCCCCGGACGAACTCTTTTACAAAAAAGCTCTACTACTACTAACCGTTTTTTGGCGTATAGAATTCATTGTGTAGAAAATGATCAGAGCAAATACGGGAAAATGTATTCCACTTCCAAAAGTCGTCTGTTCTTGCTCGTCTTATGACTTCTATCCATTTTTGTTTACCTTAGATTTTTTTTGGAAAGCTATAAGGTTAATAAACATGCCATTACATATTATATGCAATTACCTAAAGCGACGTGCTTAGCAATGTTTTGACGTAAATAATGCAAATTACAATTCTAAATCAATACGATACCCATCGATAGGCATCAGTTTTTTTTGCAGTCTGTACCGGACCATCCGTCATGCGTGAAGTCTTGTCAAATATTTCGTCGCTGTAGTTGGAAAATTAAATAAGTAATAACAACAACAAAACCAACATCGCGAGAAAAACGCGATTTACTGTTTTATTGCGTCAAAAATGGCAATAGCTTTTTTATCGTAACTAATTTTTCAGTCCGTGTTTTGATATGTTATAGATTGGTACTGTATCTATTTTCGAATTTAATGATAATACATTTTAGTTCTTTTGATTAAGAGAAAAAAATAAAAAAACGACTATGTATTTTTCCCTCGCCAAAGTTTTGAATAATTGAAATGATCTATTATTTACTTATTTGAATATGACAATCCTATCCATGGGTATAGATTTATATAATATTAAAATACATTTTAAAATAAAACCAACTTATAATCATTTCTTTTTATCAAGACTGAATATTAGAAAACTACTGAAACACCTACATTATTTTAGCAGACTTATAAATTCAAAGTAAGTGACATAACAAACTTATCATACGACTAATGCTTATAAAATCAACAAAATGAAAAAAAATTGTGGAACACAATAATTCTAAGTATCAAAAAGAAAAAGGTATGTCGACTAAAATTAAAACTATCTACGAGTATAAACTTGTGTCTGTTAACTTTCATTCAGAGTGGGGAACATTGAGATAATGTCCTGGGGCGTAGTCCTCCTTGTCGCTCGTCCTCTAGTGCAAGACGTGTCCATCGACATGTATGAGCCATCATAACCATGAAATAAAGTCGATTTCGCAAAATGTGTTACTTATGTAGTTTTCCTACCACACGACGATTTATAAGTTTTTTATCAATTGATGAAAATTATATTACAAAACCTTTACTTACGAATGAAATGCGATGCCTGAAGCTTTATTTGTATTTCTTGTGTTGTTTGCACTTGCAGAAAAGCACAGGAAGGCATTGTATTACCAAGGTATCTAATTTTGGTATTTTTCAGCATAGCTGTCACTCGTTGCCGTGACAAAGACTGACTGAAGCGAAGTATACTAGCTAGGTCTGTTTAGAAGCTTCAAAACTATCGTTCCCTAAGGCCCGTCCATTCATTTTATTTACGTCGATGTGTCTCGTAAGCAGTAGCTTACGCAAGACTATTGTTTACTGTTTACTAAATTACAATGCTAGCTCACTAGCATTCTATAGTGAGCGTGTTAATTTCCCTCTAGTGATTCTTGTTTCCGAGATTGGAGTTGTGTTACGATCGAACTGCATTACTAATTCTTGCTATTGATAGGTAACTACATCGAGCAACGCAGGCCTCCGTACCGGAGGGGAGACGCCATAGAGCTGTCAACCGTAACATATTTATTCAGAAATTTTTGGGGGGGGGGGGCTTCACGCACACACTAACACTTTAATGCACACTTTTGTAACCAGTCGTTCTATCGCTTTAAACGCACGCATCTATAAACAGCAATACATTAAAAATCTTTATACACACATAGATGCTTTCTGTGTACAAACATCATGTTATGTCACAAAATTGACAGTAACACCCGTTCTAGGGAATTCCAGCACTCAAGTCGAAAAATGAATACCTAGTATCGATCACTTTTTGGTAGGAACTTACTTTGCCTACCATCAAGGGTCACTTAAGGGATTTAAGGGCGGCTAGGGATGGGGGGAGGGGTTGAACGATCACTGTGAAGGGGGAGTTGCGGAACCGCCCCACTTTTCGAGGATAGCATAGAGATCATTTTGTGGATAACTATGAAATTGTAGATTAGTAAAAGGTAGTAGTAGGCTGGAGAGAGAGGGGGTAAACGCGGAAACTTAGAGTATAGAGAAAAAATCAAGAAAATGTTGAGTACCCCAGGTACAACCACTAGCTCATGAGATGATTAGTTCTTGGGTAAATTGAATTAGAATTTTGTTCAAAGCTTACAATAATTTCATTAAACTATGGGCTGGCAAGTCAAAAGAGACGAAAGGAAAGAAAAGGAAAAAACGCTTTACTTAGCTCCCGTCTTCCTACTAACCTACATAATCCATGACGGTTCTGGCCTCGAAATATACAATGTATTATATACATATATCTGTCAGTCACTGTTATTGTCAAAAACCAAAAATCATGATCCTAAGTGCCAAAAAACTAGATTAATCATTAACATGTATATTTTTTTTTTTTTTTCTGGCATAATTATCCCACGACACATGGGATCCTAGTGTGGGATCAGAACTATGTAGGTATGTGTTGGGTGTGTTAAGTTATGTTGATGTTAAACGATGGTTTACTTAGCGCTTTATATAGTGAACAGAATATCGCGTTGAAAAAATTATACCTAGCTATTTTAATTATACCTACTATAAAATAGCAAAAATATTTTTCAGCAGTACCTGAAATTTTGCTGAATAAAGGCATGGAAATGTTTTCTTTGTAAATAAATACAATTTACGTTTTAGCCAGATATCAACGTATTTCGACGATTTAAAAGTTAGTTTCACGGTGTAATCTTTGAGATCAAAATATTTTCAGGACCTAAAAGTTTAAATGAGACCCCTAAATTGAAAAACTTAAGTATGGTGTCTTTTCAAAAGTCGTTAAATAGTGTAGTCGTTGAGATCAAAATATTTTCTGGACCTCTTGGTTAAAATGGGACCTTAAATTGAAAAACATGAGTATGTCGTCATTTCAAAGGTCGTGTCCCGGTGTAGTCATTGAGTTCAAAATATTTACAGGACCTCAAGGTTAAAATGGGATCCGTAAATTGAAAAACATGAGTATGGTGTCATTTCAAAGGTCGTGTCATGGTGTCGTTGTTGAGATTAAAACATTTTCAGGACCTCAAGGTTATAATGTGACCCCTAAATTTAAAAACTTGAGTATGATGTCACTAAATGTTGTTTCACGGTGTCTGTGCTGGAAATAAAATATTTTCAGGATCTCAATTTTATGTGACCCCTAAATTGAAAAACTTGATTGTAGTATCATTTCAAAGGTTGTTTGCCGGTATAGTTGTTGGGATTAAAATACTTTCTACGCCGACGAAGTCGCGCGCGGGTCAGCTAGTTAATTGGATAAAACGCTTTGAATCGCTTCCAGTCTGGCCTATGCCACCTTTACTCTTACTCTTTCACTTGTTTCTCTTTCCCTTTTTCTTTTAGCTTGTAGAAACTAATGGGTTTTCTTATAAAAATCGGTCAAAAGTAAAGCAATGCGTAAAAACTGCCATGCATCATAAATTTTCCTAATCTATTTAGGATTTTATTAGGAATCTATTTATTTATTTTAATATTATAATATAATAATAATAATAACACAATGTCCTATCCAATAGTAATGAAATAGTACTGTGCTGTTTGGTAATACCTCTTCTTTGCGTAGCACAATCGGTAATAAGTTTTTTGTTATGAGTACATTTTTCAAGATAACCTTTTCTATAATTAGTGATTGGAACCATGTGCTGATCAAAATGGGTCTTGACACGGGCCGTCTATTATTATCCACAGAGGAGGTCCCCCTCATCAGATCAGCTCGCTGTCATCATATTATTGTATAGTCATTGCAACATGACAGGTAAGCAAAACTTTAGCTCAATCGCATGTCAAGAAGTGATATATAAGAAGAAGGCAAAAATCGTAACATGCTCATACAAACAAATATGGCAACTGAATTAAAAGCTTGCAGAAATGCTCATTTGATTCGATGAAATTGTTTTTTATTAGATTTTCGTGTATTTTAAAAACACCCACCAGAATGTAATAAAAAATAGGTTAACAAAATACTACTTCGTTATTTCACAAACTAGTTTCACAAATATTGCTCGTGAACTGAATATTGAATTTTACTGTAAAATTCAATAAAAACTGGACAAACGAATTTTTGATGTGAGTAGCGTAGAGTTTTTTTGTGCCTGGTACGTGCTTACTATAAGGTCTCTGACGCAATCAGCATGCTCTGCAAGCTCAAATGGAAATGGGTGGGTCACGTCGCCAGATCACAAGATTGACGTTGGAGTGAGCGGATCCTGCACACTGGTACCCTCGAGACGCGAGACGGATGAGAGGTAGACCGAGGAGAAGGTGGTGCGACGACATCGTGGACGTGGCCGGGAAGACCTGGAGTCGACTCCCACAAGATCGAGCACCAAATTATCAAAGTAAATGAACATAGATGGAAATAATATACTGTACATAAAGTTTGTAAATAAAGGCCTTATTATTGTAATTATTTAGGTACAATCTGAGAAAACGAAAAAAGTAGTTTTTTTACGGTTATAAATTAGTGTGATTAGGTCCTAATCAATAAATTAAATATCCCTTTTGTACGGTTTTTATAAAGTTTGAAATATGTAAAAGTATCAATTTGAGGGCCCCAGCTACAAACTTGAAAGGCACGCATATTTGTTTTAGATTATACAGTTGTGGTCATATAATTAAGAACGATTTGAAGCTCTAGAAGTTTTTTATTTCAATCGTATCATACACAGAGATGTGTACCTTCTGAGAAGCAACTAGTTATGTTTATATAATAGTCACATTAATAGAGCAACCTGACTTAAGAATTAAGTATGAAATCGCTAACTATTTTTTGCACATTTTATTGATTTTATCAAAGTAACACATTCAAATAGTACTGAAACTGGACAAATAATTAAGAACGATTTATTTAACTGCTCGGGAATTGTTTTGTATGACACTTAGATTTAAAAAATCACAATATTATGTAGCACAGGAAACATAAAAAGAAATTTAAAAAATATTTAACTAAAATTAATAGTTAATAGCATATCCACGGCTTTTAATTACAGCTTTACACCGGCGAGGCATTGATTCTATTAATTTTTGACATTTCGCAAGAGAAATAGAGTTCCATTCTTCTAAAAAAACGTCATACAGCTCTCTTAAATTTCCACACTTTGTATTTGAAACCTTTTTCTTTACTTCAAACCACAGATTCTCTATTGGGTTTAGATCTGGACTGTTAGCAGGCCAGTCTAAGACAGAAACTAATTGCGCTGTAAGAAATTCCTTTACGGTGCGTGCAGTGTGCTTTGGATCATTGTCATGCTGGAATGTCCAAATGACCGGTAGAACGTCTTCAGCGTATGGTAACATTGTTTCTTCCAGTATATTTTTGTATTGGAACTGATCCATGTTACCTTCTATCAACTTTACAGGTAACATGTCAACACCATGTCCAGAAAAGCAACCCCAAAGTTTCACATTTCCACCACCGTGCTTTAATGTAACTTTCGTGTACTTTGGGTCGAATGCTGTATTCGGGGGACGTCGTACATATCGTTTTTCATCAGAACATACTCTGTTTATTTTCGTCTCGTCAGAAAAAAGTTCATTTTTCCACTGTTGCACAGTCCAGTTTTCATACTTTCTCGCAAATGCAAGCCAGGCTTGCCTGTGGCAAAGTTTTAACATGGGTACCTTTCTTGCTATCCTACCGTGCAATTTTTCTTCTACCAAACGTCTTCGAATAGTGCGTGCTGAGATTGCTGAAGGGTTGTTTTCACCAAAATATTCTTTTCTAAGCTCATTGGACCCTTTAAAAGGATTTTGTTTTGCCATACGAACGATGTTTCGGTCATCTCGAGGAGTTGTTTTTCTCTGTTTAGGTACACGTGGAACATTCGAAGTAGTTTGATACGTAGCAAAATGCTTTACAGCAAGGAAAACCATAGTTTTTGAACATTGCAGATGGTCGGCTATCTTTTTATCACACCAATTCTTCCGGCGAAGTTTTATTATTACTTCCCTTGTAGATTTATCACAACTTTTATTTTTTCCCATTGTTTTTTCTAAAGAAGCAATCCCCTTTAATCTTTTACAGCACGTAATGGCGCCAAAATTATACAAACAGTAACAAATTGACTGAGTGTTCTCTATTTTAATTTGAATAAAGGTATAAACTACTTAGCGTTCTTAATTACGTGACCAGCCAGTAATAAGGAATACTTTGTTTAAAAGTAGTGTAAAAAGTTTGCCTATTGATTTTTAGCCAATCATGTGTGTCAATGAATACAGTGGTAATATGGAAATGTTTTACGATACCGAGAGAAATAAAAACAAATGCCTACAATTAGTTTTGCATCTTAGTTGGAAAAAATCTTCCCTTTATATCAGCGTTCTTAATTATATGGCCACCACTGTATATGGTTTTAGGCATTTCGACCATTATAAATAAAAAACTTATTTATGTTCACCATTAGGTTTTTTGAGTTTATGTACAACATAATATAACATACTCTATTGCACACTTTACAAACTATTTAAAACACAAGTTAAATTTGAAAAAAATAAAAACTCCCAACGCAATGAAATGGCTGAACCAATTTTGATAAAACATGTCTGAGAATCATTGCTAGAAAATCTGCTTTTAAATAAAAAACCGCATTCAAATCGGTTCACCGGTTTAAGAGCTACGGTGCCACATAAAGACACACAAACACATAATAGCGGTCAAACCTATAACATAACTTTTGATGCATCGGGGGTTAAAAAATTACATACAACAATTAAATCAAAACTAAAAAGCGGTCTCTTCCAGACAAAGTTTGGATGAAGAGGAGCTAAACGTATATGGAAGATTAGTGATGTGATGACAAACTGCAATACGTCCACTGCTGGACATAGGCCCCTTAGAATGCCACTAACTATACTACAATACGTAGGTTACGTTAAATAAAACTTAACCGCAAAACTAATAGGTTACGAAAATGAAATAAAGGTGGAGATCCTCAAAAGTTTAAAATATTTAAATCAGATTATAAAAATGCGAAGTATCTTATGGATTCTTCTCTCACTCGCTCCATAAAAATTACTAATGTGGCTATGAATTTTAAATTTACCAAGGTCTACATTTTTATCGTACCTAAGTAATAAAGTTTGAGTAACAGTCTCATCATGGCATACTAGAGGCTGTCCCAATAATAGTGTCAAGTAGAAGTCTAGCCAGAATCATTACCAAGTGTGTTGTGTACGTTTTTTTTTTGGTGTATAAGTTTAGGCTATTTTTGTAAGGTTGTATTTTATTTTATTACGTAAAATGAAGTTTTCATAATGATGAAGCCGTAGCTGAAAAATATAAGACCCAATAAACGTTTTCAAAGTGACTAAGTACCTACACGAAAATCAACGTTTTTCTTTATTGTTTTTATTTTTATTTTTTAAAACCTATTTTTGTTTTAAGTTTGAGGCCATTATGTGTTTGTCTATCTGTTTGTCTGTCTGTGGTCTTATAGCTTCGGAACGGCTGCTCTGATTTCAATGTTTTTTTGGGGAGCAGAGTCATTTTTGTAGCTAGAACCTTTAGGTTGGGCTCAAAAATTTCATTTTCGACGACATTTCAGATGATAACCAACATATGATAAACATGATCTAGAATACTACTAAGTCTGAGCCTTCAAGTTTTAGCTTAAACTTATAATTAAGATGACAAGATGTGTCTTCCTCACACAGACTCCAGGGTCTGATGATGACCAGCACATGATGAAGAGGATCTAAAGTGTAACAGGTGCTCCGCTTTTAATCCGGTTTTATTTGTATGAAAACTGGTATTGGAACATAGAAAATCTACTTTTTTTTTATGAATAATATTAATTTGATCAGTAGGTACAAATGCTTAGAGATAGATAAATTGAGCTGATCGCACCCATTAAACATTCAGTAAGGTGTTTTACCACTCGGTCCTATTTTATTGGGCATCCTGTATACTCATAATCGGATTATGCAATACAGCTTTATTTCATAAAGATAGCTCAAATTTTCACTTTATTATGAGAAATATTTTATCTCAGGAAAGTGGTTAAGAGTAGGACCCACCCAAGCGATAAGCTTTATGTAGGATATGAGAAGAACGCAAATAAAAAAGCAAAGCAGAATTGGCCCACCTGATGTTAAGTGGTTCCCTCTGCCTATGAACAGCGCATTGTCTCATTCACTTAAAAAGAAAACGCTTAAGGCGCTATAGGTTCAACGAACTTTTTTGTATGAGGGGAAGAAGGCGAGCGCACGCTCTGATACCGTGTTTTTATGTATAAAAAAATTATATAAAAATGTCGTTCAAAGTTTTGTTTAATTTTGTTAATGAATTCACTAACTTATATAATAACTAACATGTAACCAAATGTTTCAAAAATTAAAACGTGAGAGAAGTGAGTGAAAAATAGCATTTCAATTTTAAAAAGGAGGTATCTTTGTTATTTTTTTTTATCGAGTGATTTAATTCAAATATTGTGTTGAATTATTGATTTCACTAGATAAAAAGCTCAAGAATATCATATATTTTTTTCTTCATAGAAAACTATGAAAATTCTTATCAAAAACTTTAAAATTCTAGAGACATTTGAGAACCTATCGCGCCTTAAGGTGAATGCTCACGTTTGCGGCGCGAGATTCAAATTTTTTGGTGTTTTTTGCCTAACGAAATTTGAGTTCGCGACAACTAGGAGATTTAATTGATGGTATCTCATAAATATCATCAGTTTAGCTACGATACCCCTAAACAAACAAAAACTCTGTAAAAATGTGTTTAGGGGTATCATAGCTAAACTGATGATATTTATAGATATTATCAATTAAAACATGTGTGTTAAGCTTCCTAGTTCTCGCGAACTTAACTTTCGCTAACTGAAGAAGTGTTGATGAGCTGTAATGGGCAAAAAACACCAAAAAATTTTTATTTCGCGCCGCAAGCGTGCGCATCCACCTTAACATCAAATGGGCAAACTGCTTGTTACGTCATAATTAAAAACTAATTATCCTTCCTACTGAAGCGAGATATAGCTTCGTTATCCCTTCTACTAAAGTAGTCAAGCAAAAATCAAAACATGTGTCGTTCATGTCATGCCACTACATTGAAAGCTAAGCCAAACAAGTGCAAACCAATCTAGATAAAAACACACAAAGGCAATGTGTTCGTTACAAAAAATAAGTATTAACTAATGCAAAGAGCAGCAAAATATTGCAATTCACTATTTGCTCTATTTGTATGAGCTGTTTGTTCTTCCAGGTAACAAAGAGAGCAAAAACATTAATCACACTCTTTTTAGTCCAGAAAAAGGATTGATTATACCCGTACATATTTGTCCGGGTAAAATCCGGTACTATCCTCCCAATTTTCGAGCTTTTTGACAATAAGCAAGCAACTCTATAAATAGAGTGGAGAGTGTCTTTCGGGTATGTTGTCGGGGTAGCGGTTTTACTCGTTTCTTAGCGTGTTAACGTTCGTTAACGTGTTGACTTCGGTAACACTCTTTATTGCGTTCTCAATGCTCATTGTGTTGGAATATACCATCTTACTGATAAAAACTTACGATAAAGATCATGAAACTGTGATGTCCTTTCCTTTGTTTAACTGTGATCGGGTAATGTTTTAACTTGAAAATGTTTAATGGAATGTGATTTACAGATTTGATACGTATACTTTATTGTAGGTTCCAAAGCGAGTAAGGGATAAAGGGTTGTTTCGGTATTAATAAGATGTTTTTTTGAGGTGTTTCGGCGTTCTTATTGTTTGTAAAGATTATTTGGATTGTGCTATCTTTCTTAAATAAATTATATACCAGTGCTTTTCAGCGCAAAGATGTGCACTACCTTGTCTTTGTGCGCAAGTTCAAACCTACTGGTGTGCCAGAAGATAGCAGCAATCTGCTACCTACGTGAAAGTTGCCCAAAGATTGAAACGAGAATGTGCCCCAAAAGACATGAGTTAAAATAGTAAGGTTGCTTTGTTCGAACACAATAGGCAAGGTTGTGTCCCAGTTTCCTTCGATGACACAAAATTTATCATCATAATTATCTAATCTCCCGCCCACTTCGTCCACGTGGTATTCGTACTACGCATTCTGGATCTTAGTAATCTAGTACAAACTACAACGTGACTATACATTACGTATTATTCATCAGAGCAGAAGGGCGAAGCGTTCTTTATTGGAAGCAAATCTTCTGAAGATTAAGAATCTCTAACAAAGATTATCCAAAACTCAGTTAATAAGGTCACACCCTTTTACTGCTCATTGGGGATCGAGTTCTGAAACACCCAGTTGTCTACAATATGTAACAAAAAACTATGAAAACTACGGGAGAAAATTTTCATATAGCTTGCTTTGAAAAATACATGTTTCAACAAAAAACATATACACTGTCAACTTGGTATCCGGGAGGATGCTTCGCAACTGTGTCATAACGGTTTTGCAAGACTCCACAAATAGGCTAGTTTAATAACAAAAATAGAAACCTTGGCTATTCTCAGTATCCCATTAAATTTGGAAAAGGAACACTTTTGGAAACACATCGGTATCTAGCACGCATAATGTAGACCCTGAAGCTAACTAGCTTAGAAGAGAATAGAGTTGTGAATAGGATAATTACTCTATTTAAGACTAGATGTCACCACGGGAAAAAAAATCTTCTGTCATGCCTTGTAATTGTCTTCAATAAGCATTTTTGCGAGCTATGATTCTGGA
The DNA here is from genome assembly GCA_932527175.1 of Operophtera brumata. Taxonomy (NCBI): domain Eukaryota; kingdom Metazoa; phylum Arthropoda; class Insecta; order Lepidoptera; family Geometridae; genus Operophtera; species Operophtera brumata. The sequence continues at coordinate 69,510,290 of OW052239.1, forward strand.
ATAGAAAAGGCCGCACCAATTTTCACCAAACAGCTAAGAACCATCTCGCAAATACCGTCTTTTATATCAAGAAACCGTTTTTAAATCGGGCAAACAGTTTCCGAGATAAATGAAAACATTCGATTGCACACATAAAACACAAACACACACAACCGCTCATCCTAAACGCATATACCCGTTCCGTTCCGTTGGATGGAAAAAATCAAGGCTAGTTAAACAAATAAAACTATAAAAAAACAAATCGGATAATGAATCGGTAATAAGAGCTCTTGAGTTAATTAATAGCTTAAATGACCTGAGGCAAGGATTTAATCTCTAAACACGACCTCAAGGATTTCGTTTCGATTGGGGTTAAAGTCTTGTCGTCACCTTTTACGAGTCAAGAACTACATAACCTTTACTTTCGAGGTTATTGAACCAAACTCATTTATAGATCTACTTTCATTACATGCTTATATGCTTGGTATGTCGCTTTGAGTAGATTATAATACATAGGTTTTTTAACCCCCGACTAAAAATAAGGGTGTCGTACGTTTGAAGCCATAGTGTATTTATCTGTCTGTCTGTCTTTGGCCTCATAGCTCCGGAACAGCTGCTCTGACTTCAATGCGATTATTTTTGTATGAAAGATGTTTGCGGGATGGTTCTTGGCTATGGTTGGTGGAAATTGGTCCAGCCGTTTCCATGATAATCAGCTTGCAACAATTTGGTTGAAGGGAACAGAGGCATTTTTGCAGCTAACCTTCAGTTTGGGCTAAAAATTATCATTTTCTACGACATCAGGCTGCAGGGTGTAATGATGACCAGCATGGGATGAAGAGGATCTAGGGTACTACTAAATATGAATCTTCAAGTTTCAGCTCTCAAATTAAAATTATATGACATGTCTTCTTCCCGCAGACTCCAGGGTCTGATGATCACCTGGTCACGATTAATAGGATCTAGAATGCAACGGGTGCACAGATTTAAATGCGGTTTTGAGTGTCTGAAAATTCCGAAAATAGTAGGGTGATTGAAATTTTTACAAAATTAACTTGTGTATGCCAAATATCGGTACGCTCTAAGGCTAAATCAGGTGCAAGATAGAATTCTTCGAAGTAAATAGGTTAACATAAGTTACTTTACCGAATTGGGGCAAACCAAATCTACGTAGGTCGAACGGGTCGGTAGACTAGGTATTAACACTAGAGTATTTTAAAAGCATGGAGCTCGTAAGGAGCTCTGACAGAAGAACAAACACATGAGACAGGCGTGTAGCGCGAGGGGGGGGGGGGGAGGAAGAAGGGGTGAGCGTAGTGCTTTTGGGTAATATAATATATTTCTCTACGGCACTAAAACGTTTTCGGAATCCAGCTCGTTCGGATGCTGTAGTAGAGTCGGGTTTGTTAGTAGTAGAGCTTTTTTGTGAAAGATTTCGTCCGGTGATGTACTACTATTTCTGCTATAAAATAGTAGTGCCCGTATTATTGTGTTCCGGTTTGAAGGGTATGAGTGCCAGGGAAATTACAGGCACATGGGCCTTTCCATCTTTATGGCTCAGGGTGACGGGCGTAGTGCAATACCACATAAGGCGTGTACTAAGTGGACGTGACCTATGAGATAATGCACTGTTCATAGGCAGAGGGTACCGCTTCACATCAAGTGGGCTATCTGCTTGATCCGTCTTATTAAGTTGTATAAAAAAATGCTTGTACCAAACCTTTAAAAATGTTCGAGAGAAGAGTCATGGAGTCATATTGAACTATAAAAAAGGTTACAGTTTTTGTAGTGTAAATTTTGTGTATAAATTGTAATCGGCTTTTGTTTGGCGCCAGACAAATATTTTTAATTCTCTAAGGCCAGTGTGCACCAATACATTAACGGACGTTTAAACGGCTGTTTAGCTTAAACAACTCTTTTTCACAGATGTTTTCATACGTTATCTGTCACTTTGACGATTGGTTACGGTAACCACCGATTTCTTTGTTCGTGAACTTGGGCCTGAGGCTTTTGTTCAAATTTTGTGCATCTGAACAGATAAGTCGGTGGCTCTGTAAAGACCAAACGAGCCGTCTTTGTTGACTTGTGATATCGATCTCATTGCACGAAACTTCACTTTATTTTGTATCTAGTAAGAATAAAAGGTTCATAAACAGATCTTGCTGTTACGGCATTTGATAAACAAGAGAAAAAAATGGTTTTAGGATGGTTTCATAATAACCATTATATTCACACAATACACAGTTTGCTCATAGAAAATTTAAAGTATTTGTATGGGAGAGTAGTAGAGTAGTAGTTCTTAGTAGAGAATTGATAGCCTTCGTCGTAGCAACATACAAATTAAATCGTACACTACCCGTAATTAACTCTGAAATTAGTTGCAATAAATATTTAAAGCAGACTGAACCCAACGAAATGTAAATGAACGCAATAAAATTTAGGCAAAGGAAATTAGGGACAGTATTCATGTAAAGTAGGAAGGGATGGAGTTATGTAAGAGGTATGGTGTAGGCCTAGTTTTCATAAACGAATCGTTAGTGATTGCGACCGAACGACAGATTTATTTCTTTCTTGATAATATTCGCTAATCTAACCATTTAATTTCCCAAAATTAGAATTTAGCGCCCCTGAAATTTAGTCAGGTACCCTAATTCCTGCCCCCCCCCCCCCCTTTAGATCAAGGGCTGATAAGATCTATGATAATACACTTTGATAACATACTTTGAAATTCGATGCAAGAAACGTTGAATTTATTTCAATGTCGCTGTCCCATTTGATTCAACGTAACATGATGTCCGTATCTCTCCGCTCTATTGTAAGTCATTAAAATGTATTATGCTGGTCTGTATAACAAAGGAAAACATGTATTTTCTGAGATTAAGATAAGAAAATCTAAATTAAAAAAGTTGGGACTGGGTTTTGCAACTTTTTTAATATAGATTTTCTAAATTAAAAAATATATTTTATAAATAAAATGTATTGTTGCTTGTAAGTATTTATTTAATACAGGATCGCGCTCTGAAACTTATTTGATTAATTTTGTTACATACATACGAGTACATAGACATATCCCTTTTTCCCCGAAAGGGTTTCAGAGCCACTTTGGGCCTCTTTTTTGTTTCCACGTGTTTTTTTTTTGGAATATAGACGTGACAAGTGGTGAGGTCAACGCCGCCATTATTTCCCACGAATGACTCCGCAAGCACTTTCTTCCAGTATTATTAATAAGCTAGCAGCCAGGACAAATCTTATACCAACGAATCTTACCAACAAGTCCGGGTAATCCCTTAGTCAGCTTTTAGAACATCCATGGGAGGGGAAGGAGGGAGTATGAGCTGGACACACCACTACATGCCAGCAGATTTTTTCATACTGTTGTATTAAAATTAACTGGTACCTACGATAAATTCATTCTTCGCATTGATCCTTATCTCAAAAAAAAACTAATATCAACAAAGACCTCAATCAATATGTCTTTGAATATCAACGTTGTAAATATACTACCTGGAAAGAACATGCTAACCCGTGTTTGGCCGTGGTGTCTCCGGCCTAAGAATATACTCCTCCGTCTCCTCCCGTGGATATCGTAAAAGCCTTATAATAAGAGATTACACCAGGGGATGGGCAGCAGCATCCACCTGATTAAGTACTTAACACCAAGCTGCGACAGTAACTATGCCATGCGTGGTGATTATGGTAAAAATTGAATACAGGTCTCGTCCAGCAGTGGACGTATACAGGCTGGCGATGATGATGATGATGATGTGTTTGTTTGTGGCACCTACTACCTAATTTAACGAACCAATTTACTTTTGATATGATTTTGATGCGGATTCCCACTAAGTTATGGTTTCTACGAAATACATTTTACTCGAAGGACGAAATTATGAAATCGTGCTCATTCCTAGAAGAGCCTCAGTTATAATAAGACTACTTGAAGTATTGATTGTTTCGGGAATTACTGTAATGTAATGTAATGATATTTAGCAAAATACGAGCAAATTTCGTTCGGATGAAGACGGCTCAATCGTAAGAGGTTCTCGAGAAATTCTCCAAATAGAAACATCTATGTCATGTATATTAAACCTGAATCCTGCAAGTCGATTAGAAGGGTAATCTAGACGGAGCTAAGAGCTCTATCCAAGGCAGGCGGTGAAATCCACTAAAATAGCCCGCGTCTCGCACGTTATTTCAAGGAAAACTCTCAAAAAGAGCTTACTGAACTACTACTATACTGAACTTATACAGAACTTTTTCATTCGATTTAATGGTGGATCTGGCCCGTGGCAACCTGATGCTAAGTAACTCTGAAGTAATGTCAGAGTTACTTAGCATCAACTTTATATCACGTCTACTTACAGGATGTACCATAAGGTTAAAAAGTCTCACGTGCCTACAATTTAGCCTTAAGCCTTTTTTTTCCTTTTTTTGCGTTGTGGAAAATCCTCATGGATTCCCTCACTAGCGGGGGCCTTTTTTTTTTTTTTTTTTCGGTTTGGAAAATCCTCATGGATTCCCTCACTAGCGGGGGCTTGTGGGGGATATGTTGGACTTTAACCAACTAAAAACCACACCGGTGTTTCCTCACACGCTTTTTGCTGGGGTTACGGGAACAGTAATAATCTTCCGCGACCCCGGCAGCGTTCGTCTATCTGGACCCCCTCTCTTTCGTTGTAAAGATTTATCTTTACAAATACCTGCTCTGGGGCGCGCGGGACACCACGCGCGCGCCGCCTTGGGGCTATTTCTTCGGCGATAGACTCCCCCGAGTCTACCGTCATAGGCCCAGTTATGGAGGTTGAAGAAGAATGCCAGAGGGCCTTCTCCTCCTGCGTCTTGGTCTCCGGCTGCGTATCAGAAGATTGGAAGATATCTCCCTCTTGTACTACGACTACCTAAACCAAAAACGGTAAAATTCTACTATTCAATAGTTGGATAAATGTCGGTATTCATATTTACATTGTCAAAATTCCTAACTAATTAATTTCCGTCATCAAACCCCTGCGCCAACCCCAGACAGAATTATAAAAAAACGCCTCCGTTTCGTTTTGCTCAAATATCTCGTAAACTATAGATCATTTTAAAAAACCTCACAGAGTTTAATGATTTTATTTACGGCCCATTAATCTGCACCATATTGAGACATAATCGAATCTAGCCAAAAGTTAAAGGTAACTTTGTGTTTTTTTTATTTCGAGAAAATATTGTCTTATCGTGTATTTGGTATCTCTCGGAATCATAATGTAGTATCCATGCATATTTTTAATATGTTTATTTACCTTGATTTACTCAGTTTAAAATCAAAACGAAGATTTGTAATTTAGCTGCATGCCCCTTTTTAAAACCGGAACACAGAAATTCCAGCATTAGGATGATTTATGCTAGGCCAAGCTGGGTCCGAACCGTGTCACGTACGGGGGAGACGAGACACAGATTAAAAATAGTAGCTGCGAATATTTTATAGTAGTCATGCTACACCGTACGTACGCCAACCGCGCTTCGAGGCTCGTCTGAAGTGCGGATGTAGCATGAACTACTTCCGATAAAATGTTCGTACCATTTTGAATCCGTCGCCTCTCTCGTGGTTTGAACTCGACTTAGCCTAGTACTAATCATCCTACGGCTAGCGGCAGAAATATAATAGTAGTTACTTCTTTATACGAAATATTTCTCAAGGATCTGCTAGTTGTACAAGGAACTCTAGACGAAAAGGTAGTTCTTCTGACTCAACTGTTAAGTATTGTAGTTCGTAGAGACCTAGCACTACAATGGGTCTCATTCTTAAGAAAACTCCTTTACGTCTGGCTTCAATATTGTAAAACTTCTAACAAAGCCGAGTGATCGTATCGTAGGAGGCGGAATGTACAAGAATTGAATTTAATATTTCACAAGTTGTAAGGTTCAGCGTCCTTTTTGAGATGTCATCATCATTAGCCGGTAGAACTGTGTTAGCACTGTCGTCCAGCGCCAACTACATCAACCAACTTCTTGTTGTGACCGAGGCGCACAAATTCCTCTCACCACACTGGGTTCTTTCACTATCTATGATGAAATATGAATGAATATGGCCTTTTCACCCCATACATCGACCAGGCTTAGGATACTCTTCAACTTTATGCCATCTAGCATCATCATCATCATCATCATCATCTTCAGCAGCCTGTAGAAGTCCACCTTATGGAATACCACGAATTAGGTAATAATACGCCTCTTTCCCAGAAATGGTAGGCAGTGCCTCAAATGGGCCTCTTTTCACCGTGGATTGCACCATCGTGGGATATAGACGTGACACGTGGTAAGCTCATCGCCGCCATTGCTTCCGATGACTGACTCTGCTAACGCTTTCTTCCAGAATACATTCCGTAAATAAGCTAGCAGCCAGGAGCAATCTTATACCAACGAATCTTACAAACAAGTCCGGGTGATCCCTTAGTCGGCTTTTACAACATCCACGGGAGGAGATTGAGGGGTCCATTCTTGGGCCGGACACGGTCTTTATGTCCTTTATTTCATTAATAAAATATTTTTAACACGGTTTTTTTTTAAGTGCTGTCTTAGTCTGGTGATGATCCTGAATCCATATTTTAATAAGATTACCAATACAACTACATCCAACCTTAGCAAATTAAAATTTCACAAACCCCCTAAACTGTGCCCTGTTCAACCGTTTGATCAATTAGGTTAGGGGGTTAGCTTAGTACAAGCTTGATCTTGTGATCTACCGGTAACAACTTCAACGAAGATTTCAGTCACCATTTACGTACGTTCAATATTGTCCCTACGATAAAGGGACTGATGAGCAAGTGAATACTGGGTCTCTGTTGAAACGCATCAGTAAACAAGATAATTGTAGATCCATAAAAAACATAAAATGCAAGTCTTGCAACCTAATTCTTCTGCAGTAAAAAGTTGTGAGATCTTATTTTAAACCAAGTTGGTTAATTTATTCAGTACCTATCTATGAGAGCATCTATCCAACAAGTTTGCTATTAGGTAACTGTTACCTAATTAGTTGACTAACAACACTTTATAGTGACGATATCAATATTAGACATTACATTTAAATTTAACCCAAAAATTTCGTTCCAGCGGGACTCGAACCTGCAACCTCAAAAAAGTGTGGTATACACTTGAAAAATAATAAACTATAATATTAGACATCTTTATTTCTTGACTTGGCAATTGCACACGGCACTACAATCGACATACAACAAAATCTATACTAATATTAGCGCTCTGAGGGGCTAGTCTGCAAATGTAACAAGCAACTTACACGGCCGTGATGTGTACACTACATGGATTTTTGTATGGGCTTTGAGGTTCTCACTTAGAGCATTGCAGGCCTCCGCCGTATTGCTTGATGAGTTCTTAAGGTGCCCGCTAGGCTCTTCGGTTTATCCATACGTATAGTATTATTTTATCTGTGTCCATACTAAAATACGCGTAGTGTAGTGTAGTGTCTGTCTCCACACGCCTGTGTAGTTGCTTGTCAAGAGGCTCAAAGCTTTTTATTTAGGTTTGTGTACATCGATATAATATACTACTACTAGATTGATTGTCACATACAAAATCAAAGCTAAAAGCTGTCCGCGTCATAGAATAAATAATAGTACAAGATATATACGTAGACAGCTACATTTGTTTTCTAATGAACCGAGGCAAAAGCTTTAAAACAGTTCTAAATTCAACCTAATTACTACCATGACACCTAGCAATAAAGTAGCAAATCTTCAAAATATTATCTTATACTTACGATCATTCGTCACAAAAACGAGCAAAGCAATAAATTACTTCTGTCCACTAAGAACTGTCACTCAAACCTCCTTGGTTTCATATCTGCTTGGTTTTTCAAATTTGACTACAGAAGGTATGGAGTCGCATTGCTAAGTTTAGTTAAAATTATTTTTTCATCCCCCCATCTCGGACATACATAATAAATCTCGGATGGAGTATTTTTTCTTTTTGATATCTGAGTGTAAAAGCCGTTTTGATTCGCTAGAGGATAAAGTAAAACTGAATTTAGAACAGTTTGTGAATTCAAAACATCATTAAACCTATTTACTTCTACCTCTATGGTGCTGAATTTATCATACAACCTTATTTAATTTGTTATAAACACAGACTCGGAACCTTCATGGTGTATTTGGGGTGTATACTTTTGGGATTGGGATTTGCTGATTTTGGATGAAAAGTTACGTGTTGCACTCGAGTGCAAAGATTTTTCACCTCGCTAACGCTCAGGATTCTAATTTCTGATCACTTGCTGCGCTCTTCATTCAATTTTAGTATCCTTCGCTTGCTCGTTCATCAAAATTGAGCACGCGGTTAAAAAGCAACTTTGCACTCTCTTTTTCATCATAACTAATAACTAATGTTTTGGGCATCTATGTTTTGTTAGCGTTCTGTTGTGTGTATGTTTATGTGTATGTTTATGTATATGTATTTGACGACCTCTGTGGTGCGGCGGGCGAAGGTTGCCCTGCGACGCAGGAGGTTGCGGGTTCGATTCCCGCCTCGGGACAAATATTTGTGCGATCGCAGATATTTGTTCAGGGTGTTCTGGGTATTTTCTACGTATAATAAAAAATATCTATCTATTTAATGTATTGTATTAAGTATATCAGTTATCTAGTACCCATAACACAAGCTCTGCTTAGCTTGGGGCTAGATAATGTTGTGTGAAATGTGTCCGGCATTATTTATTTTATTTATTTATTTATATGTAGAAGTGAAGTCGTGGTAGCCTAGTTGGTAGTACGGTCATGAGGTAGAGGGTTCAAATCCGGGCCCATACCAATGAGTTTTTTGCAACGTATAGTTTATTTATAATAATACGTCGGTTAGTATTTCCGGATATATCCGATTTATCAAAGTGATCCGAACATATAACCCAATTCTTAGCTGGCTTATAAAAGTCATCTCTTCTTTCTCTGGCGACAATCGAGATCCATTCTGCACACGTAAACGGATTGCTCGGAAAGCTAAAATAAAAAAAGGAAAGCTAAGTATCTTATGAGAGTCCAACAAACAGACACAAAAGTAGTATTGACCAATTTTAAAGTTCTGGTAACAAATTAATTATTACAATACAAATCTACTCCATGCATCTAACTGTTCTGTTACACAAAGTTTTGCGCCAACTTTGACCAAACATTTGTAGCGGTGGTTTAAAATCGGTAATTTTGATAAAAATTTGATATTATTTATTAGTGTAAAGCTTAAAATATAACATTCTACATATACTTACCGAAAGTAAGACACTCCGGCCGTTAAATTGTTTTTTCGGGCATTATTTTTGCAACTTTTGAATACACATTGCGTCATTTTGACACGTGTTTACATTGGCTGGGCTGCAAGCGAACTAAATAAAATAAAAGCTCAATTTTCAAGTGAGCTGTAATTCACCGAGACGTATTTTTTGCGCTGACCTTGCATCTAGTACTAGTATATTATATCGATGTTTGTGTATGAATAAAATTCACACAATCATACAGGCAAAGTGACATGCAAAGTAGGTGTACTTGGGTTATGTAGTTAATAGGTAATGTGAAAGAATTCTGTGGCGCGGCTCGGGTTTGATTCCCACCTCGGAACAAATATCTGTGCGATTTGCAGATCAGGGTGTTCTGTGTGTTTTCTAGGTATAATCAAAAATATCTATTTATGTAATGTATTCTATTAAGTATATCTGTTAACTAGTACCCATATCACAAGCTCTGGCTTAGCTTGGGGCTAGATAATGCTGTGTGAAATTGTCCAGCATTATATGTTTTTATTTTTAAATCGTTTTATAATTTTTTAACTTTATCCATTACTAGTGGTTCGCCCCAGCTTCGCATGGGTAGTGTCAGGATGAAAAGCAGCCCCCCTACCCCTCTAACCCCCACTTCTTCTACCCCCTACGTGGTGAGTCTTAAAATTAACGTGGGCAAGACGAACATCTTGTCAATAAACGTCCACGTCACACCCATACACGTGGGGACGATAATCGAAGCTATTGACCAGTCCGTCTATTCGGGTCAAACGATTCAACTCAGTAGATCCAACTTCAATAAAGAGGTCAGCCGTCACTACGTGATATATCCCAAATGAGAACCAAGATAACCAACATAGGTCTCAGAATTAGCAAGTTGAAGAGCAATGGGCCATAAAGCTCGCAGAACTAAAGACCATCACAGAGTAAAGTTTCTCGACTGGGGACCACAAACCATACAACGCAGTAAACGAAGTGTCGATGGACCAAAAACATTATAAAGGACGCAGTAAATCGTTGGATGGAGGTGGATCAAAAACATTGAGGCATTATTCAAAAAATATTTTAACCTGATTGATGGTCCTAGAAATGCACCTATTTCAACATAGCTAAGAAACATCACTCATTTTTTTTAAACCTCTGAAATCTTATCTCCCAATCCAGAGCTACGTGGTAACAAAGAACATGCGTAGGTACATGTGTAGACATAAAATATGTGTCTAATTCTCTATATACATACTATGGTCTCAAACTTATAATACAACTCTTCTGAATCGGGGTTTAAAAATGAATATTCATAGTTACAATTACTTAGTTGAATCATTAAATGAATAAATTCCGTTGAAAATGCTAAATAAAGTGGTTCACTTCAAAATCATTGACATATATATGACAAATGATTCAACAAACGTCAAACAATCATCGAGCAACGCAGGCCTCCTTGATAATTTCAACGATTCATTTGCCATTTTTGAAAGAAACGTCGTCATTATTATTTAAAACAATTTTTCATTTAAATTTTTCGAGTTATTTCGTGTAATTTTAGTGGCATTTTAACCAGTGTAACTTGGATAAAGAGCACATGTGTGATGTAGTGAAATTTAAGTGTATTGCGTGTCTTTTGGAAATGGTAGATTTTTCTCTGTAAAAACTCGGTTTTTTTCCACTATTTAAAGTGGGTTATGACTTGACGGAGACTCTTGACGACTTGACTATAAAAACATATTATTATATCACTTGACATTGGCTAAATTGTTGCAAATAACGCACAGAAGCCAATACCTATGATAAGAAGAAGAAGAAGATAATTTCAACAGACCAACGAACGGTTTTGTTCTCTACTGAAAAGAACAAACGACTTAAAAAAGCTTTAATAAATATGGACAAGCGCGAGTAGGACTCGCGCCCTGAGGCTTCCAAACCGTTTTTTTTTATAATTACTTTAACAGTGGTACAAGCAGGTGGCCCACCTGATGTTAAGCGGTAACTTCTGCCTTTTAACAGTGCATTACCTCATAGGTCACGTCCACCTAGGACGCGCCTTATGTGGCAATGCACTGCGCCCGCCACCTTGACACTTATAGATGAAAAGTCTCATGATCCTGTAATTTTACCGAAGTTTCTGATACCTTGTCCAACCATGCTAAATTATAGTGATTTTATAGAGCTTTTACTCACAAACCTCACTTAAGGCTTTTTCCTTTGCGTGTGTTACAAAAAACGAGCATTACTATACAAATACCTACATGTACAATGCTTTATAATTATGTTATTATTATTATATACTCGTATACACTGAGCCGTAAAAAAGCGGGTCGGTCATAAAAAAGCAATAACTTTTAAAACATTTGAGCAATCCTTTTAAAATAAATACTAAATTAACGTTTATTTCATTACAAATATAGGAAGAAGTAAAATTTTTTTTTTCTTTTTGGTTGGTATTAAAAACCATAAATAAAAACGATTTATAAAACTTGAACAACCAAGTTAACCCCTTATTTTTAATTTTGTTTATGTTCTATCATATAAATATGTCATTTCTTGTGCCGAAATTCGTTTTTCTGATCAAATTCTGCCCTATTAACCCCTAAAGTGCGTACCAGAATGCTGTCAATGCTTGAAGAGGGACGCAAAATGAACTTCATAATGTTGAAGTTTTATGACTTTCATTTAAGTACTATAAAATTGTCTATAATACAGACGTAATTTTATAAAGTTAGCTCCAATATTTTGGAAGTTATAGAGGTTTTTGTTACCCACCCACTGATACAAACCCGCTTTCTTTGCGGTCCAGTGTATTTAAATATAAATAAAAAAATGAATCGCCGAAACGTATGCATAACTTCAGAATGACTGCACTGATTGGGGTAATTATTTTTTAGCACAAAATAAAAAAAAGCGGGTCGCCGGCACCACGCGAACAAAGTCGCAAGCAGGCCGCTAGTTTGGTATGAATTTCAAATCTTAATTCACATTCTTAATCATAGTTTAATTTCAATCTTTAGCATTTCCGGAGTAAATGTTTTTGTCAGACAGACAGATGGACAACAATGAGATCCTATTAGAAGAGTCCCATTTATTCCTATTGAGATACGGAACTCTACAAATTGTAAAACTCTATTAGCCTTTAATGAATAAAGTCCCGTACCGGCGTTGAGACAACGCCGCCGTGAACAGAGCAATAAAGCCTGTAGCAATAATAGCCCAATAGGGTTTATTGGACGAGCACAAAACTCAATCAGCGCCGCAGCTTTCAATGGAATATTGCAACTGTTTGGAGGCATATTCACGTTTAACAATGGCCGTCCATAGCCAGAGTGCATGCCGCAAAATTACAAATCATAGATTTAAATTTTAGTTGAATATATCAAGTACAATATTCAGATTAAGAATATGCATTGATATAATTCAGCAATATCAGATTAGGTTGTTTCTCAATATGGCGCAGATTATTGGGCTAAAAATACATAAATCAAAGCAATACAATAAACCAAAGGCATGTGGGGTTTTTAAAACTATCAATATTTTACGAGTAAATCAATTAAAATGACTTTTTCAATACAGTTGCACGTAAAGTGTACTCACAATCACAAGGCCAGTAAACATAGATTGAAAGTCAGTTTTACCGCTTTAGTGGGATTCCTTTACAATATTTTCTTTTTTCCAGTTCAAAGAAAAGTTTACTAGCAAAACGTTTTGTAAAAAAATGGGAATCAACTTTATTCGAAGAAAAAATAATAGAAAGGTGAACAGCACGTTCACCGTAAGATGGTACCTGCCTTGGTTGGCGTGCCAATCTTACGGTGAACGTGCTGTAAGCAATTAATTAAATTGATTGAAATTATTATAATCTGTATTTAATTACCGCAGAATATGTGTTTTTCCATTTCATTTAGTGAAACAAATTGTAGTATTGTGACAAAAATCCCATAGAAAAAGCAGAAAATAGCAGATTTTGCATCATATGGGAAATAAAACTAAAATAGTTGAATATTTTAGGTTTAGTTTTTATTTTACCTTGAAATGATATCCATTATATTTTTATTTTGACTATTGTTCTTGTTTTGCTTTATACGCAGCCTTAAGTTCCAGTTAACTTTAAAAATGAGTCACTACTAGCGCAGGTACTCATAATACAGAGTAATCCCGTGGAACACAACACGACTAATTGAAGTGAGTCGTGTTTGGCCTCTGTTCCGACTTTCCGAGTGGCCGAATGTCGTGCCTTTGTGAAAATTCCACAATTTCCATATATGGCCGGAGCCTCACCTCGGCGAATTGGCTGCCAGCCAGGGTTTAACTAAAGGGTTGGCAGAATCAGGTTAGAAAAAATTACTGTATTTTTAATACCAAAAGCTATTTGTAAACATTGAATGCAATTAATTTCAAGGATAACGGCTTCCTCATTCTTAGTGAAGAAAAACGTTCTCGTTAACATCTTTGGATTCCCCGTTTAGTCTGGCCCCTGAATAATATGGTAATCATTTAAAAATTATTACTTACTCATACAAAATTGACAAATGGCACCTACAATCTGACATTACTTAGCTTCGGTTTAAATCATGAATGTAGGTTTAAATAAAGATTTTCATTTGACAGGCACAGGTCTAAACACCCCTCCCGTACCGCTCCCATACCTCAGGGACTGACTCAGTTAAGCGCCTAGACCTGTAATATTGTCAGAAAGACTACGTGATGTAAAGTCGTAATTATTCTAAAACAAGACCCGAATATGTGATATGTTCAAAACCTAGCACAAAACTCTTCTACGATAATATACTCTTTATCAAAATATATTGGTTTATTTTTTACATTTTATTGTAGCTACATCATCAACCTATTGCAGTCCACTGCAGGACCGTATAGGTTTTTGCCATGGCGCACCACTGGGCCCGGTCTTCGGCTCTCTATATCCATTTTCTGCGAGCCACCCCGCGCAATTCGTCGCTCCACCTAGCCACAGAGTAGCCTATACTACGTTTGCCTAAACGCGGTCTCCACTCAAGAACTCGTTTACTCCAATGTTTATCGGTTCTTCGACAGACATGGCCGGCCCACTGCCAGTAAGCTTGCTAATCTTCTGGGCTATGTCGAGAACTTTGGTTCTCTGTCGGATAATCTTCGTTTCGGTTTCAGTATACTGTAACTTGACAAGACATCATAAAAAAATATCATCATATACGACAGGTGTTTCTAACAATTTGTAAAGTTTAAGTGAAAGATTTACAGGAGTAAGAAATACTACTACATTTAATTACAGAAATAATAATACAACTTAATACAAAGTATGTACAAAATACATATGAAACACCTGTGTTACCTGAAGACCACTGGCTGCTAACGAATTTGGCTGGTAGCTCAAATGATCCAAATGAATACCAGACGGAAGCGTCCCTAAGATGCTGGCTGCATTGCCACGCTGAATGGCAATACTAATGCGTTGAGCCAGATAAGAGCCAGCTCTTGGGTCACGCGTCGCTTCGACCAGATGCCCTGAAATAATTTTGAAAACTAAATACTACGTTAAATACTAAGTTTCTATTATATTTGTAGGTTTTATTATTAGCCTTATGTCACTATTTGTCAAAGTTGCGGATTTAACGTTTAAAAGGGCCCAGACACAGTTGTGAGTCACGAACATCAAATAATCTCGAGTATATGACTAGAAAATGATCCGCTCCCCCCAGCTATCCTGTGTGAGACGTCGTCTGCGTGCTAGTAATTTTCGAAAGTTCCATTTCATATTCGACTGAAACTTCTAACACTTAAAGGAGATGTCCAAAAAATATATGGAGGCCGGTATAAAAATAACTCGAAATTCTTATCAACATAATAGCTATTTACGGAGAAAGGGCATATTATTTGGCTATTTTTAAGCTTATGAAAAATAATAAAGGTACCTCCGTTTTTTTAAAACCTGATTTAACTGTTGTGTTGTGCAAACAAAAGTTTAGAACTTGCAACACTCCCACAAGATGAACTTGATTCTCTTTGGCAGGCAGACTATTGAATTTTAATACTATCTAGCTAGCGAAACAGGCGGCCATGGACTTAGTATTCATCATGAATGTTGCTTTAGTTCTTATTCCGAGGTATTCATATCATACGCCCAGGCGTAGTATGCAGGCGGCATACTACGTCCATGCAAGCGGCAGCAAGACGCTTGAATTTGGCGGTAGACAGAAGACCACAGATAACTTTTCATACGGCTATCCTACCCCCCATATATTACTTTCCTCTATGATCCTACCTTCGTACCGTGTTGTCGCGTTATTATTAAATATCTTCCCGCGCTTGGTTTGAGTGATTTTTCCATACCTACTTCGTTTTAGTAAAACCTCAAAGTAGGTATGATGGAAGTATTGCATAGACTACACAATTACACACGTGTGGTTGGGGGCATCTTTGTTTCTTTATGTTTTCCCTTCAAGATTTTTTTTATTATTTTCTCGGAAACGGAGGTTCTATAAAATATAAAATTAATACATTCGAGTAGCCCAATAAATAAGCTTTTTTTTGAGATATATTTCGTACTGATGGAATTTTCTCGGAATATTATAACACTTTTGACTTCTCCTTTAGATTTTCAATTTATTTCTAATCCAAACTTGTTGGAACCTAGAACGAACTGAAAAAACTTATAATATACGTTTGACATACACACGACATTTCAATATTGCGTCGGCTTCTAATTCGAATTTCAATGTAAAATATGCTATAGCGCGTTGTCGTAAGACACAGTTTTGCTCGGATGAACACGGAATATAACTTTATCATGCAAACTTCAAACACATTGCAATGCAAACTTTTATGCCCTAGGGGTCGAATTTTGTAAAATGGTGGTTTAGTGAGCACATTACATGCATTTTGCATGCATTGTCTTTAGATATCATAGACCTCACTGCCTCATCATCATCAGCCTCCACAAGTCCACTGCTGGACATAAGCCTATCCATAGAATGCCACGACGAACGGTCTTGAGCCGCCTTCATCCACCTTCAGCCAGGCTTCGTGCAGCATAATGTCTCTGGTCCATCAAAACGGGGGCGTTCCGTCGTCCGGTTTGTGGCAGCCTCTCAAAAACCTTTCTTCCCCAGCGGTTATCGGTTTTACGACCTATGTGGCGCGGCGGGCGAAGCTTGGCCTGCGACGCAGGAGGTTGCGGGTTCGATTCCCGCCTCGGAATAAACATTTGTGCGATCGCAGATATTTGTTCAGGGTGTTCTGGGTATTGTCTATGTATAATAAAAAATATCTATCTATGTAATATATTGTATTAAGTATATCAGTTATCTAGTACCCATAGATAATGTTGTGTGAACTGTCCAGCATTATTTATTTATTTATTATATGGCCTGCCTATTGTCACTTCAACTTGCTGATTCTGAAAGCTATGCCATGCCGGTGATGCCCCATTTTTTTTTTTAGTTTTTGCTGTATCTTTGTTTTGGCTGTATCTTTTGAATCGTAATAGGTAGTACTTGAAATGACGATAATATACGATGGTAATGAACCCATCGTGTGTGAGTTCCACTTAAACTTTTAAAGGATTTTTTGTTATTCTCAATTTTGTTTTTTCTACGAGTACCAACTATTTATTATTTATTCTGTGCGAGTACTAACAAAAGTTAAATAAAAGCTTTTATGTAGCACTACTGTTTGTTCGATCATGAAAACTCACATGCACCCCGAAAGCCCTTGAGTTATAATAGATGGAGCAGAATATTCGAAGCGGTTATGGAACGCCGACAAATATTTCACAGATAGGATATTGGCGCCAAGTGCCGTGTTGGCTGACTGAACTACACTTTTAAATGTTTGAGTAGCAATAGCGGGCATTGCGTATTCATATACATACATAGAAGACCTTTTCTGTGAAAGAGTTCATCCGGGTAGGTACCTTCTCCATTCCTATTTCTGCCGCAAAGCAGTATTGCTCGCATTGCTGTGTTCCGGTTGGAAGGGTATGGGTGCCGGTGAAATTATAGGCACGTGAGACTTATGTATCAGGGTGGCGAGCGCAGTGCAATGCCACTTAGGGTGCGTTCTAGGTGGGCGTGACCTATGAGGTGTTGCATTGTTTAAAGGCAGAGATTACCGTTTAACATCTCGCGAGTCTATCTCGCACTTGAAAAATGAAGAAGAATACACATTGAACCGGCCATACTGCTCCTCTCGCATAGTGTAGGGTTCCGAAGTCAAGTGGCAATCCCTCTATAACTCGAAAATAAATCATTACAGAACATTCGTCAAACAACAGTTCACTCAACTCAAGACTAGATGTAGATTAGAACTCCCTTTTTTATTTTATCCCTTAGTTCGAGAACTCTTTGTACGAGGGCTCTCTTGGGATTGGTTTAATGCATTTTTATTATTTGAGTTGGGTTTAACAACAGAATCTGTAAAAAAAAACTGGCTATCGACATATACACATGTGTGAAAGAATCCAGACAGAACGACCGACAGACAGACGGACGGACGCCGTAGGCTTAGTAACAGGGCCCCGTTTTACACCCTTTGGGTACGAAACCCTAGAAATGGTAACAGCAGGCCAACACAGTTCTAATGAAGAAAACAACAACCAGGATAAAGCATTTCAAACCATTTTCAAACGAGCCATGTGTATCCTGTAAGTTAGCAAGAATCCTAAAGATTTCCATAGAGTCGTGGGGAGGGTCGGATGTCTAGATAAGCTGGTGGCTCAAAAATTGCGATAGTGGCTTGGCTAGGCGCCAAGCTCCTTGCCGCGTATGTCTTTGCATGCTAAGAGCACACGGGAGCGACGTATTTAATCAGCGCGTTTCAAGAACGCGCGTAGAACGCGCCTATTTAGTTGTTAACCTTTCGATTTTTACCCACACGATTATAGAAATGGATCTAAAATGGCGACTTGTAGGTTCTTGTTCGTCCGGGGAATTATTACCACCTTATATTTCTTCTATACTTCTATTTCTGCCGCAAAGCAATGCTCGCATTGCTGTGTTCCGGTTTGAAGGGTAAGGGTGCCGGTGAAATTACAGGCACATGAGACTTTCATCTTTATGTCTCAGGGTGGCGGGCGCAGTGCATTGCCACATAGGGCGTGTCCTAGGTGGATGTGACCTATGAGGTAATGCACTGTTCATAGGCAGAGGGTACCGCTTAACATCAGGTGGGCCAACGGCTTGATCCGTCATTCCAAGTAGTATAAAAAAATTATTTTGCCTCGTGTATCAGTACTAGGTGTACACAATAATATTTTGTGAATGAGATGTTAAAATTTGCTCCAATGTTATGATTAATTACAAAAATTGCGTATTTATTCGACTGTTCCTCCAAAAAGGCTCAACCAATTTTCTTGTGTTTAGTGGTATTTATCTCTAAAGTGTTTATCCGATTTGGATGAAGGTTCTTACATAGCTAGGTATATACAACAGTCACATTTCAATAAAGTTTGCTATACCGCGGTTTATGGGGGGGGGGGGGGGGGGGGGGGGCGAAAAATTATAGGTCTCATCTCTAGGAAAAATCGTCTTTCCACAGTAAATATTTTTCCACTATTCACTATTCTGTGTTAGTTACAGAGTATTGAATAGTATGCTATTCTTCGGCGGAGTGAACAAATTCGAATATCGAAAATTCAATTCAATAATGTCTGAAGACGGGCATTAGATATTGTAAGGGTAGACACTACTTACTAAACACGATAAGGGTAGCAATAATTAGTAAAAATGATTTTCAAAAAACCGCTTACCAAAGCTCTGTCGCACCAAGTTACCTATACCACCTATACTACAATACCTATATGCAAGAATCCAGATCAAGATGCACCGTAAAATTCCTTCTTACGTGCTCCGAGAAACAATTCCTATTTATGAGCCTGGCAGTTCACAAAATTAATGGTCCATTCTCCAAGTGGCATTCCAGGCCTCAAATACCAGAAAAATCCGGGTCAAGGTTATAGGCGTACCCTGTGTTCGGCCTCTAGTATGTCATAATACTTTGAGTACGTATTATATCTATGTATCACATATTTGTTGAGCAATTCCTGTACAATTCAGACCCAAAATAGTCCAGTTAGTATCATCATCAACAGCCTTAAGACGTCCACAGCTGGACTAGGCCTGCAATGGGGAATTTGTCAATGTCTTGGCAAGCGAGTTGGGGATTGCAGTATTGGTGTTAAGTACTAAGGTGGATGCTGCTGCCAATCCCCTTGTGTAACTCTTAGTCGGCTTTTACGAAATCCAGTGGAGGAGATGGAGGGGACGATTCAATGTATTGAAGGAAACAAAACTTCACATAGTTTTGAATACTATCAAATTCTCGTGATAAGCCCCCTGACCGTTGTTAATGTTAGGTACCTAGATAATAGTAGTTCATGAAACTATTACATAAGAGGGGTTATTAAAACACTTGAAACACGAGTGCGAGTTTTGGCGAGGGTTTTTATAGTTCGACACGAGTGTTTTAATATTTAGTTATGTGCAGTTTCATACACTACTTTGTCTAAACTCATGCAATAAAACTTTTGATCAACAATTAAAGCACATGAAAAATTTAAAGCGTTATTTTGTTAGTACAAGGAAGCTTTTTTTCATATTACTGCTGAAGATAATATACAAAATGCATAAAAACGCTATTTTTGAGTTCTTAATCAGGATTTTATGATATGATCAAATGAATAAATTAATGAATGAATAAATGAATGAATGAATGAATGAATGAATGAAATACATTGTTGCACACCTTACTTACTAGTTAAAATAAACACACAACAATTAAACAATTAATTAATTATAATAATAATATAATAATAAATAATTAATAAAATAATAAAAATAAAAAATAATTAATGATCAAATTGTGTTATGTACGTAATTCATGGCTCAAAAACTTTAAATGTCGTTATATTTACACTGCAGCATATCTTCTTCTAATTATGGTCTCTGAGGAAAGTCTGTCAAATGGCAATATTCTTATCTCTGAAACGGATGATCGTATAAGAACGATTAAGGAAATGCCCATGTTAAAGGAAAATTATTAGGCTACAAGGAACGATTACAAAAGTAAGTAAGTTTAGTTTATTGACAAAAAATGTACAACGTTAATACAGTGAATACGTGAAATTAAAATAAAAAATATTAAGTAGATTGAACAATGGAAACAAAGGTTGTACACTCAAAAAACAAAAAACAAGAATGGGTCAAAAAACTGTAATATCAATAATAAAAAACATATAAGTGTTAAAGTTGAGCTATTTAAAGATCGTTGCAAATGATCCAAAGATGGCTAAACTAATCCAAACCACTACCTAATGGATGCATTTATAAGATGCAGCAGTTGCATTGCCACGCTCGATGGCAATGGCGTTGAGCCAGCTAGGGTCAAACGCTCCTTCGACTAAATACTTAATGTATTTCGGACGCCAAATTAATGTTATATTATATTTGACGACCTCTGTAGCGTGTCGGGCGAGTAGCCGGCTGAGACGCGAAAGGTTGCGGGTTCGATTCCCGCTGCGTGACAAATGTATGATCTGCAAATATTTGTTCTGGGTCTGGGTGTAATGGTAGCATGGTACTCGTAGTTTCTGATACCCACGACACAGGGAATCCTAGTGTGGGGTCAGGACTATGTATGTGACTGTTGGGTGTTATGTTATGTTTATGTTGTGTTATATTGTTTCAGATACTCCGCCCGAGACATGCATCGAAGAGACGGAGACTGAAGTTCCATCTGTGCCAGTTACCAGTAAGTACCAACTATGGGGGCCAGTAGGTATGCCCACGAAGGAGAGTATGTAGATAAACACATCTGCACACCACACTATATTACACCTATAATATAAATTCGAAAACAATTCTATTTCTCTTTCTGTTCGTTATCTGTTCACAAGTATCTTTTAACTTTTTTTTAAGTAGTAGTAGAGCTTTTTTGTGAAAGAGTTCGTCCGGGAAGTACTACCACCATACCTATTTCTGCCGCAAAGCAGTATGGTGCTCGCACTGCTGTGCTCCGGTTTGAAGGGTATGGGTGCCGGTGTAATTACAGGCACATGAGACTTTTCATCTCTATGTCTCAGGGTGGCGGGCGCAGTGCAATGCCACATAGGGTGCGTCCTGGACGTGTCCTATGTGATAATGCACTGTTCATAGGCAAAGGGTACTGCTTATCATCAGGTGGGGCATCTGCTTGTTCCGTCATTTTAAGTAGAATAAAAAAAAAAAAACATTTACTACTGAACCTATCTTGATTAAATTTGACAAAGTCCCTCTGAAAAAAAAAGTCTGTGCCGTGAGGAACACAAGAGTTTTTTTTAATTTTGTCTTGTATATAGCGTATGTATTTTTATGTATGTCTGTATGTAACGTCAGGAACATAAAATATGCTGCCCACCGAGCAAGTCTGCAACGTTCAACAACAGTGTGTTTTGCATGGCACCGCGCATTTTTACAAGCTTTTTACTAACTAGCAATGTATGTCCGGGTTGAATCTTGCAACTGAATTTTAAAGCAGTTATCCTCAACCGATTGAGCTGAAATTTAGCATACCTGTCATGTTCCGAGGACAATACAATATGATGGTGACAGCGAGCTGATTTGATGATGGAGACGGAAGGTGGACAACGGAACATTCATTGCCCTTTTATCTGTAAAGTGAACGTACAAAAATGTTCTACCTGTTCATTACACATGTGAAAAAATTTAACAAAATGCAGCTGTTTTCGACTGAAAATTTTATTCAACTTCTAAACGAATTAGAATTTTATACTTTTTCTTTCCCTTAAATGGTAATGACTTTATCTTCAAGTTGAAAGTATGATTCTGCGATGCCAATGGTTTTGCACGTGGCATTTCTTTTTACGTGATTTTCTCTTACTTTTCGTTCCACGAGCTACTATTCTATTTTCGTTTACAATTCTGTAATTTTTTAACTTACCTGAACCACAGATAAAAGAATACTATACTAGTACCTGAACTTTAATGAGTTAGAAAGTGACGGAATTCGGCTGTTGTATGCGCCTTTTGCGTTCCGTACCTAAAAAGGTACCAACGGAACTGTAGTGTATGTAGGTGCAATGCCTAAATCCTAATGTTAGTCTGTGGCATACTGAGGCCGACAGATCTATGCCTGTTTCTATGTAGACGGTAGAAGAGGGCGTACCATTAAATTGGTTGCATATAAATTGACCAAAGGCGTACCATTAAATTGGTTGCATGTTTATTGACCAAAGGCTTACCATTAAATTGGTTGCATGTTTATTGACCAAAGGTTTACCATTAAATTGGTTGCAAAGAGGCGTACCATTCAATTGCTTGCAAAGGGGCGTTGGTTGCATATAAATTGAACAAAGGCGTACCATTAAATTGGTTGCTTGTTTTTTGACGACTTCTGTTGGCGCAGCGGGCGAAAGTTCGCTTGCGCCGCAGGAGGTTGCGGGTTCGATTCCCGTCCTGAAACAAATATTTGTGTGAGTTGCAGATATTTGTTCAGGGTGTTCTGGGTATTTTCTATATATAATAAAAAATATCTATCTATGTAATGTATTTGTATTAAGTATATCAGTTATCTAGTACCTATAACACAAGCTCTGCTTAGCTTGGGGCTAGATAATGTTGTGTAAACTGTCGAGCGTTATTTATTTTATTTATTTTATTTACCATTAAATTGGTTGCATGTTTATAGACCAAAGGCTTACCATTCAATTGGTTGCATGTTTATTGACCAAAGGCTTATCATTAAATTTGTTACATAGATGTGTATCATTCAATTGGTTAGATGTTGTTGACTAAATATTAAATGTTTACTATTCAATTAGTTGCAAAACTGCTGATATTTCCAACTAATTGAAAACTAGTTCAAGATACCTTTCTAGCGAAGCAACCGTCTGGTTGAAAAACGTGGAGTGCGGGTTCAATTCCCGCTGTGTGCTCAACATTGTTACGAGCGTTCGCAAATTACATTTGGCTACCAGTCTGGAAGTTGGTGCCATGGTTAATGTAAATTCATTCAAATACCCATAACACAGTGGGGCCTGGGACTGTAAGTGAATATTGTGCGTGTTGTGTGGAATTCCAAATTAAATCAATCGTGCTAAGCAGTGTTTCACGCCGAGTCGGCGGCTGTTGCTTTACAAAGCACAAGTTAGGCCGCACGTAGAAACTGTTCCCATTTATGGCACGGGGTACCCAAGTGCCAGCTGCTTCGTTTTGACTCCCTACAGAGAAGAGCTTTTAGAATCATCGGCGACCCTAAGCTCTCCAATACTCTAGAACCACTTAGCCAACGCGGAGCCATTGGATCTCTTTGTGTGTTACCGCCTCTACAACGGGGAATGATCTGACGTTTTCGATCTCGTCCCCGCTTCGGGATTTTGCCATCGCTCTTCCCGGCACCGTAACGGGCTCATCCACACATCATGGAGCCCTGGGTTTCTCGTACGACTCGTTTCTTGAGATTGTTTCTTCCCCATAGCTACAAACTATGGAATGTGCTTCCATCTGAGATTTTCCCGCTTAGTCTCGACATGTGTCGCTTCAAAAAAGGTCATGAGTTCCTTCAGGGTGGGCAGCGCATCGACATTGCCCCCGGTGTTACCGTAAGTGACGGTGACCACTTTACATCGGGTGGGCCGTGAGATGGTTTGCCTATTGGTTTCATTAAAAAAAAACTGTGACCTGTAGACATGGAAAAAAACGTAGCGCTTGATAGGTTTTAATTTGATGTAAGTATGTATTTATTATAATAATTATTATTTTTAAACAAGGGGATGGTGGTGTGGCCTAGTCACAATGAAGTTATGAATAAATAAATGGCCAACAGAAGATTATATTGAGTTCAGAAAAATACCAACTATTTGGATTGTCATTCAGGCTTCCGGCATAGTGCTGAAGTTTAACTTTGGGTTTTATTATGATGTTATGCATAGTTCACTCTGCGCCCTGCTATCGGGCATCAGACGATCGGGTTGAGTAACAATTGAGTCTAGTCCGGACTTCAATATCCTATCGGATAGTTGTTTTATCTCTTAAGGATTGGTTACTGAGATCTCTACGTTGGGTTACTCAACGACAAAACATAAATAAAGTCTACACCACGTGCAGATGGGTGGTAGCCAAGTTGATGAGCAAAGGCCAAGTATCTGTTCGAGAGCTGCAGTCTGAATAGAGCTGCGCTAACCCTCCTTGTTGGAAAAGAGAATTACCAATAAATACTTACTTAAATATTTATAAAATATTTTGATAAGGAAGGACTTGTAGTGTATGTAGGTGCAATGCCTAAATCATAATGTTAGTCTGTGGCATACTGAGGCCGACAGATCTATGCCTGTTTCTATGTAGACGGTAGAAGAAGACAACAGACATTAGTCGATGGTAAGCGGCAGTCGGTGATGGCTCCCATACGAGGATAATGGTCGGTATTGTCGTGAGATTAAGGATCTGACGAAGCCGCTAATAAAGGAACCAGGAGTACTTACATTGTGGTGTACAACGACACTACAGGAACGATTATAGGAGCATTCTCGTGTCTACAGTTATGTCTGTCTGTCACAGCATGGACATAATTAGGGAACGATGGTTTTGAAGCTTATAAAGTGATGAGCTCACTCACTTCGCTTCAGTCTGTCTTTGTGACGGCAACGATTGACGTGTTGTAATTTTGACTTATTTCTATCAGACGTTTTGTATGGGTAAGGCCCGTCTTTTACTTTTGGTAGAAGGTCACAGCCTATTTTCCCTGAAAAAAGTTGATATCCCACCAAAGACATAAATGTGAACGAAGGCCAAGTTCTTAACAAAAAAACTTCCTACTCGGATAACGACTTTGCTAATAAAAGAAGTGAGATCTAACTGGATACCAAGATTACCAAGTACTTTAAAAGTTTCGTAGATCATAATCATATGTAACGTTCTTGAGTTACCTACTTTACAAGATTTATCATGTTCTTTGCTACTCAATAATGCGACTTCGCAACGTAATATACATAACTACCTGTCAAGCTATAGTTTTTTAAGCTAGGTTTGACCGGACTTACACTGCGTTTTATGCTCCCGTGCATAAAAGTGTTTACTTCTCTTAGTTACTTCTTCTAAGACTAAGGAAAGGTACCCAATTGACTGGCTCCGATTTGACTTATTTTGATTTATGTTAGAGGGTAGTCTAACATAAAATACATGTATTTTTTTTACTTTTATGCACGAGAGCATAAAACGCAGTTTAAGTCCGCTTAAAGCTAGCATAAACAAGAACTTCAAGAGCAAGTGAAGTGAAAAAATATTTTTTACGATTATTATTGTATTATTGTACGATTAGTAAGCAACTACAAGTTTGGAACAGTTGATGTGAATTCCAGCTACCATTATTCAGTGTCACAAAAATGTACGGCTCTTAAATAATTCTGTTGGCTCAACAATCATTTGTTTTCTTGTAGTGACGACACGCACGTCGGCGGCCCACGATGTAGCATTGAAACTTGCTAATAACAGATCTTTTTGTGCACAGAATTTAAAATTATATTTTAGTTACTTAGCACGACAGTACTTGTTATTTTTGTACAAAGGGACTGAGAATTGGTGCTTAAAATATTAATGGAAATCGAATTACTTATGAAATATTAATATTCTCACCAATAGGTACCACAATGGTACCAGTTTAGTAGTAGTAGAGCTTTTTTGTGAAAGAGTTCTTCCGGGGAAGTACTACCATTATACCTATTTCTGCCACAATTATTATTCAAAACTACATACATACTTGGCGACCTCTGTGGCGCGGCGGATGAAGGTTAGCCTGCGACGCAGGAGGTTGCGGGTTCGATTCCTGCCTCGGAACAAATATTTGTACGATCTGCAGATATATGTTCAGGGTATTATCAATGTATAAAAAAAAACTTAATAATGTACATATTGTATTAAGTTTATCAGTTATCTAGTACCCATAACACAAGCTCTGCTTAGCATGGGGCTATATAATGGGCTAGGATGTGAACTGTCCTGTCTACTGTAATAGATATTTTGGTACTTTCCTACTAAAATATAACTTTTTCTTAATGACGTGGTGTTACGTATCTACCCATTATCTACCTATAATGTGCGCCACATCCATTAGTTATCGCTAGGATCGTAGACAACTGCGGTTCCAATCCCTCATTAGCAGTAATGTACACCTATTATGCTCCGCTCCACTTGCAGGTAGTCACAATATAGAACGGCTTGCTTGCCATTGAAAATTATGAAAACTACGCCTTTTTAAAACTGAAAAGTAAACATCGATGCGAAGTCAAGCGGCATACATAAATGGCTTTCGTGTTGATTACAATTTAACAATTTGAGTAAAATGTTAATTAAAAAAAAAACTCTTATTTTCAGTGTTTTAACACCAGTTTCATACAAATGAAACCGTAATAAAATCGTAAGACAAGTGTTCTGAGTAAGTCGCTTTGTCAGTAGATTAGCGATTTGATTAGCGTTCCAACAACTGGCTGTTAAGGTGGTTGGTTTCGCTTGTGGCGCGGAATTAAAAAACAACACGAAAAAAAATTAAGTTCGTGCCACAACCGAAAGCAACCACCTTAATACACCTTTATTCCGTCTAGGTACTCTAGTATTTTGGTTATTGGAACACTGAAAAAACTAACTGAAGAACGCTATCTGAAGAAGTGTTGATGAGCTGTAATGGGCAAAAAACACTAAAAATGTTGAACTTCGCGCCTCAAGCGTGAGGATTGGTTAATCGCCTTGTCAGTTGAATAGTCATTTGATTAGCGTTCGAACAACTGGCGGTAACTTGTTCAAATCACATATCCATGGTTCAAATAGGTACGTGTTTTATTCTCTCACGCTCTAGAGCGAGCTTTGACACCCCATTTATCAGAATAGAAATGGTCTTTTTCAATGTCCGTTTATTTAACAGTAAAACAGCAAATATGTATACCACAGTTCAGAATATACAATCAGTCGAGGTCTTACGTGCGTGTCTTTGTATGTATGTGGCAAAAAAGTATTTATAACCGCGTTGTGCCCAAACGGCTGGATGGATTTTGATGTATTAGGTATCATTAGAATTACTTTGATTTTATTAGCACTAGGCAATTTTTTGTAATTCTCTAAATTAGCATTGCCTTGACCTGGACAGTAGAACTAATTTGACAATGACACTTGCAAAACTCCTAATTTCAATACTCCGGTACAGAGGCCTGCAATGCTCTAAGTTTCAAAACATCTTAATTTTTCTTAGGTTTTTCAAATCGACATCCTTTTGTATCACAAACTTGTACTATTATTTATTCTGTGGTAATAATTACCTAGCCACTATAATTAACAAGAACTATCCTAAAATATCCTTTGCTTGACTAAGAGGTTGTGCACTGAGCATGTAATCACTACGTTATAGTGTGGCACAAAAATCTTTAAATGAATTATTTTGCAGTTATTTCACACGCTGTCTTATGGTAGGAAAATCATCTATCTACAGCAACTTTCTGTATTGAGCCTCATGAGGTAATTTATTCTACTTATGACGTAATATTTTCTAACTAGCATTTATTTTCCGTAGGTGAGGAAAGTGACAATGGAGACAATGACGGAAGGTTTTCTGCTGAGTGCTCGCCACTGAGGCAGCGGCGCGGGGGCATACTCAAAGGAGGGCGCCTATGGAAGTCACTGGACAAGGAAAGCGAAAAGGAAACTGAGCAGGTGATATAAACGTAAAACATGATATATATTTTTTTGTTTCAACAACAATGTTTTCGACTTTTTGTTATGCTACTTAGTAGGTAAGTAAGGTAAGTAGGTACTAACTTGGAAATATCTTTGGAATAGTTGCACGGTGTTTTGTCTTTTGCATTGAACAGATGGCAGATGAAAATATAAACATACTCGTACATACATACAAATAGACTGTAAAAAACATCCTCCTTTTTCATAGTCGGTTAAAAATACAGCCACGTTTACGTACTAATCGAATCAAGTCTGGCCTCCCTCGGTTTTACCTCAGCGATGTGGGTGGTGTTAAATCGCCCACCACAATCAGACAGCTACAAGTAAACACAGTTTAGACCCCTTGATCTCGATCGAGTATTGTATCTTTTTACTAGTTTTTATTTAACTTGCAATGTATGTATGTTTGTCTGGGTGGAATCAAAAAAAAAAGCAGCAGCAAAAAAAAGCAAAAGCAGTTATACTCAACCGATTAAGCTGAAATTTGACATACCTGTCAAGATCCGTTGACAATACAATATGATGGTGACAGTGAGCTGATCTGAAGATGGAAACGGAAAGTGGACAACGGAACTCCTCGATGGATAATAGTAGACTGGCCGTGTTTAGGCTCATATTGATCAGTTACGATCACTAATGTTATAAGAGATTGCATTGTAAAATATATTTTTCACAAAAAACTTATAAAAGCTTTAATAAAAATAAAATAAAACGGTACACATAAATATCCCATCTGATCTTATACATTTCCTCAAATGTCACGTTCGTCCATCTATTTATTAGATTCACCCAATGTAACGAGTCAAACTTGTTGATAACTCGTACTCCTGAGACCCAAGATACAGGCATTTACGTCTTGTTTGGGCCTTACTGCTAATCTCTAAATTACTAAGGATATCATACATGTGAATAAGTACAGAACTTAGGTGATGATGTAAAACGTATTTTTTTTGGCAATATACATTTAATTATTTTATTTATTTATTTACCCAGGACGCTTAGGTAAAGGTTCTTCCGATGATGTTGTAGTAAATTAACGAGGTGGTCCCGTGAAAAAAATATCTCGGTGAATGTTTTTAGAAGTCGGTTAGAAAGACAAAGACAGTAGGTAACCTACCTACATCGCGTGTATTAGCGAGGTCCCAGTTCGGGGCGAACCACTAGTTATATTTAATTAATAAATTATTCTGGACAGTTCACACAACATTATCTAGCCCCAAGGTAAGCAGAGCTTGTGTTATGGGTACTAGATAACTGATATCACAGGTTGTTTACAACCTGCATATATACGCTGAGTTAGAGACCTTTTTGTAACAGCAAATCTAACCGTAATTTTGTGTATTTTCATGTTTTATTTTGTTTATACCTGTGTTGTTACAAATAAAAAATATTCTATTCATTTTTCTATTCTATATACTTAATACAATACATAACATAGATACATAGATATTTTTTATTATACATAGAAAATACCCAGAAAACCCTGAACAAATATCTGCGATCGCACAAATATTTGTTCTGAGGCGGGAATCGAACCCGCGTCGCAAGTCAACGTTCGCCCGCCGCGCTACAGAGGACGGAGATATACACACTATAGTATACGCACTATAGTTTATCTATGTGATAGTCTATTTGTATAACGTATGGATTGTATAGACAACAAAGAGAGGATAAAGTCGATTCTATAACTGGGAAAGCTTAGCCCGAATACTCGAAATCTATTGAAGACGTGTTCTGAAGAGATAATCCTAGTCCTTCAGAACGTATTGTTTTCAGGCTGGATTGGATTTGAAGATGAATATTCGAGATAGAGATACGCGTCTGTGAAATTAATTGGTTTTAGTACGGTTTAACGTTATCTATCTAATAGTTTATTAGAATAGTTACATAACTTTGGCATCTTTTATTATTTTAGTAGTGGAGCTTCGAAAGAGTTCGTCCAGGGAAGTACCACCGTAACTATTTCTGTCGCAAAGCAGTAGTGCTCGCATTGCTGTGTTCCGGCTTGAAGGATATGGTTGCCGGTGAAATTACAGGCACATGAGACTTTAGATAGATATATAGATAAATCGTTTATTTGCATCTCCAATACACACGTACATTCTAAACAAACGATACGACTTTCATATTTATGTCTCTACAGAGCAATGCCACGTAGGGCGCGTCCTAGGTTGACGTAACCTATGAGTAATGCACTGTCCAAAAGCAGAGTGGGCGGGGCCCATCTGCTTGTATCGTCATACCAAGTTTTGTTAAAAAAATTGTGTGTGTCTGCTCGGACACCGGAATTTATTTCAGTCCAGTTCAAACATAACGACTTCAGTTTTTGTTAACGCTCGATTTTACGATTTTACTACACATCTATGTATTTGCGTACCGTGGGCCTTAGGTCTAATTGACTACTCAAAAGAAAACTTCAATATTTTTTAAGTCTTCCCTAGTTGCGTCACAAAAGCATGTAAAATGCAGGTATGTTCAAAATTGTTCGATTGGAAGTACCATAAAGGGGGATTTTCTTAAATTTTGGCTTAAACCTCTAAAAATACAAGCTCAATTATTTTTTAATTTACATACGAAACCCGACACGACACCCCACTTGACCATTATCTCACTTTGTTTTTTTAACGACCTCAATAACTAAACAACCACTGACCGATTTTTACATTTTAGACGTCTGTAAACGGGTTGATAACCTTGCAAACATTTTTGATGCAACGGATATAAGGAAATAAGGTAAGAAATGAGGTTATAACGAAAAATGTACAGCTCTGACGCACTGAGCCTATTTTTTATTATTATTTAAATGAATAAATATAAGATGATTCCTGACTCATGCCGCATCTTCAATATGGTACCCAATTTGTTTGAAGTGACACGACACGACACAAGATATCGGAAAAGCTACGGAAATAACTTTTTCTCAAACATGCTTGGATCCTCACACATTTTTTCGAGAACCTTCTTTTAGATAAATTGACCTTGCTTTCACTACGAGTATAAACAAGTGATTAATTTTGTAAAAATTAAAAAAACCCTCTACGCAATGAGACGGCTGAACTGATTTTGATCAAACATAGCTAAGAACACAACCGACAAATTCACCTTCTTTTTTATTTTTTATTTTATACTACTTGAATAACGCAACAAGCAGATGGCCCACCTGATGTTAAACGGTAACCTCTGCGTATGAACAGTGCATTACCTCATAGGTCACGTCCACCTAGGACGCGCCCTATATGGCAATGCACTGCGCCCGCCACCCTGAGACATAAAGATGAAAAGTCTCATGTGCCTGTAATTTAACCTTTCAAACAAACAAAAAAAAACGAAATCGGTTCAACCGTTCGGGAGCTACGCTGCGACAGCAGACACACACACACACACACACAGACACGTCAAACTTATAACATCCCTTCGTTTTTGCGTCGGGTGTTAAAAATGGAGCACGACCATCGAGCAACGGAGGCCTGCGTTGCTCGATGAGCACGACAGTTCATCTAGGATATAATCTATGCTGTAGAGTATCCGGCCTAAGAATAAACCCCTCGTCCTTCCGTGGATATCGTAAAAGCCGACAAAGGATAGGATAGGTGGACGTGAAATAATAGGTAGCAGCATCCACTTGAGTACCTACTCAACACCAATACTGCGATCACCAATCCGCCTGCCAAGCGTGGTGATTAGATTAGCGTGGTGATGCGCATCGGTTCACAATCTCATCTATAATTGCCTAGCTTGCTGGCCTTAGTTCCACGATGTATACTTGAGTAATGTTTTCCGCATTCGAACTCTATGGGTGGTCTTTTATACATGACAGTTGTCTGACTAGGTAGTTAGCCAGCCTAACTGCTCCGAAGCAAATGGCCCAAACCTGTTAAGGCGATATGTTAAACTACCGAATGGGCGGAGTCTAGCCAGAAAACAATAGCTGTAAGACAGTGACAGCGCTATTGCTCACTTGAACCCGGGAAAAGGTGAGGTATAGATTTTTGCCACTCGGAAGTAACTGACGTAAGCGACAAATGATAAAACTTCGTTTAGCTTCTAAAGTAGCAAATATAAAAATAAAATATTACCTTATGCTTTACCCTCTGTCTATGAACGGTGCGTTATCTCATAGGTCACGTCCACCTACGACGCGCCCTATGCGGCATTGCACTGCACTCGCCGCCCTGAGATATAAAGTTGAAAAGTCTCATGTGTCTTTAATTGCACCGGCACCCATGTTTACCCATCAAACCAGAACATAGCAATGCGAGCACCACAGTCACTGCTTTGCGGCAGAAATAGGTATACTAAAGCTGGTAGTACATCCGCGGACGAAATCTTTCACAATTAACAATGAAGTGGATGCTGCTGCCCATCCCCTGGTATAAAACTCCTAATAAAATGTCGTAGTAGTACCTATTTAATGCTTTTAATTTACAGAATGACGACCAAAGATCCATAGCCACGGCCAGTGATGAAGACGGTTCGGTCACTCGATCGGTGCGCTTCGTCGAAAGGCCTGCAGCGAGCTTCCAAGAAGCACCGGAGGAAAAAATCGAGGAAACACAACAACCTGATGGCGACAGTACGCCGCAAAAAGAATTTACGAATACACCGCACAGGTAACTGAAAGAAATAAAGTTAAAAGCTGATTTGGCTAGATTTACCAATCTTTGACCGATCGTATTTGGGACTAGTGATTTATTTATGCGAATAAGTTGGAGTTAGGTTAGTAGCTAGACACATTGATTTTCCTTGCGTGTTATGTAGACGAATTTGTAGGGAGAAGTGATACAAGTTTTCAATACGTTTTGTCAATTTTTGGTAGTGATGCTGCTACGAACTATTCCACGATACTGCAAAACAGCTGTTTTGATTTGGATATCATTAAACAGTCAATATAATCAATTTTTGGTCAGCTCTGAGATGTTTTCTGTCAGAAAGTGTATAGAAAGAAAGAGAGCAGAATGAAAGAAAGATCCACGACCAGCTTCAGGTATGGTGGAAAATTAGAACAGATCAGATATTTCTTGGCGTTCGACTGATAAACTGCGACAGGTCCTTCAATTCAATTTTATCATCGGATATACACATCATGCAATAGCTATGCAACATATCTGGTAGCAATCTTCTGATAGCAGAAACCTTTACTTAGAGGCAATAATTTAGTCCCATGAAGATTTAAAATAAAGCGAAGGTTTATAATCACAGGAATGTAGGTATAACAGTTATGAAATTATGTCAAAAATAGAAATGGTTCTTTACAAGCTGCCTCATAAAAGCGAGTAAAATTAATTTTTTATGTAGTATTGGTAGATAATCTAATAAATAAAATAAATCACAATGCCAAATATTAAAAGTTACTAGATTATTAAAATGGATGTAGAAAATTAAAAAAAATAGGAATAATGAATATCAGGTTTAAATTCCTTAAATTCCTTAATTAGGCCAATCATAATGTTACATTCAATTTTGCACAAAACTAAAAGAAGTGAAACAAAATAACTCAGCGCGCTTACATTTTAGAATGCTGCAAATCTGGATAAATACTATCTAGGTGGACCAAAACAACATTAAAAAAAAAGCAAGTTTACAGCAATTATTGAAATTTCAGCGGTTTTTTTGTACGATATTACTCATAAAAACATTTGTCAATCAACCGATTTTTTAGTTTCCATTTATTTACATATATTGGTTTTAGACACTCTAAACAAAAGTAAAACAATTGACTCATAATTGGCTGCCCAAATTGCACGGTTTCTAAACTTCCAGAACTTACAAGCGAATTGAAAGTTATTTTTTGAAATCCGACGATTTTTTCACTCAGAGAAAATTAGTTCACCACATCGATTACGCTGATTCAACCGATTGGCTCTAAATTGGAATTGCCCTCTCAACTGAAATCAAAATCAAATTTGCAGGTTGCAAACATACGTAAAATCTAAATCAATATAGTAGCTGTATTTGGGATTCGAGGTTAAGTGTATGCATAAATACGTTGTAACTATAGGTATGTGTACAGTACCGTAGACAGTCTACAGTACTGTAGACGAATCTGGCTAAGTGTATCCTATAAATAAAGGTGGCTAGCGGTTAGATCGATACTTGCATCTACGTAAGTAATCGCAAGAGCCGCCAATCAACACCTTCATAACCAAGACCATGCTTTCAAGAGCGTTTGTAGGTACTAGATCAGCGACGATAAAAAATATTGTATTTGAATCAGAATTATATACACAAAGAAAGTTTCAAATCGATACGGCAGTTAAAAGTAGGAAAAATGTGAAACTGAAAAAAGGTTTGTACGAAATTAACAAGTTATTGAACGAACGAAGCGAGTTCTCTGAGTTCTCTGAGTCAATTTGGAAGAATCGGCGTTTGTATGTATGTATGTATGTTTGTATGTTTGTCCGAGCATAACATCCGAACAGTTAATCCGATCTTCATGAAATTTGATTCGAGGTACAATTTGTTGGTATGGTTATGAGCTATATCGGTCGGGGGGAGATATTGAGATATTGTGGTCCAAGAGGGGTTAAAAAAAATTGATAATATAAATCAAATGGGGTGTCATATGAAAGCCCCTCGCTTCGACATTTCAAAACTATTTTTATAATTTTATAACTTATGTAGTTTTTGAGATATTAGGGTGAATCTAAAATGTAAAAAACCAAAACTTCCACTACTATATACTATAAAACAAGTATAACATTGTTGACATCGTTTCTAGAAATTTGAAAGACGTTGTAGGTCTAACTTCTCGTTTCTAGGAATTTGAAAGACGTTGTAGGTCTAACTTCTCGTTTCTAGGAATTTGAACGACGTTGTAGGTCTAACTTCTCGTTTCTAGGAATTTGAACGACGTTGTAGGTCTAACTTCTCGTTTCTAGGAATTTGAACGACGTTGTAGGTTTAACTTCTCGTTTCTAGGAATTTGAACGACGTTGTAGGTCTAACTTCTCGTTTCTAGGAATTTGAACGACGTTGTAGGTCTAACTTCTCGTTTCTAGGAATTTGAACGACGTTGTAGGTCTAACTTCTCGTTTCTAGGAATTTGAACGACGTTGTAGGTTTAACTTCTCGTTTCTAGGAATTTGAACGACGTTGTAGGTCTAACTTCTCGTTTCTAGAAATTTGAAAGACGTTGTAGGTCTAACTTCTCGTTTCTAGGAATTTAAACGACGTTGTAGGTCTAACTTCTCGTTTCTAGGAATTTGAACGACGTTGTAGGTTTAACTTCTCGTTTCTAGGAATTTGAACGACGTTGTAGGTCTAACTTCTCGTTTCTAGGAATTTGAACGACGTTGTAGGTTTAACTTCTCGTTTCTAGGAATTTGAACGACGTTGTAGGTCTAACTTCTCGTTTCTAGGAATTTGAACGACGTTGTTGGTTTAACTTCTCGTTTCTAGGAATTTGAACGACGTTGTGTTTCTAGGAATTTGAACGACGTTGTAGGTCTAACTTCTCGTTTCTAGGAATTTGAAAGACGTTGTAGGTCTAACTTCTCGTTTCTAGGAATTTGAACGACGTTGTAGGTTTAACTTCTCGTTTCTAGGAATTTGAACGACGTTGTGTTTCTAGGAATTTGAACGACGTTGTAGGTTTAACTTCTCGTTTCTAGGAATTTGAACGACGTTGTAGGTTTAACTTCTCGTTTCTAGGAATTTGAACGACGTTGTGTTTCTAGGAATTTGAACGACGTTGTAGGTTTAACTTCTCGTTTCTAGGAATTTGAACGACGTCGTGTTTCTAGGAATTTGAACGACGTTGTAGGTTTAACTTCTCGTTTCTAGGAATTTGAACGACGTTGTGTTTCTAGGAATTTGAACGACGTTGTAGGTTTAACTTCTCGTTTCTAGGAATTTGAACGACGTTGTAGGTTTAACTTCTCGTTTCTAGGAATTTGAAAGACGTTGTAGGTCTAACTTCTCGTTTCTAGGAATTTGAACGACGTTGTAGGTTTAACTTCTCGTTTCTAGGAATTTGAACGACGTTGTGTTTCTAGGAATTTGAACGACGTTGTAGGTCTAACTTCTCGTTTCTAGGAATTTGAAAGACGTTGTAGGTCTAACTTCTCGTTTCTAGGAATTTGAACGACGTTGTAGGTTTAACTTCTCGTTTCTAGGAATTTGAACGACGTTGTGTTTCTAGGAATTTCAACGACGTTGTAGGTTTAACTTCTCGTTTCTAGGAATTTGAAAGACGTTGTAGGTCTAACTTCTCGTTTCTAGGAATTTGAACGACGTTGTAGGTTTAACTTCTCGTTTCTAGGAATTTGAACGACGTTGTGTTTCTAGGAATTTGAACGACGTTGTAGGTCTAACTTCTCGTTTCTAGGAATTTGAAAGACGTTGTAGGTCTAACTTCTCGTTTCTAGGAATTTGAACGACGTTGTAGGTTTAACTTCTCGTTTCTAGGAATTTGAACGACGTTGTGTTTCTAGGAATTTGAACGACGTTGTAGGTTTAACTTCTCGTTTCTAGGAATTTGAACGACGTTGTGTTTCTAGGAATTTGAACGACGTTGTAGGTTTAACTTCTCGTTTCTAGGAATTTGAACGACGTTGTAGGTCTAACTTCTCGTTTCTAGGAATTTGAAAGACGTTGTAGGTCTAACTTCTCGTTTCTAGGAATTTGAACGACGTTGTAGGTTTAACTTCTCGTTTCTAGGAATTTGAACGACGTTGTGTTTCTAGGAATTTGAACGACGTTGTAGGTTTAACTTCTCGTTTCTAGGAATTTGAACGACGTTGTAGGTCTAACTTCTCGTTTCTAGGAATTTGAACGACGTTGTAGGTTTAACTTCTCGTTTCTAGGAATTTGAAAGACGTTGTAGGTCTAACTTCTCGTTTCTAGGAATTTGAACGACGTTGTAGGTTTAACTTCTCGTTTCTAGGAATTTGAACGACGTTGTGTTTCTAGGAATTTGAACGACGTTGTAGGTCTAACTTCTCGTTTCTAGGAATTTGAAAGACGTTGTAGGTCTAACTTCTCGTTTCTAGGAATTTGAACGACGTTGTAGGTTTAACTTCTCGTTTCTAGGAATTTGAACGACGTTGTGTTTCTAGGAATTTGAACGACGTTGTAGGTTTAACTTCTCGTTTCTAGGAATTTGAACGACGTTGTAGGTTTAACTTCTCCTTTCTAGGAATTTGAACGACGTTGTAGGTTTAACTTCTCGTTTCTAGGAATTTGAACGACGTTGTGTTTCTAGGAATTTGAACGACGTTGTAGGTTTAACTTCTCGTTTCTAGGAATTTGAACGACGTTGTGTTTCTAGGAATTTGAACGACGTTGTAGGTTTAACTTCTCGTTTCTAGGAATTTGAGCGACGTTGTAGGTTTAACTTCTCGTTTCTAGGAATTTGAACGACGTTGTGTTTCTAGGAATTTGAACGACGTTGTAGGTTTAACTTCTCGTTTCTAGGAATTTGAACGACGTTGTGTTTCTAGGAATTTGAACGACGTTGTAGGTTTAACTTCTCGTTTCTAGGAATTTGAACGACGTTGTAGGTTTAACTTCTCGTTTCTAGGAATTTGAACGACGTTGTAGGTTTAACTTTTCGAACCACACGTTCATAGATACTTTTTCCAAAGAAATAAGGTCACCTACCTAAATAGCATGTATTCGCGAGGTCTCAGTTCGGGGCGAACCACTAGTTAAATCTACACACGCTAGTGTGTAGATGTAAACATTTGTTCCGCAACGAGAATCGAACCCGTAACCTCTCTTATACAATCCTCTTGAACAATTCATTACCTCATAGGTCACCCTTTGTGGCATTGTACTGCACCCGCCATCCTGAGACAATAAAGATGAAAAGTCTCATGTGCCTGTCATTTCACCGGCACCATATCCTTCAAACCAAAACACAGCAATGCGAGCACTACTGCTTTGCGGCAGAAATAGGTATACACCAAAGAAATAGGAATAGTTATAGGAACAGGTAGTACCTAACAGGTAGGTGGTAGTACTTCCTCGGACGAACTCTGTCACAAAAAAGCTCTACTACTACTACTCTAGGTCGCCAAAGAGGAGTTGTATCCATTAAATCCATCGACATAAAAAAAAGCTCAGCTTAAATATTAAATTGTGATAATTGTATTCCTGCTTTGCGTACGATGAACCAAACGAAGTTATGTACAAATAAAAAAAGGTCGAAAATAAGTAGCGCTTGTTTGCAGTAAGTTGTAAGGTACTGTCTGATTGTCTGCCCTCATTTCCGGCCGCGTTTCAGAGCATTGTTGAAATAGCTTACGTCTGTTGAGATAGTTATTAATTATGCTTTATGCTCGTAATAGGCAACTCAGCCGAATCGAGCGGTTTTGAATCCGAGGGAGAGAATTACCAAGTAGGTAAATAATCAAAGTTGTTCGTCAATTTTCCTCGCCTCAATTGGAGTTTAAACTAATTTTGCCTGTTGTAAAAATAACCTAGATCGTACAGAAATGGAAATAAAAATTGATTTATAAAATTGGAGCGCCTCTTCTATTTTGAACCGCTCTCTATTTTCGTTAAATTCGACAGTATTTGTCCCAGTATCCTTCCTATGGAAGGTGGAATGGTGAGATGGGGCACGTGGACAAGCCACCAGAACCGGTGAGAGTGAAGAGTGATGAACAGCAAAAAAGTTAATTAGAGAATGATAGCTATTGGAATAACTCATATATAATAATATCATACACAGATAAAAAACAGAGATCTTGCGCTCCATGACCATCAGAGGACATCCAATTAAATTCAAATATACGAGTATCTTTATTCATCAAATAGACATAAAAATAGGGTACACTTTTGGAGAAACTTAATAACAAAATTAAAATAGACATATTATAAAAAAAAGTACTAAAGCTCAACATTTGATTACAGAAGTAACAAAACAAAATACATTGCGATGTTAATTTTAATATAAAATTTAAAAATTAAAAAGTAAGTCTAGATTTTCAATGGGTCAAAAAGGTACCGCCAGTATCCTCTAAAAAATCATTAGTTTTGCAGTAAGCCCTTTGTGTAAATAGCTGTTTCATTTAAAATGTACCTACCTGGGGTTTTATATGTTAAATAATCTGCTATAAAACCAAGACATACCCTCGAAGTTATTAGTTAGTATCGCAGTTTTAAGTAAACAAGAAAAAAAAACTTCATAATTTTTTCAAAGGATTTTAGAAATTATAGCTGTTAACATTGTGTGTAGTTAACCTTAACATTTACATAGCAATGTTTGCTTTGAGCTTCGTGCCTCAAAAACTCTTCTAAACCTTTCAAATTTCCAAAAATGTCCTACACAGACTATTGTTAAAAAACAAAAACTATCAAATTAAACGATTAAAAAACACCATAAAACCGATACCTTTGGTTTTTTTGGAATAAAACATTATATTACCATTTTGTAGCTCTTGCAATTTCGCTTATTTCGAAATTTTAACCATTCGCGTAGCTGTAAAACATTTTGCGAAATCGCCAAGTCGCACTTTGTTTGAAAATGTAATCCCACCAACATTGACCGATTCATTCGAGACCATTTTCAAGGTCAAAAATATCGAGAAAAAGTTAAGTTTCACAAAAAAAAGAACCGCCTTTCAATCCTTAATTTATTGTTATTGAAACAAGTCCCAAAGGAGTTTACTGAGGTCAATGTACCTGTCTCAGAAAACGCAAAAAACCTTAAAAACATTTTCTAGATAAATTACATTATCTGCGATCGTGAAATTACTTTAGCTATGGTCTACATTAATAAAAACTAGAAAATATAGCTTTTATATGTAATTGGATTATAATAACGCCTACTTGCAGATTGGACACACCTCTGTTATTGACGATCAACACGTCTAAAGCGAACTCAGCGGTGCAACAGTTGTTCAACAGTGGCCGGCCTCCCCCGCCGGCCATAGAACCACAGGTTGTCACGTCTGAAACTCTCAGGTAAGTAAGATAAAATAAGATAAGATAAGTTTATTTCACTTAGAATAGGTACTACTCATAATTAAAACTTGCATTAATTTTAAAAATGTTCGTAAGTATATATGAAATAAGAGAACTTTGCCTTCCGTGCTAGTTAAAAAAACGTGTTACGGCAAGGTAACGCTTCTCACCCTTCTCCTTTGGATATTATCAAGTAAAATTATACCTAAACGTTAAGCTCATATAAATATATACCTTATAAACTAACATATATATTTTATACTGAAAACCTAATG
Source organism: Operophtera brumata (assembly GCA_932527175.1). Taxonomy (NCBI): domain Eukaryota; kingdom Metazoa; phylum Arthropoda; class Insecta; order Lepidoptera; family Geometridae; genus Operophtera; species Operophtera brumata. The sequence goes on from OW052239.1 coordinate 69,550,405, forward strand.
AACAACTTAACGTCAACAGAGGGATTTGATTTCTTTAACGCTTCCCTATAGCGTCGGTAAACAATGCCAGCTGGTCAGAAATCCGGATCAAGAATTTCACCTACATACATACATACATAGACACACGCCTTTTTCCCCGAAGGGGTAGGCAGAGCCACAATAGGCCTCTTTTCACAGTGGGTTTCACCTACATGGATAGTATAGTACCTAGGTCCGTAGTTTGTACCTAAAAAATCGAACTTAAGGCTGGGCCAAACTCAAATCATACCCGTTGGGTGTTATGTTGTGTTGTGTTAATTCAACCTAATTAATTTTCTACAATTTTGTAATTAACACTTAATGAGCAAACTATGTTAAAAGCAACTCTGGCGAGTTACCTATCTAAGAACTATCGCCGATGACAAACCCTTTACAGAAAACCATATGTAAATCGGTCAAACTGTTTTGGAGATAAATGGCAACATTTATTTGCACACACAAACCCACAAACAGCCTCTCACCCTAAACGCCCCACCCTAAACCTTGTCCGTTGCGTCGCCGTCGTGGGTAAAAAGGACGGCCAATTAAATGCATCAAAACTTGCATCTTGAGTGCAAACAAGTGAGAGTAGATACATTTACCGTTGAGTAATGCTACAGTTTACGTGTACCTACGGACAAGTGGCCTGAAGCCTCGTGCTCGGAGTATTTTCAACGCAAACAGAAAATTCGACGGCTAACTTTCTGAATAAAATTGGAATATCTTATGATAATAACGTTTTGTTAACATGGTTCGTGTATCTTCTTATTTTAGCAAACCGAATTGATGTAATAGGCAGAAGTAATTTGTCTAGTTTTTTTTTACTGCCACTACTGTGCTGCGCTAAAGTAATGATCGAATTTATTTATTTCTTGTTTTTTAACTTCTTGAATTGCAGAATAAGCGGATGGCCCACCTGATGTTAAGCGGTAACCTCTGCCTTTAACAATGCATTATCTCATAGGTGACGTCCACCTAGGACGTACCCTATGTGGTATTGCACCGTGCCCAACACCCTGAGACATAAAGGTGAAAAGTCTCATGAGCCTTTAATTTCACCGGCACCCATACCCTTCAAACCGCAACACAGTAGTACGAGCACTAGTGCTTTGCGGCAGAAATAGGTGTGGATGTAGTACTTCCCCAGACGACGTCTCACAAAAAACTCTACTACTACTAGAAAATTTATTTGGTTCAATTACAACTTCTTTTCTAACTTAGAAAACTATCATTAGTTTTTTTCTATTTATATACTTGGGCATAGTAATTTCATCCCATTAAGATTTGAATATGGTGACCTCTTTCGAGGGACCTACGCACATTTGAGCCTATATAGGGCTGTAATTTTCCATAACTTGTCGCAACACTTTTCCGGTGATATGTTTCGAGCTTCGACCTAACTTTTTACTTTGGTCGAAGGTTTCGAGCGCTACAGCACCATATTTATTTACGTGAGTTCTTGATACCCAGTTTGGATGAATTGGGACTGGAGTACATCTGGTTCTACCAAGACGGCGGCGCCACGGCACACACAGTGCGCGAAACTATGGATTTAGTGAGGGACAATTTTCCAGGCCGCGTACCAATTACCCAGCAAAAGTAATTAGCGTATTACTTTTGCGCCGCCAGTTACAATACCTACATGCGCACGTTTCCAGTTTTAGATATTTTTGTCATTATCTTGCTCGTAACGAAGATGCGTGCAGATTTTCTACCTTAACAAATTGCTTGATGAATTTTGATAAAAACTCAGCAAAACATATGCATTTTTTTTGTTGCTACGTTATCGATTGCGTAATTATAATTTTAACGACTTCATTACAATAGTTTCAACTTCCAGGGCTTGGGATGCTGGCGGGCGACCAAAGGCTGAAGACGCGGCTGTCCGACGCGTGGCCGAGAGGAACGCACTGCGCTGCTCACTCCTGCGCAGTGAGGCCAGAAAAAAGCAACAGCCAAAGGTGTGTAACATTCACTGCATTACTTCTGTTTAGTGTTGCCAATTTAGCTTTATTTAAATTTAGATCTATTTCAACATTGTCAGCTCCAAAAACAATATTTTACTTGAACGCTCTTTTTTTATAGAATTTTGCTTTATTGTGTTTGTTTACGTGAATCTGAATTGATTATACAAATTTAACGATTGATAAGTCTGCCGAACAAAATACTTTGGTCGAAGCACATGGTAACAAGAGTGTGTTTTGGGTGATCATTTAGTAAACTAGTCGTTTACCCCGAACTGACAACTCGCCTAAGTCAACGAATCCTTTACTGATTTAGCTCATCATTCGCTCGTTCAATTAGTGCTTATGTGGAAAAAGTTGTCAGGTAAGCCATACAGTTAAAAATTACGAGATGATGGGCTGTCTAACGTCCCAGGGCAAGATTTGTTGAAAAAGTTTTAGTAAAGAATTAAAGACAAAACCAAAGCCTGAAGAAGTTATTTCGCCTTGAAGCGAAGTAGGTATGATTTGTTGAATCACATAACGTGTATTTCTTACTAAGCTCTTTTTGATTATGGCTCTTTTTTACTGAAAAATCTCTAGTTTTTTACGTCTCTCTTTTCAAAACCTGCTGCTGCTGCCGCTGCTGTTTGATATGGGCCGTTTTTAGGGTTCGGTACCCAAAGGGTAAAACGGGACCCTATTCCTAAGACTCGACTGTCCGTCTGTCTGTCCATCTGTCACCAGTCTGTATCTCATGAACCATGATAGTTAGACAATTGAAATTTTAAAAGCTGATGTATTTCTGTTGCCGCTATAGCAACAAATACGAAGAAAACAGAATAAAATCCCCACAAGAAAGGAAGGCTCCCATACAAGAAAAATGATTTTGCCAAATTTAGGTTAAAAATCACGTTTGTAAAAAAATAACATAAAAAATTACACGCAAAAAGTGGTCACCCGTTCAAAAACTGACCTCGCAGATAAGCAATGATTTTATTGCCGTTTTTATAGATAATGATGCTGGTGACACCATTATCTATAATAACAAATACTAAAAAATAGAATAATATAATTATTTAAGGGGGCTCCCATACAACAAACGTGATTTTTCCAAATGTTGGTGAAAAATCACGTTTGTAAAAAAATAACATAAAAAATTGCACGCAAAAAGTGGTCACCCGTTCAAAAACTGACCTCGCAGAAAAGCAATGTTTTTTTGGCCTTTTTATAGATAATGGTACGAAACCCTTCGTGTGCGAGTCCAACTCGCACTTGGCCGGTTTTTTATAGTAAGTACGGGTGCCACCATATTGAGTATTGCACTAGGACTTTTCGTCCAAGATTTTACAGTAATCTACCTAAACCATTCCAGCATATCTGCAATACTACTACTACTACTTCGTGTCACTGGTCCTGTCTTAGTCATTCAGTGGTCTTGTCAGTGATCAATGGTAAAAGAACAAGTGTGGTGGAAGGATTTAGTGCACCTCGCAGAGGCTCCTTTCATGCACAAGTCACAAAACTTAAAAAAAAATACCAACTTCCTAAAAATAAGGCGGATGTTCTCAATCAGGTTGTATTCTGTATGTTTGGTTATCGCTCTTCTGAGATTCTCCTGCTCCAGACACCTGCGCACTCCTCTTCTTACTATCATAAATCCTTAACAGTGCAGGCTGTCCGTCTGTGGAATGCTTTGCCTATTGCTATCAGGTGTGCTAAATCTCTCCCGGTTTTCAAGTCCATGGTCAAGGAACACTACTTGTCCTGTTGTCGCTGACTTTTTGCTTGTTCTTATCTTCATATTTTGTACAATGTAATCATATGTAAGTATAATATATTAAATATATATATATATATAAATGAATATAATATGAAATTTATAATATGTACATAGTATATATATATTATGGTAGGTATTTGTTTATTATTATTAGTATGTATGTATGTCGCTGCATATCAACGCATCTATATTTATTTATATAAGTACCTAGACCATTGATACCCCGTGCTAGTTTTATACAGTCCTATCCATACAAAGGTTGTCTGGTAGAAATCGCTAATAAGCGATAAGACCGCCCATTGTACAACATAGTTAGTTTTTTTTATTATTTGTAAATTGTTTTGTATTATGGTGTACAATAAAGTATTTTCTATCTATCTATTATCTAACTCCGTCATTTATAAACCGATTTGGAAAATTATTATTTCTAATTTTACATTTTTATTTGAAAGCTCTAAATACTTTCAGATTAGTCCCATTTTTATCAAAATCTATTTCTGATGATGGAACGTCCCTGACGGCCCTAATATTCCACCACTAGAGTGGTGATATATAAATACATAGTGCTGGATATCTGCTACCAGGAGACCTAAGGTGCTACTAATGGAGTTTTGGTAGTATCCAGGTGATGGTTTTCTCACGCCAGTCAGGCAGGCTCACAAGACTGATTAAGGACTGGAAGGAGTCTTCGCCATATGATAGGTGCATGATGAGGTAGGATAAGTTAGTGTCAAGCCAGGGCCTCAGCGCTCACGCTGGCGGAAATGAGACCATCAATTTCTTGGTATCATGTCATTAGTAGTAGTAGAGCTTTTTTGTGAAAGAGTTCGTCCGGGGGCGAAGTACTACCACAATACCTATTTCTGCTGCAAAGCAGTAGTGCTCGCATTGCTGTGTTCCGGTTTGAAGGGTAAGGGTGCCGGTGAAATTACAGGCACATGAGACTTTTCATCTTTATGTCTCAGGGTGGCGGGCGCATTGCAATGCCACATAGGGTGCGTCCTAGGTGGACGTGACCTATGAGGTAATGCACTGTTCATAGGCAGAGGGTACCGCTTAACATCAGGTGGGCCATCTGCTAGTTCCGTCATTTAGTAGTATTAAAAAAAAAAAAAAAACATTAACACAGTTAACGCTTATTTATCTTTATAATCTATTTCTAAAACACAATTATAGTTTGCCTATTTCATATTTGTCACGCTGTGTTAAAGTTGAGGGTTGCGGCGGACGTGCATTAGATGCTGATGACAGTGACCTCGTTGCGTCGTATTGAGAATTCAAATTCGGCCTTCAACAAATGCAATACCAATAGTTTGAGTGCCACGCATATTGTCAGGTTGAAAAGTTAATCTACAGTTAAATTAAATCGTTCAGAGCGTCCATTCGTCCCTTGTGGCAATTCTATTTGAAGGTCTTGTGATATCAGTCGACAACAAAAGCTTGAATTAAATTGTTTATTTTTCGAGCTCAACTCCATGTTTGTTTTCCTTGAAGATGTATTTTAAAGCCCCGACTAAAAAGAGTGATATGATAAGTTTGGGGCCATATAGTGTGTTTGTCTTTTTGTGTGGCCTCAAAGATCCGGAACGGCTGCTCTGATTTCAATGCAGTTTTTTGTATGAAAGATGTTTGCAAGGTTGTTCGTATCTATGTTTGGTGAAAATTGGTATAGTTGGTTCCAGGATTATCAGCTCGCAACAATTAGGTTGAAGGGAACTGAGGCATTTTTGGAGCTATATAGCTCAAAATTTTCATTTTCTACGATATTTGGCTCCAGGGTCTTATGGTGGCCTGCGTAGGATGCACTGGATCTAGGCCTAGAGTAATACTAAACCTGAATCTTCAATTTGAGCTCAAACTTCAAATGTATGTCCTGACATATCAATTTATATGTAATAGATTTATATGACTACCTCCCGCAGACTCCGAGGTCTGATGATGACCGATATCTCCGATTTCAATGCAATTTTATTTGTACGAAAACTGGTGTTGGATTACTGAAAAAAGAAGGGGATTTAATCTTTTGTATATAAAAAAAAAACCTATATACCATAGACAAGGCATCACGCGTTGGCTGGAGTGATTTCGCAAATTATTTTTTTGTTGTGTTTGCCAGGAGAAGGTTCTTATAAAAAAAAGTGGTAGGTGGCGCTGCAGTCGGGTCTCCGGGACCACGCGAACAAAGACACGAGTGGGTGCTAGTTTTTTGATAAAATGAACTTGTTCTAAATGATACAGTGGTCTTTTCATGTAGGTACACTATTACACATGTCACAGGTTTTCGAATTGTTTGGTAGTAAAACTTTAAATAAACCCATAACTATACTATTAGTATAGAATTATTTTATCTGTGACTATACGTAGATATTATAAATAAACGAAAGATAAGTTGTGCAAGCGACTAGCCAACTCGTGATCGAAGTAAATTGTTTACATTACGACGGGCGTCAGGGAATGGAGAGTTTTACCGTCTGGAACGCAAAACGAAAGTGAATAAGAATCTTGTTAGAGCGTCACCAAGTGCTGTCGGTTTAAACATTCCGCTCTCAAACTTTTTAAAATAAAATATCATCATCATGCACAGTCTGCACAGTGCATGCACTTCTCCCACTGCTGCACCTCTCTTTGCCTGTACCATTCCTCACGGTCTCGTGCCTGTCTCATACAGGTCCGGCCCGCGATGCGATATCGTCTGCCCATCTCGCTGCTTGACGACCAATAATATTCGTCTAGTATGAGTAAATACGATTACTATTAAGCTTAAAATGCAAAGTTGAAGATTATGAAATAAATTGCTTTGAGATCCGAATGCTTAAAAATAACTTTTCACGAAGAAGGTTCCTTCAAAAGTAATAAAGAAAGGTAAAGATGTGCTACAAGTTTAAAGTTCCTATGAAATGCCGACAATTCGAGATACGGATGAAAAAGATTTAAGAAAATTGCGAAGCAACTTGCGGTTTGAAGCTTTTTATTATTCAAGTCCAAAAAGGAGAAGTCAGGTCTTGAGATCTCCACTTAGCAGCATTTTATTTATTTCGAGAAATGTTCATCCAATTAGACTTTTTGTGAATCCTGGTGGTGGGTGTAGGTTACGAGGTTTATTGAAAGTTCATACTAGCTTTATTTACATACGCTTAATACTTTTTTCCTTTGAGTACAAAGAAGATTATTTTTTAAAATTACGTCTACAATATTGAAGTGTTTGGACGAATCTATACCTAGAAAATTTAGAGCCTGTAATGCTCAGACCAACTATCACTATGGACACAATTAACACAATGTGATTATTGGTCCGAGTTGTAATCGGTCCCGTTTGCCAGTAAAATGTAATAAGTCACGAAGGATACCCTTAAATGGGAAATTAAAATACTGCATCGCCCATATAAATTTTATTTCAACGCGTAGGTATAACATCACAAGAATAAAACAAAAATGTCTAAAAAATTGACCTAAAACTTTACTATACTATACTTACACATACGTACACTTATAACACTCCACACTGCACCCACACCCACCCATCCATCCACACACACACATACACATAGACCTACATACAAATGCAACCACACACCTTTATGATCGTGATCAATCTATTTGTCGCTACCTCTCGTACTAAGTAGAATCTTTTATTAATTTTAAGCTGTGTAGACCTTTTTTGGCCATAATTTTGTTAATGTTAAACATCATAAATTGCATAAATCGCTGGTGGATTACCAAAATAAATAAAATAAAATAAAATGAAATAAGTCAGTGATATGAAGAAACACGTCACTAAATACTTAATCTTATATCCAAATCTTATGTTTTGTAAATGATAAAAATCTAGATCCCTCCCAACAAAATTTCTAATGCGCCATCTTGAAACCATTGAATCATTAGTGGAACGCATTACGCGGTTCTAGGACAATACCGTCACTGACGGAGTAGTCACTGACGATAATGCCTTGTTTGACCTGCTTTGTTTCTTTTTCATCCATGCCTGCTACATAGTATATCCGCATATTGGCTGTATGTTATTTTTGTGTCCCTGCAGCAAGAAACCACGTCACTGGCAGAGCGCATCCGCCTCCTGACATGCGACGTGGAAGACGAACCAGAGGAGCGGTCATCACCCGTTATCAACTCGGACAAGTTGTCCGACAAGTCGTTTGACAAGAACAGCGAGAAAGCATTTGGAAGCGCCTCCTCCTCATCGTCGTCATCTACGCTGTCGGTGCCGGTGCCAACGAGGCAGCAGCCGCCAGATCTGGGGGACGTCCATTTGGAGCCCCAGAAGGTAAAAGTTAGTACAAACTTTAACTACTATCACAGATAAAATAATACTATAGGTACTAGTACACATTCACATTCTATAACACCGTTTTAGATTACGTCTTTCTTGACAATTTCTAATATATAAAATACTTGTGTCCAGCCGTGGCTTCGCTGGCGTTTTACTAGAGTAAAAATTAGCCTATAGATCAATCCTTAGGTCATATTCTATAAACAGCTTACATATCGCTCACAGTCCTTCAGAAAGTTCAACTTTAGTGGTTTTTTGACATACTCCTACGTATCATCAGTAAAAATGTATCGAAACCAGAAAGACCATAGTTTCAGCTTAAGGGGCAACGTGGCGCAAAATTCAATTTTTATTGTGTTTTTTGCTCGTCAACACTTCTTGAGATAGCGAAACCTGGTATGGAGAATTTGCAAAATTAGGAGAACTAACACAGATGTTATGATTGGTTTTGATTAATAGTGTCTTATATATATTATTAGTTTAGCTACGTATGTCATTCAATTATTTTTAGTGTGTTTTTGTTCATTGTCATTCTTAGCTAAACTAATGATATTTAAGAGAAATTCAATCAAAACTTTAGGTCTCCTAGTTGCAGCAAAATCAGACGAGTGTAATGAGCAATAAACATAATGTAATTTGAAAATCGAGCCACATGCGCAACATATTTTGTTAAAATTATGTCTAATGCTTTGTTTTCCCTAGGCAAAACCCGAGCCACGAAGGCAGTTCCTCTCGACCCTGGCGCCACTGACGGCCTGCGTGGGGAGCGCGGCCCATCACGAAGGCTTCTACTATGTTCCGCCTGGAGACCGGGGGTCAGCTTCAGCGGCCACCAACCTTGACTTCCAAGACCATAATGAAGCACCAGCTCCTGACGTCGTGGCTGGCACGCCAGGTAAAGCCATCAGCGTACGCAATGGTACTAGGCACTGATTGGTAGCTTGTGATGGAAACGGCGCTCCGAAGTCAGGGGCCAAATGTCACCATTTCTGACTTTCGCAACGTAGACAGGACATAATGCTTACATTTATTATAATTATGTCGAAAAACTTATATCTAGATAATGTCTAAAACGAATTGAATTTCAAGTTTTTTTTTTTTTTTTTTTTATGTACAATCTTTTATAAAGTTAGTTATTGTAACCGTGTGCTGGTCAAAGTGAGCCTAAAAACGGCTATGTCTGTTATCCAATTATCCATCAAGGAGTTCCGTTGTTCAACCTTCCGTCTCCATCATCAGATCAGCTCGGTGTTACCAAAATATTGTATTTGTAATATTCTATGGTCATTGGAATTTGACAGGTATGCCAAATTTCAGCTCAATCGGTTGAGGATAACTGCTACGAGTATAAAATTCAGTTGCACGATTCCACCCGGATTCCACCCAGATAAACATACATACATTGCAAGTTAAATAAAAGGATTAAAAAAAGAAAATCTACGTTTTAATTCATCGAGCAAGAGGCCTGCGTTGCTCGATGTTTTAATTACAATATCTTAACAGAAACAAAACAGAAAAACCTGTATTAAAACGAACGTGAAAAATACAATCTAGTTTAACAAACAGTTGGCGAGGTTGTTTAATAGTTTCACACGAGTGTTTAAATACCTAGTTACATGTAGTTTCATAAACTAATTTATCTAAATACATGCATTCAAACTTTTGTATGACCAACACAGCACATGAAATATAATAACGTAAATGGCGTCAAATGCCAGCATTATACCACGCATCATGCCACGAAAATGAGAACATAGACACGCCCCTTCTTACCGGAAAGGGTAGGCAGAGCCTCAATTAAAAACCTTGGTCTGGCCGTATTTTAATGGAAAAAGGTTACTATAAAGCATTATTTTGTTCGGAAAACAATGCTTGTAAGTGTTTTTAGGGTTCCCTAGCCACATGGCAAAAAACGGAACCCTTATGGATTCGTCATGTCTGTCTGTCTGTCCGTCCGTATGTCACAGCCACTTTTTACCGAAACTGTAAGAACTATGCTGTTGAAACTTGGTAAGTAGATGTATTCTGTGAAACGCATTAAGATATTCACACAAAAATAGAAAAAAAAACAATAAATTTTGGGGGTTCCCGATACTTAGAACTGAAACTGTTTTTATTTTTCATCAAACCCGTGTTTGGGATATATGGATAGGTCTTCAAAAATTATATTGAGGTTTTCAATAAAAAAAATTCTAAACTGAATAGTTTGCGCGAGAGACACTTCCAAAGTGGTAAAATGTGTTCTCTTATTTTGGATGTTTGGGGCCCTGTAACTTCCAAAATAAGAGAACGATAAAACAAAAAAATATAAAAAACTTCCTTGTAAACTTCCACCGAAAATTGGTTTGAACGAGATCTAGTAAATAGTTTTTTTTAATACGTCATAAATCGTAAAGCGCAATTTACCATTCATTCAATCAACTCAAATATAAAAATAAAAAACAACACTTAATTTCATAAACATAAACTTTTAATTATGTTAATTGCTGCTACGGAACCCTTCATGGGCGAGTCCGACTCGCACTTTGCCGCATTTTTCATATTAGAGGTGAAGGTAATATCAAAATCTATCTTCTATTTTCTATCTAAATATAAATGAATCGCCGAAATGTATGTACGCGCATAGCTTCCGAACGACTGCACAAAATTGGATAATTTATTTTTTGCTGTGGTCTTTGTTGCCAGTACACGGTATAATTAAAGAAAACAAGAAAAAAAATATGGGTCACTTGGACCACACGAACGAAGTCGCGAGCGGCCGCTGGTATGTAATAAAAACACCATTTTTGAGTTATTTATCAGGATTTTAAGATGTGAGTGTATATAAGTATCATGAAACGCTGAAATTATATGTTTTCTTATTATGCAATTCCTGTATTTCTACCAAGGTGGTTGCTTTTAAATGCAAACGTATTTGCACAAATATGGGCGAACAGAGTATAATTTTACACTGAAATGACTGTTGTTGGCTTTTATATTGGTCATTATTAGCGGCAACACATATTTGGTTGAAGAAAACAGTGGAGTAATACCGAAAATAACATTTAAATTTCAGTCCATCAAGTAATTTAAATGTTATTTTCGCTAATAGCAAATGAAAAAAAAAAGCAATCACCTTATACCCTTGATATATTTACTGTTGGGTAACTGTTAGCCTTTTTGTTCGATGTAGAATCGGTGTTGGCCATGAGAATCAGCCCACGTAGTCATGTTCTAACAAAATTAAAGCTTATACTCGTATAAATTGCTAGACAAAATATCATCAATAGCAAATGGTTAGTAATACTCGTAGCTAGCTTGTAAAAATGTGGGGCTGAATGAAAGAAAAACCGGCCAAGTGGTGTTGGACCTCACGCATTTCACGCGGTTCCGTACCAAATGTACGAGAAAAATAAAAAATGATGAAATATTTCAAGTTTACTGATATATTATTATTTTTTGGTAAAATATACATAATAAATAGCATGTTCTCAAATTTTCTAGTTTGTAGGCCAAACGTAAGTTCAAAAAACTTGGTAATCATTTTTCAAAAGCTGTATTTGGCCGCCTCTTATGGCTTTGTTTTCCTTTACTTGTGAAAATAAAAAATACAGAGCTACTCTACATAGTGAGTTAAAAAAATATATACCCTACTTGTTAGGGTAGGACGGTTTTTTTTCACGCCCCTCTTTGCTATTACTGGAGCTCCTCACAACAAAATCAAAAAAAATATTGGTTAAATATTTGGCTTTGGGTCAGTGATATAAATAAATAGTGCAAATATGAAGCCTGTAGCTTCAACGGTATAGCCACTGGACCCTTGTGACAGAGGGACAGACGACGGACGGACGGGTAAGCGAAAGCAATAGGGCTCCGATTAGACCCTTTGAGGTCGTAACCCTAAAAATATATATGCTGCAAAATTAGCCGTTCAGCTAACGTCCACCCAAATAAAGTAGGTCAGAACCCGCCTGTAACCCAATTAGGGATATTGGAAGGATATTTTCGTCGGACTTCGGATGAATTTTAGGACTCGAACCCGGATATATTAAAATAAAGCTTATATTTAGATATTATCGTTCCTATTACGTTTTTGGAACAACTTTGGATGGCAAACCAGATTGTAAAGATGCCAGCGAACCAACCCTTGCCTCTGGTTTGGCGCTCGGCGAAGCAACATGTCTGCCGAGTTTTTACGGTGTTCTTGTTTTTTTCCTGAGGGTGCATCGTGGAGAGGGGAAACACGTGTCGAATTGTTACTATTTCAGTTGAGAATGAAAGAATTGTTACTAAATAATTATTCGTCCAAAAAACAACGCAAAGACACGCCTGTATCAATTCACCGCAGTTTATATTGGATATAAATAGTGCAAAGTGACTTCAAATAACGCAATGTACGACAATAAAGAAGTATTGACAGGATTAAATGATAGGTTGTAAGCTGAAGTCACCGGCTCAAATGGCCCAAGGTCATATAAACTCTATAGTCAATCTTTGCACAGAATAATACAACAGAAGGCCAGCTCCGTGCAACGAGATACAGACAAACTGGCAATCTAAAACATCCGAGATACATCTTTTACCTACCGAATATAGAACTGAGGATCGACTTCAAATCGACTGTGGAAGTGGAATACAAGCTTCAAAAAACGACGATCCAACACAAAAAAAAAGACCCCAATATTCGTCTGTACCACCAATGTGGCTCAAACAATTTCGATTATGTGTTTATTGGTATTCATCTCTAAAAGTGCTTAACCGATTTGGATACAGTCTTTTGTAAACCGTCATACAGGTATATTATATAACAGTCACATATTACGCCGAAATCACACTGTTTTTGTTTTTCAAAATTACCTAGTCTCTCTCTACTCTTACCTAAAATGTACCTACACATATTTGAAACCGGCATACCGATCTCATGATTTTGATACCCATGTTGATGTAATTACCTTTTTCTTTCTTTTAGACAGTTATATTTGCATTTAGTAGCAACTATTACATTATTACCTACTACATTTTTGATATTTTACAAATACAGACGTTATTCCAATATAAAACCAGTTCAGAAATGAATGTCACTTGTCAATCCTATTTGCGTTTGGTTAAATCACGATCATAATTTGTCTCCGACGTGTTAGTCTAAGATACGAACTAGAAACGATCTTCACACATCTGTTTAATGGATGAAAAGTATTTTATATGAAATTTAATACATTAGAAAATATATCTCGTGTCTGAAAAATTCATGTCCAGACAATGATTAATAAAAAAAATAAAAATTACTTTTACTTTTTTTAATAACAGTGATAGTTAGATTGTTGAAATTTTCACAGATGATGTATTTCTGTGGCAGCTATATCAACAAATACACAGAATAAAATAAATATTGAAGGGGGCTCCCATACAACAAACGTGTTTTTTTTTGCCGTTTTTATAGATTATATAGACGGACATTTTTATAGACGGAACCCTTCGTGCGTGAGTCGCACTTGGCTGGTTTTTTAATTTTTAACGAATCATAGTCTGGGCAGGAATTTTTTAGACAACCCACTCGAGATATATTTTCTAATATATTAAATTTCATATAAAATACTTGTTATCCATTAAACAGATGGGTGAAGGTCGTTTCTAGTGCGGATCCTCTACTATATGTAAATCACTTATCTTAGTTTGCAAGTCTGAAGACAGAATTATATTTCAGACTACCACCACAACACATTGGGTTCTGGCGAGAGTGACGATGGGCTAGCCGCGTTTGCGCGAGCCGCCGCGCCACGGACTGAGCGTCTGCGGCAGCGATACGGCCAAGAATCGCAGCCAGCCAGCAGCGATGACGAACATGATGATTATGGTAAGAACTAGTCTCGTCATCGGCCTCTACAAGTTGACAGCTCAACATCCTCGTAGAATGCCAAGACGAGCGGTCTTGGACCACCTCCTTCACAGAGTTAATTATTATCAAAATTAGCCCAAATACTGCCAAATATCGAGGAGTTCAGTTTTTCACCTTCAGATCAGCTTACTGTTATGAAAAATGTCAGATGCACCAAGTCCTAGTTTTGCAGCAACCATCGTAACGACGATTGTAGTTTTTGGTTACTGTCACGTTCGACCAAAGTTTACTTTGGTCGAAGGCTGTCGCCATAATATTGTATTGTCTTCGGAACTTGTCAATTTCAGCGAAAATGGTTGGGTGAAACTGGTTTAAAATTCAGTTGCAGACTCTGCCCCCACAGACAGACAGAAAAGCAAATTAAATAAAACCCTTTAAAATGCACAGCTCCGGAATATATTGGAGTAAATGCGCCGTTCGTAAACCTCAATGTCAATACGCCTACCCCCTCCCCTACAACACCCAACAACCAGCAACAACGCCCAGCAACCCCAAATTCCTGCGGCCGTATTCTAATGCCAACCCGAGTTTTGATATTGTATGCCAATTCACCTTTGATATCAGTCATAAAAACGTATGAAATCGTTGTCGCATAGCACATAAGCGTATATGGATAGGCGTGTAGTACTTTTATTGCTGAAGAGTATCAGTTGCTGTTAGATCAAAATATCCTGCAATATTGTTACTAATATAACAAATTCATAATTTGTTAGTTCTTTAGTTCTTGTTTATTTGGGTTTGTATGCTACGCTGTTGTTTACAGGGTTTCACAGGCGCCCCGCGGTCCGCGGAATCGCCGTGAAGCGTCAACTCGGTGCCTCTGACGACATCCTCGCACAGATGCAACAGATGCAGAATGACCTGCAGCCCCAGACAAATGCAGTACAAGCTCAGATGCAGGCCCACTCCTGCCAGAGGACCAACACGAACTATTCGTGGCAGTACTATTCAGAGGCTAACTTAAACTCTCGGCCACAGAGTCGTGCCAGCAATGTGAACTGGTAAGTTTAAGAGGCCAAACAGCCAAATTCTCTCACTATCTAACTCAGTAAAATTCAGGTAAATTAGAAAGTGACAGAATAGCACCCGCGCAACGAAAAGTGAACGAAAACCACGACAAACAGTATTTAAACAAATATTAATATATAAATCTACCATGCCCTCTAAAATAATACTATTGGTTAATCTTATTCATTTTATCAATGTACGCTGATAGGTAATAGAGATATTTACGTTATAAGCGCATTTTACAGGTTAGTTCACTATATTTTAACGAGATTTTTTAACAAAAACTTGTTTTTGGGCTCTAACATGCCCTTGAAAATACGATGAAAATTAATATATATTTTTGTTGCCTGTATATAATCCGCGACTGTGTATATTTTACCTAAAATACGTTTAAGAGAAGCCTATTTTACACTTGATAGCGTTTAATAAGACTGAGAAATGGCCATTACATTATTAATAAATTATATTTATTCTATCACTGACATTGGTTCCTCAAAGTTTGTATGGTAAACGGTTTTCCACCTTAAAACAAAAACCTTTATTTAATTGTAGAATGAACGAATGATATAACTACAAATAAAAAAAAAAATTAAACAAAAGACTGTTGAAAATGGAGTAAAGTTTTTTTTTATACAACTTTAGATGACGGAACAAGCAGATGGCCCACCTGATGTTAAGCGGTACCCTCTGCCTATGAACAGTGCATTACCTCATAGGTCTCGTCCACCTAGGACGCTCCCTATGTGGCATTGCACTGCGCCCGCCACCCTGAGACATAAAGATGAAAAGTCTCATGTACCTGTAATTTCACCGGCACCCATACCTTTCACAAACGGAACACAGTAATGCGAACACTACTGCTTTGCGGCAGAAATAGGTATGGTGGTAGTACTTCCCCGGACGAACTCTTTCACAAAAAAGCTCTACTACTAACTTCATCATCATCATCATCATTATTAGCGGAATTTAGACGTTCACTGCTGGACTACACCTCCACCGCAGAATGCAATGGGGGGCCATAGTCACCCCCAGAATCAGAAGCAGGCAGAATTGCGGTCGCAATATTGATATTGAGTACTCAGTTGGATGCTGCTACTACCTCATCTTTTCTAAAGATAATTGATTCAAATCACTATCAAAACTGAGAAAGTTTTGTTGTTTGTTAATCAATCACGTCGAAACGGCTGAACCAATTTTGGTGAAATTTGGCAAGCCGATTGATTTTCACCTATATTGTGTTACTTACCACTTTTCATTCCGATATAATACGAGAAAATCCGCAGGCGGACACTATAAGTCAATAATATGTTCGCTGAATAGTATTGTACACTTTTATATTGAGTGCCGATACACTTCTAATAACATGCTAACTTGCATCTTATCATGCTGTTCACGCTTCACCAACTTTTCCACCGGATGGAGCATTCAGACGCGCAGTAACAAGTTTCCAAACGGTACCAAGAGAGATTTAGTGAACTATACGAAAGGTCTTTTTGAAAAATTTATTCTATTTGTAAAAGCATGCTGTGGGTGGGAGTGTGATTTCAAGTTAAAATATAACAAAATTTAGTAGTAGAGCATTTTTGTGAAAGAGTTCGTCCGGGGAAGTACTACCTCCATACCTATTTCTGCCGCAAAGCAGTAGAACTCGCATTGATGTGTTCCGATTTGAAGGGTATGGTTGCCGGTGAAATTACAGATACATGAGACTTTTCATCTTTATGTCTCAGGGTGGCGGGCGCATTGCAATGCCACATAGGGTGCGTCCTAGATGGACGTGACCTATGTGGTAATGCATTGTTAAAGGCAGAGGTCACCGCCTAACCGCCTGGCCCGGCCCATCTGCTTGTTTATGTAATTCACGAACTTAAAAAAATATATAGATCAATTATTTGAATTCTTTACAAGTTTTTGCATAAAGATCGTATCTTAAAGGAGCTTATAGGATATTGTTGCCTGTTGCTTTTCTTTTACAAACATATACAACTATGCTGCGCCTCGCGGTTACCCGCATAGGTCTCGATCCCTTGGGAATATCGGGATAAAAATGACGATGTGTTATTCCGGGAGTCAATCAATTTCCAAATTTCATCCTAATCCGTCCATGTCCATCCAACACACTCACACACTAACACACAAATTTTCGCATTTATAATATTAGTGTGATGTGAAGTGTGATATACCACACTCTTCATTATTCTCCTGCTGACAAAGGTCTAAGAGAGCTTGGATCCCATACCAAGAGCTGGGTATGGGATATAGGAGAAAAGAGGCTAAAACGTCTAAGTAAGCTTATTGAATACCACTGCTAGTAGCCGAACGGGTATAAGAATGTGCAATTTAGTTTTTATCGAAAACTATCGTGCAGTACCAACCTCTGAGGCTTTGTAGCTATGGGAGCTGTAGATTCTATACATTCAGTTGTTAATTAAAAACTGGTCGCACGCTGCTTCGCACGTCTTGTGTCGTGGTGAAAATACCCGCATCTGTATCTGTGTATGTACTCGTAGTATGGCATCTTCTATGAACTTCTGCTCTCCTGGTACTTCGAAAAATATACAAACTGTCAAACGCGCGAAGTTCTTAATAGTCTTTAAGTTTTGATATAGTCAACACCATTATAACTAGCAGCCTATGGACTTGGGCAATTTGCCATAATCACGACGCTTGTATTTAATCAATCAATCAATCAATAAATAGACGACCTCTGTGGCGCGGTGGGCGAAGTTTCGTCTGCGACGCAGGAGGTTGCGGGTTCGATTCCCGCCTCGGAACAAATATTTGTGCAATCTGCAGATATATTCAGGGTGTTCTGGGTATTTTCTATGTATTATAAAAATATCTATCTATTTAATGTATATTGTATTAAGTATATCAGTTATCTAGTACCCATAACACAAGCTCTGCTTAGCTTGGGGCTAGATAATTGTGTGAACTGTCCAGCATTATTTATTTATTTAATTTATATATTTAATATATTTATTTCAGGCTTATTGGGAACTGTACAAAACCTAAACAATAAGCCCATAGCAACAAAAACCTTAAAACTAACATACATATAAAAAACCCTTTATTGTAGTGTAGACGGAGACGTATGACGCAACTGCTCATATGTCTGTATTGGTGATCGCAATATTGTTGTTGATAGATCCATTTATTGATGCTGTTGCCCATCCCATTGTGTAATCCCTTAGTGGACTTTTACGATATTCACGGTAGGGGCTTTAACGACATCCACGGTAGGGACTTTAACGACATCCACGGTAGGGACTTTTACGACATCCACGGTAGGGACTTTTACGACATCCACGGTAGGGACTTTTACGACATCCACGTTAGGAATTGGAGGGGCCAGACACACCACGGCCATACGGTGTAGTCAACATATTTGTCACGAAACACTAACCTATCTTCAGGTCAAACAAAGCATCTGATTACGTGACCGCGCGACCATGCACCAACATGATGCCGCACCAGCAACACACTGAGGCGTGTTACGCACACGCGCAGAACCTGGCCTACGCGCAGTATCAGCAGCGACAGCAGGAAGCCATGTACAGGAACTGCTCACTGTACGCCAACATCGGGTGAGTTGAAACTGAAAGGCTGAATGTCACCAAATTATGTCACTATCTATCTAATTTTCAATTTTGGTGGCACTTTAACTGGTGTAACTAAGATAAATAGCACATGTGTGGTGTAGTTAATTATAAGTGTATTGCTTTTCTTTTTTAGATGCTGTTTTTTTTCCTGCTTGTACTTGATTTTTGTGCCTCCATTTAAACTGGGTTATGACTTGACGCCTAACGGAGACTCTTGACGACTTGACTAATGAGGGGTTTTCACGGCCGTTTCACATCATGATTATTGCCTTGAAAATAGATGGCGCCAGCTCTGTACAAGCTAAAGTAGCTGTGTCAAAATAATGTGAAATGTCAACGTCAACAACGTAGTGATATATTTTCGTGATATTTACACAAAAGCACAGACAATGCATTTGTTATTTTGACAAGTATACTTGAGTCAGCGCCATCTATCGAGCCAAATCGAACTACTTTTTATTTATATTCGTTAATGAAAAGCCCTCATTGTATAACAATTATTGGCGAAATTGTTTGGAGCACTCTTCAGAAGCCATTTTAAGAAGAAGAAGAAAAAGAATATATAAAAAAATACGAAGGTTCAATTTGAAATAACATAGGTAGGTTATATTTAACTCCAGTTAATTTCCGTAATAGCTGCGCATAAAGATACTCATATATTGGTGCATAACAATAACGACGTGCTACGCCGTAGTGCTACGACGCCTACGCGAAGTAGGCTACTACCTACGCTATTTGTAGCAAACAAGCCTAAGCTGGAATAAGTTAGTTAAACTTACTTATTTCACCTATATTTGAGATCTTTTAAATGTGTAATGAAACAGTTTAATATTTACGAAAAGTCAAAACACGCGGAACCCAGTTTTTAATTTTGTATTAAAATAATAATAATTTGTAAGTTGTGCTCATGCGGCAAATGTTCTGTAATTTTTAAAAATAATAATGGTATATATTGTATTAAGTATATCAGTTATCTAGTACCCATAACACAAGCTCTGCTTAGCTTGGGGCTAGATAATGTTGTGTGAACTGTCCAGCATTATTTATTTATTTATTTATTATTTTAAAATTAGCATTTGATGAAAATCCATATAAATGAATTTCAATGGATTTTTCATTCTCACTTTTGCATCATACTCATGGTAAAGTCAAGAAATTGCCGAAATATTTTAAAAATTCCTATCCTTCAGTACTTTAAAAAATTACTTAAAAATACTTTTCATTACAACCTTTTATGAAGTTAGTCTTTTATGTTGATGATGAAATTATTAATCAAATAAATGAGCTGATCAAACGGACCATTTGTCAAACGGTCACCAGCCGCAAAATTACAAATCCTATATATTATTTTTACCTTAGTCATAGATAAAATAATGCTTAGTCAATTAAGTACAATATTCACATTAAAAACACAACATTATAATTGCGAGAGATCACTGTACCAAAAACACGATAGGTCAACATTTTCTCAAACCAAAGTTACCTCTAACTTATGGCTAGATTCTATTGTTTCTCAATATGGTGCAATTTTTAATTAAGGTCATATTTTTTATGAATAAAATAAATAAAATAATTCCGATGGTTTACTTAAAGGGATTTTAATATTTTACAAGATATTCAATTAAAATGGCCCTTTCACGCGGTGCGAGGCGTTTTTTTGTATGTTTTTTTTGTATCCGTTCGGTAGTCGGTTAGTGGAAAATGGTTCAATATGCAAGGTGAAGCCTAGCATACTGAAAATAGTGTTCAAAATAATGTTGCGTAAACTTTTGAAAAGTTTTCGAAAGTTTTAGTTTCCTACCACCGTGGTTGAGATCAGTACAGCAACGCCATCTATAGAAAGAGCATTGCAATGTCTAGACCAGGTTAGAACAACCTTTGTTGCAACCATGCATTTCGTATTTAGAATGGCTGGTCCAAATCAGTAGGTACCAGTTATAGTTTCTATTAAATTGACAACAGATGGTATGGGTACCAATTTGATTCTTGATAAAATATTCTCTATCAGACAATCATGGATGTCATAGTAATTGTTCCGAGCAGACAATAGATTTTAACCCCCGAGTAAAAAGAGGGGTGTTACTAGGAAGATGGACTAAAACAACCATGGGGTGTTATAAGTTTGACGTGCTTTAGTCCTTATTCTGTGGTTTGACATGTGTGTCATAGAGAAATGTGTGTGTATATTTGTATGTGTCTGTGCCATTGTCGCTCCCAAAGGGATGGACCACTGACTACGGGATGATGGACTGGGATGGACCGTTTTTTTATTTTTATTGAATTATGACTTGATCGGGAATGTTTTTAGCTACGTTTGGTGGAAATTGGTGCAGCCGTTTCCAGGAACTGATGAACGCAATATTTTTAAACTCATGCATTTTCGTGGAATCACAGCTTATAGCGCGTTATATTTCTATGGTTATATGTTATATAAATATGTAGTCGTGAATAGAGTAGTTAGAAAAACTAGTTAACATTGGGGTCCTACATTCATTATGCGTAGTAGAAACCGGGATGCATCCATTAGTGTTTTGGGTTTTTAAAATTTTAATGCATACATTAAATAGTCGAGGGTTTTTATAAAAGTACTCGTAATAAAATATAAGCGATGCCTAAATTATGTCTTAAATGATGAAAGAGCAAGCATTCGTTATTAAGCATGAAGGAAAACTAACAATGCTCTCAATTGCAGATGTGACTCGCAGAGCTCTCAAGAGTTGTACAGCTCAACTAGTTCCGAACCAACGTCGCCAGTTCGAGCAGCGCGATGTCGCCGCCCAGAGTCTCCTCCGCCGATTCGAACCCACCAAGATATGCTGTACATACCGTACCCCGACGCCCAGGGCCATCAACATGAGCACCACCAGCAAATATGGCCCGCCACTGACTGTAAGTGAAAAAACTGCATAACAAACCTTACTAACCATAGTCACTTACATAGTCTTGATCCCATACTAAGATCCCCTCTATCCAAATACAACAAATTGTAATTTTTTTATTTTTTATTTAATGTTACATTTACTCATAATTGTATTTAAAATAATGAATTTAAATTATATTATTTCGTAAGTAAATGGTTCTGTTTTTACATTTTCTATGTTTAATATATAATAATTAAATTAAAATGCCATCCTCTCCATTTGCACGCCGGCAGCGGCCAAACATATTGTGTCACACCTATTTTACCATCTATTTTTACATATGTTTAAGCAAATAAATGATCTTTATCTTTATCGTGGGTATCAGGAACTACGAGTACCATGCAACCACAAAACACAGACCCGGTACAAATATTAGTAGATTATACAAATGTTTGTCCTAGAGCGGGAATCGAACTCGCAACCTCTCGCATCTCAGCCGGCTACACGCCCGCCGCGCCGTCAAAATATTATTTAGGTGCAAGCCAGATAGAAACGCACCTTCAGAGCCTTCAGCGCATTTCTTCTATCAGTTTTGCACAACGTCCCTCTCCTACATTTTGTATGAAAGAACATTGGAATGGCGTCGAGACGGCACGCCACGGTAGAGACGCGTGCGCGCCGCGGGCTCTTCGTCCCGTCGCGTCGGCGTCGTGAGCGTGCCACGGCCGTATCCAGTCCGGTAGCGCGCCGCGCGCGCTTCTGTATATCTAGTGCCTTAGTTTACTTTAGTACATGTCTATAGTCTAGCCAAACTCGATGTAGACAAAATCATGCATTCAAAATACCTATTAAAAGATGGATGGATTGCATGATATGATTGAGAAGGGAAAGAATGATGAGGTGACGGCTGATAGAGTGGAAGAAAAAGACTTACTGCGCCGACCCCAAATAAATTGGGAAAAGGGCAAGACAATGATGATGCATTTAAAATTATTGTGTTTAACTGTTTTCTTTTTAATGATGAAGATAAAAATATGATATATTTTATACCAAAAAGTATGTATAATTTATCAATAGTGATTTACATTTGTACGAGTTAGTGACAAATAAACAATAGGTACCTTTGTAGCTTTGAACCCTTTAAGTGATTGATTTTTAGGTCAAGTATAGGCTCTTTGTTTACAAAATCCACACCCAAAATGACTGGACTATAGTGTTTTTAAAGTGGTTTTTTAGTATTAATCTTTTCACAAGGTCATTTTAATAAGATACATCGATCGGTTCTGCTCAAAAGCGATTTTCTTGTAATTTACAGATAGCCGAGCTTATCAGTACTATCCCCAAGGAAGGAATGGTGGAGCAAGCGTGCAATCTCCAGCACCGCAGCTTCAGCAGAGAGCTAACTACGCTCATGCGCTGCATATGCAGGTAAAGACTGCTAAAATACGAGATAGTGTTATACTCGTAAAAAATGGCGAATTTAATCGTAATTTTAACATGATAAAAATACACACGAAATCAGAACTTTCTACTTTTTTGTGAAGTCGGTTAAAACAAGTTACATTGAAATATTTTTGAAGACAATATCGTTTAACACTGTTAAGGTGTAGTTTATTGCTCAAGCACCTACTCTTCAATGCTATTGCAATGATTTGAAGCAAAATTCTCTTAACTATTTTAAAACCACACTAAAAAGTTGCCTGAATTGAGACTGTATAGTGAATAGACTGATAAATGGTATTCTGCTCCCTAATAAAAACAATTTAGACTACTTTCATTCATGGCGACCATAGAATAGAACCCTCCGTCTCCTCTCGTGGATGTTGTGAAAGCCGACTAAGTGAGATTACCCCGACTTGTAAGATACGTTGGTATAAGATTTGTTCTGGTTGGAATGTGTTATTACTGGACGAAAGCGTTAGCCGAGTCAGTCGTGGGAAGCAATGGCGGCGATGAGCTCACCACTTGTCACGTCTATATTCACATGGTGGTGCACACCGCGGTGAAAAGAGGCCTTTTGAGGCTCTGCCTACCCTTTCGGGAAGAAGGCGTGTGTCTATGTATGTATTTGTCTGAATTTGAACTGAATTTGTCTTTTAAGCATTACCTCTCGGTTCAATGGTTATCTCTTGGTATCTCAGGAGTTCGAATGTGGCACCTTTATGACCGTTGGTAAAAAGGACCCATGCAGTAAAAGAAAGCAGAGATCGCTTGGCACGTTATCAAAATAATTATAATTTGCAATAACAATATTCATTGGTTATCGCTTCCAGACTCTGTGCCCGGTGCCGGCCCGGTACCGGCCCGTGCCCGCGCCGCAGCCCGGCGGAGGCAAGCAGATGATCTGCTACTCAGAGAAGGTAAAAATACACATCTAGGTATACTAAATGCCATTGCGAATATTATTACCTATGCTACCTATATATGCCACGCGCATTGCGAAAGTTGCTTATTTATACTCGTACTGACCTTCAGAGCTAATTGGCTGGCCTTGATAATTCCATGAATAACCCGTGCCACAGGATTTATTATTATATTATAAAGGGGATTAATATTTATTAATTTGTCTGCGTGATATACGGAACCAATAAAGCATATGGCCCACCTGATGTTAAGCGGTAACAATGGGTCACGTCATACATAGGTCACGTCCACCCAATGTGGCATTGCACTGCGCCCGCCACCCTGACATGAAAAGTCTCATGTGCCTGTAATTTCACTACCCATACCGTACAAACCAGAACACAGCAGAGAACATTACTGCTTTGCGGCAGAAATAGGTATGGTGGTAGTACTTCCCCGGCACAATTTTTCACAAAAAAGCTCTACTACTACTTAAAACTCAAGCAATTTATATCCACCGTACTGGGTATGCTTGCTCAATATTATTTAGCTGGCATTGTGGGCTGGAGAGATGATGACGATTCAAAATAAATTATATATTATGCGAGTATGTATCCCTAACTGTGGCTGTGAATTATTTGACATGCTGTAAGCAATCGTTTTGAAAATGTTGTAAATTTCTGCAGATTTTGCGAAAATAAAGCGATCGATAATAATGCCTTTGCAGCAGCTTCGTTAGTTATACTGAGTTTTTATATTCCTAGTTGCTATAAGTAATTCGAAATATCTTTTAATCATAGGTATAATTGCGTTCAAAGGCATTACAATAAGCTGAGATTGACTCATGTATATAGCTGTTTTATTTTACACTAGCGACTCGCCCCGGCTTCGCACGCGTAAAACCCGGTGAAAAACAGCCTCCTCCCCCCGATATTTTATTACTTATTCTGCTATGCGGTGCGGAGAAAAATCCACCAAAAAAGAGATAACTAACATCCAGCCGATCTTGAGTTATAAGTGGTGTAACCTTAAAATAAAAATGATGTTCAATTTACAAACGTAGCACGTTGAACTTAGATTTCCAAGTCTATACATAAGCTGAAAATGGGCGTGGTATGTCTGGCCTAAGAATATACCTTCCGTCTCCTCCCGTGGATGTTATAAAAGCCAACTAATATATCAGACCAGTAGAAGATAGGCAGCAACATCGTGATGGGTACTCACCACCAATATTGCGATCACCAATCCACCTGC
Organism: Operophtera brumata; assembly: GCA_932527175.1. NCBI lineage: Eukaryota > Metazoa > Arthropoda > Insecta > Lepidoptera > Geometridae > Operophtera > Operophtera brumata. Next base: position 69,575,377 of record OW052239.1, read on the forward strand.
CAAGCGTGGTGACTTTAGCAAATCCCCCCATTGGGTTATATGGGGAGGCCTCGTCCAACAGTTGACGATCAGTGATCTCTTGATATATAAAGGCTTCCGATGAAGCTGAAAGTCGAAGGCAAAAGTTGCAGATAAGATTTAATATCTATCAAAATGCTTTGTGCGATCTTGACGATCTTTTATAATAAGTTAATCATTTTGCGAAAGTACGCCGTGATCTCTTGCGCTGTTTGTGCCCTGCCTTAGTTCCACGCGCATAAAGTACACGACTACTTATATTATCTTTAACGTAACAGTTTAAGGTGGAACGTTTCGCTTATGGCGAGAAATTCAAATTTTATTGTGTTTTCAGCTCATCAAAACATCTTGAGATAGCGAAACCTGATTTTGCGGAAGCTATGAGACTTAAGACGCATGTTAGTTTCTCATAAATATTATTAGAACAGCTGGATCGATTTGGCTAATGATGTTTTTTAAATGTTTTAAATAGTCCGAATAAGGTAAAGAAAAATTTGAAAGTTGCCAGGAAAAATTGAAAAAGTGGGAATAACTACTTTTTTATGGGATTTTTATATGAACTCAAGATCATTGCATAGAACAATGACTTTCGGGTCAACGGTTGAGTGAAATTTATTGATAGATGTTGCGGGCGAATGGGGGGCAGGAGGGGAGGGCACTGCTTTTTATCCTTACTCCACGCGTGCGAAGCCACGGGCAAAAGGCTAATTTACAATAGTGTACACTTAAATGCGTGTGCGTAAAACGCTCACCAGTGCGAGTTTAAGCAGTTCAAGACAAAAGCTACAGTGCGAAGTTATCTGAAAAAAAAATACTTGTTTTTTGTTGTAATAAGTGTTACTAGTAATTAAAGCTCAGTGTTGAAGTGAAACCAATCTTGAAGTTCATGCTTGTACGTATCAAACGATTGTAACTTGCATAGTTATTAAAGGTACAATATCTAATAATCTTAATAGGTAACTAATCAGTCACAGAATGCCTTGTATTTCTCTCATGCACTCCTGCTCGCTGTTCGAGTATCTCGGGCCAAGGCCACAGAGTAGTTCACTGCTCCGAGCACTGCATAGAAGAATCCTCATACTGATATCTATAGCAAGGTGACCAAGAAGGAACCAGTTGAAATCAACCAAGGATCTATCTCATTTTCAGGTTGTGGCACCCCTATACCAGCCGGCTCCAGGCTCCCCATCGCGTGTGAAACGAGGGGCACCTGAGGGGGCGCCCTCAGGCCTGCAAGCACAACAAGCCACCTCCCCGATGGCACCTCCGCCCAACCCTGTCTACTACGCGATGAATGTCTGACGAGGGGACTAGGTAAAAAGGCTTCCAGATATAGAGCAGCGTCAGCCATAACAGTCAAAATAGTTATTTGTTGATAATATACAGTAAAGGTCAATATCAAATAGTATATAGGGATTGAGCTGTAGTAGAAGTGCACATTCGCTCTGTAGGCTCAACACAGCATCATGTCCAACCCCGGCTACTACGTGAAGAATGTGTGTCGAGGTGATTATATAAAGGCTTCTACATATTGAGAGTTTTAGCGATAGCATAGTGATAGAACCTATGTCCCCGGTCCTGTACCTCCTAACCCTTTCGCGTAGTAACGCGAAGAATGTCTGGCAATTAAGGAGAATAGGTAGAGGATTTTGTAGAGACCTTCAGCGATAACGTAGTGATAGATACCCTATCCCCGTCCTCCGTCCTGAAGGCGCAAAATAGCATCACGCCCAACTCGGGCTACTACGTGAAGAATGCGTGTCGAGATGACTAGCTAAAGGCTTCTACATATAGAGAGCTTCAACGATAGCTTAGTGATAGAACCTCCGTCCCCCGTCCTGTACCTTCTATCCTAGTCTACTACACGAGGAATGTCTGACGAGGAGACCAGGTGAAGGCTCCATAGAGAGAAGGCCATTGAGGACGGAATAATGACAGAGCTTCTGAAATCTGATGGAACAGGGTCCTTCAGAAGCTATTTAATTCCGTAATCCACGAGTATGCAACGTCAGACGCGTGGAACAAGAGCGTGGTTGGTACTGTTATTCAAGAAAGGTGATAACACCCTCATGAAGATTAATTATAGGTAAGCCTATTTCGCTATTGAGCCACGTCTATAAGCTATTTTCGAGAATACTTACCAATCGTCTTGCACGTAGGTTTGACGACTTCTATGCAGCCCCTGGAATAAACCGAGTTCTGAAAAGGCTTTAGACCGAAGAGTATAATGAGACTGAATAAGGTTCTCGAGTGCCGACCACAAACCGGACGATGCAGTGTAGTAAGGCCCCAACTCTCGAAGTATTAAATACTTTTTAAATTTCGCCGGAAGTCGGTGAATAGCAACGGTTTAAAGCCGTTCACCGTGACATTATATGGGGGAGGCCTATATCCAGCTATGGACTTCTCTAGGGTGATGATAATAGAAGCAAAATATGGAACCCTTATAATTTCGTAGGTGAATTAGGTGTGGAATATCCATACATGTGACAAAGATATGAAAAATAATACAAGTGCATATAAGCGGATCTATGGATCCATTCAATGTGCGTGGACCAATACGCACTTCATGGCTTAATTATTTTTATAATATTTTCTCCGCCGTTTAGGGTATGTAATAATGCGCACTTATTATAATTTATCGAGTGGAAACTCCCAGAAGTAACTACCATTAATTCTAATTTCAATCCAAGTATCTGATCCAAATACGAAGAAGAAGCGGTATCTCCCTCGGCTCCGTGGATAGCAACAGTTTCACAACTAGTGAGTTCTGAGACGCGGTGTCAGCAGCGCATGCTGATCAGATGTTTTTTTTGTTCTAATAGCTTTTTATGCACTTGACTCAAAATGGTCATGGCTGCTTTACCGAGTTTTTATTGAAAGATGGCGCTCAACCTTTTATAAGTTAGCTTGGGCAACGAGCTCAAAGACACTATTTACGTAAGGACGCCTGGGTTTTGTTTAATGTTCCGACGGAGCCATTTCATGGGAGACCCCATTTTGTCTGATTGTTACACCTTTTTTTGACCTCAATATCTCAACAAACCCCGAATTGAATTAGCTCATAAACTTACCTACAAACTGTAGTAATACCATCTACCCACCTAACAAAATTGATGAAAGTCGAAGTAAGGATTTGGAAGTTATCCTTGGACAAACATAATACATACAATTGCCATTTTTTCCTTGCCCACTTTGTACGTTCAATTAAATGGAAAAGTTCAGTGAACCGGCATTCCTTAAAAAAGCTGCTCTATTTAAAGTAATATTCGTGTGAACATTTCTTTCAGGTGAAAATCGTGGTTGGTCCTACCGGTGAAGTCCGAATAAGCGTTCTACCCCCATCGAACCACAACGAGTCAAACCAACAGTGAACGACCTCCGTCTCACTTACAGCTGGAAAATTGTCTTCAGCATTTTGTGGGTTTATAGTTTATATTTATAGCTGGAATATTGGCGTCAGCACTTTTTCTATGAATACTTATTGTCCATTAGGTACATTTAGTAAAACATTCACGTCATAATGTTATGTGTCAATAGTCTAACCGTGTTACTAACTCGGAACAATGTTACTAAAAAATTCGTATTACCCTTGGAATGGTTACACAGTGTTTTGTCTGATGCATTGACAGGCAGTTTCCAATTCGATCGAAAGAGACAAAACACGGAGTAACTATTCAAAGGATGATCCGCGTTTATTAGTAGCACGATAAGCAGCTAGAATATTTATATAATTTGTATATCTAAACATGCAATAGGGTATTTATGTAAGTACTTAGATAATAGTTTTACTTACAAACAATGTTGTTAACTTTTTTAAAACCATGTAGTTGAAACACTGGCGTCAGCTACGAGTATTTAGATATTTTTGTCATAATAGTTCATTCAAGATATCAAATTGTATCGCCATTTTTGAAATAGGTTTAGGTTTTCGACAGAAACCTTGTTTGTTCCATTTACTAACGTACTCGTACGTACCTACTTACTTATTAAGCCGGGAATTTACATGCCTGTAGCTTGCACAATGGCATGTCTGTAGCTTGCATAATGACATACCTGTAGCTTTTACAATGTCATGCCTGTAGCATTCATAATGGCATGCCTGTAGCATTCATAATGGCATGCCTATAGCATACACAATGGCATGTCTGTAGCTTGCACACGGGCATGACTATGACATGCCAGTAGCATGCACAATGGCATGCCTATAGCTTGCACAATGGCATGCCTATAGCATGCACAATGGCATGACTAAAGAATGCACAATGGCATGTCTGTAGCTTGCACAATGGCATGCCTATAGCTTGCACAATGGCATGCACAATGGCATGCCTATTGAATGCACAATGGCATGTCTGTAGCTTGCACAATGACATGCCTATAGCTTCGCAAGTGGCATTCCTGTATCTTGCAGAAACAAGCTACTGGAATGTGCCTATGTCAAAAGGCATGCAAGTGAATTCCAAAGGATTTTATTTTTTGGCATGCAATATGACGTTATTAGCGCGGGATGGGGTGTCGCGGCATTTCAAAGGCACGTCTGAATGTAACAGATAGGCAAGCCATTCACTTGTAAATGTATCTCCTGCAATCAACTTTTTTACAGGCATTGTATTATTAAGGTGGGGATACACATGCCAGTAAATCGGGAAAGTTGCTGGCATGAAAGTTACTGGCATGTACGAGTAACTAGCACACAGCGGATACATTTGCAAGTAATACTGTCATGCAAGTTGTGCACTTGCAAGCCTGTATTACCATCGCGTATACATAGGACAGTTCGTGAGAGTCACTCATGGAACAGGTCCGGACTCCAGCATCAGATTAGCTCGCTGATACCATAATATTGCATTGCCCCCAAGAATCTATACGTGTGCAAATTTTAGCTCAGTCGGACATTGGGAAGTGGGTCAAATTTAACTCACAAGATTTGACCCCAACAAACAGGTACATGCATACACACATAATGAACGATAAATACCTACTAGTATTTCGAATCTAACGAAGTCGGTTACAAACATATAATTGTACATACAGGTGAAGCTAATAGAAGCATGCATGGCATGCCCGTAGCTGTCGCGTCTGTTCACACGTGCCAGGTTAGCAGCCCCCCGCGTCGCCTCTCTCAACGGGCATACAAGTAAATCAAATGTTGTGCTAGCTACATGTATGCCAGTATGCCAGTATTACAGGCATGCCAGTTAGCGTATACACATGACAATAGCTGGCACGTGCAAGTAGCTGGTATGCTAGTGTGCAAGCTACGGGCATGTGTATCCCTAGCTTTACTATTATGACATTTATTTTAAAACTCGTAATAAAATATATTTTTTACTATAAAGGGATACTATCAACGATAACCAATAGAAGGTAGTAACATTATAGTAAAAAATATAAATCAGAACGGGAAAGCCCCGACCGCGGAGCAAAGCCCAAATGGTCGGAGGCTAGGACTGCAGAGACAGGAACCTCCAGACAATGCGTGCCGAGTCCGCCTTCTGAATTTGACCCTCCGATCTGATCTGCGCCTCTTATGGTATTGGTCGAAGCTCTTTGCAATCAGTCCATTCACTGAAACGGCTATCGGGACGATAATCGTTGAATCCACATCCCACATGGTGGTAATCTCGTGAGCCAAGTCAAGGTGCCTACTTGCTTATTATTATTGTATATTTACTACATTATGAGCACGACAAAAAACTCATGTCGGCGAATTTCAATAATTTTCAAGTAGGTACCTACACATTCAGTTTCAATATGCCAGGCCTTTAGGTTTACTTGATATGAATATATCATTTGATTGCATGGAACAAAGAGAACTCGACTGAAAGTGATTTTTTTTGAAGAATGTTTTGCCAACTGGCCTTTCCCATTACTTGGGCTTTGCGATTTGGGATTTACAATCCAAGAGTAACGGAACTATTGGATTTCTCGATAAGTACCTATGTACTATTATAATAATTGCCAGTTTAATATTCATAATCAATGTTAACTTTTACATGGTGAGGAAAATAATATTTCATTGTGTTTGGGTTTTCACTGTGATATACCTTAAGGACATTGTTGTTTATACACTAAGCAAAAGTTCCACAGCTTACCAAACGATAATATATATTTATTTTCTAAACTAAGTGCAGTCAAGATGCAGCTGATGGTAGAATACAATGTTTAGAACAGATACCATGATGAAATACCAAAGAGGAAATTACCAAAATGTAATGTGTTATAATCACTACCTAACATTAGGGGACTCGAAGTTCACTGGGTAATTATTATAATGTTTAAAAAACCAAAAAGATATTGTTAAGAGGTTATGAGTTTTCATCTAAATGGAGAACAATTTAGTAGACAACACGTCAATCTACCTGCTAGGCATTAAGAGTGAACCAGGATTAGCATGATTAAATGTGAGATATTGCATAAAAGTAATTTTGTAATTTACCATCGTAATATCATTAGTTAAAATGTAAACCCTGGTTAGCACTGTTATAGAATTCCTCTATCCCAAAACCCCATGATACTAACTTGTATACCAATTCTAAACCCTAAAATTAGGCCAAACACCCGTCGGCTATTGGCCATCTTTTATACAGGGTAAGTCAGTGATTACTTGAATGCCGATTCTAATTTTAGAATTAGTAGCAGCTAGCACCTAAACTCAGTCGTAGATAAATGCAAAACTTTTTTTTTATTGCTGATCGGTACATTTTTTGTTACGAAGATAAAATCCTGAGATAGCAACTAAATAGCCTCCAATTTATTGCATGAAAACAAGTAATTAATTTTGTAAAAACTAAAAAATACCCAACGCTGAACGGCTGAACCGATTTTGATCAAACAAAGTTACCGAGAAATACACATATAAAAAAATTAAAAAAAGATGTCGGGTCATCCTTTCGGGAGCTACGATGGGACAGACAGACACACACGCATACACACACACACACACACACACACACGCACACACACACATACAAACAGACACGTCAAACTTATAACACCCCTTCGTTTTTCGTCGAGGGTTAATGAGCCGGCTTTATTACCGTATACGAGGTTTTTCAAAATCATTCCTTTTGTAAATCGCTCAGTTCGAGGAGAAACTCGAAGGAAACGTGTCGTAGATCGCACTCATGCTGGAGAAGACCCTCCATTAGGACTGAAACCAGTTTAAGCTTCCACCAAGATACGGTAGGTACGTGAAGATTTTAAAAACTGAATTACATAATTCACGATAGATAATTTAAGCCAACATTTTAGTAATGATTTCAGAAACAATTGAATATACTTAGTAATTGATAAATAAATTGACGATATTGTTTCTTTCAATATATTCCTCTATTTCTTACAGTTTGAGATTTACCGTCTCAATGCGTTTTTACCCTGACATACCCTGTATACCTACGGTACCGAAATTTTAATAAGTAATTTATGAAATGTTAATTTACAGTTTGAGATTTACCGTCTCAATGCGTTTTTACCCTGACATACCCTGTATACCTACGGTACCGAAATTTTAATAAGTAATTTATGAAATGTTAATTAATTGAATTTTTTCAAGACCAGCCCCATTAAATTGCAAGATTTAAAAACGTTATAACTGGATAAACTAGCTTTCTTCCAAATGAGGTGTGTTTGGTTCGTGGATGAGTTTTTAATTAGTCTTCGGATACCTTATAAATGAAATACATAGGTACATTATATACATATATACACGCATTTTTGCAGAGCCTAAATGGGCCCCTTTTCACTGTAGGTTGCTTAATCGTGGGAAAATAGACGTGACAAGCTCATCGCCGCCATTGCTTCGCACGACTGCATCGGCTAACGCTTTCTTCCAGTAATAACACATTAAATAATAAGCTAGCAGCCAGGACATGGCTATTGAACTAGGTAATTTAACAGCACAGGACCGGGGAATACTGCAGGGAATTGGTCTTTACCCAATTATGGTTTATTAAATTAGAAATTCCATAAAATAAAACAAAAAGTTACTTGTTAAATTTACGGTACTATATTTAGCGTTTAGTCATGGTTTAGTTTTTAGTTTAATTGCCGGCCTAAGGTAGTTTTAAGTTTAACGGATATTTTGTGATATTAGTTTATTTATTGTACAAAAAGTGGAACAACTTCGATGAAGAATTTTCGATAGTATATAAGGTTTTGTAAAACATATTTTAGATGATCATTATCGCAGGGTCGTACGGATGCGAGCTCTTTCGTGGCTAGTCCAAAACTGTACCTACAAACAGACTGGAGGATCAAGGGCTGAGATAGAATAGATTGAATTTCATAGTTTTATTACATATTAGCGACTCGCCCTGGTTTTGCACGGATAGTGTCGGGATAAAAAGCAGATCACCCCTACCCCCACCCCTCAATCTATCCAAACACCAAATACCATCAAAAACTGCTAAAACATTGGCCCCACCACTTTTAATACTTTAACATTAGTGATGAAATTATATCTGTTCTAAATATAGAACAGATATAATTTCATCACTAATGTTTTATTAATACGTAATAGTATTCAAATGTATTGTTCCATACATACATTTTTAAGTATTAAAAGTGGTGGGGCCACTGTTTTAGCAGTTTTTGATGGTGCATTGGTTCCTCAGAGTTTTTTTGGGAAACGGTTTTGGACCAACCACCTTAATAACATCGATCTTAGACTATCATTTGATAACTTGGTAAAGTTACATAATACGAGTGAATAAGTGAACGTTGTGGACAGTGGGACGCCTCGATTTTCAACGCCAAAGCTCTACGTGTAGTTTTCGTTTTATAGACAATAAAGTTTGTTTGTAAATTAGTTGTACGTAAACGCTTTTGCTTGGTGTTCAGTTAAGATTATATCTTGTAAAAATGTATGTTTACTTGTATAGGTTGTAAGTTAGAAATTTGGAAGTGCCTGGAAGTAGGCGTTTTACTTTTAATCATACTAGATAAAAAACGCTACCGCACAACTGTATGACCAAAACGACCAAACTTTAGTCTTCGTTTCCCTGGAAAAATGTTTAGTCTTTATACAGAATTTTAGTCAAATGCTGTAAATACAAAATGCCTCTGTGTAGTGTAACTAACAAAATACACTATTAAATATACCTAGTCATAAATGTCCATGTTCTTAATCGAATGTTATATGTATGCTATTAGTTGAACACCAGCGAATAATCCGCGTCGAGTTTTTTCCACGCAGAAAGTGAAGGGGAAGTGAATTTTGGAAATTTATTTCTTATTGCACCCCTAAACCACAAAAGGAATGTACCCTCCAAACTTCAGGTCTCTAGGGCCTGTTAGGCTGTGCTTTGATAGTTAGTAGTCAGTGAGTCAGTTAGTCACGCAAATCGATTGTGGCATTTGTTTGATAGCAAATCCTGTGTTGCAATTTAAAAAAGAATAGGTAAGTAGATTGGAGATGTACTCAGCGTAGAGTATATTAAACTATTTAGCCTAAAATTTCCATCAGGAACTATTATAAGTATCATGCTGTTATTAAAAAGAACCTAGGGAATATTCAAAATGAATGATATCGTTTCATACAAATTGTAGTTTTATTAGGTAAATGACAAACGAATAAAAGAGTAATTTAGAAAAAAAACTATTTTGTGAATTTAGATTCGAGGTGTATATATAGGTGTATATATATATAGCCAAACTGAAGCCAAATTTAGTAGATGTGTATAAAAGTTAAGTCGAATTCAGCTTGACTTTAAAAGAACTCTAACCAAAGCATTGTCTGTCATTTGAAATGGATGAATAGAATTCGATGACAATGCACGAACTTTTAACAGTGGTCAGTCATACTATTACCACAGGTATAATAAATAACACAGTATTTCGTGTTTCATTGTTTTACAATGGCTTAATATAAAATGTTTTGTCATAAAGTTTTAGTAAAACTGAGTTAATTGTTATGTACATTACAGTAAAGGTGTCTTAATTCTTGTTACTTATTAGTACTTTCATTATAACCGACAGCGATTGAAATGACAACCGTTGGGGAATAAAGTAATAAAGTACGCTGTACAGGAAAGGATCTAGATGCATAAAGGACATTATAAATGTCGCAAGAAGTCGGTGGATGTAGGTGGCTTAAGCCGTTTGTCATGGCATTCTACGAGGGAGGCATGCAGTGGATGACTAACATAAAAAAATGGTGTGTGTTAGCTCCGATGCGCGACTGGAGTTTACTCCAGTTCAGTTCAATATAAGATGCGCGATTGTGTTGCGCAGAGGGAAAAGATAACGACTCACCTTTGGTTAACGCTTGATTTTACAATTTAATCCTATATTTGTAGGTATGTATTGACGAGTCAATACGTGTGGTATGGGTTCAGTTGCAGGTGCTTTACGACTTAGACCCAGCCGGGTGTGTGTCAAGTTTTCCTTCTCTGAACCACCCATACAGTAAAACCACTCCTAAGAAAGCCAACAAGATACGCCTACAAGTCCGGGCAATATATACTTTTATATACATAGATTGATAAAATATACTATGTAATTGAATTGATTATTAGTGGTGCAACAGTTAAAAAAGCATGTGTCTATGCCTTATTGGTCTATGAATCATTTCTCCTATTACCTACAAGTATTTGTGGAGATTCCGTACACATGTGGACTGTTTTTTATCAAGAAAAAGTAGATGTTCAAATTAACTAGGTACGAAGTGATTAACCAACAAGGTGTGTGTAGTATTTGTACATAGGTAGAAACTCCTGTTACCGTTTTAGTACATAATACCAAAGGTTTCAATTAAGTATTTTTAAAATTACTAGTTTTTTCAAATTGTGATTTTATGAATTTTATTTCGTTTGGTTGTTTGTATTTATAAAAATCATGTGGTACATAGTTTATTAAATAAGGTTACTAAAATTAAAATGAATTATGTATTTTATGTTCAATAGTTTGGTATACAATACCACTTTGTTATGAATGTCAAGTATATTAATTGAGTAGATAAATATTGACGTTCAGTGCAGTATGTATATTGTACTAGATTTTAATCAATGAATTCAGATGTATATGAGTGTTAGGGCATAATCGCCACAAATGTTTCAAATTACCCTTGTACAAAATGTATTTGTAGATTGGTAACCAAATAAAACATATATAAAATTAAATTGTCTAATTATTTATCAGTGGCTGGAGTGGTGGGAAACTGCCAAAGACAGAAACAAGTTGAAGAATTTGCGGGAGACCTTTGTCCAGCAGTAGGACAATATAAAAAACGCAAAGTTTAAGAGGCTATAATTGTTTTTTTTTTCTTTAAGTCTTTGTAAATATCGATGGTTCATAAGAGTCCCGTAAAAAATAACTGGTTTCGTGAGAACGAACACAAAACAAAGACTATGCGAAGGTAGAGTTTGGAAGTAGATTGTATTTTTTTATTACCTACCTTTTATAATTTTCTCAGTAGGTATCTAGTATAAGTTGAAGTGAGGAATTTTAACGGAAGTAAATAAAACACATGGTCACATAATAATAAGACATTAATATTTTATTCCGTTAAGTATACGTACTTATAAGTACGAATTAAAACACCGATATCAAGTTCAACTACTTACTAAAATCTAAAACATTCTAAAAACGCCCAACTATCTTAATCCACCTAACAGTCTTTATCCGCCCAACTGTCTTATTACCGCTAGAGACTTATTACCGCCCAATGATCTAACTTCCGCCCAAGTGTGTTACTACTATCATACGTAGTACACCCAACTGATTGCATACTGGCCCAACTGGCTAGATTTTTCATTATATCCGCCCAACCGTCTTACTTACGTCCAGTCTCCCAATTTTATAAAGCTGCCATAATACTGTGTTTAATACTGTCCAATAAATAATGATTAAATACAGGTAAAGTATAATTATTGAGAGAAAAGTTCATCTTAATCGTATTCTGTTATGAATTAGTTCTAAGATGGCTATGTACCTACGACACATATAAAGGAAATTTTTGATTGATAAAGTTAAACACTAGATAAACAAAAAACACAAAGTTAAACAAAATAACAACGAACTTGAACACACTAGTCAGTAAAGTAGTACCAAACATCAATTTGTTGGTTGTAAACATAGAAAAAGTGAAGCTTATAATTTCAATTCCTTTAACATGATTAACAACATCAAGATCATCAAAACAAACTACCACAACTCTGTTATAACAATTGAGTTATTAATACTATTTAGATTATAATAAGTAACACCAAAAAATCAAGTAAATTTGAGACAAAAATCTAAACCTATTGCAAATAGTGACAAGATAGCTTTTCCTGAAACTAATCCACTATGCGAAGTTGATCATATTAATTAACAACAAAAACTATAGCTTAGCTTATCAATCCACTGTATGAGATTTTGTTTATACCCTAGTTCAGTAGGAACAATACAAATAATGACTATTTTGCTTAGCAAGTAAATAATTTAAAAACGCATAAGGTATTTTTTTTTTCAGGTGGGAGATTGTTGTCCCACTGCTCACATGGAGTGAATTGCCTTCAGGATAAATTAGTAAAAAACCTGTGGCATGCACCACTACTCTGCATGTAAGGGCCAAGCAGCATAAGACTGTCCTAGAACGATGATTCAACAAAACCTATGTTTAACCCTTCGACCAAAATAAAAAAGTATGGGCCTTACCCATACAAAACGTCCGTGAAAAATAAGTCACAATACGTACGAGACCGTCTGAAGCGAAGTGAGTGAACTCACTTACTTTATAAGCTTCCAAACTATCGTTCCCTAACCGTCCATACTTTTTTATTTTGGTCGAAGGATTGACCAGGCTAGTTTTTTTCAAGCATTACATGCAATTACTATCCCAGAGACATAATGTCAAAGTTCTGGAAACGAAACAAATTATGTATGATAATTTATTTAGAGAAATCCAGTAAATAATTAAAATTAGGTAGGTTACTTAAATACTGAAGACTGAATTAAAGATACCAACGGTCGGCATAGAACCCATTTCCCGCCGCTGTAGGTGGTCTTTAAATACGATTTTGACGATCCTTGGTATCATTCTCATGAGCCAACATGATAACTACCGGCTTGTCTTTGTACAGATAGCGGCGGTACTGCACATAGCATTGAAATCCAGTGCGGTTTGTGTTCAGGTCTTTTGCAATCTCATCCCAGTGATGCAGGTTATACGCGTCGGCTAAGAATATCAGCGACCGGTTCTCAGCTTTGCTCCAACTCTTACCATTAAGAACAGGGTGAATCTTAGTATACCAGAACTCTTGGCACTCTGCTGGCGTATGTGTGCGCTTGATGGCATCTGAGACTCTATCCCAGTCATATATGTTTTCCATGGTTAGTGGGAAGACCACATCTTTGAAGGGCATGATTCGCAGTAGAAATATATCTTGAAGCAGCAGCTCTATCATTTCAACTGCCAGCTTAGTTTCTTCCGTCAGGCCTTTGGAAACTCGACGTTTGTTAAGTTCAACCATTTTCTCGATGATCTTCTTCTTTCTTATTTCGTATGACATTGTTCGTATTTCAGCTCTCATTGTGTTTCTTTCTCTTCTCGTCCAAATAGTCAGAGGTAAATCAAAGTTAATAGACTCATATTTCGCTTCTTCCAGTTCCATGCGCCAGTTACGCAGACGCATTACCAGGTGCTCGACAGCTCGTTTGTAAGCTTCGTCTCTTCTGGTGTTATTACGAATGGAAGACGCGGAAAGCTCCGATGAATTTGCTGCTTGCCAGATGCCATATTCATCCGGTCCGCACGATTCATCCGATTCACCGCGTTCACACAGCGATGCTCCCATTCCAGATGCATCACCCAATGATTCCGACGATTCCGAAGCTGACAATTCTGAACTTGAAGATTCCGAAGTCGACGGTTTAGCTCGAGATGTCGCATATTCCTGTGCTGCAGCTCTCAGAGCCCTAGATTCCCGTGCCAAAGCTTCCAGAGTTAAAATCCTCTCCGAATTTACCTCCTGCAAGGCGGTCGTTTCTTTGAGCAGGGTATCGATAGCCGCAGCCATGTTGTAGTTGTATCTTTCCTCCGCCATCGTGAGATCAGCGGCAGCAACTAGTGGATCTATAGCCGGCCGGTGACACAAAAGCACAATAAAAACTTTCTACACTGCCCGAAGCGAATCAAAACATTTTTCTCGTGGGAAATCTAACTCCCCGTCCGGGAGTTAAATGGCGCCCGCCCGGCACTGACTCTTTGTGTTGTGCTTGAAAATCAATAAAACATCTCAGTCCGAGTTTGACGCACCGGCAGGGCAGCTTGACGTAGATACATACCCAAAATGAGAGCATGATTAACTGCAATATGGAATCTAACTACTTTACGTACATTGCTGTCTTTAATACTCAAATCTTGATACTATTATTTATTCTGTGGTTCAACTGAACCTCTGACCTACTCCCCTTTATGAGGTTGGACTTTGAGAGCGTAGATACACCTCGTATATTATAGGCTCAGTTCAGATCAGTAGTTAATGTGGGGTACGTATCAATGTTTGAGATAATGGCTTTAGGCATTTCGACCATTATACATATAGAACTTTATCGATTATAAAACTTATTTATTTTCACAATTAGGTTTTTTAAATTTATTGATTTTGAACTTATGTATTTTAAACATATGTATTTTGAATTTATGCATTTTGATATGTACCCGTTAATGTGTCATTAGCACTGCGGAAAAGGTAGGATATTTTGGTCAAAGTTAAAAGACTGGTTTGAGTTGTTACATGAGACTTTTACGTCGTCATATCTAAGCGATTATAGAAGAACTTCCCCGAGTGTTCTTGATATAAATTACCCGTAGTTTCCGTATCCAAAGTATTTTTTCATTTTCACCATAACCTTATTTTTCAGAATTTTCCTGAAATACGGGGCAAGTTTTTTGTATACACCTTTTTATGAAGGAACAAGCTGATGGCCCACCTGATGTTAAGCTGTACCCTTTACCTATGAATAGTGCATTACCACATAGATCACGTCCACCTAGGACCTGCCAACCTGTGACATAAAGATGAAAAGTCTCATGTGCCTGTAGTTTCACCGGCACCCATACCCTTCAGACCGGAACACAACAATGCGAACACTACTGCTTTGCGGCAGAGATAAATAGATAGGTATATAATAGAAAGCGCAACAAAGAAGATAGATCATTTATATTTGACAACTTGGCGATGACTACAGACATAGTAATCATAGTGTTTTTTTCCTATATGATGATCCAGCATCGCATCAATAGTAAAACATGAACTCAACGGTACATACTTATTTATAAAACGGTTACCTACGCGAAGCTGTTATTTCGCATGATACTAAACACATTATAGTTTTTAGCCTATTAAAAATTTGAAAATTCGATTTTTAAGCTCAAAGACCAATACAGCACTGAAAGCTGCATCAGAATTGGTTCAGCCATTCTGCGCGAACAAACTCACAGTCGAACATACCCTAAAAACAGTAGTTTTAGGCTTGGTAGCATCTCTTCAAAAGGTAGCACTATTGAAGACATTAAAATTAAAAGCTCAGACTTAGTTTTTTACGATTTTATTATAATACGAGTAGACAGATAGAAGTTACTTAAATCAACAATTTTGTAAGTAGTTGCCGGAGTACGGTAAAAGTTAAAATTCCGCTGCGTGACAAAGGTTTGCATGATCGGCAAATATTTTTTCCGGGTACAGACCCGGAACAAATATGTTGTGGTACCATGGTACTAATAGCTCCTGATACCCAGCTTGACACATGTCTATTTTAATGTGTTTCTAAGCTATTATTAAACTATTTAATTGTTGGAAAGATTAGTTTCTATTTAATTACTTAGTAATGAACATAATAACCAGGATAATGGATTAGTTGATACATTTATTCAGATATTATCAAAAAACAAAACTCGTGGGGCAGAATATAAGCTGGTTTTCTTTTAATCGATTATTACTATTTAGGCATTTACATACATACTTTCATTTCTATATTGTATGCATACTTGTTCTAGGTAAATATGCCCAAGTGGATTAAAAATATGGCTTATCTAAGTTAACATCAATTTAATTGCTATTAAAAACTTGTTGGTAGGATATATATATAAAAGTAACATATATGTTCAGATTAAGTTTTAAAATCACTTGTAGAGATAACTTGTTCTTATAGGTTTAGGATACCTACATGATTTTCAAACTACTTATTTTAATATAAATCAGTGGATAAGTACATAGCTTGATACATTCTAAAACATTGTAATTTTTATCATATTTTGACTATCTTACATTATAAAAATTGTTTTCACGTTATTAACGTCTGTAAATTCGATTTCGTAGCCAAGGCAACATTTTTGATACAATGAAATTATGCCGAAATTCGTGATGCGGTATCTCTGTGATTAGTCACCGATTGAAAATCACCAACAACATCCAGTAAGCTTACTCTTTTAAAAGTTCTAGCTGGAGTTATATTGAAAAATAATTATAATAATATATATATTTATTTACAGTAAAAACACACTGGAGTACTTACGTTACTAAATAAAACTAGGTATGACAACAAATTATGTGTTAATACAGAGGAGCTATAGTCCAATTAAATCCAATTCTAAAGATCTCCACACTAGGCACGCCTGTATCGTGGAGATCTGTTACCGGTTTAAATAAATTATTTAGGTAGGACTTTTAATTGTCTGATGGTAGGAAGCTGTAAAACTACAGAGTCACAGCAAGTTACTAGGTACTTATAATTATATGAAATTTTTAAAAAAAAAATATAAACTAAAACTATATTAAACAAGCAAGAATATCCTCAGTATCTGAATATGACAGTGACAGCAGCCGCTTTCTAACCGTGAATTTTATTTCACCACTAGATTTATCACATAGATTACAGTGCTTGGCTACAGTATTAAAGATATGAGCACCGTGCAAATATGACAGAAATACCGAGAGAGAGTAACCGAATAAGAGTGCGCATTTTGCAGGCTCGTGAAAGCTAGAACATCGGTTCATATTTAGTTCTAATAAGACCTAAAGCACAGATAAAGTAATACTATACTACTAAAGTAATATTTGCTTTAATAATAATAATCAGAATTTTATATTTTTGCAAACATGAACAATTATATTTGACGCATGAGACGAAAATATGTCCAGAAGCAAAGGATAAAAAGACCGATCAAGAAGAGCCTGAAAATCACCCAAGCGATATCCCAATAATATAATAAATGTCAAAGTTACGATGTTTGGATGTGTGTTACTCAATCACGCCGAAACGACAGAACCGATTTCGATGAAATTCGATACACAGTGAACTGGACTGAGATATAGGCTACCTTTTATCCTTATAGAAAGCGAGCGATGCTGCGGGCGGACACTAGTTAATTATATAAAACTGAAAATGATGATATTTTATAAAAGTGACGTGCCTATAGTGTAACAACCATTGTTATATGGTGAAAATAATTGAATGTAAATCTAAGCTTACAAATTTTATAACAGGATAATGTTTGTTTGTTTTTTGTATGTATGGAACTACTAATCCAATTCCGATTTTTTATGAATAAGTTCTAAGAAATTGATAAACACTATTTACACAAGTATTACTTGCACTTGGCCAGATTTTTATAAAAAACAAAATATAGACATCCAAAAATTTCTAATGCTTATAACTATGTAGTACCTACTACTTAGGAAATAAATAGCCTAATAAAAAAACAAGAAAGGAGATTTATGTAGTACATACACTACGTAAATCTTCCTTACGAAATTGTTCAATTTTAAATTTAATTTGACTATTTTTATACATCAGAAGCTCATACCACATCTGCTATAATAATACCTCCACTGCTAACATTGCCTGCAAATATAGGGCTCATATAATACGCATCACCAGGGCCACAAATGTACAAATGTAATGTAATGCAGCTTTAAAAGCCACAAATATAATGGCTTGATGCTTTTGAAAATAAGTTATAAGTAAATTGAAGACACATATCATCATGTCTGTTCTTGATAGGAGTAGTCTAGGTGTTTTTTTTTTCATTTTTGTTAGGCTGTTGCATCTTTTTATACAGGTTCCGTCGGAAATGCACATAGCACTGATACTCAGTGTGCCCTATTAATTTATCAGCAACTTTATCCCAATTTTGGTATTTGTTTTCAACGGCAAGTTGCATCAACTGTTTCTCATTGTCTGCACTAAAACCCATATTTTTAATTCGAGGATAAAGATCCATGTACCAATACTCTTTGCACTCTGCAGGCGTGTGCTTGTTGTCTAATAATTCGGCCACTTTATCCCAATCATAAGTGTTTCTCGAAAATGTTGAAAATGCCACATGCTTCAACTCCATGTAGTACATTAGGTTGGTCTCCTTCTGCAGCAACCCAACGATTTCTCTCGCCAACGCCGTCTCCACGGGGCCCGAATTTCTTACTTGTTGAACAATTTCAGAGATTCTATCTTTATTGACTTGATTCTTGTACATAATTGACATGGAACGCATAATTTTACGCATCTTGCTCTTATCTTGGTTTGACCAGATCGGTGGAGGCACATCAAAATCAATACCTTCATACTTCTCGTCTTCCTTTTTTATGGCTTTATGTATTGCAGATTTTGATCTCTTTTGACGTTGTACTAGTTTTGTAGTTTTTTTCGGAGACTTCTCTAGCGATAGTAAATGTTTTTCACCAGGTTCTGGAGACTTTCGCCGCGGTGACTCTAGGAATTTCACGTGCGATAGTTTCGAAGGATTTTCGCGCACAGTTTCTGGAAAAATTTCCTGTGGTGGCACCTTAGCTTGGTTTTTGTTCTCCGCCATATTGAGATTGACCACAAGACTTTCTACACGGCTAAGTTACGTACGTAATTAATCACGTAAATTCAATCTGAATATCTTCTGATATATCGCGTATTCCCAATACGGCGCACTGCATGAGAAATGGCGCACGGTGGACGTCTATCTTCGTCCCTGTGCTTGCTAATCGATAGGTGGCCCGGATTTCATACGCCGTGAAAGCAAAACTGGCGTGAAGTGAGACGCGAATCAGTTTAAAAGAAAACACTACAATTCGATGCTAAAAAAAACATCAAGCCTTATTTTAAAAAGTACCAAAGTAAACATTACAGGAAAACATTGTTGTGAGCAATTAAAAAAAAAGAGGCCAAGTGCGAGTCGGACTCGCCCATGAAGGGTTCCTGGATGGTTTACGATTTATGACGTATTCAAAAAAACTACTTGCTAGATCTCGGTCAAATCAATTTTCGTTGTAATTTTACATGGTAATGTATATCATATTTTTTTTAGTTTTATCATTCTCTTATTTTAGAAGTTACTGGGGAGGGGGTAGGAGGGTGACACACTTATTTTACCACTTTGGAAGTATCTCTCGCGCAAACTATTCAGTTTAGAAAAAATATATATTAGAAACCTCAATACCATTTTTGAAGACCTATCCATAGTATCCATATCCTATTTTGTGTGAAAATCTTAAAGCGGTTCACAGAATACATCTACTTACCAAGTTTCAACAGCATAGCTCTTATAGTTTCGGAAAAAAGTGGCTGTGACATACACGGACAGACAGACAGACAAACAGACAGACAGACAGACAGACAGACATACATACATGACGAATCCATAAGGGTTCCGTAATTTTGTTACGGAATCCTAAAAAGAGGAGGTTCTCTATTCGACTGTATTTTTTTATGCTACTCGTTATCTATATTAATTGTCAAAATGGACGCATTTAAATTTTAAATAAAATATTCCAAAAAATTACGTGGAATCCTGTTTATTGAAAGAATTGAGACCGTTTTTTAAAGAAATAAACTAAATTATTTTAAGAACTACTTTTGGAACGTTGCAATTTATACCAATTATAACTCATATTCCCATTTTTACCAACCGATACTTTCTACACGGGACACTCAACGTTTCTATAAAAAATGAATTATGTTTTTAGTAAGCGATAGCTGGTAGAGTTTATAAGTTTCAGGGTAAAGACATCTTTTAATAAAGGATTCCACCCCTACGGGGATGAAATAGGGCTTGGAAGGTTTTATGCTAGTCCTTATGTTTTTGACAAAGTGTATTTTTGTACAACTCACTGCATCTAAGCATCTAATGAAATGAGGCATTAGGAAGTTCAACCATCTTTAGTTTCTAAAAATTTCAGTTTTAGAAATTATTAATATTAAGATAAAAAATATTTAAGACTCAATTTTGAGATATTTTTGTTTCAAGACTGTTGTAACGAAATTAAAGGCATAAAATAATTATGAATTGCAAAAAAACATGTGTAAATTGGTACAACAAAATATAAATTAAATAAAATATTTATTGACTGTGAAACAAGGTGTAAAATGGTGTTATACATGCCAAGAATCCTCTAGTTTAACCAAAGGTGAACAAAACATTATATAAAAATTCTAAATAATTGTTCACAGGACACATAAGGTGCGTTTTATTAGAGCGATGATGTCTTCGATCAAGAATATAACTTCTTGATCGAAGGATGATGTAAACAACCTTCACGCCGGCTGCCGGTGGTGAAGATGATGAAAAGATTTAAAAAAACACGAAAAACTAAAAGAAAAGCAATGTATACTTTCAGGGAAAATTCTCATAATAAGTTACAACAAACAGATTTACGACAAAATGATATCAAAAAATTCTGTAAACAAATTCAGGCATAACAGAATCAAGTATTTTACTGTATACTAGTGTTCGCCCGACCCTGAGGTTGCCGTACTTCAAGTATCCAGGGTGTGCTGATATTCGCCCACCTGCTGGGAAGCATTCGACTGACGTGATCCCTAATCCCGTTTGAGCCTGGCTATTTTGTCTCCTACGTCGGCAATACCAGCCAAGGGACGCAGCGTGGTGTTCCTAATTATGGTCGGTTCTCTTATACTAACCCAATATACTATTCCAATGGCCTTCTGTCAAATCTGTAACTCGGTCAGCGACCATGTCTACGCGCCGTACGTTAGGACGGGTAAGATACACATGTCGTTAAGTTGGCGTTTTAGTGTTAGGGGTAGGTCGCTTTTCATATGTTCTTTCGGGTTGGTCCAGAAAGCGTTGGCGGGACGTTCTTGTTAATTTTGAGAAGGAATGGTTGGAGACTGCCAAGGCCAGGGAGAAGTGGAAGAATTTGGGGGAGACCTTAGCCCAGCAGTCGGACAATATAGGTTAAGGAAAAAAAACTGTTGACCCGCGGGTTCAGTCGTGTTTTACCCGTATAAAATGTAGCCTATAGCTCAATCGTAATCATAATCTATCTGTGTACCAAATTTCATCGAAATCTGTTGAGCCGTTTCGGCGTGATTGAGTAACAAACAAAAATATCCAAATATCGTAACTTTGACATTTATGATACTCGTATTATTGGGATGTTGTGTTTTTTGTTGAAAACTATTTTTTTCAAAACAAGCTTTTCCAAAAAAGCTTATCAAAATGAGCCCAAACCTTAGAGCATGACGGCCTCCGCTCTATGGCCCAAATACTGCCTGAATACTATTATCAATACAGTTCCGTTGTCCACCTTCCTTCTATATCATCAAATCAGCTCGCTGTCACCATCATATTATATTGTCATCGGAACTTGAAAGGTATGCCAAATTTCAGCACACGGCATCGCTAATTTTATAAAAGCTTGTGTAAAAAATTCTTTTTTCACAAAAAACTTCGTTAAATCGTCCATGCTCTTTTGATTTAGTTAAATTCTCTTCGCCTCACTCGCCTACAAAAAGAAGTACCTACCTATATTATATCTAATACACAAACTTAAAACTAAACTTAATTTACGTACGTGAATTATTACGTACTTTATTTATTTACGTAATTTATTTACGGTGTCATATTTTATATCCATTTTCATGTGATTTGTGAGCTATCCCCGAAGAGGGTTGATGTCAGGCAGGCGGCTGGTTGTAAAACACCAAGCCAAATCCTTTTACACTTTTACTTTTTTGGAAGAAATCTTTTTGTGCAGACTCCACTATTCATGGGATGAGGTTAAGCAAATGATGATGCGTTTTTTGGCTGTTGTGTCAGCAACATTTGTTCCTAGCGATATTTGGATAGATGTTTCACAATAAGTTGAGAAGCATGTTAATGGTGAAATTGATTGTAGGCCACATGTTCGATGGTTCGTCACGACACCGACGCGTCAAGTTTGTTACATCGTAGATATAAACGGTAAATGCCTTGAATAACAAGTTACAAACAAATAAGATCTTAATTCTCCAAGCAATTTTTATAAAATCACATATCTAAATTCACCTTCCACAAATTCACAATTTACCAGCCGCTCGACCTATTGGAAATAACACTCTCTGCGTGATCTCAAGTAAATTATGGACATGACACAAACATTACTACAGCTCGTTCACCGTAATTATGTCCACTGCCTTTGTTGGCACGCCATACAAGGCAGGGGACCTCTTACGGTGAACGATCTGTACCGGTGATGTTCAAGTACATAAAGCACTAACGTGCTGCCCTTGTATGGCGAGATTGACGTAACCGTAAATCTTGTCAATCTCTGTCAAATCGAAGGGTTCTCCCGGCCAAGTAGCATTCGGTACTACTCGTTGTTAAAGAAATGTGCCAGCCACACCAAGTAAAATCACTGGTACCAATTCGAAGTCTTGTAAATAAAATGTCGGGGACATGAAACTAGGTTGGTCGAGCGCGTGGTGCCACTGTTCCTACCTTCTGACAACCCTCTACTACTATACTATACTACTAGATATTAGCTTCTAGATTATCTAAAAAATTTCATTAATTGGAAATAAATATCCAAATGAGAAGTAAACTTTGATTTGTAACGAGCGGGCAAGCGGTACAATTCCTCTAAAAATGCCTATTCTGATGAGCCTTTGCAGATCATGGGACACCTCATCCATGAGTTTCTTTTATGGCCACCGAGGCAAGGGTCTTGCGCCTAGGGTCATTCTTCCGCTTCGGTTGGCACAAAGTTGAAGTCAGTCTTGAGGAACCTGTGGGCTTCTCGCCTGCCGGATTCAATGGCGCCATGGACAGTTGAGAAGTGACTCTTGCTGGTGGCTTCACCTGCGAACATCAGTCGGAGTTTGCCTTTTTGGTCGTAGATCGGCTCAGCCAAATCGGCTCGAACTTCGGGGTGGTCCGGAGTGTAAACGTTGTCAAATGAGTAGCTTCCTCGCGAGTAAGGGTTGCTGTACCAACCTGACCTGTAAAAATACTATGCGGTATATAAAAGTTCTTTCAAATTATGTGTTCAAACGTTAATGTTTATAAAACAGTTGTGTGACTGACTGACTGACAGACTATAATGCACTGCCTAAACCGTAAGTCTTAAAGACCTGAAGCATATAGAGTAAAAATTAATACGAGTATTAATTTTGTGCTCTAGGAATGCACTAAAAGAGGAATTTCCAAAATTCGCGCCCTAAGTGGTGCAACAGGGTGTGAAACTCTTCCGTAAAAAATGCACGCGAACGAATCCTGCACTAGTTCTTCATACCTTTGGCACTATTGTAGGTAGAAGCACAAGCAAAAAGAAAAATAACGAAAATCGTTAACATAACACCCAACAGCCACATACATAGTCCTAACCGCACACTAGGATTCCCTGTGTCGTGGGTATCAGCAACTACAAGTACCATGGTCCTAGAACACCCAGTCCCGTAGCAAATATTTGCAGAATAAACAATCATTTATCCTGCAGCGGGAATCGAACGCGCACCTCTCGCTTCTTAGCCTGCTACTTGCTCGCCGGGACGTTTGATGTCACCAGCCTAAATAACGGTAAGGAAAACCACAGGGTACACTCGTATTTCTGCGTCTTTCATCATCATCATTATCTCCCTGCCCATATCAGACGTGGGGTCACCACAACATGTTATTTTCTTCCATTCCCCCTTTCTCCCGACATA
This sequence comes from Operophtera brumata, assembly GCA_932527175.1. NCBI lineage: Eukaryota > Metazoa > Arthropoda > Insecta > Lepidoptera > Geometridae > Operophtera > Operophtera brumata. The sequence goes on from OW052239.1 coordinate 69,599,299, forward strand.
TCAGTACTCACACCTTTTGCTACAAATTTCATCTTTCACACAGTTACAGATAACGTAATATTGCAAACAGTCCATCTATCTCTTTTAAGGCTTTCCTCTACTCTTGTATCCATCCACAATCATATTCATCACTCTTCTTGTAACATGGCTTTCTTCCCTCGGCATAACATGCCCATTAGGCTAACCTATTAACCCTTGTCTTTTCTGATTCAAAACTTCCTATGATATATTTATCTGTTTGTGCTTCTTTATGACAACAAAGTCAACTTTAACGTTAGTAGTAGTAGTAGAGTTTTTTTTGTATTTTAAGAGTTTGTCCGGGGAAGTACTACCACCATACCTATTTCTGCCGCAAAGCTGTAGTGCTCGCATTGCTGTGTTCCGGTTCGAAAGTTATGGTTGCCGGTGAAATTACAGGCACATGAGACTTTTCATTTTTATGTCTCTAGGCGCAGTTCAATGCCACATAGGATGCGTCGTAGGTGGACGTGACCTATGTGGTAATGCACTGTTCATAGGCAGAGGGTACCGCTTAACATCAGGTGGACCATCTGCTTGATCAGTAATACCAAGTTGTATAAAAAAAAATGGATGGTTCTGTTCTAGCCGGTACGGAGGCCGCACTGCTCTGAGGGTTCTATTTTCACTTTGTCTGGAGACTTTAAAAATATTCTTATGGCCAAAGTTAAGCAATATAGAAGAAATTATCACCTGACCATATCGATGGGTTCCGGGATCACGTGATTTTTAGCCATGAATTTCCTGAGGAGTCCCATGAGTTTTGACTTCACTACATCATCTGAGAGAGTCTCGACCTGAAAAAAGCGTGACAGTATCCACAATTATCGTTTTTTTTTAATACTATTTAGAACTTAGAGAATTACAAAATTTTGCCATAATTAAAAACTTATAATGACGGTTACTTTTTTAGTAACATGGCATGTCATATATGAACTAGCTGTTGTGGCGTGTCCAGCCTAAAAATAGACTTGCGGGGTCATAAAGCCAAGGGCTTAAACCAGGAATTGGCAGTACCATCCACCTGTGTACTTCACACCTTGATCTGCGATCAGCAATTCACCTGCCAAGCGTAGTGATTATGGCAAATCCCCCATTGCATTCTATGGGGAAGCCTCGTCCAGCTGTGGACTTCTAAAGGCTGATTATGATGAACTTTTCAATTGAATACGTGTAGCTGTGAGACCGGTAGGTATGACAAATACTCGTGGGTTTCGTCACTTACCAATTTAGCCTCATCGCCGCTGGTCCAAAACACCAGACACTTCTCGTTGGCCATAGAGATGCTGGCTCCAAAAACCATAGTGGTCCATTTGTCCTCCTCGGGAACGGTGGCGAGATCTTGAGCCCGCCATAAGAACGCGAAGCAAATAACATCAGTTGGCCACCAGATCTCTTCAAAGAGCAGCACTATTTTATCTACCACACCAATGGATAGGTTATCTATAGCCTTGACCTTCTTTTCTGGCAATGGAGGGGAGAACAATGAAGCGTGCCTGAAAGCAATTTAAAAAAAACATTCAGTAAGTTTATGAATAGCGGTTATCACACACAGGGCATGGATGTAGTAATACACAGGGCGATATACCGGCCGGAAGACCGTTAAAAGCGAATGGCTAATCCTACGGACTGCAAAATTCCGTTCCGTGATACCAGCTGGTATTTTTCAGCTGTGTGTAGAACAGCATGTTAATGTAGCAAGAACATAATATGAGATTCGTTGACCTGTATATCGCACCTGGCTTGAATGTACCTAATGTGTGTGTTGCTGTGGAGAAGTGAGTGTTTTCGCAATATAAAATCTAAATTTTAAGCTGATTACTTGTACAATCATTCTTAATACTACGTTCTACGTGAAATGCACTATGTAGATGGCAGTTATATTTAGTTACTAAAATGTGCTAAAATCAAACTACCAAAACCTACGTCTATATACTAGAAAATTGACTTTAATACTTTCTGGCCCTTTGTACATACTAACTCGTTAAGACTTTGAATGGAGTGAAATGAACAATTAAGCTATAATCCCAAAATTCTAAGCCGGTTACCTACATAGTTACTGACCAATAATACCGTATTGCTTGAGGTAGAAGTTCCACTTCACAATGCTCTTGCGCATCGGAGTAGCGAGCTGCAAAATATTCGAGACCCATGCATCAGCACTTTAGATCTAACAAGTTCCATTCAACGCATTCTTTTCTATATTTTTTTTGTTGTTATGTCAACAAACAGTTACACTCATGTAGTTCTAAATATAGGACTAAATATAAAAGGTCCTATAAGAGTAACCAGCCACGTTGGCAAATAATGGGTCTATGAAACACTATACCTATTGCACCACCAATCTTGTCTAGGAATCTTAGTTTTTCTTTACGTTTTGAGTCTAAATAATTAATTAATCCCACGGCCGGCAAATCCGCTGTTTCCTTGTTATTGTCCGAGCGAGCGGAGTCTTTGCAACAACTGGCAAAATTTGCTTTCATCTGTCCGGATGTATGTATGTTTGTACTCGCGTACAGGTTGTATTGTTCAACTAATCTACACGTTTTTTTTTGTTGTATACTATTTATAATGTCGGAACAAGCAGATGGTCCACCTAAGCGGTACCCTCTGCCTATGAACAGTGCATTATCACATAGGTCACGTCCACCTAGGACGCGCCCTATGTGTCATTGCATTGCCACCTTAGACCTAAAGATGAAAAGTCTCATGTGCCTGTAATTTCACCGGCAACCATACCCTTCAAACCGGAACACAGCAATGCGAGCACTACTGATTTGCGGCAGAAATAGGTATGGTGTTAGGTATGGTGTGAAATATACAGTATTATGCAGTGATATATACAATGGGGTTATTTGCTTAATTTGGGGTAATTGCTGCAGCGCCATTTTCCAGCCGATTTTGATAATATTTGCAAAAACACATAGTTTAGATTATGAGACAAAAAAAAACTAAAACGTCTGTGCTCGCGAGGTCTTCTATTCGCTGAACTACTAGGACTAGTTTGTCGTATCAATATGACTACGAGGATATGACATATCTACATAGTAGTCATACCCTCATTTCTATACCTGTAAGAAAAATAAATTGGTAGTCAGTCCCTAAGAAAACAAAAATAAAGAGCTAGAATCAGCTAGAATATCTAGACACAACTTGATAGACGCCAAGGAACACATTAACACATACGTGAGTCCGCGGCCAAGGGAAGTATTATAATTTTTTCTCAAACAATGCGAGATTATTTTTTGGCGACCTCTGTAGCGCGTCGGTCGAGTAGCCTGTTAAGATGCGAAAAGGCTGTGGGTTCGATTCCCGTTGTGAGACCAATGTTTGTATGATCTGCAAATATTTGTTTCAGTCTGGGTGTTATGGTACCATAGTACTCGTAGTTCCTAATACACACGACACAGGGAATCCTAGTGTGGGATAAGAACTATGTATGTGACTGTGGGTGTTATGTTATGTTATGTTATTGATTGACTAGGTCGGTGTCGGTGCTGTTACTGATAGACTAGCGAGACTAGGTTGAAACTGGGTTTAATTGGCTCAGTGGTCCCCTCAAAACCCCTCAACCCAAAGAAACGGCTTAACCGATTGTGTTCAAACATAGCTAAGAACACTCCCGACAAATAGACGATTCAAACAAAAACAAAAAACTAAATATGTTCATCCGTCTGGGCGCTACGATGCCACAGACAGACAGACACACACACACACCTATTCGGAGCGGAGAAGAATCCACCAACAAAAGAGATACCTAACTAACATCGGTCCAGCCGATCTTGAGTGGTGTAACTAACACGACTTTGTTTTATATATATATAGCTTATCATCTATGCTCTGGGCCTAATTCCACGTAATATATTGATGCTTGACATGCAATACTTTATATTCTTGATAGACAATCTATTATTTACGTTTTCGTCACCTGATACATGACGTAGGTACATGGACTTAGTATACAAACCGTAGGTATGTCTCACGTTTCTTAGCATTATGCAGATAAGCATTTAAGTCCGCCTGATACGATAACAAGCCTTAGGCATGTGAAAAATAATCGTCATAAATCATCAAGAAAAAAAACCAAAAATAAGGCGAAGGGTTGCTTGGCGTTGTGTTATTTATTATTGATATATTTTAGGCAACAAACAATTTTTTTTATTATTAGTTAGGGAAAAAATGGTAGAAACTACGAAAACAGAGGGTAGGGTATGCAATATCTGAAATTTTAAATTATTTTTCAAATCTCTGAATCGAAGGGTATATCTAGGTATAGTATGTAGGTAAGTAGTAGGTATAGTATGTGATGTTCATTAGAGATTTTTTTTAAGATTTCTCGATAAAGATTACGGATATAAAAGATTTCAATGACCACATTACATCACATCACACATATTTGAAATGCGAAAGTTTGTGAGTTTGTTACTTCTTCACGCTAGAACGGCTAAACGGATTTGGATGAAATTTGGAATGGAGTTAGCAGGACTCCTGGAATAACACGTAGGTTTTTTTATGGTTCCGTAGCCAAATGGAAAAAAACGGAACCCTTATGGATTCGTCATGTCTGTCTGTCTGGCCACTTTTTTCCGAAACTATAAGAACTATGCTGTTGAAACTTGGTAAGTAGGTGTATTCTGTGAACCGCATTAAGATTTTCACACAAAAATAGAAAAAAAACAATAATTTTTTCCCTCTACTTAGAACTGAAACTCATTTTTTTTTTCATAAAACCCATACGTTTGGGGTATCTATGTATAGGTCTTCAAAAATGATATTGAGGTTTCTACCATAATTTTTTTTCAAAACTTCTTTCTAAAATAGTTTGCGACACTTCCAAAGTGGTAAAATGTGTCTTCCCCCCCCCCCCCCATAACTTCTAAAATAAGAGAATGATAAAACTAAAAAAACATATGATGTACATTACCATGTAAACTTCCACCGTTTTTTTTTAGGACACTGTTATTTAAACATCGATCAAAGTTACAACGAACTACAAGGACTTTTATATTATGTTACTTGCTGCTACGGAACCCTTCATGGGTGAGTCCGACTCGCACTTGGCCACTTTTTTTTGTAACTATTTGCCCACTGGTTCGAGAATTATAACACCGCGGGGCGCAGCTAGTATAAGATATATCCACGCCCAAGTATTTACCTCTCTTTAAGCACGCCTAGAGACAACGTGACGATGACGGCGACGCTGAGATGGATGGTACCATCTTTGCAGGTCACTTGCACGGGGTCATCGCTGTCCGTGGGCAGCTTAATATTCACCACTTCTGTGTTCAGTTTTATCTCCATAGCGCTAAGGCCCGTTTTGTGATAGCCCTGCAACAATAATCATTTAAATACTACCTTCCGTGGTGTGCCCGGCCTAAGAATAGACCCCTCCGTCTCCTCCCGTGGATGTCGTAAAAGCCAACTAAGGGATTACCCGGACTTTTTGATTAGATTTGTTGGTATAAGATTTGTCCTGGCTGCTAGTTTATTATGGTATGTGTTATTACTAGATGAAAGCGTTAGCAGAGTTAGTCGTGGGAAGCAATAGCGGCGATGAGCTCACCACTTGTCACGTCTATATTCCACGATGGTGCAACCCACTGTGAAAAGAGGCCCATTGAGGCTCTGCCTATCCCTTTGGGAAAAAAGGCGTGTCTATGTATGTATTCAGTTATTTTGTTTATTTATTTAGTGTCCGCCTGCGGCTTCGCTTCCTTTTACTAGGATAGAAGGTAGCCTCAATACATGTCATAAATCTAATTTAATCGAAAGCGGTTCAGCTGTTTTAATTTGATTGAGTAACAACTTTGATGATATATCCAGCCTTTGATTATATATCCAGCCATTTTTTTGTATTCTCTATGAGTCATCCAAATATCCAAACATCCAAACATCGTAACTTTTACATTTATAATATAAGTGGGGACTACTATCCGCCCGCAGCTTCGCTCGCTTTTACTAGGATAAAAAGTAACCGATTAAATGAAGAATTAAAAAAAAAAGAAAAAAAATACAACTTATATTCCAAACGTTTTGTGCTGCAGTCTAAACACTAGGTTGATCGTCAAGACCAAAAACCTGGTGTTCCGTAGTCAACAGACAAGGAACCCTTATAGTTTGCCAAAAAAGAGACTGGAATCAATCCGTTCAAATGGTGGACATATGAAAGGGCTTTGTCTGGACATTACAAAGAATTTTAATTTAATTTTAGCTTATACGAGTCGTTTTTGAGCTAGAATTTATAAAAATAAAACCATAAATTCTAACTACTACTAGAGTAGGTACTAGTCAATCTCACAATGTTGAAATTTGGCATGATGGTAGCTTTCGTGGCACAAATACATGGAAAAGTCTTAAATACATTAATGCTATAAGCACAGATAAAATAATACTATACTAGTACTACAAGTAATAAATCAAAACCAGTTATAGGTAAATGTAGGAAGGTACGTGTACCTATGCGCGAGATCTCAGTTCGGGGCTAACCACTAGCTAAATAGAAGTGCATATTTACCAGTATGAGATCGAACAAGGTCTTGTATCCGTATTTGTGCCAGCTCATATGGAGCGGACCCTCCAGCTCCTCGTATTGAGTCTGAGTGCTGACGTCATCCCAGTGAGCGCAAGATTCATGGGTTCCAACTACCAGATTCATCCAGCGAAGAAAGCTTTCCATAAATGATGTATCGTGCTCCAACTCAGGATGCTTCGCTTTTGCGTAGTTTTCTAGCCTGAAAACAGTCGTTTAGTAATTTACCTGTCTAGTATTCTAGGCCGTGGTGATATCTGCCAAAGAATAGGACTAGTCCAACTATTATTAATGAACTAGGTACCTATACTGACTTGCGCGATAGCATTACGTAAAACAAGTAAATAATTTAGTAAAAATTTAAAAAACCCTCAACGCAATGAACCGGCTGAACCGATTTTGATTAAAAATACTTAGCTAAGAACACTCCCGACAAATTCACCTTTGGAACAAATAAAAACGAAATCGGTTCATCCGTTCGGGAGCTACAAGGCGACAGACAAACACACACCCACACACACACACACACACACACACATACACACACAGCCACGTCAAACTTTATAACACCCCGTCGTTTTTGCGTCAGTAAAAATACAGTTTAAGTTAATTACAGTTAATTAAGTTTATTGTAGGTTTATGTATTTATTTGTTTAAGTAGGTATATTTAGTAATGATGTAGGTAGGTACTTTATGTAAGTATATTTTACTTTTAATATTTAGTAGTATATTTTAAAAGTTAGCTTGGTAATATTATATGTATGTTTATAGGTTGTTTTATTTTTTTCTGTTTTTTCCTGTATTTGTACATTCTTCCTGCCATATTTATCACCTCTCTCTTGCCTCAAAGGTTTGCTGTCAGAAAACTCTCTAGGGTTAAGCTCGCCTTTGTACCTACATATCTTTTGTTTTTATTTTATTTGTATTGTGTTTTTCTGTGTACAATAAAGAATTATAAGAAAAATATTTTTTTTCTAGCTTATATGGAAAGCTACCTACAATAATAATAATGAATCTACCTAGTTCTAGAAATAAGATATAAATAATGTACTATATATTTGTACCTATTAGCATCTATCTAGCATTTGTTTTCTTGATTGATTGTACCGGTTTCATTAAGACTCGCTAACAGCATTATTTTTACAAACATTTTTGTTTTTTTTTGAAGTGCTATATCTAAGTAATATTTTTTAATGATAACTAAGTAAATAAAATAAAAAAATACTCCTCCCTTGGATGTTGTAAAAGGTGACAAAGAGTTTACCCTAGATGGCCAGCATCATCCATCAAAGTACTTACACCAATACTGGGATTACCAATCTGCCTGCTAAGCGTGGTGATTATGAGAAATACCTCCGATTCGATGGAGAGGTCTGGTCCAGCAGGGAACTGACTTTTCTTACTTATTACATAGGCCACCATTATGATCTTGCCACATATGTTTTCCCGCTTGCACTGTCACACCCTCGTAGTTCCAGGTAGCTTTTGAATCAAGCTGTAAGACTTGTAGAGTTTTATTGTTAGTGGTTGCACTTATCTTTCCTTGATATTACTTTCTTAACCTCCATAACACTGAACACATACGCATTGCCTTTGAATCTATTGATCGTGAACCGTCTACGTTACGTCTAATTCGGTCCTTTCGAAACATGTGCAGAGAGAGTACTTACCTCCTCGTGACGTACTGGCCCATTGGCTCTGCCACATCAGGTGGCTGCTCCATCATATTGAACGCATACTCCACCAGGTCCATAAGTAGGTGCGCATTACCATCGAGTCCGTCAGACGTGAACACTTTGTGCAACACACCTTGTTGCATCAGCTCTATATTTTCTGTGATTGCGTAGTCGTAAACAGAGTTATTTTTCGTTCCATGTATCCTGCAAGAAAGGTTAAACATAACATAGATAAAAAGATAAGATAAAGATACAAATTTATTTATTTTGTAACCTCGTAAACAAAACAACATCGAATTTGCATAAATTGGATAAAAAAGGCAACCTTAAAGTGCTGGTCTTCCGTGAGCGCATAATGGATGCTGCAGACACGATGTCGTTAAATAAATAACATAAATTACATATAATTATCCAACCATAATATAACTATACTAATACTCCAATAATATAAAACACTAGAACGCATTCAACTTGTGTTACGTGAGGAAACTCATATTAAAAATCACAAACTGCAAGTACCTACCTAGGTACCTTAATATTTTCTTCTCCAACTTCTAATTTTCAATGTCAGTGAAGGTTTTCTATCTAAGGAAGTGATACCGTCTGTCTAACGGTATTTACTATGTCGGTACGAAGCCCACGTAGGTAGGTACGATCTTCGACCAAAGTAAAAAGGTACGATGTTCGTAGATTCTCGCTTCGATTCCGTATTATGATAAATATTACCTACTGCTTGATTACCAGATGGTCGAATCGACGTGTGACCCGAGAGCTGGCTCTTATCTGGCTCAACGATTAGTATTGCCATTCATAAATCATAAATCATAAAATAAATCATAAATCATTTATTTGTTTAAATGTGGTAGTATACAAGTTCTTAAAAATAATCAGGATGTCTCACATTTCCCATGTCTGGGATACAAATATTACTTCATGCATTAGCTGCTAAATTTCAACATGCGTATAATAAAATACAAATTAAAAAAAGATACCTAATAAATTACAAATGTCAACAATTTCAAATTATACATGTCAAGAATATATTTTTATGTCAAGATCAAACAGATAAGATACCCAATAAATTACATTTTTCGTTATAACTTCTGGTTGAGTCTCCCTTTTTCAAAGACCGACCACTTTCATATTCTCAGATCTCCATCGTCTTACCGTTTTATATCCTGTCGACTTTGGCATTGGCAAAATTGTGGACACTAAAGCCACAGTAGCCACAAATAAAAGAAGAAGAAGAAATTACATTCAGCGTCTGGTAGTGATTTGGATCAGTTGAGCTACCTTTAGATCGCTAGCAGCGGTCTTCAGGTAGCACAACTGTTTCATATGTATTTTGTACATACTTTGTATTATTGTTTCTGTAAATAAATGTATTTATAACCATCGACGTAAATAAAATGAATGGACGGGCCTTAGGGAACGATAGTTTTGAAGCTTCTAAACAGACCTAGCTAGTACACTTCGCTTCAGTCAGTCTTTGTCACAGCAACGAGTGACAGCTATGCTGAAAAATACCAAAATTAGATACCTTGGTGATACAATGCCTTCCTGTGCTTTACTGCAAGTGCAAACAACACAAGAAATACAAATAAAGCTTCAGGCATCGCATTTCATTCGTAAGTAAAGGTTTTGTAATATAATTTTCATCAATTGATAAAAAACTTATAAATCGTCGTGTAGTAGGAAAACTACATAAGTAACATATTTTGCGAAATCGACTTTATTGCATGGTTATGATGGCCCATACATGTCGATGGACACGTCTTGCTCTAGAGGACGAGCGACAAGGAGGACTACGCCCCAGGACATTATCTCAATTTTCCCCACTCTGAATGAAAGTTAACAGACACAAGTTTATACTCGTAGATAGTTTTAATTTTAGTCGACATACCTTTTTCTTTTTGATACTTAGAATTATTGTGTTCCACAAATTTATTTCATTTTGTTGATTTTATAAGCAATAGTCGTATGATAAGTTTGTTATGTCACTTACTTTGAATTTAAAAGTCTGCTAAAATAATGTAGGTGTTTCAGTATTTTTCTAATATTCAGTCTTGATAAAAAGAAATGATTAAGAAGACGACCTCTGTGGCGCGGCGGGCGAACGTTCGCCTGCGACGCAGGAGGTTGCGGGTTCGATTCCCGCCTCGAAACAAATACTTGTGCGATCCGCAGATATTTGTTCAGGGTGTTCTGGGTATTTTCTATGTATAATAAAAAATATCTATCTATGTTGATATTGTATTAAGTGTATCAGTTGTCTAGTACCCATAGCACAAGCTCTGCTTAGCTTGGGGCTAGATAATGTTGTGTGAACTGTCCAGATATATTTATTTATTTATTTATTATTATAAGTTGGTTTTATTTTAAAATGTATTTTAATATTATTTTTAATCTATACCCATGGATAGGATTGTCATATTCAAATAAGTAAATAATAGATCATTTCATGATTTCACTATTATGGGAAAATTAAATGATGGCACTTATCATTAGCTTTTTGAACCTCAGTGGAGATCATTGACGAAGGAAAACTAAACAATTGACATGCAAAAATAAATAACTGCATCAATTATTCAAAACTTTGGCGAGGGAAAAATACATAGTCGTTTTTTTTTCCTCTTAATCAAAAGAACTAAAATTTATTATCATTAAATTCAAAAATAGATACAGTAGCAATCTATAACATATCAAAACACGGACTGCAAAATTAGTTACGATAAAAAAGTTATTGCCATTTTTGACGCAATAAAACAGTAAATCGCGTTTTTCTCGCGATTTTGGTTCTGTTGTTGTTATTACTTATTTAGTTTTCCAACTACAGCGACGAAATATTTGACAAGACTTCACGCATGACGGATGGTCCGGTACAAACTGCAAAAAAATCTGATGCCTAAGGGGTATCGTATTGATTTAGAATTGTAATTTGCATTATTTACGTCAAAACATTGCTAAGCACGTCGCTTTAGGTAATTGCATATAATATGTAATGGCATGTTAATTAACCTTATAGCTTTCCAAAAAAAATCTAAGGTAAACAAAAATGGATAGAAGTCATAAGACGAGCAAGAACAGACGACTTTTGGAAGTGGAATACATTTTCCCGTATTTGCTCTGATAATTTTCTACACAATGAATTTAATACGCCAAAAAACGGTTAGTAGTAGTAGAGCTTTTTTGTGAAAGAGTTCGTCCGGGGAAGTACTACCACCATACCTGTTTCTGCCGCAAAGCAGTAGTGCTCGCATTGCTGTGTTCCGGTTTGAAGGGTAAGGGTGCCGATGAAATTACGGCCACATGGGACTTTTCATCTTTATGTTTCAGGGTGGCGGGCGCAGTGGAATGCCATATAGGGCGCGTCCTAGGTGGACGTGACCTGAGGTAATGCACTGTTCATAGGCAGAGGGTACCACTTAACATCAGGTGGGCCATCTTCTTGATCTGTCATTCCAAGTAGTATAAAAAAACTCATTGTGCAAAAGTCTTAAAACTGCACTCTGCAGTTTCTTAAATACTGGAATTTTTATACATTTATGTTTCCGTACGATTTTTATGATATTTTCTTAGTTTATTGAGTGATGAAAAATATATTTTTCACAAATTGATTGAGCTGAAGACCTTAGGTGGACTTGCTTTTCTATTGATTTATATTGTGTATGTTTGAGAGCTGAAAAATAGATACGTAACTACATAAAACAGAAGGGAACCATGTATTTTTGTAAAAGCTTCATTCAATAATTGCATTTTTTTCGGCGATTTTTTGTACTATAAACCTACTGAAATAACTTTAGAAAACACATTGCATTTTTTAATATTAAGTATTAAAAAAAATACAGTTTTTAAGAAGTTCAATAATTTAATTTCACCTAGTTTATTTACAAGACCGCCAGGAGTGGCGCTATAGAGAAGAGGCCTTTACTCAGCAGTGGCTGGATAGATAGATAGATAGATAGATAGTTTATTTGTTGACCGTACCCTAAATCCGAATTGTCTTATTTTTCACGGACGTTTTGTATGGGTAAGGCCAGTCCATTTATTTTACTTTGGTCGAAGTTTATAACCAATGTGTGAGTAAGTATGCATGCCCTGAACTCTAGGTACCTAGGGAGGTACTCCACTAGCTTGGGGCCCCTTGAATAAAGGAGTGATTGAGCTACGCACATCCATGATGGGTTAGTGTGGTTTTAGAATAGACTCTAAATGTCACTTTACTGCTTTTAGTTTTCAAAATAAGGCTGCATTTCACCAAAGCTGCGTGAGGAAGCTAAGTGGAGCTAAAATGGTGCGGCTCTTTCCACCAAAGCTGTATGAACAGTTGATCGTTGCGAAGATACTTAGCGGACACTTTAAACTTTTTTTATACTACTTAGAATGATGGATCAAGCAGATGGACCACCTGATGTTAAGCGGTATCCTCTGCGTATGAACAGTGCATTATCACATAGGTCACGTCCACCTAGGACGCACCCTATGTGGCATTGCACTGCGACCGCCACCCTGAGACATATAGATGAAAAGTCTCGTATGCCTGTAATTTGACCGGCAACCATACCCTTCAAATCGGAACATAGCAATGCGAGCACTACTGCTTTGCGGCAGAAATAGTGGCGGTGGTAGTACTTCCCCGGATGAACTCTTTCACAATAAGCTCTACTACTACTAATACTACTACGTATGAGACAGTGTGCCAACAAACACCGTGTGCTGGTGCACTGGTAGTCTAGTAGCTTGCTTAGCCACACCACACCGCTTCACACACATTAGGACATAGTAGTAGTAGAGTTTTTTTGTGAAACAGTTCGTCTGGGGAAGTACTACTACCATAACAATTTCTGCCGCAAAGCCGTAGCGCTTGCAAAACTGTGTTCCGGTTTGAAGGGTATGGGTGCCGGTAACAGGCACATGAGACTTTTCATCTTAATGTATAAAATCAACTTAAATATGTCGCTGGTTAAATGCAAAAGAGCCACAAGGCAAAAAAGGTAAATTTTACAGGGGAGCCCATCAAAGTTTAACATTCCAGCGATTCTTAGAACCGAATGGTCTGCTACGTGACGATGGTAAGCGGCCTGACGGCATGACTCTTGTTCCGTTGGAGAAGGGTAGGCGTTTGGTGTGGGACGCTATAAACATGCGTTTATACCCTTGCGCTATCCCATCTGTCCGGGACATCAGTAAGGGCCGATGCGGCGGCAGATTCCGCTGAGAACCTCAAAAGACGCAAATATGCAAGTCTCGACAGAGCTTACTTATTTGCCTTTCGGGGTGGAGACTATGTGTCCGTGGGGTACCGGGGCCCTTTGCGTTTTCAAAATTCTTTCAGGGCCTCTTGTTAAAGCGACGCGTGACCCGAGAGCTTGCTCTTATCGGGCTCAACGCATTAGTATTGACGTTCAGCGTGGCAATGCAGCCAGCATATTTGGGACGCTTCCGTCTGGTAGTGGTTTGGATCAGTTGAGCTACCAAAGTTGAGGCCCTATTCCTGGTGACTCCTGCTAGGCTCTTGATAACTTCATCATCATCAACGGCAGCAGTAAGCAGCCAGTGGGCCAGGCAGCACAGCTCTCGTGCCTACTTAGTTAGATACTCACGCGGTGCGATTAAAATAATAATAATAGGTAAAATTAAAATACCTGGCTTAAAAAATACCTATAAGCCAATCTTTACAAACATCAATACAGCCACAAAAGAAACATGACCTAATTTTTGGTTATAAATACTATCTTATTCACCTTTTTCTTGCATACCAAACTGACGCAAAACAAGCATATACCTGCTGCTCTTTCATCTTAAAAAATAAATAATAATCTCATAGTATTTAAATAGAAAGTGGACACATCCTATACGTATAGAATTTGGTTACCAAAGTCTCGGAATACCAAAGGGGCGGTTGTCTGATTAACCCATTTCTAACGCTAGAATCATGGGTGTCTTTTTCGAATATAAATTTTTTGAAGATTTAAATACCATTTTTGGAATAAAAAGAGTTTTTTTTTGCTTTGTGGCCCTTTGGCATTTAATCAGCGATCTATAAAAGTAAACTTAAGAAATATATAAACTCTTTATTATAGTACTTTATCTAAGGCTCCAGAGGCAGGGAAAAGTTAGCATTATTATTAATATTAATTTATATCTCATTGTATGTGAACTATATTTAGTTTTTATGAGAAATAAAGTTCTTTAAACCTATGTGTCAGGGTGGCGGGCGCAGTGCAATGCCACATAGGGCGCGTCCTAGGTGGACGTGACCTATGTGATAATGTACTGTTCATAGGCAGAGGGTACGTCCATCTGCTTGATCTATCATTCTAAGTAGTATAAAAAAAAAACCTTGCAAGCCGCCAACACTTGCATCACGTGCACACATCTTCAGCTTATTTTATTTTATTTTTATTTTTATTTATTTTATTTTATTAAATAGCATACCCAACACAGGTTTACACTAACACATTCAAAAAACAAAACAAAACAAGGTCTTAGTGTTCCCGTAATTATAGGGTATCACAGCGTGCGCAAGAAACACAACAATTAACAGCTTATTACAGGGATACATAGTAAATTAAAGGATAAGAAATATAAAAACACTTATTACATAATACTGAGACAAAGGATAATAATTTATGGAAATAATACTTAGTTTAGGCTAGAATTTTACTTAAATTATAGATATCGAATGTTGCGGTATAAAATTTAACTATATGTCAAACAAGAACAAGTTTTTCGTACATACAAAAACCTAGCTCCGCTACTATTTTCCATGAGCTAGCAGCGAGGCTAGGAAAATGATGTAATCCTATGTGGATTATTTCCTCGCTCAGCTTTATTGCATAGCTCTGCGAGGATGTAGGACAGGTCTTGCATCATCACCATGACACAGCAGATCCTTCTCTGTATACCTACGACGCAGCCTGTACTAGGTGGAAATAAGAAACAAGCTCACCATTCCGCACCAAGCTCCACGATGCCGTCTCCTAAGGGCGCGGTGTGAACTCGTCCGCCCAAACGTTCCATGGCTTCCAGTGCTAATATTCTTTTGTCGAAGTGCTGCAGCACAGAACAAGCCATACAGCCAGCTCCACCCATACCCACCACTATGAGGTCATACATGATGTTCTGTGAGCAAAATATGAGAAGCTTTCATGGGTTCGTTCTATATGGCTTTAGAATCCTAAAAACCTTCTTCTACAAGAAACAGGGAAAGTTTAAATGTCAGGAATATTTGATCTTAACGAGTAATAAAAGTGATTATACTGGATTATACAACCTCTCTTGTGAAGGTAAGTCAGCAGGAGAGTAGTGTACGTATACGTAGTGTATAGGCATGGATGTAGTGTACATAGGTCGCGCAACGAGTAATGAGCGCTGACCTTCAATGCGCAGAAGTAATTTTTTGGGTCTGTATAGCGAATGCGCTAATAAACATGCGCAACCAACCCCACTACTTTCGCCGAGCGCTCATTACTCGTTGCGCGACCTTATACCATAGACGCAATTTTTCTAAAATGTTACCAAGCCACGATAATTTCAATTATAAATTATAGGTATAGGTATTCATTGACCAGTTTTGGTAAACAAACAAATCCTTAGTTATTGTACCTGTCTAATATATATTAAACTGGTTGAATGTCATATTATACAACATATACATCGTGCGTCTTCGACCAAAGTAAAAAGAACTTTGGTCGAAGCGTGCGTCATACATAAAAGGTAAAAGGTACAATTATTTTGACTGAAGTAGTAAAAATTAATGATCAGTTCGTATTTTAGTGTTAAAAAAACCGATGAATCGGTAGAGTAGGCATTTTTACCGCTAGCAATACCGCTTGGCACCTTTTTTATCAGTCCTCGAGAACCCATTGAAAAAACTTTCTAGCCTTCGCACAAACATAAATTTCATAATTCATGTCGAACGCAGCACTAACGCTCGATTCTAAACAAGGGATTTCACTTACCTACCTTACTAGGTACCTACTTAACATGAGGGGATGAAATCAATAAATCGCGGGTGATCTGAGGTGTCTGAACCGGCGAGGGGAAGGCTATCCAATGGGGTCATAAAATCAGGGATGCACTACTTAGTAGAACCTACACAATTTCTTTCTCCGCCTTGGTTGACCTTAGGTTAGATACGGACGGCCCCAGGGTAAAAAAATACATTTCCTATGGTAAGACTAAACTAAAATAAACTTACCCAGTGAAGCTTATTTTGATTTCAACAGGTTCCTGACAACGTGCGACGCGCGCATCCACTCAACGGCTCAAGGCTGAAATACACCCAGCAGCAACGTACTGCAAATTCGCTTTGCAGTTAGGTAGGTCAGTGTTTTTCAACCTGTGGGTCGCAAAGCCATGTTGAGGGGTTCGCGGTTGAAAGCGAAGTAAAAGTAACAAATCAAGGGATGTAGGTCCTTCCTACCTAAACTCCAATCAAACTGCTTAGGGCGTGGGTAAAGGTATGTGAAATGTATCACGTGGGTTGATCACGTTGTTGTTGTTTTGTATCGTTGTTTGGTAGTAGGTACCTACCTAGACCTTTTTTGTGAAAGATTTTTTTGCGCCAAGTTGTAGTGCATTGCTATGTTCCGATTTGGGTGTGGGTGCCGGTGAAATTACAGGCATGAGACTTTTCATCTTTATGTCTCAGGGTGGCGGGTGCAGTGCAATGCCACATAGGGTGTGTCCTAGGTGGATGTGACCTATGAGGTAATGCATTGTTAGAGGCAAAGGTTACCGCTTAACATCAGGTGGGCCAACAGCTTGTTGTAAGTTAAAATATAAAAAAGTTAAAAATGTGGTTCATTCAAACCTTTCTTCTCCACGATCTTTATCGAAAAATCTACAAAAAACATATGTTAATCTACATCATATAAAAAGCAAGTCATCAAGTTTTCATAACAACTATTTTTCTCCTAAACTATCAATCAAATTATGATGTTTTTATTGCCTTCAGTTTACAACCGTACCTACAGTACAACCGTACCTACAACGTTACAGTTTTAACAACGCCGAGAGGACCTTTGTATTTTTATAATAAGTTTCTTAATGATTTTTATATTAAAAAACGTGATTTTCGCTCACTTTTCGCTCGGTCACAGAATATGGTGACTTTCTAACAGATAGTGACAGAAGTTGCCGAACCTGCAACAAAAAAATAACCAATTAGTATAGGTAGGTCATGGACTTCGTATACACTAAGTCCATGAGGAAGGTACCTACTTCATCATTGAAATACACACTTAAAGTGTAGGTAGGTACCTACACTTTTCGATCGCGGGGATAGCTAAATTCATTTTTCTCGTAAATGGGTCGCGGGTCGCCAGATTAGCTGTTCTCGTAAATGGGTCGCGGGTCGCCAGATTAGCTGTTCTCGGAAATGGGTCGCGTATACGAAAAGTTTGAAAAACTCTGTAGTAGGTATCTACGTAAAGCAGTATAGTTAGGTACAATAATGTAGCGATACGTACCTACATATATGTAAGTCATCGGACAAAACTGTCCAATCTCTGCTCCTAATCCCGAATATTCCTGTAAAAAGTTCCTCGATGGCCCTCGATGGGAAACCTGCATGCAATTACGTAAGTAGGTACACCTTTTCAATAGGCCAAGTCCTATTTCCATACGTAGAGTTATATTCTTTGGGCTAAGTAGTAAGTAGCTATGTACAGCGGCCGCATTGCTCTAAGGTAGCTAAGGTTAGTGTATCTCGGATAGACAAGGTTTTATCTATGGTATTAATTAAATTCGTACAAATGCATAAATCTCGGCCGATGGCCATGTTTAAGGACAAATGGGATAAAATGTTTTTTGTGCCCATTTGAGGTTCGTTTGTGTAGAACCGTTCGAGGAAGGGGTAAAAGTTTAGCACAAAGACATCTGTTTTGTGGGGGGGAGGGGGTTGGCTGTCCCCTACAACCACCCCCCCCCCCCCCCCTTAGGAAATGAATAGTTCAAAATATATTTACATTTGGAAGTGTCGGAAACCGGTAGGCTCTCGCGAGTACTCTCGCGAGGTTGCCCCTGATTGTCGCTTCACCCATTCGACCTTCGTTAGGCTCGGCCTCACGGGCTTGCTCCGCTCAGGACCTCCCACGCGAGCTACTGGCTCCGTGTTTTTATATTCACTCTAGGGGCGTGACGCACAAGACCAAATGGAGTCGGGTGCTCCGTGTCGGTCTGTCACTTATTTTATCATATTTGGTGATTTAATGACAGATACGAGATCACTACCTACAATAATTACGGCTTTACGTGACTGACACCAATTCCATTCGCGTGTCCTACGAAAAAAATCGTCTATCTGAAGAGCACAAGTTTAGGTAGTGAAAGTGTATTGCATCATTTTTCAAATTGGTGGAAATTGTCTACCAAAGTTTTTGTAAAAAGGGTGCCGTTTTACTAAAACATGGCTTTGACGACTTGGAAGGATTGTAACGTTGCAAAACACAATAACAAAATTATTATGCATCGGGCAACACGGAGGCCTGCAGTACTCAGTACTGCAAGTTATAAAACTTGACTTTCGTGTTATTGGTTTGAAGCACTCCTCAGAAGCCATTATATGAAGAGAAGAAGAAGAAACTTAAAAACGGTTAAGTAAACAAGCCGGGCAACGCCAATTACAAAGAAAAAAAAGCATTTCATGTCAATGTCAATGTCAGCCAATTATGGTATTTGGGATTGCGATTGCGTGTGAAAGAAAAAATATAATTTTTCCACAACATTCAACAAGTTATTTGGTGTGTGATCAATTCAAAATGAGTCGTCGTGACAAGAAAGAAGATGAAGATGGAACTGGAAGCCTATTCCAAAATCTGGATAAAACAACTGTACTACAAGAGGCAAAATACTTCAACTCTGCGCCTGTAAATCCGAGAAAATGCATTTTGATATTGACTAAAGTCGTGTATTTACTTAACCAGGGTGAAAATCTGTCTACTCAAGAAGCCACTGATGTATTTTTCGCAACAACGAAGTTATTTCAATCTAAGGATGTTATGTTGCGTAGACTTGTGTACTTATGTATCAAGGAGTTGAGTCCCATCGCTCAAGATGTGATAATCGTGACATCGTCTCTTACAAAAGACATGACTGGGAAGGAGGATTTGTACCGTGCTGCAGCGATCCGAGCCCTGTGCAGTATAACTGACAGTACCATGCTGCAAGCTATTGAGCGCTACATGAAACAAGCGATCGTAGACAAGAACCCGGCTGTCAGCTCGGCCGCTCTCGTCTCCGCGCTTCACCTGTCGTCTTCAGTCCCAGAATTGGTCCGTCGCTGGGTGAATGAAGCACAGGTAATTTTTGTACAGGAATAGCGTTTAGCCTCCTGAGGTGTGGGAGCGGTACGGGAGGGTGGTGATTTTCTTATGTGTAATGTTAATTTTCATCACGTGTGTATCCCGACAGTTCTTTACATCACATGTCAGCCCTCCCGTGCCGCTCCCATGCCTCACGAGGATACTGAGTTAAGCGCTAGGCCTATAGATAGTCCTATGTTGTATCATTATCATTGCAACGAACTCCACCATGTGATAGAAACGGTATTATCTCTAGGCCAATGTTTGGAGGCATAAAGTAGGTTATACTTACGAGGAGCATTCAATAATTTATTTACCTAGACAAGAAACAGACATCACAGTTCAAAGATTAATTTTGTATTCTTCAATGTAATATCCGATAAGCTCAATACACTCGATCAATTTCACAAGCTGAAAAAAAAAAACTAGGGATGAGGAGGTCTCCTTAACCTCTTCGTCCCTAGAAAATCGTTGCCTGGAAGGTTTTTTTTTTGTAGAGTCAGACTTCAATACACTAATTGCCATGCTCTCGCTCCAAAAGTATTAATCACACTGAATTCAAATTTGGAACGCGTAAAATTCTTAAATTTCATAGCTACAAGCATGAACATGTCTTAAACTTGTTCGGCGGTGCTTTTTAGCCTTAAGATAAATAATTGAACTCTTATACTTAGTTTTCTGGACTGGTCCACCAAGCCGTGCTTGTCAGGGTTTTATTACCAATTACCTCTTCCTATGCATATGCTAACTATTGTACATGCCATTTAATTATGTCTGTACAACGAGTAGAATGCCCACGACAAACTTCAACACCCATATATTCAACATTCATTTTTCCCTCCTAGAATTTAAGAAACTCCTTTCTTAACAAACCTACCTTTCTTTATTTTTTTCTGTTAAGAATATATGTAACCTCCCAAGTCTCAGGTCTCTGGGACTTACGGCTTAGGCTGTGTTGATTAGTCATGTTAAGGATAATCGTCTTGATTACTAAAAGCTCGGTTCACGGTAGATGGCGCGGAAACTTATTGTATTACTTTTTTATTTTTTGTGCTAAATTCGGGCGTCTTTCGTGTTTTATTTTATCGTTCGCGGCTAAGTTGTAGTTGTAAGAATTTAATTCAGTATGAATTTCCTTTAAACAGTCATTTGAAAGTTCAAATTACCTAGAAATAAGATCGTTCACTTTTCTGATGTAATTACACGCACGCACACATACATATTCACTGTTTTGGTTTTCATTAGATGGCGTTGTTATTGTCCAAGAGCATTGGCATGGACGTTAGATAGATGGCGTTAAATAAATAGCTTGGTATCTGTTTATAGATCGCGTTGAATAAAATTGTTAGAATGATAAAAGGTATTTCAGGGAAAAACTCGGAAAATTATTGTTTACAAGAATAAAACTTATTTTTCTAATGTTCAAAATGTACACGAATGTAAGTAACTGACCTTCATCATTGCAGTAGGTAGGTAGGTACCCATAATTATCATAGTTTGCCCCGTGAACCCATGACGGTTTTTCATTATCATCAGCCTACAGAAGTCCACTGCTGGACATGGACCTCCCCATAGAATGTCAAGACAAACGGTCTTGAGCAGCCTCCATCTACCGCCTTTCCGCAACCCCTTCTGTGGCGTGTCCGGCAAGATAGGATGTTGCATAAGAATGTTTCGTTTTACAGAAATGAACAAAAAAAAGAAAAAAACATTATAAATTGTTTTATATTACAACTTCTGCTTACACTAGAAATATTAGGTATACAGTAAAAAAACATCATCAATAACTAAATACATTTTGCCTTCGTTTTTTGTATTCATTGCTCGAAGATTCTGTACCCGTACCTAAATCCGAAACATCCGTAAAAGAACCAGGATCATATAGCTTTATGTCTAGCCCATTGCCACTTCAACTTGCTAATTTAGAGACCTATGTCAGTGAGCCGGTGGACTTGGATCTACAGGCTGATGTTTGTACCACCATCCATTTAGAATGCGTAGTACGAATAGATAGGTACCTACTCTAGGTAGGTACCTACTACCTATTCTACGCACGGACATTGTTCAGCTAGTCTAATATAAAACCATTTTACTGACTTCAAGCCAATGTAGACGGTTGATCATCATCATCATCAGTCTACAGAAGTCCACTGCTGGACAACGGTTTCCTCTCTAAAATGCCACGACGAACTCTCTTGAGCCTGCATCTACCAACTTTCTGCTGATTATAATATCTTTGGTGCATGGAAAGAGGGGTCTTCCTCTACCTTCATCAGGTTTGTAGGTACCACTCGAGAACCTTTATTCACATAATATGGTTGTTAGTTCTGCGAACTATAAAGCCATTTTTTTATTTATTTTTTAACTTTGATAGACTTTTGTTTGACCACGATCTCACCTGTTGGTAAGTGACGATGTGGCCGAAGATGGAGCACAAAGGTCTAGAAGGAACCTATTCACTCTAGTCTTGAAGATACCCAGATTATAGTTTTCAGGAAAGACAGACGACGGTAGTGTATTCCACTCCTTAGCAGTTCGCATTATAAAGGTAGAATTGAAACGTTTAGTACGAAAAGAGGGTATACTAATGAGGTAAGGGTGGTACCAAGCCGTGCGCCTGCTCGTCCATGATGAAAAGGAGATAGTGGGATCAGATCATGAAGTTCCTGGGAGCATTCCCCAAAATGTAACCTATATATAGAAGATCGAAAGGCACGCAACCTTACGGCGGTGCTCGAGAGACTCTAGTCTCCGCCATATGTTGCCCACCTATATATAAGCCTGAACGCTCTGCTCTCTGAACGTTCGATCGAGTCCAAGGCAGCAAGCTGGTGTTTGGCCGAGCCAGCCATCCCAAACGTGGTAGGAGTACTTCATACCAGCCCGGACTTGTGCTTTGTACAGACTTAGAAGGCTTCATGGAGGCAGTTTTTGCCTTAGACTCGATGTAGGAGCCAAGTTGAGAGTAGGCGTGAGTGAAACGCCTAAGAGCTCGAGGTGATCTCCTATAGCTACAGGTATATCTCGGAAGACAGGAACTTGGAGAAACTTACTTTTTTCGCGGAGAAGAGACAAGCCTGCGTTTTAGAGGCGTTGAACTTGACTAGATTGGCATCACCCCAATCGGAAACAGCCTTGAGAATCAAATTCAGACGCTACAGCATCTCATCTCTTAACTCCATAATTTAATTCTGCCTAGCACGCGCATTGGAAACGTATCTCTCCACAACTGTGCTGTCGTCTGCATACCCAATGATACTGGGCATTAGCAGATCATTTATATGCAGCAGAAACAGTGTGGCAGGTAGCACTGACCCCTGAGGTACCCGGCGTTTATAGCCATTTGATCCGACGAGCACCCGTCAACAACTTACTCGAATGGATCTTTCCCTCAGAAAGTCTGCGAGGCAGGCGCAGAATTGAACTGGCAGTCCGTAAGCAGGAAGCTTGTCAATAAGGCTAGCGTGCCAAACCTGTCAAAGGCCTTCGAGACGTCTAATGAAACAGCCAGTGCTTCACCATGATCTCGATGGCCTCTCTCCAAATGTGCGTGGCATACACAAGAAGGTCCCCAGTAGACCGATTTCGGCGAAATATCCTCGATCCGTCGAGGTATGCAAGGACCTTCCTATTCTGTACACGCTCCATACATTTACATAGTAGGGAGGTGACCTAGATAGGGCGGTAGTTCAAAGGGTCAGCACGACTGCCTTTCTTGGGCACAGGTTGCACGTTAGCGAGCTTCCAAGACTTGGGGACTTCACCAGTATTCAAAGAGAGGCGGAAAAGTTGCGTTAATATTGAAGACAACTCAGGTTCACAGGTTTTTAATACTACGGCCGAGATACCATCCGGACCGCTAGCTTTATTCACGTCGAGACTACGTAGCGTTTTGAGCACTTCCTTTTGCTGGATGCGAATTCTTGCATTGAAGCTTCGCACCGAGGAAGGCTGGGTGGAGTTTCGCCAGAGGCGTCAAGACGCGAAGCCTCCGCAAATTGAGTGGCAAATAAATTTGCTTTCTCAACCGCAGCGTGAGTTTGGGACCCGTCCGGTTTCAGTAGTTGGGTTTAGTGAAGGGCGGCTGAAGTTCGCTTCCACCGACTTAGCCAGAGACCAGAAAGCTTTACTTCCCGCAGGGTATGCGGCAAACTTAGCCCCCAGATAGCCAATCCGATTGAAGCGAGCCTTCTGTAACATCTTCTTGCAGGACTTGGTGGCTTTGTTATAGGCTTTCTTCATAATCCGTGCATCCGAGGTTTAACCGTTTCTTGCGTCAACGCAAGCTAGGTATGCAACACGTTTTTGCGCTTCCGCGCTAGCACACGCGGGACTAAACCATGGGCGAGCATTGCTTGCAGGTGAAGCATCGGAGAATGGAAAAAAATACTCCATTGCTCTATTTATCACCTCCGTAACGGCATCAGCACTGACCGTTGGATCACATGAAGAAAAGCAAGTTTGCCGCCAAGGATAAGAAGCGAAGAAGTGTCGCATCTCATCCCAATCTGCCGACTTGTAACACCACACTCGCCTACTACCTCTGGGCGAGGGATCGGGTGGCGAGTATGAAGATACAGACCTCACCACACAGTGATCTGATGTTCCCAAAGGAAGCATCACTGATACCGAGTGGCGATCCGGCTCGTTCGTCAGCAGAAGGTCCAGACAGTTGGCTGTGTGGTCCTCAACGTCCAGAATTCTGGTTGCCGCATTGACGAGCTGAGTGAGATTAAAGTGAGTGCAAGTTTGCACGCCTCTCTCCCAGCATAGTCGGACAACTGGTAAGGGAACAGCCACTGTTGGTGGTGGGCGTTAAAGTCCCCCAGAATCACCAGTTGGGCATCAGGATAACGTTGCTGGGCCACATCCGCCGCTTCACTGATGTAGTTGAACAACCTGGTTGTCTCGTGGTCTTCAGAGTGACAATGATATAAACCAGCATAGATAATTTAATCTAAGCCGGTGTCCACCAAAGTACATAAAACTGAGAAATCGGGTTCATTGAATCTCCGTCTCCGTGAGGATTAAATAATAAGTGTGGCTTAGCTGTCCCTAGGTGGTGGTGGACCGGATCGAGATTGGAGTGCAGTCCTCTAATGTTTCAGAGGTGCGCTTGAAGCGAGAGGAAAGAAAGAAAGAAAGAAAGAAAGAAAATTTATTTATTTTACCACACGCACAACACTCACATAAAACAAGACAAAAACAAAAATCTACTAAGTATGGGTATAGGTACTACAAGATCTTAGAGAATTGAAAACAAAAATAAATAAAACTGTTATAACCGTTGGTAAGATGATAGGTTGTGTAGGAAGTGCTTCCGCTGTGAGCGCAACTTATTATATGTTGACTTTTTCATGGTTTGGTTTTTGGAGTGATTAGGTTTGTGGGAAAAACGGCTGTTGAGTGAGGCACTGGTCAGTGAAAGCCTAGAGACAAACAGCAGGCTCCTGCGCCAGTGGGAGACTAGACTGGAGACTGAGACCTCCCTCCAGGAATGGCCATCGGGTCCTCTAATCCGGTCGCCAACCGGCACGATGGAGCATTCTGGGATTTTTCGCAAGGCGGCGGGCTAGCTTACTAGTTGGGCCCCCTACAACCTGCAGTCAGCCAGCGGAGAACCGTGCTTCGGATCCCGCTACCTTCCAAGCCTAGCCAACCGGCACACTTGCACTGCTGCGGTCTCTAAAACGCACATGCTGAATCCAGTGCACGAACTGCCGTGGTATTCGGGGCCGCATGAAGCCTCACGTGAATATTCACGATTTGCGCAGTAAGAAATCTGCACTCAGTAAAGTTCGGCGTGTAACGCGTATCGCGCAACGCGTGAATTAGATGACACAAATAGGAAGTGAATTGGCTCAAATCATGGTACACAGTGGAACGATTTTGAAAAAAGGTGGACGTAGGAACAAGTTTCGTAATTTCTGTCTAAAAAAAATTGCAACAGATAGGAAATTGTATGGTGATTAAAAGATATTCTATTAAATTTTTAAAAAAAGACCCTCCTTTATAGGTTAAAATAATAGTTCAGAAAAAATGTATGGAAAGATTTATATTATATTTCTCAGAAATAAGAAGTTTGTTCAAGAAAAAACCTATAATAGCTTAAAGTAGCTACCGTCTTCTACAAATGGGCATATAGGGTTCTGGACGGTTTAACCCTGCAGCATTGGCAGTTAAGGGGTATTAAACTCTTAAAAAATATTGTTTATTTTGATACGAGCATCTGATAGGAAATGTAGTGCTTGTTAAAAGTTATTCTATACAATTTTCCATAAAAATGAGTCTGTGATATTATAAAAATGTATTTCTGAAAAAATGCAATGAAATATAAATCAACATATTTTTTCTCGGAATTTTAAATCATAAGAAACTTACACTACTTAAGTTCTATACAACAACGAAATATTCGTTTTTGGCTAAACGCTGTTGCAGTGGTGTTTAAATGGGATCAAACTTTACAAATATATGATTTAATGTTAAATGTTAATGGAAAATGGTTCAATTTCTGTCATTCGCTCAGTCTTATCTAAGTAAAATGAATAAATCATAATAAAATCTAGTGTAAAAAACTTCTAAGTCTAACTATTGGCTTCGTAATTATCTCTAAATAATTTGCCAATTTTTCCGATACTCGACATTTCTGACCTTATAGGTAGGTACCCGATACTTTTCATTGCTACAGTTCTTCCACTGAGCATTACATTCATAAAAGTAATAAATCAATATACAATCTAGTGTCAAAAAGTACAAAGATCTAAGAGATTAAGAGATTGTCTTATTAATTATCTCCAAATAACTTAAATAACTTGCCAATTGTGTTGTTATATCCAAAAGGACTTGTAACTTAATCTTTGCCTCCGTTATTTCAACACCTTCTGTAGGGTAGTATCTTTTTTTGGCTTCTAATATCTTGTAGTAGAAGGGCAATACAGATATGCTGGAATCTGATAACATTGTCCTCAGGGATAAGTATTTTCATTTCGTTAGATTCAGCGAAGTTGAAAGAGCAAGAGCACTATCTTCATCAGAGAAATCATCGCATCCAATGAATAAAATCAGAGCATCACAACAAAACTTTACAGATCTGTTAATATGATTTACCCTCTTACCATTTTAAAATAGTCCGGAATTCCCAGCAGCCATTTTTCATAAAACATATGATAGATATTTTAGTATCGATGTAACTAAAATATTTCCCAAATAAAGTTAATAATGACAAAAATCCCCTTAAAACTACAAGCAACCTTCGTAAAACTAGTAATCACTAACTGGAAAGATCCACCAAATTATCAGTAGAACCATTTACCTACATTTTTCTATCATCTACATACATTAAATTCTACAGATAAGTTGGTGGGTCTCTAACAATGAAAGGAATCTAGTACCTTCCTACAAGGTCAGTCATTAGGCTCAAGTATCGGGACCATTATTAATAATACGTGGCAAATTATTTCAAGATAAGTAATAGGGGGCGTTCAAGTATTATGTAAGCGCTTGAGGGGGGCGGGGGGGTCTTTGTTTTGCTTATTTTTGATGACATGGTCGATATCGTGATTACGTCAGCAGTTATTATTTACTTATTTTACACAAATGGCAACCCACAAATTGTCTATGCTTGAAAATACAACTCACATGTCGGGGATTCCCACAAATAAAGAATACGTTATAGGTACTCGCCTAGAAGCGAGTGGGGATTACCGCGCGCACTTGTCACGTCTAAATTTCTTCCGTCAATCTATTGTTTCGTTTCGATTCGAATGACGATTTGACGTATTGTAAGCAAATCAAAGCAAGTTAATTTTTGTTTTAACCGGTGATCCTTTTTCGCCCAAGCTTAACTGTTTAACATGTCGTTTCAAATAAACAAATCCAAGTAATATCAAAAATTATTCGAAAGTTTTAAAAAATCTCATACAAATACAAAAGTACAAAATGTACAGAAGTTAGTTAAGCCTATTTGCTAACTACTGCTCACGAATCAATAAAAAAACAGAATACATTAAAAGAAAAATGCATATAGGTACCAATGATTAAGTAAGCATGGGAGGGGGGGAAGAGGTTTGCTTACTTTTGCTTACACAGCTTACACATAAGGGGTGGGCATAGTGCGCGTCATGTAAAAAGAACGCTGGCGGTCAAGCTTCTACAGGCGTTCCAGCGTTCTTTTTACATGACGCGTACTATAATGGTACATTATTTGTAGTAAACTAGGCAGGCACTCATTCAATGTATAGGTATCTTAAATAAGTAGAAAAGTAAGTAATCTCTTAAAAAGAACGCTGGAACGCCTGAAGAAGCTTGACCGCCAGCGTTCTTTTTACATGACGCGCATTATAAATAGTTGTAAAAAATCTGCTTACGTAATACTTGAATGGCCCCATACGACAATCGCTAACTTTGTAGTTTTTGTCTCTAGTGACTCTAGAGCCTAGATGATATGGTGATTTACTTTTATGAAAGTAATACTCAGTGGAAGTACTGTAACAATGAAAGGTATCTGGTACTTAACCTACAAGGTCAGTCATTAGGCTCAGGTATCGGAAAAATTGGCAAGTTATTTGGAGATAATTATTAAGACTATAGCGATCTTTGTACTTTTTGACACTAGATTTTATTTTGATTTATTACTATTATGAACGTAATACTCAGTGAAAGTACTGTAGCAATGAAAAATATCTGGTACCTACCTACAAGGTCAGAAATGTCGAGTATCGGAAAAATTGGCAAGTTATTTGGAGATAATTACTAAGCCAGTAGTTAGACTTAGAAGTTTTTTACACTAGATTTTATTATGATTTATTCATTTTACTTAGATAAGACTGAGCGAATGACAGAAATTGAACCATTTTCCATTAACATTTAACATTAAATCATATATTATTTAAAGTTTGATCCCATTTAAATACCGCTGCAACAGCGTTAAGCCAAAAACGATTATTTATTTTTTGTAAAGAACTTAAGTAGTGTAAGTTTCTTATGAAAACCTTTTAAAATTCCGAGAAAAAATATGTTGATTTATATTTCATCGCATTTTTCAGAAATATGTTTTTATAATATCACAGACTCATTGTTATGGAAAATTGTATTGAATAACTTTTAACAAGCACTACATTTCCTATCAGATGCTCGTATCAAAATAAACATTTTTTTTCAAGAGTTTAACCCCCTTAACTGCCAATGCTGCAGGGTTAACAGAACCCTATATGACCCATTTGTAGAAGACGGCAGCTACTTTAAGCTATTGTTGTTTTTTTCTTGAACAAACTTCTTATTTTTGAGAAAAACAATATAATATAAATCTTTCCATACATTTTTTTCTAAACTATTTTTTTAACCCATGAAGAAGTGCCTTTTTTTGCAAATTGAATAGAATATATTTTAATCACCATACAATTTCCTATCAGTTGCAATTTTTTCAGACCGAAATTACGAAATTTGTTCCTACGTCCACCTTTTTTCAAAATCGCCCCACTGTGCGGTACCCCGAATACCATAGCTGCTCAAACCCGTCACTTCCACGATGGCTACACTGGACATCAGTCCGAAACACGACAATGTCGTTTCACGGACTGGCTATGTCCATGGGGTGGTGATAAGCCACGGCCGAAGCCTACCACCAGAAATGTTGTTACCCGTTTGACACCACCCAGAGATCACGTGTAGGGACGCGAGGGTATTTTCCTATGGACGCGAGCAACTCCAATCTCCAAATTTCCGAGCGTACTCTTAGATGATCTATATACCTGCACACCAGTACCTTAGATGATGATGATAATGACGACGACGTTGTTAATGTTCATCACCACCGCCATCATCATCATCATCACCACCACCATCATCATCATCATCATCTAAGGTATTGTCGTGCATGTGATGATGATGATGATGATGATGGTTGTGGTGGTGATGATGATGGTGGTGACCATCACCGCCATCATCATCATCATAATCACCTGCACGCTAATATCCTAGATGATGATGATGATGATGATGATGATGGTGGTGGTGATGATGATGATGGAGGTGGTGATGAATATTAACAACATCATGAAGATGGTGATGATGGTGGTGACCATCAACATCACCACCATCACCATCATCATCATCACCTGAACGCCAATACCCTAGATGATGATGATGATGATGATGATGATGATGACGATGATGATGACGATGATGTTGTTAATGTTCATCACCACCACCATCATCATCATCATCATCACCACCACCTCCATCACCATCATCATCATCATAATCACCTGCACGCTAATATCCTAGATGATGATGTTGATGATCATGATGATGGTGGTGGTGATGGTGATGATGATGGCGGTGGTGATGAATATTAACAACATTATGAAGATATATTATATTACCCACCATCACCATCATCATCATCATCACCTGCACGCCAATACTCTAGATGAAGATGATGATGATGTTAGTGGTGGTGATGGTGATGAAGGCGGTGGTGATGAACATTAAAAACATCATGATCATCATCATCATCATCACCTGCACGCGTGTGTACCCTAGATGAGGATGATGATGGTGATGGTGATGATGATGGTGGTGGTGATGAACATTAACAACATCATCGTCATCATCATTATCATCATCATCTAGGGTATTGGCGTTCAGGTGTTGGTTCTGGTTCGCTGCGGGCCCTGCTGACTACTGAGCCACGCTCGCCTTCGGCTCGCTCGCAGCTTTCGTGGTGATCACTGTTCTCTAGTGTTTTAAATCCATGTTGTACTTTCACTCATTTTGAAATATAAGACTATTCAAAATTCGTAGAATCGTGCATCATACTATCATTGATTCTGGCCAAGTTTTCACGTATTCTTTCGTTGTTTTATTTTTAACACCTCACATAGTAACTTAAAACTTGGGTAGGCTACCTAAATTGAAATAAAGTATTTTCTCGCACTATAATGCTAACGTAGTTGTAAAATAAATTAGTATACATTATTATAAGTACAGTTGGCAACCCTATCAGAACTAGCTCGCTATAGTAGAAATTACGGCCAACTTATAAAAAATATTGTGTGTTCACACTAGTAACGGTTTGGCAACGTCGCTTTTAAACTTTTGCTGACGGAGCGGCAACATATCAAAGTAAAAGTCAAAAAGTATTTTATTCATTGAAATCACAAGGATCATTTTGAATCGTCTTAAAAAATAAATTTACATTTACTCCTGTTCCAACGCAACCAGACCTATAAGAATCAGGCAACAAACACGGTCTGTTTTTCTTTTGATGATCCTGCTTACTATTAGTTGGGGAGCCCCTGTGTAGAGCCTCGAGAACAAGTGGAAGCTGATTCAAAGAAAAAAAGGAAAATCAACTTAAAAGCCTTCCTTAGGTAGGCAGTCAAAAGTAAGATGATAGAGAAAATCAGCAAAAGTTCATAAGGCAGCACACTCTACGCTTGATATACTCATAAATAACACATATTACAGTCCAGTCGGCAGGTGGTTTCAGATGGAAAAAGGTCAAAAGCTAATGAAACTTTGGGAGGTTGTTCAGGGATAGTTAATTAACATTTTCCCAAGTTTTGGACCTCGAGGACCATGTGCGTAAAGTGGAGGGGGGGGGGGGCGCAATCGCACCCGCAACCTCCTGCGTCGCAGGCCAACCTTCGCCCGCCGCGCCACAGAGGTCGTCAATATGCTACCTCCAAGCAATTGCTGAAGTGGCGGGAAGTCAACTTGTATCCCACTAATTGGGGGTGGAAGCAGTCTTCTGCAGGGACTCAGTCTTCTCTTCTCAACCCCATCCCCACCACCATGATCACGGCGTCCTCAAATGCCTGCTTCACTTCGATGCTAGCATCCACCATTTGTGTCATCAACATCGAAATGAATGCTCTCATATTGTGATCTTTTGCCAGAACTTTTCTTGTGCTATTGTCACCATAGTAGATGAGGAGAACACGACTTTGGTTGGTGCTTGTAATGCAGACTGGCGAGCTCGTTCTGCTGCTTTGGTGCTTTGATAGCCGGATTTAGTGGGGTATCCATCAAAGACAACAATCACATTGCTACCAAAGTGTCTCTGCACGTAGTTGATGTACTTAGAAAAAAACACACATCGCCATATCTCGATAATCTATTGACATAGAAACATGTTTTATTAGTCCAAATTATAGTAAATTTAACGTTCTACAAAAAAGTATCTGGTACTTTTGCCGTAGGATGTAAGGGAAAAAAGTTATTGAGAAAAAACCGGCGTAAGGTGCAGTTTCCCGCCCCCTCCTCTTTTCGCACAGGGTCCTCGAGGTCCAAAACTTGTTTTTTTTATTTAACCATCCCTGAACAACATCCTGAAGTTTCATTAACTTTTGACCTTTTTCCACTACTTTACCCCACTTTTTACGACCTGCCGACTAAAACATCACTTTTATTATTTAGCGCCATCTCTATCATGTTTACTTACTATCTTACACAAAACTCTTGTGTTTGAAGGTCAATTTAGCGCCATCACTGTCATCTTTAATTAAACTGGGTGCTCTGCTGCGTAAAAGTATCTCGCTACGATAATAGATGTCCGTGCAAAATAAACTCACACATTTGTAAAAATTGTCGTATTTCAAACCTGTTTTAAAAATTCCCTATTGTATATTTTTGTTTGGAACGACCATTCGCGATAACTATTATCATTAGGAAGTCTACAAAATAAGTCAATTTATAAAATGACAATCTGTGGTTTGAGTAACGGCCTAAAGTATTTTGTATGGGCAAGGAAACTTGAACATTCACCTTAAGGTTTTATATAGATTGATTGATAAAGAATAAAGGTAAAACAATAAAAAAGCTTATGGTGAGATATTGTTTTATGTCTGTCTGTCTGACTGGCAGCTGTCAGTAGTGTCTGCACTATTTGTGGCAAATGTATAGAATTCATTTGCCAAGACTTGAATCTGGCAGTTTTTAAAGAAAGATCTTAATTTTTATCTAATTTCATTATATTGTGTTTTTTAAAGTTATATTGTGTCATTTTGGTGGCATTTTAACCGATGTAACATTTGTATAGAATAAAATATGTGTGGTGTAGATAGATAAATAAATAATAAATAAATAAATAATGCTGGACAGTTCACACAACATTATCTAGCCCCAAGCTAAGCAGAGCTTGTGTTATGGGTACTAGATAACTGATATACTTAATACAATATATTACATAGATAGATATTTTTTATTATACATAGAAAATACCCAGAACACCCTGAACAAATATCTGCGATCGCACAAATATTTGTTCCGAGGCGGGAATCGAACCCGCAACCTCGTGTGTCGCGGGTCAACCTTCGCTTGCCGCGCCACAGAGGTTGTCGTCGATAGAAGTGTATTGCGTGTTTTCTTGGAATGGTGGATTTTGTCCTCCAAAACCATGGTTTTTCTGCCACCATTTTAACCTGGGTTATGATGACTTGACGGAGACTCTTGATGACTTTACTTAGTTTTATTAGTTTAATTTATTATTACTTGGCATTAGCTAAAATGTTGGGAGTATTCCAAAGAACAGATAAAACAATTGTCAAATCCTATTCCAGGCACAACAAACAGGATTATGTTTTTATTTTCGTGAAATATGGGATCCAAATGAAAGTTTTAAAAATATTATTCTCCTCAACATTTTAGGCCACTTTGTATAAATATGTGTGAATCTGTGAATATTATTAAACCCTTGGTGTACGTCTCGAGTCTTGACTCAAACTTGCTTGGTTGAATTCCCACTACCCGGCTAAAGAGTGTCCATTGGTAGGTTTCCATGCCCTATGATCACTCTGATCACTCACCTCTTCCCACTAGCCTTCTTGAGAGGCATTTAGGTCAGTATGCCAAGGTTTCGTCATGCTGCAGGAGAAATAGTAAAATAAGTTTTTATTCCTACATACTAGGTTCTTTTTGAGATGTCGTACCTTGTGATGCCTGTCTATAGTACCAATATCTTCATGACTGTTGCCCCATCTGATATTGAGAGTAATGTTTTGATAGATAAGGCAACAAAATGACACTATGGCATGAACAGCCCCCTTATTCCCTATCTTGAAAGTCACTCAGTGACCAACGTTTGACAAGTAAAATGACCATCAATTAACAATCTTAATGATATTTTTTATGTTGGTCATTCTACTTGTCGTACGTTAGTTAGTGAGTGACTTTCAGTTAGAGAATAGGGGGGCTGAGGTGCATGGCTAACCAAAGCTTACTTATTAAATTTATACCAGGGGTGGTTCATAAAAGGTATATATATATATATATTAATTTTATACTACTTGAATGACGGAACAAGCAAATGGCCCACCTGATGTTAAGCGGTAACCTCTGCCTATGAACAGTGCAAAAATAAAATAAATAAATGTAGTCTAACCAGAATGTATTTTTGCTTGTGTTTCAGGAGGCCATGACCTCTGAAAGTGGGTTGGTGTCTTACCATGCGCTTGCTTTGGTGGCGAATGTTAGACGCAACGACCGACTGTCCACAGTCAAGCTTATACAGAAGATGATGCGTGCACCACTCCGACTGTCGCCCTTTGCGCTTTGTCTGCTCATCCGTCATGCGGCTAAGCTCGCCGAAGAAGATCCTTCAAAGGCTTCCGAACCCTACATGGAATTCATCATGACCTGCTTGCGTCACAAATCGGAAATAATTGTCTATGAAGCTGCTCACGCCATCGTAAATCTGCAGAAATCATCCAAGGACCTGGCTCAAGCTGTATCTGTACTCCAAATTTTCTGCAGCTCATCGAAAGCGACATTGCGTCTCGCCGGAGCGAGGACATTAGCGAAGCTTACAGCCAAACATCCAAATGCAGTAGCCGCGTGTGCGGTCGACCTAGAGAATTTGATCAGCGATCCCAACCGTTCCGTCGCTACTCTTGCCGTCACCACACTGCTTGCTACTGGAGCTGAAAGCTCAATAGAACGCCTCATGAAACAAATATCCAGCTTCATGTCAGAAATATCAGATGAATTTAAAATAGTCGTTGTGCAAGCTATAAGGCGCTTGTGTTCCAAGTATCCGCGTAAGCACCAGTCGCTGGCATCGTTCCTGGCCGGCATGCTCCGTGATGAGGGCGGTGTTCAGTACAAAAGCGCGATTGCTGACGCAATCATAGCATTAGTGGAAGAGAACCCAGATGCGAAAGAAACGGGACTAGCCCATTTGTGCGAGTTCATTGAAGACTGTGAACATGCGTCTTTAGCCGTTCGTATTTTACACGTTCTTGGGCGTGAAGGTCCTAAAGCTCGCCAACCATCCAGATACATCCGATATATTTACAATCGAGTAATTTTGGAGTCTGGCCCCGTCAGGGCGGCTGCTGTTTCCGCCGTAGCTCGCTTCGGCGCAGCGCGTCCAGAACTACTGCCAAATATCATGGTGCTGCTGGCACGCTGCCAGCTCGACGAAGAAGATGAGGTTCGAGATCGCGCCGTCTATTACAGCGCTATACTGGACTCCGGCGACCCTCGGCTGATCAATGATTACATCACCAATGTACAGGTTCCCAACCCTATTCTACTTGCAAAAGCGCTTGCCGATCACCTTGCCACGTCGCCCGATGAACCGTTCAATATTTCTATAGTTCCCACAGTAGAAGAGCCTAAAGAAGTGAAAGAAGCCCCTGTGGAAATAGAGACACGCAATAAGCCACAACTTTCTCGCGAGGAGCAATACATAGATATATTGAAGAGCCTTCCTGATTGTGACAGATATGGTCCTATTTTCAAGAGTTGCGAGGCGATCGACTTGACCGAACCGGAGACAGAGTATCGAGTGCGGTGTATTAAACACGTTTTTGCTCGTCATTTAATCTTGCAGTTTGAATGTCTGAATACTCTCAGTGACCAACTTCTGGAGAACATTAACGTCCGCCTAGAAGCACCTCATGGCTATAAGCATCTCTCGAATATGCCCTGCAGTCTGCTACCATATGACGTACCGGGAAGCGTATTCCACGCCTTCGAATTCCCGGCGAATCCTATGGACACGCTGGGCTCGTTTGGCTCCACGCTCGAGTTTGTTGTGCGCGACTGCGACCCGACCACTGGTTTGCCGGATTCCTGCGAAGGCTACGCGGATACGTATCGGCTAGAAGATTTTGAATTAGGATGCGCCGATCAGCTGCGCATGCGCGTCGCGGCTGCCGACTGGGACGCGACTTGGACTTTGGGAGCTACCGACGCGGCGGAAGCTTGCGACACCTTTGGCTTGTCGCAGAGCGATGTAGGCGAAGCCGCCAAAGCGGTTTGCGAGCATTTGGGAATGCCGATGGAGTCGATCAGCGGCGATGCGGTCAAGGAGATCCGCGGAGGAGGCATATGGCGCTCGGGTGTGCCAGTTCTATTGAGAGCTAGATTGGTCGCGGCGCAAGGCGCAGTTACTATGCAACTGACGGTACGTTCGCCCAAGGAAGAGGTAGCGATTGTCCTTCTGGCTGCTGTCGGCTAATATCTTTACTGAAATTTTTATTTATACCGTATCTTCCCTAGTCTCTATCCTTCAGTGAGCTGGGTGCGCTTTCCCTACGAGACAATTTAAAAAACCACTATTCATAGGTAGTTGTTTCTACGTCTAAAATCATTTGTAGTTTTATAAGTCACTAGCAGCGCCCCGCGGTTTCACCCGCGTAAGTCTCGATCCCGTGGGAATATCGCGATAAAAATGTGCCCATGTGTTATTCCAAGAGTCCAGTTATCTCCATTCCAAATTTCATGCAAATCCGCCCAGCCGTTTCAGCGTGAAGAAGTAACAAACACACTACACACACACACACACACACAAACTTTCGCCTTTATAATATTAGTGTGATTATTCCAGATACTACCCTAAACATGGGGGTAATGTCCAAGGTGTCTGTGTTGATCCGCCATAACTACGCAGTTATGTATCTTACATACAGCAGCGTAAATATACCAACGCTAGGATTTGTAATTTAATCTTTCAAGGGTAATTTTAGTTGATAGATAATTTCGGCAATTTTTGGCTTAACTTTTCGATTTAACTTCAAGTTAAATCCATGTAACTTAATAGTTTTTTTGTAGCTTTTTGGTCAAAAAAATGTAAAAGATGCGTTTCAATATTTTTGAAAATTTATCCCTTGATGTAAAATATAGGTGAAATTTTGTATAGGAATTCCGTTACTTAGTTTTGTAGTTAAAACCTTGAAGTGGAAGTGGTTACGTTGCGGATTGCTTGTTAGGGATCCTAACTATGTGCATGCTTGTTATAACTTTATATATTCAATGAGAAGTAGAAATTCACCTGTTGTAAAAAAAAACGGCTTCCTGATATACCTATGAGTATGCTGTGTAAAAGTGCAAATCGAAAAGTTGAGTCGAATGTATGGAGTTCCTGAATGTTTTGGCAGGGGCATGCGAAGTATCCGCCATTGACCAACTCTAGCATTCACCCGCGGTTGCGCCCCTTTGGATCCTAATTACGTGCACTGGATCTTCTATACACTACAACCCTCGACAATATATTGCAAACTGCATCAAACCTGCTTGCCTATCGATGAAGAATGAAAACTATAATGTATGGTGTTAAAATAGAATTTTGTACGAATTTTCTATATTATAAAGTATAATTAGTAATTACCTAGGTGTAAGGCAAATACTTTCTAACAATTCTACGATGGACTTAGCATTACATAGGTACCTACACTATGAACGGCAACATATGGCACCTTTGAAAATTCGAACGATGACAAATGAGTTCGATACATTCGTTTAGTATCCATGCTCCTTCAGTGGTACCACGGTTACTTTTCCACTGCCAGTTCACACTCTAGCTCTTCCAACCAAATGTGTTCAATAATCAAGCAGCAATGGACGGATAAAACTAAGTCAGAACTATCCCTCTTTATGCGTTTTGTCTCTCTTTTGGCTACTAGAACTCTTTTCGAGCCCTCACCCGAAGTCAATTTACTTTGAGGGCAATGATTCTTAGTAGTTGTAGCCATCGCCGATCTTCCGTGACGTAGGTATGTGTATCTCGCGAGCATGGCCTCACTACGTTATACTCCATTCGTTCGGGCCGAACGGAACTTCCTCGATTGAACCTGCTGCACCCTGCAGGGCCAAAGTTTTACTTCCCGTCGATACCTTGGCTCCTCAAATGTGAATGGCTCCAAATATCATTAGCACAACGCTATTCTAAAGGTGCGTACAGACTGCTGAAAAGTAACATGAAATGTATAATTCTGCTTTTCATTGCATGTTCGGTGCAAGCGTGGACGCTTAGCGTGCTCTTACCGCGCATTCCCTACGAACCTCTCGCGTACGTCTGTTTCCGTACTGCGCGCCCCTTTGTGTTCGTTCGAAAAACTGACAAATCACGGATCGCTCCTTGGCTTGTAATGCTCGTAGCGTGCACGTGAAATGCACAATTCGCGCGCGCAAGGCGTCCTAAATATGAGAAATTGTTACAAAGTGTGTTACCTACATTGCAGCAAGGTGTACGGCAAATTCTTTCATTGCCGACCTCTGTGGCGCGGTGGGCGAAGGTTCGCCTGCGACTCAGGAGGTTGCGGGTTCGATTCCCGCATCGGAACAAATATTTGTACAATCTGCAGATATTTGTTCAGGGTGTTCTGGGTATTTTCTATGTATAATACAAAAGTATCTATTTATGTTATTTTTTTTCAAGTATATGAGTTATCTAGTAGGTATCCATAACACAAGCTCTGCTTAGCTTGGGGCTAGATAATGTTGTGTTAATTGTCCAGCATTATTTATTTATATTGCATGTTACGTTTCACCAGTCTGTACGCACCTTTATACTTCCAAACTAACTGTCGCTGGCAAAATACTTTCTTATAACTCTACGAGCTACTGGCGTTATCGGAACCGCTAGTTTCTTCTAGATACATAGATACTTTGCCATGATATTTATTGTCTGCTACATCTGCTGTCCTGGTGCGTCCATCGTACTGCTTGTTCTAAGTTGATATTTTCTGTCTGCTACATCTGCTGTCCTGGTGCGTCCATCGTACTGCTTGTTCTAAGTTGATATTTTCTGTCTGCTACATCTGCTGTCCTGGTGCGTCCATCGTACTGCTTGTTCTAAGTTGATATTTTCTGTCTGCTACATCTGCTGTCCTGGTGCGTCCATCGTACTGCTTGTTCTAAGTTGATATTTTCTGTCTGCTACATCTGCTGTCCTGGTGCGTCCATCGTACTGCTTGTTCTAAGTTGATATTTTCTGTCTGCTACATCTGCTGTCCTGGTGCGTCCATCGTACTGCTTGTTCTAAGTTGATATTTTCTGTCTGCTACATCTGCTGTCCTGGTGCGTCCATCGTACTGCTTGTTCTAAGTTGATATTTTCTGTCTGCTACATCTGCTGTCCTGGTGCGTCCATCGTACTGCTTGTTCTAAGTTGATATTTTCTGTCTGCTACATCTGCTGTCCTGGTGCGTCCATCGTACTGCTTGTTCTAAGTTGATATTTTCTGTCTGCTACATCTGCTGTCCTGGTGCGTCCATCGTACTGCTTGTTCTAAGTTGATATTTTCTGTCTGCTACATCTGCTGTCCTGGTGCGTCCATCGTACTGCTTGTTCTAAGTTGATATTTTCTGTCTGCTACATCTGCTGTCCTGGTGCGTCCATCGTACTGCTTGTTCTAAGTTGATATTTTCTGTCTGCTACATCTGCTGTCCTGGTGCGTCCATCGTACTGCTTGTTCTAAGTTGATATTTTCTGTCTGCTACATCTGCTGTCCTGGTGCGTCCATCGTACTGCTTGTTCTAAGTTGATATTTTCTGTCTGCTACATCTGCTGTCCTGGTGCGTCCATCGTACTGCTTGTTCTAAGTTGATATTTTCTGTCTGCTACATCTGCTGTCCTGGTGCGTCCATCGTACTGCTTGTTCTAAGTTGATATTTTCTGTCTGCTACATCTGCTGTCCTGGTGCGTCCATCGTACTGCTTGTTCTAAGTTGATATTTTCTGTCTGCTACATCTGCTGTCCTGGTGCGTCCATCGTACTGCTTGTTCTAAGTTGATATTTTCTGTCTGCTACATCTGCTGTCCTGGTGCATCCATCGTACTGCTTGTTCTAAGTTGATATTTTCTGTCTGCTACATCTGCTGTCCTGGTGCGTCCATCGTACTGCTTGTTCTAAGTTGATATTTTCTGTCTGCTACATCTGCTGTCCTGGTGCGTCCATCGTACTGCTTAAGTTGATATTTTCTGTCTGCTACATCTGCTGTCCTGGTGCGTCCATCGTACTGCTTGTTCTAAGTTGATATTTTCTGTCTGCTACATCTGCTGTCCTGGTGCGTCCATCGTACTGCTTGTTCTAAATTGATATTTTCTGTCTGCTACATCTGCTGTCCTGGTGCGTCCATCGTACTGCTTGTTCTAAGTTGATATTTTCTGTCTGCTACATCTGCTGTCCTGGTGCGTCCATCGTACTGCTTGTTCTAAGTTGATATTTTCTGTCTGCTACATCTGCTGTCCTGGTGCGTCCATCGTACTGCTTGTTCTAGTTGATATTTTCTGTCTGCTACATCTGCTGTCCTGGTGCGTCCATCGTACTGCTTGTTCTAAGTTGATATTTTCTGTCTGCTACATCTGCTGTCCTGGTGCGTCCATCGTACTGCTTGTTCTAAGTTGATATTTTCTGTCTGCTACATCTGCTGTCCTGGTGCGTCCATCGTACTGCTTGTTCTAAGTTGATCTTGGTTAGTAGGTTCTGCCTGTTTTTTTTAAATAAATTTAGGGACGTTTCCTGCCCTATGGTATTATTTAGTAAATTAGTAAACTGGTTGCAGTGTAAGTTCCTCAATCCAGGATATAATTATTCGTGGCATTGGTGTAACTTTAGGAGGTCCCAAATCGCGCTAATAATTAAAATTATGCTCATTTCGTATCGTGCTAATCATTTGAACGCAAACGTATCTACATTTACTACAACATAAGGCCTTCCATGTATCCTACCATGTTCTAGCAAAT
Organism: Operophtera brumata; assembly: GCA_932527175.1. Lineage (NCBI taxonomy): Eukaryota > Metazoa > Arthropoda > Insecta > Lepidoptera > Geometridae > Operophtera > Operophtera brumata. The sequence goes on from OW052239.1 coordinate 69,639,802, forward strand.
GAACTGATTTAATTTCATTTGTTTTGGAAGATACGTTGATGTAGCGATCGATCCAATTTTACCTATACGTTTGGATTGAGGGATCCAAAAATAGTTAAAAATATGTTCCTGTATACAGTCTTTGAGGTATCCCAATAAATATTAAACAAATAAGTATTTTTTGAAATTTAAAGTTAGAGATATAATATATGATGAAATAAATTACTACTTACGGCGCGTTTACATAGAACGTCCGTTTTACAGGTCCGTTTAAACGTATATGTTATTAGCGTATGTAGAGTCCAATTCTAACAACTATCCCTTTGAACGGTGACACATCAGAGGTGCATTGCTTGCTGTCAAATAGGTACTTTCTAATTAATTTATTTTCCTGATTTGTATCGGCTCTCAGTTGATTGCTATGATTTAAGATTGATTTAAGTAGCTTATTACTTAGGTGTAATTTCACTATTTGGGAACCGGTTTTTACACTGTATTTTTCACCTTGTATACAGTCATCTCCAAAAAGGCAAGGAAAAGATGCAAAGAGATTCAATTAACTTAAGTTTTGTATTATTCAGATGTTTATTTCCAATGAGTTACATAACAGCTGACTTAACTAGTTGTTGAGTTGACTGTAACTGTAGCATCGTGTGCAATAAAATAATGATGAATGTACCTTTGTAAAATATAAAATAGTTTATTATTCATTGTTTCTTGTTATTATTTTAACATTTGGTTCCTACCTTAACTTATAAGTAGGTAGAGACCATTCCCGTAAAATTGCACCTGTTTTATACTCTTAGTCTGTGTCCGTGCCTTGGGAATAGTACCAAGCATAGACAATTTAATACTCCTTGGCATGTGCAATTTTACGGTGAACGAGCTCTACCTAGGTAAATACGGTATGATTATATCTGTCAAAAACATCGTTCAGTAACAAAACGGAATTTCCGTATTTATTACTTACATTGCGGAAAGATATTACCTATATACTGTGGCTAAATCACAGGCCCAGCCCTATATTTAATTAGTTTTTTGAATTTTTAGGGTTCCGCAGACGACAAAACAAGGATCCCTTATAGTTTAGCCATGCCCGTCCGTCTGTCTGTCCGCGGCTTAGCTCAGAGACTAACACAGATAAAATAATACTATACTAGGTAATAATAAAAAACTGTCAGTTGGACAAAATATAATTTAATTGTAATAATTTTTGTTTGTTTTTTAAAATTACAGGTAGGTATGTACCTACCTACCTACCTGTAATTTTACAGGCACCCATACCATTCAAACCGGAACACAGCAATGCGATCACTACTGCTTTGCGGCAGATAGTAGGTAGCAGGTAGATACCTACTTCCCCGGACGAACTCACAAAAAACCCTCTACTGCTACTAACAGCCTAACCTACTATCCTAAAAGCCCTTACTCATGATACCTTCATAGGTAGGTACTACCTACTCTAACCTTGTCTTTAATTTAATCAAGATTTATCAAGATCAATTCAGTCGTGCGTCTTTCTAAAGGAATATTTTATTGAAAATTCCCTACCAGTTCAGTAATAAAAAACTGTTCACAATCAGAGTAGATATCGCGTAGGCATAATGACGAGGCTGTGAAATCTGTCTTCTGATAATCAAGGCCACTCAGTACCTACAATCGTTTATAAAATTAGTCATCGGAACCGTGAGCTGATCAAAATGAGCCCAAACACTGCCAAACTACTATTATCCCTCGAGGAGTTCCGTTGTCCACATTCCGTCTCCATCATCAGATCAGCTCGCTGTCACCATAATATTGTAGAATTGTCATCGGAACTCGAAATGTAGGTAGGTACCTAGGTAGGTAGGTATGTAAAGTTTCCTAGTAATCAGACGTTTTGAAGTGGGTGAAAATCTCGTTTAAATATTCCTTGACATCTGTTCTTCCACTCTGACCAACTAAACTGACCAACTGAAACGGATCAACTATTTTTCTTTCTCAACGATACAACTTTTTGGTTGGTCTGATAGGAATATACATAGGTATTGAGGAAATGTATCTACATATTACCTCAATATACATAGGTAGGTAACTCTGTACCTATATTTGTATGTACTTTACATACATACAAATATAGGTACAGAGTTTACAGACCAAGCTACCTAATAAAAGCGTGTTTAAAAGGTAGCAAACAGACAATTGGTTTCTTTTGAATTTATATTAGTGAGATAATGTGGTTAGTGTGTGATGTAATGTAGATGTTAGGTACGAATAGGTACGACGGCCTAACTAAGTAGTTCAGCTAACAGTAGACCTCGCCAATACATACTTGTCTGATTTGTAGGTAGGTACAAATTTAATTTTCATGCGGTTTTGAAAACTTCCCCCTTTTTGGGGAAAATACCCTTCCAATCAAAACATATGATACTCCGGACAGATGAAAGCAAATTTTACCGATTGCTGTAAGAATTACGCTCGCTCGATCAATAATATGGCTTCAAAATATCAGGTTGTTCAATATGTACCTACCTACCTAGGTACCTAATGGCTGTGCTTGCTCTACCTAATAACAGGTGGTCATATTGTACCTACATTCATTTGAAATGCATCAGTAATCTCTCAAAAGCTCTTCCCGCCATTTTCGAAGAGACGTCGTCTACTTTTATTTTATTTCATTTCCTAGTGTTTCTTTGAGTTATTTTTTGTAATTTTGGTGGCATTTTAACCAATGCAGCTCGTCTTCTTCTTCTTCTTTTAACAAATAAAAGCTACTGTGGCTTTAGTTTCCACAATTTTGCCAATGTCAATGTCGACAGGATATAAAACGATAAGTCGATGGAGATCTGAGAATAAGAAGTCTTTGAAAAAGGGAGACTCAACCAGAAGTTATAACGAAGATGATTTATTTATTCTATAGAGCACAAGTGGTGTAGTGACATGAAATGGAAGTGTATTTCGTGACTTTTCAACTTAGTAGAAATTGTCTACCTAAGTTTTTGTAAAACGGCCACTGTTTTACTAGAAAAAACATGACTTGACTGTGACTTTGACGACTTGGAAGGATTGTAACATTGCAAATTAAATTGAAAATACAATAATAAATTATACTATTATTATAATTATATAATAAGCAAAAGCAAAAGACGAAAGAAGCCAATTAAAAAAAAACACTTTCGTGATAATGCCACTTCACATGCTTTGCAGTGCCACAGAATAAATATTAGTACAAGGCAGGGCCTTCGAAAAGCGGCCAGTGCGTGCGGTGTTGCTTCAAGTTCTTGTAGGTACTATTATTTATTCTATGCCTCAAGTAGGTAAATGGTACCGTACCAGTGATGGTACTAGGGCAGGATCTCTCGCTCTCGAGCGTGGTTAAATCCATGCTTGACAGTGACAGATCCTGGGAGGCTATGGTCTCCTTCTGCGAGGAGGTCATGTCGCTGAAGGAGGCTGCGGAGCGGGTCAGGGAGGAGGACCCTCAAGCTGACATACTCCGCCGTAAGAGGACCAGAAGAAGGCGGCGGCAATTCAACCGCCTTCTTCTGCTCGATGGTGGCCAGCCAGTTTCGGGTGCGGGGAACCCCAATCTGGCATTGCACAGGTCTCCTGCACCGGGGAATGTCCTTCGTATTCCAGGATATTCCCCTCCCCCACATGGGGGGGACCGAGGGGTTCACTTTATGCGAACAATCACCGACAGGGCCGCGGTAGAATCCAACCGGGACCCCGTGACCCTGTCAAGTGTTAGTGCATCTCTAAACCACTCGTCAGATGATGAGTGGTTTGATGATGCGGTGAAGGAAGGAAAATCGATGGGTTTTTAGTCGGTATGCCGTTGGGTGCTAGCCAACGGAGAGCCCGACAGACCCCCTCAGCTCACACCGAGCCGAAGGATGCATTTTCCCATAATATAATAAAAAAAAAAAAAAAAGTATGTAGGTTGCACCTAGTTGCTGAGTACCGTAACCGTAAAATATATTCAATGTGATAATGTTTAATATATGTGTCTACAGGGAGTGGCTGCTTTAGGAGTTGCTCCTGCCGCTCCCTCACCGCGCATATAAATTGTTCAACACGTAGCTACCTACTTATAGTACCTACCTACCTATCTAAAGTTTCACGATTTATCAGGCTGTAGGTATACAGTAGGTACAATAAAGGTACCTATAGGTATGCGTTATCGTATAAAGTGAAAAAGTCAGTTTTTTTCAGGTTCCCATTTTCCGGGATGTGCGATGTGCCATAGATATAGGCTTGAAAGTACTATTATTTATTCTGTGATATAGGTGATCATGTTGAGCTCTTAGGTGTTTCTCTTACGCCGACTCTCAACTTGAGTCTATATAGCAAAAACAGCTGCTATAAATAATAAATAATAAATATTAAATATATAATAATAAATAATGCTGGACACAACATTATCTAGCCCCAAGCTATGCAGAGCTTGTGTTATGGGTACCTACTAGACAACTGATATAGGTACTTAATACAATATATAGATAGATATTTTGTATTATATATGTAGAAACTACCCAGAACACCCTGAACAAATGAACAAAAACGCCCACAACAAATAAATGCAGATCGCACAAATATTTGTTCCGAGGCGGGAATCGAACCCGCAACCTCCTGTTTCGCACGCCGCGCCACAGAGGTCGTCAAAAAGTTATGAAGCTATAGGCTATTATGAAGATGGGCATCCTGAATAAGGTAAAGCGTTACTTCACACCGGGACAGCTGCTCAGTTTGTATTGTACCTACAAAGCGCAAGCACAGAATAAATATTTGGCGCAAGTCCAGTCTGGTCTGGTATGGAGTAGGTAATACCTAATGCTGCCATGTTTGGGATGGCTCGGCTAAACACCGGCTTGCTGCCTTAGACTCGATTGAGCGCAGAGCTTTCAGGCTTATAGGTAGGTGCGCAACTTAAGGCGGAGACTAGGATCCAGAGTCACATGCAGAGTTGCATGTCTTTCGATCTTCTATACCTACTTAGGAAGAATGTGCCCAGGAGCTTCATGATCTGATCCCACAATCCCACCATCTCCTTTTCATCATACGACAAGCAAGCGCACGGCTCAGTAGGTACCTATATACCTACCTACCTACCATCCTTACCTCATCAGTAGGTAGGTACCTACCTACCTATACCCGCAATTCGTAGGTAGGTAGGTAGGTACCTACCGAGTACCGACCTAGGTTAAGCGTTTCGGTTCCACCTTTGTAATGCGAACCGCTAAGGAATAGAACAAGTTCTGCCATCGTCTGTCTTTCCTGAAAACTGTAGGTATTAGGTAGGTATGGTAGTACTGTATATATTCTGTGGTATGGGCAAGAGTGAATTGCCTTCTAGACCTTCGTGCTCCAACGTCAGGCGCATCGTCACTTACCAACAGGCTTTGATTATTTGTAGATTATCTAAGCCAAGGTGAGATCGCGGTTTCGCGGTCAGTCTAAGTCTAACATAGTTAAAAAAAAAAAACTATGTTGTAGGCTGAACCCAACTTTCAGCCTACAAATTCGTGCCATCTGACTGTGCCTAGTAGGTACCTACCAACCTACCTACAAGCCGCGGTTTTAATAATCATCGAGATACGGAGGCGGCAATGCTCTAATATAGCTGCCCCCATATTCCTTAACTGAAAGTCTTCTTCTTCTTCTTAGCTTAGGTAATGGCTTCTGTGCATTATTTGCAACAATTTAGCCCATGTCAAGTGATATAATTATTATAGTTTTATAGTCAAGTCGTCAAGAGTCGTCGTCAAGATTCTCCGTCAAGTCCTAACCCAGTTTAAATGGTGGCAGAAAAACTGAGTTTTTACAGGAAAAATCCATCATTTCGAAAAGACTCGCAATACACTTAAATTTCACTACATTACATCTGTGCCATTTATCCAGGTTACACCGGTTAAAATGCCACTATTTTAAAATTACACGAAATAACTCGAAAAAACACATTAAAATGTACCTACATAATAAAATAAAAATGATGACGTTTCTTTTCTACGTAGTTTTTAAATCTTTTTTGGTTTCTTTCAAAAATGGCAGATTTCAACTTACTCAGTGACTAACGTTTGACAAGTAAAATGACCATCAATTTGACAAAGTTAGGAAACCTAACATTATTTTGGATTTCGGCATTAATAAATATTCTACTAATGCTCGCAATGATTTCTACGAACGTATGGATTCTGAGTATAATGGTTGGCGAACTATTTACACAGATGCCTCTAAGTTAGATAACACCAGCTCTGTGGAGCAGCAGTTTGGATTCCTTCCACAAAGATCATTTTAAATTTTAAATGCCCCTCAGTTTCTTCTGTGTTTACCGGTGAAGCAACTGCCATTCTTGAAAGTATACAATTTATTAAGTCGCATAATCTAAATAACACAATTATCTTTTCAGACTCTAAGAGCTCCCTACAATCTATATTATCCAATCCTTTTCGTTCTAAATCCAATTTTCCTATCATTCTCCAAATTCGTGAATCCCTATTTAGATGCCATGAACTCGGACTGAATGTTGTCATGGCTTGGTTCCCTAGTCATACTGGGATTCCCGGTAATGAAATGGCAGATTCCTGTGCTAAACAGGCCATTCAGACTGGCTCTGATGACCTTAAAATCTATTCTTATGACCTTTGTTCCATACCCAGATCTCATCTAGCCATTTCATGGGCCCGTATGTGGAAAACATCTAGATCTTTAAAAGGCAGACATTTTGGCGAAATTCAGCCCGAAATCCCAACGAGACCTTGGTTTTTTAAATTTCGTAGAGCCTGCAAAACTACAACATCCACCATATGCAGACTCCGACTAGGCCATGTATGCACACCAGTGCACTTAGCCAAGCTAAGGATTAGGGACAGCTCTGTATGTGAATGTGGTTTAGATGAAGGGAGTATTGATCATATCTTATTTTCATGCCCGCGGCTTCAGCTATCTCTGTTTGATGTCTCTCCCCGAGAAATCCCTCGTCCTTTTTCCTCTAAATCCCTTTTATCCCTTGTATATACTCGCTTTATATGTATATTGTGTAAATTTATCAGTAGAAACAACATAAAATTGTAAGATCATGTACAATATAAATGTATATTATGTGTATAGTTTTGTATGTATATTGATTGTGTGAATATTTTGTTTTGTTGTTATGTGTATTAGTTTTTTTTTCAGTTAAGTGTGAATCAATTTGTATTACTTAATCTCGTACGATTCTCCCTTTAAACCGTACCTTTATCTTTCCTCAAACTCCCAGCACTTTTTTGGTTTTATGTCAAGTTAATCACCTGTCATTGGCAAACTCTTGTGGCACCACTACCGGTCCGCTGATCACGCCAAAAAAAGAAGAAGAAGAAGACAAAGTTAGGGAATAGGGGGGCTAAGCATCGAGCAACGCAGGCCTCCGTACCGGAGGGGAGACGCCATAGAGCTGTCAACCGATACATATTTATTCAGAAATATTTGGCGGGGGCTTCACGCACTCACTTACACTTTAATGCACACTTTTGTAACCAGTCGTTCTATCGCTATAAACGCACACATCTATAAACAGCAACACATCAAAAATCTTTATACACACATAGATGCTTTCTGTGTACAAACATCATGTTATGTCACAAAATTGACAGTAACATCCGTTCTAGGGACTTCCAGCACTCAAGTCGATAAATGAATAGTATCGATAACTTTTTGGTAAGAACTTACTTTGCCTACCACCAAGGGTCATTTAAAGGATTTAAGGGCGGCTAGGGATGAGGGGAGGGGTTGAACGCTCTCTGTGAAGGGGGAGTTGCTGAACCGCCCCACTTTTCGAGGATAGCATAGAGATCATTTTGTGGATAACTATGATATTTTAGATTAGTAAAAGGTAGTATTAGGCTGGAGAGAGAGGGGGTTAACGCGGAAACTTAGAGTATAGAGAAAAATCAAGAAAATTTTGAGTACCCCAGGTACAACCTTACTTTACAACAACTCATGAGATGATTAGTTCTTGGGAAAATTGAATTAGAATTTTGTTCAAAGCTTACAATAATTTCATAAAACTATGGGCTGGAAAGTCAAAAGAGACGAAAGGAAAGAAAAGGAAAAAACGCTTTACTTAGCTCCCGTCTTCCTACTAACCTACATAATCCATGACGGTTCTGGCCTCGAAATATACAATGTATTATATATATCTGTCATTCACTGTTATTGTCAAAAACCAAAAACCATGATCCTAAGTGCAAAAAACTAGATTAGTCATTAAAATTTATAAATAGTTTTTTTTTTATTTCAGGCATGATTATCCCACGACACAGGGGATCCTAGTGTGGGATCAGAACTATGTAGGTATGTGTTGGGTGTGTTAAGTTATGTTGATGCTAAACGATGGTAGGTAAAGTAATACTTAGCGCTATATATAGTGAACAGAAAATCGCGTTGAAAAAATTATTCCTAGCTATATTATTTTTTTCATTCTTTTGTCAATCAAATAGGATTTGAATAGGAAAATCCCACGACACAGGACGGACACTCATGACACGACTTTTCTTGAAAAGGAGTAAACGAGTTCAAACTGGGAAATGCTTTTGTTAATTTATCGTGATCACGTATCCCACAACCTAGGTAGGCATGCAACTTTTTACGAAAAACTATCACACCTCTAGATTTGTAATATCACATAGTAATTTAAATTCATGTCTAGATAAGTTCACTCATGAAAACACTAGTAAAAATAACTTGGAAGCCCTTGCAAGCCTAGCTAGTAATATCTTGGAGCAACACGGCCGCCGCTGGAGGTCACACGAGAGAGACACGAGGAGGTCGCGGCGCTTTACATCAAGTAAAGGCGTTCCCCTCTGGCTATGCACAATTTCATTTGGGCATACGCGTTAGTAAAACTGTTTTACTAACTGTTTTAAAAACTATCCGTTGTAATTTAACATAGTAATTTAAATTCATCTCTGTGTTTAAATATAAACAATCAAGGAAAAGAAGCTTGCTAGCCCTCACCAAGCATGTTTTGCTTTTGCTAGTAATAAAATTGCATCATGATGGGCCAATTGCTCTGTCAGACTGAATCGATCGTGTGACGCATAGAGTAAAACAGTGTGACAGTGCTACAAATACTAAAATGCCGAATCGTTACATTTTCTGCTGTAAATCAAGGTCTGTACCTGAGTGAATTTCATTATATATATATATTTACATACATACATACATATACACACGCCTTTTTCCCCGAAAGGGTAGACAGAGCCTTAAATGGGCCTCTTTTCACCTTGGTTTTCAACAGTTCTCAATTTTTTTTTTTTTTTTTTTTTTTTGTTATGTTGGACACATTTTACACTTTATTATCTAGCCCCAAGCCAAGCAGAGCTTGTGTTATGGACTAGATAACTGATATCCCTAATACAGTACAACAACATTAGTACAATAGATAGTACATAGTACAACAGTACAATACATAAATATTTATTTTGTATTAACATAGAAAATATCCAGAACACCCTGAACCAATATCTGCAGATCGTACAAATATTTGTTCTGAGGCGGGAATCAAACCCGCAACCTCCTGCGTTACAGGCGAACCTTCGTCCTCTGCACCACAGAGGTCGTCAATTTATGGCATAAAATGAATAATTTCAAATTAAAATCATAACAGTTACCTACCTTGTTACATACCAATACCTTCATGGTGATTGGATTAACGGTTAGAAAGTTAGGTTAGGTTAGGCTATGGCGTCTCCCGAATAATATAAATCAAATTTCAATAGTTTGTAAAACATAATAAACGAGCATTTATTTTATCGATAAAAAAAACTACTTTATTATTGAGGCACATCACTAATTTTGTAGTACATAAGAAAACACGGGCAACTTACTTTCAGGAATTTTTGAGAAATAAAAAAAACTGTTAAATGAGCTTAAAGCTATTTCAGTGTGCATTGAGGCTGTTATTGTTACATACATACATACATAGACACACGCCTCTTTCCCCGTAGGGGTAGGCAGAGCCTTAATGGACCTCTTTTCACAGTGGGTTGCACCATCGTGGGAGATAGACGTGACAAGTAGTGAGCTCATCCCTGCCATTGCTTCCCACGACTGACTCAGCTAACGTTAAACACAACGTGCGAAGATTGTACAGTAACCTAACAATTGGCTATCAACGATTTTTTTAAAGCTTCTTTATTTACTTTTAACTGAAAAGCAATTAAATTTTTCAATTTTTCAATTTTTATATCATCCTATTACCTATTGATGTATTTTACAGTGTGTGTGCCGTGTCCGTGCGTCAACCGAGGTCCGTGCTGAAAATCAGCGCTGCAGTTTACTGCAGCATTATGCTGAGCACGGGCCTTTTTTGACGGCAGTATACACGCAGCATAAAACGTGTTCTGTTTGTGTTATTATTGTATTGTATTCCATTATTGTGTGTGTATTTGCTATTCAAAATAAACTATTTCTATTCTATTCTATTCTATTCTAAAAGAGTAAAGTTATTTAAGTATGATCAATATAACCGATTTTGATCAAATTAACCACGCAGTTTTATTCTTATTATAAACTAAAAGCAACCCGCGGTTTCACTCGCATAAGTCTTGATCCTGTGGGAACATCTAAATGCTCTTTCATTTTACAATGCTTTCTTAACACACAGTTTCTTATTCTATCTCTCAAAGTCCACCATACATACTTCTCAAACCTCTCATCTTCAGTGCATTTATTCTACTTTCATGTTTATTCTGCCTTAGCAACTTTCGCTACAACCATACATTAGTTTTGGCACTAACACTCCTCTATGCACATCCAGTCGTGCCTTTTTGGATACGTTCCGGCTGATAATAAGGCGTTAAGTTCACCTGGTTTCCAGAATTTACTCTCATTTAAATATCATCTTCATGCTTGCCATATAATGTTGTGTGAACTGTCCAGCATTATTTATTTATTTATTTATTATCTCTTGTAATCAAAGTTCCCAAATGTACAAACTTTTTCATGTTACACTTGTTGTTAATAGTAGTGTGATTTAATTATATTTCTTTAAATATAGTTGCACATGACATTTACGTTGACATATCATCATACACCTCTGCGAGGCACAATGAATCCTTTTACCATACTGGTTCTTTCACCATTGGTCACTAGGCCCCTTTCAGGGACACTATACCTCAAGCTGGTCACTGAACCAAGAAAAAGCCCGTGACACGAAGTAGTAGTAGTTAGTAGTTACCGGTTAGTTAGTGGTTACATAGCCATCAAATACAAATACACGTTATTCCACATGTCACATGATGTCGAACGTGTTTAATGAATAGTATTTAGTAATCAAGGATATTAAGTAATCATCCACATCTTGGCTTACTGACATTACACGTTATATACATGTTTACGTCAGCAGAATAAATCCTGAAATGCACATTGATGTATTATACACATTTATATCTACGCTTTTGGTCACTTTTATGTCGCCCCTGTGTCACACGATTAAGTGGAGCTCGATTGAAGAGCGAGCAGGGCAGTCGTAAGGGAATTGGCTTTCATTGCGAATAAATCACGTAACTTGGCAGTGATTTTAGAGTAATGAATGACCAGTGTACTGAAGTGCAGTCGCAGTGAAGAGTGAACCAGTGTTATTGAATAAAATATTCACGGTTTGTTTTGTTAAACCGTTCAGTTTTATTATTTTACCCCGAACACGAACTCAAAAATTACAAAATCTGTGATGGCCACTTTTGTTTTTATACGGCTTAATTTTACTTGGTCAATTTTTATGCAATAAGTTATAATAATTTAATTGAAATTCAGGTACATGTGAAAGGAAACACTATCTTTTTGTAAATTTGATGATCCAATCATTTTTTTACAGCATAAAACTGAACAATTCGGCATTTTTCTTAGAGCTTTATCTCCCACGCGAGTCGATTCAGTCTGACAGAGTAGCGATGCGCGACTATGAATAAAAGTATTCGACTTATTCGACTAACAAAAACATTCAACTAGTGCGACTGAAGTCGGTAAACACTGAATGAATTCATTCATCCAATGCAGTACCACTATTTTTATTCGTTACCTAGCCGACTCGCGGTTTTCCGTCGCGAATCGGGTGCCTCCGCCTAGTCCGCCTGTTCTTCCACTATTTCATTATTTGGTACTAACCGACTCGCGGTTTTCCGTTGCGAATCGGGTGCCTCCGCCTGTTCTTCCACTATTTATTTCGGTACTTAACCGACTCGCAGTTTTCCGTCGCGAATCGGCTGCCTTCGCCGGCTCAGTGCTAGGCCCTTCATGTTGCGTGAAAGGGACGCTACCTAGATACTATCACCTGCGCTCGTTACACATGCATAAAAATCTATCTGGACTCTGGAGTTGTGTTTTTAATTTAAACTAAGTACCTACCTACTATACGTAACTCATACAGTCGACCACCTAAGCAAACCTATATTCATTAAAATATTCCTTGTTCCGTATACACAAGGATCATTTTGAAACGTCAAGCTTGTGTTGTCAAGTGAGTGAGGGGCGTTCAGTTTTAGATTGGAATATAGGTAGCAAGCAAGTATAGTCAAATTATAATAAAACTACAGCATATTATGTAGGTATATAAAAGTATTTAAATTTTATTTGAGCAAGTACCTAAATTCAAGTTTGTGTTTAGATTTAAAACACTATAGGTAGCAACTATGTGAGTACAAGCCGTTTCGCGCGTCGTCGCTCGGTGCCTGTTGCGCGAGGCAAATTCAAATATTCATCTCCATTCGGGGGTTGCTGCCGCGGTTCGTACAATTATTGCCTAGTACTGAATTAAAATAGTATTCGTTTATCAAACCATTCGTCTCCATTCCTTGTTCCGTAATCCGTATACACAAGGATCATTTTGAAACGCCGCGGTTCGTCTTCGTACTATTATCACCTACTGAATCAAAATAGTATTCGTTTCTCAAACCATTCGGTGTTTGCCGCTGCGGATAAAACAAGTATAACTAAAAATAGTATTCGTTTATTCGACTAACTTTTTTAGTATAGCACTATTTTTTAAGTCGACTTAAAAATTAAATAGTGGCTAGTTATTCGACTGTTCAATTTAGTTAAAGTCGCGCATCGCTATGACAGAGCGATCGGCGACAGCTAGTTTTTTATAAGCTGTATGCCCTCGAGGGCATTCAATTTAGAGGGGAACTACAGCGGGGAATGCCTTTGATGGCGTCTCCATTCCGTGTTGCTCGATGGGGCTAAGGGCTAAGCCATTTGCCACGCGACTACAGTCAGCTAAGCCACAGAATAAATAATCGTATATAAAGAAGCCACCAAGAAGCTACAAAGTTTTCCTGTTTGTGTTCGGCCGTGTCTCCAGCGCTTAGGAATAGTTCAATGGTCTCCTGCGACTGTAATAGAAATAATATTTTAAAAATAGCTAAGCATTCGGGTCTGCGTGGTCATAATAGGTATATAGGTACACATTTGTTTATGAATTACATAGGTAGGTACCTACCTACCAATTTTTTTTGTTATCCGTGCTGGACGGAAAATATTATATTTTGAAGATTAAGCGTACTAATATTTATTCTGTGGTTCTCTAATTTTTTTTAAAACGGTTACGAACACAGAAGAAGTTACCTACATTCATGGTAGGTACCAAAGTGCAGGGAGGTAGCCCAATCTGCCATCACTGCAGTGACGTTGGGGATAAGGCGCGCGCGGCGCAACACACACTTGAAAAGTGTGCAGCGCCTGGGCGTCGCAGCGGCAATTGCTGGAAGCAGTGATAGACCAGGATCTCTCGCTCTCGAGCGTGGTTAAATCCATGCTTGAAAGTGACAGATCCTGGGAGGCTATGGTCTCCTTCTGCGAGGAGGTCATGTCGCTGAAGGAGGCTGCGGAGCGGGTCGGGGAGGAGGACCCTCAAGCTGACATACTCCGCCGTAAGAGGACCGGAATAAGGCGGCGGCAATTCAACCGCCTTCTTCTGCTCGATGGTGGGCAGCTAGTTTCGGGTGCGGGGAGCCCCAATCTGGCATTGCGCAGGTCTCGTACACCGGGGAATGTCTTTCGTATTCCAGGATATTCCCCTCCCCCACATGGGGGGGGCCGAGGGGTCGCTTTATGCGAACAATCACCGACAGGGCCGCGGTAGAATCCAACCGGGACCCCGTGACCCTGTCAATTGTTGGTGCATCTCTAAACCACTCGTCAGATGATGAGTGGTTTGATGATGCACTAGCAATAGGGTGAAGGAAGGAATATCGATGGGTTTTTAGTCGGTATGCCGTTGGGTGCTAGCCAACGGTGAGCCCGACAGACCCCCTCTGCTCTCCCCGAGCCGATGGAAATGCGTAACGCATTTTCCCATCGTAAAAAAAAATGTAGGTACCAAAGTGTTACGAAAAAATTGTCGCAGGAGACACGGCTTTACGCCTATGAGCCCCATCGAACGGCCACGGGACTGCTTTCACAGATTAATAACAAGTACACTTTGTTTGTTTACCGACACGTGCTCAATTTTACTTCTAGTCTACAAAATAAAATATAGGTACCTAAGAGCCATCCATCTCGCTCTGACACGGTGCCACGGCCGGCCTCCCTTTCAACTCACGTGTATTTGAGCGTGAATGTTAGTGATGTGTTTACCTACTAAATTATATGCTTTCTGTTATCGATATTATTCTGCCCAGATTTTAGAACAGTTGGTAAGTTCCAATTCTAACATGATAGAACCGGCCGGGTGCAGGTCCGACCACGCAAAGTGTAGGGTTCCGTAGTGAACTCAGTGTTAGGTAAGTACCTTAACTAGGAAAAAGCATAGTTTTATAAGGGATCGCAAGATAATTTTACTTGTTTTTTAAAATTATATAACATAATCAGACATGAATTTCTATTACCTACTATGATAAATTTAAAATAAAGAGGTGTGATAGTTTTTCGTAATATGTACCACAAAATGCATAATACGTTGTGGGATATTGTAGGACCCGCTTTGCTCGCCCTGATAACAGTTTTACACTATCCGAATTAGTTTTTTTCATAAATAGTGGACAACCACCACAACGTCACGTTGTGACAACCACACCCGACTTTGGTGTAGTAGGTAGGTATGCAAATCTTGCTAGTACCTAGTTGCTGACAGACAGTTATCTGTGGTAGTGAATCACTGCATCATGTAACAAGACCTTCATAGCGACATGCCACATGTTATACGCTCAAACAAAAAAACCCATACTAAATATAAATAAAATAAAAAATATTATAACCTAATCCATTTCTTGTATCTTAATTAATAATTTTTTATAATAAAATTGGCCATGTTCTGTAATTGCACTAAGGGGGTTTCGTTTTCTGTTTATGACAACATCTTTACGACCTACCTTTTTAGATTCCTAGCAAGCGAGCTAGTTGAGAAATATCGATTGTTAAATATCGATACATCTGCTCACCGAACGCATTAACTTTTCGCTTCACTGTTCCATTGATGGCAGGCAGCAGGCAGGCGCTGGTAGAACGTGCGGCGCAACGTGCGAGCGAGCGACCAATCATAATTCACTCCATCCATCATATAGTGCTGCCAACTTAGCCATTTTCTAGCTATAAGTAGCCACTTTTCGAGGTAGGCAGGTTAGCTACAAAGAAAATATTATAAGGAACCTAGGTAGTTATTTAATTACTTACTATTTGGTAGGTAGCTATACTTTCAAGTTATTTTTTAAACACGACTAAAATGAGGTATTTATCCATGAGGCATCAATTCATGTTTCTTTATTGCCACGCAGCTCCAGTGCGGTTTTTTGTTGTTTGTGACTTTGTTTTGCCTACAATATATTATTATTGTATTTGCATTATGTGGAATAAATTGAGAATGTCTTAGTTTTTTTTAATACCTATATGAATGTGATGAGCCTTGGTTATTGTTATTATTTTAATGTGTTTAGTTAATTAATTAATGTTTAATTAATAATAATCTAGCACCTGAGTATTATTGAATGGCACGCAATGTATTTTTGCTTTGATTTAATAAAATTTGTACAGGGAAATAAATGGCTTTTTTATTTATTACTATTAAGTTAGTTTTGCAAGATAGTTCTCAGCCGTTTCCAGGATCATCAGCTTGCAACAATTTTTTTGAAAGGAATTCAGTTGTTTTTGTAGGTGGATCCTTTGGTTTGATCGAAAATGTTAATTTTCGATGCTCCAAAGTTTGATGCTGAGCAACTTAAGCTGAACAGGTTACCTAATAGGGTACATATTATGTAGGTACTTACTAAAGCTGAATCTTTTTCAGATGATTGAGGTGAGGTGGCCGAGCAAAGCGAGTCCTTTAGGTACTATCACATAATATTTGCATTTAGTGGTACGCTTTACGAAAAAACTATAACTAAGTACCTATATGTGAATTAACATAGGTAGGTACTTAGTAGGTACCTAGGTAGGTAATTTAAATTCATATATAGATCTGTTATCTATTATTATTAAATCATTTTTCAGAGAGTAAAAACATCTTGCGAGTCCTTACAAAGCTGTGCTTTTTGCTAGGTAGTTTAGAATTACCTTGTTTCTAGCCACTTTTTGGCATAATTCGCAAATGAGATACCTAATACCGAACGGCGAACAACTGAAAAGTTAAGAAGCTACTTAGCCAGCAAGACTAGACAGACCTAAGTTGGCAGCACTGCCCTAACATACTATATACTACATGCATACATATATGTACTTTAATAATCAACGGCCCATTCTCTAATCAATTAAATTCAAAACAATTCAAATCAAATCCTCGTCTTCGCCTACATATAAATAATTACAGCGATAGTTTTGTGCAAAGAATACCTAAAATATTGTATAAATGTACAATGCGCATTTCAGTTCAGTGCCTAATGTGAAGAGTATTGTAAAATCACCGAAGTAAAATAAATTGCGTTGGAAGCAAGACTCGCAAATAGACACAGTTTAAGGTAAGCCCCCTTTGTAGAATACGTACCTAGTTACCTAGTTCCTTGGCATAGGTAAAGCTTATGATCGCTAGAGCAGCCTTATGTCACAATCATAATCGATGACCCATCGATCAACGAATTCAACGATGATCGCTACGGACTTGAAAAGATGATCAATAGTTAATTATCTATTACATTAGGTACATAGGTACCTACCTACTATGTTTCCCAGTGTTGTGTGTAATGTGTAGAATCATCCTGTAGTGCTCCAGTTTCTTCAAAAAGAGATGATTTTTATTTATTTATTGTTTTGAACCGCTATGATTTAAATCATTGCGTCATACATCAATGCCTCATCGTTGTTTTTACTAGGGAACAGCCCTACTATTATACTATAGGTTCTGCCATCGCTGACAACAGCAATTTGAAGCATGTTCTGGACAAACAAAACCATTTTAGTTGACGCCATTTCTACACAGATTAATTTTGCTTTGACAATTTATCAGCTTCTAGTTGAATGTCTGACTGCCATACAGACAGGGATGGCCAATTACTTCTTTTCTTTGCGTTTTGGGTCTCTTTTTTCGGACACTTGAGTGTGGATCCTATGTCATGGTTAAGCAATGCTACTCAATCAATGTTTCTGCATCACCACCTGTATGAAGACATCAATGTAGCATTCTCTAAGGTATCATGCACAAACAATATCACAATCCCTTGTTATACAGCAGAAGTAAAAGAAATTGTGATAATATTTTTTTCATTAACCTGTAAGTGTTCATGCGGTATCGACAATACAGCCCGTAAATTTATGCTATTTTCCCATTCAGACATGCTTGTGGACTTTAAGTTGGAAAAACATGATCTGGGCTCCTTAATTCTGCTTTTAATTTGCCATAACTTTGATTTGACCATGTATTTAAAATCTAAGCCATGAAGACATGGTAAAATTGGGTTCCGAATTTGCAGATTTCCCAGCAGCTTGAACTAGATATTGAACAAAAGCCCAATTCTCTGTTTTTTGTTCTGTTTTATCTGCTCAGTCTTCAAACTATGAGCAGCTTTGGTGTGGGCAGTCGGGCTCGTAGCAGATGTGGTACAGCGACCACTAGCAGATGTGGTACACACCGCCACCTCTCCTATTCTTATGTTGTTGTTCCATTGAGTTCCATGATGTGTTGTCTTTCTAGCCTCTTCAGGTTGTTGATGGTGGTTCGGTGGCCAAGTGGTTTGGATGTACTTTCAGATGTTCTATGTGTGTATGACTGTGTTGGCCTTCAGCTCTTTATTGCTCCTTTGCTATGCAGCTCCGTATTCATTAAGAACCGCCTTGCATTGGATAGGCCATTTTGTGCTCTTCATAAGAATTACAGAACTATAATATACTTATCATCAAAAAAATCTAAATTTTTCTAATAATCCGTTAAAAACATACCTAAAGAAGTATTTCGATTTTTTTGATGATAAGTATTTAACCCCCGACGCAAAAACGACTGGTTGTTAATAAGTTTGACGTGTCTGTGTGTGTGTATGTGTGTCTATCTGTCCCATCGTAGCTTCCGAACGGACGAACCGATTTCGTTTTTTTTTATTTTGAGAGGTGAATTTGTCGGGAGTGTTCTTAGCTATGTTTGATCAAAATCGGTTCAGCCGTTTCATTGTGTTGAGGGTTTTTTAATTTTTACAAAATTAATTACTTGTTTATAGTTTAGCTCATGAGAAAAGTGCTTAAAAGAGTTTTTTACAAGTTTTTAATTAACTTGCAATGTATGTCCGGGTGGAATCTTGCAACTGAATTTTAAAGCAGTTATCCTCAACCGATTGAGCTGAAATTTGGCATACCTGTCAAGTTCCGATGACAATACAATATAATAGTGACAGCGAGCTGATCTGATGATGGAGACGGAAGGTGGACTACGGAACTCCTCAATGGATAATAGTAGACTGGCTGTGTTTAGGCTCATTTTGACCAGCACACGGTTACAATCCCTAATTATAAAAATTACAAGCTTTTATTTAATAACTTGCAATGTATAATGTATGTTTGTCCGGATGGAATCTTGCAACTGAATTTTAAAGCAGTTATCCTAAACTGATTGAAATGATATTTTGCATACGTGTCAAGTTCCGATGACAATGCAATATTATGGAGACAGCGAGCTGATCTTATGATGGAGACGGAAGGGGGATAATGGAACTCCTCGAGGGATATTAGTAGACTGGCCGTGTTTAGGCTCATTTTGATCAGCACACGGTTACGATCACTAATTTTATAAAAGCTTGTATTGAAAAATATATTTTTCACAAAAAACTTATTTTATGAGAAGTATGTTATGTATCTAACTTTAGTATTCTCATGTAATCGGAGGCATCTGACTTTAATTTCAACTTCTGACTAAACGCCTACGATTGTTTGCTTCACAGTACTTGTAGTAGATACCTAACTAATTGAACTAACCGCTCATAGTGTAATTGGAATGTATTTGGACTAACCCCCCATAAAATTAAATAATGGTGTTGGCTGAGGATGTTGGCATTGCTAGATTATTTTGAGATGATAACGGACTTCACAAAAGGAGGCTATCAATTAATTCGTCAGTACTTATACTAATAGGTATGTTTACGCCCCGTTGGTTAGACATTTTTAGTTCTTTCGATGATGTGTAGCAAACTATCTCGAGGTGGACCCGTTAAATATTGATCAGTAAATGTTTTTAGAAGTCGTTTAGAAAGGTAAAGGAAGTAGGTAACTTAGCTACATCGCATGTACTCGCGAGGTCTCAGTTCGGGGCGAACCACTAGTATAACCATTGGAGAGACTTTTTTCACCTTTCTGGAAAAACAGTACTAATACGCTGTTAAGGCTTGGATATATGTGAAATGTGGTGCATTAAAACCTTTTTTCTCCACGTTCCTTGTAGAAAATATACAAAAAAATATATATGTTAATCTACATCATATTAAAAACATGTCATATTGGGATAAAAATTTGAAAAAAAAATCTTTATACTTTTTTTAAAATGTAAGAAATAAAATTGTATAATAGCCTCTGTTTTCGTAGTTACAGACATTTTTCTCCTAAACTATCAATCATAAGATGTTTTTATTGCCTTCAGTATATTAAATAACACAACACCGAGAAAAATTGGTTTTATTTTTGAAAATGACTTTATTAAATTTAATAAAGTAATTCGAAAAAAGTTTAAATAAAGCTTTTTAGAATTAAATTTAAAAAAAAAATAGATTTTCGCTCTCTTTTTGTTTCGCGAGCGCTATTCTGTCACTTACTAACTTATATGAACTTTACTGAGTTAGATAGTAAATTTAATAAAGTAATTTCAAAAAAAGTTTAAATAAAGCTTTTAGAATTAAATTAAAAAAAAAAGAAAAGATTTTCGCTCTCTTTTTGTTTCGCGAGCGCTATTCTGTCACTTACTAACTTATATGAACTTTACTGAGTTAGATAGTGACAAAATTTGACGTCCATCGACGCTTTAACATAGCTAGCAACACATCCACATAGCAGCATATCCTCGGTATGGTGGTGGGTCAAACAGGATCTTGTATCTTGAGTCTTGCTAAAAAAGCAGGACTGCGATGAGGTGTAAAATAGTATGTACAATTTTTCGAGTTCGCGTAAAACCTTTGGCTCCGAAATGGTACCGCCACTGTAACAGTCTCAACCGATCAGTTAACCAGTACCCATAACACAAGCTCTGCTTAGCTTGAGGTTAGATAATGTTGTGTGAAATGTTCAGCATTATTTATTATTTATTTACTTATTATTATTATTATGAAAATTTAAAAAATAAAAATAGCCAGGTCGGTCCTGCCTTTCACTAGTGATGCGCTTACCGCAACGAACAGCATTTAATTTAATTTATATACTACATACATAGACACACATCTTTTTCCCTGAATGGGTAGGCAGAGCCTCAATGGGCGTCTTTTCGCAGTGGGTTACACCATCGTGGCATATAGACGTGACAAGTGGTGAGCTCATCGCCGCCATTGCTTCCCACGACTGACTAGTAACGCTTTTTTCCAGTAATAACACATTCCATATAAGCTAGCAGCCAGGACAAATCTTTTACCAACGAATCTTATCAACAAGTCCGGGTAATGTTTTCAGCCTGGAATTACCAATGCTGTGTACAAGCCTCCTTTCACTTCTGCCAGCATTCTCTGTCCTGTGCGTCTCTCATCCAGATATTACCCGCGACGATGTCGACCCATCTCACCGGATCTCACTCATCTCTCAGATGACCCGGATTTCTTCGGCCCGACTTCGGCCACCACTCCCTCGAGGCTTTACTAAGCTCCTTAGAGTTAGTTTCAGATTGAGGTATCCAAAATCTGGTTACTTTCAATCCCACTAAGACACAAGTATGCGCACCGCAAAAAAAGCTCCATTTAACCACGCGCCGCAGCTTCAGGGCATTCCTCTTTCAACTTCTGCGAGCATTGGGATTTTGGGAGTTGAAATTTCTAATGAGGTCCAATTTGGGAGTCACTTAGAAGTGAAGGCAGTTCTAACTTCTAAAAAACTTGGGGTGCTTAACAGTGCAGAACAGTATTTCACGCCAACTCAGCGCTTACTACAAGTTCGGCCGCATATATGGAATACTGTTCTAACCTATGGCACGGGGCCCCTATGTACCAGCTGCTTCGCTTTGACTCCCTACAGAGAAGAGCTGTTAGAATCGTCAACGACCCCAAGCTCTCCAGTTCTCTAGAGCCGCTAATATACTAATGGGGAGTGCTCTGAGGAGCTGTTCAATCTCATACCCGCATCCAGGTTCTACCATCGCACTTCTCGACAAGATACAAGATTTATTCGTAAAAAACTATTTTACATGTCACATAATTCGACGACGACGTAAGGGAGCTCATCCACACATCATCGACACGTGGGTATCTCGTACTGCTCGCTTTACGAGATCTTTTCTCCCCCATACGTGCAAGTTGTGGAATGGGCTCGCTCCTGAAACACAGCAAAACTATAACATGAGCCGCTTCAAAAAAAAAAAAAAAAAGAATCCTTCAGGGCAGGCAACGCATTGGCAATGCCCCTGGTGTTTCAGATGTCAATAGGCGACGGTAACCGCTTACCATCAGGCGGGCCGTATGCCAGTATATCGAGCCATTACATAAAAAAAAAAACTCTACCGGCCGTTACCACGTCTGGCCAGGTGTCCTGCTCAACTCCACTTGAGATTTATCGCTCTGTAGTCGACGCAATCGAATTTCATCCAAAGACGGATCTCAGTGTTGCAAACTCGGTCTAAAATAATGCCGAGCATAGTTGGCTCTTTGTGCAACTCGTAGGTACTCAGTGCAGTCTCCTTAGTATGTCATAATTCGCAGGACGCACTGATTATAGAGACTGGTCTTCAGGCAGTGTGGGTTTTTTTACCGGAAGAAATCTTTAAGTTTGCCGGTTGCTGCCCATTGAAGTTTTATTCTCCCAAGTTTATTATATTATGTTACTTTCATATAATGTTACATAATGTTTCTAGCCCTTTTCTCGAAGCAGGTTATATCTGTCCCATATTTCCATCAACTCTGTTAAACTCATTGCTAAATGTTTACAGTGTTTGACGTAACAAGATTTTTAAATAACCTACGTAAGTGATTAACTAATTATAAGTTCTTGGAAGGTATTTTTCATAATGTTCATGAATTTATTTTTAACTTTTGGATCATTATTGTTATAGTGTGTCGTAACATGGTTGGTTCGTTCGTACGTAGGTATTACCTACTTCGGAACTGCCGGGTTACATCACAGGCACGTGAAATTAAATTAGAGGGATGTATTACGTCTGCGTCTCCTGGACACACGGTAGACGGAGGAGTTAACCGCTATGGGCGATTAAGCTCTCTGCATACAAACGAAGTTTGCTCCTATTTTGTATATAATTTATATCAAACTCCCATTTTTTTTTACACATGATCATTACTCTTATGTCTTTAATTCATCATCCAAAAATTCTGGTTTCTTAATTTCCATTCTATTTTCATTCTGGGGTGAGATGTGTTACCTTGCCGAAACAGAGTTTTTTAACTAGCACGGAAGGCAAAGTTCTCTTAATTTCATATACTTACGAACATCTTTGAAAATTAATGCAAATGTTAATTATGACTTGATGTACGTATTCTAAGTCACAGATAAAATAATACTATTCTAACTGAAATAAACTTATCTTTCTTATCGGCTTAAAGATTTGTATGGAAAACGTATAACCCATGCTGTGTTTGATCCTATATAATTTAATCGGAAACTGACAAACCAGTCTCTAGATTGTGTCTACAAAGTAGATGTTTCACGATGTATGGAACCTAGCCCTTGTCGGTGTACACTTGCATAAACATAGCTAAATATATGTAAAACCTTTTCCCATCGTATTTTTTTTATAATATTGTTTCATTTAATGCATTTTTCTAAAACATCTTTCTCAAGGAGAGCAACACAAAACAAAACAATATGGCGGGACGGATACATACAAGTAGCGAAATGAAGCAAGCAAGCAACCACAGAGCAACAAACGGGACATTCACTGTAATGGCTGCCCAGGAAAATATGTTTACCATTGCAAAAAATCTTCGAATTTTAAACATTTCTGTGCAGTACATGTATACTTCAAATTAGAGTTAGAGTATTTTTTCAGCAAATACTGATTTTTTCGCCATATTTCTGTCTGGTGTACATATACATAGGCCATTTTGAAACGTCTCCTTTCATTTCACGAGTGTGTATTGGCTTCTCCTTAGTACAGTATAGTCCAACCGACCAACCACGCTGTCCATCTAGTTGAACGGTTAGTATAATATATTGGACTAACGTAAACATTTCTTAGTCCGGATGATCTAAAAACACAGTGGAAACATAACGGTATGGTTTAATACATATATAAGGGTCTTTACGTATTTAACTATACCGTTTTGTTCCCAATGCAAAACTACAAAAGTTATACAGAGTGTCGCAAGATATTGGGACTCTCAGGGAGATTATACCTTTTCTGTTGTAGTAAGAGAAGTTTATTCTTAGGAAATATGGAGTGAATTTTGATGAAAACTAAACCTACTAATGTTGTCATGTTTACCTACGTTGTCATACCTACGTTGTAATAGTGGTTAATAGGTACCATTTATGTTTATAAGTAAACATATTATTCTGCTGTATTGTAACTATGGACTTTGTCTGAAATAAAGAGATTTAATTATTATATTATTATATAAACCAGTATTTTTGTTATTTTGAAAAATAATAAAATCAGCCTGAAAAATAACATTTCTTAAAAAAACTATTTGATTTCAATCGACTGTATCGAAAATGTATGGAATGTTTTTTCTTACATACATACATACAAACATTCATAGACACACGTCTTTTTCCCCAAAGGGGGGTTGGCGGAGCGTCAATGGGCCTCTTTTCACACTGGGTTGCACATCGTGAGATATATACGTGACAAGTTGTGATTACATCGCCGCCATTACTTCCCACGACTGTTTTTTTTATCGTTTTCTCAAAATCTTACGATTTGATTTGGTAGGCTACTTTTGATAAACTATTCCTGATGAGAAATAGGGAGGACTGCGCCCATTTTTTTTTGGAAATGTCACTTTACACCCTGGTAGCTATTTTGGGCCATTTTTAAAAAAAAAACAATAATGCTTTTTTTTATTCACCTATTGTTTCCTAAGAACAAGCCTCTCTAACAACAACATAAAAGGTCACACCCTGAGAGTCCTATTATCTGGCCGCACCTCTCTTGCTCTGCTTATTGTATTAGTACTGACTGATGTAAATTACTCACCATATCAAATTGCGCAACAAGCCTGCGCCGCCCGGGGTATAAAAGGGGTGGGTTTGTCGGGACGGGTCACAGTTACTTCCTTCACCTCCCGGGAACCACTTCTTCAGTAAGAACAAATTCGGCAAATATTGCGAGACTGTTTCTTACTTCGGTTTCGGTTGGTTTTCTTTCACGTCGGATATATTCGTTGTACCAATAAATATATAAAAAAAAACCAAAAAATAATACAAGGTGAACCTTCTGAATTTATCATTTAACCTTTTATTTATGTCTCTTCAAAGTAACTAAATAATGTTATTTACTTGTAGTAACTGTGATGTTATTATTTCGGCAGTAAAATGGACAATTTGGACGATTCGGAGAACAATGCGAAGATTTCGGACTCTGCCTATTCTACCAGTTGCAGCAACAGCCAGTCGAGAAGAAGGTAAGATGCTCCATCGAGATTGCATACATAATTTTTTCATGTTCATCATCACCTATCATCATCAGCCTACATAAGTCCTCTGTGGATATAGGCCTCCCCACATACTATTTAAGGTGGGGGCTTTTTCATACAAACTTATTTTACCAAATTTGGGCGAATATAATTTTACACTGAAATCACTGGTGTTGGCTTTTATATTGGTTATTATTTGCGGCAAATCATATTTGGTTGAAGAAAACATTGGATAAATCGCGAAAATAAAATCGAAATTTAGGCCCATACAAGTCATTTCGATGTTATTTTCGCTATTAATCCAGTGTTTTCTTCAACCAAATATGATTTGCCGCAAATAGTGACCAATATAAAAGCCAACAACAGTCATTTCAGTGTTAACTTATTCTTTGTTCGCCCATATTTGATTAAATACGTTAGTATGAACAAGCAACCACCGCTTGAGCTTAAAAAGCAGGTGAAGCATGCCGCTAAATTCCAAATCGTAGATTTGATTTTTAACTGCCTAAATCAGGTACAATATTCAAATAAAAATATGCATGTATTGCATACTACATAGGTAACAATTCCGAGGCATCTACCAAAACACAAAGGACAAAATTTCCTCAATAGAAAAAAAAACACAAAGTTAATAATATTTTGGGAACTGTCATTATTTATTTATTATTTATAATAAATTATGTCTAACATTTCGATTTTTTCTCAAAAATTTGGTAAATAAAATCAATACATTAAAGCTGAGGGCTTAGTGTAGGGGTTAAAGTAAAATAATTCAAGTTTTTTGAGGTATTCAATCAAAACGGCTTTTACGAGCGGCGCGAGACTTTTTTTTGCATGAAGGTAAGTTAGTGTAGGCCTGGGGTAGGCGCAGCCTTTATATAATTTTCGAATAATCTTTTTTACGATTTCTATTCGTTTTTTGGGGGACAGCAAGGTGAAATAATAGTCCCATGGGCATAGATGTGTATTACGTTGCACGGTATTTAATCAAATTGAATTTAGTAATTGGGGCCGATATTTTCCACATATCAAGGCTTTGTTTCACAATCAATAAGCACAGATAAAAGAATACTATACTAGTATAATAAGTAAACTTCTAAGTAAGCTACTTCAAGTATAATTGACATTAAGTCAAGTTAGTTTTGTGGAATACGGCTGTTAATTAGTTGAAATTAAGCATTTGTATTTGTTACCAGCCACAGTTCTTCAACTCATTCGGGAAGCAACTCTAGTGGGAGCAGTGGCTATGGAGGGAAGCCATCTACTTCTGGCAGCAGGTTAGTTCTTACTTGAACATTAAGTACCTAAGGAATAATTGTGACATGTACGTAGGACCGCGACCGTACTGATATAAAGATAATCATAACAGTCGTCAAACAGAGAGGGGATTCGGCTGATCGGATTCCTACAGCAATATTTAGTATCAGGGCCTACTGTTTTTCTTACTACTACTATATCTTTAGTAAAATTGACACTGTTTTTATTATTAAAACTTATGTAGAGGTGGAAGTCATGTGGATTTCTGTATCGCGTGATATTTTAAATTCTAAGGAAAATATGTCAAAAACTAGAGGTTGTACGGCTTTTCCAGGAAACGTGAGTTAACATTTCTTCGTGTAACGGTATGTTTTCTGCAGACTAAAAACTGCAAAGGTGTGGGTGGCTATCAACGATTGCTCTTTGATTCTGTAGGATGAACTTACGAGTATTTTAAAGAAAAGTTGCATACGAAATTAATACCCATTGGTTTGGGACATTGCGAATTTCTCCGTTATCGATGACACGGTAGTTTTATTTCGGCAGTAACAAACAGGAGCAGCCGATAAAGAAAGACAAGGATGCAAAGAAAAAAAAACAGCCTCAGACAGAGGTGAAGGCCGTGGAGGAGCCAGTTGTGGTAGAGTGCAGGCCTCCAGAGCCCACCCCTCTCCCAGACGTGCCTAAAGAAGAAATAAATGATGGTGGGTTTCAGTTCTATGTCTCTTTTATATTTATTAACTACTCTAAGTTTGTCACCAACGCGGATGTGCGACGCGTTTATAATATTTTGGTTTTATCAAGTTGGTAGTCCTGATTTTATTCTAGCTCGGCTGTACCAGGACTTTTAACTAAGTAATATTACTCATACTATTACTCGTATTATGATAAGTAACTTTTAAACTTTAAGGATATCATCGGTCTACACTTGGTTATTAACTGGTTCTATTTTTTGTGTATAAATGCCCATCGATATATCTTTTCGGTGAACTTATATTATGAAACAGAAAGCAACTTACATAGATCGTTTTTAAGTCATGTTGACCCATGCAAAAAGGGTTTGGGTCTTTCACTTGGCTATCTGGTAAAACTGGTCAATAATGTAACTTATGAAAATTCTAAAACGGCTTTCCTTAAAGAATCTTTAAACAAAAGTCCTGTAAAAATCTCTATTAAGTTTGTGAAGTCCGTAATTTAGTTTGTCTGTAAAAAATAGGTAAAAGGTAGATCAAATAAAGATGCCTTCGCAAATGGTTAGTTTGTAGTCGAATAACATCATGATCGTCTTAGCATCTTGTTAAGGTTGAGGTAATATGTATTTGCGAAGCCGAAAACTAGCATCATTCTTATATTTTATTAAAATCGTTGTAAACCGGACCTCGGCCACGAAATCATAATTAAACCAAATTTTACGTTTACAGAAGGCCAGGGTGTTCGAGTTTGTGAAACTTCACAGCCAGTTGTTTAAGGTGGAAGCTCTCGCTCGAAGCGCGAAATTATTATTTTTTGGTGTTTTTTGCCAATTACAGCTAATGAACACTCCTTCAGATAGCAAAAGTTGATTTCGCGAGAACTAGGAGACTTAACACACATGTTTTATTTGATAGTATCTCATAAATATTATCAGTTAGCTACGATACAAAAAAAAAACACTGTAAAAATGTGTTTAGTGGTATCGTAGCTAAACTGATGATAATTAATGAGATGCTATCAAGTAAAACATGTGTGTTAAGTCTCCTAGTTTTCGCGAAATCAACTTTCGCTATCTGAAGAAGTGTTCATGAGCTGTAATGGGCAAAAAATACCAAAAAAAAAAAAACGCGCCTCAACCGAGAGCTACCACATTAAATACTACTTGTTATGTAAATACTTAGGCACTGGGGTAGCACGCGTTCGAACGTCGATAATGGTAACGTATACCATTATGGTGCGCGCGAGGTTAAATGCAAGGTATGTACGTATACATCTTCCCAGTTTATGTTTTCATATATTATGAGAATCTTTGAGGATATCGATGTGGTGGCGCCGTGTGTTATTTACAGTTTTGTTGTAAGCGTTGTTAGCCAGTAGGCTCATGTCTATCTTCGGTTCATTATTCTTGTTGTACAGTTGTCGAGACTCCGTCATTGCCGCTCGCGCTGCCGGAAAAGGCAGTTGAAAATATGGATGTTTCGGTATCGGAACTCACAACTAACAAAGATGAGGTAAATAATCACAATTACTGCACTTAAAGCTATAAAAGCTGCAGGATTTTGGGCGCGTTAGATAGGAAAATCATAGGTGGCTGGGTTGGGTTCCAATTGTGTTTCGCCACACCAAATGACTTAGCGCATAGTCTATAGAGGGCAATTTATTATGAGATAAACCAAATCGTCCTGTACAGCAAATGAGTCAAGACGAAGCTTGGGCATTGCTTGGGATAAATATACAAGT
The DNA here is from genome assembly GCA_932527175.1 of Operophtera brumata. Classification (NCBI taxonomy): domain Eukaryota; kingdom Metazoa; phylum Arthropoda; class Insecta; order Lepidoptera; family Geometridae; genus Operophtera; species Operophtera brumata. The sequence goes on from OW052239.1 coordinate 69,668,610, forward strand.
CTTTCGGTTGCACTTGGAATAACAGGCTTATTTTATACGCTTGAGATCACATAGACAAATGAGAAAGTAAAGACGGAACATTGCCCTTATAGCAAACTGAAGCCAATTTTGTGTGTGTGTGTGTGTGTGTGTGCGTGAGCTACAAAGATAACAAACAAACAATATACTAACACACTGACACAGACTAAGGACTGATGAGCATAGTTTGGATGCATTGCCTGTGTGAGTGCGTGGTACATTTAGTACTATTAGTTATTTTGTGTGTAGCATAGTTTTCGGCTTCACGTGTTTCGTACGCCGTGTTCTGTCTCAGCTTGAGATATTACACAACTTTTGCGTATTAACTCTTATTTTGAGGGCGGTAAAGGTATTTGTAACAATGGATCTTTTATGTTTCAGACTCAAATTGCAACAATACAGGCAAGCACAAGTGTGAGCCTTGAGACGAGTTGCCAAGTTGCAAACATCGATTCTGTAAGTCTGTGAACAATCTGTTAAATCTGACCTTTTGGTTGGATGACCATTTATTGAGTTGTCGGTAGGTCTACCATCGTTCAGTAACCCTGCCAATATCTTCTTACAAAATGCAAAGTCCTGACTGACTGACCGAGAAGAACGCACAGCCTAAACCGCTGGTCGTAGAAATTAGATGGATGTCTTTGTCTCGGTACGAAGGGTTGTAAAAAAGGAAAGAAAGGAAGAAAAAGAACATAAGCTAAGAAAGGAATTAAAAAAAATGCATAATTTTTTGTTCTTATGTAAAAAAATGCGCTGTATTTCGTAAACCATTGGTAGTAGAACCTACGTGGAGATTCATCAAATAAAATTAACAAACATGTTTTTGTGGTACCTGAAATTTTCCTGAAAAAAGCCACGGGTTTGTTTTCTTTGTTAAAAAAGTACAATTTACGTTTTAGCTAAGATTTCAGTATATTTCTATGTAGTAAAACTTCCACGCGGATGAAGTCGCGCTCATTCCCCTAGTTTGGCTGTATAATGCTACTAGTGAAATGCCCGCGACTTCGTCCGCGTTGTTTTTTTTTCCGTACAAATTTGTAATACTCCGTTGCACCCCCTTGTGGGGTACAATTTTAGAAATTAATTTTTAGTGCTTTCCTGGACCACAAAAGGAATGTACCCTCAAATTGCAGATCTCTAGAACTTTCGGCTTAGGCTGTGCGTTGATATTCAGTCAATCACAACGATTTTAGTAAGCGTTTTCGAGAAGGGTGCGCGAGTTCCTTATCCCCCTTTATAATTGTGTGTACAGCCACGTGCAAGAATAAGTAAACCTCTAACAAACTTTCCAGACGAAACTTTACAAGAACTGGGTGATCTTATAAGAGTTCACTAGCCCGTCAAGGTAAATGTGTTTAAATATTAATGCACGTGACTACTGGGAGTGCCGAAGAACACAGTTTCTCGAAACATGAATAATTCGTGGGATAAAACCGACGAATTATTATTCATCACTCTGAACGTTGACGTAGACAATGACAGTTTAAACCTCTATGCGTAACCTTATCAAGAGAAAGGGCATTTATAATTATCTCTACTCAATTTTAAAGTAGGTAGTAAAAAGGGTGCATGGCTACCGCAGTCGTGTCTCAGTTTACTAAGCGAACCGCAAACTTACTCGGCGACTTTGTGACCGCTATGCCTGAACGTCACACTCTAAATTCACTTACACATGGCGTAATGAAGATGATAATGATGTTTTCTTCGTTATTTCAGGACGGATTTTCATGCGCGGTGTCTATGCATGACGGTGTGGTTATGTACACAACTCAAAATTTGACTACTAATCTCGGCTTTCCCAAGGACATGTGGATCGGGAGATCCTTCATTGATTTCGTTCATCCGAGTGTAAGTAAATTTGACTATTTTATATTCATATTATTAGCTTGTACTTTATAAACCGGCCCTTGCTGTTCCGAATTTGCAGGAGGCTAAGGCAGATATAAACACAATTTTATGAATAACTTTTTTCTTACAGGATAGCAACACTTTTGCTTCCCAAATAACAAACGGTTTGGCTGTACCGAAGATTGTAAATGATAAGCAAGACAAAGGTATGTAATCTTATATCCAAAATAACGTTTACAAAATAAAAACTGATGTTACCCACATTCTAGGGGTTCTGTTTAGTGAGTCAATTCCTTGTGGAACGCTAAGATAAAACTAAAGAAAAGGGAGCTTGCAACCTCGTAACGATCTTGTACCGGTATAGTTACCGGGATAATTTTGCTAGAAATTGCTAAACTAATTGTTTATAATCCAAATTTAAAAAAGAGAGCTCACTCATTGTTTTCTTGTTGAATGTAATTCAATATGTGCAAAAAATTTGAACATATGCAGTTCTTACCAAACATACAATAAATAGGCAAAAGTAAATATATGAATATATATTGCCCTCCAGGAAACAGGCGGTAAGTTTATGTATGTATTTGCCTGGAGAAACCTTTCAATTGATTCTTTGAAGAGTTCGTGTTCCACGGAGCAATTAAGGAAACGTGATGCAAAATCGTAAGAAACTCTACACGTTTCCCTGAAATTGCAATCAATTGATCCTTTTTAATTAATTTCCCTAACAACGTGCTCTCGGGAAACGCGAACTTTTTATTATTTTACAAGGTGATTTTTCCGGTGATTATATTATTTTTGAAGACTTGTGGAAAATGCAGCGCGGGGTGGCCATATGGACCGTTGGTAACAGTTGCTGGAAGTATGGGGCGACGTAAGACCGTTTGGCATTATATGAGGCATATAGAGAGCTGAGGATGACTACGACTGATAATGATTATTCAATTGTTTGAAACCCTAGCTTCCTAGCTTTGCTGTGGTGTGTCCGGCCTAAGAATAAACCCCTCTGTTTCCTCCTGTGTATGTCGTAAAAGCCGGCCAAGGGTTTTCACCAGCCTATGGGCGGCAGCATCCACCTGAGTACTCAACACAAATACTGCGGTCACCAAACCGCCTGCCAAGGGTGGTGATTATGGCAAATCATGTATGTTGTATGGCATTGCATTTCCTCGAAGCCTCGTTCAGTGGATGCTTTTGATGATGAATCCTAGCTTATTATTGTAAATGTTGAGTCTTATTTCCAATCTTGTATCAACAGTTCGAACGCCGGGGATTGTCAATAGCACGATGGTGTGCCGAATCCGTCAGTACCGGAGCTTGGGCATCGGCTTCGGTGTCAAAGACCGAATGGTGGCTTACAAGCCCTTTTTGCTCAAATTCTCGTTCAAGGATATCCACGATGACGATGGCAAGATCGTCTACTTGATAATTCAAGCTACTCCTATTGGCTCGGCTTTCAAATGTAAGTTATTTTTCCAATCTATCCGTCTGTGCATGTTTGTTGTAAGTAGGTACATTTTAGATATTGAAATTCAAACCTTAGACTGGATTTAATGTTGTTTAAAGAAAATTTTACAAATACGAAATATCAATTATAATGAGGTGCGAAGTGTGTCTCATTGCCAAATTTCTCAGTTTGCCCGCCTTTCAAACAAACAGTACCTACTACATTTATGGGATGGACGGTCCAGCAGTGGACGTCTGTAGGCTGATGATTGTGAAACTGATTAGTTCTAAGAAAAATAATTGATGGGACTTCAGACGACTTCGCAGGCGGAAAAGCTAAGCTATAAGTAAAATACTTATCCGATTTTTTACTTAAACTTACTCTAAACTAGTTAACTTAAACTTTACTTATTTTTACAAGCTTTTCATTAACTTACAATGTATGTCCGGGTGGAATCTTGCAACAGTTATCCTCAACCGATTGAGATGATATTTTGCATACCTGTCAAGTTCCGATGACAATGCAATATTATGGTGACAGCGAGCTGATCTGATGATGGAGACGGAAGGTGGACAACGGAACTCCTCGAGGGATAATAGTAGACTGACCTTGTTTAGGCTCATTTTGATTCGCACATGGTTACGATCAGTAATTTTATAAATTACAAGCTTTTATTTAACTTTGTATGTCCGGGTGGAATCTTAAAAACTTATTTTATATAAATTTATTTCAGCACCCTATGAGAGCATAGCAGATGCCGCACCATTTGTGATCAGACATTCGGCAGACGGAATTCTCGAGTATATGGACATAGCATCTGTACCGTACCTAGGTTACCTACCGCAGGATATCCAGAATCAGGACGCGTTGCTTCTATACCACCCTGACGACCTGCCTTATTTGAAGATGGTCTACGAGACTATTGTGAGGGAAGGCCACGTTGCGGACACACTGCCGTATAGGTGAGTTAACCTTGATTCATTCATTCACTTTGGGCTTTACATAGACGCCTTTTTGTGTTGAAACTGCCTTTCAATATAAAACACTGTATTAGTAATATATTGCGTTGAACGTAACTTATTGTAAGGCCCTTTATTTTTTCCATGGTATAATAATACTTCACCAGGTATGCTGCTCCGAGATCCGATGGTCACGTACCTCAACACCACACGACGTCATCACTAATGAGAATTGAGACAGCCCATCGGCATCGCTGTGTCCACCTCCAGTATAGTGTAATCCCCGACCCCCTTCTTAACCTGCCAGATCCGTTTTTACAAAAAAATTACGTTCAATCACTAGCTTGTTTCATTTGATTAGATTTATTTAACAGAATTACTCAGTTTTTTTGCAATTAACTGTCAACTGGATAGTGACGTCGTCTGGTGTTAGTCACGTGGTAGTCTCGGAGTAGCCAGACCTTGCTTTCTTGGGTCGTGATGTTTTCTCCAAGGCCTAGACGCAGACTTCACAAAAAAATACTGGAGAACAGGCTAAAGCAGACTAGCTATAACTTTAGCATCAGCATTTAGCTATTTTGCGACTGCATCGATGTTGCATTGCGTTTTGGCGACTTTTTGCGTTCGATTGCTGTGCCGAAATCGCGAGTTGTTCCGATGCCGCATCGGGTTTTGTTTAGTTTCTGCGTTCGATTGATGTATGGAAATGGCGCGTCTTAGTTATTGTTTCGATGCTGCATCGAGTTTTGGCGACTTGCCGCGTTTGATCGTGGCGTCAAAACCTAGCTATGCTATCGATGCTGCATCGGCTGGCGGAGAAGTGAAGCGAGGCGGGAGCGGTCAGTCGCTGCATCGACCTTCTAGAAAACGACTCGATCGCGGCTACTGGCGTTTGTAAGTGTGCGGCTAAGGAAAAGCGCATCAAGCTCAAACTTCCGCATCAAGCTTCCGAAAAGTAACTAAATCGACGATCGTCGATGCTAAAAGTAGCGAGTCTGGTTTAGCCAGACTTCATCATGAATACATTTTGCGATAGTTACGTTACTGTTTATTTAAATTGCTGTGTAAAGATCCACCATCTTATCTGTAAAATGAAATATATGTAGTTTTCTATTATCTACATACATTTCATTCTACAGATAAGTTTGTGGATCTGTATATTGATTTCTACTGACCGTTCACCGTAAGATGGCATCTGACATGGAGTATTTATTTTTCTATGGTTGGCACTATTCCCAAGGCCCCTGCCACACATAGTAAGAGTATAACGCAGGGGACATCTCACTGTGAACGGTCTGTATGATACAAATCTTCTTTTAAAATATGTATATGCTTGCGATTGAGCTGAAATATCTTATACCTACCTGTGCCAATGTCACAACGGAACTCCTTGATGGTTGTGTTTAACACCGGTGATGAAACATGACGATGAAAAAAAGACGGCAGCCGGAATACTTATTTGATAAAAGCTTTCTGTAATAAGTTTTGAAAATGTTATTTCAACGAAATACTTGTTCTTTACGCAGGATGTTGACACAGAACGGTGATTACGTGAAACTGAAAACGGAATGGTCTTCTTTCATAAACCCGTGGTCGATGAAACTGGAGTTTGTACTTGGAAAACATCGTATCTTGGAAGTGAGTATTACTTGTAACTTTGGTATGACGTCATTGAAATGTAGAAATTGTTTTACTCAACTAATTGAACAACTTTGTAGGGATTATCAATTACGTAGGTAAAGAAGCGGAAGTGGTATTATGTTGCCATTATCAATTACTAAACTAGTTACTAAATAAATTTTGACAGCGTTTTCGTATTTTGCGTTGAAAAATAAGTTTGAAATACTAACTAGCTTTTTTTCAACATTGATTTAGCGATTTAGATCGTATGCATCAACTAACTCTGTAAGAACGTTCAAGTTTCGGTCACCTTTCGTTTTATTTACATTTCTGTAATTGTCAGCTTCCATCATGGAAGATGGTTCATACATACATACATAGACACACGCCTTTTTCCCCGAAGGGGTAGGCAGGGCCTCAATGGGCCTCTTTTCACAGTGGGTTGCACCATCGTGGAATATTTTGTATATGGTTCAAAATATGGTTCATTTTGTATATTTGTAAGAGACTTGGGATTCAGGTATAAAACCTCCATTGTTTATAGGGTCCAGCCGCTCCAGATGTATTCCTGCCGCCGAAACCTACGAAACCCATGAAGACTTCAGAGGAAGACAGAATGAAAATGGAATATGCTAATATGCACAGGGAGAATATCGTGAGGATCTTGAATAATGTAAGTTTCAGGCCGCGTATACCTAGATACATCTGATACACATCTTCTGAGAAATAGAGTCAATTCACACTGCCTCTAGTCCAGTCAATAAAGGGTTTGACCCCAACATAATGAAACTAACGGGCAAACTAGCTTACGGCCCACCTGATGTAAAGTGGTCACCGTCGCTTATACACGACACCGGCAAATCCGATTGTCAATGCGTTGCCTGCCCTGAAGGAATTAATGAACATTTTTCTTGAAGCGAAACATGTTGTAACCAAGCGGGAATACCTCAGATGGAAGCTCATTCCATAGTTTGTAGGAATGGGGAAGAAATTATGTTGAGAAACGAGTCGTACGAGAAACCCAGGGTTCTATGATGTGCGGATGAGCTTTGTCGCGGTGCCGGGAAGAGCGATGGTAAAATTTCAAAAGATCGTCAGAGCATTGCCCGCTGTAGAGGCGGTAGAACACTGTTTTTTGCACAGTGCTAGAGTACCCTACCTGGAAGAGGAATGTCAAATGATCCGCGTGTTTTCCTGTGAACCGTTGGCTCTTCCCTTGAGACCCCTCAAAAAACAGCACAGTAGAATATATAATTACATGAACTTCAAAGAAACCGTTTTCTTTTACCAGGTCCTCACAAAACCAGCGGAGAATGCAAAGCAGCAGATGAGCAAACGTTGTCAGGACCTCGCCATGATCATGGAAAGCTTGCTGGAAGATCAGCCGAAGACAGAAGAGGATCTCAGGATCGAAATACAGGAACCAGACCTACACTGCTTTGTGAGTACAAACATACCTTATAGGTAAAATCTTTGCGAAATAACTTATAATCCGTGCCAGTTCACAACTTATTGTCAGCTTCATCTGAGTCATTATCATTATCTGACAGACATATACATAGTGGCTTAAGTCGCCTTCATCCACCGTCTTGCTATGACTTTATCAATGTCGTTGATGCCTCAAGAACGGCCCTCCATACAGTGCGTCGTCCGACGGAAAGTCTTAGAAAGATATTTTTTTATCTGTTATAAAGTAACCCATTTGTGTAAAGCAACTACAAAACAGTCAGTGAGGTGAAGAATGTCACCAAATATCCATTTCTTGGCAACGACACTACCAGCCGCACTACCAGTAGTGTATATCACTTCCATATGATGTGCCACCAAAATTTCCAATGCGTTATCAATTACATTATTTAAGATTTTCGTAATATACTGTTTTCCGTATTGCATATAAATGCAAATATTTAAATGTGTCTGCCTTGTTGTGTCCGGCCTTAGAATGTACTCCTCCGTCTCCTCCCGTGGATGTAGTAAAAGCTGTCTAAGGAATTGTACCAGGGAATGGGCAGCATCCACCTGATTACTTAATACAAATACTGCGATCACCGATACACCTGCCAAGCGTGGTGATTATGGCAGTGGAAGTCTAACGATTGATGATGGTCATGACTTCGCAAGTGGAGATGGAGGCAGACGCTAGTGTATAATATAATAACTAATAAGCCGTGTGCGTGGCTCGGAAGTTTAATGTATAAGATGTGTCGCAGAATCCCAATCCGCGCGTCTTTCAAGATTTTTGGGGAGAGGCTACAACATCTGTTACAGTCTCACTACCAACAGAGATGACAATTATTGATAATCATGTAAGATACAAGTTCCTACATAACACTAAACGTAAGACAAACATTCCTACACCGTACAATGCGAATAGTTAGAATATATACGACGACCTCTGTAGCGCTTCGGGCGAGTAGCCGGCTGAGATGCGAAAGGTTGCGGGTCCGATTCCCGCTGCGGGACAAATGATTGTATGATCTGCAAATATTTGTTACGGGTCTGGGTGTTATGGTACCACGGTACTCGTAGTTTCTGTTACCCACGACACAGGGAATCCTAGTGTGGGGTCAGAACTATGTTCGTTGGGTGTTACGTATAACATAACACCCAACGAACATAGTTCTGACCAGTACTAGTGGAATGCCATGCCCGCGACTTCGTCTGCGTGTACTTTTTCATACAAACTTAAACACCCCGCTGCACCCCCTTAGGAGTTGAATTTCTGGAATTTTATTTCTTAGTGTACAAAAGGAACGTACCCTCCAAATTTCAGGCCTCCAGGACTTATGGTTTAGGCTGTGCGTTGATAGTCAGTCAGTCACGCTACGATTTTATATATATTGATGATGATTACGTACAGAACGTAGACTCTCCGCCCCGCGCTATCAGTGTCTGAAAGTTCATTATCGCTATCGGTTCATATCGAGGGTCGCCGTATGCCGCGTACGCGCGCACTAAACGCAAGAGTAAAGTTGTGTTATTTACGGGTATCTATCAAGCAACGATAAAGACAGCCTTATTTGCAAGTTTCCATCTGATTAAAAGCATCGTTATTAAATTAGATACTCGTAAATGATGTAAGTACTATAAACAAACCTTAGATCACAGAAACCTAAAAAGGTTTTTTTTAACATTGATAATTAGAAGTCTAGCTACGTAATGTGATATTGAGCAGCGATAATTTGTTTTATTTGGTACAACGCTGGGCGCTAGTATTTCGCATCTCTTTCTCGCATATGCAACAATTGCTCGATCGCATCCCCATGCAACTAAACATTTTGGGACGTGTAATTACGTCATCTGTTATGTAGGAGTAGCAGGAACTCAAATAATAAAAATTGTGTGTAGTGGCGGAGTGTGGTTTAAATATGTTTGTTTGGTACTCAATCAGCCAGTTTGGCTTCAAAGATTTCGTTGAAACTTTAACACAAACGTACAAAAAAGAAAAGCTAATAATACAACACCTTACAGTTTTTTACATATTTTTGGTTGTACCTGGTATAGTATTTTAAAAACAACTTTTTTTTTTCAACTGCATGTATTATGGAACAAGTTGATGGCCCACCTGATGTTAAGCGGTAATCTCTGCCTTTAACAACGCGCCCGCCGACCCCGAGACAAAAATATGTAAAGTCTCATGTGCCTATAATTTCACCGGCACCCATACCCTTCTAACCGGAACACAGCAATGCGAGCACTACTGCTTTGCGTTAGAAATAATTATTTTGGTAGTACGAACACTTTCACAAAAAAGCTTTACTGCTACTAAAATATACTCATAATATGCTCATTACTGTCCATCCAAAGGTTGCCTGGAAGAAATCGCTTTCAGCGATAAGGCCGCCCATTGTACTGTAATTTGATTTAATGAATCCTTTTCTTTTTGTGTTTTATACAATAAAGTACTATCTATCTATACTCAAAACAAGCCTAAATACATTTATAATCATGTCTTTTAATGTTGTGCGCTGTACCTGTTCTGTGGCAACCCAATTGATGGTTCCGTTGCTTCTACAGGAAAGAGATTCAGTCATGCTGGGAGGGATATCTCCACACCACGACTATAACGATAGCAAATCCAGTACCGGGACCCCGCTCAGTTATAACCAACTTAACTACAATGAGAATTTACAAAGGTAAGCAATATCAATGGAGCGAATACGTAATACTTTTGCTATCAGTTTCACTAAACTAGTATAAAGTCTAAATTATAAAGTCTAGATTCTAATCAGTGATTTTATTTAGCAAGTCTTATACAAAGAATAACCATTCTATCCGAGAGTAACATCTACCAGGTCTTATATATTAGTTCATGCAACCCTAGGATAACAATACCCACTATTATCTACTCGACGATGCGTTGGAAAAATGCTAACGAAGTTATCCCAGAGTAAATCTAAAAAGTAAGATTATTCTCTGGTCTAGGAATTTGCTCGACTTTTACCCTCAATGCTTTTCTATTTCAAATTATGTTTTTGCAGTTACATAGTTTGCGCAATCTAGCTTTGTAGGCGAACTGCGTAATTTGGGTAATCGAAAGAGCGTCATTTCAAATAGAAAAGGCATTGTAATTGATAGCAGCAGAATTACGTTATTCGCGGCAAAGGGTTGTTGTAGTGATAATTACTCGTACCAGAATGTCATAAGCTCTGCTTTGTTCCGAATTTAATCAGCTCATTCGACTAGTTTAAGTGCAATTTCTTGCACAGTTGTATATTTACGCTAGTTAGTGGCTCCCAGCCACACCACTTCCGGCCTAGAGTAAATCCCTCCATCGCCTTCCCTGGATGTCGTAAAAATGGGAAACGCCTCTCAAATTAAGTTAAATTTTGATTATTGAATTGGAGAATAAATTGAAGTATTTATGTTTTGTTTTGTTTTGTAGATACTTTGACAGTCATCAGAACTACTGCTTCGAGGAAAGCAGCATCGTCCCAGATAACTCCGCTAATGATGTTGAGGAAACTAAGCAATCTACAAGGTAATTTCCTCATCAGATCGTGTTCTAGAACAACACGTGCTATCAGAGAGGGTGGTTCTACTACTACAAGGAAAACCCTTCAAAAGTCCACTAATAATACAAAAAAAGATCTGAAAAATGTCTTTAGCTGTAAATTTGCTGTTTCGTGGACTTGGTGCCTATTAAGACTAACGAAATGTCAATTTACATCATTATACATATTTTAAACCAAATGCCGCAATGTAGAAAGACCCCTCAATGGACTGACGAAATTTTAAAGGTCGCAGGAAGTTGGTGGATGAAGGCGGCTCAAGACAGGTCATCGTGGTATTCTATGGGGGAGGCCTATGACCAGAAATGGTGGTTGAGAATTATGGCAAAAAAAGTTGGGTCAAAGAGTGTCATAGACTTGTTTAACTCCCGGAAGACCTTTTTTTATTATAGTTTGTGAAGTCTGCCTATGACGTTGTGTCCGGCCTAAGAATATACAAGGATTAAATCGGGATGGGCGGCGGCATCCACCTGAGTATTTAACACGAATACTGCGATCGCCAGTGCGTCAGCCATGCTGGTTGATTATGGCAAATCCCTCATCTGCAGTTGCTTTTGCTGCTGCTGCTGATGATAATGATGATGATGATGATGATGATGATGATGATGATGATGATGATGATGATGATGATGATGATGTGACTCTTTTAGTAACTACCGGCTGTCGCTGGCGCAGTCGAGCGAGTCCCTCGAGGCGGACAGCTCGGGCTCGTCGTCGGCCGTGCTGCACGGATTCGGCCCTACCGTGGCTCTCGGGAGCTTCCACCCGCGGCGGCTCACTGTGACGCTGCTGACCAAGTGAGATACACTATCAGTTGCACGCACTTTGCTACCAGATGCACGCACTATGGTACCGGTTGCACGCACTTTGCTACCAGATGCACGCACTACGCTAACGGTTGCACGCACTTCGCTACCAGATGCACGCACTATGGTACCGGTTGCACGCACTTTGCTACCAGATGCACGCACTATGTTACCGGTTGCACGCACTTTGCTAGCAGATGCACGTACTATGCTACCGGTTGCACTCTCTTTGCTATCAATTTGCGCAACGACCTCTGACGACCTCTGTGGCGCGGCGGGCGAAGTTTCACTTGCGACGCAGGAGGTTGCGGGTTTGATTCCCGCCTCGGAACAAATATTTGTATGATCGCAGATATTTTGTCATGGTGTTCTGGGTATTTTCTATGTATTATACAAAATATCTGTCTATGTATTGTATTGTATTAAATATATCACTTATCTAGTACCCATAACACAAGCTCTGCTTAGCTTGGGGCTAGATAATGTTGTGTGTACTGCCCAGCATTATTTATTTATATTTTTATTGAATTGCACGCACTTTGCTACCAGTTGCACGCACTTTGCTACCAGTTGCACGCACTTTGCTACCAGTTGCACGTACTTTGCTACCAGTTGCACGCACTTTGCTACCAGTTGTAAGCATTCTACTACCAATACACACCAAAAGTGACTTTGATAATTACCGTATAGTATTTTTCTAAACAAATATTCAACCAAGTAAATTTTAATTATTTCTTTCATTGATAAAAGTTCTTGTATGTTTTCTTTGCTTTTGATTTTGGCGTTAACATGATTTTTATTCCGTAATACTAGAGTATTACGGCTAGAGCCGTCTCTGGAATGTTTGTTTGCGTCAAAATTATTTATGTAATTGGTCTTTTTATTACAAGATTTTATTTAACTTGCAATGTATGTCCAGGTGAAATCTTGCAACTGAATTTTAAAGCAGTTATCCTCAATCGATTGAGCTGAAATTTGGCATACCTGTCAAGTTCCGAAGACAATACAATATGATGGTGACAGCGAGCTGATTTGATGATGGAGACGAAAGGGGGACAACGGAACTCCTCGAGGGATAATAGTAGACTGGCCGTGTTTAGGCTCATTTTGATCACCACACGGTTACGATCACTAATTTTATAAGAGGTTGCATAGAGAAATAATTTTTTCTAAAAAAACTTATTTCATAAAACAACAACAGGATTTCAGGTTTTTTTTGTATTGTTTTATACTGACGAGAATCAGACTATATTTGCATATAGCATTGCATGTTATTAGAGTCTCAACAAAGCTGAAACACATTGCAATTGTGTGCATCTCCAATCTGTCTGTCTTTTAGTGTATAGGCCTTAATACAAGCTTTTCATGTAAAATCCTCAATGTTATGTTCTCAGGCACAACAATGAGATGGAAAAGGAGCTCGCTAGGAGTCACCGCGAAGGACGCTGCATCAGCAAGGTTGAGCGAGCTCTTCAGACAAGGCAGAAGAAGAAGGAACACCTAGCTCGGTGCAATGCCACGTTCCAACCTACCATGGCGGGGGCGGCTTCTGAGCCGGCTCAGGTACAATTACCTTATTTATTACAAAGTACTGCTCAAATCCACGCAATTCGAGAAAAACCTCCGATGCAGTGTTCCTACACCAGTCTACATACAAATAAAACCGCATTGAAATTGGAGCGATGTCCTACGAAAGGCGGCGGGCAGAAAGTGGATGAGAAGAGCCGAACACCGGGCTAAGTGGCGCGTATTGGGAGAGGCCTATGTCCAGCAGTGGACTAGTGTGGGCTGATGATGATGATGATGAAATCGGTGCACCCCTTGCACTCTACTCATCGTGTGCTGGTCATCATCAGACACCATCCATTTGTCAGCGGGAGGAAGACACGTCATGCTGCCGTAATTTTTAGTTTGTAGTACCTTAGATCCTATTCACTCCATTTTGGTCATCATCAGACCCTGGAATCAGGCTCTAGGGTCTGATGATGGCCAGAATGGAATTAATCATTGAAAATTAAACCTTCGAGCCGAAACTGAAGGTCCTAGCTGCAAAAAAGCCTCAGTTCCATACAACCAAATTGTAGCAAGTGGATGATCCTGGATATGGCTGGATATATCGCCAAACACAGCTAAGGACCCTCCCTCAAAATTATATTTTAATTTAAAAAAACAGTTATATCTGAGCAGCCGTTCCGGAGCTATGAGGCCACAGACAGACAGACAGACACACAGACACATATGCTATCGGGTGTGCGCGCTAGGAAACTATCTGAAAAATCTTGTCAGAATCGACGATAACACGGTGTCGTGTAAGTGTGAACAGGTTCATACAATATGTTCTGACGCTAGAGCACCCTACAGCCGACAAGTGGGAATGGGGTCAGTTGTCGTTATTGGTTGCGGCCGCTAAAATACCTTGAAACAATAAAATATCGCTTCAATGTTTCAATGGAAATTTGCCCACAGTGATCACCTCTGTGGCGCGGCGGGCGAAAGTTCGCCTGCGTCGCAGGAGATTGCGGGTTCGATTTCCGCCTCGGAACAAATATTTGTACGACCTAACAGATATTTGTTCAGGGTGCGCTGGGTATTTTCTATGTATAATAAAAAAAAAACTATCTATGTAATGTATCGTATTAAGTATATCAGTTATCTAGTACCCATAACACAAGCTCTGCTTAGCTTGGGGCTAGATAATGTTGTGTGAACTGTCCAGCATTATTTATGATGTTTTTATGATTAAATACACAATAATCGCGACCATGTAATCAAAACGCGATCCTGGGTTTGGCGCCACTGTCGTGGAAGCGATTCGTATCGGTTTCGTACTCACCCTAGAGGCACAGTAACAACTAACAACGAACATGTCTCGTACAATTTTTGTTCAATCCAATTTTTGTTTAGTCGCACGCTTTGAAGCGCTCTTCAAAGACAATACACGCGGAGGTCGCCCACAAACAGCACTGCTCTCAGACTCGACAATCGCGCCGGCGGCAGACCGTGGCCGCTTCGCAGCTATCCTCCATGGCCGCTACCACTGTTGGTAAGTTCCATTCCACGTCCAGACGTATATTAGTCTATGCATGTTCCAAGATAACAAAGATCTGCCACGCCGATTGTACCACGTGACTGAACACCAGATGCTGTCACTAACCAGATGCCACATTATTGCAATAATAACAGAATAAAAAAAAAAATGTTGCCCGTCACGGGACGCCCGGCAGATGTGTAACAACTATGTTAATATTAGAATTCATAATTCAAACGGCATCATAGCGTCTTGCCATTTGCCGTCACGGCATACGAGTTGAGTTTACTGCCAATGGATGCGCCAATGGATGCACCAACTTTTCTAATAAAAGGAAACAATCAATTGCGTGATTGAACGTATTTTTATAGTAAAAACATACGTTAGGTTTTATTGTATCGGCTAAATAAACTGGAGTAAATAAGAGACTGGCAGTTCCAATTCTCATTGGTGATGACGTCGTATGGTGTTTAATTACGTCACCATCCTGATCTTGGAGTGGAATACCTGATGACGAAGTATATTTTGATAAACTGAGTTCTGGTAGATGTCACATATCTTTGAATTTGAACATGCCGACTTGCTGGCCACGTGTTTATCTTATGCCACAGAATAGAAGTTGTTCTGCGCAATATAATATGGCATGGCGCACATCTTTTTCGAGTGCAAAATCCATTTTTTGTACGCGTATTGGAAACCACGATCTCAGGATTAGAAGGTGGAGATTTCTACCGGACCACTACGTCACTGCAAATACATAACACCTAACTGTCAGTTACATTGTCCTGAAGGGCTAGTCTGCAAATGTAACAAGCATTTTACACGGCCGTGTGGTGTACACTTCACGGATTTTTGTACGGAAATTGAGGTTCGCAAGGTGCCCGCTAGAGGCGCTCTTAGATTTCTCCATACTAAAATCCGTGTAGTGTACACTACACGCCTGTGTGGTTGCTTGTCAAATTTGCAGACTCGAGGCACTGATCCCACATTAGGATCTCCTGTGTCGTGTCGTTTTTTTTCATGCGTTCTCCACAACACCTAGGCCAGGAACAAATATTTGCAGATTATGCTAATATTGGTTACGCAGCTGGAATCATACCAGCAGCCTCTTGCGTTTCTGCCGGCGATTCAACTGCCGCGCCACAGATGTCATCAATAATATGTTCTAATTAAGATATTGCTTCTAGCGAGCACCCAGAACCCTTGGCAAACCTCGCCGAGCTCCGCGCAGTTGAGCAACATGAACGCTTACACTGTAAGCATGCAGACACACATGATGGCACCGCATATGCCAGGTTAGCTACTCCCATTTTCAGCCATAACTCTACTCGTGGTATAAACCCCCGGCGCGGGCGGAGTAGACCGCAGGGGTATAACAATGCCCGTCGCTTTTTAAAACCCGCGAAGCCTGCCTTTGAGTAGCTGTGGAAGATCGTAAAAACAGGCCAACAACATAAATTAGCGGATAGCAGCTGTTCTGCCTAAACGATTCATTTTGACATATATTTTTATACATTAGGCACAGTAGGAAGGTAGGAAGTAGGTTTAGACAGGGTTATACCACAACGCTTGTCTAATGCGGGCTGGTGGCAACGTGGAAGGCCCAGATGAAGATGGCGGGATGAGCTAGACTCCTACTTGAATGATTGGTCCCAAATAGCCAACAATAGAGACGAATGGAAGGAAGGAAGGGAGACCTTTGCCCTGCAGTGGGACACCACAGGCTCATAATCATAAAAATAATAATAATCACAGTAACAAAAAAAAAGCGGCCAAGTGCGAGTCGGACTCGCCCATGAAGGGTTCCGTAGCAGCAAGTAACATAATATAAAAGTTCTTGGATGGATTACGATTAATGACGTATTAAAAAAAAAACTACTTACTAGATCTCGTTCAAACCAATTTTGAGTGAAAGTTTGCATGGTAATGTTCATCATATTTTTTTTTTTAGTTTTATCATTCTCTTATTTTAGAAGTTACGGGGGGGGGGGACACACTTTTTACCACTTTGGAAGTGCCTCTCGCGCAAACTATTCAGTTTAGAAAAAAATGATATTGCAAACCCCAACATCTTTTTTGAAGACCTATCCATAGACACTTATAGGTTTGAGGTTTTTTTTTTTTGAGTTTCAGTTCTAATTATGGGAAACCCCAAGAATAATTGTTTTTTTTTTCAATTTTTGTGTTAAAATCTTAATGCGGTTCACAGAATACATCTACCTACTAAGTTTCAACAGTATAGCTCTTATAGTTTCGGAAAAAAAAGGCTGTGACATACACGGACAGACAGACATGACGAATCCATAAGGGTTCCTTGTCTTTGACTACGGAACCCTAAAAACCAGTAAAAACATTGATTAAAAAATAAAAATAGGTAAAATTCATTCGAGATTATAATGATTTTCATAAAATTAAATACAAAATACGGCTATCCTCCATGTTAGGCGAAACGTCAAACAGTTGTCACGCCTATGAAGCTCAAGAAAGTTTTGCACCAGCAACGCTGGCACATATATATATAATAGCTACTACGCTGGCTTCCTTTGTTTCCACAATCGTGACGTCACAAGCAAACGCCATGACACCCGCGAGCGATTTGACGCGAAATTCATAGCTGGTTTTAAAAAAAAACATAAAGAAACTTTTTGGCAATAGTAGACCCTTAAGCACATTACAGAATGTTTTTTCAAAATCAGTCATCATGCCTATTATGGTAATAGCTATGATGTTTTGTGTTTGTGAATAGGGTTATTATTGAAAACATTATCTTTTGATACAGATGGGTTCCCGATGTATTACTCACCGACCGCAATGCCGACTGCCTCTCACATGACGGCTACTCCCTCAACGAGCACGCAGCACGTGCACCACAATGAGTATGCGCATCGGCACGCGCACCAGCACGCGCATGCGCACCAGCACGCGCATGCGCACCAGCACGCGCATGCGCACCAGCACGCGCATGCGCACCAGCATTCGCACGCGCATCGGCACGCCCATGTGCACGCGCATCAGCACGCGCACCAGCACGCACACCAGCACGCGCACCAGCACGCGCATCAGCACGCACACGTGCACGACATCACCCAGCCCCAAAACTACCCTCACACCCACCAGATGACGCACACAATGCCGCATCAAATGCAGAATTACACGAGCGCTTCAAGTAAGTCCTCATTTAACTGAAAGGGAGTCACTCAAGCCACTAACACGTAAATTACTTTAACTATTTTTGGGTTCCGTACCTCAAAAAAACGGAACCATTATAGGATCACTTTGTTGTCCGTCTGTCTGTCAAGACCCTTGTTCTCTGGAACGCGTGGAGGTATCAAGCTGAAATTCATATCAAATACTCAGGTCTACTGTCCCTTCAAGCTGTGAAAAGAACAAACTTCTAAGCCAACGCAATCAAAAGATACAGCCGTTTATGTTGCAAATTTTCGACACTCGCAAGGGAATCAAAACCTACAGGGTACTTCCCGTGAAGTCAGAATCTTGAAATTTGGTACGAAGCAACGTCTTATAGCAGAGATAAAGGAAAAGTTGCGAATAGCATAACTTTTTAGATACATCATATAATCAAAATATTTTTAATAGTTTTAAACTTACTACCCCTTTCCTCATGATGATTTCATTTAGCAATAAAAATACCACAACTTTTACTCATATACCTACCTAGGATTGTACGGAACCCTCGGTGCGCGAGTCCGACTCGAAGTTAGCCGGTTTTTTTTGTTATATTTTATGAAATTTATGTTAGGAACCGTGAGCTGATCAAAATTATCCTAAACATTGCCAGGCTAGGCTACTATTATCCATCGAGGAGTCCCGCTGTCCACCTTCCGTCTCCATCCCCATCCATCGTTCAACTAAACGGCTGAATTCAACCAGTTGGCTGCGACATGTATAAAGCGTTGCTTGTCCTGTCTTATGAACTTTTGCTTATTCTCTCTACATCTTACTTATGACTACCATCATTGTTTTTAGGTTGGTTCTCTTTTGAATCATCTACTCCTTGTTCTCGAGGCACCACATAGGCGCTCCCACCTAATAGTATGAAGGATCATCAAATAAAGCCAAGGCGTGCTTGTTGCCTGATTCTTCTAGGTTTTCTTTTAGTTTATTCAGAATGATCCTTGTGATTTCAATGAGTAAAATACTTTTGGACTTTAACTTTGTATAATAATGATTATTCTTTCCCTTCCAGTGCCTTGGATGTACCAGCAACCGGTGTACGGGTCTCCCTACATATACCCGCAAATGCCTTTCAATTTACAACAACAGCAAGCCATTATGGCACAGTCCATGGCTTACAACCAGTCGGTCAACGAGTCGCTCAACCAGTCGCCCAAGCCACTGGGATTGGCTAATAGCAACTATATTCAGGTATGTATGCAATGCAATGCCACGTAGGGCGCGTCCTAGGTGGACGTGACCTGTGAGGTCATTCATTGTTATAGGTAGAGGTCACCGCTTCACATCTAGAGAGGGGCCATCTGCTTATTCTGTCATTAAAGTAGTTAAAAAAAAAAATTGTTATCTATAATCCTTTCCGTGTTATAAGAGTAACGGCAGCTGACTTGCCTCTCTTCCCCTTCGCACTGTTTCATGACGTATGCTTATAAATAAATCATCACACAAAATAGGCTTGTAAGTCGAGTCTACCGTTGAGGTCACCAGCCAGCAAGCCGGCTAGCCAAGCTGCTTGGAGGGACAGCAAGTTAACCGATAGCCTGATGACGTCATCAACCAACATGGACCAAAGCAGCTGCGGTGACTCCTCAAGTATCGCCCTCAACCGGGTATGGTTTTGTAGACGTTTGCATCATATTATCGTTGCTGTCTTGTATGTGTGTCGCTTTTATCATATCTGAGAAATTGCGTTTTCCTAGATGTTGTAATTATGTAAAAAAAGGAGTCACCATCATCATCCACCTACAGAAGTCATTTAATGCCACGACGAACGGATTAAACCGCCTCCATCTACCGCCTTCCTGCGACCTCTATAATGTCTTTGGTCTATCGTAAGGGAGGCATTCCTCTTTTGCGTCGTCCGGTTTGTGGTGGCCACTTGAGAACCTTTCTTCCACAAAGGTAATCAGTAAAAAAACTAATTATTGGAGTAAATTTACCTAATTTATCTTCTTCAGTCTAAGTCAAGTCATGCCTTAGCAAAGCGGTGTCAGTATTTCTAAGATTTTGGTAGATAATATCCACCCATTTGACACGCAATACTAAAACTAATACAAGCGTAGTAATGTAACTTTACTACGCTTGTACTCTTTTAATAAACAACACCAGTTAAAATGCCACTAAAATTACACGATATAGTTCAAAAAAACACTATAAATTGAAACTTAATAAAAACAGACATCGTTTCTTTTCAAAAAGTGATGGTTTGAGTCCAACACGATTGTAAATGATCCTTGTGATTTCAATGGAATTTTGACTATGTCTCCACTGCTCTGTATTTTTCGATCAAACGATGTAGGTAGCATGTTTCTAGTTTTTGTCGAAAGAGAGCTCTATTACGTATCCCTAACAGAAGTTTTATTTTTTCCATAGAGCACAGAGCCGGTTCCCGATCTACCAGAACATGATAAATGCACACTGAACATGGATCATTCAGGCCAGTCGGGGCAGAACAGGGATGAAGCGATGGACAGGACCGATGGAGAGTCTAGCTACTCATCTTTTTACTCGTCCTTCTTCAAGACTGATTCCGGCAGTGCTGAGGATAGCAGCGACCCCAAGAAGGCTCGCTACGAACTCAATACAACGGTACAACTTAACAAAGTAACTCACTAACGAAGTGCCCCTGATTCGTCTTTGGGAAACTATTTCCAATGTACAGATTTTATCGTAAAAAAAGTTTTTTGTTAAAACAGTTTTATTATATTAATGGATTTCAAGGCTCTTCGGATAGTTAACAAATTATGTAAGGAGGACGATGTTGATTTATTTACAATTTCACTGTAGAAAAATTCACAATAGAAACTGTAAAACATCTTAGCAAGTAGGTTTATTTTTAAATTCTGTTTTTTCTTTGTCGATTTGGTGTTTATTTACAATAATGAAATAGTTAAAAGTAAAAAAAAGAAAAAAAAAGATAATTAGAAGATAGATAGATTAAATAGATTAACACTTGTCTTTATTATACCATAAAATAAAACATAATAGGTAAAAAAAACACTAAAATCAATTAATAATACAATGGGCGGCCTTATCGCTGAAAGCGATTTCGTCCAGGCAACCTTTAAGAAGAATTTAGCTATGCCCATTTTCTTTAAATATAAGTTAGTCGACAGTTTTTAAAAGTCCCTATTTATGTGGTCGAAACAAATGTAAAGAACATTCATTATGTGGTTTACGGTGGAAGAAAGGAATTTCCGAATTTCACCCAGTAAGAGGGTGCGGCGTGGTGTTGAAGCTTTTATGGAAAAAATACCACGCGGACAATCTCGCAAGCATTCCGCTAGCCTTTAAAAACGGCTTAAAAAGCATACCATTTATCGACAGAATTTAAAGAGAAAAGAGAATATTGAAGAGCAGTATCCTATGTCCGGCAGTGGACGTCTGTCCTCCACCAAACGGCTGGGCCATGACTGGTTGAGACTTACTGTCTTCAGTATTGGACGCAGAGAACCGCACTTGAAGACCAGGTCTCTTTCCAGAGTTCCGCTGACGCCGCCTCGTCTTACACCTACGTGCCGGAGGCAACTAAGAAGACCCCGCGGAAGAAGATCGACCCGCCATGGATGGAACAGGTATTTATTACTTTATTTACTATTTTCAGGGTTTCAAAACTTATCAATGGACCCAATACAGGGTCACTCTCTTATCGGTCTGTCACAGCCTGTTTTCTCAGAAACGAACGAACGAATAATTATTAAATTTGGCTCATATACGATATAAGTGGTGATGGTTAAAATTTTAGGCAAAGTGGCCTAACATATTGAAAAAATATACTTATAGTTTACAGGAAAACCTAAACGGAAATATCATTTTTAAATTCCCGCAGGATACGGAAAATATATCGTGACGAGAAAATGTGTTGCTTATTGTTCAATTAGACAATATCACTAATGGTAGCCTACTTGTACAGAACCCATTCTACGCGAGTCTGACTCGAGACCGGTTTTTATTAAAAAGCCTAATAGTACAAGATCCTGTGTATGAGAGGACTGTGACAGTTGGTGACAGTGTACACCCATCCACCATGTCCATATGTGAATGAAACCCATGTGGATTTTGGTGAGACGTGGCTGAAATCAAAGCTAGAAGTAATTGTCATCGTGATACAATTGGCATGATGACAGTGTTTGTTTTTACTGTACTTTAAATGAGCCTAAACTCGGTCAGTCTACTACTATCCATCGAGAAGTTCCGCTGTCCACCTTCCGCCTCCATCATCAGATCAGCTCGCTGTCATCATAATATTGTATTGTCACCGGAACTTGACAGGTAGGTATGCAAAATTTCAGCTCAATCGGATGTCAAGAAGTAGTACTAGTACAGCTTGCAAGGTTTGACCTAAACAAACAATCTATCATACAATGTAAAAACAAATTTTTTGTACAAGACTCCCTCAGTTTCAATTTGATATTACATCTTTGCGATTACCTAATTTATGCGTAAATAAGGTAATCGCATCAACGTCATTTCAAATACAAACAGCATTGAATCTGAAGCTCAATTTTCGTAATTAAATATATTTAGGAGCATGCTCCGGTCTAGTGTCGATGACATAAATGTCACAAATGGTATTCTTCTCAGCGGATAATACAACACTGAAATGTGACTGAAACTTGAAATAATTTTAATAGACGCGTATAATAGTTCTCACTCTTTCCATTTATATATCACACCTACTTCTAATCTATGCTCGCCAAGTCGCTAAATTGTTATTTTGAGGGGGGAGCAGATGCATTCAAACTCCCTTTGTTTCTAAACCTTTTTAACATAAAAACAACGTTATTTCAGGTTTGCGTGACCTCTAATCTGGTCTACAAGTATCAAATCCGGCCAAAGACAAAAGAAGAAGTATTGCAAGGCGATATGGAGAGAATTAAGAATTTAGAGCAGGTTAGTTCAGAAGAAGTAATATTGATAATAAATATGAAGTTGACGTTATTTATAGAAAAAAAAAATAGTTAAAAGAATATATATGATTAATCAAAGTCGTTATTGTCTACATAAATCCTGGGGACGGCAACCAATTACCTCTTTATGCGTTTTTCACCGCCTTATCGGGTTTTAAATGACTGCTTACAAGTTCTAATCCCAATGTAATGGTCACAGCCCGCTATGGTGAATGACCAGCTGGGACAGCTGTACCTAGACTTGCAGCTGGAAGGTGTCGCGTCGCGCCTGACGCTGGAAGAAGGCGTCACCAGCTCCAGCAGCTCCGGTGAGGAGACCTGCTTCAGCGTGCCCAAACTCAAGGTAAACATCTGGTCTTATATGCATATTACGGAGCCCGCGATCGCCATCAATAATAATCCAATATTTCAGTTAAAAATCCACCTTTACAAATTGGGGCAAGCATGATTAATTAACGTTCGTGATATGCTAGCGAGACGATAGTCAATGTCAAATATTGGCCAGTGACATCGGGGTGACTAGATATCTTAATAATTTGATTGGTACATTTAGATATATTTTACATACATACGGGCAGCAGTGGCAACCTAGAATTCCCTAAAGCGGCTCAGAGACTCAAGTTGGTAGCTATCGAGAGAACCTGGCCAAGTGGGGTTACATCGACCCATCCCATAGTCAGTTTAACTGCGGAGCTCTGATACAGAGCATGGCTCACCTGCGCTCTTGCCCTCTCTGCCCAACCACCTGCACATGAGACGACCTGAACTAGCCAACGGAGAGGGGCTCTGCGCGTGCTTCTTATTACTCCAATAAAATTTAGTCTTCTTTAGCCACAGACGCGAAATAAGAAAAAGTACAAAATAGCATAAAGCTTTAATTAGTCTTCTTGGGACGATTTAATCGCATGATCAGATCACAAGGACCTGAGAGGTTACACTAAAATAGGGCAAGTGAACAGACAAAACATCGTATAGTTAAGGCAGTAGTATGTATAACTAGCCCTAACCTTTATTTTCAGTGTCCGCGCCGCAAACGAGAATATAGCAAGCTGAACATGATCTTCGAGGAAGACGCCCCCCTCCCGCCCCCAATAGAATTCAAAGACAGCTCGTGCGAGACAACCCTTGTCAAGTCATAAAAGCACCGCAGCGTCGTCGCATCAATACCAGCTTTATTGCGAAGTAGCGTTGAAGTTAGCGTTTAGAGTAGCTACCACACAGGTGAACTTCTGTGTTGAAGTTCTTGGACTGTTTCACGTGTTCAAATAGTTGTTTTCACGTATGAAAATTTATGGTTGTAAATAGAAGGAAACAGACGTGTAAATATGCTTCTAGCTATTCGCGGTTTTATGCGAATAATAGACAAATTTTGAGCAATAACTGTGCAGTAGTACGTTTAACGCAATATGGTTCAAATTGTATTGCGGTATTACTACAATACGCACACGAAATGTTCAGCATTCGCGACTTTCACTTACATATGGAATATGTCTAAAGAAATTGCGTAGATGAAATTCTAACGAATGGAGAAACGCATTTACGTTCCTTACACGATAAAACGTGTCCAGTCGTCGTAGGCCGTAGGCCGGCCGCACATACACGGTTTCCTTATTCGATTTGCGAATTCGTTTATCTTATGCGGGCAACATTTCATACAAAGTGTCTACATGACGCATACGTTGTTGTATTTTCCTTTCTGAAAAAATCCCTAACTTTCGTTTCGGAAGCGAACGAGTGACGTCATCCCGAACGCAGCGCTTACATTATAAGCACACGGATGGGAGTTGCGATTCAATAACGTGCCAACAGCGTGAGAATAGTTGCAAAAAACTCGCATAAAACTTATGCGCTATATAATCGTGTTCGTAGTCGTGCGAAATCGAATCAGCAAACCGAACATGTGCGGCTAGCCTTAGAATCCAAGATGGATTTGGCTGCCTATTTACACTGATGCTTCCTATTTCAGTTGTCAGATTTTTCTCACTCGAATCAGACGCTGGATTTATTAAAAAACATGACGTTTTATTGAATAAATCGTTTGTTAGACGAATAATGTTAGCGTTGTGAACGAATGGTTCCACTATTTTATTCGTCCGTTCGATTTGAACGTAGTATAGGTTTTAGAATCTTCCAACTCAAAATAAAACCTGAGTAATAGTATAAGACGATGGTCACAAATTAACGGACAAATAGCCCCTGAAAATTAAATGAGGAGTTCATTGTCAGTTTAGTTCTTTCATCGTCAAGAGATGGCACTCGCGTAAGTATTGGTATTTACCAACTTTTAAAATTTTATCATGGCTGTGGAGAATTTCGTTCAGTCAACGTAAACAGTTTAAAAATATACTTCTAGTAGACTTCTTTTCTAGTTACGTATAACGAAATATTTACTATTCCAAAACTGTCGCCAACGCCATCTAACGAGATATAAATAATGCTAAAATGACACTAGAAAAACTCCTCATTTATAAGTTTTTGTGTGTCGCAAGGATGTTTTGAAAACCGTGTTATTATAATTTTAATATCTGTCAATATCACTGGCCAATTATAGCTTTTTCTCGTGGTCCTATGACCTTTTTTGTAGAACTACTATTAGAATAGTTAAAAAAAAAATTGTTAATGGAAACTGAAATGAAGCATTGTGGGAAATTATACATTTTGCTAAGTCAACTGAATGGTCCTAAAGGCGATTTACTAGCACGGTGCAATTATAATAACACGATTTATGAAACTATGATAATGAAACTAATAATTAAAAGTAGTATGAAATTAGTACTGAATAAACTAATTAGAAATTACAATTGAATTGGTTATGGAGAATCGATAATAATTTATGCTCCTAAAGGCGATTTACTAGCACGGTGCAATTATAATAACACGATTTATGAAACTATGATAATGAAACTAATAATTAAAAGTAGTATGAAATTAGTACTGAATAAACTAATTAGAAATTACAATTGAATTGGTTATGGAGAATCGAGAATCGATGGATGTAAAGAAAAATGAAATTGATTTCGAAGACGATTTAATGTAATTAATTGCAACAAATATGGAAAATGTTTACTGATAAAGCGATAAAGCGAAATTATAATAAAAAATAAAATAATAGAAAGCGAAATAATAGAAAGAAGAAATAATAATAAACCTGGTAAAGCGAACAAGGAGAATAAAGAGAGACGAAGACATGGAGTAAACTCCAACTTGATTTTACATTCAGTTATCACTGAATATTATAATATGTGTTATTTTAAACAGTTATTTATAATTTTAAAATGAAGGTGATTTTAATGGGGGCTCTTCATCTCTGGATCTGGGGATAAAAAGTAAAAACTTAGTTCCTTGCTTGATAGATGGCGCTGACTCAAAATCCGCTGTCTCAAAAATTATTAGAGATCCACCAACTTATCTGTAGAATGGAATGTATGTAAATGATACAAACATGTAGGTAAATGGTTCTACAGATAAGTTGGTGTTTCTATAGCTGGTTTATTTTTGTTGTTTGTCAAAGTCATTATGACACAAAGTTAAACTTTCTTAAAGTTTATCAATAGAGCAGCGACATCTATATTCAACATTAAAATCATGTTTCGAGACGACCGTGAAAACCCTTCATTAATTTGTAGTTTGACGTAGGTTCTTTTTTATTTTTACTTGAGTACAGCACAGTAAAAGGAACGTTGCATCACGTACAAAACTTTGAACAAATTAATATAATTCCGTTTTAGCTCTTAAGTCGTATTGTGGACAGCACTAATCGCTGTTTTAACGTCAAGTTAAATATGCCAGTCATAGACTTTGAAGCTCAATTCTCTTAATCAAAAATGTTCGGATCATGCCCCGACGACACGAAGTTTTTTTTTTATTGCAGTTGTTCTTTTTTTTTTAAATAGAATAAAGTCTAATTTCAGCAAAATATCCAATCTACTATATTTAAGGTACGTTCCCTTCATGTCGCATAGTCTTGGGACGCCCTGTATATATATATACACAGGATGGATTGTTGAGACGGGACAGTAAGGGCAGGTAACTTAACCGTTATGGTTACAGGAAAACGTTCTTAGAAGACCATCCATAACTTTTTGAGATATTTTGATCTGTATTCACAGATTTTGGAAAAAATGTACAGTCAGCAAGAAACTGGTAATTTACACAAAAACTTTTTTTAATGCCAATTGATCCTGTTTCTTATAAGGATCAAAAGTCTCTACTGGACCGACTGAGGTTTGAGTACCAGAAAAGGCAGAAATAGCGAAAAAGTTTTTCCATACATTTAGTTTGGCCAGTGTAGAAGTTTGACTCACTTGTCAAACTTCTACACTGGCCAAACTTTTTGTTCTCATAGATCCGCTAAAATCCGCTATAAAGAAGAAGTGCTATCCACAATGCGACTTAAGAGCATTATATTAAGAGCTAAAACAATTTGACGTTAAAATGTTAAACGTTGTATATATATATATTCATTGTGGTCTGATAAGCTCGGAATAACTTTTCACTTTAGATTTATTAACTTTAAGCTATATTTTGCCTTACTTTTATTTCTTTTTAACTTTACTTATAAAAAATAAGTCGCTGGTTAGTTTTAGTTATTGGTTAAATTTTATAAAATCCTGTCTTAATGTGCTTCTAGAAACAAAAAGGGGCACATTCGTGCCAAATTTTAGATTTGCAGGCTTCATAATTTTGGAGATCTGGAGATAAGTCAGTGCCTTTTCGATTTGCTTAAAACTATATAGATATAAAAAAAACATATTTAAAGTATTTTTAATATATAGCAACTAAGTTGCCGATATCTTATACTAAATAGTTTAAAAGTAAATTAAAGTGTAAGTCGTGTTTGTGCTAAAATACATACAATTAACGCATATTATTTAGCGTTTTATAGAGTATGTACAGACTGTTAATTATAGTACTATTAAATCTTCCGTGAGTGATATTCATAATTGAAAAAACCATACGTAATATAAGCATAAGTATGGATAAGTAACTCCCAGAAACTCGAGTCGGGTGTTTGACTCGGAACAAGTACCTGCGTGAGTTATTACCGGTTTTTTAAATTATGTTAGTTATAGTTTTAGGATAGTTTTAAGTATCTACAACTTAAAGCCTGGTGTACACGGGAACCAGGCGTGTACCAAAGGAATTAAGAGTTTAATTTAAATAATGGAGTCTTGCAATTAAGGCGCTATAGGTTAAACGAAATTTTTTGTGTGCGGCGAAGAATGCGTTTGCCCTCTCTGATACGGTGTTTTTGTGTGTAACAAATAATATAAAAATACTCCTTAGAGTTTTGTTAAATTTTGTTAATTAATTCACTAACTCAATTAATAATTTACCAAATATTTCAAAAATTAAGAATTCTAAACAAATTTATGCGTCTTAATTTTTGAAATATTTGTTCCTCGGGCGGCCTGACAAACTCTGACACCAGAGACTAATACACTACCTCATACGAAAAGCAAGCAAGCATTCGATAAAACAAAGTCAAAGATACCACCTTTTTAAAATTGAAATATTATTGAAATATTTAAATTTTCGATATCGATTCGATTTTATTTCAATATCGAATGCTTTGAAATAAGATTTTAATTTTAAAAAGGTGGTATCTTTGACTTTGTTTTATCGAATGCTTGCTTGCTTTTCGTATGAGGTAGTGTTGGTCTCTGGTGTCAGAGTTTGTCAGGCCGCCCGAGGGCCTCTGATATGGCTTATCTATATTATTCTATTCTTCAACTATCGAATGAAGTTATTCAAATAGTGTATTGAATTTATGATTTCACTAGATAAAAAGCTTAAAAATACCATATACCTACCTAGTTTTTTCTTCTTGGAAACTATAAGAACTCTTATCAAACACTTAATAATTCTAGAGTTCATAGACATTTCGTATACATTTCCTATAGTGCCGTAACTCAATTATTAACTCCATATTTTTCTTGAAAAACCAGAATGTATTTGACTGTCCAAAGAGTTTTGAAGTAACAAATTTATTATTACGTAAATAACATCCGACAATAAGAGTGAATACTATGTGGAAGTGTAGTTTTCTCTATTAATTTTATGTTATATTTTATATTTATTAAGTAATAAGTTCCATAGATAAAATGCATAGTTCATAAACACATGAAAAAGTAGTTATGGTATAAGTACTGTGTATTTACAATAAGCGTTGGTTATTCAATTTGTTAAATTTGTATTTTTATATAAAATATTTAGCTGTTAGACATTCCTGTTGTTTGATTTTTGTTGTTTTATTTTTATTTTATCTCATTACTTTGCACCTCAATTAGTATCACCTATTTAATACTTTTGGAATTGTATTGTAATTGTAATGTAATTTTGGAATTGCCAAAATGAAAACTAGCGTTACTGATAAAAGCGCAACAATTAAATGTAACCGATAACTTAAGATTGAAGTATTATATAAGAAAATTTACCATTTCTTCGCTAAAATTATATAATTTCCATGAAGCGAAATGTAAGGAGGTCCATCTAAAGTTTTCATTATTTGTAAATTAAATAATTGCGTAATGAGAAGTAAAATTAAAAAAACAACTGTAAGTCAGATTTACTATTGAGTTATAGTAAAATAAAAATTATTTACTGATATACATGTGGATATTTATTTGAGTACCTAAGTGCCTTTTCACATGCATACGGTTGCCGTCTAAACGGCACGGTGCCGTGCCGTGCAACCTCTTTCACATGTACCTACATGGTTGACACACGGTCGCCCGGCGGCGGCGAGGCGCGAGGGGTAGTCGCAGTATTATCGAGGTACTAGACTGAAGACGTTTCTTATTAATGGGACAAAAAAGCAAATAGCCTTACTCGTATTGTATTGTAAGTTCGGCCGGGGATGTACTACCTCCATACCTATTTATTTCTACCGCAAAGCAGTAGTGCTCGTATTGTTGTGTTCCGGTTTGTAGGGTATGGTTGCCGGTGAAATTACAGGCACATGCGACTTTAATCTTTATGTCTCAGGATAGCGGGCGCAGTGCAGTGCCACATAGGGAGCATCCTAGGTGTACGTGACATATGTGATAATGCACTGTTCATAGGCAGAAGGTACCGCTTAACATCAGGTGGGTCATTTGCTTGATCTGTCATTCCAAGTGGTATAAAAAAAAAACAATGGGCGCTTTCACATTGAACGATAACGACTCTACACGATATAGTCGACGATTAAAGGGGCGAAAATCATGTTGTGCAGTTCGTAGTGGCATTCTTACTTAGAGGATGCCCACTTAAAGCCTAGCTGTGGACAGGCTGAAAACGGAGATATCTTTAGCGCGGCGGGTAGCTCGCTGACATGCGAGAGGTTGCGTGTTCGATTCCGGCTGCGGGACAAATGTTGGCATGATCTGCAAGAACTTACCTATTTGTTCCGGGTCTGGGAGTTGTGATACCATGGTGCTTGTAGTTCCTGATACTCACGACACAGGAAATCCTAGTGTGTGATCTGGATTACCTATTTATGCGACTGTTGGATGTTATTAGGTAACCTACCTATTCGTCATCGTCATCAGCATCAGCCAGTCCAGACATAGGCCTCTCCCATAAAATGACACGACGAACGGCCTTGAGCCGCCTTAATACTTCGACTTCTTGCGATCTTTATGATGTCTTTGGTCCCTCGAGAGGGTGGCGGGGAGCTTTTTCTAAACTGATTCGCGTCCTCGGCTTTGTGCTCGCTACTCGAATTTTCATATTCCACAACCGTTAACCATTTCGACTTGTTAATTCTGAGAGCTATGTCGGTGATCTTGGTCTTTCTTATTCGTATCATGGATTAGCTCAAATGTTGGGAAACGTATAGCGGAACTAACAGGACACCGGGCAAGACGAGGTGACTATAGGTGGAGTAGGGCGCTAACGGAATGGCGCCCAGGAACTGGGTACAGAAACGTACGTTGGTCGTCCAGCAGCGAGATGGGCAGACGATATCACATCGCGGGCCGGACCTGGATGAGACTGGTGGTACCGTGTGGAATGGCACAGGCAAAGAGAGGCCTATACTCAGACGTGGGTGAAGTCAGACTGTGGATGATCATGGATTAACTGTACCGAAATAGATAAGTAGATATCTTTACCAATAAAAAAACATGTTTCGTTCTAAATCATTATCACAAACCTATCTAGATACAGTTTCTACCTACACCTAACTTATTTCAATTTATGTAGAAGCTAAAGTATGAACTTTGATTTAGGTAATAAAAACATAGTCTACAATTAAAAATTCCTGCAGCTCTCCCGTTGAAACTGTCAATATTGATATACGCTCGGCTGCGCCAAACTCACACAAAGACATTCGTGTTGCTACAATGTAATTACCTATGTATACAGGTGTGTTCACCACCACGCGTACAGCTCTACCTGCGCGCGAGTCGCATTCCGTCGCTCGCCTCCACGATTAGCCGTCGAGCCTGCGAAGGTTTTTCGAATTTAGAAAGTCAACTTCCAGTGCTGGTGTTTGGTTCAATAATTCACATCAAAATGTCAACGGTGCTTTGAAAACATGTAAGTATTTACCTTTACTGACTTTCTTTTGTTTTGTGGCATCGCTACGCTAATGTATACCTACCTAGGTAGGTACTAGCAGTAACTTGTTTCCATACTTAACCTAGTGTGCAGCAATGGACTAAAACCGATGATAAAATAAGGTTCTACTTAACGTATTAATACTACCTAAATTTAGAGTTTATCTTAACTCGAGCACGTGACTATTAATAAACCTTAACTCGTGATTAAATTCACTTTTTCTTAACATTCTTACGTGATGACTCAATGATTCTCGGAAAAACAACCTTTTTGTACAAATAAGTACGTAAGTAATACCTTGATGGCCTTTGTTCAGATAACGTTTTAGTGTTAAGATGGGTCAGTCAATACTCAATTAGGTGTAGTTCCCTTTGGAACTTGAGATCTCAATAAGCTTTTTAAGTCAGGGTCTCGTATAGGAAATTGTATAGTGTTGTATAACTTAACCTAACTAATGATCTACCAACAAGATTAATACATTTTTAGGGTCCCGTACCTCAAATGGTACGAACGGAACCATCATAGGATCACTCTCGAATCAGTCCGTGAGTCTGTCTGTCTGTCAGCCCGTCTCTGACACTACTGGTTGAAAAAATATACATAAATATCAAACATAAGTTTAAAAAAAATATGAATGAAAGGTACACATAGAGAGTTAGGTGACCCAATCACGGACGCATAGCTGATATAAACTTATTTTCGCCGGATTACCCGGATCTTCCTACCCCTTCGGGGAAAGAGGCGTATATCGATGTATGTATGTACCCGGACTTGTTAGTAAGATTTGTTGTTATAACCTTGTTTGTTATTTTTAACCCCCGACGCAAAAACGACGGGGTGTTATAAGTTTGACGTGTCTGTGTGGGTGTGTGTGTGTGTCTGTCTGTCTGTCTGTGGTTTCGTAGCTCCCGAACGGATGAACCGATTTAGTCTTTAGGTTTCCGTAACAAAATTACGGAACCCTTATGGATTCGTCATGTCTGTCTGTCCGTGTATGTCACAGCCACTTTTTTCCGAAACTATGAGAGCTATGCTGTTGAAACTTGGTAAGTAGATGTATACAACAATATGTAAACAAGAAATTTTTGGGACACGGAAACAAAAACTCAAAAAAAAAAAAAACTAACCCATACGTGTGGGGGGTATCTATGGATAGGTCTTAAAAAATGATATTGTGGTTTTTAATATATTTTTTTTCTAAGCTGAATAGTTTGCGCGAGAGACACTTCCAAAGTGGTAAAATGAGTGTGTGTCCCCCGTAACTTCTGAAATAAGAGAATGATAAAACTAAAAAAAATATATGATATACATTACCATGTAAACTTCCAACGACAATTAGTTTGAACGAGATCTTGTAAGTAGTTTTTTTTTAATACGTCTTAAATCGTAATCCATCCAAGAACTTTTATATTATGTTACTTGCTGCTACGGAACCCTTCATGGGCAAGTCCGACTCGCTCTTGTCCGCTTTTTTTTTTGTTGGGAAGGTGAATTTGTCGGGAGTTTTCTTAGCTATGTTTGATCAAAATCGGTTCAGCCGTTTCATTGCGTTGAGGATTTTTTTAATTTTTACAAAATTAATTTTTGTTCAATTATAAACCCACACTTATCTCAATGGTTTATGATTGGTCCTGGCTGCTAGGTTATTAGAGTATGTGTTATTTATTGGAAGAAAGTGTTAGCCAAGTCAGACTTCGGAAGCAATAGCGGCGATGAGCTCACCACTTGCCAGGTCTATATTCCCACAATCGTGCAAGCCTCGGTGAAAAGAGGCCTTTTGTGGCTCTGACTACCCCTTCGGGGAAAAAGGCGTGTTTCTATTTTATGTAGAATGTTTGATTTTCTTGTTTAATTTTGGAGGAAATACAGAAAATAAAATGTTATGCATCATGTGACATACCTATCAAATAAAAGGGATTATGAAAAAAAAAATTGTTATAGTTTTAAAATGCATAGTTTAAAATAATATATACTCTCCCGTTATCTCGGAAACTACAGAACCTAAATCTTGATCCTACATACATTATATAGACACACGCCTTTTCCCTAAAGGGTAGGCAGAGCCTCAATAGGCCTCTTTTCACCGTGGTTTGCACCATCTTCAACCTAAATTACCCTAACCTAAACCTTCTTGAAATTCACATTTGAAACTGTTTTTTTTTTGGAAAGAGAATAATCCTATAAATGCATTGCTTAATATCATCGAGGACTAATAAGTTAAACTGGTCTTGTAGTTTGTAAGGTTGTCTATTTGTGCGGAACCTTCTCCGCGCGAGTCCGACTTCCACTTGTCCTTTTGTTTTTAGACGCGGTCGTGTTTCCATCTCAAATATACTTAGTTGGTAATAAGCTAAGTGCAAAAATAAGTTTCTCACGGTATCTAACTTTGTCTCATTCCATAATCAACACTGTCGTTCAATATAAAGTTGTCACTTATTGCTCTCAACAATCATTAAAAATATTCATTAAGCGTAATCGAAAATATAAATCTACCATGCCCCCTAAAATAATATATTATTAGTTACTATTATTAGTTGTATCAATGTACGCTGATAGGTAATAGATATATTTACGTTATAAGCACAGTTCACGATTTTTTTAAATCTAGAAAATTTATCGTTATCTTGTTTTGGGCTCGATCATGCCCTTGGAAATTTAAGATAAAAATATATATTAACCTTTTGTCTTAAACTTTGTAGGTATATTCTGCAAAAAATACGTTTAAAAAAGCCTATTTGACTCATGACAGCCTCCTAAAGCGCAACAAATAAGAAATAATAGTGGGGTTCCGAAGAAAACTAGAAAACTCTACAGATTTATCTTGCAGAATTTGCATGTAGAGTTGTTGAGATTTCTTTAAATGGCCCACAAGCCTACAATACAATAATTGCAATGCGAAATGCAATTTCATCTATCATGCATAGTCGTCAGGGAAACCTACAGACTACCTACTATCGGCAATCTTCGTCTTTTCGTAACTGAAAATGATTGCAAGTGAGTGAAAGAGCGACAGATTGTCACGTTCACGAAGACGATTGCCGTATACTCCACACGCTACGTGCCGTACACGTATGGAGGCCACATTCAGCATTGCTGAATCTGGCCAGCATTTATACATATTATATTTTTACTAGTGAATATCCCGCGACTTCTTGTGCGTGAGTTTTTACCATACAAATTTCGGCACCTCTTTAGGAAGTGTATTTTAAAAACCTTTTCTGAGTGCACCACTAGGCCACAGAAGGAACTTAACCTCCAAAGAAGGTGGGCAACCGCTGATCCACTATCCACTGATCGCTGGTCAAAAATAAATGAACCAGGGCAGGGCATGGAAGTAATTTCCCATGTTGCCCGTGTTCTTTAAATTATGAATTTTAATTATTATAAATATTATTAAGGGGCCGGTAGAGAAGGCGTTGGCGGGACGATCTCGAGGCTTACGAGTAAGAGTGGAGGGAAACTGCCAAAAACAGGGATGAGTGGAAAATTTTGGGGGTACTTTGCTCAGCAGTTATAAAGATAAAAGATAAAGATAAAGATATATTTATTTGCTTGAACATAATGTCATATAGGGCTTAAAAATAAGTAGGTAAGTTCCATTTATATTCTACCTTATCTAGCATGCAAATTTCAAAAATACAAAAGAATTTCTGAATTAAATAGGCAAACCAAATTAAAAAATAAATAAAAAAAACACTCAATTAATTAAGTGAGACACAAAACGTTGAACAAAATAAAAAAAAATGACCCGTGTGTTCATTTAAAGTCACCATTGTGACACCACGTTGTATTATTTACACTTCCTCAGCGTAAAAAAAATAGGTCAATGAAATAGGTAGGTAAAAGTGGTGTCTAACCTAGATAAGGTGTGTTGAGTGAGACGGTACCGTAATCTGTTTTTAATGTGTTTATTAAATAGTTAAGTAATTAACGAAGGTAAGAGTAACACAAAAGTCTACTAAGTACTATCTGTCGTTTGAAAGTGTTTTCTAAATGTTTTAATTACTTCTTCATATTTCGTCTCACCACAGTCTTTCACCGTGGCCTTTATAGACGTCCACTGCTGGACGAGGCCTCTCCCATATAATGCAATGGGAGGATTTGCTATAATCACCACGCTTGGCAGGCTGCTCGAACGCTGCAGCACATGTCCTGGTGTGTACCTAATCCCTTAGTTGGCTTTAACGATCTCCACAGGAGGAGATGGTGGGATCTATTCTTAGTACGAACACACCACAGGTACACTTAGTCAAACTTTCGGTTGAATTACGTTTAAACTTACTAGGTTTTTTTTTCCAGGACAATTTTTCTTTAGAATTTTACTAGAGCCAGACGGAATAATAAAAAGTAGGTTCTTATTAATTTCAAAACTATCTTCATATTATTTTTAGATATAATCGTGTAGA
Organism: Operophtera brumata; assembly: GCA_932527175.1. Lineage (NCBI taxonomy): Eukaryota > Metazoa > Arthropoda > Insecta > Lepidoptera > Geometridae > Operophtera > Operophtera brumata. The sequence continues at coordinate 69,704,397 of OW052239.1, forward strand.
CGCCGTGGTGAGCCCGGCCCATGAATATACCCCTCCATGTCCTCCCGTGGATGTCTTAAAGGGATTACCCAGTTTTGCTAGTAAGATTCGTTGGTATAAGATTTGTTCTGGCTACTAGCTTATTAAGGAATTTATTTTACTGATAGAAGAAAGGGTTAGCCGAGTCAGGCGTGGGATGCAATGGCGGCGATGAGCTCACCAGTTGTCACGTCCATTCCTTGATGGTGCAACCCACGGTGAAAAGAGGCCCATAATAGGCTCTGCCTTTCAGAAAAAAATAGCGTGACTATGTATGTCTATATAAAACTTATCAAGGAAAGTCAAACACAAGATTTTTGAAAAAAAAACCATGTTTTTTAGAAAGTTTAATTGTAAACACGTGTAAACACAGAGGTACCTGAAGTTTTCCTGAAAAAAGGCACGGGAAGTTTTCTTTGTAATATAGTAGGTGGGACAAACAGGTGAGATCGTGGTCAATGTAAAAAAAAAGGTATTTTCTACAAAATCTAAATGAATAGAAGTAAAACGGTAGGTCTATCTGAACACGGTCTGTACATCTCCACTGATCAAAATCACTGATTGAGAAAAACGAGATTTTAATCTTTTCACCTCTGACAGCATACTTGAGTGCGTTTCAATTTAAAAATTTCCTTATAAAATTATAGGGTCCGGTGCACTTTCATAGGTTTCCTAAGCGTTATTTCCTTACCCAAATTCAAGTATCATTGTTAGGTACTGATTATAAGTGTCACACGTCAGTAGCTCTACATAACGCTTGTTTATCTACTTTAAATTTTACGACAGGTTCTTATCTTAGTACCTACACAGATGCATCTGTATTAATGACACATGCCGTGACATCATCAAGCTCATTATGAGTCCATAAACAAAATCTACTGAAACTTGTATAGGAAATATCTCTTCAAAATGGGCGTAGATAGAATTAACCCTAAAACTTTTCTAGCCCACATTGTATCATAAATCTCAGTTTTGATGTTTGTATAGTTGTCACAGCTGAATCGATTTCGATGAAATTTGGCACACCGCATGATTATGACTTGGATTGAGCGGGTGGACACTATTAAATTATATATTTTGAAGGTCCCATCTCGTACCATCACGGCGAGTTAAGACTTACGTGTGTTTGAACCCTCACGCATTGACAGAAAATTGCATTGCAGTCTCATTAAAAATTAGGTACCTACATATATATATCTTCAAGAAGAGTAAAATTACCTCAGGTTGTATGAAGTTCATGATATTACTTGCCACGTAACTTTTCGCCTTTGAAGATGTCGACATAGCGTGGTAGTGTAAATTTTAGTAGCTAGAAACTTTCTCCAATGGAATTAACAACTTATGCAGCTAGTAGCTTGCTAGCAGCTAATGCACTCGTTAGGTCATTTAATGATAGGTTAGGCACGCGTAGGTACGTGCACTAATACACGGAATCCTGACTATATATGTGACTGATGATGGGTGTTATGTTATTTATTTTAATGTCACAGCTGCTGTACCACGGTATGTGACTATTGGGTGTTATGCTATGTTATTTATTGAAATGTTATAGCTGAATTATCACGTTTTTTTTATATACTAATAATGACGGATGACCCACCTGATGATAAGCGGTAACCTCTGCCTATGAACAGTGCATTATCATATAGGTCACGTCCACCTAGGACGCGCCCTATGTGGCATTGCACTGCGCCCGCCACTTTGAGACAAAGATGAAAAGTCTCATGTGCCTGTAATTTCAACGGCAACCATACCCTTCCAACGGGAACACAGCAATGCGAGCACTACTGCTTTGCGGCAGAAATAGGTATGGTGGTAGTACTTCAACCAGACGAACTCTTTCACAAAAAAAGCTCTTCTACTACTAAAACTACTACTACGTGACGGGGTTTTGACGATCTCCCTGTGTTTGTTGACTGACTGGCTTACGGAAGTCTGCCTGCTTACTGTTCGTTCGTCATGTTAATGTTTTTAGGGTCACTCTGCATTAGGTTGGAACAATAACAGGTTAAGGTATAATGGACCTGAAAAGGGCCTTGTGATGGATTGCGTTGGATAACCAGAGTGGTGAAAGGATTCAGTGCGCTTCGCACGCAATTTGCGAAATGTCTATTGCCTTCTAATTAGTGGATAAACTTAGATAATTTATAACTGGTAAGAAAAGATAATAGGAATAAATACGAACAAGTAGTAGTGTACGAACGATTCGTAGTAGCGCACTAATAATTTACGTGGAAAGAAATTAGCAATTATTTTTATAATGTTTTTTTTACCCTGGTCATTAAAAACTTTACAAAAACATGACTTATCTAATGAATTCTCAGATTAGTTATGATCCCAAATCGATTAAAATTTTAAATCATGTGCCAAAATGTAGGTAATTTTGGAGTTCAGAATTATGTTCCCGACCATGAAAATATTTACTAGTACATAATAATGTGCAAAGACTATGTGCAGGCCTATTAGTCTAAGATCCGCACAGGAACGACCTTCACCCATCTGTTTAATGGATGAAAAGTATTTTATATCAAATTGAATATATTAGAAAATACATCTTGAGTGGGTGGGTTGTTTAAAAAATTCCTGCCCAGATAATGTAAAAAATAATTGAATAATTACTTTTTACTTTTTTTAATAACCGTGTCAGTTAGACAGTTAAAATTTTCACAGGATGATGTATTTCTGTTGCCTCTATAACAACAAATAGGTAAACAGAATAAAATAAATGTTTAAGGGGGCTGCCATACAACAAACGTGTTTTTTTGCCGTTTTTAAAGATAATGGTACGGAATCCTTAGTGCGCGAGTCTGACTCGCACTTGGCCGGTTTTTAAATTTTTTATTAATCATAGTTTGGGCAGGAATTTTTAAGACAATCCACTTCAGATACGTTTTTTTATATATTAAATTTGATATAAAATACTTTTCATCCATTAAACAGATGGGTGAAGGTTTTTTCTAGTCAGGATCCTCTACTATATATGGCAACCGATAATCGTAGCACTTTAAAATTTTCCAACAGTGTTTGTCCCCATTTTTTAAAAGATTGGTAACTCGTTAAGATAAGAGTAATAATATTTTATACATCCTTCGCCTGGGTTTCTTTTGCATTTTAGGTAACGAAACCCTAACAAAACGGCTGTAAAATCATATTCATTCTAGCTGACCGATAAAGAGTAATTTAAGTAGGTCATATTTGTGATATACCTTCGTACGAGAAGTTACGTGTATGTTACTAACGTTACATACATATAATATGTAAAGTTAGTTAGGTTAGGTTTCGCTTATCAAATGTATGAACTTGAAAATATTGAACGAGCGCAGTTCCACCATTGTTCTATAAAATGATTTTAAAGATTAATAGAAAATACAAGAAGGCTTATAAAAAAAAAACAAATGTAACAGTTGCACTACCTAAAGACCTTTGCAAGCAATCTAAAGGTAGCTAAAGGTCCACATTATTAACAGACGAAAACGTCCATAAAATGCTGGATGGATAGCCACATTTTTTTTTTTTTTTTTTTTTTATACTACTTGGGTGACGGATCAAGCAAGAGGCCCACGGGTGATAAGTGATAAGTAATTACATGACACTACTAACGTGTTGAGCCAGCTCTCGGATCTCGTGGCGCTTCGGTGAAAACGCGATTGTTAAGTATTTACTACAACACAGAATGTAATGATAACAAGACAAAAATAAGTGGTGACTTTTCAGTTATTTTCCACTTCCTTTACTAAACAAGGAAACGAAAAAAAACAGCTTGCTGCCGCAATTTCTCAAGGCTAAATGGCTCAAAAGCTTAATGCCGCCTTGTTCCGTGATAAAATGCAAAAATCAAAGCCAAAATATAAATTTCAGGACATTGAACCCACATAAAGTTGCATGCCTTTCGATCTTCGAAGGTTACATTTCGGGGAATGCTCCTAGTAACTTCACAATCTGATCCCACCATCTCCTTTTCATCATAGGACGAGCAGGCGCACGGCTCGGTACCATCCTGACCTCATTAGTATACCTTCTATTCATACTAAACGTTTCAGTTCTACCTTTATAATGCGAACTGCTAAGGAGTGGAATAAACTAATAATCTGTCTTTCCTAAAAACTATAACCTGGGTCCCTTCAAGGCTAGAGTGAATAGGTGCCTTCTAGACCTTTGTGCTCCATCTTCGGCCTCATCCTCAGTTACCTACACGTGAGATCGTGGTCAAACAAAGATCTACTGCTAGTTATCGTACCACTAAAGCCATCAAAGGTTTTCTAGATGACCGCTTATTGGTATTAATATTCGTCATTTTGTTACTGTATCACTTTTGTGGGTGCTCTAATGAGTATCTGTCGCAGGATTAATTACTGTCGCACTCACTCAGGTGAGCACAGGTTAGATCAATCAGTCGAACCACTGAGACTTTAATATGTCAGTCTGTGGTACTACAGGACCAACATGAAAAAAGGAGTTAACGGTTGAACCATATCTAGCTAAAACAACCAAAATTTATTCACTTTTTTTGCTATAACTAAGCGTACTGGGAATTTTAATTTTAATCGGCTCTTTTTGATTTTGTATGCACTTGCTACAAAACAGTTTTCACTTGGTTTCTACACTTACTATTTAACAGCAATTCCGATCTTAATTTAACTAAATAAAATCCAAATCACCATGGCTGCCACTCTTCTGACATAGTATGAGGCGCAGCGCTATTGAAGAATACATTTTGTGCATACAAATGAAAGGGAAACAATACAAGTAATAATGTGCGATGTGACTGCCATTCATAGTGCCAACAGCTTTCCATGGCTGACCAAAACGGCTTACTTACCTTGTGCATCTGACTCATCGAATACACTACTTTTTGTAAGACTTGGTAGAGACCTCGGAACTCTGTTTGTAGAGTCTGTAGTATAAACTACCTCACATTGCTTAGCACGATCCTCTGTGATATAAACAATACTACAGAACTCAATTTGTAATAAATATTTGGTAAAGTTGAGGAATAATACGTAATTACTGTAATTATCGCTGAATGTAAAAAATAGCTAAGTATGCATATGTGACACCTGAATTGGCATTGAGGACGAACATTGCCTCCCGAGATACAGTTTACACTAGTTCGGGGGACGGTGAATATCTAATGCATGCACCAAGCACTGTGGTCAAAAGCATAGCTGTTTTGCCCTAGGATAGTCAGGTCTTCTGGAAGAAATCGTTTCATCGATAAGACCGCCAATTATAACAGAATTATATTGTAATTGTTTTTACATTGAGTTGCAATAAAGAAGTTTGAATTGAATTAAATTGAATTTATGTCAAGCAAAAACAAGATACCATTGAAAATACTCGTTTTAAAAATTACAAAGTTGTCTCCATATTGCACAATAAACAGCTAGCATTCAATAAGTACGTGTTTAATGATCTTGAGACTTTATGATAATTGTACTAGATATACAGATAAGGCGTTTTGTTTTAAATTGTTTGAGAAAGTATTTTTTTTTACGTTCGAAATAGGCTTGGCTTTGTTTAGACTCTTTTACCCTTTCGCGGAAAAAGGCGTGTGTCTATATGTTTGTGTATGCGCACGACGACGGCCGCTAGCATGAGTGTGGTGGCGCGCGGATAGCTGCATGCGTTGAAAAGGAAACCATTTAACGTCGTCATTGAGTCTATCAAAGGTTTTCACGTACACATCGTCGTACTTTACGGCTCAATCAACTCTTCATTCTCCCTTCTTGTTGTTATTCAATACTACTAAAGTCTAGAACTCTGCGTACCCTGATAAGTCGTATCCGATTATACCTATGAAGTTTTACAAAGATCTGACTTGTAGTTTTTAAATTAAATGGAAATTAAGACAAGGAGTAGTGTCTCATTCATTTATAAACTCAAGTATACGAGTATTGTCATAAAATGTGGTGGGTATAAGACTTACCAAGAAACGTAGCGTTCGATTTTTTGGAATAATAAACTAGTTTTTTTTTTGCGCAATTCTGCCTAAATGTTTAGTGAAGAGTAGGTAACATGGTAGTCTTAAGTACCATATTAGAGTTTCCAGATTTACCATGTCCCATTTTATGTTCTCATGAGAACAATGTCTGCCCTACGAGAATAAGCGTATTCTCTACGCTTCGTATTCTACCATGATATTTTTTCTCCCCCGCCCGGGAAGCCAAGACTACTAGTCTAGTAGAATCTCCTTAAATCCACTAGGGGAGCCAAGACGATCATTGTTACGAACATTTCGATGTTTTTTTAAAGATGGGATACAAAACAACTACTTTGTACCACCTCTTTAGGTCACTAAACCTTATAAAACCGTATCTTATAAAACGTCACTTCACATGTACACAGATAAAATAATACTAATAATACAGGTAATTAATACTTATAATACAAGTAATAATACAATTATTTATTAATTACTAATATTACAAAAAACCCTCAATGCAATGAAACGGCAATTTTGATTTTGATCAAACATAGCTAAAAAAACTCCCAACAAATTCACCTTCCAAACAAACAAAAAAACTAAATTGGTTCATCCGTTCGGGAGCTACGATAGAGCAGATGTCACAGATGTCACACAGAACACACACACACACACACACACAGACCCGTCAAACTTATAACACCCCGTCGTTTTTGCGTCGGGGGTTAAAAATGGTAGTGTTTATTTGGCACACTTATTTGGGTGCAATATTGGAGTAGTATGAATACATTATTTATATATAGTGTACAATTATCTCATTTTAATTCTTAATTTTATGACATGGTCATGCCATCAGACCATGACCTGAAAACCAGTTATAGATGCGGGCGTGCCTATACTGATTTCAGGCTTTGCGTAGTATCTACCTAAGTCATAATTTTACATGGTGACGAGAGCGTGTAGTTTATGTTCTTTGCAGTCTTGTGTTTTGTCAAATTTGATTTGCCGCACCCTGCAACAAACTGTATAGGTACTAGTATAGCATTATTTTATTTGTGTATAGGTAAGTGTCTATGTAGTGGTATTTTATGAAGATACTGCTTATTAATCTGTAGTATCGTAGATGATACTTAGTAGGTAGGTAAGTGAACCTCTGGCTTGGTCTCAAGGTGAGCCGTGAGTTAGCTCACTCGCATGTAGATCCAAATTCTTCATCGACTACGTTGTTATATTCAAATAATAACTAATCGTTTTCTCATACTTATTATTGATACTAAGGTACAGAAACGCTATTCTCTGAAACATCCTTTGCCTTCTTCTTTTTGTTTTGGCGTCTCAGGAAAGTTTCCTCAATTTTTACAGCGACGTAAAACTTTTTTTAAATTTTTTATTTATACAACTCGAGTGACGGAACAAGCAGATGGCCCACCTCATGTAAAGCGGTAACCTCTGCCTATGAACAGTGCATTACCTTATAGGTCACGTCCACCTAGGACGCACCCTATGTGGCATTGCACTACGCCCACCACCCTGAGACATAAAGATGAAAAGTCTCATGTGACTGTAATTTCACCGGCACCCTTACCCTTCAAACCAGAACACAGCAATGCGAGCACTACTGCTTTGCGGCTGAAATAGGTAACAAACAAAATTGAATCATCTTAAGATCATCGTTATTTATTATGATTCTGTCGTTTAAACGTTTAAGATAACATTTGGATACGGATTTCATGTAAGAAAGGTTAAATATGGCGGACTTAGTCCACCTATCATACTCGTATTTTCCAAAATACCTGATTTATTGAAGGAAAATACACTTCTTGATTTTTACCCGACTACGAAAAGGGAGGGCTATGTTTCTGACAGTCTATGTCTAGTCTGTCACTTTCTAACCTACTTGTAGTTTAATAAGTTAGATAGTGACGATTCGGCTGTCTGCCTCTTAGTTAAAACACAAAAGTCGTGCGACGAACAATAATGAAACAAGTAATTCTTCCTTGTCATTGGTTTATTTCGTTGTGGTGAGATAATTTCTGATGAACAGCACAAGGAGCTTCATTCCATGCACGACACTGATATACCTACACAAAGGAGAATGGGATTATCTGCCCTGTCCTGTGTAAAATAATTAAAACTGCCCCAAGCATATACGGCGCAAGAGTTCGCAGGATTATAACCACAGATTATTTACATAGCAGAACGGCTTTACCTGCACTACAGAGCTTCAATAAATGGGTGACAGGCGACTTTTATCCTATTGCTCTGTACTGTACAGTCAGGAAGGTTTATCCTTGGAACCCCAACCCCTTGTAAGGCAGAATCGGCCTGAACCTTTGATTATATATTGGCGCCAGACAATTTTTTTTAATTCTCTAAGGCCTGATGCCTAACGGCGCGTTCACATAGAACGTCCGTTTTACAGGTCCGTTTAAACGTAATGTTATTAGCGTATGTAGTTGTATGAGCGAGTTCATACAGAATACAGTATTCCGGATCCAGTAATCGATCCGGAATGTCAGAGTTCGCTCATACAACTACATACGCTAATAACATATACGTTTAAACGGACGTACTATGTGAATGCGCCCTAAGTAGCAATGTTTTTTTTTCTTTAGGTATAATTTGCATCGCACTGCTTGTGCATTTACCATGATTACTAGTATAGTATTATTTTATCTGTGCCATTGTCAAGTAAGTATTTTCCATGGTATTTTCAACATAATTTGCAACGTAACAATCCTTCCAAGTCGTCAAAGTCACATTCAAGACATGTTTTAGTAAAACGGTGGCCGTTTTACTAAAACTTTGGTAGATAATTTCCACCAATTTGAAAAGTCAAATACACTTCCATTTCATTTCAATACACTTGTGCTCTTGATGAGCTATAGGTTAAAATGCCACCAAAATTACACAAAAAACACTAGGAAATAAATAAAATAAAAGTAGACAACGTCTCTTTTCGAAAATAGCTGAAAGAAGCAATTCCATTGGTAGAGCGATTCTGTGGCTAAATTCGTTTCCATGGCAACATTAACAAAAACTCAACGTGCAGATCACAACCCCATTTCAGTAATGAGTTTGTTATGGATTTTAATGTTAGGGACGAGGTTCCCGCCGTAATTATTTCATAATTTTTGATTAGCATGATGTGTTCGGCTTTTGTGCGGAAAATAGTGAGATAGTTTAATGATGAGTTCGATGTTAGAAAAACCAACACGACGAGTGTAAGCAGGTAGGTATGTAGTAGTGACTAATCCTGACCTAATTTGAATACATACTATCGTTGTGATTTTCTTATAGACTATAGAAAGTATTCCTCGTTTCATAGATTAAAAAGTGGTGGTTTATTCATCCATGATTTGGAATATGTGTACTAAAAGATTTTAGCGTGATACTGGTGTCGATTCTGTGCAGCATTCTCTAAATTTAAACCGAATTAAAATTATCGCGGTCTCTTTTATTTCAGTCTATTAGAAAGGGCGCGCGACAACTTTAACGCGGTTTAAAATTAGAGAATGCTGCACAGAATCGACACCATTGTCACCGAATAAGCAGCACTAACATAAAGGTAATACTCGTAAGCACTATTTGAGCTTTTTCAAATCATGATTTTGCATAGTTATTGTACTGAAAATAATTTGGTACACAATCAAATACAGGTCAATGGCGAGTCGGACTCTCTTGAAGAGAGTTTTTTTTTTTTTATACTACTTGAATGGCGGAACAAGCAGATTACCCACCTGATGTTAAACGGTAACCTCTGCCTATGAACAGTGTTCCGTACAAATAGGTTACCATCGAGACCACTAGACCAATTGAACTTATTAGTCCTGGATGATATTAAGCAACACAATTTATACGCAATTTCTCTTCACGGATATTTTCTGTTTGCAAATGGGTGTTAAGAATTTCTAATAGGTTTTTCTGTAATCTACGAAATTTCATATTTGTTTCTAAATGTTAGGCTCAGCAGTTTCTGTGAATAGGGGGGCTCGAATTTCGTGTATTATCTTTATCTTTAAAACTATGCATATTCAAACTTCGGACTTGTTTGTATAGATTCGTTGGTATAAGATTTGTCCTGGCTGCTAGCCTATTTAAGAAATGTGTTATTACTGGAAGAAAGCTTTAGCATAGTCAGTCGTGGGAAGCAATGGCGGCGATGAGCTCACCACTTGTCACATCTTTTTTCCACGATGGTGCAACCCACAGTAAAAAGAAGCCTATTTGAGGCCTACCCTTCCCTTTCGGATAAAAATGGCGTGTGTCTATGTATGTACGTATTGAAATTATCGTCTTTTTTTTTGGGTCACCTAACTTTTTATATGTACAGGCAGACAGACAGACACGAGAATGATCCTATATTGGTTCCGTTGATACTTTTTTGAGGGTTTACGGAACCCTAAGAAAAAAACATTACCTGAAAGTACTACATTTATTAAGTAACAACATATGAAACTGTTGTGCTACCTGAAGACCGCTGCTAACGATCTAAAGGTAGCTGAACTGATCCATATCACTACCAGACGGAAGCATCCCTAAGATGCTAATACTAATCCGTTGAGCCAGATAAGAGCCAGCTCTCGGGTCACGTCACGCGTCGCTTCGACCAGACGCACTGAAAGAATTTTGAAATTGAGACGTGCCCCGTTATCCACCTTCCTCACACATTACCTTGCCAACATTGAAAAGAATTGCACATACATACATTTGACTGTCATAGCGCCAGGTAGAAACAGCCGGCGGGCAGGTTGTGTGGGTGGACTGTGGAGTGAGTCATGTACTTAACATGCAGCGAAAGCATGGTCAACATCCTCTTAATATTTATTGTTCTGGGTTTGAACTGCGTTTTCAAATGGTGTACCTATCTAAGGAGTGTACCTCTGCTAGGGCGTTTAAGCCTTCTGCATACAATCGAAGTTTTTGTGTCTATAACTCCATGAAATTTTAAATACCTACATAAATATTTTGATCCGTCTTTTCTCACTTCCTTACAAAATTATGTGGACATATAAGTTTTTTTTTGTAATGGTTCGACAAACTGCATACAAACTGGCATACGGCCCGCCTGATGGTAAGCGGTTACCGTCGCCTATTGACATCTGCAACACCAGAGGTCTTGTCATTGCGTTGCCTGCCCTCAAGGACTCTTTTTACATTTTTTTTGAAGCGGCTCATTTTGTTGTTTAGTGGAAACACCTCAGGAGGGGAGCCCATTCGGCAACTTGCACGCGTATGGGGGAGAAAAGATCTCGTTAATCTTAAAAGATGGAAACTGACAAACCAACCACTAGATATTAGTCTCTTAGATAGTGTCTACAAAAAGTAACTGACTTGAATTAATTAATATATATAAGTATATAATTCATATCCAAACGAGGAGCCAAGTTCGGTTTGTACGGAGTTATAGAAAACATTTTTTTGTTTTTATGTTAACATCTTGTTGATATATGTGTGACGCGTTTGTATTTTTTACAAGCTTTTATTTAACTTGCAATGTGTGTTTGTCCGGGTGCAATCTTGAATTTTAAAGCAGTTATCTTTAACCGATTGAGATTATATTTTGCATACCTGTCAGTCAAGTTCCGATGACAATGCAATATGATGGTGACAGCGAGCTGATCTGATGATGGAGACGGAAAGCGGAAAATGGAACTCCCCGATGGATAATAGTAGACTGGCCGTGTTTAGGCTCATTTTGATCAGCAAACGGTTACGATCACTAATTTTATAAAAGCTTATTTTGAAAAATATATTTTTCACCATAAACTTATAATCACGGCGTTCCGTTGTCTACTTTTCGTCACCATAGTTTGATGTTATCGTCAGAGCTTGATAGCTATGCAAAAAATATAGGGAGGAATTTAAAAATCTATTACATTTATTCCGAACATCAAGTAAAAGTTACAAAAACTACTACGGTGTACAACAAGCTACGGTGAACTACAACAATAGGTAATTAAAGCACCAACAATTTTTTTAAGGTTTATCTGGCGTATGTAATGTTGTCTTTAAAAGGGCGTATACAGAAAGAAAGCTGGAAACTTACAAGCGTTTACCGGCGCTTGACAGCGCCTTAACTCTGATTTTTTTCTCCTTTACAGGGTTTCGTACCCAAAGGGAAAAACGGGACCGTATTACTAAGGCTCAGCTGTCCGTCTGTCGGTCTGTCTGCCTTACTGTCTGTCCGTCCGTCCGTCTGTCACCAGGCTGTAGCTCATGAACCGTGATAGTTAGACAGTTAGACGAAGCCGCTGTCACAACAAATACTAAAAAACTGCGCGAGTCCGACTCGCACTTGGCTGGTTTTATTTAAGACACAATAAGACACGATAGCAAAAATTATCAGACATCCCCTGTTGGCCAGACCAGTCCGACCACCAATCTGACCACTGGGAAACACTCTCTTTTTTGGATGTAAAATTCATCATTGGTTTTGTTCGTACAAGATGTTATTACGAGTACGTCACCCGGACTATAATAAGAAATCGATTGACACCTCATTCATCAAAATCGAGTTTTGCGCTACAGTTTACGTATATATACGTAATATACGTATACGTAAATAAATATAACCATATATTACATAGACTGCTAAAACATATTTTTTAGCTTTGCTGTAGTCGGATAAAAAGACAGCGCGTGGTGTACCGAACACACAGACAAAAAGGCAAGTTAATAATTATGAACATGTTTGAATGAACTTTTAATTTTGTGTAGCCTTAAAATACATTCCTAGCTATCTCAAACTGTCCGATAGACACTTACAATGCAGCCAGCATCTTAGGGACGCTTCCGTCTGGTAGTTATTAAGATCAGTTGAGCTACCTTTAGATCTTCAGGTAGCACAACTGTTTCATTTGTATTTTTTTAATTTTGTACATTGTATTAGTTGTTGTATTCTTTCTGTCAATAAATGATAAAAATGATAAGAATAGACTACGAATAGACTCCTCCGTCTCCTCCCATGGATGTCGTAAAAGCCGACTAAGGGATTACCCGGACTTGTTGATAAGATTCGTTCGCATAATATTTGTCCCGGCTGCTAGCTTATTATGGAATGTGTTATTACTGGAAGAAAGCGTTAGCCGAGTCAGTCGTGGGAAGCAATGGCGGCGATAAGCTCACCACTTGTCACTTCTAAATTCCACGATGGTGCAACCTACTGCGAAAAGAGGCCCATTGAGGCTCTTTCTCAGGGAAAAAGGCGTGTATTCTATGTATGTATCAACAATATGAAATTATTCTATTTGAACGAATCATTATTTAAATTATCATTATGTTCGCGTCATCGCTTTGATAGGTAGATTGTAGGGATGAAGCAATCACGAATACGCTTTGATTATTAACCATACCAGTTATAGATTCTCTAAGCGAATACGTAATTACCCGTGATATGGATAATTAGTTTAGTAGGAAAGAACGTTAACCTATTAGTAACTTTAAACGAGGTTTAAAGCACCAATTTTGTTTAAAGTGGCGTATTAGATTTGAGTAGTCACCAAATAATAGCACCCTTAATACTAGACGATTTTCAAAGTTTAAGCTGTAACAAGACTCTAATTTGAGTCCTCTAACTCGTGAACATTGTGTTCTACAAGAGCATACAACGACGAGATGGGCGATTCAATCTGCCATTTTTGTAAGAAACGTCGTCATTTTAATGTAGTTACTTTTTAATGTGTTTTTCGAGTTATTTCGTGTAATTTTGGTGGCATTTTAACAGGCTTAACTTGGATGAATAGCACATGTGTGATGTAGTGAAATTTAAGTATATTGCGTGTCTTTTCGAAATGGTGGATTTTTCCCCGTATAAACTTGGTTTTTCTGCCACTAGTTAAACTGGGTTATGACTTGACGGCGACTTGACGACTTGACTATAAAAAATATAATTAATTGTATCACTTGAAATTGTTAGGGGAACTCCTCAGAAGCCATTATAAAAATAGAAGAAGAAGAACGACAAGATGTTTTGACCATGACCATAGAGAAATTTGTATATGCCATGACAATGTTACAGAATAGCTTGGCTTTACTTGATAATAAATAAATAAAATAATATAAATAATTACGTAGATACCTACTGAAATGGCGGTTATTAATTTATCGTGACTCATAATTTAAAACCAGTTTAAGTTAACGACTTTGAGTCACCGCTACGGAGCGATAAATACTCTAGTTTGTTTTAGTAATAAAAGGACGATACACATTTTGATAGGACATTTGTTTGTTTTTACTCAGCTGCTCTCGAATAACTGAATCACTATGAGAAGCCTCATTGTGTGGCAAAAGCCTCCCTTCCTTCTCGGCAAAAGCACCCTGAATCGTAAAGATCAATAAGTATATAATTACAAAAGAAGTTTATATTGCATTATCTTGGACATCTCTATAGTTGGACTTTTTTTCTGGTTGGTTATTTATGTTCTTGGTCAGTTTTCTAGAAGGCCTTTTCTGTATCTGGTAATTTTTGTAGTTGTCATTTTTTAAACTTCGACGTTTTTCCATTTGGGCGATTCCATAGTTGATATTATTTAGTCTATTCAATTCAATTTTTAATGTATTTATAATTGTCTCTTGGACATTTTTCTTTTTTGACATTTGTCTTGAAAATCCTTTTCACCACTGTGGTTCTTCAATCGTTTTAATTTTTACACAAATGATTTAACTTTTTTTTTTAATACAAATACCCCAAAAGAGACTACATTTTTTTAATTTTGTAAGCAATCTTTTATTACTTCCTGACAAGAGAAGTCTCTATAACCACTTAAGATGAAAAGATAAAAATATGTATTTGATACAAAAACGCGGGGGCACAAAATCAAAATCAAAAGGTAGACAAGGTCTATCTAATACAAAATTAAAGAGAAAAATAATACTAAATAAAATATAGGAAAGTAAACAAAAATAAAAGAAGCCCTCTGTGCGTCCCATATCGCTGCAGCAAATTGGTTTCAGCTCAACGTTGTGCTGGATAAGTTACAACTTGTTTAACATCTTTCTCTTCCAGGTTCGAGATGTCGCGACTGGCCTACCTGCTGGCGGTGGCGGGCGCGGCTTCAGCCCAGCTGACCCTCGACGGCATCCGCTGCGGCCAGCTGACCTGCCCACTCGAGGAGTACTGCTCCTCTGAGACCAACCGATGCGCGCCGTGCAGTATCGTCTGCAACAAAACGCACCATAACTACGACGGTGGGCTTTGCGTCAAGGAGTGCCAAAGTAAGTGATCATCATGCTAAGCGACTTATGTTTACAAGCTTTATATTAAATTACAATTTATGTCCGGGTGGAATATAGTAACTTAATTTTAAAGCAGTTATCCTCAACCGATTGAGTTGAAATTTGGTATACCTGTCAATTATTAATTAGACATTTTTATAATTGGACTTTATTACTTTTGGACATTGGCTTTGGACATTTTTCTTTTTTGACATTAGTCGTGCAAGTCGTTCCGATGACAATGCAATATTATGGTGACAGGAAGAATCTTGCAACTGAATTTTAAAGCAGTTATCCTCAACCGATTGAGATGATATTTTGCATACCTGTCAGTAAAGTTCCGATGGCAATGCAATATTATGGTGACAGCGAGCTGATCTAATGATGGAGACGGAAGGTGGACAACGGAACTCCTCGAGGGTTAATAGTAGACTGACCGTGTTTAGGCTCTTTTTGATCAGCACAGCACTAATTTTGTAAAAGCTTGTATTTGAATTTTATATTTTTCACAAAAAAACTTATGTAAACTATGTGAGTGAAAGAACAAACAGTTGGCCCACCGATGTTGAGCGGTAACCTCTGCCTTTAATAGTGCTTTACCTCATAGGTCACGTCCACCTAGGATGCACCCTATGTGGCATTGCACTGCGCCCGCCACCCTGAGACAAAGATGGAAAGTCTCGTATGCCTGTAATTTCACCGAAACTTGCTAATTTCGAGAGATAAATCTGTGACCTTTTTTTAATTACTATTTCCTCATTTCCTTGATTCGTGTTTTATCACATATCAGTATAGCTCTAGGGTACACTACTTACGTACCTAGCGTATATTATGTCAAGAAAATCTATTTTTAGGGTCCCGTACCCAAAGGGTAAAATGGGACCCTATTACTAAGACTTCGCTGTCCGTCCGTCTGTCCGTCTGACACCAGGCTGTGTCTCATGAACCGTGATAGTTAGACAGTTGAAATTTTCACAGATGATGTATTTCTGTTGCCGCTATAACAACAAATATGTACTAAAAACAGAATAAAATAAATAATTAAGGGGACTCCCATACAACAAACGTGTTTTTTTTGCCGTTTTTATAGATAATGGTACGAAACCGCGAGTCGGACTCGCACTTGGCTGGTTTTTTTATAATTGGCGTCGGACGGCTTGTGTACATGCCGTTTTCAAGTATTTATTATATTGATTTGCATCGTTATATACACTCCTTCCAAGTCCTCAAAGTCTCAGTCAAGGCATGTTTTAGTCAAACGGTGGCAGTTTTACTAAAACTTTGGTAGACATCCAGCAATTTGAAAAGCCACGCCATATACTTCCATTTAATTTCACTGCACTTGTGCTCTTCAAAGAAACATTGGATAAAACGCCATCAAAATTACATAACCCAAAAAATTCGGGGTCGGCCGAGAAAGCGTTGGCGGGACGATCTTGTTAATTTTGAAAAAGAGTGGTCTGCCAAAGATAGGGCCAAGTGGAAGAATTTGGGGGAAACCTTTGCCTAGCAGTGGGACCATAATTATATTCTGCAAATAATATAAAAGTAGCCGTCTCTTTTCGAAAATGGCGTAAATAATTCTGTCATGAACTTTCTTGAATATAAAAGCTTGTAGTCTGTGTTGCGTAGGTACTTTATATCCTACAATAGCCACAAAGTTTTGGTGGTAACTAGGTAGTATGGAACGTACACCTTGGAATGTTTTCTTCTCATGAAAATCCTTGGAGTGTATATACAAGCGTGACTAATACCTATGCAAAATAATAATAGCCTTCGTCTCCCAACCACGCAATTATGAGCCTCATTGTATACAGCGTAAAGGTGATTATCGTAATCTTCCGATAACCCGTGCAACCAGTTTCGCGACCGCAAGACGACTGGTATATCTGATCTTTTCTATCTATAGAGATTTCTCTTTCGCACTTAGGCGACGATTCGTGGTTTCAGGTCAACCATCTCAAGAGGTTTCACATTCGTAGTCAACAGAGAACTTATCGTCAACAAAATGCAGTAGATACAAAATAATCTTGCCTAAGTCCTTTGTAATTAACTTATCTGAACTCAAAATAAGTTATATATTTTCTTTATAAATATTTTGCATAGACTGCGTTTTAAACCATTATGATCATCTTTTACTAGCTATAGAAAGAAAAGAAAAAGAAAGAATATATATTTATTTGTATACAAGAGCTACACAGAAACACAGAACACACTAAGAAGAAACAGATATGAAGGTACTAGGTGTAACTCAAGTAACAAAATGGTTCTGCCTCAGCATGAGTTGGTTGACAGCAAGCTAGCAACCAGCGCTGGTCTTCCGGCAGAACCACTTGTTCACTTTGTTCTATAGATTACATGGCTAGATTACAAGCAGCATGCATTTTACATCAAAAAATGTAAACCAAGTTTATAATGGTTTTATTTATTCAAGATGATTATTTAAGGAAGAATGCCCGACTTGCTACTAAATAAGTCTCAGAACTCAATGTACTTACCTACTTACTTACCTTCTTCTACAAAATATTTTTTAAACACGTGCTATGTGCATCCTGATTCATTCCTGATACACAACTACGAGTACCTACAGTTTTTTCCATAAAAACTTATTTGCTGCACATCCAACGGTTTTGGATGGGAAACGGATATAGGACCTTAAAACTATTTTTTGTAAAACTGGTGGTCATTCTAATTTATTTTTATTTTTAATCCCCGATTAACAAGAGGGAAGTTATAATAGGCCATAGTGTACCTGTCTATCTGTATACCTATATATGTCTGTTTGTGGCCTCGTGCGCTGATTTCAATGCAGTTTATTTTGCACTAGCGACTCGTTCCAGCTTCGCACGGGTAGTTTCCGGATGAAAAATAGTCCCCCCCCCTATCCCCCCCTGGTAGCCTATGTCACTCAGGGTGAATGTAGCTTTCCAAATGTGAAAGAATTTTTGAAATCAGCACAGTTGTTTTTGACATTACAAACATACACACAAATATACAAATCTTTCCTCTTTATAATATTATTATATTATATTAAAAGTGTAGATGTAGGTAGAAGAAAGATGGTGTCTGTCTATGTTACTAACTTATATAGGTAATTTATAGTCAAATGTCCGCGATACCTGTATGCAGGACCAGTGGCTATGGTGTAACCGTAACAATGCCTATGGACATGCTCTGCTGGCCGCGGCGACACGCACACTATGATATAAACGCACACACTAAAACATGCACCTTTCTGCAACAAACCGTCCGTAGCAAACAAACTAACCAACCTCTGGACTCAACTCTCCTTTCTGGAGCTTGTATTATGGGCATTGGTCCAAAACCGTTTCTCACACAAAACTTTGAGGATTTTTATATTATTATTGGTCATAGAACCGATTTTATTTCATCCCTAGTTTTATCTGTTCTATTTTAATTAAAAACTTAACTGACATTTAAATGAAACTTAAATTAAGTAAAATATTACAAAATGGTTTACACAGTTTTAAATGAAAAAAAAATATAGAATAAGTGTACAAGTGTATTTTCGGTATGAAAAAAAACATTTCTTAATAGGTAAGGAACCAATGTCGGTGATAGAATAGAAACGCTTGTGATTTATTTTAAGTAAAAACTTATAACAAAATTGTAATTAAGTATCCTGTTTTATATACATATATAGACACACGCCTTCTATGCGCTCTCAATAGTATATTCTAACTATCCTTAGTAGTCGCCTCAGAGGCATAGGCCTCCCCTAAAAGTCTCCACAAGTCTCTTTCTCGCGCCTTCCGCATCTTTAATAAATTATTCGAGTTTATGAGTGTTTTAATAAAAAAAAAAACTTTTTTTTAATAAAGATTTGTAATTACCATTTTCTAATTAGTTTATACTTAAAATAAAATATCAGTCATGAAATTATATCTATCTATCATCGACATTGGTTCCTCAAAGTTTAATGTAGGAAACAATTTTGGACCATCTACTATAAAGAGCATAGGCCTTACATGCCACGAAGGTTCGTCTTGAGCCGCATATATCCACCTAATTCCTTTTTTACTGTTTATCAAGGG
Organism: Operophtera brumata; assembly: GCA_932527175.1. Classification (NCBI taxonomy): domain Eukaryota; kingdom Metazoa; phylum Arthropoda; class Insecta; order Lepidoptera; family Geometridae; genus Operophtera; species Operophtera brumata. Next base: position 69,723,609 of record OW052239.1, read on the forward strand.
TAGCATGAACATAACCCGGACGATGCGATGCACGCAGTTATGAAGGCTCGATTGACTGACGACTTTTTAAAGGTAGCAGGAATAACGTGAAAGAAGTGGCTCAAAACGGTTGTGGAATTCTATGAGATAGGTAGTGGCCTTCAAATGGCTTATTATGCTAATGATGATGAGTGTTCACTACCACTCTAGAGGCTAGCGGCGTCCATAAGTTGGTTCGTCCTGTGCATTGAAGCATCATAGCAGGTGCATTCTTTGTTTAGAAAATGTTCAAGTGTAATAAACTTCCTCTTCCACATGTCGCGACGAAGGTGCTTGTACACGATGCATGTAACTACTATAAAGTAGTTGAGCTTGTTGTAAAGTAGTTCGTCATCGGCGTTCAGTTTTATATTGGTTTATCTCTATTACGGGACTCGTAGTTCCTGATACCAACGACAAAGGATATCAGGGTATTGTACTAGTGGGGATCAGGTCTAATTATGTAGCTTAGAGCACTGCGGCCTCCTTACCAGAGTGCTCGATGGTATGTATGCTGTAGTTATACATACATACATAACACCCAACAGTTATACACATAGTCCTGACCCCACACTAGAATTCCCTGCGGTTTCAGAAACTACGAGTAACATGGTTCCATAACACCCTGACGCGGAAAAAATATTTGCAGATCATACAAACGTTTGTCCCGCAGCGGGAATCGAACGCGCAACCTTTCGCATCTCAGCCGACGTGTTACAGAGGTCGTGATGTGTGTATTGTATATTATTTTATCTGTGGTATTGTCAAGTCGTTTTGTAGGTTATGTATCTACGCGTGATTATGTTGTCAACCTTCGACCAAAGTAAAATAAACGTCGATGATGTCAACAGACACTTTCTTACGTGCTGATGTGTTGTCACCAGCAAAAACTTAAAATTAATATTAATCAGCTTTAAATTAAATATTTAATTTTTTTTTTAGGTAATAGATAAAAAGATTTTTATTTTATAACCTCATAAACAAAACAACTTCGAATTTACTTATTGTATGCTTGAAAACTTTAGCTCACTTACTACTTTAGTAGCAGTAGAGATTTTTTGTGAAAGAGTTCGTCCGAGGAAGTACTACCACCATACCTATTTCTGCCGCAAAGCAGTAGTGCTCGCATTGCTGTGTTCCGGTTTGAAGGGTAATTAAAACTAAACACACACACACAGACACGCCAACTTATAACACTTCGTCGTTTTTGCGTCGGGGGTTAGTAAAAGAACAGGGATCTCATCGATGCACATTGAAATCCCATAGCATACACCTGGATCAAAAGAAGTGGGTGCTTCTTTTGATCCACGTATATTGAATTACCCTGTTTAGATATAGATAACTCTCTCCGCTCTGCTAGTAGATAAGTACTTGCAACAAATAAAAGCAGGATCCGTGAGTACCTATAAAGTTTGTTATGAATTTACGCACTGCGCTGTTTTGAAATTTTGTTCCAACTAATGTGCATAGCGTTTGGAACTTTCTGTGTCGGCTTTGTATTTTCCTGTCCGAACCAACGTGAAAATTATTAACAGTGAAACAGTTTTCAGTCATCAGCCCGCGGCGCTGTTTCTGTAAAATACAGGTTTAGTATTCCAAAATTTATACCGTAATCACAGGCAACGCGTGGTAGACAGCCAATAAAAACAGCCAAGTGCGTGTCGGGCCACTCGCATTGTAGGGCTCCGTAGTTGCCTCTCACAATTATCCGGTTTTCTTTGACTGTCCTGGTAGGCAGTGTACGAAATAGAGTTAAATTTCAAAAATTTGCATGACTATTGAGCGTACCTAGTGGATATAACCCGTCGTAATGGAATTTGTTGTTTTCTTTTTACTTCTCCAAGTATATTTATCCAAGTCCACGCAACAACTGGCAAAACTTGCTATCATCTGTCCATTGTGTGTGTGTATGTATGTATCTATGTTGGTTTTAGAAGTAGTAGAGCTTTTTTGTGAAAGAGTTCGTCCGGGGAAGTACTACCACCATATACCTATTTCTGCCGCAGAGGAGTAGTGCTCGCATTGCTGTGTTCCGGTTTAAAGGGTAAGGGTGAAATTAGAGGCACATGAGACTTTTCATCTTATGTCTCAGGGTGGCGGGCGCAGTGCAATGCCACATAGGGCGCGTCCTAGGTGGATTTGACCTATGAGGTAATGCACTGTTCATAGGTAGAGGTTACCACTTAACATCAGGTGGGCCATCTGCTTGTACCGTCATTCAAGTAGTATAAAAACAAAAAAAAATCGCGTACATGTCTTCTAAAAATATATTTTTTTTGTCATCGGTGATTTTTGATTTTTGCTTTTGATTGCGAAGTTTACTGCGGCGCCATTTACCAGCCGATTTTGATAATATTTAGCAGAAACAGTTTGCACTAAATTTTCAGCAAGAATTTAGAATACGAGTAAAATCTCCTTTTAACTTCATTATAACGTCCGTACCCGCAATATTTTTGAACTACATAATCTGTGAGCTGAGCCGCGAATAGACGAATACTGATTTTACAGTTGCACGGACTTTATAAGGGTAACTTTGTCTTGTTAAGGAACTATAAAAACTTTTAAAAAACTACTACTGAACATTTAAAACCCAACTACAGTGAAACAAAACATCGCGAGTGCTACTTCCAAGCAGGACCAAAACAGTATTTAAAAATTCGAAAAATTCGGATTTGGTCCAAATATTGTAGTACAAATTACGAGCTAAATTTTACCAAGGATGTGAGATGTCAGATGTTACACATAACATTGATTACTGTAAGGTTCACTCGTTTTTTAGGGTTCCGTACCCAAAGGGTAAAACGGTAAGGTTCCGCCGTCCGTCTGTCCGCCTGTCACCAGGCTGTATCTCATGAACCGTGATAGTTAGAGAGATGAAATTTTCACAGATGATGTATTTCTGTTGCCGCTATAACAGCAAAATAAATACTAAAAACAGAATAAAATAAATCTGTAAGGGGGCTACCATAGAACAAACGTGTTTTTTTTCCGTTTTTGTAGATAATCACGCGTGCTAGAGAGGGACAGAGACAATGCATCTAACGACCAACACTCACTCAAGCAGCTCGTACGGAACCCTTCGTGCGCGAGTCCGACTCGCACTTGGCCGGTTTTTATTATAATTGCTCGCCGTGTCATAAGAGTTGAAAAAGAATCCAAACATATAATTTCATTTTTATTATTCCAGATTATCTCCTGGATCTGCGGTACATGCGACGATCAGAAGAGTCCCCCGCATCCACCGACTTGAGTGGTACGTATTTAAGGCACAGCGAGCAGTTTTATTGGATTCAATGCTTAAATTCGTATTGTACGCTCGAGTAAATACAACTACTTTATATTAAGTATTAACAATATACAAATGTATCAGTCGAGTAATCTAAAGACCGTTGCAAACGATGTGAAGGTAGCTCAACTAATCCAAATCACTACCAGACGGAAGCATTTCTCAAATACTAGCTGCATTAACACGCTGAATGACAATACCAATACATTGAGCCAGATCGGAGCCAGCTCTCGGGTCACGCGTCATTTTCGATGGGCCCCGGTACCAACCCCAAAACCCCGAAAAGCTGAAATGCGTCAGCTCTGATACTATGGTGTCTTTGGACCAAAAAGTACGAAAGTTCAGTATGCCTCTCAAAAAATATCGGGGCATTTTTGTTATACATTTACTGTTATGCGTATATGATATGTACCTAAGTTGTCGAATGCATACTATGTGAATTGAGCCCACAGTGAATATATTGCCGAATAATACATAACAGGGAATACTTCAATAAGAAGCGTACCGCTAGAGGGCGCTCGAGCGTTTTCATACAAACGAAGTTTTCTCATATTTTGGATATTATCTCGTCAAAGTCCATGAAATTTTGTAGCCACGATCAATACCTAACACCAATATGGTTTGTCAGTTCCAAATCATATTGATTTAAAGATATTAATATGGAAATCTTATTATATAATTAATAATAATCATTAATAATAATTAATAATAATTATATATTTAATAATCCGGTTATATAGACAGTTTGATTCTATAAAATTAAATGGTAAACTGACAAACCACAGATGTTGGTATCTTGATTGTGTCTAATTGTATTAATAAGTATCCAATTGAAGATCAAACATTGTTTTATTTGAAGCGGGCTGGCGGCACACTTCCGAACTTCGGGTCTGTTTAATCCCATTTGCATTATAAAAACTGGATTTTCCTTCTTTGCATGTTTGCTTCTAATAATTTCTTCACGGAATTGCTTGCTGATTTATTCACCGTCCTTTCTCAGTCCAATTGTGTTGCGAATTCATATAGAATCAGTTGCAATTACTCACTGAATTCTAAAGCCATGGTGACCGAAGTGACGACGGTCTCTGGCTATAATATAGCGGTGTCTGCGTTGTTCAACTTTTAAGAAGTTAGATACCTTTGATGTTAGATTTGATTGGTATAATACCTGTCGCATTTTTATCAGACTGCGAAAAGGCCAATGAAGGATGGGTTATGTTTTTAGCAATCTGTGTATTTACGTATTTTCGTATGAATAATATCAATATCTAGTAATAATAATAATATGTATTATCAATAGATAGTACGGGCACAGAATAAATAATAGTATTGGTACGGGTGACATATGTACATTTTATATGAACAAAATAAATATGACGAATGTTAAAACAAAAAAAAACTGGCCACGTGCGTGTCGGGCCAAGTGCATTGTAGGGTTACGTAGTTTTTACCACAGGAATTTGTACGAAATTTTCCTTTTTACTTATCCAAGTACATCATATAAGTTGTCCGACTATAACTCGTTAACATGTTAAGCCTACTCAGCTATGATTGTTATTCTTTTTACTTCATTATATTCTACTGCCATTAATTATTAAACATGACTAAAAACAACTGTTTAGCTGGCCAGGAGAGACCCTCTCTAATTGACCCCTCTATTTTCCAAATTAGCACTTTCACAAACTGATCCCTAAATAGAAAAATGGTTTGGAAGTTCGCCTAGAGGACTAATCATTGTTGGTTAAAGACTAACTTAAAATCTGCATTACTTTATAATTAGTCATGTTACTGTTTGACACAATCCAATAGTAAGCGATGCCAATATTTTATGCATTTCTTAACTTTTATCAGATTTTTAGAAGTAAGACGGCTATTTTTAAGGTGTTACTAACAAATTGACTGTATAAATGCGAAAGTTTGCGAGTGTATGTGTGTTTATGTATGTTTGTTACTTCTTCACGCTGAAATTGCTAAACGGATTCAGACGGATGAAATTCGGAACGGAGATAGTTCGACTCCTGGAATAACACATAGGCTAATTTTTATCCCCATATTTCAACGGGGTCAAGACTTATGCGGGTGAAACCGCGGAGTGCCGCTAGTGTCAGAACATATTAATTAATAATGATATTTACAACCAAAATGTCTTCTAGAAATGGCTCTGCATTTTGCTCTTCAAGAAGTGCCTGCGTTATTAGAGCCCACCCACAGTGACTGGAAGGTTCTGATGTCATGCCGTTGCTAATTAATTTCTGCATTGCGAATTCTCCAACCCAGCCAAAGCTTAGCTCCATTGTCCAACGTGATTGTACTTAAATACTATAGAAATTGGAAGAAACCTACGGGAGGCCAATTAGTTCCTGTTCCGCTAATCCACTCCAACAGACTAAATTGCTCTTATTTTGGCACGGGAAGTGTACTGCTAGCAAGCTCCTTACAAAAAGAAGTTCAAACTCGTATGAAAATTAATTTATTAAAATTTCTAAATTTTAGTAATAATAATCTAGAGACTAATATCTAAACCTGTGGTTTGTCAGTTTCTCATTAATTGTATTGAATTAAACTAGAGTGGATTATAAGATTCCCATACAAATCTGATTGTGTGATTTGGAAACTGTATATGTTTATAAGAAATTGAAATCCACGGGCACAGGAGGTGATATTTGTGTATTGGTCTTGTGTTCAAAATTGTATGTAGTTTGATGAGTTGATAGGTATCCAAAATAGGAACAAACTTCGTTTGTTTGCAGAAGGGTCAAGCGCCCATAGCGATACACTCGCTATGGTATGATAACTAAAAAAAAAACACAGGCGCAACGCACCACCTTTGGACCATAGGTATACAACAAATCAGCATTGCGAATTCCAATTAATTTTACTGTATACACATTATACTATGATACGCTGTGGATTACTTTTATAGGCGCTTTTTGTAAATTTTGCCAATGAAATAACAAAAAGGTCAACATCCTCTTCCTCACTTAATTGCTGCTTCTTGCGAAACGTTACAACACGTTCCAAAACCCTTCTATGTATGGAAAGCACTCACCAATATTGTACTGCCCTGTGTTTGTCGTGTGTCTGGAAAGGCTCTTATGTTTTAAATATCCTTAGTGTGACTAAATATAAGATTCTTTAAAGAACAAAGATTGCATACTAATGCTTCTGCCACACAGCGATGTTTTAATAAAATATTGGATTAGTAAATTGTCCTCAGCTCTTGCTGCAAAAGCAGATCAAGAAATGGGCTGTTTTTACGTTCCTGAAAAGGGCGTATTTCATCCGTGCTGGCATTGATCATGTGGTCTATTTAAAGGTGTCCAGCGTCAAGCGACCACTTCGCTGATCGTCAGCGGCGTAGCCCTCGCAATCTTGGTGCTGATCCTGGTCATTGTGTGTCGTGGGAAGTTCTCCTGGAGATATATCAAACAGAAGTTCCAGCCTGCCAAGGTAATGTCAACTTTTTTACCTATTAAGAAGACGCACATATCGCTGAGCGGCGGCGTGCCTAAATTCTGGTCTGCCAAGGTAATTTCAACCATATAAATACATTTAATAAGAGTTAGGAATAATCATAAATACGAGTATCTCAGCTATTGTCCACGTCTGAGTAGACCTCATGGACTGTCTTGTGCCACTCCCATTCATCGCAAAATCTCTTGGCTAGCCTATTGTCCATCAAATAGGTACCAACATACATTGTTGAATCTTTTTCTGGTTTACTTCTTCAAATAAAAGACAGGTGAAAAGGCGAGCGTGCGTGTTAGTTAGCAGTATGATACAAGGTAATTTCAACCTTTTCCGAGGTCCGTGCTGAAAATCAGCGCTGCAGTTAACTACAGCATTATGCTGAGTACGGGCCTTTTTTGACGGCTCTATACACGCTGCAAAAAATATGTGTTCTGTCTGTGTTATTACTGTATTGTGTCCCCAAGCTGTGTGTATTTGCTGTTCAAAATAAACTATTTCTATTCTATTCTATTTATTTAGGTAGTTTGATTTCGGTAAGTTACGATGTTTTGATGTTTGGATATTTGGATGTTTATTACTCAATCACGCCAAAACGTCTCAAACCGATTTCCATGAAATTTGGTACACAGATATATATTATAATGACCTAGATTGAGCTGGAGAGAGTCACCAGCTTGCGATTGTGAAGCCTCAGTGCAGGACGTCGCGCACATAATCAAAGACTGTCCATTCACCAAATATGTCGGCAACCCAGCGGACTTGTTAGCCCTTGAAAACGACACTATCCAATGGTTATAGAAATTAAAAACAGAATTTTAGTCTCTAGTGCGATTGTACAAAGCCATACGAATAAATAAATAAACCTAGCTTATAGGCTAATTTTTTGCCTGGTATAACGCGAGCGACGCTGCGGGCGGACACTAGTTTGTTATAAATAAGGCAGTAGGGCTTAAAGAGTAGATCGTCTTGAAACAACCTTGAACATCCTGGATACATTTTGTGTTTTTTTTCAGCAACCAAAATTTATAAGAGCTGGTCGCAGAAATAGTACTTATGTGTCGAAGGTTAAACCCTATGTTTGTGTTTATGGAACAATCTACACGTTTTCTTTGTTGTGTCAAAAAGCCCAAGCACGTATACCAACTTCGTAACCAAGTAAAAGGTTCGGTGCTCCAAAGAAATGGTGGAGTGTGTTTAAACCTACAAGTTTCCCCGGAATCTTGCCCTTCAACAATACCGCGTGGTCAAGTTTTGCTTTGTAACTTAGGTAGGTACTCAAAAGTGCGAAGTTGCAAAAATTCGGAAAAAAATACATCTTGAGATTTTCTTTGAGCATGTTATTTAAATACGACCATTAGGAACAGTCGAGAAATGCTTCCCGTATTACTAAAAGAGCAATTTTGAGCAAGAGCAAACTGTGTAAACTATAATCTGAGTCTCTTCAAGGCTAGAGTGAGTTGCCTTCTAGACCTTTGTGCTCCATCGTCGGCCACATCGTCACTTACCAACAGGTGAGATCGTGGTAAAACATAGGTCAATCAAAATTAAAATAAAACGTTCATTAGTTTAAATAAGCTTTGGAGCATCTTAACGAATATGAAGCCTTAATCCACACTTCGCCTGAGTTGCTGTTTTTTATTTTATTTTATTTTTTTATACTACTTGGATGACGGAACAAGCAAGAGGCCCACCTGATGTTAAGCGGTAACCTCTGCCTATGAACAGTGCATTACCTCATAGGTCACGTCCACCTAGGATGCACCCTATGTGGCATTGCACTGCGCCCGCCACCCTGAGACATAAAGATGAAAAGTCTCAGGTGCCTGTAATTTCACCGGCACCCTTACCCTTCAAACCGGAACACAACAATGCGAACACTACTGCTTTGCGGCAGAAATAGGTTTGGTGGTAGTACTTCCCCGGACGAACTCTTTCACAAAAAAGCTCTACTACTACTAAATGTTCTCGTATGACCAGAAAATCTCTTTGGCCTTTGGTTTTTTAGGTATTTATATAAAAATCCTTTCACAAATCTTTGCATTTAGATGTTGCGAGCACGAACCTGAAGACGCAAAATAGGAAGGTTCACTTTTCGATGGAATAAAGTTATGTTATAAAACAGTTTATACATAAGCTTGTTACAAACTTTATTGATCATTAGATTCGAAAAACCGTTTTTATAGCCTAAACTTTCCTGTTCTTTTTAAAGTCCTATTACCTTGTCCGAAAACTGCAGTCCAGAAAAACTCATAATATGTATGTATACGTACCTACTCGATGGCTAAAAATAACTGAGGCGTAACCAGTAACATCATTACACCTCAGGCAAGTCTAGGCACCGGTTTAATGATCTAAACCCTGTTAGCGGTGGTCTTACAGTATAATCAAGTTAAGCCCGGCAACCTATCAACGCCTCTTACCTAGGGGTAAAATAATTGAAAACAATTTTGAACCTTCAAAGCTACGGAAGCAAACGAAGTATTTTTAAATAGGTAAGTATTATTAAAAAAATTCAGAATTGCTGGAAGATAGTCCAGTCGTCAGGTCGCAAAAAATGGGGTTAGGTGGAAAAAGGTCAAAAGTTAAGGAAACTTTGGGATGTTGTTCAGGGATGGTTAATATTTTTTTTTAAAGTTTTGACCTCGAGGACCCTTTGCGAAAAGAGGAGGGGGGGGGGGGAGGGGGGGTTGGGGGGGGAGCTTGGGGAACTGCACCTTCCGCCGGTTTTTTCTCAATAACTTTTTTCACTTACATCCTACGGCAAAAGTATACTTTAGTAGTACTTTTTTGTAGAACGTTAAATTTACTATAATTTTGACTACTCAAACATGATTTTATGTTGATAGGTTACCGAGATATGGCGCATCGATAAAATCTTTTTTTTTAATTTGCTAATATATGATAATGATGTAATGTTATAATTATGGTTCCTGGTTACTATCACTTACTTTGGAAACCCCCCACTCCCCGCCGCCCAAACCAGTTCTCAAAAGCTGATTTTCTTCTGTGATGAAAACCAACCATTATTCACATCATCATGTTGGTATTCATATTATAGTCCAGTCAAGTGAAACATGAAAGGGCATTCTTTCAAAAATTCCGGTAACGCTGTTTTTTTTATATGTTGTTAAGACCTTAACCAATATTAAAAAACCAGATTTTCCAAGTGCTGTGCGGGCAGCCCAAAAAACAATGAAATTTGAGTTTTTTTTCGTGTTTGCTCAATATCTTAGTGAAGGAAGGGTCTGACCGGTATAATCACCATGCCTACTTTTATAGTAGACTAAAAAAATTCTAATATTTGACACTAGGGCGAGCTCTATACAGCCATTGGTTCCCAAGATAAAGTTCTTCGAAAACAGACAAATTTTATATTAAGTGATTTAAAAAAAAAAACGCTTATATTGTGAAATATCTTCTAAAATGCGCATCCCACGTCAAATATTATCAGATATGAACTTGTAGTAAATTTAATTAGCTTTCTTTTGATACCAAACTGGTACCTGTAGGCCCGGCGGTTCTCTCAAAAACCAGATCAGATAATTAAAACCAGGCATAAGTGAATTTTACCGCGTGACCGGGTGCGATACCACCTCAGCACCGTTTGGTCAATGAAATACCAAAATTACCACACTCCTGAGCAAGAGTGAACCACTTGCTGAGCAAGTGGATGTCTTCCTTCGGCCAGACTCCACCCCACAAGCCGTGAGAGAAGCAGGCATCAAGTGATTTGTGGCTCTATATGGGGGTGACATCGCGAGGGATACTTATGATTTCCTGAGGTATAAGGCATTTGTTACTTCAACGAGCATAAACCTCGCCCGTTTGCCACCATGTAGCAAGATGCTACCTCCAAGCACGTGTAGAAGTGGCGGGAATTCAACTTGTATCCCACTAATTGGGGGTGGCAGCTGTCTTCTCAGGGACTCAACCTCATCCCCACCACCATGAATCCACCATGATCACGGCGCCTTCATATGCCGGCTTCACTTCGATGCGCCATTTGTGTCATCAACATCGAAATGAATGCGCTCTTCTTGAGATCGTTTGCCAAGAACTTGTTTTGTGCTATTGTCACTATGGTAGATGAGGAGAACACGACCTTGGTTGCTGCTTGTAATGCAGACCGGAGAGTTCGTTCAGCGGCTTTGGTGCTTTGATAGCCAGCGTTAGTGGGGTATCCATCAAAGACAACAATCACGTTGCTACCAATGTGTCTCTGCACGTAATGATCTACTTAGAAAAAAAAACGAAGCCTCATATACTTTTGCCGTAAGATGTAAGGGAAAAAAGTTATTGAGAAAAAACCGGAGGAAGATGCAGTTTTCCTCTCCCACCTCTTTTCGCACAGGGTCCTCGAGGTCCAAAACTTGGGAAAATGTTAATTAACTATATCTGAACAACCTCCCAAAGTTTCATTAACTTTTGACCTTTTTCCATCTGAAACCACCTGCCGACTGGACTAAAGACGGCACAATGCTCATATAACTCAATACCGTTTCCCAACAGTAACATATCTCATTCAATCAAATTTGAAACCGCTTGTCAATACAAAAGACAAAACACTGCGTAACGCAAAACAAATGCTGGTTCGCGTTTCATTAGCACGGAATGCCGTAAGTGTAGCCACAGTGTAGCGTCGTTTGGTTCAATACGCTCGCAGTGTTTTTCAAGTTCCCTATGACACATCAGCCGAAATTACGTCGCTTTCAGCTTATCGTCGAACCTCCCTTCGAGCGATTATTTCAACCAAAACGCATTCAATGTATTTTGCAACACTGCGAGCGTATTGAACCGAACGATCGGCGCCGAACGTTCCGCAGATATGGCGCTACACTTACTCGTTAGGAACGATATAGAAATTGTTGACCACTATATAGTAGGGAGGCCAGTCCTCCGAAATTGAATTCCCGTTGGACAGACGAGTTCCGCGCCGACAACCAGTATCATTGTATTCAGCATGATCTCCTGAACAAGAATAGACCGGTTGTCGCATTCTAAAGTGGTGGAGGGAGGAGAGAGGGCAGGGGAAAGATTCGAAAACCAGGTATCATATTTGGTTAATATCTCAATAACCGCTTGTTCGATTTCAATAAATAAGATGTCATACGATAGGTAATTAAATGGTCAACATACTATGTCTAAAAATGGTTTTCGTAAATGTCATAGTTTATTAAATATTTAGAAAAAGGCGAATTTCAAACAAAAGATGATTTTGGATTTTGGTGAAAATGACAGTAAATGGCATCTAACTACAAAGTAATGTATGACAAAGAATTGGGCGCTTTATTCACATGTCTTGAAGTTTTGGCTTGAATAAACTTATGTTTTTGCTTGTTCCTAATAAGGGCTGTATTTTTTTAACCGTAACAGTTAGAAACTTGTAATTTTTACAGAATATGTACTGCTGTAGTTTCTATAAGAAAACATAATAAAAATTAAATAAAAATGAAATTCATAAGAATAAACTTTTGTTTTTGCTCGATCTTGATTACGGCTGTATCTTTTGAACCGTAATAGATAGAAACTTGACATTGGATTTTCACAGAATAAGTACTAATATAGTTTCTAAAAGAAAACATAATAAAACCAAAATAAAGTAAAAAATAAAAAATAAAAAAAACTTTTATTTTTTGCTCGATCTTAGTAAGAGCTGTATTTTTTGAACCGTAATAGATAGAAACTTGAAATTTTCACAGAATAAGTACTGCTGTAGTTTCTACAAGAAAACATAATAAAAGTAAAATAAAGTTTAAAATAAACAAAATTAAAACGTATTTTGTCTGAAATTGGCCTATTTTGAATATATCATAAAATATGGATATATTAAATATGCTTCGTAATACGAGTACATCACTTTTTAGTTAGGTGTCATTTACTGGCATTTTCAACAAAACCAAAACTTATTTTTTTTGGAAATTTGTATTTTTTCGAAATATTTAATAAAGTAAGTATGATATTTACAAAAACCATTTTAAGACACGAAATGTTTTTTTTTATTACCTGTCGTATGACACCTTAATTGTTTAAATCGGACAAGCGGTTATTGAGATATTAACCAAACCTTATACCCGGTTTTCGCATCTTTTCCCTCCCCTCTCTCCCCCCTCCACCACTTTAGAATGCGACAACCGGTCTACTCTTGTTCAGGAGATCATGCTGAATACAATGATACCGGTTGTCGGCGCGGAAATGGTCTGTCCAAAAGGAATCGCCATATGACGACTTTTTGAGAAGTGGCCTCTCTACTAATACCTATTTGCATCAGATGATCCAACTAGCAAGGTTCTTCTTAGACAAAGAGATAAGCCGATGAATCCAACGCGTTCGGGAAACTACGCCACATCTTCTTGTCACAGATACCGCAGACACTCAAGACTAAAGTCAGAGTCTGTTGCCAGTGAGTAACAATAGCCCTTATACACAAGCTCAGCGGGCTACGGAGAGAGCTATGCCAGTAGTTTCACTATGTGATAGAATCTGAAATAAGGAGAGCTCTCAACCAAAGTTCACCAACATTACTTATTTAATGAAGCCGCTTATTTTTCAGTCAGACTTAAAATATAACTGATTTCGTAATTGTGAAAATTATAAAGCCCTATTTAATAATCTGCCTGCCGAGTATTGTGCGAATGTAACACTATTTAATGGAATACAACAGTATTACAACAAAAGCAGCTTACAGCAACTACAAGGCGTAATACGTTTGTTAAAACCCCAAACAAAGTGCGTTGTGCGAATTGTAGTTTATTTTGTGTTGCGATATTCGAATATTTAAGCATTTCATACAGGATAATGACTATAACCGTGAATAAAAATTGTTTCGTTCGATATTTGTTTTTCCTTTAACGTGTACCTATACTCTTTGGTTTCAACATGTACACTAATCTTAATGTTATAAAGAAGAAAGATTTGTATTTTTGTGTGTGTGTTTGTAATGAATAAACTCAAAAACTACTATGCCGATTTCAAAAATTATTTTATCATTGGAAATCTACACTCACCCTGAGTGACATAGGCTACCAGGGGGGGGGGGGGGATACGAGGGTGGGACTGTTTTTCATCCTGAAACTACCCGTGCGAAGCCGGGATGAGTCGCTAGTTCATAAAGCTAAAATCATTTGCAATCTAATTATTTTCATTGCTATTTCAGAATCGAGTGAACCAATACCCAAACGACCTAACACACCACAACCCACACGCTGAGATACCGAAGGGTAAACCTGAAATGAAATTAGAGATCCGCCAGCCTGAGCCCCCGAAGAGGACCCCACAGCCCCTGAACGTGCGGGACTTGGAGACCAGAACCTCACAGACTGAGAAAAGCCAAGGGGCTACTACTCCGAAAACCATGAGCACAGCTCTCAGTAACCGACACCCGGCTGAGGACACTACCCTGGATTTCTCATACGACAACATGGGTATGAATGTCACTCCTCCGGAGAACACAGCTACTAGTCATAAGTTCTGAGGTACAATTGTCAGTTTCTGTTACGAACCTGTCAGAAAAACAGACTCTTGACTTTAAATCGACCGATTCTCGAGTAAACGAAGGCTTAATCTCTTCGAACGAAGTGGGTAGATAAGAGTACCTAACTGTATTTGCATGCGTCGAGAAGTGGTCAAGACAATTAATTATGACTAACACCTAACTCTAAGTATATAATTATTTACTCGAGTCATAAGTCTTTATGTAGGCCTTTCGAAGTGCAGCTTTTTGTAAATTTATTGATATTTATATAGGTACTGTGCAATTTGTTGTTTCCGTCCGTCCAAGTATTCATTCACAAAATGTCACATTTATTGAAAGATTTATAATAATATGTTTTTATATGAGTTTGAAGAACTTTTGCATTCTCTTGTTACAAAGTTCATATCAGTTCTAAACACTACAAATATTCAACTATACATGAAGTACTTACGATAGTAACACATGTAACTTTGGTATAGCATAAAGACAGCCATCCTGTCATTCATTTGAGTTTGTTGTGTCAGTATACGTAGAGCTAATGTTATTTTTTATTGATTAATGACGTTCAGTTTTTCATCAAATATTGTCCTTAAGAACTATGATAATATAACACCCGTTAGCCAAACATTACCAGCAGAGGATTGAAGTATCTGTAAACGATATAGGGCCCTTATTCGCTATGACATTGGAGATTCCTTGCCAATAACGTGTGATGTCACAATGTATTCTAAACTATAATTCCACGCTGATATCGTAACGTGCCCGAGTTATGTTACGTTTGGTCATAGCGAATTATGTCCCAGTGCTCTATTTCTATTCATCAATTAAATAAAATGAAAACACTTCTGGCAAGACCTGTTTGTCGGGACTTAGCTCAATTACTTAGCAAAACCATTCTGCATCCAATACGTATTATTTTATCAGAGCCGTATGTAATATTATTCGCACTGTTAACTGTATTCATACATTTCTAGGCTTCCCATGGATATTGAACCAATTAGGTATTACAATGTTACGTAAGTAGCTGTGTATTCTTAGAGCTATTAAATAGAGATTATCACATATTGAAATTAGATAGATTTAATTATTTTAGAGTTTATTATCAGAGCTTATAAAATATAAAGTAGAGGCTGCTACAACGTGGAATCTGCCTACCTTTCGATTTCTATAAACCAATATGGGCTGTTCATCTCCGTAAAACGATTGGGGAGGGGGCTTAACCAAGTCTTATTTTTCCTGCCATAGGGCATCATAAAGTAGGAAAATAACAGCCCTATATATGCTACAAAAGTTGTTATACCTACCGCTACATTAAAAGCATGAAGTAAAATCGTATACAATGCCCACTATGTAACTCAACATTCGCTCGGGTGAAATCGAAGCTCCCCGAGGACGAGTAAAAACATCCGCTTCAACTAAACCCCAGACATCGGCCGGTCTAAATAACCGTGAGCTGATCAATTAATTCTATGTCGAATTACCCCGTGCGAACACATGCTCCTGGCTCCTGGGACCGAGCTTAAATCATCCAACGGTGAACTATATTAAAGTAGTTAAGCCGAGTTCAGACTTCCCGTCCAATAATATATAGCACGGAGCTGTGCGGACTGTCCACTGCCTAATAGACTATAATATGTTGTACACATACTCCGTAAATAACGGTTAATGTATCTCTTGCAAATAAATACTGTATCATCTGTGAATTTATGTTCCGTTTTCGGGTGTTCGTCGGATCATTACGAGTTTTTTGCGGGCGTAGCAGATAATCCTAGTACGAGGCCGGCTTTGCGAACATACTATAAAACATATATGTACCCACTTGTTTATTTGTTATATTTGGCATTCCTCAATCGTATGTTGTTGTTGATGGGTATTTGCTGCGATACTGTTTGCTGTGGATGTAAGGGCCTGGCCACATTATCACGACACAGCGCCGTACCAGTTTAACGGTGCCATGTCGTGTCAAGTTTCGGTGCCATGACCTGTGAAGTGGCAGTTTCTTTCTGAACCAAACGAGATGTATTCTTCCTCTCCTGCTAACGTTTTTTTTTGCAAAACAATTAACTTAGGAATTGTCCAAGTATAGCAGATAATACATCAACTGATGGTAAAATTATAGGCACATGAGACTTTTTGTTTTTATGTCTCGTGGTGGCGAGCGCTTTGCAATGCCATGTAGATCGCATCCTCGGTGGACGTGACCTACGAGGTAATGCATTGTTTAAGCAGAGGTTACCGCTTAACATCAGGTCTTCCTATTCTGCCATTCATTCAAACAAAAATATGGTGTGTGTGTCAGCTCTGACGCGTGACTGGAGTTTATTACAGTTCAGTATAAGATGCACGAACATGTCACTCGATTTTAAGATTCTATTTCCCTTCTATTTACGTATCGTCGGCCTTATTAATTTATTTTGTATGGAACATCAACAGAATTTACATGGTTGGGTGCTTACTGTAGCTAATTTAAGATCTAATTTACATGCAGTTCCAATTAAAGATGAACACATCGTGCACTAAACATTGTAATAAAAAAAAAGACATAACATTATAAGGCTCACGCGTCTTAAGGTCGCAGGCGCCATTCTGACTATTTACGCCTTCGACCAAAATAAAAAGTATGGACGGGCCTTACCCATACAAAACGTCTGTGAAAAATAAGTCACCAACACTCGCTCGTTGCCATCGCAAAGACCAACTGAAGCAAAGTGAGTGAGTTCACTCACTTTTTATGCTTCAAAACTATCGTTCCCTTAGGCCCCCATCCATACTTTTTATGTTGGTCGAAGATTTACACGACACGGCAATATGATGCGGCACGCCGCCGCACCGTGTCATGGTGCCGGTGCCGCTCCGTGCCGTGGCGATGTGGCCAGGCTCTTATTGGTTTACTATCCGAACATGTAGCCGTAGTTAGCTATTTGGTATACATATTCATCGCACGCCTGCCTGCGGCTTTAGGTGAAAACTGGGTATTAGGCAGGTGCATGTGCACGTACAGTTTTCGAGTCAGTGGTCCAGATAAGTTTCGTTTATATGTGGTTTGAATTGAATTATTGAATGTGTCAAGCGACGTCGTGTCGCTTATCCTCTTACTGTATACCTTCTGGGACCGAACTGCTCGATTGTTTGTTCAAATAAAAACCAGACAAGTGCGAGTGGGATTCACGTGGATAGAGTTCCGTATAAGTAGGCTACCATAGCAACCACTGGACCAATTTATCTTATTAGTGCTCGGTGACATGGCAACACCATTTTCTCTTCAATAATATATTCCGTTTCCTGCGGAAATTTTATTATTTATGATTTTCGTTTTGGTTTTCCTGTAAACTATGAAAGAGGCCATAAATCCAACCTTTTTCAAAATATAAACTCAGTAGTAACGTCGACAATGGGGGGAGGGATGGGTCAATTTTCATATATTTTCTATAAAACTTTAAACCATTTAACATTTAAAAATCTGTGTAACGAACCCTTTCATTTTATACATTAAAAAAAACACGAAGTTTTTTTTAAAATTTTCTAGTTTACTCCTCTTTATTAACCCTCAAAATCAGAATTCTTTTATTTACGTTCTACTTCGGTGATCAGGTCACCTAACTTTCTATTTGTACCAAGTTTCAGTATTTTTTGTGCTGCATATTCGGAGAAAATAGGCTGTGGCATGGAGACAGACACACGAGTAGTCCTATAATGGTTACGTTGTTACCTTTTGAGGTACGGAACCCTAAAAATACACCGTGCACCGTTTTTGGGATTATTTATCAGCCACAATTGAATTGAGCTTATTTTTCTGACTGTATTCTTGAAGTTGATATTATGTTATAGGTACTTATGTGTCTACACGTACTACTAGGACAGTAATGCGCCTGGCCAATCTTCGTACATGGCTGACTGTCTCTTTTTCACTCACTTGCAATCATATTTCTGTTTCGAAAAGACGAAGGTTGCCGATGCACATTACATTCGTCATCGAAGTGTAGAATTGGTAGAAGATAGTTTAATAGTTGATAACGATAATTATGATGAATGTTTTTTATTAGAATGAATGACGGAACAAGTATGGGGCTTATCTGACGTTAAGCTGTAACATTCACCTATATCAATCCATTCACAGGTAATGTCCATCTAGGACGCGCCCTGTGTGGCATTGCACTGCGCTCGTCACTCTGAGACAAAGAACATGTGCCTGTAATTCCACCGGCACCCTTCAAACTGGAAAACACCAATGCGAGCAATACTGCTTTGTGGTATAAATAGGAATGGTACTTCCCCGGACGAAATCTTTCACAAAAAAGTTCTACGGCTAAAAAAAATATTATGGGCTCTGATAATTACGCAATTTCATATTTCAATTGTGTACTTTAACTGTAGATAGGTTATGTTATGTTATGTAGGACATTTATGTACTTACCTAGTAGGTTTTCTTAGAATATTTCGAGTTCAACTCGGATGGAAATAAATTGCATCAGCATAGCTGAGGTTGATTTTGATTGAGGGTTTATTGTTTGTGTTTTGTTTAATATTTGTTGTAATCTTAACGTTAGTTGTAGCTGTATGTTGAATTGTGCGCTTGCCATATTTACGGAGGTTTATTTTATTGATGACACTGATTTTAAATCGGTAAAAAATCGTAACAGAAATATATATTTGTTAAGTTAATATTTTGCAATGAAAATATATCCGTTGCTAGCTCGCTTCACTTGTGCCGCATTTTCCATCTCTTTCTACTCAGTGCGTTTAGCTGTTGACACGCGCCGGCGCGGTCAGGTAAGTTACAAAGTGTCAGAATAGCACTCGCGAAACTAAAAGTGAGCGAAAATCATGTATTTTTTCCATTTAAATACCTATAAGAGAGATGTTTAAAAAAATAAAATGAATGTACAATATACTAATATATTAAAGGCATTAATATCATCATATGTTTGATAGTTTAGGATAAAAATGGTTGTAACTACGAAAACAGAGGCTACTTAGCAAATTTATTCCTTACATTTTATGTTGTGTTTTCATTTTTTTAAGATAAAAGGTCATGCTTTATATAATGTAAATTAACAAATATATTTTTTTTGTGGAATTTTCGATAAAAGTTGTGTAAAAAAAGGTTTTAATGCACCATATTTAACTTAGATCCACGCCTTAATTGCATGCCCACAAAATATAAATAATAAAAAATAAATTATAAATTATCTATAGGATTTATTTTTTATTTTTATATTATTGCTTATTCTTAATATCTGCACGCTCTTCAAGTATGGCAAGTGTATAAATCAACACATTGTATAATGTTCATTTGAAACGATTGAAAGAGAGTACACTAAAAAAAAAACAGGTGACCACTACTGTCGATGTAACTAGTTTGTTCAGAACCGCAATAGATAAATTCAGTTCCTAATATAGCGCAACAAAATGCTAATTTCAAGGTGTACTAGAAAATAGGAACTAACAGAACTATAAACAAAGACCTAGCCTGTCTAAGAAACTTTGTCTATATAGACTCTCTTAACATTAGCCTTCGGTATTTCTTTTCTATAGATATTATACGCCTCCGTTATTATACACCTTTCTCCGCCCTTTGGGTTCACAATAGCCCAGATAAAATAATGATAGGTAGATACCTAAATATTTGACGAGCCTATGATCTCAATCAATCGTTTTCAATGTGATGTTATGTTATTTGTGCTCATGTAATTGTTTGTAAATGTACTTACATTTTTATTTAAGCTCAGCAATGTGATTCTCATAAACATGCTTTGTAAGGTCATCGTAGCTTGAAACGCTTTGCAGCCGTACAAATTTGTTAGACACAAGCATGCTGGTTTTAAGACGACGACGTGTTCAACGCGCTTATAGCAGACCAGCGCCTTAGGTATAGAAAGCTCGAAAATAAAATTAAACTTGATTTTTGAGCATAATCGAAATGAGCATGCGAAAACAAAATACTAGCAAATATTTACAAACATGCTTCTAAGTACCAATTGCTCAATATTCGTGCAAGCTTTCGTGCTAATAATGAGCAATGTACCTTTGGCTGCCGTTCGATGTTTGATTTGGATTGCATACAAAAAACGTATGTGATAACCTAACCAGTTTTTTTTTTTTGTTTTTTTTCGTGAGCAAATCCATACTGGATGTCCCTTCGTGCGGGGGCGACGAAGGAATTATGCCGGACTCCTACCGGCTAAAACCTCACGGTGTCCTTCGTTCGCCATTTGTCGTGACTGCGGCGGGTATGACAACTTCCGTTGAAACGACGGCGTTGGTCTTAAATATCACTGGCTTTGATGTTTCCGTCTTAGAGAGGCATGCGTGATACCACATGCATCGTCTCTAGGCCATGTTAGGTTTTCAAGTCGAAAACAACTAAGAAAATTCCATAAATTCGTAACATGTAAGAAAACACCCTGTCTCTTCCGGTGGATCTCGTAAAAGCCGTCTAAAGGTTAACACGATGGGACGGGCAGCAGTATTCACCTGCTGCGATCACCAATCCGCCTGCCAAACGTGTGTAGTACCTATGTAAAATTCCGGCTTAGTTTAGTGTTCGATGTCTACAGCCTGATGATGATGATGATGATGACAAACAACTGACCGAGCGAGTCTTCAAATAAATTGTAATGCGCTACTACATATTTCTTGCTAAAAATAAATAAATTATCCTCAGTAAAGATGTTTATAATAACTCTCTATGATTTATGACAAAATACCTAAATAGCCGATTTAGGCAAAAAATTCAAATCAAATCGGGATTATTCCGTACTCAGCAAATATAAACAAAAACATTCTAAGAGGATCAACTATCGCGGAGTAATTGGTAAAAATAAATTGAAAATTAGACAAATATGACGAATTGATAACCTCCTCTGTGAAGTCGGTTCAAATACCGGCTAACATATTGATAGCTGACGGGTATAGTCGTTGCGAGCATTCCATCGAATGCATTCATGTTTGTCGAATGGGAGCCCATAAATTCAGTCTAGTGCGCATTTGCTAAATGGCACAAAACGTGGCTTTCACATAGCGAAATCTAAAAGTAAATTTCTCTATATAAATTGTTTCAATAAGATTCAAGGATATGTCAGCTACCTCATGAATAAAAAGCGCATTAGACATGAAGACTCTCTCTGCATCGTTTCCTAGACAGAGACTTGCGATTTCTTTACATGATCTTGTCATTGATGATGTTTTTCCATTGAATCTAATCCCTGGCGACACGAATTGGGTTTCCAGGTGGATCGGATCAGTTGAACGCATGCAACTGCGTTCTCTCTGTAGTCATAGCTGCGTTTTACTAAGTCCGAAATATTCCAAAGTACCAAATAAGTAGAAAGCCTTTCATAGATTTTTTATTCGTTTAGAATGGACGCATTTTTTATTCTTGCATTCCATAAGGCTTCACTATGAATGAGGAGGTTATTGTATTGTGATTCCACTATATTATTTCACCTGTGACTCAGGTCTACTCTCTAGAGTTCCTTGAGTAATTCATCATCATGATGATCACCATCCTTTAGACGTCCACTGCTGGACTAGGGGGATTTGCCATAGACACCACGCTTGGCAGGCGGATTGGTGATCACAGAATTGGTGTTGAGTAGTTTATCCGGCCTAAACATAGACCCCTCCATCTCCTGCCGTGGATGAAGTAAAGGCTGACTTACAGATAACACCTCGGGAAGGGCAGTTGCATCCACCTTGGGTAATTATTAGCTATTAGCATCTATTAATAATGAGGTATGTGTTACTATGGGCACTTTGATTGACTTACACGTGAACATTTTGGATTTTGGTGAGTTCTTCTGACCTCATCTTTGAAGTACTTATTCGTTAACTAGCTAATGTATACGTAGATATTATTGTAGGTTTATATTATTATAGAATTGTTAAAAAGTATCTTGTTATTATTCTAATGAACATCACAATTTTATTGTTTTGATTTAAGTATAAATATAATTCATAATTCAGATCATTATTGATAAAGCCAGTAATTTGATTTGCACAATATAATAAGGAACTTCAAAATATATGGCTTTGACAACGTCATCACTTTGAATGCTTTTGGGAAAGCCACCTATTACGAGTAAGGTGGTAGGAAGCACTATTTTCGTTTGCTTATTTTCTTAAAATAATCTCTCATTCTCTGATCTCGGATCTTATTGAATCTGGCTCATCTTATTTCTATGCTTTGTCTTCACCACACACTTGCTAAATAATCTAACACCTCAGCATTTGACTGTAGCAGGGTTGAAGCCAACAAATCCAATAACTCAAAATTGTTAAAATATATTAGTACATTAGATATTTTTGGGTAAATAAATATTAAATGTTGCCAGTTCTAGCCAACATTAGCTAACTTAGCAACAATAACAGCAGTTAATCTGGGCGTAGTTGGTACTGCCATACTGCGGCATTTATAATGTCAGCCAGCGGTGTAAGAAATATCTATTATTTATTCAACCAGATGGTCCAAATTCGTTAAAAAGGTCAGCCGACGAATCTGACTCTAAATGAAAGAATTAATGAATATTCTTTATTGCATACCTTACAATCTAGTTAAATAAACACACAACAATTAAACAAAAACTAAATGTACAATGGGCGGTCTTATCGCTAAGAAGCAATCTCTTCCAGACAACCTTTCTCTGATGGGCAGCGTTCGGAAAACTACGCCATAATCTTCTCATCACAGACACCGCAGAGCCTTAAGACAAGTCTATAGTCAGTGCGTGATTACTTAGGACACTGAGACATGTTCGCTAGCTATTAGGAGTTAGGACCATACAAACATGTGATAAAAATGACATGTTAAAAAAAAAAATGAAGCTTCAAATATGAGCTTGAATTACGAATTGATCTTAAAGTATTACTTATTATAACTATCGTAGAATTTTAGAACTGTCCATACGAAATCATTCCAATAGTATTAAGTATTTTAGAGAAGAATTTACATTATAAGTTAGGTAATTATTGTAATTGACATTATAATGTAGGTAATTGTTCTAATTTACATTATAAGGTAGGTGATTGCCCTAATTGACTTTATAAGGTCCCCCTAGCGAAAACTTTGAGGAACTAAGGGGCTCTGCAAGTAAATGTATGGCAGGAAAGGAAAGTTTATACAGTTTCACTCGTACGAGTACTAAGACCTCTGCACGCCAATTAACGACTGCCTTTCTTCGAGCGACATTCCCTTTTATATACCTACCCTTTTGTCGCAACGTGAGCCCTGTAGTTTTGAACGTTCTATCACTAACGAGTATTTAGTTGAAATATCTCGAAACATCTAAAGAGTACAAGATGAGACATGCGACCCGCTTTAACAACAGATTGAGCTAAAAATTTTACGCTACTCGTCATCAGATGGCGCTAGGAACTCTTAATTGTCTATATCGCGTCTATTCATCAACAGATGTCGCTAAGCGGCTCTAATTGCGTTTGCGCCAATAAGTCGCCGTAATCAACAAAGTTTAAGCTAGCTTTGCTTCCTTATCTCTTAAAATTGGCTACATCCTACTCGCCTCCCTAACTTGATTTCCGTTACCCGCGACACTCGCTTATTGACTGCGTTGAGGACCGGACGCAACCCGAAGTGTGTTTCGAAGGCCATGTTTCTAGTACCTATTATTAATTATTATGTTAAGAATAATTTCACAAGTAAATTTGCTACAAGCCCCGTGACTTCTCACAGTAATCAGCCGCTATGACGCGATTATAATTTTGATCCCCCTGGTGTAATCCCTTAGTCGGCTTTTACGACCAAAAAAACGGCCACCGTTTTACTAAAACATGACTTGACTGTGATTTTGACGACTTGGAAGGAGTGTAACGTTTCTAAATATATTGAAATTAAAATATATAAACTTGAAAATTGGCAAATGCATACGCCGTCCGGCGTCAATTATAAATAAATAAAAAACAAATCCAATGATATTTCGCGTTTTGTAGTAGGAGGTTAATCGATGGTGGGGACTTGGAATTAAGGGTAGCTAAGGAAGTAGTAGAAATGTGTATCCAATCTGTGGATATAAAATTATTTTATTCAAATTAACATCTTCATTAAGTATATCTAAAAACATTAGTAAGAAAATAAGATTTCTCTTAACAACACCACATCTTGTTACTTATATAAAATTATACATTGTTAGTTGTATGTTAAATATTTTCTAGTTCTTTCATTTAATTTGTAGGTAAAATTCTTGTACATAAATAAATTAACTGTTTGAAAGTTTTGTAGATTTTAATATTACTCTAGCGGCAAAGTGCACTTAATTAATTATGAAACGCTATTTTATAGTGTGTATTTATAGTGTGTATTTCAGAAAATTTGATCAATTTATTATATTAGTTATAAGGTGTATCTGTAAATAAATGAATCCTGCAGATGATCCGTCCATAATTAAGGAAATAATTCATATCAATGAATTTATTCTGTAAGTTAGTTATAGATTGAAAATAGTTTGCTTAGAAATAAGATATTTGTTAATGTGGCAGATTTCAGTCTTACAACGTAACCGTAACGCATAGCATTTTTTCATAAAAACTCAGTTGTTTGGAGAAAATCTAAAATAACCAACCATAATATGCAAGAGCCTTTAGTGTTCGTATACCTACATAAAATGAACTAGCCAATTGCATCTCAAACCACTCATAATGTAGGGTTCCGTGGTCGTCACAGTTTTCCATTCATGGCTCGGAAACATCACAGGATACCCAAGATATTTTTTTTTGACACCTAATGTTATGCTACTTAAAATATATTATTTAAAAAAAACAACAATTTGTCAGTGACAGTAGTGAAGTCAAAAATATTACTAATGGTATAAGGAAAATTGCATTATAATTACTTCGTTTATTAATAATTAGTACTACCTTGGTTGAAAAATAAGAAATATTTATAGTCTCTTGGTTTTTATATTTTTTTATTTTTTTTTTTATTTTCATGCTACAACATAATAATCCTTGGGAACGGAACCCTAAAAATGAAAGAAGATGTTTAATCGAACATTATAATTGAATTACCTAATTCGTATCGTTACTGTGATGTCATTTTGACACGATTTACATTTTATATCAGTTCATCTTGGGCGTAAGTAAATAGGTACTAAAAGAGCAGTATAAACGTTTACATGAATTTAATATTAGTGAACAATATAAATTATCTAAGTTTTATACAGGCAGGTTAAACTAGGGTCAACATTTTTGGCGTTTATTGTTATTTAATAAATTTTAAATAATTTCTTAGCACTATCCCTGTGTTTCATTGAACCTAGCGTAAAACAGAGAAGAAAATAAAAACATAAAAAGACACTTAAAAAAACATACACGCGTGTGAACCACGCATAGTGGAGGATGCTGAAGTTTACTCTAGTCAAAACAAGATGTCGCTACTGGAAATAAAACACGATATCAGTGACATTCCTTGTGGACTTCCTCCCTGTAAGGGTACCCCTCACAGGGTTTTTTTTATTTGTTTTTTTTTTGTAAAGGTTTTTGCCTATACAACACAATCTGTGAAAATTTCTATATTATTAGCTCTGTGACAGAGTCTAGACGGACGTCAGTCCGTCTAGACTCTTTCTCTCTCGTCGGGAGAGATATTATATTTTGGTATTCGGCAATATTGTTATGGGACCCTAAAATTACCTACCAGAACAACAATCCGTCACCCGATTGCAGAGTGCCCAGAACGCTGGTCGCGTCGCCACGTTGAATGGAAATTCTTATTAGTTGACCAAAAAGTAAGCTTGCATTGTGGTAAAGATAAGATAAAGATTATTTCACTTAAAATACAAGTCTTTATTAACACATGCAGTTGTCATAAGAAATTTGAAATCCATTCATTACAGAAATGGTCGTGTATGTAGTTAACTTTATCTTCCGTGCATCATCAAAAACAACATAATAACTTGATTTAGTACAAAAAGAGTAAACAAGTGTTATCTATATATATGTTTTTTGTCTATTATTATTTAGACAAAAAAAATAGTTAAAATTAACATGGTAACGTACTTCGCGGTACTTGAAAAGTCGTTTCGAGTAACGTAATACTTGGTTCAAGAGTAGCTGTGGTGCTGGAAGAAGCCCGATAGATGATGTCTTTTGTTATGAGGCACGCACACCCTTGCTGGCACATGAAAATCTGGTGTGGTGCCGGACATAATCAGTACCCCAAGTCCGAGTTTTGCAAACACCATAGTAACGATGATCGTGATGATGTCAGTGTATTACTTAGCTATTAATCGGTGCCAGAAACAGCACAGATTAATGGCTAGTTACTACCGGACGATCTTCGTTACGATGGTTGCTGCAAAACTCGGACTTGGGGTGGGGTACAGCTATCTCGCCACACTTGAAGCGATGTTCCGCTTTACAAGTGAACACCTACACGGAGGGAAATGCAAATGTAACGAGCAACTTGAAGAAACGAGCTATGGAATACGAGGTTCTCAAGGCAGGTTCGCTATTCGGTTTCTTCATACTAAAATCTGTGTAGTTTATACCACACGCCCGTGTAGTTGCTTGTTACATTTGCAGACAGGCTCTGGCCACCCAAAATATACGATCAAAAGTGTCCCTTACTTACTAGGTGGCATTGTATAAAGCCAGTGTTCCTATTCCCACTTAAATTCAGTCAACGGAGGGATTGGACCATGAACATAATTCCTTTGTCAATAAAACAAAAGTTTACGAAGGAACATTATGAAGCAATTTACAAAGAAATAATTATTTTAAAAATAGGCCACCCCGCAATCGCAATCGCAATCGCACTTTACGTAGGATACTTACTAAACAGACAGACAGATGGACGGGCGAACAGACGAATATAGCTAAACTATAATGGTCCGACAGGACATCTATATATAAATAAAACAAAGCCGTGTTAGTTACACCACTAATAACTCAAGAACGGGTGAACCGATTTGGCTGAAAATTGGTGGGGAGGTAGCTTAGGAGATTGGCATAGGGGGTAAGGGTAAGAGGGGGGGGGGGGGGGGTGTCACCGGGGGCTACCCGTGCGAAGCCGGGGCGAGTCACTAGTTTGATATAATTTGCAAGTTGGTAGTCATAATAACATAGGTTTTAATAGTAGCCCATGTCTTCGGTTTTGGAAACATAGGTGAACGGATGACTGAACGTTTTAAGAGAAAAGGGGTTATGTATTGCAATTATTCTGACCAATAAACTTAATTAGAGGTGTAGAGTGAAGATTTAAAGATTATGGTAATATTAATTACAGTCGCAATTAGCCCCTGTTTAAATTTTGCACAACAATATAAACAAAACCAATCAAAAGTATCTCCCTCCTCTGTACTTCCGGCGTTTAAGATTCCGAGGGCAATCTTCATACTCATCCAGAACCTTCTGCAATCTCTTCCTTATCATCTTCTGCTTATGCTTTTCCAGCATGTCTGAATAAACGTCGGAGAATGGAAGAATGTTTATACCACCATCTTGAGAGACCAAACCTGGTATACCTGGGACTAGTCCAGCTTGCGGTCTTGGGGGGAAAATGGGAGGGTAAGGCATGCCAGCAAAAGGGACCATAGGATTGGTTGGCACTAGTGGAACTCCGTAAGGGGCGGGTATTTGAAGCATGGGAGGTGGAAGAAATTGAGGCATGGGAGGCGGAAGAAATTGAGGTTCAGCAGATGGAAAACAAGGAATGGGCTGTGGTGGGTAAGGGGGCATTAGTGGGGGCATAGGATATGGCACTGGAATCGCAATGGGAGGAATGGGCATCATCGGACGAAAAGGTAACGGCTGCGGAGGCGATGGTAATGGTTGGGGAGGCAATGGTAACGGCTGGTGAGGCACTGCAGGTTGTTTTGGTTTATTACAGTACTCTGGAATGGGCTTCGGATACCAGTACAGAGGGTTGCAGGGGTCTTCTCCAGGTAAGAAGGGTTTTAAAGGCTTTTGAGCGAGAGGGTCCATGTAGCTGATGCCTGAGATTGATGTCGATACCCACGACGCTGATAAAATGAAGCACAGGATCTAAAAAGTAAATAAACAACATGAGTTTGTTATCGTAACACTTGCTGGGAATTAATTAAATTAAATTGACCGAAAATAACCATACTAAAAACATCAAAAATAATCTTGGGACCTGTGGCGCGGCGGGCGAGTAGCTGGCTGAGATGCGAAAGGTTACGAGTTCGATTCGTGCTGCGAGGCAAATGTTTGATGATCTGCAAATATTTAAAAGTAGGTACCTATTCATTTCAATGACATAGAAGTATTTTAAATAGAATGGGCAGGTCTGGATGTTTCTATTCAAAGTTCAGCGTAAGGCTGAAGGTATACTTTGTAACCTCTTTTGATTCAACACCTTGTCTCCTCATTTTCATCAGCACACGGTTCCGATTACTAATTTTATAAAATACTAGCGACTCGCCCCGGCTTCGCACGGGTAGCCCCCGGTGACCCCTCCCCCCCGTCCTACCCCTCCCACTATGTCCTATCTCCTGGTTCTAAGCTACCTCTTTACCAATTTTCAGCCAAATCGGTTCACCCATTCTTGAGTGTTCATCATAAGTAATGTAACTAACACGACTTGAAAAAAAAAAAAAAAAGACGTATAAACCTCATGGAACCCGAGACCTTTCCAACGAATGCAAAACCGTGGAAATCGGTTCGTGCGTTCTGGAGTTATAGCGTCAGGAAGGAAAACCCGACTTTTTGTCATAACGTTATATGCTATATTATATTATATATATATGTATATATTATAACTTTAGTCTGAAAGTATATAGTCATAAAAATAATACAATAGCATGTTTTATTGACCGAATGGTAGTGTTTTGGTTCATATTGGTCAGCACACCGTTCCGATCATTAATTTCATAAATGCTTGTTTTAACTTTTATACTTGAATCAAACATAGATTGTCTGTCATTTTCAAAGTACGAGTATAATTATATATATACACCAAAGAAGCACTTGGATGCAAGGAATTTATATACTACATAACATGGATGATCACAACCTCAAACGTCAGTGTCATTATGATAATTAACAGCGATTAGCACTGAAGTACTCAGTACAAGTAGGATATATACCTATATACCTCTACGGAAACTCACTAATAGCACATAAATAAGTATAATACATAGTTCTACATTATATTCAACATGGAATGCATGATGAGAGATATGAGACAAGTGTACGAATACAATGAAGTCGTTTTGAAATCAGTCAATGCTAAATATTTGCATATATCCCGGCTGACTGACAGGTATAATGACAGGTATGTGTTTCGCGCTTAGATATATGTATGATATTTTTATTTACCGTGAAAAGAGGCCCATTGAGGCTCTGCCTACCCCTTCGGAGAAAAAAGGGTGCCTATGTCTATGTATGTATGTATTGGGGATAAATTCCTAGCTTTGAAGTGGGTTGTTCTCGTAAAGAATTATAAAATCAATGAACATTCCGCGTTGCACCCAGATGGCTGGATGGATATTGATGTCGCATTCAATTATTTGTTGTATCTTAGGTATCTTTAGAATAGTCTTGATCGGTACAATGCTATATATACAATATTACACATGTTAGAAACATTTATCATACCGGCAGCCAAATGCTAAAATAACTGACAAAAAAAGTGTCTAAAATAAATCTAAAATCGCTTTTGGTTTCCTGCACAATATGTGACAGTTATTTATCTAAGAACCTTCAAGGTTAATATAAGTTTTATAGTAACACGGTTCGTCATTTGATTATACTTACATAATCAACACTAATTAACGACCTCTGTGGTGCGGTGGGCGAAGGTTCGCCTGCGACGCAGGAGATTGCGGGTTCGATTCCCGCCTCGGAAAAAAGATTTGTACGATCTTTATATATTTGTTCAGGGTGTTCTGGGTTTTTTCTATGCATAATAAAAAATATCTATATCTATATCTATGTAATGTATTGTGTTAAGTATACTATCAGTTATCTAGTACCCTTAACACAAGCTCTGTTTAGCTTGGGGCTAGACAATGTTGTGTGAACTTGTCCAGCATTATTATTATTATAAACAACAGTAATTATGGACTCTGTGGATGATGAAATTAGACTGATTAATTGAAGGTTTATTCATCACAAGCAGCCTATACCTAGACGTCCACTGCTGGACGTGGCCTCCTACATAGAATGCAAAAGGGGAATTTGCCATAATCATCATGCTTGGTAGGCGGATTTATGATCGCAGTATTGGAGTTGAGTACTCAGTTGGATGCTTCTGCTCATCACCTTAGTCACCTTTTACGACATCCGAAGGAATCTATTCTTAAGCCGGACATGCCACGCCCAACAATAACTAAAGTTTACTTAAGGTGAATGTTCAAGTTTCCTTGCCCATACAAAATACTTTAGGCCGTTACTCAAACCACAGATTGTCATTTTATAAATTGACTTATTTTTTAGACTTCCTAATGATAATAGTTATCGCGAATGGTCGTTCCAAACAAAAATATACAATAGGGAATTTTTAAAACAGGTTTGAAATACGACAATTTTTACAAATGTGTGAGTTTATTTTGCACTGACATCTATTATCGTAGTGAGATACTTTTAAGCAGCAGAGCACCCAGTTTAATTAAAGATGACAGTGATGGCGCTAAATTGACCTTCAAACACAAGAGTTTTGTGTAAGATAGTAAGTAAACATGATAGAGATGGCGCTAAATAATAAAAGTGATGTATTCACAGTTCACACAACATTATCTAGCCCCAAGCTAAGCAGAGCTTGTGTTATGGATACTAGATAACTGATATACTTAATACAACATATTACATAGATAGATATTTTTTATTATGCATAGAAAATACCCAGAACACCCTGAACAAATATCTGCGATCGCACAAATATTTGTTCCTATGAACAAAATGAACAAATGTTCCGGGAATCGCACCCGCAACCTCCTGCGTCGCAGGCCAACCTTCGCCCGCCGAGCCACAGAGGTCGTCAATATGCTACCTCCAAGCAATTGCTGAACTGGCGGGAAGTCAACTTGTATCCCACTAATTGGGGGTGGAAGCAGTCTTCTGCAGGGACGCAGTCTTTCTTCTCAACCCCATCCCCACCACCATGATCACGGCGTCCTCATATGTCCTCATATAAGGATCATCAAAAGAAAAACAGACCGTGTTTGTTGCCTGATTCTTCTAGGTCTGGTTGCGTTGGAACAGGAGTAAATGTAAATTTATTTTTTAAGACGATTCAAAATGATCCTTGTGATTTCAATGAATATAATACTTTTTGACTTTGACTTTGATATGTTGCCGCTCCGTCAGCAAAAGTTTAAAAGCGACGTTGCCAAACCGTTACTAGTGTGAACACACAATACTTTTTATAAGTTGGCCGTAACTTCTACTATAGCGAGCTAGTTCTGATAGGGTTGCCAACTGTACTTATAATAATGTATTCTAATTTATTTTACAACTACGTTCTTTAAACTTTGCAATAGCATTATAGTGCTAGAAAATACTTTATTTCAATTTAGGTAGCCTACCCAAGTTTTAAGTTACTATGTGAGGTGTTAAAAATAAAACAACGAAAGAATTCGTGAAAACTTGGCCAGAATCAATGATAGTATGATGCACGATTCTACGAATTTTGAATAGTTTTATATTTCAAAATGAGTGAAAGTACAACATGGATTTAAAACACTAGAGAACAGTGATCACCACGAAAGCTGCGAGCGAGCCGAAGGCGAGCGTGGCTCAGTAGTCAGCAGGGCCCGCAGCGAACCAGAACCAACACCTGAACGCCAATACCCTAGATGATGATGATGATGATGATGACGATGATGTTGTTAATGTTCATCACCACCACCATCATCATCACCATCACCATCATCATCCTCATCTAGGGTATACGCGTGCAGGTGATGATGATGATGATGATCATGATGTTTTTAATGTTCATCACCACCGCCTTCATCACCATCACCACCACTAACATCATCATCATCTTCATCTAGAGTATTGGCGTGCAGGTGATGATGATGATGATGGTGATGGTGGTTAATATAATATATCTTCATAATGTTGTTAATATTCATCACCACCGCCATCATCATCACCATCACCACCACCATCATCATCATCATCATCATCATCATCTAGCATATTAGCGTGCAGGTGATTATGATGATGATGATGATGATGATGATGGTGGTGGTGATGAACATTAACAACATCATCGTCATCATCATCATCATCATCTAGGGTATTGGCGTTCAGGTGATGATGATGATGGTGATGGTGGTGATGTTGATGGTCACCACCATCATCACCATCTTCATGATGTTGTTAATATTCATCACCACCTCCATCATCATCACCACCACCATCATCATCATCATCATCATCATCATCTAGGATATTAGCGTGCAGGTGATTATGATGATGATGATGGCGGTGATGGTCACCACCATCATCATCACCACCACAACCATCATCATCATCATCATCATCATCATCACATGCACGACAATACCTTAGATGATGATGATGATGATGGTGGTGGTGATGATGATGATGATGATGGCGGTGGTGATGAACATTAACAACGTCGTCGTCATTATCATCATCATCTAAGGTACTGGTGTGCAGGTATATAGATCATCTAAGAGTACGCTCGGAAATTTGGAGATTGGAGTTGCTCGCGTCCATAGCAAAATACCCTCGCGTCCCTACACGTGATCTCTGGGTGGTGTCAAACGGGTAACAACATTTCTGGTGGTAGGCTTCGGCCGTGGCTTATCACCACCCCATGGACATAGCCAGTCCGTGAAGCGACATTGTCGTGTTTCGGACTGATGTCCAGTGTAGCCATCGTGGAAGTGACGGGTTTGAGCAGCTATGGTATTCGGGGTACCGCACAGTGGGGCGATTTTGAAAAAAGGTGGACGTAGGAACAAATTTCGTAATTTCGGTCTGAAAAAATTGCAACTGATAGGAAATTGTATGGTGATTGAAACATATTCTATTCAATTGGCAAAAAAAGGCACTTCTTCATGGGTTAAAAAAATAGTTTAGAAAAAAATGTATGGAAAGATTTATATTATATTGTTTTTCTCAAAAATAAGAAGTTTGTTAAAAAAAAACAACAATAGCTTAAAGTAGCTGCCGTCTTCTACAAATGGGTCATATAGGGTTCTGTTAACCCTGCAGCATTGGCAGTTAAGGGGGTTAACCTCTTGAAAAAAAATGTTTATTTTGATACGAGCATCTGATAGGAAATGTAGTGCTTGTTAAAAGTTATTCAATACAATTTTCCATAACAATGAGTCTGTGATATTATAAAAACATATTTCTGAAAAATGCGATGAAATATAAATCAACATATTTTTTCTCGGAATTTTAAAAGGTTTTCATAAGAAACTTACACTACTTAAGTTCTTTACAAAAAATAAATAATCGTTTTTGGCTTAACGCTGTTGCAGCGGTATTTAAATGGGATCAAACTTTAAAAATATATGATTTAATGTTAAATGTTAATGGAAAATGGTTCAATTTCTGTCATTCGCTCAGTCTTATCTAAGTAAAATGAATAAATCATAATAAAATCTAGTGTAAAAAACTTCTAAGTCTAACTACTGGCTTAGTAATTATCTCCAAATAACTTGCCAATTTTTCCGATACTCGACATTTCTGACCTTGTAGGTAGGTACCAGATATTTTTCATTGCTACAGTACTTTCACTGAGTATTACGTTCATAATAGTAATAAATCAAAATAAAATCTAGTGTCAAAAAGTACAAAGATCGCTATAGTCTTAATAATTATCTCCAAATAACTTGCCAATTTTTCCGATACCTGAGCCTAATGACTGACCTTGTAGGTTAAGTACCAGATACCTTTCATTGTTACAGTACTTCCACTGAGTATTACTTTCATAAAAGTAAATCACCATATCATCTAGACTCTAGAGTCACTAGAGACAAAAACTACAAAGTTAGCGATTGTCGTATGGGGCCATTCAAGTATTACGTAAGCAGATTTTTTACAACTATTTATAATGCGCGTCATGTAAAAAGAACGCTGGCGGTCAAG
This sequence comes from Operophtera brumata, assembly GCA_932527175.1. Classification (NCBI taxonomy): domain Eukaryota; kingdom Metazoa; phylum Arthropoda; class Insecta; order Lepidoptera; family Geometridae; genus Operophtera; species Operophtera brumata. Next base: position 69,757,901 of record OW052239.1, read on the forward strand.
CTTCTTCAGGCGTTCCAGCGTTCTTTTTAAGAGATTACTTACTTTTCTACTTATTTAAGAGATGTATACCTATACATTGAATGAGTGCCTGCCTAGTTTACTACAAATAATGTACCATTATAGTACGCGTCATGTAAAAAGAACGCTGGAACGCCTGTAGAAGCTTGACCGCCAGCGTTCTTTTTACATGACGCGCACTATGCCCACCCCTTCTGTGTAAGCTGTGTAAGCAAAAGTAAGCAAACCTCTTCCCCCTCTCCCATGCTTACTTAATAATTGGTACCTATATGCATTTTTCTTTTAATGTATTCTGTTTTTTTATTGATTCGTGAGCAGTAGTTAGCAAATAGGCTTAACTAACTTCTGTACATTTTGTACTTTTGTATTTGTATGAGATTTTTTTAAACTTTCGAATAATTTTTGATATAACTTGGATTTGTTTATTTGAAACGACATGTTAAACAGTTAAGCTTGGGCGAAAAAGGATCACCGGTTAAAACAAAAATTAACTTGCTTTGATTTGCTTACAATACGTCAAATCGTCATTCGAATCGAAACGAAACAATAGATTGACGGAAGAAATTTAGACGTGACAAGTGCGCGCGGTAATCCCCACTCGCTTCTAGGCGAGTACCTATAACGTATTCTTTATTTGTGGGAATCCCCGACATGTGAGTTTTATTTTCAAGCATAGACAATTTGTGGGTTGCCATTTGTGTAAAATAAGTAAATAATAACTGCTGACGTAATCACGATATCGACCATGTCATCAAAAATAAGCAAAACAAAGACCCCCCCCGCCCCCCTCAAGCGCTTACATAATACTTGAACGCCCCCTATTACTTATCTTGAAATAATTTGCCACGTATTATTAATAATGGTCCCGATACTTGAGCCTAATGACTGACCTTGTAGGAAGGTACTAGATTCCTTTCATTGTTAGAGACCCACCAACTTATCTGTAGAATTTAATGTATGTAGATGATAGAAAAATGTAGGTAAATGGTTCTACTGATAATTTGGTGGATCTTTCCAGTAAGTGATTACTAGTTTTACGAAGGTTGCTTGTAGTTTTAAGGGGATTTTTGTCATTATTAACTTTATTTGGGAAATATTTTAGTTACATCGATACTAAAATATCTATCATATGTTTTATGAAAAATGGCTGCTGGGAATTCCGGACTATTTTAAAATGGTAAGAGGGTAAATCATATTAACAGATCTGTAAAGTTTTGTTGTGATGCTCTGATTTTATTCATTGGATGCGATGATTTCTCTGATGAAGATAGTGCTCTTGCTCTTTCAACTTCGCTGAATCTAACGAAATGAAAATACTTATCCCTGAGGACAATGTTATCAGATTCCAGCATATCTGTATTGCCCTTCTACTACAAGATATTAGAAGCCAAAAAAAGATACTACCCTACAGTAGGTGTTGAAATAACGGAGGCAAAGATTAAGTTACAAGTCCTTTTGGATATAACAACACAATTGGCAAGTTATTTAAGTTATTTGGAGATAATTAATAAGACAATCTCTTAATCTCTTAGATCTTTGTACTTTTTGACACTAGATTGTATATTGATTTATTACTTTTATGAATGTAATGCTCAGTGGAAGAACTGTAGCAATGAAAAGTATCGGGTACCTACCTATAAGGTCAGAAATGTCGAGTATCGGAAAAATTGGCAAATTATTTGGAGATAATTACGAAGCCAATAGTTAGACTTAGAAGTTTTTTACACTAGATTTTATTATGATTTATTCATTTTACTTAGATAAGACTGAGCGAATGACAGAAATTGAACCATTTTCCATTAACATTTAACATTAAATCATATATTTGTAAAGTTTGATCCCATTTAAACACCACTGCAACAGCGTTTAGCCAAAAACGAATATTTCGTTGTTGTATAGAACTTAAGTAGTGTAAGTTTCTTATGATTTAAAATTCCGAGAAAAAATATGTTGATTTATATTTCATTGCATTTTTTCAGAAATACATTTTTATAATATCACAGACTCATTTTTATGGAAAATTGTATAGAATAACTTTTAACAAGCACTACATTTCCTATCAGATGCTCGTATCAAAATAAACAATATTTTTTAAGAGTTTAATTCCCCTTAACTGCCAATGCTGCAGGGTTAAACCGTCCAGAACCCTATATGCCCATTTGTAGAAGACGGTAGCTACTTTAAGCTATTATAGGTTTTTTCTAGAACAAACTTCTTATTTCTGAGAAAAACAATATAATATAAATCTTTCCATACATTTTTTCTGAACTATTATTTTAACCTATAAAGGAGTGTCTTTTTTTGAAAATTTAATAGAATATCTTTTAATCACCATACAATTTCCTATCAGTTGCAATTTTTTTTAGACAGAAATTACGAAACTTGTTCCTACGTCCACCTTTTTTCAAAATCGTTCCACTGTGTACCGTGATTTGAGCCAATTCACTTCCTATTTGTGTCATCTAATTCACGCGTTGCGCGATACGCGTTACACGCCGAACTTTACAGAGTGCAGATTTCTTACTGCGCAAATCGTGAATATTCACGTGAGGATAATTTTCACTAGAAACGGGATATGGTATGGGGGATCATGGTAAATATCCCGTTTCTAGTGAAAATTATGTACATAACCATGATAGTTTCAAAAGTTATATTCACGTGAGGCTTCATGCGGCCCCGAATACCACGGCAGTTCGTGCACTGGATTCAGCATGTGCGTTTTAGAGACCGCAGCAGTGCAAGTGTGCCGGTTGGCTAGGCTTGGAAGGTAGCGGGATCCGAAGCACGGTTCTCCGCTGGCTGACTGCAGGTTGTAGGGGGCCCAACTAGTAAGCTAGCCCGCCGCCTTGCGAAAAATCCCAGAATGCTCCATCGTGCCGGTTGGCGACCGGATTAGAGGACCCGATGGCCATTCCTGGAGGGAGGTCTCAGTCTCCAGTCTAGTCTCCCACTGGCGCAGGAGCCTGCTGTTTGTCTCTAGGCTTTCACTGACCAGTGCCTCACTCAACAGCCGTTTTTCCCACAAACCTAATCACTCCAAAAACCAAACCATGAAAAAGTCAACATATAATAAGTTGCGCTCACAGCGGAAGCACTTCCTACACAACCTATCATCTTACCAACGGTTATAACAGTTTTATTTATTTTTGTTTTCAATTCTCTAAGATCTTGTAGTACCTATACCCTTCGACCAAAGTAACGTCGATGCCTATACCTATACTTAGTAGATTTTTGTTTTTGTCTTCTTGTTTTATGTGAGTGTTGTGCGTGTGGTAAAATAAATAAATTTTCTTTCTTTCTTTCTTTCTTTCCTCTCGCTTCAAGCGCACCTCTGAAACATTAGAGGACTGCACTCCAATATCGATCCGGTCCACCACCACCTAGGGACAGCTAAGCCACACTTATTATTGAATCCTCACGGAGACGCAGATTCAATGAACCCGATTTCTCAGTTTTATGTACTTTGGTGGACACCGGCTTAGATAAAATTATCTATGCTGGTTTATATCATTGTCACTCTGAAGACCACGAGACAACCAGGTTGTTCAACTACATCAGTGAAGCGGCGGATGTGGCCCAGCAACGTTATCCTGATGCCCAACTGGTGATTCTGGGGGACTTTAACGCCCACCACCAACAGTGGCTGTTCCCTTACCAGTTGTCCGACTATGCTGGGAGAGAGGCGTGCAAACTTGCACTCACTTTAATCTCACTCAGCTCGTCAATGCGGCAACCAGAATTCTGGACGTTGAGGACCACACAGCCAACTGCCTGGACCTTCTGCTGACGAACGAGCCGGATCGCCACTCGGTATCAGTGATGCTTCCTTTGGGAACATCAGATCACTGTGTGGTGAGGTCTGTATCTTCATACTCGCCACCCGATCCCTCGCCCAGAGGTAGTAGGCGAGTGTGGTGTTACAAGTCGGCAGATTGGGATGAGATGCGACACTTCTTCGCTTCTTATCCTTGGCGGCAAACTTGCTTTTCTTCATGTGATCCAACGGTCAGTGCTGATGCCGTTACGGAGGTGATAAATAGAGCAATGGAGTATTTTTTTCCATTCTCCGATGCTTCACCTGCAAGCAATGCTCGCCCATGGTTTAGTCCCGCGTGTGCTAGCGCGGAAGCGCAAAAACGTGTTGCATACCTAGCTTGCGTTGACGCAAGAAACGGTTAAACCTCGGATGCACGGATTATGAAGAAAGCCTATAACAAAGCCACCAAGTCCTGCAAGAAGGTGTTACAGAAGGCTCGCTTCAATCGGATTGGCTATCTGGGGGCTAAGTTTGCCGCATACCCTGCGGGAAGTAAAGCTTTCTGGTCTCTGGCTAAGTCGGTGGAAGCGAACTTCAGCCGCCCTTCACTAAACCCAACTACTGAAACCGGACGGGTCCCAAACTCACGCTGCGGTTGAGAAAGCAAATTTATTTGCCACTCAATTTGCGGAGGCTTCGCGTCTTGACGCCTCTGGCGAAACTCCACCCAGCCTTCCTCGGTGCGAAGCTTCAATGCAAGAATTCGCATCCAGCAAAAGGAAGTGCTCAAAACGCTACGTAGTCTCGACGTGAATAAAGCTAGCGGTCCGGATGGTATCTCGGCCGTAGTATTAAAAACCTGTGAACCTGAGTTGTCTTCAATATACACGCAACTTTTCCGCCTCTCTTTGAATACTGGTGAAGTCCCCAAGTCTTGGAAGCTCGCTAACGTGCAACCTGTGCCCAAGAAAGGCATTCGTGCTGACCCTTTGAACTACCGCCCTATCTAGGTCACCTCCCTACTATGTAAATGTATGGAGCGTGTACAGAATAGGAAGGTCCTTGCATACCTCGACGGATCGAGGATATTTCGCCGAAATCGGTCTACTGGGGACCTTCTTGTGTATGCCACGCACATTTGGAGAGAGGCCATCGAGATCATGGTGAAGCACTGGCTGTTTCATTAGACGTCTCGAAGGCCTGCCTCGCAGACTTTCTGAGGGAAAGATCCATTCGAGTAAGTTGTTGACGGGTGCTCGTCGGATCAAATGGCTATAAACGCCGGGGTACCTCAGGGGTCAGTGCTACCTGCCACACTGTTTCTGCTGCATATAAATGATCTGCTACTGCCCAGTATCATTGGGTATGCAGACGACAGCACAGTTGTGGAGAGATACGTTTCCAATGCGCGTGCTAGGCAGAATTAAATTCTGGAGTTAAGAGATGAGATGCTGCAGCGTCTGAATTTGATTCTCAAGGCTGTTTCCGATTGGGGTGATGCCAATCTAGTCAAGTTCAACGCCTCTAAAACGCAGGCTTGTCTCTTCTCCGCGAAAAAAGTAAGTTTCTCCAAGTTCCTGTCTTCCGAGATATACCTGTAGCTATAGGAGATCACCTCGAGCTCTTAGGCGTTTCACTCACGCCTACTCTCAACTTGGCTCCTACATCGAGTCTAAGGCAAAAACTGCCTCCATGAAGCCTTCTAAGTCTGTACAAAGCACAAGTCCGGGCTGGTATGAAGTACTCCTACCACGTTTGGGATGGCTGGCTCGGCCAAACACCAGCTTGCTGCCTTGGACTCGATCGAACGTTCAGAGAGCAGAGCGTTCAGGCTTATAGGTGGGCAACATATGGCGGAGACTAGAGTCTCTCGAGCACCGCCGTAAGGTTGCGTGCCTTTCGATCTTCTATATATAGGTTACATTTTGGGGAATGCTCCCAGGAACTTCATGATCTGATCCCACTATCTCCTTTTCATCATGGACGAGCAGGCGCACGGCTTGGTACCACCCTTACCTCATTAGTATACCCTCTTTTCGTACTAAACGTTTCAATTCTACCTTTATAATGCGAACTGCTAAGGAGTGGAATACACTACCGTCGTCTGTCTTTCCTGAAAACTATAATCTGGGTATCTTCAAGACTAGAGTGAATAGGTTCCTTCTAGACCTTTGTGCTCCATCTTCGGCCACATCGTCACTTACCAACAGGTGAGATCGTGGTCAAACAAAAGTCTATCAAAGTTAAAAAATAAATAAAAAAAATGGCTTTATAGTTCGCAGAACTAACAACCATATTATGTGAATAAAGGTTCTCGAGTGGTACCTACAAACCTGATGAAGGTAGAGGAAGACCCCTCTTTCCATGCACCAAAGATATTATAATCAGCAGAAAGTTGGTAGATGCAGGCTCAAGAGAGTTCGTCGTGGCATTTTAGAGAGGAAACCGTTGTCCAGCAGTGGACTTCTGTAGACTGATGATGATGATGATCAACCGTCTACATTGGCTTGAAGTCAGTAAAATGGTTTTATATTAGACTAGCTGAACAATGTCCGCGCGTAGAATAGGTAGTAGGTACCTACCTAGAGTAGGTACCTATCTATTCGTACTACGCATTCTAAATGGATGGTGGTACAAACATCAGCCTGTAGATCCAAGTCCACCGGCTCACTGACATAGGTCTCTAAATTAGCAAGTTGAAGTGGCAATGGGCTAGACATAAAGCTATATGATCCTGGTTCTTTTACGGATGTTTCGGATTTAGGTACGGGTACAGAATCTTCGAGCAATGAATACAAAAAACGAAGGCAAAATGTATTTAGTTATTGATGATGTTTTTTTATTGTATACCTAATATTTCTAGTGTAAGCAGAAGTTGTAACATAAAACAATTTATAATCTTTTTTTCTTTTTTTTGTTCATTTCTGTAAAACGAAACATTCTTATGCAACATCCTATCTTGCCGGACACGCCACAGAAGGGGTTGCGGAAAGGCGGTAGATGGAGGCTGCTCAAGACCGTTTGTCTTGACATTCTATGGGGAGGTCCATGTCCAGCAGTGGACTTCTGTAGGCTGATGATAATGAAAAACCGTCATGGGTTCACGGGGCAAACTATGATAATTATGGGTACCTACCTACCTACTGCAATGATGCAGGTCAGTTACTTACATTCGTGTACATTTTGGACATAAGAAAAATAAGTTTTATTCTTGTAAACAATAATTTTCCGAGTTTTTCTCTGAAATACCTTTTATCATTCTAACAATTTTATTCAACGCGATCTATAAACAGATACCAAGCTATTTATTTAACGCCATCTATCTAACGTCCATGCCAATGCTCTTGGACAATAACAACGCCATCTAATGAAAACCAAAACAGTGAATATGTATGTGTGCGTGCGTGTAATTACATCAGAAAAGTGAACGATCTTATTTCTAGGTAATTTGAACTTTCAAATGACTGTTTAAAGGAAATTCATACTGAATTAAATTCTTACAACTACAACTTAGCCGCGAACGATAAAATAAAACACGAAAGACGCCCGAATTTAGCACAAAAAATAAAAAAGTAATACAATAAGTTTCCACGCCATCTACCGTGAACCGAGCTTTTAGTAATCAAGACGATTATCCTTAACCTTAACCTTCAAGAGTAATAATTTATGCTTTACTAGCAGTTGCCCGCGGTTTGACCCGCGTTGCAAGTTTTGGTCTAGGTGTAAGCCTCACTGAGCTCAAAGGTTTTGGTCTATGTGTAGACCTCACTTACCACAAATAATTGTTAGAAAGTCTTTAGTAGACCTACCATATTATTAACAAAACTGTTACAATCGTTTTAGTGTAAAATCAGGACAAATAAAAACGGTAAAGTGCGTGTCGGGCCATGTGCATTGTAGGGTTCCGTAGTTGCTCGTAAATTTTGATAAAATTTGTACGAAATTTTCCTTTTTATTCTCCTTACGAATAATAATCTCACTACTTAATAGTGAGATTATTATTCGTAATTTTTATCCAAAAACAACCGTTTAGATGAACACTTGACTCTAACAAAAATTTGCAGGTTAAGGCGAGACTTGCTGAAGAAAGAGCTTTTTGTCTTGTGTTTTATTCGTAAATCATAAGAGTTTAAATTTTGCAATCTTTGATGTTTCAAAAATGCCCTATCAATACACGATTACTAACATTTTGCTACAACAAAAAAAACGCAAAGATTAAGTTGCGATTTAATTGGTATACACAGTTCGTATTTGACGACCTCTGTGGCGCGGTGGGTGAACATTCGCCTGCGACGCAAGAGGTTGCGGGTTCGATTCCCGCCTCGGAACAAATATTTGTGCGATCGCAGATATTTGCTCAGGGTGTTCTGGGTAAATACTATGTATAATGAAAAATATCTATCTATGGCATTAGGTATATCAATTATCTAGTACCCATAACACAAGCTCTGCGAACTGTCCAGCATTATTTATTTAGTTATTTTTCAACTAATTTTGACAAAACTTGATAAATGGGTTCTAAAATATCATATATTTTTTCGGTGATTTATGATTGCGCGCCGTTTTGATAATATTTGGTGGATACCATTCAGTAGTCAATTCTAAACAAGAATTCTGAATTTGAGCAGCATCAGTTAAGAGGTTGTCTAGAATATAATAATTTATAATATCACAAGTTCACAATTTGTTTTTCAGGGCCATTTTAGGCGAAGTCTGAAACCGTGAGAGTTATCGAAAATGGATGTTAGGAGTTTTAAAGGCTTGATTTAAAAATAATAAGCAATGCATTAAATTTATTTTTAAGATTTCCTAAAAAGTAAGATTTTATAAAAATAATACTGTTCACAGAACTACTAGTTATAATATATTAGCGGGATGTACTCGTATGAGCAAAGATTTAACTTACGTCGGTATAACTTTTTCCTTAGCTAAACCAGTAGCACAGATAAAATAATACTATACTAGTACCAGTAGCAAGTTAAACCGGTGTTTATACCTAATTAATGATACTTACGGTAGTTTTACAAGAAAAATTATGTTAAAGTTTTTTTTTTCTTTATTTTGATTTTATTTTTGATTCCATGTTGGTTTTTTAAGGTTGTGGTTTCCAAATCTGCCCGCGGAGGTCCATGAATTTCAATTTTCCCGTAATATTCTTCATCTTTGTTTTTTTTCCCTGCGTTTGCGTAAGCTCCGGCTAATTTCTTTATCATATTTTCACTTTTTTTAGAAATAGGCTGGCGGTACACAGCTACCGGACCAATGTTGGGCATCATTTCTATAGCTGGCGCTGTTGGATTCCTTTCCACGTCTCTTCTTAAAAGGTCTAGCATTTTCTCATAAGGTGGTAAATGTCTTTTTTCATAACTATTGCCAGGGATCTCGAATGACGGATATCCAAAATTAGACGTCAGGGAGTAACTTACAGTTTCTGGTTCCTCCCGCTTCCTCACAAATCTGATAGGTGTCTGTTTGGGTAGTCTAGATCGTATCAAAAATTCATACATCTCAGCACAATACTCCGGTAAGTGCAGCGGGTGCCAGTGAAAAGGGTCACACTCGTAAACGTTCCCGTATCGCTCTTCGAAATCGAAATTGTCCCTGTATGTCACCCCAGCGATCGATTCATGAGATATTGCTATGAGCTCTAGTTGGAATAGCAATATTAGCTCCCATTTCAGCTGTAAATATTTTATTTTAATATTAGTTCATTAGCTGAGTCTACTCTTATAGTACGGTTGATTGTGAATGAGCGACGCTAAATTCAGAATGATGTTACTAGCACGATCACTAATCCGTTTGTCAAGCGTGGTGATTATGGCAAATCCCGCCATTGCATTCTATGGGAGGTCGCTTCTGTTCAGTGGTTATCTAATAGCTGCTAATGAGTTGGTAATGATCATGATTTGACACGTTTCTTACTACTATGGTAGATAACCTTGGAGGAATACCTTGGACAAATATTTAAAATGCACTGATAAGGACTAAGATATACACGCATCAGCAACAATTTTTTAATAAAATAAAATAAATAAGAAAATGCTCCAAGTACGCCTCAACTGAGAGTATGGTACGAAATATAGGGCCCGGCCGTAGATCTAGAGTAGTTTTTTTTTACTTTGATAGACTCTCCTTTGACCACGATCTCACCTGTTGATAAGGGACGCCGGCATTGTAGCAAGAAGATATAGAAGGCACCTTCACTCTTGCCTTAAAGATACCCACATTATAGTTTACCGGAAAGACAGACGACGGCAACGAGTTCCATTTCTTAGTAGTTCGCATTACAAAAAGGTGGAACCAAAACGCTTAGTGTGAATTGTGGGTATACTAATGAGGTAAGGATGGGATACTGAGCCGGGCGTCTGCTTGTCGTATGATGAAAAGGAGCTGGTGGGATCGGATCATGTAGCTCCTGGGCACATTCCCCGAAATGCAACGTATAGAAAATCGAAAGGCATGCAACTTTACGGCGGTACTCAAGACTCTAGATATCACGTCTCTACCATATGTTGCTCTCCTTTAAAGATCTATAAAGTCGGTAAATAATTACCGACTCTTTCCAAACATTAAAATAATCATATAGCACTCACTCGTAAAAATAAATTCATTTTGTTTCTGCTGTCACGTCTCTCGCTGGCACTTGATTAACACCTATTTATCGCATTGTTCTGCGGCGACTCGCGCGTTTGTCAACGTCTTTGTTATACGAATTGTTAACCACCTGTGTGGTTATGCAATATGCAAGCAGAGCACAATGTGAACGGGAATTTAGTGTTAGAATTCTGTACAGTTTAATCATTCTATTATTTTCTGCTAAGACTCAAAATCTGTAATCATTGCCTTGGTACTCATCTACGAATCACCTCTAGCTAAAATATGGATTAATACTCATTGTGGTATATACCTTTGGTGCAACAGTAATCACCAATGCGTTAGATAATTATTCAGATGCTTCTTTACATGCAAAGTTATGAAATCTAAAGTTTCTACTAACAATAGCCAAATTCTATACGAGCGTGCATATTTTTTTAAATACAGACATGCGCGTTTGGTTCTCTGAGGATTCCTATCCATAAGGTATTTAAAAAAAGGCAGAGATTTTTGAGTTTAGCCAACTTTTCCTACAAACTTTACCAACCAATTTAAGGGGTAATAAATCGAAATTTCGTAATTTTTGGCTTTTTCTATTATTTGTGTTTTAAAGACTATTTTCTACCAATTTCAGAATTGTGAGGTAGCTGAAAATGCTATAGATTCCATTTTGGCGATTTCCAGAAAAAAAATTGGATGTTTAATGCTATATATTTTTAATGCGTCGAGTTAGAAGCTTGATTCTTTTAAGGTACTAAAAACTCACAGACTTTTACATTTAGTATAAATTTCAAGTTTATACCTTTAGGGGTTCCTGCGAAAAGGGGTCTTGACAGACAGACAAACGAGCAACAAAGTTATCTTATAATGTTTCTGTTTGTACCTATTCAGGTACGGAACCCTAATAAAATAGCGTAAGTGGTTGATTTTGATTTATTCAATACCTCGAAGCGTTCAACACGTGTGTTCAATTATCTATTATTTTCTAGTAATCTCTAATTATCAAAATGTTTTTTAGTCCATAAAGTACTTCGTATTTACTATCCTATTTAAAACAAAATTTGGAAATAAATAACTGACCTGTGATACCCTGTAACCCAATGTTTTTTACGTACTAGCTGTTAGTTATCCTAATATAATGAAATAAATAAAAACAAATATGAGAAAATATTTTTTATTGAAGTCATTTTGTCTCTTTTTCTGCTTGCTGTGGATCGTGAGAGTGGTTATTATTTGGTAGTTTTGGATACCGAAATAATTTAATAAATACTGGCAAAATTACCACTGGTGGCCGATCGACACAATCTGAAATGAAATAGTTGTATTAATATTTATTACTAGCAGCGCCTTGTGGTGTTACCCGGCAAGTCTCGAACCCGTGGGAACATCGGGGAAAAAAAGTACAGCTATCTCTGTTCCAAATTTCATCCAAATCCGTCCAGCCGTTTCAGCGTGAAGAAGTAACAAACACACTCACAAAATTTCGCATTTATATTATTAATATATAAATGTGATGTGATTTATAATATTATAATATTATGAGCCTCCACAGAAGTGGAAGAAACAAGTCATTACATTTTTAGGAATCAGTACCCATTCAGTACCAAACAAGACCGTTTTACCATATTTTTTACTAAGCCTGCGCCATTCGTCTGTTTGTCTCTGTATTCTGTACTGAGAGCATTGCAGGCCTCCGTACATGTTGCAGCCGTTTCCAGGATCATCGTCTCACAACCATTTTTAATAGCAAAATTTTTGCAGCCGTTATTTATTCACACTAGTAGTAGAGCTTTTTTGTGAAAGAGTTCGTCCGGGGAAGTACTACCACCATACCTATATCTGCCGCAAAGCAGTAGTGCTCGCATTGCTGTGTTTCGGTTTGAAGGGAAAGGGTGCCCGTGAAATAACAGGCACATGAGACTTTTTATCTTTATGTCTCAGGGTGGCAGGCGCAGTGCAATGCCACATAGGGCGCACTATGTGGTAATGCACTGTTCATAGGCAGAGGTTACCGCTTAACATCAGGTGGGCCATCAGCTTGTTCCAACACACAAGTAGTATGAAAAAAAAAGCTCCAGATACCATCAAATTCCGCTAAACTGTTATTGAGAGGATAAGACATATAACGCGAGCGTAGCTGCGGGTGGGAGCTAACAAAACATACGAATAATATAGCTGAAATTAAAGAGAATAAAGTAAGAGTTTTGGAATCGGATCAGTCGTTCCAGAGATTCAACCCCACAGTCAACACCACCAATCCCAAAGGAACTCTTTCGTTTTTCGGGATCATTTATTTTAAATGTTAATTCATAATAGGTTTATGGTGTAAATATTACCACAGATAAAATAATACTATATCACACTCACACTAATATTATAAAGGCGAAAGTTTGTGTGTGTGTGCGTGTGTGTGTGTGTGTAGTGTGTTTGTTACTTCTTCACGCTGAAACGGCTAGACGGATTTCGATGAAATTTGGAATGGAGGTAACTGGACTCCCGGAATAACACATAGGCACATTTTTATCCCGATATTCTCACGGGATCGAGACTTACGCGGGTGAAACCGCGGGGCGCTGCTAGTTAGTAATATAACTAAGTTTAATTATTTAATGATTATTTATTATTTAACAATCTCTGTGGCGTGGCAGGCAAAGGTTCGCCTGCGACGCAGAAGGTTGCGGGTTCGATTCCTGCCTCAGAAGAAATATTTGTACGAACTCCAGATATTTGTTCAGGGTGTTCTGGGTATTTTCTATGTATAATAAAAAATACCTATCTATGTAATGTATTGTATTAAGTATATCAGTTATCTAGTACCCATAACACAAGATCTGCTTAGCTTGGGGCTAGATAATGTTGTGTGAATTGTCCAGTATGATTTATTTATTAAAAATTTAAGTGTATTTAATCACTAACCGAATAATTACTCTAATTTTATTATTTTTATGTAAATTCATACAATAATGTGAAACGAACGGGAACTGGGAAGACGAAGCAGCTTTGTGACGTCACTAGACTGTCGTGGCGTAACGTTACGAGTACGAGGTCATTCGTTCGTTCATTACGAATCATACAACTTAATTTTATAATAGTTACAAAAACTCTACTATTTTTAGTATTCAAACACCAGTTTTGAAAACATAACGTATACACACATAATAAACCTTGTTCCTTGTAACCGAGTCAAGAGGCCCGTGGCTCGAGGCATTATGCATAGGTACGCAATTACATCAGTCACATATATACAGTGTTTAGGTAGATATAACACTCTCGCAATTTTTTTATGAAATGAGCTGTGAGATTTGTTGACGATCCCGTGCCCATAAACGGTATTGAACCATTGACCCTCAAGAAGGACTTGCTCTCCCTTTGTTTTTGTATAATGAGTTCCCAACTAGCAGTTGAGCCAGCAGAGGGTGGGGACACTTGACTAACAATATTACCACTTTAAAGCCGTTTCATAGTTATGAAATGGATCTCTGCATAGAAAAAACCTCGTAAGATTTTTAAGTGACCTATCAGGCAGGCAGACAGACAGAGAGACAGATGGTCAAGGCAAAACAGCAAACCCACAAGTCCTTGTCGGACTTCGGAACGCTAAAAAAAGCAGCAAAGCGCGTGTCGGACACGCACAACATTGGAAAAACGGAAGATTAAAGGTTATTTGAATTCTTTACCTATGCATTCCACAGGAGCTATTTTTTCAAAACACACATATAATAAAAAAAATAAAATTAAAGTGACCGACATTACTATTTAAAATACACCATGATTGCTCAATAGCAACAAGGTTCTACCCTAGAGCCACACAAAACACAAACATGCAACAATGTCGAAAGTACTTAACATTTTAACCGCATGATAAGAGTTTCGTATTACCTACTGTACCCTACAACTATAGAAAAATTCTAACGAATTTATTTCATAGCTATAATATGTATTATTTTCTAGGATACATACAACTCCTAGAAAATATTAAGAAGAATTTATTCTGGTAAGTTTTGACAAGGACGAACTAATAAATACGTGGTATAACCCGAAAAGTGGAATCCTTAAAGGTAACAACACCAACATAACTCCCAGAATTTGAATTTGACGACCTCTGTGAAGCGGCAGGCGAAGGTTGGCCTGCGACGCAGGAGGTTGCGGGTTCGATTCCCGCCTCGGAACAAATATTTGTGCGATCGCAGATATTTGTTCAGGGTGTTCTGGGTATTTTTCTATGTATAATAAAAAATATCTATATATGTAATATATTGTATTAAGTATATCAGTTATCTAGTACCCATAACACAAGCTCTGCTTAGCTTGGGGCTAGATAATGTTGTGTGAACTGTCTAGCATTATTTATTTATTTATTTATTTAATTATCAAGTTGAAATGGCAATAGGCATGCCATATAGCTTGCAGAACCGACAACCGTTGAGCAATAAAGGTGGCAACCGACTCAATAAACCGACGACATGTTAAGGGTTTTTTTTTTACTACTTGTTACTTGAATGACGGTACAAGCAGATGACCCACCTGATGTTAAGCAGGGTAACCTCTGCCTTTAACAATGCATTACCTCATAGGTCACATCCAACCTAGGACGCACCCTATGTGGCATTGCACTGTGTCCACCACCCTGAGACATAAAGATGAAAAGTCTCATGTGCCTGTAATTTCACCGGTACCCACTTCAAATCGGAACACAGCAATGCGAACATTACTGCTTTGCGGCAGAAATAGGTATGGAGGTATATATAATCAATCCTCCAGTGAAAGAAAACGCCTGAAGACCGGACGCGCGGGTATGTCCAGCAGCGGACTTCTACAGGCTGAAGCAACTTCTAGAATCAGATGGATCAGGACTATGTCTTAGACTCGTGTAAAACTTCTGGCCTAGCTGCTTCTTCGTTACTCTGTGTTTCATGTTTGAATTTAGACAATAGAAACTTGAACTAAGTAGGTGTCGGTTGAAACAAGAACAGAAGTTCAGGTAAAACGGGTTGAAACGATACAATACCTAAATGGGTAGAAAATTATTGGGTAGAAACAATAAGCACTCTGTCTTAGTAGTGTTGCAATTGATGACCAGAAAGTTATTCGCGCGTAATCATCGAAGTAATTTTGAAACGATACGTAAATAATTTGTAATGGTACTCGTTTATATAAGATATAAGAATATAAAAACAGCAGTACCTTATAAAATAATTTTAATTTGTGCCGGCCATTTTATCTATTGTTTCATTAAACACGCTATCCGTTATAAAAGTGGGCATCATGACACTCTTTGGAGGGCAGCAGCATTCTTCTTCGATGGGGACTTCATCATTATCCCTCCTTGATTTTTGTTTTTTTGGGTCAGGTTCCATTTTCTCGATATCTTCTTTAATCTGTTGTACTTTATCCTCTTTCAGTACCCCTCGGATGTTCAGGAAATCTATAGCGTCTACATTTATTTTGAAATCGACGGCGCATTCTGTAAAAGTAGAACAGTTTATTATTTTTCAAGTGTAAACCAGACTTTATGGATAACATTAACCGCAGTCCCGTTGGAACGGAATTTTTGGGTTACATTTAAAAGTAGGCAATACATTCATTATTACTTATTTATTTCATTTAGATCGATGGTGCATATAATGCTGACTGTATCACATAAAAAAGCGGCCTAGAGCGTGTCGGGCCTGTCCACGCGCATTGTAGGTTCCCGTAGTTGCCCGTCACAATTTGCGGCCATAGAAGGGGGATTTCCTGTTTTACAAGACTAACAACTTCATCTTAGTAATTTTTCATGTAATTCATACGAAATTTTTCTTTTTTCTTGAAAAATAAAAGGAATTAAAAATATATTTATTTGTTGTACACACTGAATTCTTAGGTTACTAAATCAAACTATTACAAAACTTGTGTGTGAACATAGAGGTTTAAGTAGTCCAATAATACACACCAAAACAAATAAAAAATAAACACAAAAAAAAAATATGCACTTTAAACCGTTATATTTCGAAAATGAATCCCTGAATCTAAAAGTAGTTTTCAAGCACCCGTAATGACCTTTGTAATGATACTCCACACCATGAGATAGACGAAAAAAAAACATCTCCACATGAAATGTATTATAGTAAAAGCTTTTATTAAATGTACATCTGACTGATGATGATGATGATGATGATGGTGATAATGTTAAAATTATTAAGCAAAACCGTGAGCTGTTCAAAATGAGCCCAAACACGGCTAGTCTACTATTAACTATCGAGGAGTTCCGTTGTCCACCTTCCGTCTCCAACATCAGATCAACTCGCTGTCACCCTTATATTGTATAGTCATTGAAAATAGACAGGTTTAAAAATTTCAGCTCTATCGAATGAGGCTAACTGGTTTAAAATTTTATATTTCAATATTTCAGTTGCAATATTTGACGGACACACATTGCAAGTTAAATAAAAGCTTTTATAATAGGCCAATTGGCTCTTGCTGTCGCAGCAAAATCACACTCTGCCAATAGCAAACACGCCAAGAATGTAAATAGCTGAAGAGATGATTCCTCGTAATTTAGAAAAATAGACTAGACGAGCCTCAGAAGAAACATCAACCTTCCATCCGTAAATAGCATCGACAGTAATGAACATCTATACGATTGCAAGCGCATTTCAGAAAAGTCCTGATAAAATAATGTTGTAGATACTCATCTAGATAGTGTTTCTGACCTTTGCTTGGTGGGCATTGACATTGCTGCCCTGCAGTCTTCACCGGCATATTATCCAGGCGACGTCTAAAAAAGTAAGCCTCTACGGACGCTGGCTCTTGAGTAGCGAACCAAGTTTGGGGGTTCCAAGGTAAGTTGCCCAGTCCTGGTTGCAGGACTGCCAATATCAGGAACACAAATATCTGCAAACATATTATATGCAACTAGCCTTTTGCCCGCGGCTTCGCACGCGTGGTGTCGGGATAAAAAAACCACCCCCTCCCCGCATCCTGCTCTCCCCCCACACATATATCACACAATAACATATACCTTCCACTCAGGGATAATACATTGACTAAATAATAATAGGACTAAATCATTGTTAATTATTAAGTACTAACCTAGTTTTAAGTTGTTTTACTAAAAAGTTGGACTAAGTTGTCTGAATAAATTCTATTCTATTCTATTCTATAACACAGCTTCCTGCTAGTGAAATCATTTTCGGAATCGGATCAGTAGATCCGGATATCATATCCCCTAATCCAAACAACCTTTTTTTTAACACAAGTATTGATTAGTATACTCAAGGTATTCTCGTAGTAAGCTCGTATTCAAACAAATCACAAGGATTTGTTTAACCAATAATTCAAAACTACG
This sequence comes from Operophtera brumata, assembly GCA_932527175.1. NCBI lineage: Eukaryota > Metazoa > Arthropoda > Insecta > Lepidoptera > Geometridae > Operophtera > Operophtera brumata. The sequence goes on from OW052239.1 coordinate 69,775,597, forward strand.
AGTACATAACATAGGTATTTATATATTTTATACAATTTTATAATATCTAGAATTTTCAAGTAGAACATAATCATTTTGTAATATATTTTATTTTACTTTTTTGGTAAGTTTGGTCTGACCATGTACATACATAATGTATAATTATGCGTAAAGCTCTAGTATAAATTGTACCTAATACGCTAGGGTAATAGCTACTTAGTGTATTTAATTTTGGATAAAAATAAAGCCTCCGAAAAACAAATTAAATCCCAGCGAACTGCTTGCACACTGTAATACTATCTGAGCTGCGGTAAAATTAGTTTCCGAAAAAAATACTAATTTAACTGTGTAATATCTACCGACAAAATAAATCAAAAATAGCATACTAAAATTTATCACGACCACCTGGTTTAAATAATGAACCTACGAATAAATTACTGAACTTCCGAAAGAAATACTAACTTTCCAAAAACTAAACTGAGTTAGCGAAATCATACTTCTTACAAATAAAACAAATTTAACGTACTGTAGGTATCTGCTTGAATACTAAATAATGGTAATTGAAATATTTTTTTAACTCTCAGTTTAACTGAAAATAATGACATAAAACGCCCGAAGTTTGCACATCGGGTGATGTCGGCTGTTTCGTGATTGGTCATTGCGCTCAACGCTCCACTCATAATATGTTCATTCAGTCAGTGTGGGTGTTAGGAAGATGGACTATGGAAGATGGCAAGGAACTATGGCTAAAAACGAAACGGTATCGATTATACCAGTCTCATTCTTTTATATGAATGTATTTATGTGTTGGAATGAGACAAGGATATATCTATCTGTTTGTATTTGTGTAACTCGTACCAGGCCAAATGTCAAATTACTACTACATTCATGGTAACAATCTGGAAAGATTGGAATTGGATTGGATTGGAAACAATGGAAGATGTATATGCATGGTGCCAATATTCAGGGTACGGAACGGAAAAACGACTGTCGTGTGACAATATATTTGTTTCTCTCTAACATAGCATAGCAAGCTATCTTCTAGGATAGGAGTAAGAAGGAACACTCTAATGCTATCCCCCAGAGCAATACTGCACGCCAATATACAATAGCCTATGTAATATTGATGTCTCATACTTCAAAATGACCAACATGGATTTGGTCCAACATGGATTCATTTAAAACACTAGTGAAAATTGATCACCACGTGAGCTGCGAGCGAGCCGAAGGCGAGTTTAGCCCGGCAGGGCCCGCAGCGAACCAAAACCGACACCTGCACACCAATACCTAATAGACTTTGTAATATAGGTGGGTTAAAGCAAACTAAAATCAATATTTAAGGTGGATACTCTCGCTTGAGGCGTTAAATTAAAATTTATTGGTGTTTTTTGCCCATTAAAGGTCATCAAAACTTCTTCAGACAGCGAAAGATGATTTCGCGAGAACTAGAAGACTTAACACACATTTTAATTGATAGTATCTCATGAATATCATCAGTTTGGCTACGATCCCACTAGACACATTTTAACAGTGTTTTTTTTTCTCGCAAAATCAACTTATGCTATCTGAAGAAGTGTTCATGAGCCGTAATAACCAAATAAAACAAAAACAAAAAAACTTGCCACAAGCGAGAGCATCCACTATAATAAAAACCATACTGACTCTTCCCGCCATTTTCGAAAAGAGACGTTGTCTACTTTTATTTTATTTCTTTTCCTATTGTTTTCTTTAGTTATTTTGTGTTATTTTGGTGGCATTTTAACTAATGTAGCTCGTTTAAAAAGCACAAGTGTAGTGAAATCAAATGGAAGTGAATTGCGTGACTTTTGAAATTGGTGGAAATTGTCTACCAAAGTTTTAGTAAAATTGGCCACCGTTTTAGTAAAACATGACTCAACTGTGACTTTGACGACTTGGAAGGAGTGTAACGTTGCAAAATATAATGAAAATACAATAAAGTGAAAATACAGATACTTGAAAATGGCAAATGCACAAGCCGTGCGGCGCCAATTATAAAGAAAAAAAAACATACTTAACCTCAAAGTTTTCTTTTTTTCTCGATAACTACGCACCTTTGGGAGAAGTGGAGGGCAACTCTAACAACCCTAACCCCCCCTCCTAAGTCCAAGTATTCCCCACTTCCCTATCAAGGTGACTTGTTTTAAGATACATACCAAAGTAAATTTAAAGAGTCTAAATTATGGTAAAAATGTCGAACCTAAATTGTCGTCAAAATATAAATTGAACTAGTAACAACGTATTAATCCTAGTAGAGTGTGTATTTTATTTTCGGAAGGTTTGGTATTTTTAATCGGAACCAAATTGTCGGTAACTTAGTATAAATTGCAGTAAAAAAATGATTTTTGAAGCAATACCTGCTTCAAAAATATTTTTTTTATTGATATTCTTTTTCGGAGCCTTTAATTTTAACATGTCTATCTGCAATGAGTAATAATTAATTAGTTTGTTTACAATTTGAATTATTGCCTACATGTTTAGTTTTTATTATTTATAATTTTTAGTAGCAAATGTTATTTTGTCTGACCTGATAATTTATATTTACAAATGAATTGATTATAAGTACTTGATTTTCTTGATTATTCTTGATTATTCTTGATTATTCTTGATTATTCCTAGAGCCCTAACATCAGTATAAAGAGTATAAAGAGTCAATCAAATCTGCATATTCGTTATTGCGCTGTGCGTTTCTCATGTCTGGCTTTCCATTTCCTTCCCCATCACTGTTTACTATTTTAGTGATTTCAGCGGTAACTTTTATCTTCTTACTGCAAATTCTTTTTGGACATTTGACTCCTTTTGCTTTCGTTACATAATCCGATTCATCATTTTCAATCACCATATCTGAGTTAGGTCCGAACCATATGTCTTTTGTCGCAGTAGTCTCTGTTTCAGTAAACTCTGGTTTTTCTACTTCAGACAGTTTCAATTCTTCTAGATTAGCCTTTGCTGGTGTTTCAGCTAGCGTGGCTTCAGTTTCAGAAACTGTTGGCTGGTCAATTGTAGGAGAGTCTGTTGGTGTTTCATTAGTTACTTTACTGGGACAAAGGGTAAACAACTTTATAGTAGATCTTTTCTTGAATGGTAAATTAGGTTTTGTAGAATGAATTTTATGATAATCCCTTTCATACATCTCTTTGTATTTTTCCTTTCCCTTCTTCCCTACGTATATGGGAAAAGCCATTGCAAAGTTGCTTTCACTGTCTTTGCAATTTCCTTCACATAGTTTAAAAGGCGCAGTAAATAATAAATACCCAGGTTTTTCAGATAGCTCTAAAATATAAAACCGTTTCATAATAATCTCCAGATAATTAAAAGTGTTCGCTTAATTACAGAATCACTTACTCTCGCCATGGACGATTCTCTTAACGAATAGCTCGCCGTCTGTGGCCAGCTGATCGATTGCGACAGCTGCTTTTCCTTGTGAAATGTCTCCTATAATAATTGGAAAAGAACTTAAAAAAGTAAATGCGTATAAATGTGGAAACGCCATTGTCACGTATATTAAACACAATAAAACACTGTTCACCTTAAAATTGAAAGGGGTTTGGAACAGTGTCAAAGCGGATAATTTATGTGTTGTAGGTCTGCTCTGAAATACGTCTGGTACATTTATTTTTATGCGATGTTTTATCGTTATTGATTTTAAAGTGGAAATGTTCAATAATAAAAAGTTCTTTCAATGATTTGTTTGGCATTAGGTAGAAAATTTCGTTCACGACTATATTATAGCGTCTTCGAAACCCAACGCTTCTTAGGAATACCTTGCTATTCGAATGTGTTTTCATTGCATTACATTGTTATATCATATTTAACGTTATACAACAACTACAGGCTGCTTCCAGCAGCAGCATCCACCTGAGTACTTAACAACCACACTGCGACGACCAAACCGCTAAACTAAGTGTTGATTATGGTAAATCCCCCATTGCATTCTATGGACGTGGCGTGATGATTAATGAAATGGGGAAAATTTAATTGCACATTACAAAAATAAGTCAATCGATTAAGCTGCAACAGTTAAAGGTTAAACTAGTTAGTGGGAGCTACGGTAGTGCAAATCACAACGGAAACGACGCCTTTAGCCTGCGCCGGAAACAATCGCACGGAGCAAGAGCGCCGTCAATCTATTTCAAAATCAACTGTAAAAAACCTCACGATATGTATGAATCTTTGTAATAATTTAAATAACTCATTGCAAAATCTCTTGATAACCTCGGATGTTGCTCAGATTCGAATTGAGTATCGAATCTTTCTGCCAAATAGTAACAAACTCGTCCGGTAAATGGCACCGCAGCAAACTACCCCTCCCCCCCTTTTTGGGAGAAATACACCTACAACCTAAAATAGCCGACTACTAAAAATTATATAAAAATTATAGAATTGTATAGAATTGTAGAATCAAGTTTCGAAGATTCGTTGAAAAATACAACATACATAACATAACAGCCATGTAACATACATGGTCCTGATCCCACACTAGGGTCCACTGTGTCATTGGTATCAGACACCACGAGTACCATAACACCCAGACCCAGAACAAATGTTTGCAGATCATACAAACATATGTCCCGCGGCGGGAATCAAACCTGCAACCTTTCGCTTCTCAGTCGGCTACTCGCCCGACGCGCTACAGAGGTCATCAAGCACCCGGACAGATGAAAGTAAATTTTTCCAGCTTAATTACCAAACAAATTCCAAATGTTATATTGTTAGTTGCTATTACCGATATTACAATTCATTATTTACGAACTTCAATAGTAGCACAATCTTGCCTGCCAAACCATTCTGCTTGTTCGTTATCTGTTTTCTTATTGCGATTCGTTCCGACTTCGCTGTAACAATACAAGTAGGGAAGTAGGTACATCATTTGTTAAATGTCACCGTAGGTACTAAAACGCTTTCCAATTGGCGTAAGAATCAGACAATTGTTACCCTGGGAAGTGTTCCAAAAATAGTCGACCAAGACACTGGCTCAGAGTTGTATTAATATCTTGGTGGCTATGACGTACCCCATGTGTTTTGTTTGAACTAGGGATTTTACACTTCCGAGAATTAACATCATTTATTAATGTCCAACTGCCATCGGTTTTGTACTTTTTTTTTTTTTATGACGATTTGATAATCTGCTACTAGTTACCCTACCACATTGAGGGTGTGGTAGGGTTATGTGAGGTTCACGGACTCGTGGACTCACTAAAAACACCCCGGTGGCCGGCCTCGATGCATGTCAAGGTGCTCCGGGATCTCCATACGGAACGCACCGGTGCCCCTCTCGCATTTGCCTGTGGAGCACAGTCCCGGGAATGACACCCATAGTCACGCCCGGCACCTATATAAGTGCTCACAGCGACAACTTGCCAACACTATAATATCATTATTATGTAGTCGTAGATAACGATGGCGCTTGTATGAAAGACGATCATAAAACAGTTGTCTTATAATTCATATAATTCATTACTGTATATGGAAAATACGATTACAAATAAAATATAACAAAAGATATTTACAAAGGCGAGCTTAACCCTAAAGAGTTTTCTTCCAGCAACCCTTTGTTTATATTTTATTTATATTTCTCCTATTAACTTTGATAGTTCATACGTTATAGGCTATAATATATAGCCATCATTTCTTACACTCATTTATAGACCTCTATATGAACTAAGTATGCAAAAAAACTTGTTTAAATATTTGTTAGTCCTTCTGTTTGGCTATGTCTTACGTAAATATCCAATAAACTTACTCTTATTCTAAAATTACACAGTAAACATCAGTTTTTGTTTATTTTTGTTGGTTCTACTTCATATAAAGTGAGTTGATCATCATCAGCCTATGCTCTATAGCAGTCCACTGAATTGATGAACATAGACTTCCGCCGTCATATAAAGCAATGACGAACTGTCTTGGGCCGCCTCATCCGCTGACTTCCTGCGACCTCTTTATGGTTTTGGTATATCGAGAGGGGTACCTTCTTCTACTGCTTCGTCCGGTTTGTGGTCGCCACTCGAGAACCTTTATGGTTCTCCAAGATCACTCCTATAAAAAGGGATTTGATAGAAAGTGTTTGATGCGGACCAAGTCCAACTGCTAGCCAATTTTCATCAAGGGTATATTTCAGACCAAAACGAACTCTATGTTTCAGATTGAGCTCTTAAAACAAAATCCTTTCCAATGTTTCAAAAAAGCACGAATTTTAAAATATATTACTATTTTCTGTATTTACTCACCAGCCAGCCTCCCTCAAGTCTGGCGTGGTTGGTGAGTAAATACAGAAAATCTCCCATGTAAATACAGAAGCCTCCCTCAAGTCTGGCGTGGTTGGTGCGGAAGGTTGGTCGCCAACAGAGTTTGTTGCCTCCATGGCAACGTAGTTTCATAAGATGGCAAAACGAAATTTGAACAGCAAGTAATCATGATGCTAGAAACCATCTATCTATCATCATGACACTATTAATCCTGCTAACGATAGATGTGTCCGTCGATTAAACCATTAATAAAGTCAATATTGTGTCAATAGTTTCTTCCCATCGTTAAAGCTTCTATGCTTTATTACTCTAACATAAAGTCGTTAGTCCTCTACGCCCATAAATATCTTGGAGCATTCATAGATAGAAGTGTAAACGATTATCACTCTTCTGCCAAAGCGATCAATTAATTATATAGTAATTTGTGAACGGTGAATGAAAGATTGAAGTCGTTCATTAGAGGGATAGTGATGTATGATGTAGTGAGCTCTGGTGACCGTTACTGCTGACAATGGATGAAGGCGATATGTTAAAATTTTGGAGTCGTTGCATTACACGCTCACTCACTAACGGTAAAGGTAACAAACTAGATATTAATACAGTAATTATTTGAAAATGTAATTTAAAGAAATCAAGAACAGAAACACAATTGGTAAACCTTTTTTCAATGGATGAATTTTTTGTAATTGGCCCTCTTAAAACCCTTAACCCTTTTAGATACTTCCTTAGATTAGAGAAAATATTAAGCGTATATTTTTATACTACGAGTATTCAGTAGGTAATCACATTACTTAGATTAGAGGAGAAGGATTTATTTTTATATTTACTTACTACTTTACAAGCAAAACGAAGTATTATAATTTTTCGCTTACGTCAGTTACTTCCAAGCGACAGAAATGTATATGTCATCAATTCCCGGGTTTAAGTGAGTAAGAGCGCTGTCACTTTCTTGCAGTTATTGTTTTCTTGCTTCCGCCCATTCGATATTTTAACATATCACCTCAACTATCCCGTTTACAAAGTGAGTAGATTAGAAACACTTGATATTTGCTATCATCATCATCATCATCACAGCTGGACCAGGTCTCTCGCATAAAATGCAATGGGGGATTTGATAATCAAGCTTGGCAGGTGGATTGGTGGCCGCAGCTTCGATTTTAAGGTGGATGCGCACGCTTGCGGCGCGAAATTCAAATTTTTTGGTGTTTTTTGCCCATTACAGCTCATCAACACTTCTTCAGATAACGAAAGTTGAGTTCGCGACAACTAGGAGACTTAACACACATGTAATAGTATCTCATAAATATCATCAGTTTAGCTATGATACCCCTAAACACATTTTTACAGTGTTTTTGTTTGTTTAGGGGTATCGTAGCTAAACTGATGATATTTATGAGATACAATCAATTAAAACATGTGTGTTAGGTCTCCTAGTTGTCGCGAACTCAACATTCGTCATCTGAAGAAGTGTTGATGACCTGTAAAGGGCAAAAAACACCAAAAAATTTGAATCTCGCGGCGCAAACGTGAGCATTCACCTTAAGCACTCATGTGACTATCCCCGGGTAAGCTCTTAGTCGGCTTTTACGACATCCATGAGAGGAGCCAGAGGGGTCTACTGTTAGACTGAACACACCATATTTCCTACAGTCCTTCACTTTCGAACATCGTAATATATTACTGTATATAAGAGCTTAGCCTGCCGTATAGTATTATTTTATCTGTGGCCTGACTGACTGACTGACGGACTGAATTATTGATTCATTATCACATAGCACAATAGCACTACCACCCATTCTACATTACACAAAGGTTAACAGGAAGAAAATGCTAATTAGCATTAAGTTCGCCTATGTACTGCCACTATTATTTATCAGGTGGTACTGCTACTGAAATTTGGTCTTGTGCTATAAAGAATTTTCCATCTATCTATCATCGCCGAGCCAAAACTGCTTGCCCTGGAAAGCTGAAATTCGAAGGTTCCTTTTATTGCAAAAACACTCGTACGGAAGGGATTTTTGTATATGACGTTATATGAAAAATCGTATTCCTTGTACTTACTTTGGAACTTTGCTTATGTATGCTTCAATACAAATTATACAAGCGGTTCGCCCTGAATGGAGACCTCGCAAATACATGCGATGTGTATTCGCGACCCGGGTCTAAAACGGTAAAACGCCAATCGGTATCGACTGGAGAGGATAGGACACGTGACAAATCAAACGACCGAATCGTTTCTAGACGTTGATCATCCTCATTGTAGGTAATGTAATTAGTACAATACTTTATGGTTTGATTTTCCTTAATATCTTCTTCGGTTGATACCAGCCTAATCCGATGGTAGGCTGTATTTAGTAAAGCTCTGGCGTAGTTGCGTCAATCAAGTAGTATAATTATAAATAAACAACTTCATATAACAGTAGCTAGCAACTGCTGTAGTCTCTATCAATTTATAATGGAATCGCTTCAAAAATGAAGGCTTGGCAATCAACCACTACACCGAAATCCTCTAAAGCTAAGGCCCAACCAACGCGTTCAGCCCGCGTTCAGTGGCGTGCACGGTGGCGATCAATGGTAAGACAATGGATCGCCACCGTGCACGCCAACGCGGTCGCAGGCTGAACGCGTTGGTTTGGCCTTAGCTTAAATCGTCGATTACTGTAAGATATGTCTAATTAATATGGCTTCTCACGTCACGTTATCACCGTCTATTCTCGTGAGGTATCTAATCGATGTCTGGGCACCCTTCGTCGTTGTTACATTTAATTATGTTCAATTTGGCCAATTGCCTACTTTACCTGTTAGGTACGCTTTGGCCCACGCCCAAACGATTACAATTCACTGAACTGTCAAAGATAAGTTATTTTAGATATGTCGACATTGAAATTTTGAGTTGTTTGCGTTGAGTGGATGTGTCATGCGCGTATGACATTGAAGAGCTCTGTTGTAGATCATTTTTCACGTAAAAAAATAAGAGAAAAACCGCCTTCTTTAATTAAATTTTATGATGTGACTGTCACGAGAAATTGTTCCATAAAACTGTTACTTTTAGTTGTACTGTCAGTAGTATCAGATTTAATTTTAATTTATTGAAACACAAAATCAGTTTGACACTTAACTGCCACTCATTCAAGTCATTTTCTGTCTGTGAATAAAATAAGAATGCCTACAGCTGAACAGTCAAAAGTTTTGTCATTATTTATTCTTTGGCAGGTCTTAGCTAACAATAATCTGTGTAGTTACGAGTATAATGTCGTAAATAAACCTAAATTATTAAGATTTATTATTAAAAGCGGGGCTAATAGAGATCGTTTATCTGGCCATTAATCTTATCCAAAAGTTAATTATTTTGCGTTGTTTTATGGCAGGTAACAGTAAGATCGATCTGTAGCTAAGAAGTAGAGATATTAAACTTCTTGATGCCTATTCTAAGTACCAGCTGTCTAGAAATTTTAATCGAGTTTCAGCACCTAATGTTTATCACCCTTTACTTGAACCATTAGGTAGGTACTTCAACTTCAGGAGGTAGTATAGTGTTTTTTACCTTCTATACCCACTATTATAAATGTAATTATAAATTTTTGGATGTTTGTATTTGTTACTCAATGACGCCGGCACAGCTAAACCGATTTCGATTAAATTTGGTACACGTATATATAATGAGCTATATACTACTTTTTATCCTGGTAAAATGCTAGCGAAGTCGCTGGCGGACACTAGATTTCTTTATGATCTTCTTGTGAGAAGAAGTGAGAGGGTAGATTTTGACTCTTACCTTATGTCAAAAAGACAAAGTTTCGTGACAAAGGTCGAGTGTCAAATGTTTTTTATCAAGGGATCAAGAGCATACGGTGTTCCTCTTTCATATCCCTAACAAGCAAGGTCTTTAAAATAACTGATACTTACTTCATGGTCGTTGTTCATACTTACAAGCTGGGTCTCAGTGTCATGTCACGTCGCCTTGACTCCAGAAGCCGTAACTCTCGGCGAGTAAAGAAATAGTACAATTGTTTGGTTTTTATACACACTGGAATACTCCGCATATAGTAAAAAGTTTTCATGTTGTACCTATGTTACGTTGAAGACAGATTATATTAAGAAGCTGATTATTCACAACTACCTTTCATGTCTTTCACTGGCTGGATGCAAAAATCTTTGGTTTAGCGTTCTTATCTGAGTTTAGTTTCTAGCAGTTTTGAAACTACAATCGGCGATGTTATGTTACATTTATTATTAGTATGTCTAATGATAAATGAAATACCATCGCCGATGTTATGATGTTTATGATGCCGCCGATGAAGGGTCTGAAAAATTATCTTATTGTTATTATCAATAGAGTGGATAAAACTAGCTCCCAAAAACAAGGTCCTAGGTGAAAAAAAAGGATATTTATCGCGAAGTCTTTCAATTTATGATCTTTATTGTATGGGGCCCGCTGAACGAAATTATTATTTTTACATTCAAGGTTTTGAAAGCAATATGTTTGCACATGGCAACTAAATATAAGGATATACTGAAAATAGTTTTAAGAAAACTTTTCATACGTTCACTAAATTAATGTTCGACCATTAGTGGTAGAAAGGTTTTAATCGCATTGCGTGCAAACAAATATATCGCATAGCTTTGTGTTCTGTAAAATATCAGACATAAAAAATATTTTCAAACCCTACACATTCAGTATTATTATCTACACTTAAGTGTGTAGCGCAAGCATAGGATCCGATATAGTGGACAGAAATAAAACTAATTATAAACTTAAACGTTTATTGTCTTACCAAACGAAACAGATATTAATGTAGGAATGCTGATGGCTTCCGATCATGCAGTCGACGCGGAGACAGGGTGCACATAAGACAGGTGCCGGCTACACCAGGGAAATCCTGTAACATGAGAGGAAGGTCACGCGCTGACCGGAGCGAGTCCGTCAAGCCAAAAAGCGGGTTATAGAGCGAAGCTACACACTGACGGTGTTAAACCCGAGACTAGAATACTTCCTCGAGATCAGGGACTTGGTGTGGTAGCGGTGGAACCGTGCGCCGATCGAGATGTGTCGCAGCAGAAGAGAGTCTCTATTCGAAAACCTATCCGCGTAGCTCCTCGGCGAGTTCGCCAGGTAGGTTCTAAGAGTGCGCTCGCCCCATGTCTGTGCTCTGGGCTTCTCTACCGGCAGGCCCTGGTTGCGCCGATCCAAGTACGAGATCACGTCGTTGTAGTAGTTCGTTCGGTAGTCGGTTATGTACGTGTACTGGCTTGACCGTGGCCTGGAATGCAAAGTTTTATTTTTGAGAGCCAAGAACTTTTTCGTTTCTTCAACCTCAACATAGATAAATCATCCATGATATATCTGAGCAATACTAATATAATAATGCCCTTTCAAGTTGAATGTGTATTTTTTGGGCCTCACCTGATCCAGTGTCTGCAAATAAGTTTCTTGGGTTCAAATCCTAAGACAGGAGCTTCAGGAGCGGGGGTCTCAGCTTCTGCGGGCCCCGCCTCCGCCGCAGCTGCGTCTACAGCGGCGGCATCCTCAGCAACAGGTGCGGGAGTTTCGTCCTCAACATCAGCATCGTCCCACATCTCGCAAAGGGTTCTCTGCAGTCAAAAATCACAAAATTACTTTTATTTGTCACTTTATTTCATATAATATCACAACACAATGACCCGGCACTAGAACACGACCCACCTAACTGGGAAAGGAAGAAGAACGTGTGTATCGTATGATCGTTCGAGTACAACTGTCACCTCCGTCCCCTAGCGTGGCTCTTAGCCTCCCGATTTATCTCCCTTTGACCCCACCTGGCTGTCGCAAGCGCGTGCCCGCTGCCAATGATGCTCTGTCAATACTTCGACCATGCATTCTATCGGCAAATTCCTTCTTTTTAATTGTTGTGCCAAATGACGCATGCAAAAAATTTTACTCTCTTTTTCCAACAAAATGATTTATCACTTTGGGAAACAGACGAGTCTGTTAATGCGATATTATCTCCGAGATACCGTCTAAATTACGAGTATAATATCAATATATATATATATATAAAATCGTTGCGTGACTGACTTACTGACTGACTATCAACGCACAGCCTAAACCGTAAGTCCTAGAGACTTGAAATTTGCAAGGTACGTTCTTTTTGTGGTTCAGGGGTGCACTAAGAAAGGAATTCCAGAAATTCAACCCCTATAAGGGGGTGCAGCGGAGTATTGAAGTTTGTATGGAAAAGTACAAGCGGACGAAGTCGCGGGCATTCGACTAGTTTTTAATAAATGTCAAATTAAAATACATAGTAACGTTGTAATTTACATTTAATTGTTAGAATAGTGCAAAGTGTGGAAGAGAGCTAGCTTGTAGTTCAAATCGGCAACTCCTATTTGTTCTTATGCCTACTTGAAATGTTAGGAAACCTGTTTACGTCTACGGGGTTTACTTAGCACACAATACAAGTATTCAAGCACTTATTCGGCGTTCCAATACGCCAGAAATTCAGAAAGTGCCATTTGGTGAAATGGAACTGTTGAAGAAGACCACAGATGGCCATTGGAACTCCATAATGATAAGTATTTCACGGGTGGCGATAAGGGTGACTATCCGTTATCTGATTGAGCTGAAATTCGGCGTACCTGTCTAGGTCCGATGAGAATACAATATGATGGTGACAGCGAGCTGATCTGATGATGGAGACGGGAGTTGGAAAACGCGGAACGCCTCGATGTATAATAATAGACTGACCGTGTTTAGGCTCATTGTGACCAGCACACAATTCCGATCAATAAAATTATAAAATCTTGTATTGGGGATAAATTCCTAGTTTCGAAGTTGTTTTTTTTTACGAAATTAATTTTCAAGGTTTGGTCAGGTTTTTTCATTGCGCCTTTTGTTTATCTGTATTTGTGTGCTTCAATGGTCGAAGGCAATGAAATACAATGAAGAATAAAGCTTGATCCTATCCGGTGGTACCTATTGAGGTAAAACCCTAAATATTACCAAAATGTATAAAATAAAATCCACTAGTTCCATGGAGCAGGCCTTTTCCCACTACTTACATCACATTTAAGTACCTTAAGTTCCATCGAACTGGTAGGTTTTATCCAACTAGTTCCATCATGGAACTAGGCAATGGAATTACTGGAACCAAGCGAGTGAGATGCCGTGTGTCAATTACTTCCTAGCCTGTGACATACCTACCTATAAACGTTAAAAATACACCGTCTTAGTGCAATTTCATCCCTTCATGAAATTGATATATCGATCGACAAATATCTAAAGATTTTAGCTCCCACTAGCATGCCAATATCTATCATGATTTAAATAGAACTATTAAAATAGGGCACAGGTATTACTGATCACCTGATCAAAAGTGACTGACACATGATTTGTCATATCTAGCACGAGCACACATACATGTAAATAAACACAGGTAGATTTATTTATATCTGCATATCTATTTTTGCCATATTTCTAACAGGTCGATGTTTTTTTTGGTTGTATGTCCAAAAGACTGACAGCAGACTGGGTAACGCGACCATACATCTAAGGGTGTATATAACATTATATTCAGCAGGACCTCATTCCAGCTCCAGGCACCTCAATAACATTATTATCTTCTTTTTTTTATATATATAAAAGGCAATGTCCTGACTGACTGACTGACAATGCACAGCCTAAACCGCTGGTCGTAGAGACTTGAAAGGAGGGTGTGTTTGTGTTCACGCGTAGGGTTGTACTAAGCTTCGACCAAAGTTATAACGGAAATTTCTTAAGCGTATAAAAATGGGGTTTTAACGTAAAACAAAAATGCTCAGTATTTCAGAAGCCGTTGGTAGTAGAACCTAGAAATTTTTACATGGAGATTCCTCAAATAAAATTAACAGACACGTGTTTCAGTGTTACCTGCAATTTTCCTGAAAAAGGGCATGGGACCATTTTCTTTGTAAAAAAGATACACTTTACGTTTTAGCCAGATTTCAACGTATTTTCACATTGTAAAAGTTAGTTTCAAGGTATAGTTGTTAAGATTCAAATATTTTCAGGACATCAAGGTTAAAATAGGACCCCTAATTTAAAAACATGAGTGTGGTATCGTTTCAAAGTTCATTTCAAAGCGTGGTTGTTGATGTTAAAGTTGTTGTCTGAACGCCGGGGAATAATCAAATTTCCTGACTACGCGCGGACGAAGTCGCTAGCGGGTCATCTAGTTATATATAATAGGTATTAGCAGCCCACTCGTGATTTCGTTCGCTTGGTTCCGGTGACCCTACTGAAGCACCACCTACCGGGTCCAGTTATGAATCTAAACACACACACAAACACACACCAAAAAATTAATCAAAATCGGTCCAACATTTTAGGTGGAGTTCTGTGGAGTATTCCCTTGGCTATAATCCTGTGGACCTGGATCTTAAATCTTAATACTAGAACCATTAAATTGACATACACAAGGGACCTTTGTAAGATTTGAAACATTTCACTACACATTATTTCATTTCACATTACTTTCACGACATCGGTTACTATTATTAGCCCTTTTTCGTGACCATTATACCCCAAGCTGATCTCTGAGATTATAGTAATTGTCTATTTTTTTAATGCAATTTTATGTGATGGGCTAGCATGTGATTACCTCATAGGTCACCACCACGTAGCATGCACCCTATGTGGCACTGCACTGCGCCCGCCATCCTGAGACATAAAAACTAAAAGTCTCGTAAAGATTTCGTCCGGTACGTACTTCCACCACAACTATTTATGCCAAAAAGCAGAAGTGCTTGCATTGCTTAGTTCCAATTTGAAGTTTATAGTGCTGGCGAATTTACGAAACGGGACTAATCAATGATGACGTACGCAGTGCACAAAAGTATCTATATTTACTCCGATTTACTGTAACCACAGGACAAAGGCATGGGGCCTTACATTTGCTTGACTCAGGATCTATGCTATGGACTCTTGTTTGAATGCAGCTACCTTCATAAACTGGGCCACAGTGTTTTGTAAAGCGAAAAGTTCAAATAGCCGAAAAATACTCGACTAAGAATAAAAAAAAGAATTTAAAAAAAAATGCTGGACAAGTTCACACAACATTATCTAGCTCCAAGCTAAGCCAGAGCTTGTATTATGGGTGCTAGATAACTGATATCTATATATATATATATATATAAATCAACCCCTATTTCTTCTGGTCACGCTGCGCTAAAACTCGAGAATGGCCGGACCGATTTGGCTAATATTGGTTTTGAAATATTTGTGGAAGTTCAGGGAAGTTTTTAAAGTGAGAAAATATGGGAAAATTGCGAGGAAAATACTTAAAACGACTATTTAATTTATTTATTTTATTCCATAGTTACGACATTTTGACATGCAAACAATTCCATAGTTACGCCATTTTGACATGCAATTACATGTCGTTGCAAAGCGTTCAAGATTCACGTACTTCTTCTTCTCTTCTTATAATGGCTTCTGAGGAGTGAACCAAACAATTCCGTCAATGTACCGTTCTTCTTCTTCTTCTTCTTCTTCATATAATGGCTTAGTGCATTAAATGGTGGCAGAGAAACCGAGTTTTAATCCACCTTATCGAAAAGACACGCAATACTCTTCTTTTTATTTTCTTATGATGGCTTCTGAGTGTATCAATTGCCAATACAAACCATATACAAACTGTTCCATAGTTATTTTGACATGCAAACATCTCAATATAATTCAAATAGTTTTATTGTAAACTTGTTTTTATATATTATGGGGTGAAAAACAAGCAGACGGCCCTCCTGATGTAAAGCAGTCACCGCCGCCTATAGACAAGTAGTTGGTGTGGTTGGTTGGTTTCACTTTTTTATATATTCTATTTCAATTTACACATGAATGGATTTCTTCCAATGTTACAAATTTAGCTACAACTAAAAGTTGACTGGGAACAAATCGTCTCAAAGCAATAAGACCGCCCATTATACTTTTAATTACTCTGTTAAGCTTTGTTGTAATTTTTTGTTAACTTGGTGTGTAAAATAAAGCGTTTTCTGTTCTATTTTATTTTATTGACGACCTCTGTGGCGCGGCTGGCGTTGGTTCGCCTGCGACGCTGGAGGTTGCGGGTTCGATTCCCGCCTCGGAACAAATATTTGTGCGTTCTGCAGATATATATTCTGTGGTTCTGCAGATATTTGTTCAGGGTGTTCTGAGTGTTTTCTATGTATAATAAAAAATATATATCTATGTAAGTACTAGCTGACCCTTTCGCGACTTCGTCCGCGCGTAGATTATGTAGTACCTACCTACTCGTACTATGCATTCTGTAAATAGTTGCTGGTACAAATATCTGCCTGTAGGTATAAGTCCACTGCTGGCCATGGGCCACCCCTATATAATGCCACAATGAACGTCCTGAGCCGCCTCCATGCAACGACTTCCTGCGACTTTTAACATGTCGTCAGCCTATCGAGGAGACTTTCTACTCATCCAGTTCAAGGTTGCCACTCGAGAGCAATTATTCCTCAACGGTTGGTTCTGCCACAGAATAAATAATGTTCTGCGAGCTATATGATCTGCCCATTGCCACTTCAACTTGCTAATATTGAGAGCCTGTCAGTGGTCCCGATTCTTCTACGCACCTCTTCGTTTCAGATTCAGGTACATGTTCCCGATCTCCTAGCACAGCTCTCTCCATAGCCCGCTGCACGATTTTGAGCTTTTATCATGCTTATAGTTGATAATCACATCTCACTACCGTAAGTCATCACTGGCAACATGCACTGATAACAGACTTTCATCTTGAGGCTCTCCAGTGACTATGATGTGAATATTTAGCGTAGTTTCCTGAAAGCTGCTCATCTGAGTTGGATTCGTCGGCTAACCTCATCATACTAGGTCCAACACTTTCCTAGTTGAATCGTTTTCTCAAGTAGACATAGTTGTCTAAAGGATCATAGCAGAAACCAAATGAGCATTGGCAAGATAATAACAAACCTCCAAAAATAGCCAAAAAATACAGATCCTCAAAAATATACTAATTATTCCCCCTTAAAACTCTCACAACCTAAGAAGCCTTATAAACCTCTAAATAGCCATTCTAACTCATAAAAACACAGGGTAACACAGGGTACCTTAATACCCTAACTCCTTAGATTTCATACAATGCCTTAAACTCTGAGAAACCCTTAAAACCTCGTACAAACCCATACAACCCCATTACGACGGACCTAGCTCAGGCGTTTTCTTTGGGAGTCGGAATTTTTACCAGCTGAGGCAGGAACCAAGATAGAATATTTTCTCTGCCTTAAAACTCCTTGTGAAACTCCTATGTTTTTTTAAAACACCTACAAACCCTAGAAACCCTCACAAACGCAAACGACCCCATTTTAGACGATATAAAACACAGGACTTTTCTCATGATTTAAAATTTTTATATTTCCTAGTGTTTGACTAAGTTTGAACGGTTTTCTCGGTCTCAAAGCTCCCTATCCTACCCTATCCTATTTCGTCATTATTGTAAGAGCAGTAATTCGAGAAAATTTGTACAGACAGACAGACAAAGAAACAAATAAATTATACAAGTACAAACGTTGCTCGAACGCATTGAACTTTTTCATAAAACTTATAATAAAAAAATCTAATAAAATAAAATTCTAATTTCGATATAAAATATGCAAGTCCTTCTAACAGCACGCCTGGTTTACCTTCTTCCTCAGATTTATCAATATATTACCAACCGATCAAAATTTTCAGAACTCTCGTAACTTACTAAATAAAGTCAAGTATAGGTAAGTAAGTAAGTAAAGTAAGTTATAGTTATTAGGATTGTCGACGCACCCAAAGTGACCAGGGATCTAGAACCGTTCAGCGTGCGTCGAGATATTGGTTCGCTTAGCGTCTTTTATAAGATTTTTAACAGGGATGCTCTGAGGAGCTGTTTGAACTAATCCCAGCTTCGCACTTTTTTAACCGCACATCTCGCCACCGTCAGCGAGCTCACCCGCACATTTTGGATGCGTGGAGGTCTCGCACAGTGCGTTTCACGCGCTCGTTTCTCCCGCGTACCTGCAGGGGGTGGTATGAGCTCCCGTTGGATGTCTTCCCACAGGGCTACAATATGGGTAAATGTAAGAGAAATATCAAGGCAGCGAGTTTGGAATACCGTGGGTGTTGCAGATAATAAATAAAAATAATACAAGTAAAAAAAAATACAGTTGAGCTATCTGAAGACTGTTGCAAAAGATCTTAAGGTATCTCAACTGATCCAAATCACTCTAAGCGTCTCTAAGATGCTACCTGCATTGTCACGCTGAATGGCAATACTAATGCGTTGAGCCAGATAAGATCCAACTCTCGGGGCACCCGTCGCTTCGACCAAGGCTTCGACTGAAAGGCTGAAAAATAATATATACAAATATAAATACATACCACTGAATTGAAGGACAATATTACCTTAAGTACTAAATAAACACTATGAAATTTCTGAAGCGTGGAAGAAACTACCTTTAAAAAAAAGTATAAAATTTAGCAAAGGGAACCCACTATCATAACAAAGCGTACTAGTATAATCATGCCTCACTCACGTACAGGATCATGCCATGAACTCGCGCATGAATGTCACTATTAGTAATTTTACTAATAAACCTGGACAAACTGAAACTGACCACTGATTGTGTTAATCAAACACGTTTGTAAGTAGTGACAGAGAGTTGTGAATCCAGAGGTATAGGGTGCGTCACGTAAAAATAACTAAAGAGGATGGGTCTGCGTATAG
Source organism: Operophtera brumata (assembly GCA_932527175.1). NCBI lineage: Eukaryota > Metazoa > Arthropoda > Insecta > Lepidoptera > Geometridae > Operophtera > Operophtera brumata. The sequence goes on from OW052239.1 coordinate 69,794,570, forward strand.
GTACAGTTGCGCAAGACTGAATAACCAATTGCGCGACGGCACAAGCATGTGACGAACCAGTAGACCGTACTCAGGACTCTACATAACTCCCTCGCTACGCTCAGGGTATGCCGCCCGTGGTGTAAGACACCGCTTTATCCGCTTAGTGCTATAGAAGTGGCTACATTTTACTCTAAAATCATATAAACAAAAAAAGGCATACCTATGATACAATGGTGCAACCTACTGAGAAAAGAAGCCCATTGAGGGTCTGCCTACCTCTTCGGGGAAAAAGGCGTGTATCTATGTATGTATGTATTTAATGATACGCAAGAAGCAGATTCGCTTAGTGCATAATCTACTATTACTATTATTTTTATGACGACCTCTGTGGCGCGGCGGGCGAACGTTCGCATGCGACGCATGAGATTGCAGGTTTGATTCCCGCCCCGGAACAAATATTTGTACTATTTGCAGATATTTGTTCAGGGTGTTCTGGGTATTTACTATGTATAATACAAAATATCTATGTATGTAATGTATTGTATTAAGTATATCAGTTAACTAGTACCCATATTACAAGCTCTGCTTAGCTTGGGGCTAGATAATCTTGTGTGAACTGTCCAACATTATTTATTATTTATTTATTTATTAATATATGCTGTGAGATACTAAAACTACAGAAGATGCGACATGGAGAAGAAAAGCTAACGATTGGGAGCTTTGGAGGACTCTGGGGGAAGCCTATGCTGGAAAGCAAAATAACCATAATAGGTATATAAATATTTATCGATGTCACATTGTAAAACGAATTTTAACGTTGTTAAATAAGAGCTATTGAAATTGAAATTGAAATTGTATATGTATGCGTTTTACTTTAAAAACTTTCGTGAATCATATCAATTATTTTAGAAAAACAGGAAATTTACAATTACTGTTAAATCCAGTAGAGTGCTAAACGCGACGCGGGAGGAGTGCGTCGCGTTCACTCACCTTGAAAAAGACTCTCGAAACGGGTCGAAACAATGTCGGTCCTGACATCGATTTAACGGTGCATCGGTTAAGGTCTATCATTGTTAAAAAAAAAAAAAAAAAAAACGGTACGTATTTCCCGTTTTTATAAAATAATGGTATCTCTGTTCCCGTAACTTATCTGGCATATCACGCGAGACAAATTCCACGCCTTCACACAGGGGCTGTTCCCTCAGTTATTTTGTTAATTAGCTCCGTAACATGAATAATGGGTTACAATTAGCCATGTTTGTTTACACGCGTTTTGCGCACAGCCTGTATTTATTAGCGGGCGATTTACGACACTCGCAATAATCACAGGGCATTATTATGTCTGATGTTTATGCATTTTCAAACGAACTGATAATATGGTGGTGCATACAAATGTACATTGTGCTTTTATAGTACACTAAGGTTGATAGCCAAGCAAGATTAAAGAGTCAGATTCTATTTGCAGGCTGTGGCGTTTGTATTTATGTTGTGGCTTTAGTAGTAGAAGAGCTTTTTTGAGAAAGAGTTCGTCCGGGGAAGTACTACCACCTTACCTATTTCTGCCACAAAGCAGTAGTGCTCGCATTGCTGTGTTCCGGAGTTGCTGTGTATGGGTGCCGGTGAAATTACAGTGAATTTTTTTTTTTTTTTTTTTATCTCTTTCTTTTTGTCTTTATGTCTCAGTGTGGCGGGCGCAGTGCAATGCCACATAGGATGCGTCCTAGGTGGACGTGCCCTATGTGGTAATACACTATTCATAGGCAGAGGGTACCGCCTAACATCAGGTGGGCCATCTGTTTGATCAGTCATACCAAGTAGTATAAAAAAAAGTTTGTATGTTTGTGTGTTTACGATTACTGCAGAACCATTGATCCAACTTGATAAAACTTAGTAGGTAGGTAGGTTATGTGAATAGAATTTAAGTTCGAACACGAGCTTAATCAGCGCTGGTGTTTTTGAACTACAGATTTCATGAGGTCCCCCAATTTGTCGATAGGTAAACAATACAACGTAACGTCACGTTCGGGGCGAACTACTAGTATATTATAATAACACCCAACAGTCTTATACATAGTCCTGATCCCACACTAGGATCCCCTGTGTCGTGGATATCACGAACTACAAGTACCATAGTACCATAACACCAAGACCTAGAACAAAATATTTGAAGATTATGCAAAAAAAAACCGCAGCTGGAATCGAACCTGCACCTCACACATCACGGCCAGCTACTCGCCCGTCGCGCCACGGAGGCCAGCGGGAGCGTGATAATGAGAGAAATTCATAAACTGTTTTTTCGTAAAATTTCTTTACGGTCGTATAAGCCAAAATCATTTTTCCTTTAAGCTTTTTAAGTTGCTTTTTATACTAATGTATTTTTCCATATATGGATGAAGGGTAATTATATCATTATTATACACAGTAACAATAATGATAAAGATATGAAGTTTTAAATCATAGGTACAGTGGCCAGTTCATTCAACAATAGCAATCTCTTTAAGACTACCTTTGGATATACCTCTAGGGATGCTCTACCTCTAAACTTCTGCTGGACATTATTTAATGTGACGTTCTGTATATGGTGTGTACGATACTGGTTCTTGAGTTTGATATGAATTTCTTCTCGTAACTTCGTGAGTCCAATCGGACTCATGTAACAAGGAATGATAGGATTGTTAAGTAGGTACTTAAGTATTTGAAGCTGGTTGGCTTGCCGCCCATTATTGAAATATGAGAGTGTAATTTGATGAATTTACCTCGTGAAATACCTACTTACTCATCATGTCAAATTGTTATTTATCAAGAACTAGCGACTTGCCCCGGCTTCGCACGGGTAGCCCCCGATAAAACCTTCCCCTCCTACCCCACCCACCTATGTCAATCTCCTGATTCTAAGCTACCTCCCCATCAATTTTCAGCCAAATCGGTTGAGCCGTTCTTGAGTTATAAGTGGTGTAACTAACACGACTTTGTTTTATATGTAGATGAGGCTTGCTTTCATTGCGAGCGTTTCCGACTTCAATAAACGATCTGCACAATATACCACAAGTGACCACACCTAAAGAATCCAGATTTTTTGTTTCTTACATATTGTTTCTGTTGTTTTATTCTCAATTCTTTTGCCCAGCTCCGCACGCATGCTGTCGCTATAAAAAACAGTTCACGCCCCCTCTTCATCCCCCTCTCCAGCCCCCCTCTCAAAATCCATCAATACTCCAAATACCAGTTGAGGGGAACTACACATAACGTGAGCGCAGCCGCAGGCGGAAGCTAATAAAACGTAGCCTAGTGCTCAGCAATAATGTACCTTCCTGTAAGTGAGGTAATGTTTGGAATTGGATCGAAAGATCCGGAGATTTCCTCCACCACTACGTATCCCACAGGAAACCATTAGTTTTTAGAAATAATAAAATATGTTAATTCATTAGTAGGTAATGGTAAAACTATATCAAGTTTCATTGAAATCAGTCAAGTAGTTTCAGCGTGATGAGTTTTCAAAGATCCAGACAGGACAGATAAAACTACCCTATTAGGTACTAAGCCTACGCCGGCGCCGTCCTTCTGGCTGTAGCTGTATCTATCTGTATATATCTATATATTCAGTTGCAGCACAGGGGTATATCTTGTCAATCACAAAAGGTAGCCACTATTTTCCCAGATTATGTGTTTTTCGGGGTTGAAGTCATAAACATAATAAAAAAAAGCGGCCAAGTGCGAGTCGGACTCGCACATGAAGGGTTCCGTAGCAGCAAGTAACATAATATAAAAGTTCTTGGATGGATTACGATTTAAGACGTATTAAAAAAAACTACTTACAAGATCTCGTTCAAACCAATTGTCGTTGGAAGTTTACATGGTAATGTATATCATATATATTTTTTAGTTTTATCATTCTCTTATTTCAGAAGTTACGGGACACACACACACACACACATTTTACCACTTTGGAAGTGTCTCTCGCGCAAACTATTCAGCTTAGAAAAAAATTATATTAAAAACCTCAATATCATTTTTAAAGACCTATCCATAGATACCCCACACGTATGGGTTAGTTTTTTCTTTTTGAGTTTCAGTTTCCGTGTCCCAAAAATTTCTTGTTTTTTTTCTATTTACGTGTGAAAATCTTAATTCGGTTCATAGAATACATCTACTTACCAAGTTTCAACAACATAGCTCTTATAGTTTCGGAAAAAAGTGGCTGTGACATACACGGACAGACAGACAGATACATGACGAATCTATAAAGGTTCCGTAATTTGGTTACAAAACCCTAAAAAAAAAGACCAAACGCCAAAGGGCTCCTTACAAAGAGTAAGGAATGGCAACGATAACGCGTTCTAATAGTGGCGACATCTAGTTTTAAGTTGAGGAACTGCGGAAACCCTATGGGTGGTTTGAGAGGAGCTTTATTATATTTTTACCTTACTCGGCGTTTTCAAAGAACCTTCCTGATATTAATCAGGAATTATGTGAGTTAAATTCACGGTACGGCTTCCAGCTTTACTTGGCGGCGGAGCTGCCACGTCTTAAGATCTTATCTAGGATCTAAGAAGTAGAGGAATAATTATTTTTTTTTACGTAGGGTATTTTATTAAGATAGCTGAGGAGACATCTTAATAGACTGGTCCGCTTATAGGGATTGATTTCAGAAGTTCAGAATGTGTTGTTGAGTTGAAAAGTCAACACAGAGTCAACGCGTTTATGCTCATTTACCTCAGTAGCCTCCCGTGGATTTCGATAATGCTGAATAACGGATTGAACCTGGGAATGGGAGCAGCATCCACCTGGGTACTTTATCATTAATACTGTAATAGCTAATTGTTTTAAATTGTATGGACACATGATTAGCGCCCCATTTTGAGAACTTTGTTTGCGAGTAGGCACGCTATTTTTTGATTGCTATTATATTACACTGCCATCTATTATGTTGAAATTGTACTACTTTGAACTACCTTGAAGGTTTTTCTCGGGAAAACTCCTGCGCTCACCTACAACATAGGTCACAAATATAATATTACTATTGGGTGGAGACAATATACGTTAGAGGTTAATATAAACTGTCATACTGTGTATATGTGTACATTCAAAACCTAAGGTAGTACCTAAATACTTTTGAAATCGTTCGAGATGATTATTAATAATCATGGAGATCCAGCTAAAAAGCTGGATCGCCATGATACTAAAAAAAATAAAAATAGAGTACTAGTGAGGCCTGTCTTCGCAAGAACAGGTTTATTAAAAGTGTAATTTTCGTAACCAATGGTGCGGGTGATAATCCTAACATTCAGATCCATTAATGTTGGGATTAAAATGAAGAGGTTTCCCTTTGTTATGTTCTGTCTAATTATTTCTAGCTCTTTCTTACGACTTTTTAACCTCGTAGTCAAACAAATATGACTACAAGGAAACAGTGATAACAATAGATATACAACATCCATTATAATCCAATTAATTGGCTCAACAGATCACTCACCGGAAATATTTGGTGGTGTCAGGCGAAACCATATCGTTATGGACGCGGCCCTATGGTAATTGGTCATATCTAATCATGTGATGATTTTGTCATTATTGCTATCATTATTCATTTGACATGTCGAGAAGCACGCGTGCGTGCTTTACAGCTGAAGGAGAACCGTACCGTTAGACCGCTCCATTCTATTACCTACTTATCATCATCATCATCTTCATCAGCCCACACTAATCCACTGCTGGAATCAACATGGTTTCTGTAAAAAGTCCTCGCGAACTCTAGAACTCTGTCACAAAAAGCTCTACTACTACTTAGTACCTATACCTAATTGCAGCTTCTTTCATCTGTGCTTCTATACCAGTCCTACAACTTTAGTCCGCTTACACAAATAAATATTTTAATTCAAATAAGAAGTAAAAATTATTTATTAAAAACGAATAAATAAAAACAGGGACATAAATAGCTATAGTCTATCAAAGTGTAAAATAGACATCGTCTTGCTTGTACGATGACGTCATAAACGCAGGCTCACTTGCAACCTCATCCATCTCGTATAAAACTCACTTTGCTCTGAAATGTGCCCAGAGCAAGGAGCACGAAGACATTGCGATAATAAAGTATTTAGAAAGTAACTTGTTTCTTTTCCTTCTCAGAGCGGATGGTTACTTTTGAGGAGGAGATGTTGGTTTCAGACTCGGAGTCAGCTACGAGGGCCCGGAGACGCGCGGCGCGCTTTTCCCTCATCGCGCTCCTTTCATTCATCTCATTCATTTCGTCTTCTATATCGGTCAGGCGGGCTCTGGTTACCTTTGCCCTCTGCGCAGCTGCGCTCTCATCGTCACTCTTTCCAAGCGCCGTCCATTTTGTGAGATTTCCTTCGTCATTCAACCTGCGAGCAATCCTCTTCTCCGTACGTTCCTCATTCTCTTGAAGAGCTCTCCTGGCTCCGCTTACTTCAGAGTGCCCGATACCAACAGTCTCAAGAATCTTGTCAGAAATCCTCATGCGATTTTCGAGATTTGAGACACTGTTTTCGAAATCGATGTCTTCTGCGAAGCGCGAGGACTTCTTGCTGGCGCGCAGACGCTTCAGTGATTCAGTGATCTGAAATAGAAAATAAAACAGAAGTTAAGAAATAGCTTAGAATCTTAGAAAGTAGAGATTAGAGGATTTCACATCGTTAAATATGCGAGAGATCATTTTTTAAAATTATTTTGAGTTTCAGTAAGAACAATACTTCTAATATGTTAAGATAACATTTTATTTAAAAGAAATGAATCAGATAAGTAAACTAGATTAACAGACAGCTCAATATAAATTAGCATAATCAATAGAAATTCAAAACACTATGAAAAGAAGGCATGTTGTTTTCAGCAAGCTAAGGTATTTATATATCATGTCAATCGTTGTTTTGTGTGAAGTTGCGCTCAGCAAACAGGCGCGCATAGAAGTCCGGCCGAAACTAAAAAACCACACGAGAAAATTGCATATTTTCTTCAACGAGCGTTTTCATCAGATCATTTGTCCGCAAACTTTCCTGTCCTCGACATTCGTAATGGAATTTTCTCTCTGCCGTTCAAAGTTCAAACCAGACTTGTGAAAAATGTTTCCTGAAAGTCAGGAGTGCTGCATAGCGATAAATTTCAATTAACTTAAACAGCGATGACTTTCATCGTGTCTGGTTTGATTGGCACTGATAAAGTTTTACAGTTCTACTATTAAACGCGGAATATCGTTGAAATAGTTACGCCGTGTTTTGTCTCTTACAATTGTATTTGAAACAGCTTTTCAATTCAAAAGACAAAACACTATCTTTACTATTATAAAAATCTAATTATCCTTGGCATGAAGTTACAGAGTATTTTGTCTTTTGTATTGACAGGTAGTTTCAAATCCGATTGAAAGAGACAAAATACGGTGTAACTATTCAAAGGATCATCCACGTTAGTAGCACGGTTTGTAAATACATATTAGGATAAAGGAGCAAGGAGCATGTCTTGAGTCAGAAAACCTTTTGGTAGAAAAGGTTTTCGAGTGACGACCATGCACCAGACGATGCAGTGTGTGATCCCTTGCGATAGACTAAAGTAGTCCCAAACTTGATTGGGGTGACAGTCAAATTCAAAACCCAGTTCGCGGAACTACTAGTAGTTATATTGTTGCAAATAGGACGGTAGCTAGGCCCAGCTCAAATCCCCTGGCCAGAAATTGGATGTGTGGAAGTCGTACAGCCTCCAACGGACGTTGATTACAATTTCCTTGCAAATATTGAGTACAATGTTTGAGTTTGAAATGAACACCAATTCAGAAATGGGGCAATCGTATGTATACGAGGTATTTGTATTGTTCATTTCTTTGTGGATTTACAGTGCTTCAATATTTAGTAACAAACAAGCAACCACGAATATTTTAAATGAAACCTTATTTGTAAGAAATTCGAGTTTTTTTTTACATCATCAGCGATCATCATCAGCACCACACGTTCACTGGTGGATATAGGCCTCAATAGAAAAAAAAGTATGTCGCAAGAAAATTTAAATTGAAATTAAATGTGAAATTACACATGGGACTTTTCATCTTTATGTCTCAGGGTGGCGCAGTATTGGAGCACGTGGACGTGACCTATGAGGTAATACATTATTAAAGGTGGGCAACAACATGTGCCGTCCTAAACGCAGTTAAAAAAAAACTGCAGATCTTAGTTATGATTCTGTATTTTATTTTACTACGACAGTCATAATGAATTTATATTTTTAAGGAAAATCTCAAACTGTGCACAGACAGCCCGTTTTATTAGTGACTGTACGAGGCCGGATATGAATACAGTGCACCTCCAACCAAATTCACAATGAAGGTATTCAGTATATTGGATTCCTGGCTCCTTTATTACGACGGAACACAGCAGGTACGTCGTCTGTCGAAATATCAGGGGAAACAATGTGAATGCCACTATGCAATATTTCGATTTCGATTGAGTATGTCCACAAAGAGAACTGATAGACGAATAACATAAAAAGCTATTGATTAACAACAGTTTTGGACGTTGAGTACCCAGAGGTTTCATCAAAAACCAAATTCATTAAACGACTCATCAAGATAAAACATACGTATGATATAACTAATACAGCAATGTGCAGTGGCAATATGCAGGCAATATTGCTGGTGTTTAACCACGTGACCATTGGATCTCGCAGTAGCATACCTGGCGAATTATATTATTATACCATGAGTAGGTAGTTTTCCAAGTCATATTGCGGTGGAAATAAGTTAATAGATATGACGTCAAAGGAAATAATTATGTCTATTACTCTTTCCGAAGTGATTTATATCAAGTGAACAGCCTCTGTGAAGTAAATCGGCCTCATCAATTTAAAGTGTTCCTTATTTTCTATATAGTAAGGAGTAAAATCGCAAAGTTTTTTCTAAAATCACTTTGCGACTGAATGTCTGGATGCTGACAATTGAGGCCCATTAGAGCAAAGCAAACAAAACAAGAACAAGAACAAAAAGTTGAATAAAATGTATAAGAGTTCGAAATAATGTTTTAAAATATTTTTGTACATAATTGAAGGGTAGTAGATATTTTAAGTAGCATTTTGAGTGGTAAAAACCTCATCATCATAATTGATCGGTAAAGACCTACAAATCTGGTATGGAATAAGGAATATGAAATTTTCAGAATATTTAGTTTATGGAAAAAGACTGTCTAATCTCGGCTGTAAGTCTGTAAATTAATGAAATAAAAGTAAAAGTCAGTATGTAAATTAATGAAATAAAAGTTCTGCATTAGGAATAAATTGACAAAAAAAAATTTACACGATAGGAAAAAAATTGACAAAAAAATTGCTATGACATATTTGATTCTATCAAATTATATATTAACTATTATTTTTACTGCTCAGTATGTCTTAATGGATTGTAACAAATTGTATAGTGGCCCAGGTAGTTCGAAGACAAAATAAAATGGACAAAAAAAAAGTTATTTTGCTCTGGGGGCCGTCTATTTAGTTCTACCATTTATTATAAACACATACAGCTATTATGAATTCCTTCAAATAGCTCTACCACCATAATAAGGAATTTCACTTTTTACAATCCTCATTAAAATTACACAAGTGACAGCAAAATCATTGCGCATTGACTTTTCACTGCAAAAGTGTTCCATATCGAATAAGTGTGCGAAATGAGTTTCTTTGTTGGGATATTTATGGCATCTTAATCAGTCGAGTGTACCAAATGAATTTTGTGGAAAAACAATAGCACCCAAATAAAAGCGAGCATTCCTCGCGTACCAACGCTCCGTGTGTATTTGACTTATTTAGGGTTCCGTATTTCTGAAGATACCGAACCATTGTAGGATCACATACGCATGTCTGTTTTTCTGTCTGTGCGTCGTTTACAGCCTATATTCTCCTAGTCTACTGGACGAACTAAGGTTAAAATTACATACTTAAACAGGGTTGCGTTATAATAACAGACGTAGGTAGTAAATAAGTTAATTATAATTTTGGGAGGCAAACTAGTAAATACAAAAACAATGATTGTCAAATGCATCATGAGACACATGAAATTAAATAAAAAGGCTCTTTTAAAAACAAAAAATGCAAATTTTAGACATTATACAGTGGGTCTCATACTAGGCTAGGCCTTTATCTTGGTGACCCTGAATTTCCTAGGTCAGAGATAATGGTACCTTGTGTTAGCTTTGCTGCTCGTTCGTTACCAACTGATTTAAATTTTATTTAACTTTTTTATACCAGTAGTTCCGGTTCGATCCCTTGAAAATGATCCTGTGGACTTTGATCGTCCTGTTCGATCCCTTAATATTTTTAGGCAACTTTATAATTTCTGATGGAACCCTTGTCAATTTTGTTAGTGAAGTACAGTCGGCATAAAAATAATAAATCTCCATAGGTATTTGCCAAAAAAAACTATGATGAATATATTTTGATGAAAAGCCGCGAGCGAAAAATCTCAAAAAATAAATCTAGAACTGGTGTTTCCTCGTAGTCAAACTATTTAGTCCAATTTATTTGACCACTAGGAATAGTCTTTCCTCGTGGTCAAACATTATTGATATTGCACCTTTTCAGCACGCTGTTATGCATGCAGTTTACGTATGTCCAGTCTTGTTCAGTCATAGATACACAAAATTATAAATATACAGGCCGCATTGTTCTAAGCTTTATACATTTACAATCATGTTTATGCAAATAGGTGGCAAATGCTTGTTGGATATTGTCGAAGAGTGGCTCATGGAAGAAGTCATTGATAAACAGGAAGCCGTTATTAAAGCGTCATCAGCATCAACGTAAATGAGCTTCATTCGTACGAAACATTTTCATGAATGAAATCACGAACAAATCCGTAATAAACAAGACGACTGGACATCGTAAGGTTACACCCACTTATTGCTTTGCTGCCAAGTTTGCAAACAAATTTTACAGCAAAACATAATAAATTTATTGCTGATGCTACAAATTGTACAATAAGTGTACATTAATTATATTATACTAGCCTTTTGCTCTCGGGTTCGCGAACGTGTTGTTGGAATAAAATGTAGTATCCCTATGTATCTCCCTCTGCCGCTCTCCCCCCAGCGTTCATCCACACACCAAAAACCACCAAAAAATTCGCTGAACTGTTACGGAGTTGAGTGGAACAACACTTAGAAAACAACCGTAGGCGCGGGCAAGAGCTAATAAAATAATATAGCCTATGTCCACCCTGAAAGTCTATTTTAAATACTGGTGAAAGATTTTTTAAATCGGATGAATGGTTTCCATTATTACCTCCTACACACAAACTCTTAATAATATGAACGCTGAACGCGTTCAGGGTGCTGGTGGGGCTGCCCCGGTTCTGTAGCGCATCGGGGATATTCGCCGAGGCGCGTGTGGACTGCGTAAGCGGTGCACGTCTTTGGTGCGCAGGGCCAGCTCTAACAGCATACTGAGCGTTTTCTCAGACAGGTTTGACAGTGAGTACCTCAGCCACTGCTGTATGATCCATTTTAATAAAAAACTAAATTATTTATTCTAACCGCAATGAAATTTATAATATTGAACTATCCTAATTTGTGACATACTTTATTCAATTCAATTTATATTTTTCAGTGACTGTGTATTGTGAGAATGGGCATATTATTTCTTGATTATTTCTTTTTTGTTATCAGAATGTTTATAATAACTAACCTAGGATATCAAATCAACTAACACAATTATGATCCAATTGTTGATTGAAATAAATAAATGAAATTGCAATTGAAATATTACTGTAGATATTATTCTGAATATCCTTTCACCAAAAAAACATCACTTACCTATGTGCCTATGTCAAGTCGTAGAGTTACATTGATATTTCGATAATCTACTTTGGTTTTGTGCCAGGTTTATTGATTTCGAAAAACAAACAGCAGCTGTAGGGCTTCGCTTGTTTATATAATTACATTATCCCTGGTTTTTCTACTTCTTTAATGACGGTCCACCTGATTTTAAGCGGTAACCTCTGCCTTTAACAATGCATTACCTCATAGGTCATCACATCCACCGGACACACCAGATATGGCATTGCACTGCGCCCGCCACCCTGAGACATAAAGATGATAAACCTCATGTGCCATTATTTTCACCGGCAACCATACCCTTTAAACCGGAACACAGCAATGCGAGCACTAGTGCTTTGTGGCAGAAATAGGTATAGTGGTAATACTTCCCCGTAAGAACTCTTTCGAAAAAAGCTCTACTACTACTACAGTTACATCCTACAAAGTGACAATTAGTGAATCCAATTTGTTTTTCAGCAAAAATTAAGAATGAGGAGTTTTCAAAGTGTCATTGTCAGTTTAGTTCTTTTGTCGTCAAGAGATGGCACTCGCGTAACTATTGGTAATTACCTACTTTTCAAATTTTATCATGGCAGTGGAGAACTTACGGATGGATTTTTTACCTAAAAAATACAAAATCCTATAACATTATGTAATAATAAATATCTTTGTGATGGTTACGTATTTTGAAATATTTACTGTTAACAAAACTGTCACCAACGCCATCTAGCGAGAGATAAATAATGCTAAAATGACAATATAGCACACAAAAAATAATACTATAATAGTAACTATAGAAAAACTCACTATTGTTTTGATGTTTTTGACGTCTGTTCTAATTTCAGCGAACATTTTTGATGTAACGGATGCAAGGAAATTACGTAGGAAATGACGTTTATCAAGAAAAATCCGTGGTGGGTACCTTCGACCAAAGTAAAATGAATACTTTGGTCGAAGGTGGGTACATTGAGCCCATTTCTTTTTGTATTAATAAATCTAATGTCCGCACGCAGCTTTGCTCGCATTTTACCAGGGTAAAAGTACCGTGATTGAGTAACAAACACCCAAACATTGTTAACATTGTCAATACTTTGGACAGTGATATTAGTGAGATTAGAGTATTTTGTTTTGTGTGAATTTACTAAAGTTGTTCCAATGTCATCTCATATTTTGATTTAGCTTAGATCTTTTGAGACTACATGTATTGTCAGTACTCATCAACTACTTTGAAGTGCAATTATCTAGTTATTGTAAGTATGTGAAACCTGAAACTACTAGATACGTCCGAGTACCTTCAGCAGGGTATAATTACTTTAAAGCAACACGGTTTATTTATAGAATTTGTGTAATCATTGGCATCATCCCATATAGTTTATGGGTACTTTTGATCTTGTGTCATGTTTTATTTTTGTATAGACTCATAAAGAAACAGGCAACAATTGAGCTGAAACCTTGTAATATTATTATTGTTGTTTTGTACTTGTAATCGCTATAAGCGATAAGACCGCCCATTGTGCATTTCTGTTATTATTTGTTATTTAGTTAAGTTTTGTATTTCTGTGTGTTATTTAATCGTTCATGTATAATAAAGAGTTAATCTATTAATTATTCTGCAAAAACAACTAAGTGGATTGAATAAATTAGAGTTAAATTCAAGCAAGTATCCTTCAATCCAGACGTACGAAATATTATGAACGGTTCACGTTTTTTTATTGGTAAAAACGTTCAATATTAGCGAAATTGGGGCCCATGTCATAATCGAATTGTGTACCAAATTTCATCCAACTGATAAATAGCTGTACCCGTGTGGTCATATTGTGACACCACGTTTTATACGAGTATTATCCTAGTTTCGACTGCCGAGTCATTTAACAGACATTATCAGAATAGGACTATGACCAGACTATACTACATAAGAATCAGAATCGTATTATCAGAATCGGACTTACACTTGACAATACAGTTACAACTTGAATGCAATATAAAACAGGCATCCCGGATTTCACACGTTCTTCCGATAATATTCCTATAAACTTTGTTTGATATTACCTACTCCTTGAGTTTTATTGCATTACATCCTGTTTTGAACTTGTGCTACGAACTTTATATTATTTGTTAGTTTGGAACTTTTTAACTTCAATATTTGTTCTTGGGGAATTTTCTATTACTTTAGGCATTAACCTGTATTTAGGAGTGAGGGGACCAGGTTCCCCTATCATGATCCCTCACTGAATCCCAGTGAACTCATCGGTTCACCAGAATCCCCTTGAAATAAAATTAAGTTTAAAGATGTTATCACACTGTAGCACACACAATAACTACATTAACTAACTGCTCTTGACTTACATAATTATTTTGTAAAACAATTTGGTGAACGTATATTTCTGATCACGAATTCGATCAAATAGCTACATTTGTTGACTAATATCAACAGCTGGACGAACAACCTTGCCAAATTATGACGACGTAATTCTGCAAGTGTCAACTAAAGTTGTGTCAACGTAGTGCTACGTTAACCGCTACGAGTTTGTAGCATGCCTACGCCTTCCTCGAAAAGACGCAATTCGCCGTTTTAGAAAAGAAATTTTATAAATTGTTTAGTGTTCGGTACCCAAAAGGTCTAAGTCTCCGCTGTCCGTCTGTCCATCTGTTCATTTGTCAGCGGGCTGTATCTCATGAACCGTAAAAGGTAGACAGGATTTAAAAGAGTGTATATTGCCACTATATCAAAAACATTATAATCAACCTCGGAACAATAACTAAAGCCGTAGAGCTATTATCTTGAGCATCGAGCAACACGGAACGGAGGCCTGCAATGCTCTAAGGTCTTGAGGCATCTACTCACGTATCCAATAAAATCCTGATTTCAATTTATAAACGTCTTTTGCTTGCTGAATATAGTTACTCTTTACAAAGGCGAGTAATATGAAATGCGAACGTGTAAAAGTGCTGATGCATGACTTATGATATTAAATATATGAATTTCGTGTAGTAGATAGTAGAACAGTGTTTGTTTTGGTCCTGTGATAAAACAAATTTACTAGATATTTAAGAAAGCGAGTTACCTATCAATTTACGCCCGAATAATGTGGTTTTCGACGTCAAAATTAGTAGTTATTTTTTGGTCGTCTGTATGGGATAGCGAAGCTATATCATCCTTCAGTAAGGAAGGGTAATTGAGTTTGGCATCTGTTTATGTGTGTATGTTTATGTTTGTAAAGTATTCACAGAAATAATCCTATTAATAAAGGCTTATAAAGTCAAGACAAGACAAGATTTATAAAGTACTTATGAATTAGTTAAGCTATCTAAAGACTGTTGCAAAAGAATCAAAGATAGTTCATCATCGTCATCATCATCATCATCATCTACAGCCCAAGTTCTCCCACTTCTGTGTATAGGCCTCTTTCTGTTAGTGCCGTCCACTGCAACCCTGAGATTACAATTTATATCAAATAGACCAAATCACTACCAGACGGAAGCATCCCTAAAATACTGTGTAACATTGACACTCTGAATGGCAAAACTAATACGTTGAGCCAGATAAGAGCCAGCTTTCGAGTCACGCGTCAGCTCGACCAGACGGCTTGAAAGAATTTTGAAGTCGCAAATATCCCAATACCCATCGGACCCAGAGCCTGGACCCAGATAGGCTCAAATAGTTATGCTCTGTTGAGACTTGCATATACATTTGCGAATTTGAGATCCTCAGCTGAATCAGTTGCTGCGATGACCCTAACTGATGTCCCGGACATACCCTGATCAAACTGCCCGACCAACCTTTCGGTTATACGCAAGTGCACTGGCCGTGGCCAGGACCAGTTGCAGTAGGTTGTCCCGGACAGATGATGATATAAATACTAGTAAAATTCATCTTACATCATCAGTAAGTTCATCATCCTCGAAAGCAGAAGACAGTGGCCTGCCATGCTGGGCACGCGCTCCCCTTGAGTCGAAGAATCCATCCCGCGCCGACTCAGCTTCATTCAGAGCACTCTTGATGCGGTTCTCAGCGTCGGATCGGATGCCTTCACGCTCCGGCTCCTTAGCCACTGGGGTCTTGCCATCCAGGCGATCAAGGACAGGTCGGTAGTAGCTCTCGCCTTTGTTGTAGTTGCAGTCGTAAACGCGGGTGCGCCTTGTGCGGCCTATGCGACTCATTATGGGTTTCTTGGGGTAGCGTTCTGTCCTAGAAACAAATTTGTAAGACTTATTGCTAAATTTATAAACGATAACGCAATGAGTGGTAGTCTTATTACTTGTATGACCTGCTCATGTAACAAAAGCCCAAAATACGGAATGCTGATTAAAATTAGGGGTAATTTGTGCGAAATCGGTTTACGACTGAAGTACGGCCGAAGTTTTAATAGCCCCAAGGGGCGCTCCGTTAACTGGAGATGTTAATAAGGACGTAACTTTTAAAGTTTTATCTATTTTTGTAATAAGGGATCGATACCTTATTAGCTTGGTATATGCACAATCTGTTCAAGAAACTTGCCTTAGGACGAGACTAAGAAAATTTAACAACTCAAAGGCTCCATACGAAGCTACGTATAGTATAGAGTACATATAGTATTGAGTCTGAGTGGTTCAATTTACCGATGCAAAGTGCAGCTCTGTATCAAAGACGTAGCAGTACGAAATCATAGTTTCAAGGTGTCACTTATTGTTTCCCCTGAGGTAATACTAGCGTATTGTATTTGCTTGGAACTGAGAACTCGCGAATGTACGCGATGTAGGTTTCCTACTTCCTTTACATCCCGAACCGAATTCAAAAAATATAACGATACAATTTTTACGGGACCACCTCGATATCGTTCCGCATCATCGAAATAACCAATTGAATCGGACAAAGCAACGGGGCGTACAAAATAGTACCTAAAAGTATGTACATAAGTCATGAACTAATCGATAACCTCCTTTTTTGAAGTTAGTTATCATCTCAAAATAATCTAGCAGGATCATGATTGCAGTATTGCAGGTAAACTATAGGCGACTTTAATAGTAGTTCAACGGTAGTAGTCCTCGCGAGCACAAACTTGTATAAAAAATGCATCATGTCGATCCATAATGATCAAACAAAATAGGCAAATTTTTATACAAAACTACTTTTATAGAAAACCTAAAAATAAAATTCAACTTTTATTACTTATTATTTTCAAAATCAAGCCCTTAAAACCTAGCATCACTTTTCGTTAACTCGCACGGTATCAGACCTCGTCTTAGAAGCCCTGAAAAAAAAACTACTCATACTGTATATCTAGACAACCTTTTGACGAAACCCCCCCCCCCCCCCCCCAAAATCAACCTTATCTCTTATAAAACTCTCAGAAAACCTCATCTAATACAAAATTGAGACGCAATTAAGTTTGCTGCAAACTGTTTGCATCTATAAATATCTTGTTTTACAGTAACTTCACCCAGACGTTAATTTAAAATAGTTTAAACATTTGTACTACAAAGTTACTACACGGCGCGTTTTATTAGTTTTTAAATTACACACACAGAACTTTTTGGTCCATTCGTGTAAAATGTGGTCTGCTCATTAGTAATAAGTTGGCGTGTGCGTAGACAAACATTTAATTTGCAACAAAGTATGAACAGTTTCAAATTTAAAAACTAATGTTTATTTAAAAAACAAGTACTTGAAAAAAAAAATACAACTTCGAAGCTTATACAAAAACGCTTCAAGTGTGTCTAACCAATTTGAAGAGTTCCCTCGATTATTCCAGGATCCCATCATCAGATCCTGACCGGGTGACCATGGGACCACCTGGAAAGAATACCCTTTCAAACAACAAAATAATTTTGCGAATCGGTCCAGGCGTCTTCGAGTAATCGGGAAAATTAAATAATAAAAAAAGTCGAATTGAGATCTTCCACCTTTTTTGAAGACGGTTAAAAAAAGGAACCCTCTTTAGTAGGGACCTAGTATTGGCTGTTTTTTTTAAATAACTGCAGCCTCAAGGTTCAATCCTAATATTTGACGTAAGGGACTACACTTCTTCTATAATATTGGGAGTAGAGTACCTAGTTATATTTCTTGATTCGCATAATGATGTTTATTTAATTTTACTGGAAAAGTAGCGATCCCTTAGGAATCAAATTTATATGGGACCACCTCGGAATAATTTTCTATACACCAACGAAAGAATCATCAAAATCGGTTATTAATTGTCGGATTTAACAAGTAACATACACAAAATTACCTACCTACCTGAAACCTGCTGGCATGCTCCGGTGTCAAATAAACAAACGCATGCGGATATTCAAGAGCCCTCCCAACAACTAACTAACTCAACTTATACCAATTTATCGATAAACGAAACATCTTGAGCTTATGTTTGGGGCGAACTATTAGTCGACTATGTGTTTATTAAGTATTATTTATCAATATATAGAATCAATGTTTGACTCACTAACTGACTATCAACGCACAGCCCATACCGAAAATCTTAGAGATGTGAATTTTAGAAGCTACATTCCTTTTGTGGTCTATGTGTGGAGTGTGGGCTAAGAAAGGAATTTTCGAAATTCACCTTAAAAGTGGGTGCAGCAAGTTATTGAAGTTTATTAAGGAAAAAACTCTACGCGGACGAAATCACGGGCTTCCTACTAGTTTTATACATAGAAGATTCAGCAGAGGCGCAGAAGCAAACAATACGTAACATCCTGTTGCCGAAGCTGACTCCACGTTAACTAACGCAAGAACAAATTCAAAAATAGAGGCAGCAGACTTTAATTTAACAAGAGATATACCCAGCCGATATCCTGACGTAATTCTTCATAGCTTACACGTGAAATATCTGTTTCTTGGCATTGAAGCAAAACACATTAATTTTAATAAAGATAAAACCCAATGTTTACTAAAGATATGGATCCCGGAACATATAACATGTCAAAACGATGCCAACAATCCGACATGTTGCATAGATCGTCAGCGTGACATACTTCAGGTACGGCGATGCACGCGCGTACTTACAATGAAACAAATCCGAAATAGATTTCGCAAACATTCGATATGGGGATATTTATAGTATCGAAAACCCGGTTTTTGTCTGACACGAGGTATTGTGTTATGCACTCGTCTGTTCAACGGCACAGCTAAAAATAATCCCGCATTCGAAATACGAACGTAACACATAACCGGTACCTACCTAACAATCTAATTGAGAAATGGGGTCGAGTTATCACAAATTCCGGACAGTCGAACACAAACAATGCACTGGATTAGAACATGAACTAGATTAAGGTATGTCGCACAGCTATGACATTTTTGAAATTGAATTCGCTGCCTATGTGATGGCTAAGTTGGATTTTATAAAATGAGGACTGACCTGGAGCGTGTATAGGCGTCGAGAAAGCGGATGGGACTGGGCGGTTGAGCGCCACGATTCTGCGCCGGAGTGTCTTCGGTGTGGGCGAGACTATGTTTATCCGTGAGCAACACAGAAATATACTGACTTTCGTTCCGAGTGATTTCCTTGTCGGAAAAAAGATAAGTGGAACTCGCAGGATGCGCTAGGTTTCCGATTCCGAACAAAAGGTAGTACTCGTATGGAATTTTGATTTTAAACACATACACACACTTTCACTTTTCACATGACGTTATTTTATATTATATACTAGCAGCCCGCACGTAGCGTAGTCCGCACGTAGTCAGAAAACATCCCCGGCGTATAGATAACAATTCAGCAAAATTACATCGCAATCAGCTTACTGGTTTAGGAAGGGACAAATAAACATAACTACAAATAAATAAATAAACACTTTTATGTAATAGACTTCAATCTAATATTCTGTTTAGTTGCTCATGTAGCTCATACACTAAATTATTCGCGACTCACTCCGCTCGCCGCTAACTTCTCTGTAAAGATTTCCAGCTCTTAAAGCTAATTAGTAGTAGAGCATTTTTGTGAAAGTGTCCGTCCGGGGAAGCACTATCACCATACCTAATTCTGCCGTAAAGCAGAAGTGCTCGCATTGCTGTGTTATGGTTTGAACTGCCGGTGAAATTACAGGCACATGAGAGTTTTAATCTTTGTATCAGGGTGGCGGTCGCAGTGCAATGCCACATATGGTGCGTCCTAGATGGACGTGGTCTGTGAGTTAATGCATTGTTAAAGGCAGAGACTACCGCTTAACATCAGGTGGGGCTATATGCTTGATCCATCATTCACGCAGTAATAAAAGTCTCAGTTTTTGCGGCTCGCTCCGTTTGCTAGTATTGTTTATTCCGCACAATATGTACATGATATTGCTGCTCTCATTGGTTACTCCGCAGCTAAGAAATGTCATAAGTATTCAGGTCAACTAATTTTAAACGGGCGCTAACTCCACTGATAACATTTTCTACGCTCGAGTGCAGGGTATTCTGCAATGTTTTGCCTGCATGGCCCTTCTTTTTATCTTAGGTAATGGCTTCTGTGCATTATTTGCATAAATATAGTCAATGTCAAGTGATTTATTTAATTATATTTTTATTGTCAAGTCGTCAAGAGTCTCCGTCAAATCATAACCCAGCTTAGTGGCGGAAAAACTGAGTTTTTACAGGGAAAAATCCACCATTTCGAAAAGACATGCTTTACACTTAAATTTCACCACATCACACATGTGCTATTTATCCAAGTTACACCGGTTAAAATGCCACTAAAATTACACGAAATAACTCGAAAAAACACATTAAAATGTAATTAAATAAAAACGAAGATGCAAAAATGGCGTTTAATGTCTATTTATGAACTTTGTCGCCATTATTTTGGATTCGGACGGGCATGTCCCTTTCGCAAAATGTCCCGCATGCTCAAAACGGCCCGTTCTCAAAATGCCACTTTCTTAAAAAGGCCCTTCATGTGCTATTTATCCAAGTTACACCGGTTAAAATGCCACTAAAATTACACGAAATAACTCGAAAAAACATTAAAATGTAATTAAATAAAAACGAAGATGCAAAAATGGCGTTTAATGTCTATTTATGAACTTTGTCGCCATTATTTTGGATTCGGACGGGCATGTCCCTTTCGCAAAATGTCCCGCATGCTCAAAAGGGCCCGTTCTCAAAATGCCACTTTCTTAAAAAGGCCCTTTTTTAAAATGTCCCTTTCTCAAAACGGCCGTTTCTTTTAGGTTCAACATAATTTCGGAATAAAACTGGTACTTGGTCGCGCTCATTATCTAGATCAAATGATAAGTTCTACGTGATGTCTAATTGTCTAACTACGTGATTATTATGTTTAATTGGCCTTACGTCATAGAGTCCTGAAATTTGGTTACCTACATTACTTTTTAAGCCCCGAAGCAAAAAGAAGGGGTTATAAGTTTGACCGCTATATCTGCCTGCAGCACCTGAATCAATTTTTTTTTGGGGTTTTTTTAATGGAATGCAGGTGAGTTGTTTTAGCGATGATTCTAAGATATATTTTATCAAAATTGGTTCAGCCGTTTCATAGCGTTGGGGTTTTTTTTTCTTGTTTTCCGTTGATTTCCATTGCCCACCCATTATCAGGGAGGTTAGTACGAGAATTTGTCAGTATTCGAAACTATGTGAAGTTTCGTTTCCTTCCATACATTTACTAGCAGCGCCCCTAGCGGAAACGAGGAGAAAACTAAGGACGCTGTCAGAAAATGTATTGAAGGAAACGAAACTTCATATAGTTTCGAATACTATCACATTCTCGTACTAAGGGTACAGATCATTTCGCCGTTCGCTGTCACCATAATAATGTATTGTCATTTAAACTTGACAAGTATGCCAATGTCCAGCACAATCGGTTGGGTGGAAATGGTTTAAAATCAAATTGCAAGATTTGATCAGTGCTCACTTTCACGGCCTATGAAGTCATTGGGGGGTTAGAGGGGGGATCAAACATATACTTTTAAATTGGGGTCAGATGGACCCTACGATATAACTATTACAAAAAACATATCGTGACAACCGAAAGAAGGTATCAAAAACCATAACACAGGTACCTAGTAGTAGTAGAGCTTTTTTGTGAATGAGTTCGTCCGGGGAAGTACTACAACCATACCTATTTCTGCCGCAAAGCAGTAGTGTTCGCATTGCTGTGTTCCGGTTTGAAGGGTTAAGGGTGCCGGTGAAATTACAGGCACATGAGACTTTTCATCTTTCTGCTCAGGGTGGCGGGCGCAGTGCAATGCCACATAGGGTGCGTCCTAGGTGGACGTGATCTATGAGGTAATGCACTGTTCATAGGCAGAGGTTACCGCTTAACATCAGGTGGGCCTCTTGCATGTTCCGCCATTCAAGTAGAATAAAAAAAAAAAAAAAACCTTTATACATATTATATATATATATATATACACCTATTTGTATATAAATATAAATATATATATATATCTAAAACTGTTTTGTTTTCTAATGCAACCTTTATATGTTTTAGTACCATGTTTTATCTACTATGTAATAAAAATATTTATTTATATATACCAAAAATGTGATGAACGTTTAGTATGAAATAGAAATAAAAAAACTTACGCTCAAATATCAATGGTACTTTTAAACTTTAGGAGATCATTAAAGCTCTCAAAAGTACACGTTTTTGGTAACGCTATTGTATTCGAATGTCTGCTTGGTTGACCGTAGACTGACGTTCGATTTCGATGTCCAGTTTGCTTTTCATTGCGTAGCTTGTTTTAAATATTTCTGTTCTTGTAAAAAAGGTAAAACACGCTGCGCAATGAACAGCAAACTGGTAATCGACATCAAAAGCCAGTCTACTACGCAATACCCCGGCAGGTACACGTTTTAGGAATTCACATCAAAATTATTCGATTTATCTTCTTAATTATTTCTTACTTACGAACTCGCGATCAAACATACTAATCTATATTGAGTGTTCTTATCTCGGAGGAATAAGTTAGACGATTCGCAATGTGTTCGAGTATGCGTATGAAAACATTCGCTCGTACTTGTGACGGTCGCGTAATCGCCTTCTAAACAAACAACAACACTTCGCTGGACAAAGCCTTACAGTTTCAAATAATTGGCATCATTAATTGTACGCCGTAAAAATTCTATCAAAATAACTTCATAAGATCAGACCACACGGGTATTTTTTATGTAGGGTATTTTTTACGGGTATTTATCGCATGTTACCGCGTGGAAAATAAATAATAGGGTCAAGGTTAATAATAATATCAATAAATACGTTTACTAAGGTGGAACGTTTCGCTTGAAGCGTGAAATTCAAATTTTATTGTGTTTAGGTATTGCTAATCACAGCTCATCAACACTTTTTGAGATAGTGAAACCGGATTTTGCGAAAACTAGGACACCTAACACACATGTTTCGATTGGAAGTGTCTTTAATAAAATTTGGGTCAATGAACAAAATAACACTGTAAAAATCTTTGAATGACATTCGTAGCTAAACTAATGATATTTATAATTAAAACATGTGTAGGAAGAAACTAGGAGATAGTTTCCGCAAAATCAAGTTTCGCTATCTAAAAATGTTTTGATGAGCTGTGATGAGCAAAAATCACAATAAAATTTTAACGTTGCACCTTAAATTCACGAATCCACCAAACAGCCATCAAGTGCTCTCAAAGCACACGAACGCAGCAATGATTAATGTAATCTACCACTCACGTCACAAAAGAAACATTTGTACATTTACATCCGAATAATGTTGGCAATTGACTATAATGTATGAGGAGAAAATAGGCTCCGGCTCAGGGGAACAGCGGGCCCACCTCAAAACTAAGTTCGGGAGTAGTAAATTATTCGACTGCCTGCGAGTCTCAGGGGACGAAGTCGAAGAATAACAGAAGAAGCACAAGGTACGGTAATCGATCGAGTTCCGTCCACGTTGATTCGTTGCTCGATACATTGTGATAATAACAGAATTATATTATAAAAACAATAATGTGAGTAGAAGCTATTTATTTTGTTATTATCTTACTACACACATTACTATATTGAATTTTGTCAAGAAATTAAATGTTGTTGTTTTGTACTGAATTTTTGATATATCAAAAAATTATGAAATTAAACCTTCAAGCAGGTGTGAACAGACTGTTTTTCTATCAATGTTGAAAATAATATGAGAGAACTGCATCAAAACTGCCACATAATTTTGCCAAAGAGAACTGCCACATTGACCAGGCCAAATACTTCACTTTGACAGTTTATTTTGCGATCGGACGCGAATTTATTTTATACAATACAATCATTGAAATAAATATTAGAAAGGATATATTAATAATAACATTGGTGTACACGAACATTTTACCAGGTAATATTTTAACAGTTTTCTAGAAACTAAACAAATTAAATTATAAAAATTTGAGCCAATCTCTCTAGAGGTAAATTATATCATTGTATTTAACTAAGTCACCAGTGTTCCTTGAAGTAGGTACTTTAAATAGGAGGACTTATATTCTGCTGAGCTGATAATCTGGTGAACTGCTCACGAGCGCTTTAGAATCAGTGTATGTACATTGTGTACTTTGGGAAGGGGCGGAAAGGGTTAGGGGAGGGAGGGAAAGCTTGCCCCCTAAAGGAGGGTACCGGAAACCATATAAACCATATAACCGGGTATAGTAGTACCTATAGTACTTATAGTAACCCAACACAAAAAAAAACTGAGCTTAGTTCTCGTTGTTAGGGTTGTTGTGTCACCATTTTAAACCTCACCTACTCATGTGGTGGTATATGTAGAATGGGTCTAAAATAGTAAAAATCTCACATGTCTCTATTCTACGGCCGTATTATTCGGCCCGTGATTAGCTGTTTTCTCCTGGTCCTAGATGTTTTGCATAGAATAGGTTTGAGCTCAGATCATAACCGGTTAAGACGATGTTCTTCTCGTCTTCTTCGTCGTCGCATTCTTTATTACTGAAGGTCGTGTCCATCTTAAAAGAACTTGGTAGAGATGCTAAAGAGCTAAACCTTAACTTTAACCCTTCGACCAAAATAAATACTTTTTACTTTGGTCAAAGCTTAGACCGCTATTCGCTATGTGGCCGGACGACGTTAGAGTAGTTAAGGCGATAGGCAACCTGAAATTAGCAGGTCAATACATTTTGAAAGGAGCACCGGCCAAAAGCCGTCGATCTTAAAGACGTAGATTTAAAGACTAGTTCAATTCGAACTTCAGTGTGGCGGTTGCGACAAAGCCACAGCGCCTGATTTCAGATTTGTATATTATTAATTTTGATTTCGCTTCCAAGTAATATAAATTAAAATTTGCCACCTTGATTCTCTAGTAGGTGGCATTTCATTTTTATATCGCTTTATTAGGTATTATTTAAATAAAATATGTATTGACCCACAAAATTACCCATCTTTAAGTTTTTTTCGATCGAGCGAAATAATACGAATCGTGTTTTAAGTCAAGCATTAGATTATTATCATGAATTTCCATGCAGTTTTTTTCAGAATTTATTATCTGTGTATCCCAGGTAGTTTGTTTGTAGATAGGTACATACTGATCCCACACTAGGGTCTCCTATATTGCGGCTATAGGGAACTACGAGTACCATGTAGCACTACACCCAGACCCGGAGCAAATATTTGCAATACAAACATTTGCCCCACAGCGGAAATTGAGACTGCAACCTCTTGCATCTCAGCCGGCTACTCGCCCGCCGCACCACCGAGGTCGTCATAATCCCAATATTGGAACCCAGGCGTATCCATACTTACATACATACATACATACATAGGCACACGTCTTTTTCCCCGAAAGCGTACGCAGTCTCAATGGGCCTCTTTTCACAGTATGGGTTGCACCATCGAGGAAAAAAGACGTGACAAGTGGTGAGCTTGTCGCCGCCATTGCCTCCCACGACTGACTCTGCTAACGCTTTCTTTAAGTAATAACACATTCCATAATAAGCTAATATCAGGCAGGACAAATCTTATACCAACGAATCTTATCAACAAGTCCGGGTAATCCCGTAGTCGGCTCTTACGAATCCACGGGAGGAGACGGAGGGGTCTATTCTTAGGCTGTAAACACCATGGCACCACGTACCTTCTTTTTATAGTGTCGATGCTATATATTTATGTATTTATACTATGTATTTCAAATAACTTTAATAGGCCACCTTTATCGCATTATCTGTGGACGCGTTGAGGTCTTCCCTCGTGCTGGTGTTTGGGCACGAGGGGCACACCAACAAGTGTGGCATGGAGTGTGTCGGAGCACCGCAGTCGCATTGGGTTAGTCTCGGCTCCCTGAACCCCCATTTGCACAAGTTGAGTCAGCAGTGGCCAACCTGAGTCCGGAGTCTATTTAGCGACTTCCACACGGACCACTGCAGATCGAGTCCTGGTGGTAGCTACTCCTTTGGAGTGATAAAGTCAGGGGGTGGGGGGTTATTTTACTTCCACAGTTTACATCTGGTGACAGTGGGGTGGTCAGTTGTAGCCTGTGTGGTGCGCAGGAAGCTTTTGCGGCTTTTGAGACGAGCTCGAGGGTTTTCGTATCACGTACCTAAAACGTATCTATACTTGTGAGAGCAAAATTATGACCACTTTATTTTGGTTCTAATACCTGTTCCAACATAGGCATGGATACATTCATACATAGACACACGCCTTTTTCCCTGAAAGGGTAGGCAGAGCCTCAATGGGCCGCTTTTTACACAATAGGCATATATACCTACATAATATCCTGTGTTCATTGTAATTGATTTGTAGAACCATGGGTGCGATGCTAAGAAGTGATCCTATGGCCTATTGCGATTTGTACCTGCAACCTGAAGCTGCCTTGGAGATACTTTCAGAGCTCGGCGAAATGGGATGCGCTCAGTTCACAGATGTAAGTCAACTGCGCCAACACAAGGCAGAAATTTTCATAGAAAAAAAACGCCTCTTGCCGCATGAAAAAGCGGTTTTTATTGAATATCTCGTAAAATATACTTAATTTTACAAATCCCTACAGTAACCACTCGGCTGTATTGTATTGATATTATTTATCTAATTTTTTACCCATTAATCGAATCTAGGCAACACATAGACGTAACTATGTTTTTTTTTCTAACGAGAAAATATTGTCGTATTTCCTAATATTGTTCTAATATTGTCCTCCTTTATTGTAGTGTTGCTGGTACAGTGATCAATCAGAATTATAATGCCGTATCCTTATATATTTTTAATTTGATTACAGTATCTACTTGATTACTCTGTTAAAAATCAAATCTAAGATAAGTGATTTTGGTGCACATACAAATCTGACTAGATACAAACTACACGGATATTATCATTACCTTACGCTGTTTGTCCACGGTACGATCCGGTCCAATTTTTTGTGAGATATCACAACAGTTTTTTTTCATATATGATTTTTTTATTTTTTATGTTAAACATTTGTTTAACTTATTTATTATGGTCATCAAAATAACCTCTATGATGTACATCAGAATATTACGAAAAACACTATAAATATTGTTTATCTATGATGTTTCCTTAATCGCATAATAATAAAAAAACTAACGTTTTAGGACACTGCGGTATGTATGCTATGTAACGCAGAAATAATAAAATAATTATCAATATTAAAGCCTGAAATATATAATCGGACGCGTCCGACAGTCGCGACTAACAGTCGTGAAAAGTATCTGGACAATAAAAATACAGTAACAAGACACGATGACCTAGAGCGTTAGGGCGTCTGACGAATAACTGGGATGCCAGATGTTTCTTCTCCTATAAATACTTAGAAAGTCTATAATTAGAAAGACTTGCTGCATATAAAGATTACGGAGTAGCACACAAGCAGCATCTTGCAAGCAAAATCTAGAACATTTGAAGCAACTTGAATAAAACAATAATAGCTATATGGTATAATATAAGTACCTACCTTAAGGTGCAGCTAGCATCTTAAGGACACTTCCGTCTGGTAGTGATTTGGATCAGTTGAGCTACCTTTAAAGAGGCCGGTTGTACTCGTGACACTTTTCCATCAGCTGCTTCACCGTGTGGATATGATCCATGGTCGAAAAACCGCTCCGGGAGCCAGCCTGTTCGATGGGTTGGCACTCGTCTAGCTCGCGGGTAATACGGTTGGTTATTATTTTTGTGAATAATTTATAAATTTGAGACAGTAGACTAATGGGTTGGTAGTTGTTAAGCTTAGCAACATCTCCTTTCTTGTGTAAAATTGTGACTATGGCGTTTTTCCATTGTTCCGGTGTTCCAACATCATCCATGACTTTGTTAAAAAGCTTTGTCAGAACCTTGAGAACTGGTTTACCACCTGCGCGAAACAGCTCGACCTTCATTCCATCGTCACCAGGAGATTTGTCCGTCTTCATTTCACAAAGAGCTTTTGTAACTTCACACGGTAGTATTCGTGGCAAAATTTCCGTGTTGTGGTGTTTCAATGGTGGAGCTCGTACGTCATTTTCTGGGAAATTAGATTCTAAAGATCTGGATGCATAGAGTGCTTCATAAAACTTCTCTACAATATACAAGAGCTTATTCCTATCAGTCACTATGTTACCATTATCATCTTTAAGTTTCATTATCTGCTTGGCACCTGAGCTAGTCTTCCTTCTTAATACTTTTGGACCTTGATATGCTTTAATAGTATCAATGATTGTATTACTATTGTATTTTGTAATATCTTTCTTTATTTCTTTATTTATTTCTTTATTAATTCTGTCTATCTCTTTCTTATCCCTAACTTTTTGGTAAATCATATCTCTTCTTTCATTCATTAAATCTAAAGTTCCTGGCGATAGTTTTTTGTTCTTCTTACGTGGTCCGCTGAGATGTATGTGTTTATGTATTTTTAGATTCATATGTATTTTTTAATTTTGTACATACCTACTTGTATCAGTTGTATTATAATTTCTGTAAGTAAATGTATTTACCTACCTTACACAGTCGCTTAAAGTTTGTGAGTTGTGTGTGATACTTAAACGACTTACTCCTTGTAGTAGATCTAATAAGATAACTTCGTCGGAAGTTTGGTCTATGGGTTTTTTAATAGTAGCATTGTTAGACTGTAACTGAACTAACGACTGTGCACACTGTATAAGTCGCGTCTGACAGTCACGTGTTAATTCACGTGCGATAAATGGTTCAGAATCTTGTCAAAAACAGTCAAACACGAATAATTTCAGACAAACATAAATTTGGGAAATATTAATTTTAATTAAACAGCAAATGATCTAATTTAACTTACTGTTTTAATCAGATTGCCACATTGAGCTAATAATTGGATATTGGTTTTGGCGTCACAATATTATAATTTGTTAGTAATTGCGCTTTATTGTGAAAGGGTTCATCCGGGATCATACTTCTGCCGGAAAGCAGTAGTGATCGCATTGCTGTGTTCCGGTGAAATTACAGGCAAATGCCACTTTTCATCTTTGTCTTAGGGTGGCGGGCAATGCCACGTAGGTATTGCATTGTTATAGGCAGAGGCTACTGCTTAACATTACGAGGGTAATCTGACAGTTATGTCAGTGCGAAGACTGCGCACTGATGGTTTAAATCAGTAAATTATTTCGAAATATTACATGGTTGGTTGGTTGGTTGGTTTTCCATACAAAAATTAGATATTTATGGGATTTAGAAGCTTGATACTTTTAGGGCACTATTAAACTAATCGACCTTTTTTGTACAAATTTCAAATTGTTTCTACCTTCATCTGTTCTTGAGAAAAAGGATCTTAACAAACAGATGGACAACAAAGTGATCCTATAACGGTTCCATTAGTACCTTTTAAGTTACGGAACTCTAGAAACACCGCATCAATAGGATGCTAATTTATATTGTCACAAAGTGTACGTGTATGTGTCTATTTCGTGCATATAATAGCACAAAATGTATACATACATACATACATACATAGACCCACGCCTCTTTCCCCGAAGGGGTAGGCATATCCTCAATAGGCCTCTTTTCTCAGTGGGTTGCACCATCGTGGAATATTCAAAGTGGTGAGCTCATCGCCACCATTACTTCCCACAACTGACTCGGCTAACGCTTTCTTCTAGTAATAACAAACGAATCCAACGATACCGGGTTCGTTCCTAGGCTCCGCACCAATGACTTTTCTAAGTTAGTGCGGATTTCCATCGCTCTGTGCTTCGGAGGGCACGTTAAGCTGTCGGTCCCGGCTGTTATTGATTAAT
Source organism: Operophtera brumata (assembly GCA_932527175.1). Classification (NCBI taxonomy): domain Eukaryota; kingdom Metazoa; phylum Arthropoda; class Insecta; order Lepidoptera; family Geometridae; genus Operophtera; species Operophtera brumata. The sequence continues at coordinate 69,824,461 of OW052239.1, forward strand.
AGCAGTCGATAAGCCATGTCAGAAGCCCTTGGGTGGCTTGACAAACTCCGACACCAGAAGCCAGCACTACCTCATACGAAACAAAACGAAACGAGTAATAACAAATTCTATAACACCAACCAACCAAACAAATCAAACTTACAAACAAAAATCCATCTTACCAGGACAAATCTTATACCAAAAAATCTTATCAACAATTTCGGGTAATCCCTTAGTGGGCTTTTACGACATCCACGGGAGGAGACGGAGGGGTCTATTCTTAGTCCGGACACACCACGGCTTATAAATGTAAAAAGGCAAAATGTATAGGTATAAGGCTTATTATTGTATATATCATGCCGCGGTAATTGGATTACACGGGCTTCTAAATGAAACTAAAACCCTTCATGTATGTACTCCATATTGTCCATTAGATAGTTGCTAAAGTTGTTGGAGCGTTGCTAAGCTTAATTTCGAACTAAAATGGAAAGTTTGGGAGATATTACGTTTCCAGTGAGCTGGGCATTGCCATGACGACGCGACGCGACGCGACGTGTCGTCAGTAAGCTTTAGGAGAAAGAAAATGTCATGTTAGATTTGATTACATCTGTGGCGCGGCGGGTGACTGGCCGGCTGAGGTGCAAGAGATTGCGGGTTCGATTCCTGCAGCGTAAAACATTGTTGTATATTCTGCAAATATTTGTTACGGGTCTGGGTGCTGTGGTGCCATGGTACTCGTAGTTTCTGATACTCACGACACAGGTTATCCTAGTGTGGTATTAGGTCTATGTAGGTGACTATTGGGATGTTATGTATTTTATGTTAAAGCCACTAAATTTTCGTACACTTTAAATATGTCATCTTAATTAACACTCTTTTGTTAGCGTCACTTATAACTAAAAATGTACCTACATAAGGTGGGGTATGCCGCAAAATTCCTAACATTAGATTTGATTTTGAACAGACTAAAATAAGTACAAAATACAAATTAAAAATACGCATGGAACTACATTTTAATTACCAGGGATAACTGTATCAGAAAAACGATAGGACAATGTTCTCTGAATAGAAAAAAAAACAAAGTTATGTCTGTTTTTTGCCTTGATTTGATGGTTGGTTCAAATGGTGCATATTGTTGTGTAAAAATTCAGATAAATAAAATTAATACAACAATGCCAAGGCTTTACTGTAGGGGTCCTGTAAAATGATCTATACTTAATAAAAATAAAAACCGCTATTTCGAGCGGCGCGAGGCATTTTTTTGTATGAGGTTTACTGCCTGGCGTTTGCGCTGTCTTAATCAGCGAATTATTAACCACTTCCCGATATCCGATTGAACTGAAATTTGGTATAGTTACCTGTCAAGTTCCGATGACAATACATTATGGTGACCGCGAGATGATCTGATGATGGAGACCGAAGATTCATAATGAACCTCAAACCGTGCTCGATTACTAATTTAAGAAAAGTGTTTTGAAAAAAATAAAACCTTTTTGAAGTTTGAGCTCAATCTTGAAGATTCAGCTTCAGTACCCTAGATCCTGTTCATCCTATGCTGGTCATCATCAGACCCTGGACCATTTTGTCGTCGAAAATGAACATTTTGAGTTCAAACAGAAGGTTCTATTGGCAAAAAATCCTAAGTTCCCTTCAAACGCGCGTTGTCAGCTGTAACATAACACCCAACAGTCACATACGTAGTCGTGAGGCTTTAGACAAAGTAACATTCTATTAGCAATGACGCTAGTAGAAAAGCCAACAATGTATGAGATTGACGTACCTACGCTATCGAAATGTCACGTAGTCAATTGTATTGTATTACGACTATAGAAATGGAATTGCTTCGAAGCGAATGGCATTTGGCTAGGCCGGCTGATCCCACACTAGGATCCCCTGTGTCGTGGATATCAGGAACTACGAGTACCTTGCAAACACTGCCAGTCTACTATTATCCACCAAGGAGTGCGGTTATCCACCTTCCGTCTCCATCATCAGATCAGCTCGTTGTCACCAGAATATTGCATTCTTGTTGTATCTTGACTGGTATGCCAAATTTCAGCTCAATTGAACACTGGGAATTAATGTAACAGTAAAGTAAAGTAATGTTTATTTGCTCAAATAGTTGGCGGTACATTATTATGGCTTACACAAATACAAATATTATAGCTTTTAAGTAGCTTTACATTTCATACAGCGTAACTATCAAAAATTCAGTTTTTAAGTGGGTCTTTAACTTATAACATGTGATTACCGTATCGTGTATATATATTTTTTTTTATTATACTACTTGGATGACGGAACAAGCAAGAGGCCCACCTGATGTTAAGCGGTAACCTCTGCCTATGAACAGTGCATTACCTCATAGGTCACGTCCACCAAGGACGCACCCTGTGTGGCATTGCACTGCGCCCGCCACCCTGAGACATAAAGATGAAAAGTCTCATGTGCCTGTAATTTCACCGGCACCCTTACCCTTCAAACCGGAACACAGCAATGCGAGCACTACTGCTTTGCGGCAGAAATAGGTATGGTGGTAGTACTTCCCCGGACGAACTCTTTCACAAAAAAGCACTACTACTACTATTTACCGATGTACAAGCAAAACTTGTAAAAATAGTGTAAGTTTATAGGTTGAGCACTCACCTGGTGGAAAGTGACGATGTGATCGAAGATGTAGCATACTTGTCTAGCTGGAAAATAAGTTCTGCTTTAAATAAAGTTCATATTTACTTTTAGTTTTTCTGGAAAGTAAGTTTTATACAAAAAAAAATGCCTTTTTGGGTTCTTTGTTTGGTCATTATTGATCGACGTGATGCATAGTTTTATGCAAACTTGTCTCTACGTTCGCAGTACTGCTGGTATATATGTATATGTTTTTGCTCTGTGTCCATTTACAACCTCTGTAGCGCGTCGGGCGAGTGGCCGGCTGAGATGCGAAAGGTAGCAGGTTCGATTCCCGCTGCGGGGCAAATGTTTGCATAATCTGCAAATGTTTGTTCCGGGTCTGAGTGTTATGGTAACTTGGTATTCGTAGTTTCTGATACCCACGACAGGGAATCCTAGTGTGAGATCAGGACAATTAATGTGACTGTTGGGTGTTATGTTATGTTTTGTCTTGTTACTGCACCAGATGAACCCGGAGGTACAGGCGTTTCAAAGAACTTACGTATCAGATGTATGCCGCTGCGCTGAAATGGAGAGAAGACTACGCTTCATGGAGGCTGAGATGCTGAAAGATGAAATATACGTCCCCGAAGCGAAGGAGGAACCAAAAACTATGCATCCTAGTGAAATAGTCTCATACGAGGTGGGTAGTTAAATAATCAACTAGTGTTTGACCGCGGCTTCGCACCCTATCGTTGCCAGTATAAAAAGATAACCCCCTTCAAGTGAAGCAAAATCCAGAACTGTTCAGGAAAAATTAAGAATTTAGACTAATACAACTAAGATATAGACCTGACAACAGACTTAATAGCCCAAAATATAATTAATAAATGACATAAAATCAGGCCTATTACATGGCGATTAAAATTTTCAACAATCTGCCCGACAAATCTAACTGGAGTGTAAAATTAAATTTACAAAATGGTTGATGTAGCTTTGCTGTTATTCTTTAAATGAATACTTACATTACAGGGATATTCAATTATTAATTTTATTGATAAAGAAAATTATTGACATTTTATTTTATTTTATTACTCAATCTCAATTAATTTAAAACATTTTTATTTTCATAAATTTATTGTTTTATTTTTAAATTTGCATGCCTAGTAATAAGTTAGGTAGAATATAAGTGGACTTCATTTAGTTTAAGACCTTGATACAATGTTCTGGCAAATCAAATTATCTTAGCTTATTATCCGTCCATAGTTTCAGCGTGATGATTTTTCAAAGTTCCAGGCAAACAACAAGCACTATGCCCCTTTTTTGTAATAATGTATTTTATTGACGTATTTGGTTAACGATAGTCAAACATGCTCCAAACAACGTTTACGAAGCTTTCAACGTTTCCCTCCAATCAAAAGTTTTAAGAACCTTTTAAGAATATTTTTATGAAAAATAACCGACGACAAAAAAGGCTGAAATTTTTGAACCTGTATATTATATATAAAGTTTTGTCAAGATTACTCACAAAATACTATCTTTACACGAGTACTGGCATACATAAATACATACATACATACACACATAAATACATCCGGACAGATGAAAGTAAATTTGGTAACAAATGCCTAAGCTCGCTTCGCTCGTTCAGAAGAAAAACAGTGATTTATATATATGACCGTGTATATTTGGAGAATATTATACGTTCTACAGAATATATTTGAGGAGTGGGAGGATGATGTTACTGAAATGTTGGAAAACCAAGCTAACCTCTTGAAGAGCTACCTGGAACTGACGGAGTTGAACTACATCTTGACTCATATCGGACCAATACTTGGTGACGCTGAGATTCAGAAAGAGAATCTTTTTAAGTAAGTACTGCAAGCTACGTGTATGTATATTATTCACTATTATCATCATCAACAGCCTACGTCCACTGCTGGACCTATGTCCTATGCCCCCATAGAATTTCTTGAACCGCCTCTATCCACCGACTTCCTGCGACCTCAAATGTCATCGGTTCATCAAGAGGGTTTGTTCCTACTCTGCGTATTACTAGTAGAGGATTATCATGGCTTCTAATGACAATATTTCCAAATGCATTTTCATAATAAAATAGGAAAACAGAGATTCATTTTCGAGTATTATCAAACCTCATAAAGCCATCGTCACTAAAAAGGAGAGTAGAATAGAGTATAGTGAGTTTTAGTAGTACCTAATAAAGCTTTTTTGTGAAAGAGTTCGTCCGGGGAAGTACTACCACCATACCTATTTCTGCCGCAAAGCAGCAGTGCTCACATTGCTGTGTTCCGGTGTGAAGGGTAAGGGTGCCGGTGAAATTACAGGCACATGAGACTTTTCATCTTTGTGTCTCAGGGTGGCGGGCGCAGTGCAATGCCACATAGGGCGCGTCCTAGGTGGACGTGACCTATGAGGTAATGCACTGTTCATAGGCAGAGGTTACCGCTTAACATCAGATGGGCCATCTGATTGTTCGGTCATTCAAGAAGTATAAAGTAAAAAAAGAAAAAACTCCGCCACAAAGTACCTAACGCATGTAGGCCTGTTACTGCTTTCATGGAATATAAACCCCATTCTTTTTATGTTTATCTGTTGTCATACTTTATTTATGCGTCTTTGGAAGGGGATTTTGTAAAACTCGCTGACACAATCCTGATCATACATAATTCCTAGTGTTAAAAGCATTATAACACATAAGTTGGTTCCCGAGTTATGTATACTAGTGTTGACCCTGAACTGAGATTGCGCGTATCATGATGTAGGTAAGTTCCATACTTCCTTTTCCTTTCTAATGGACTTCTAAAAACATTAACAGAGATAAAAAAAATACGGGACCACCTTGAGATAATTTGCTATACATCATCGGAGGAACCTTTGAATAGGACTAAAAATTGTAGTTAGTGACGAGTTTACCCTCGAAGTGTTGAAGTCAAAAGTAGCACAAAAAATGGGTAGTGACGTAAAGCCCCTAACCCAGCAACGGGGCGTAAATTGCATATATCTGTGCTATAAATAGCTGACGAAATATTATCATCACAACATTATTTTGCAAGTATATCATGATGGCGGTATTGAACGAAAACCATAGGCGTCATTGTAAAGTTTAGTGTATCGAAAAATGAGAACTACAACGTCTTTAAAATTACTAGAGATGCGAGGTCAACAATGGATATTATATTGGCTAATGTTTTATAGGGTACCAGTTTCTAAATTCTTATATTTTAGACATTTCCTTGTTTATGTATCACAAAAGCTACAAGAATACTTTTCAGCATTGTGCGATTGCTGTAAATACCCGAGAGTCTTCGTTTCTTATTTAATAATAATAATTAATATTATTTTCAGACTGGTTATATTATTGCTTACTATTTTGTAACAAAAAACACTATTATTATAAGATAATTTAAAAAATTTGTTTTTATAAACAGAAGACTGTTGATTTTTTCTAGAGTTCTACTAATTAATTTTTAATTTTCTTAAAATAAACAAGGTGAAAAAATTAATTGCATTTTATTTTTAAAGATAATTTTAAACTATAAAATTGAATAGGTACATATTAATATAAATAAGTAATTTTATGTTATATAGATGCATTTGAAAAGCGACAAGCCTCTGAAGCGTATGGTTATCTTTTGTGTATCTCTTAATATGGTTATCTATCTAGGGTTAACTTGACCTGTGTGTTAGTTAGTTATGTTAAGGTTTATCTATAAATCAAAGTATATGTATCACAAAGATTAAAACGATACAATATATATATATATATAAATATTCCACTTAACGAGGCCCTATCATTTAATATTAACATGTATGTGACATAAGTTTATCTTCTTAAAATTATCTCCAATAATCAGAATTCGTTTATTTAAGCCGCGCGTACGTAATTAGGTCACGAAGAATTTTGACTTCTTTACCCCTAAAATGGCTTTGTGAAGTTTGTAGGGAAAACTGGTCGAAACTCGAAAAGGGCAATGACGTTTTCGAAATAATTTACTGATAGGAACCGAGTCCTACTATCCTATCCTATCCTAACCTTCTAATATTATAAATGCGAAAGTTTTTGTGTGAGTGTGTTTGTTACTTCTTCACGCTGAAACGGATTTGCATGAAATTTGGAATGGATATAACTGGTCGCCTGGAATAACACATATGCACATTTTTATCCCGATATTCCCACGGGATCGAGACTAACGCTGGTGTAACCGCGGGACGCTGCTAGTATCAAATAAGTAAAAAATGCCAAGGACAGGGACAAATGGAAGAGTTTGGGAGAGACCTTTGCCCAGCAGTGGGACAATACTGGTAAAGAAAAAATAAAAAAAAAGGTTGTTGCTCGCTTGCTGCAAAACCAAACTAACATTTCAGGTTTAAAAATCAGCAGCAAGGCGACGTGGACCCGACTGGTGGTCTCGTTGTGATAACTGGTGTGGTTCGACGGCATAAATGTTTCCATTTTGAAATGATGTTGTGGAGGATATCACGAGGCAATATTTACTATCGTCAGGCGGTGGAAGATAAGATCCTACTGGACCCTGCTACGGTAAAAGACTTACAAATCTTCTAGTCTATAAATTAAGATTGGGATTACCCACCGATTTTTGCTACTATAAAATTCGAGTTATCCTTGGAACAGTTACACAGTGTTTTGTCTTTTACGTTTAAAGGCAGTTTCAAATTCGATCGAATGAGACAAAACACGGTGTGTGTATTCAAAGGATGATCAACGTTTATTAGTAACAGGGTTAGATAGCAAAGTAACGTTGTTCGGATGTTTGCATGTTTGGTTACTTATTAGTCCTTCACGGAAAAACGGCTGTACCAATTTTGATGAAATTTGGGACACAGCTGACTTGGATTAAACTATATGTAACCTTTTACCCTGGTAAAACGTGAGCAAAGTTGCGGGCGGACTAGTAAGCTTTACAGCTCAATACAGGACAATCCACCTGTCTCCAAATTTCATCGAAATAAATTCAGCAGTTTGAGCGTGATTGAGTAACAAACATACAATAACATTGTTACTTTTTCATTTTAGTGGGATAATTAAACGACATGTATTTAAAAAAAAAAACGTGGTATCAATATTCCCACATAACATTATTGAGATAAACCAGTCTAAAACTGAACATGCCACTATGGCATTACGAAAAAAAACCTTATTCTGTGTAAACAAAGATCATTTTAGTCAAGCTTGTGTTAGGTGCCAAATAATAGCGGTGGAAAAGCGTTCAGTTTTGGATTGGTATATCTCTAACCACTTTTGGCTCTAACATTGCTTCTAATATAATAATTCGCTACTAAACATAATAAAACTAATTTTATCAACTATTGTGTTTGTAAAGAGTAAACATTTACCCCTTGTATAATCTGCCCCCATCAAATCGTCATTATCATCATCATTATCAGCAGTCTTTAAACATCAACTGATGGACGAGGCCTCTCTCAATAAATGCTTTGGGAGGATTTACCATAGTCACCACGCATAGTAGGCGTAATCCATCAGTCAGCTCTTATGACATCCATGGGAGGAGCCAAAAGGGTCTATTCTTATGATTTTCGCAGGGCAAGGAAATCCGGAAGGTAGCGTTCCTAGCTGCCTGTCATGGAGATTTGTTAGGTAGTCGTATGCAGAAGGTTATTAGTGGATTCCGAGCCAATGTATACCCTTGCCCAGAAACGTTGACGGAGAGAACCAAGATGATGGACAAAATTGACGAGAGGATTTCTGATTTGAAAAAGGTAAACCTGACGTACTTTTATAAAACAGGATGTTAGCTGTAACAATAACTAGATAAGATGAGCGAAAATTTATAAAATCGTCTATAAAAAGATTAAACAGCAATTAGAAAACATATAAAAAACTATGCCATCATGAATTAAAAAAGCACCAACGACAGAAAAAAAACTGTCTGAAACTAAACTATGAACCAGAAAATATGGCAACGCAGACCGTTACAGGCTGAGAAAACGAAGACAATGATTTCGGCCAAGTAAAAAATCGGTGTTGCTATAAATAAGAGAAAAGTGTTAGGTTCAACCATTTATCGTAGACGTATTAAACGTTGCACATACACTTATATACCACTCATACAAACATACATAGAGGCCAAACTCATTAAACTTTCTACTGAAGCGAGACATAGCTTCGGTATCCCTTACTAAAGTATACGGGCAAAAACATAAAGGTACCAAGCAAATTGCTAAATACAAATCGCTAGACCTGAGAATGATGGTAGACATTATCACTGGACACATGATCTCAACCACTAACGACAGAGTCCACGGACAGTGGAATATACAGTTTTCAAGACGAAGAGCTAGTGGGGCATGTGATTTAACACTGCACAGCCAAAACATTAAGCCAGGTAAAAAACGGCACTCCAGGAGCTGATCAAGTCCACTTTCATCTGTATAACACTCGCGGGGACTCTGGAACAGTGTTGCTATTAATCTATAGCCCTTATCCGTTATTTTAAGTAGTTGGGCTGGCTAGGGCATGGTTAGCAGGGCGACAATGCACAACACACTGCAATGCGGGACGTCAGTGCAGATCTTAATTCCCCTATTTGGTATTCCAATTAGAAGTACTATCTCCCTAATATTTTACAATGCTAAAAGTAAGTAAATGTTACGAAACCTATTTTACAGGTATTGGATAAGACGAAATACCATCGTTGCAAAGCGCTGCGCACGGTAGGCAAACAGTGGCACTCGTGGATGGTACAAGTTCGCAAGGCGAAGGCTGTCTTTCACCACATGAACTTGTTCACTCTAGATATAACAAAGAACTGCCTGATCGGCCAGTGCTGGGTGCCTGTTGCTGATTTGAAGAGGGTCCAAGATACGCTGAAGTTATATTCCGTAAGCTCTCTTGAATAAGCAGGATTCCTTGTGATTTTTAAACGGTTTTATTTAGCTTGCCTTGTTTGTTAACTGAAATAATATAGATAGCTACTTAGAACGTTTCGCTTTATTTATATATTTAATCAAACGTTAAGTATTAGATTATAACCGTTTAATCTATATCAAAATTGGATTTCTATGTGCTAGTCGGGCTTATTCCTAAAGAGACATAACAGGACGCTGACTATGTCGTCCACCCATCTCGTTGCTGGATGACTTACTTTTATATACCCACTCTTGGGCCACCATTCGGTCACCGTCAGACTCCACCTATCATCACCTCGCCAAAACAAGAATACCTACAAAATATTCAAGCTTCCGACATTAGAAACATTTGTTCCGCAGCGGGAATTGAGCTCGCCCGCTGCGCCACAGAAATCGTCAATCACACAACTCTACTCGGCTTTATTACCCGAAAGTTGTCGGTTCTGCTGCCATTTTCGCTACATCTTGGTATTATTCAGAGCTATGATAACCTTGGTTCTTCTACAGATTTCTTAGTTTTGACAGCAAGAAAAGCTCGGTCTAACCCGTTCTAAGGCTCAATTCTTAGCGCATGAATTGAGTAACCTATACAGTTACCCACCATGTCTCAGTGCCGGAATGTCAAACACGCATATAAATACGCGTATAGGCTCCGCGGCCCGGTAACGCAGTCATGACCCCAGGCGGTCAACTGCATTAAAATCATTCGAAAAAAAAAAGCGGTATCTATGATGAGAAAATATGGCATAATTTCCTGAATGCTGCCCATCAAAGTGGGATTAATCAAAGCACCATCGCGACACTTCGAAGCAGAACAGTTTTACGTTTTTAGATATAACAATCTAGAGAAGTTCCACTTCGAGAAACCGAATGAACGCAATCCATTTTCTTAACAAATTCAATGTTTGCAGGATGAAATTGGTACAAACGTGCCTTCTTTCTTGTCTAAAACTGTCACGAATTTGGTGGCACCCACATTTAACCGGACAAATAAATTCACATACGGCTTTCAGAAACTTATCAATGCCTACGGTGACTCGAAATACGGAGAGCTTAATCCAGGTATTTACACTATATTATACTAAGGTAAAGTTTCTATGTTTGTTTGTGTATGCCTACGGTGACTCGAAATACGGAGAGCTTAATCCAGGTATTTACACTATATTATACTAAGGTAAAGTTTCTATGTTTGTTTGTGTATATGTTTGTTCGAGCTTAACTCTCAAACCGTTGATCCAATCTGAAAGAAGTTTGATAGATTGGTAGATCGTACTTGGGAAATTTGCTGGTAAGTTTATGATTTAAATCAGACAGGGGGTTATCACGATATGAAGGTTTCCAAAATGGGCAAAAAAATAAACAGATTTAAATATAGTGAGCGGGCATAATGTAGTTTGTTTCGAATATTTTTTGCGCAAGGAGGTTGTTTAGCATTTAGATGGAGGTCGAACATGTGAGGTCGAGTGTGTTCTAAATTCAAACATCAAAATAGTGATTAAAAGTGCTTTTTATTCACTGTTTTCAGTGAACGGAAACAGGGGAATTAACGGGGGAATGGTATAATAGTACATTATGCAATTAGTGAATAACGTACGGATTTAAAGCGAGGGCCATAGATGAATCACGAGCAAGTGAAGGATTCTAACTACCGTAGGGAGTGATTCAAGTATTAAAATCCTGAGTGACGCGAGTGATTCATGGCCCTCGATAAAAATCCGTTTTATTCAAGAGTTACATACTATACTTTATACCATGACTACGAGAAAAAGAAAGATTTAAGCGAAAATAGACATCTACTTCATCATTTAAATACATTTTCAATCGTTTTATTATTAAATACCACTAAACTTTATGTTCATACAACTTACAGTATTCAAAATATCGCCAATTTACTAATCACAGCAAAGAACACAAAAAAGTTTTTATTCTAATGCTAAATTCCTTGTCGAAATGTCGACCAATCAAATCTCGAGGAGCTATTTGCAAAGCAGTTTGTATGTCGAGTTTTCTTTGCACAAGGATTTTGTATCGAATATTTTTTGCGCAAGGAGGTTGTATAGGAGTTTTTATTGGACGGTGTTGCGATGGATGAGTTGGAGACTGGAGTATATTGGTGTGTTCTAAATACAAACATCAAAATCGTTATTAAAAGTGCTTTATACGAGTATTCACTGTTTTCAAAGCAATTTTAATCACCCTTTTTAGAGGGGAAATGGTATAAACTTGTTTTTAATACTATTTTGGTAACTTGTAACTAACAAAATAACAAACAATTTAATCAAATCCTGAAAGCTATATTGACGCTACTTCTAATTAACGTGTAGAAATGATACAAAGTTTCATTTCTACACGTTAATTAGAAGTAGCGTCAATACAATACATAACTTTATAAGTCTAGTTCGGATGACAATACTATAAATTGGTATCTTGGAGCTGATGATGATGATAATAATTATGATGATGATAGGTGGTGGATAGGAGGTGGATAGTGGAACTCAAACAGTGGTTTCTAGTAAACCTCTCGAGTTTGGGTTCATATGATTCGTTTTGACGAATACTTTCGATGGCAATATAATATTATGATTACAGCAATCTGATCTGATTATATAAACAGACGGTGGACAATTTGGTACTGTCTGGCGATCGAATGTTTGACCATTTCCCAGATTGGACTGTACTGTGGCATAACTGTCTAGTTCCGTCGACAATACTATAATATGGTTACAGCGACCATCTGATGATGGAGACGGTAGGTGGGCAACGGACCTCGATGATTAATAGTAGCCTGGCAGTGTTTTGGCTCAGAGCGAGTCCAGCCAGGACTGTGGTGAGCCAGTCCACGGCCTTTTGATGAGTCAGCTCACGTTTCTGATACTGATTTAAGAAAAGCGTGAATTAAAACTTGTTATGATCAGATTTTGACATAAACATTTGTTAATATTTTCAGGATTGTACACGATAATAACTTTTCCGTTTTTGTTCGGTCTTATGTTTGGAGATATTGGACACGCGATTTTGATGACTTTATTCGCATTATGGATGATAAAGTATGAAAAACAATTCATGGGACAAAAATCTACCAATGATATATGGATTATAATGTTTGGTGGTAAGCACACTATTATTTTTAGGGTAGTTCTAGTCATAAAGACTAGGAACTCTAATAGTTTCGTCATGTTCTGTCTGTCCGCGGCTTAGCTTAGATACTTTTAGTACCAGAAAGCTTTAATTTTGCATCAATATACATATTAACCAACCAGACAAAGTTGTAAAACAAAATCTAGAAAAAAAAATTTTTGCTTACCAAATTTTTATTTTTATTCTTGTAAGTATATTTAGCTGTGTGGGTAATTAAGGTTCTGGGAGTCTTTTATCAGCATCAGCATCAGCGGCAGTTAGACATCACCCTCTCTTCGAGGTCTCCCTATTAGAATGCAATGGGAGATTTTACATAATCACTTTATACAGGTACTCTTTCTAACTTCAGGTATACATTGGTTTTTGTACTATGCTGGATTCTAGCTGCCACTTCTGGATCTAATTGTGGATTTGGCTCAGCTTCAGATCAATGATTTTCTGATTTTATTGATGAACCGTTATTGCTTGTGTTCCAGGTCGATACGTGATGTTGCTTCTCGGTCTATTCAGCATATACACCGGTTTCATCTACAATGACATGTTCAGTATAGCCTTTTCTATAAAAAAAACTTACTTCATGAACACCAAAACGGCTGCTGAACTGATGGCAACAGATTATATTGACATTGACCCGCAAAGTAAAGATCACAGAGACCCATATATATTTGGATTTGACCCCATGTGGCAGGTACTTACTTAGTTTAAGAGTTTTGTATAATTTCTAGTTTTTGTTAGTTCCAACGGAACCAGGTTCCCATTACACCTGGTTACTTTTCTGCTAAATTATGGTTAAGTAGGTAGAGACCGAGCAGAGCCAGGTATTTAAAAAAAACTTGTTTACTATTTGAGTCTCTATCCTTATCGTGTTTAGTAAGTTTCCCTTACAATCTCTAATGTCCGTCTTCCGCCAGTATTGTCATTTGAATGTTTGGAATTTGATTTCTATGGCTCCTTCAATTAATAGCAAACTATTCAATATTCTGTGCATCAAACAGAAAAGCGAATAGGGAATGGTAAACAAAAGGTTTTTGACCAATTTTTCGCCCCCAAAAACCCCCAAATAGCAAGTTTTCGAGAACGTGAAAATGTATATATAATTATATTATATACAAATACGAGTATTGCACGTTTATAGCACATGTCGCATGCAGGTGTTAGTTAGTTCTGGTTCGTGGTGATCACTATTCTGTAGTGTTTGAAATCCATGTTAGACTTTCACTCATTTTGATAAAAAACAAATGTTGTGGCACATTATATGCATAGTCACATTTTGCCTGCAGCATATATTATATCTACAAACAGCATCGTCTTTAAAAACATTCGATGCCGTTTGTAAAATGTGTAAAAAGACGAATCATACAAATTGCCTGCGAATTTGTAACAAACTGCCCTGTACTTTTATGATGGGATGTGTGAAGTGTGAACGATGATGTTTAAGCTAAGCTTGTAGCTTGATAATGAAGTAAAAAGATAAGTAGAACAAAAGTTAATATCTCGTAAAATACAGATAATTTTACAAAACCGCTACTGCAAACCTCAGGCTTTGTTGCGTTTTTAATTTATCAAATTTTTACCCAATAATATTCACCATTTTATTAAACAATCGAATGTCGCCAAAAGTAAGAGGTAACTTTGTTTTTTGTCTATCGAGAAAATATTGTTGTATCTTGTTTCTGGTACTGTGATCGTTTGGAATTATAATGTATATCATGCATATTTTGAATTTGAATATTTTATTTGATTAACGCCCGAATACTGAAACGCTACTTAAATAATTGAGATCGTCTCAACTGTTTGAGACGCCGTTATCATAAAAATTCGTTTACTGAAACGTCAATTTGATCATCACTTAAAAATTAAACATGACAGATTTGAGTATGATTGTAATCGCCACTTATGTTCAAAACGGTATTCTCAAAGGATGATTAGCAATTGACAGCTGCGTAAGTACGCCTCAAATTCTATAAGTAGCCATCAAATATAAGAGTACTCACGACCTATCCTAAAATCCTAACCTAACAACGTAGGTACCCATCTTTATTTTGCACTAAATATGTCGGTATCTTTGCTATCCTCGTTGTCTGTCGAAGAAGTGGTTTCCACCGGGCGGCGAAACGAAGATAAGCTAGATGCCTTTGCAAAATATGACGACCTACGGTTTAAAATAAGGATCCGCCTCGATAAACAAACTGTGCTGAATTTGTGTTCTCTGTATGGGGAACATATTCAGCCCCTGACCAGGCGAAACCGGGCGATACAAGCAGTGGACCAATTATTGATAGCGTTTCGGTTTTTTGCTACCGGCTGTAATCAGAGAGTCCTTGTCCCAGAGGGTCATTGGAGACCTTTTACATATATATATTTTTATACTACTTTGTATGACGGAACAAGCAGATGGCCCACCTGATGTTAAGCGGTACCGTCTGCCTATGAACAGTACATTAACTATCACATAGGTCACGTCCACGTAAGACGCACCCTATGTGGCATTGCACTGCGCCCGCCAACCTGAGACATAAAGATGTAAAGTCTCATGTGCCTGTAATTTCACCGGCAACCATACCCTTCAAACCAGAACACTGCAATGCTGCTCGCATTGCTACTGCTTTGCGGCAGAAACAGGTACGGTGGTAGTAGGTACTTCCCCAGACTAACTGTTTCATAAAAAAGCTCTAGGTACTACTACTGTAGAACAACCAACAGTTCACCTTATAGTCCATAGAGTGGCAACAGAAATAGCAAAGTTATAGGGAACCTACATAAAAATGCCTACCACCAGTGAGCAACTCAGTATCGCTCATGAGTTTTATGGAAATACTGGGATGCCTAGAATAATTGGTGCTGTGGACTGCACTCATATAAAAATCAAGTCACCTGGTATTATTTATACGTCTATGTAACTAGCGACCAGCCCGGGTGCCCGGGTATCTGAAACACTATACTAAATACATATTTTACAGCCTATAACTTGGTACTATTTATTCCTAACTAAATGGTAACTGTTCAAATCAAACAACTGTATATTATCAGCTAACATTTATTTTCTTTGAAGCATTCTATTAATTCTATGTTTTAGTAGCCCTCATTCCAATTTTTGTCATTGCGAATTCTTACCCTTTTACAATATCTACAAGTAGGTATTTCTTTTTCTGAGGGTGTTAATTACACTCTCTCTTCTTTTTATTAGTTATCTCATTCATATTTTCAGAAAATAATGAAATGAACGTACGAAGCACTCCTTTTGTTTGGGATAATTTTCACAACAAAACAAACTTTGCTTTTCTTGACTGACAATGACAAGACACATTTTACGTTTCGTTACCACTTAGTAGATACATTTTATTAAAAATTATCATGTTCATTGCGTAAAACGAAACTCTCAGTTCAAAATAACAAGAAATGTAATAGGGAACAAAAATATTGCCATATAAAGAAAATTTAACGGGCACTCAGTGAATCATGGTCTCAATGCTACTAAAAGGCAGTTGAGTATGCCAGTTATATTTGAGTGTACGTCATAATTAAATAGCCTTTAGCTAATTTGATCAGATGAGTAGCGTTTCAGTATTCGGGCGTTAGTCAGCTTAATATAAAATCGAAACTTAAACCAGTCTTGGTATTTTTAAAATTTAATTGCCTACTTAAACCATTTTAGGGTTTTGTTCTAAAAAAATGGGAACAGAGCCCTATTACTATGCTTACGCCAATAATTGCTTGATATAATTATATGATTTTCATCAAAAACTATAAAGCATTGCAATCAATAGGTTCTTTTGCAGGGACTGTGACTTGTCATCGGAACACTACACAATGCTCAGATCGAGAGGAGACTGATTTATTTATTTAAGTATTATCTTGTTTTAGCACGCTTCTAATAAAATAATGGTTCAAAATTCCTTAAAAATGAAAATGTCTATAGTATTTGGCACAATTCATATGATTTCTGGCCTCTTTTTGAATCTCTGTAACCACGTGTAAGTATTTTTCTGTATTTTTCTTATTTTACTGTACCTGTTGAACTTGCAAACTGCCTACCTAATTAGGTCATCATCATCATCATCATCACTAACATCATCATCACCAACATCATCATCACCTGTAACGTTACAGCTCACCTCTCATGTAAATTCGTGATGACCCGTAGGCTACAAAGTAATTTAAGGATTAAGTTTTGTATATGAATTGTAAAACTAGCTTCTGAGGTGTACGGATTACAGCAGTAAGTTCGAATTCAGGTACATCTATAAATTTACCAAATTTCATCAAAATTGGTCCAATCTTTTTAGCGTTAGAGCAATACAAACAACTAAAACTACGTACGCCTGCCGCTTTCCTGGTGTTAATATTGGAAAAAAAAACCTGTATGCCTGTATCCAGTACCCGGTCATGCCGGCCACTCACGCTCAAGTTCACCGTCAATTTTGCAGCGGACTTGATGCGGAATCCAGTAAACTTGAAGGTGTATGGCTAATCAAGTAGACTTGTCATGCACACCCATAGCCATAAACCGTCAAGTTTACTGGACGCCGCATCAAGTCCGCTGCTAACTTGACGGTGAACTTGAGAGCGTGAGTGGCCGGCATTACCGAACTACTCTTGCAGCCTGCTGCTGCTCGCCTGGTATATTGGATACATTCCAGATATCTGCATATTGAGTACCAGATTGCGGTTGCCCTCCATTTCTTACTTCTAGGGATTGATTGAAATATATATAGCTATAGAATACTTAGCTCAACCCAGGTCATAGTCTATCCGTGTTAGTGAGTCCACCAGGATCCCCTAACCCGATCCCCCAGGGGATCCCAGTGAACTCATCAGTTCACCAGAATCCGCTTGAAATAAAATGTATAAAGATGTTATTACACAAGATGTTCACACTTGAAAACGGAAACGTATGATTTATTTATAAAATTAATTGCATCTGAAATACATAACTTTTACCCGAAAAAAATAACTATTGATATGGAACAAGCGGCTGTTA
Source organism: Operophtera brumata (assembly GCA_932527175.1). NCBI lineage: Eukaryota > Metazoa > Arthropoda > Insecta > Lepidoptera > Geometridae > Operophtera > Operophtera brumata. Next base: position 69,842,072 of record OW052239.1, read on the forward strand.
ATGCTTTCAAGAAAAAATTCCCTGATGCTGCTTTAAAAATATGCTATTTCCATGTCAAGCGGAATATTCGTAAAAAGGGAAAAAAACCTACATTTACCTAGACACAAATACTAGGAGAGTGGTTATGTTGTGTGGTGCACTGCCATTATTACCTATGGATTCTATTACTGAACGGTAGAACTACATGAAAAAAACATATTAAATATGAGTGAATATTATACAAATTTGGTGAAGTTAGTAAACTATATGAAATACTGGCCCAAAAATGACGATACTTGAAAAATGTGGTCGGTTTTCAGCGAAAGACATCGCACCAATAACTGTTGCTAAAGTTGGAACTCGGGTTTGATCAAAATGATTGGTCTAAAACGCCTCAACATACTACATATTTCGAAGGCAACCGAAATAAATACGTAGGACAATCAAATAGCAATTGATAAGTTTATACAAGAAACGCAATTGGAATTATTAAACAATGCTCATATCTTAGAAATTGTTAAATCAAATATATTTTTAAAACAGTTTGATAACATCTAAACACTTAATTTTATTTCAAGGGGATTCTGGTAAACCGGGAGTTCACTGGGATCCCCTGGGGGATCAGGTTAGGGGATCCTGCTGGCCTCACTCATCTGTGTACCAAATATCACCGGAATCGGTTCAGTCGTTTCGTCGAGATTGAGTTACAAACATCCAAACATCTTAACTTTATATTAGTGTGGGTATTTGTTACATATTTATTTTAACCTGAATGGGACAAGAGTAGGGGAATAAGAGGCAGAAAGTCTCAAAGGAGATTTTGACACCTACTTGTTTAATTTTAGATTACCGTGTGAAGTATACCATAATGTCTTAATCGTTTGCAGACACTTCAAAAACTACTCCTCAATTTACTTGGAGTTCATACCGGAATTATTGTTAGTCTGCTGTCTCTTCCTCTGGCTCGTGTTTTTAATATACTTTAAGTGGTTCACATACAGCGCCAGAGATAGTAAGTTATTTTTAAAAGTTGTTTTTTTTTTTTTTTTAATTTTTTTTTAATTTTTTTTTTGTATCTTTATTTTTATTTGTACTTTACTTTGTTCTTGTTGTTATTCGTGCTTAGTCCGTGCGTCAACCGATGTCCGTGCTGAAAATCAGCGCTGCAGTTTACTACAGCATTATGCTGAGCACGGTCCTCTTTTGACAGCACTATACACAGCCAAAACGCTGTCAAAGCCTATCTGTTTTATTTACTTATTTGTGTTGTGTATAGTTTTTTGTCAAAATAAAAGTTTTACTTACTTACTTACTTACTTACTTTTCCATCTTTTTATATAGGAAGATATGAAACATAGGTCATAATTATGATAATCTGTATGATGATAAGAGAGCACGAGCTTTTATTTTACGTCACCATAGTTCTGTGTAGGGGATTCTTAGGTTGGTATTAACCCGGTTTCTGATGCCCATTGTTGGCCTCTTTTCACAGTGGGTTGCACACCATCGTGGAATATAGACGTAGGTAACAAGTGGTGAGCTCATTGCCGCCATTGCTTCCCACGACTGACTCTGCTAACGCTTTCTCCCAGTAACAACACATTCCTCAAATAAGCTAGCAGGTATGATAAATCAATATAAAGAAATGGGCTCAGTGTGTCAGAGAAGTAGAATTTTCGTTTTAAACGTCATATTCAGTTTTCCGTCACCAAATTAACCTGATTTACTATGTTATGGTACAGAAGGCCTCCTGTTTATACCTCCACGTAACATCATCCAGGAATTCCTATTTTGTTTTGGAACCACTTTTGAATACTAGTCTGGATTGATGATTATTTGTTGCAGCCGATAGCAAGCTAGGCTCTTCATGTGCGCCTCAGATCCTTATCCTCTTCATCGACATGGTTCTATGGAAATCCTCCACGGCTATTCCGAACTGCGATGCCTACATGTTTTCCGGGCAGGAAACAATTCAACGTGTACTGGTGTCCGTTTTCCTGGCATGTATACCGGTGTTGCTGTTAGGAAAACCTATATATCTCAATAAAAAAAACAAAAAGAAAAGGAGAGCATCTTTGGCAAAGGTATTGTTTTCATGTGCACTTTAGACAGGCTCTTCACAGTGAAAGTTGAAGGTTTACATATACAGGCCGTCCCAAGACTATGCGACATGAAGGGAAAGTACCTTAAATAATTGTAGATAGGATATTTTGCTGTAAGGCAACTTTATTTTATTTTTAAAACTTTATAATACTGCATTCAAAGATTTTCTAAAAGTTACTTGCTTCGTGTGGGAATGAAACTGTCTTGAATGTGAAAAAAAAAACACCCGTATTTTATGATGCCAATCGAAATAATAAATAAATAATAAATAAATAAATAATGCTGGACAAGTTCACACAACATTATCCAGCCCCAAGCTAAGCCAGAGCTTGTGTTATGGGTACTAGATAACTGATATACTTAATATAATACAATACATAGATAGATATATTTTATTATACACAGAAAACACCCAGAACACCCTGAACAAATATCTGCAGAACACACAAATATTTGTTCCGAGGCGGGAATTGAACCCGCAACCTCCTGCGTCGCAGGCGAACCATCGCCAGCCGCGCCACAGAGGTCGTCAATAATTGATAAAAACGAATAATTCCTCTTATGTAACATAGTATCTTATAACAAAATGATAACGTAAAATGTTTGATTAAATTAAATGATTGGTTCGATTTCCAGACGAAGCAAGTAATTTTTAAGGTACTTTCCCTTCATGTCGCATCGTCTTGGGACGTCCTGTATACATACATAGACACACGCCTTTTTCTCCGAAATGATATGCAGAGCCTCAATGGGCCTATTTTCACTGTGGGTTACAGCATCGTGGGAGAAAGACGTGGCACGTGGTGAGCTTATCGCCGCCATTGCTTCCCACAACTGACTCTGCTAACACTTTCTTCCAGTAATAATACATTCCTTAAATAATTTGTAAGCAACAATTTTCAAATTGTATTTATAGGTTCTTTATTGAACGAGCTGTTTATACGGGCATGCGTACGCGCATTTAGAGCCTCTTAGCTCTTAGATCTGTTGACGGATAGCCGCACTATTCTATAGCGGCTATAGTAAATCTAGAGTTGCTAGCGCCATCTACTGACGAATAGAATAAAATTTGATATCTTTGTCTCTATCTTAGAGCGGGACGGATGTATCAATAAGATATGAATGAACACTGAATGCGCATTAGTTTGCGAACGTTCTCGACTTCTATTTTTCGGAAATATATATGGAAACTCGCTTTATTACTCCCTAATAACACTGATACGTACGATGTCGTTATGTGAATACACCTATGTATTCGTTGCAGAGGAAAAGCAGTAACTTCAGGCGCCATGAGGAAGATGGTCCTCAGAAGGAGGAAGAGCCTGCCGAGGAGATCACCCCGTTCTCGGAGCTGTTAATCTACCAAGGAGTACACACAATTGAATTTGCTTTGAGTACCGTCTCGCACACCGCGTCTTATCTACGGCTGTGGGCGCTGTCACTGGCGCATTCCGGTGAGTTTTACCCAGGGGCACGGTCTAGTTCAAGAACTAGGTGAAGGAATTAACCGCTAGTTAATCCTGGGTAGCTGATATAAAAGCCAAGTTTGTTGGTAAAACCCCTTTGTTGGTTTTTATCCCTTATACGTTAACTATGACTAATAATGATGATGATGAATGAGTGTTGTTCGTCTCGCAGCGGTGATACACTGGCTGACTGCGTTGCTGCACTGACGTAGTGGGCGCAAGTACACGAGTCACCCACATAGGACTGCTGATGGCTGCTATAATAATATAGGTGATCGATGTATATCGAACACTAGGAGACTTAACACCCATGTTTTAATTATCATCATGTTTTAAGTTCATAAATATCATCATTTTAGCTACGATCCCCGTAAATACATTTTTACAGTGTTTTTTTTCTCTCAAAATCAACTTTAGCTATATCTGAAGAAGTGTTCATAAGAAGTTACAAGCAAACAACAAACAAAAAAACAAAAAAAAGTTGCCACAAGCGAGAGCATCCACCATAATAAAAAACCATACTTAACCTCAAAGTTTTCTTTTTTTATCTCGATAACTACGCACCTCCAGAGGGGGGAGGGGGGGGAGTGGGGGACAACTCTAAAAAAGTCAAAGTCAAAGTCAAAGTCAAAGTATTCCCCACTTCCCTATCAAGGCGACTTGTTTTAAGATACTTAACAAAGTTATAACTTTTGAAACTATCATGGTTATGTACATAACAAAGTTATTTTTTTTATATACAACCTCAAAAGACAAACTATTAAATAAGACCATTTTTTGTATTTTCTAAGAGTACACTAGATATACACTACACTACAGTATTATAGTAATGGCGTTTTAGTTTAACGTAAACCCAAGTTTAGTAAAAGAGTAACCTCAACTTTAAGTTTACAGAGCCTAAATTATGGTAAAAATTTGGTAAAAATGTGAACCTAAATTGTCGTCGAAATAGAAAATGAACTAGTAACAAAGTATTAATCCTGGTAGAGTGTGTATTTTATTTTCGGAAGGTTTGGTATTTTTGTGCGGAACAAAATTGTCGGTAACTTAGTATAAATTGCAGTAAAAAATGATTTTTGAATCAGGTATATTGTGATTCTTTTTCGGAGGTTTTATTACGAGCCTTTGTCAACCTATCAATAACACTGTATATTCTTCAAATTTGTTTATCGCACACTTGTCAATCTTCTAATATATAAAAATAAGTCGGGTTTTCCTTCCTGACGCTATAACTCCAGAACGAACGAACCGATTTCCACGGTTTTGCATTCGTTGGAAAGGTCTCGGGCTACGTGAGGTTTATACTTTTTTTTTTTAAAGTAGTGTTAGTTACACCACTTATAACTCAAGAATGGGTGAACCGATTTGGCTGAAAATTGGTAGGGAGGTAGCTTAGAACCAGGAGATAGGACATAGTGGGAGGAGTAGGACGGCGGGGGGGGGGGGGGGGGGGGGGGGGGGGTCACCGGGGGATACCCGTGCGAAGCCGGGGCGAGTCGCTAGTTCTGCATAAAAAAACTACTTATTATGTTAGTTTCAATTTGTAATAAGTATAAAGTTTTGTTGTTTGTTTTGTAGATAGAATTTGATAGATTAACTTGATACTTTTGCTGGGTTATTTTTTAAATTGGCACACCGTCCCCTCTTTGTTTACACCGGAATAACCTTCGTACAAAAGCTGAACTTGTTTTAAAACGTGACATTGGCGAAATTATGGTCTACTCCGCAAAGGCCACTTGTTCAAGAACTAGTCAAAATAAAATGACAAAATGTATAAAATAAAACTGTTTTAACAAAATACATTACAAAATATGGTTTTAATTGAACACGTTCCCAGTAGCGAATACACTATGCACTAAATGAATGAATGAATGAATGATTGATTTATTTCGCAGAATAAGGGTTTACAAATGTAAATCTTATTCATATTTATGCAGTTCCACTAATTCAACCTATATTAGGTATGCGAATTTTTAAGGTCTTACATAATATAATTTAAATTAATGATTATTTATTCAGTTGGTACACACATAGATGAATTGATTAAAATTATGTCAAAATTCAATACATGCCAAATTAATATTAGTAGTAAACATATCAAAATCAACAGTGACAAATTTAGTTTTGTAAAAACTCATTTACTGAATGGAACAAAAGCCTGAATGGTTTTAAACCCATTAAATGGCTTATCTGTTAGGTCTTTCCGCAGCTTATTGTAAACTTTAACTGCCATTATATGTACATTACGTTTATAGATAAATAACATTACCTACGACTGTGAATACAGGCAGAGACAGGAGGTATTTTACTGACGATTGTTTATAAGAGTTAGGTTCCTAATTTGACCTGAATCAGGAACCTAACATTTTAACCTTGAATTTTGAGTGACTACCTGACTTATCCTGGTCGAATGGACTGGAATAATTTTATCGTGTTTTATTGCAGAACTCTCGGAAATGCTTTGGCATATGATACTCTCGAAGCTGGCACTGCAAGACCGCAGCTTGGTTGGCATACCGAAGCTCTTTTTCATATTTGCTATTTGGGCATTCTTTACTATTTGCATTTTGGTGGTGATGGAGGGATTGTCTGCTTTTCTTCACACATTGCGCTTGCATTGGTAATATTTGTTATCACTATCAGCATCCAATGCCATATTGGCATATTGCCATGAGCCGAGGGGCTACATCAGGCTCTTCAGGTTTCACAACATGCCTTCCAGTTCACAACTCCACTTCATGTTGGATGTCTCAGATATAATGTAAAAGTAAAAGAATAAGAGGATAACGCTTTTTGTAAGTACGACATCTTCATATTATAGAGCGACTCAAACAAATCTTTGAGAAAGTACCGTACACGTTTACAGGAAGTAAAAATATTATTCATATAGTAAGACTAGGTGGTCAGCACATATTGTAATAAGAACGGGAGATAATTTATCATCACTGCCAACACCCCTATTGTCAAACAAACTGATAAGCGCTTTCAATTAAGATTTCGCAGTACATTGCGCAGCGTACTTTAGCATCTTTTCATGAGTAAAAAATATTAAAAACAGCGTAATGTACTGTAAAATTGTAATCGAAAGCGATTACCAGTTTATTAGAGAACCTTATGGATGTCAAGGGCTTTTAGTGTTTTAAGAAAATGATTTTCAGGTCAGCTTTGGTTATGGATCTATTAGTAGATTCATGATAATTCAACACAAGACCTTTGTAAGATGGAACTTTCTATCAGTTTCAGGGTGCTAGGATATCCGGCAATATCATCAAATAGCTGTTTTGGATGTTATGATCAAATTTTGCATTGGATTTTTGTAGGATTTCCAACGACTATGTGCCTTGAGTTTATCTTTAATTATAAGAATTAAAGGATTTTAATACTACTTAGATATATAATTCTTAAAATAGTCCAGTCAAGATGTACATCCGTGCTTGCAAAAGTTCGGGCCACGCTGTTTTTTTTATATGTTGTTAGAACCTTAACCAACATTAAAAAACCAGATTTGATTTGCAATTTTCCAAGTGTTGTGCGTTCGGCAGTGTGCCTAAAAAACCATGAAATTTTGGGGTTTTTTCAGTTTTTGCTCAATATCTTAGAGAAAGAAGGGTCTGACCGGTATAGTTACTACATATACTTTTGAAGTTAACTAAATTTGCTACAATTTCACACTAGCCCGAGCTCTAAAGAACAATTAGATCCCAAGATACAGTTCTTCAAAAATAGGCAATTTTTTCCTATAAGTGTATGTTTTACGAAATGTTCACTTATTTTGTGAAATATCTTCTAAAATACGCATCCCAAGTCAAATATTATAAAAATTAAGTTGTAGTAAATTTAATAAGCTTTCATTTAAAACCTACTTGGTACCTGTAAGCACAGCGGTTCTCTCAAAAACAGATCTTGTATCTTAGATGGCCAGAACTTGGGCTCGCACGAAAATGGTGTCTCGATGGGCGTTATGGACGCTGGGAGAGGCGTCCAGTCTGTAGTCAGATCAATTTCATCGTCTGAGCATTTTAGCTCCACATCCGGGACGTTAATTCACAATTTGCCACCGCATGAATGGCAGAGGACTGCATTTATATGTTTTTTTTTTCGTATAAGGGCAGGTGGTGCGGGATCCATGGTGGTGGGGATGGGGGTGAGTCCCTGTGAAGACAGCTTCCACCCCCAATTAGTGGGATTAAAGTTGACTCCCTGCCACTTCTACACATGGTGGTAGCACCTTGCTGCATGGTGGCCTGCGGCATCTTCCGTCGGTACCGTTTAGCCAAGGAAAGGCCAAAATCAGCACTCTCCTGACCAAGAGTGAACCACTTGCTGAGCAAGTGGAGGTATTCCTTCGGCCAGACATCACCCCACAAGTCATGAGAGACGTGGCTTTGTGGCTCTATATACATCGCGAGGGATACTTTGGATTTCCTGATATATAACGCGTTTGTCTCTTCAACAAGGATAAACCTCGCCCGTTTGCCACCGACGGAAGATGCCGCAGGCCACCATGCAGCAAGGTGCTACCTCCAAGTGCAGAAATGGTAGGGAGGTAACTTTAATTCCACTGACTGGGGGTGGAAGCTGTCTTCTCAGGGACTCACCCCCATCCCCACCACCATGGATCCAGCACCTTCTGCCCTTCTGCGAAAAATTTCATGTTAATGCAGTTCTCTGCCAGTCATGCGGTGGCAAATTGTGAATTAACGTCCCGGATGTGGAGCTGAAATGCTTGTACGATGAAGTTGACCCAACTGCAGACTGGGCGCCTCTCCCAGCTTCCATCACGGCCATCGAGACACCAACTTCGTGCGAGCCCAAGCCCGGGCCATCTAAGATAGAAGATCCGTTTTTGAGAGAACCGCTGTACCTACAGGTACCAATTTGATCTCAAATCAAACCTAATTAAATTTACCACAACTAAATATTCATAATATTTGACTTGGGATGCGTATCATAGAAGATATTTCACAAAATAAGTGAACATTTCGAAAAAAAACACTTTTATGATAAAATTGCCTATTTTTGAAGCACTGTATCTTGGGAACCAATGGCTCTATAGAGCTCACGCTAGTGTAAATTTGTAGAAAATTTTGTAACCTTTAAAAGTATTTGCAGTGACTATACGGACCGATCAGACCCTTCTTTCACTAAGATATTGAGCAAAAACTGAAAAAAACCACAACATTTCATGTTTTTTAGGGCACACCGCCGAACGCACAGCACTTGGAAAATTGCAAATCGGTTTTTTAATGTTGGTTAATATCCTAACAACATATAAAAAAATCAGCGTGACCCGAACTTTTGCAAACACGACCCACTTTTTATGTTTAACTTGACTGGACTAAAAGCTTTAATAGCGCCTGCACTAACCACTCGCACTCTCTCCTATATTATAATTTTTATTCAGGCGGCGTGATTTCGTATCAAACAAATAAAGGTACCTACAAACTTTCGCATTTGCAGTTTGAGTAGGATTTTTATTTAAAATTCATCCGTAATTACCTTGGCGTTTTTTCGTCTTTGAGTCTAGAGAATCCTTGATTTCATGAATCTGTATAAATTACCTCTGATTAATTGTAAATGTTTTCCCGTTAGTATGAAAACATCAAACTGAGAGAAGCCTATGCAACTCCTCGTAAATTAATATTAAGAAAACGAATCGGACGCAGAAAACCTAATACTGTAAAGTTTTGCGTCCATTGGGTCTGCTAAGACCCCGCTGTACTGAGCCGCAAAAAATATAAGCGATTCGATTCTCATTTTTTTGGTGTTACCAAAGGACGTAGTTTTGTACACCTCGCGTCACGTCAAAAACGGCGCGCTGTAGGCAATTTATGGGTCTATTTGGTTGTCTGAGGTGGGGCGCAAAGGGAGGATAATATCTCGCCGCATGTCTCTATGCCTGTGCCGTCACGCTATTAGGTTCAACAGTCGTGCGCAACTGTACCTAATGCTATGAAAACTTTAGTAAAATGTAAAAATTTAAAATATAGAATCGAGAAGTTGTATCTATTAATTATATATTATAGATGTTACGTATGAAGGTCTGTTTATATCTATCTAAAGACATTGAGCAACCGCCAGACACTCGCCGTAGCAGACACTGACAGACACCGGTTATCCAGCGTTCCAGAAGGGTGCTGTGTCAGACATCCACATACAACGTACTCAGGCTCTCGTCTTGACTCGTGCTCCATGCACGGTTCCAATGCTATATTCAGACTGCCCAGCAAGTGACATGAACCGCGCCGACAAAATATTCTATCTGTGAATTCTGGCCGGGTTCGGCCCGTGTCAGTCGGCGTCGGCGCGGCCGTGCGACGTGTTCTAAATCGTGCACGATAGATATAAATACGTTAATACATGCTGTATTAAAATAATCTTTATTTACGGAAATAATAATACAGCTAATACAAATAAATACAAGTAATACAATAATACAAGTAGGTATGTACAAATGCAACAGATGTGCTACCTGAAGACCGTTGCTAACGATCTAAAGGTAGCTCAACTGATCCAAATCACTACCAGACGGAAGCGTCTATACACACTATTAGAAGAATATTATTTTGTCTGCCACGGCACGTGTCTGGCACGCTCAATGTCTGTAAAATTATATATAAATTACCTTAAAACTTCGACCGAAACCTTTCGTTCGTGGTCACGTGTCGTAGTAAAGTGAATGGAAACCTTAAAATTGTTTGCAGGGTTGAGTTTATGAGCAAGTTTTTTAAGGGGGGAGGACACCCATTCCGCCCGTTCTCCTTCGAAGATATACTGTCTACCGACGGAGAGAAGGACATCGCTTGCAAGTCTAAAGACAAAAGGAAGTTTACTAGGTGATGCAGAAAAAGCCGTTATTAATCTTAGGTACTTTATAATTTGATATTTTAGAAACTGTTTTTGACTGACTCGGTTTTTTTTGGGAATTAAATATTTTTTAATAATTAATGCTATTTCTTCTCTAGTTTCAACTTTATTTCCCCCGGTTACGGTTGCACATTTGTAAGTTAAGTACCTTTGGATATGCTAAGAGAGCCTGATGGTATAGGTGTACCAGAATCTGATGGCAAAATAGGAAATTAAATTGTGTGGTAAGCAACACTGGGGGAATTGGATTAAATATCTTGATACTTTATTTTTTCTATAGGTATATCAATCATATCTCTTCTTAAAAATAATAATCATATAAAAAGTCATCATCATCATCATAATTTCAGCCGGAAGACGTCCACTGCTGAACATAGGCCTCCCCCACAGGTTTCCACCGTGAACGGTCCTGCGCAACTTGCATCCAACCGGCCTTTGGCACTTAACAAGTACTTATTATGAAACATGATCATATTATTATCTATCTTATGTGAATGAATATTGCATCTATTTATAATTTTATGCATGAAAAATAAAAAATCAATCAATCACTTATTTTATTTTTTTATGTAAATAAGATCCTCATCCAGAACTAGAAAATGACTCAAAGTATTAAATCTGCATTGGTTCTTCTCAGACGAAAAGGATGACGATGAAGATAAGGAGGTGTTTATAATGAATCGTTCTTCTTGCATCTCAACTAATCTGTCTTGTTAGATGTAATCATTTTCAACTTTTAAACTATCCAGTTTGATCTTTTTATTTCCACCTTTCCTCTTCTTCCCGGGCGTACCAAATACACCACCATTAGATCGGCTTTCTATAATAATTCGTCGTATAGTAGTAACAGAAACCCCTGTAAACAAGGCGTAATAAAGCATACACTATAAAGAAATATAGTCATAATAAACTACCAAAACTAGTCTGTCCTACTCACCAGTCAACAGATGCACGCGCTTTAAAATCGAAGATTCTGGTTGATCTTCATCAGTTTCTTCGCAAATTTTTTGTTATACATTGTAAACAATAGTTCTTGCTTGAGATCGAAGTGGTTTTTTCGACAATTATACGAAATTTTTAAGTATTTTCAAGAAAACAACGCGTAAGCTCAGAGATTTGACACAACTCGTACTTTCACAAGACAGATGATAATTTAGTATTGCCATATGAAAATCTTTATTTGTTTTCTATTTTTTATGCCATGAGATTCTGGTATACCTATAGTAACACCAAAGTTGGGCTCCAAGAATAACATAACCACATAATATAAGAAAGTCAACTTGCGTACTTACCTGCCTACTGCTTTTTGGGCGTGTCCCGATGCTGCCGTGATAAATATGTACTCTCCCACGTGACTCCCGCTCGTTGCAGCTCTATGCTATGTTTTATTAGCTAGTCTCGCAATAAGTGTAGTTCCACTTAACTCCGTAACGGTGTAGCGGATTTTAATGGTATTTCCATCAGGAGCCATCTCCTGCGAGAGTGGGAGTGAAGCAGTTTTTTATGACACCACGCGTGCGAAGCCGTGGGCACAAGGCTAGTTAAATTTGTTTACTCCTTGGAATTATGGAACAACCAGATGGCCCACCTGATGTTAAGCGGTACCCTATATGTCTATGGAAGTGCATGTTTCACGTCTAACTAAAACGCGGCCTATGTGGTATTTCACTGCGCCCTGAGACGTAAAGATGAAAGTCTCATATGCCTGTAATTTCATTGGCACCCATACCCTTCAAACTGGAACACAGCAATGCGAGTAGGTACTACTGATTTGCGGCAGAAACAAATATATGGTGGTAATTCCCTCTTCCCCGGACGATCTATTTCACAAAAAAGCTTTAATATTACTAAAACAATGATAGTACTATGTGTAACAATGTTACTACATAATATGGTTTCAGTGCTGTAAATATCGAAATCTTCGTCTATTTCCATATTGGGCTTGGGTCACGTCATAGCCACGCACAACCTCTTCCGAAAAGACTATAGAGGTTCCATGCGGGTCGCGCGCGGCGCTGTGCGGGGGGGGGGCTGCGCATTATTCCCGTTGAGCCCACTTGCACGAATGACGTGCGCTGGACTGTCCCGCAGTGACACCGCACTCACAGTGCCAAAAGGGTGCTCTATAAGGTGATTTTGCAAAAGTAACGCAGTTTACGGGAAAACTTAGAAAAGTCGCAAAATATCCGATCACTGATTCTAAAGTAATCGTGCAGTAATATTGGTACCACACGTACCATACACATTATTATTATTATTATTATTTAAAAAAAAAACTCTCGACCCATTAGGTTTGAAAAACCTGTGTTGCAAGTCACCAGGGCCCACACTCTGCAGTATTCATAATAATATGGAGTCAATACACAAGTGACACTAGAGCAGACACTAAACAAGTCATTAATTTTGTATAAATAAAAAATAAAAACAACGCAATGAAACGGCTGAACCGATTTTGATCAACCATAGCTAAGAACACTCCCGAAAAATCACCTTTCACACAAAAACAAAAAAACAAAAATTGATCCATCCGTTTGGGAGCTACGATGGGACAGACAGACACACACATACACACACACACACAGAGACACGTTAAACTTATAGTCCAGTCACTATAGTAAGTTCATCTCGGAATTCGAGATACCCTGCTGTAAGTCTGTAAATACTTGTATATTAACACCCTAAAAGTTGTCTCAAAACCTACATAGGTAGGGTGTACGCAACTATTAAATTTCAAGGTCAAAGGTCACAAAAATCGGTTTTTTGCGCTTTTTTATAAACATCTCATTTCCTATTGGTTTTTTGCTGTTTGTGTATTATTATTATTTGTTTATTTATTATCAATTTTGTAGAATACAAAATTCTCTACAAATTTTGTTTTAAAAAAAAACATACGTTGAACCGTTTTCGAGATTGAGGGCGGAGAGCGCGCGGTCACAGCATCACTTCAGGTCAACCGGTGCCTCCGGTCGAAAACGCGCCATATAATAGTTGATAAACTATCGATAAATCAATGATTATAAATATTTGTCAATTTTTATTAACTATTATATTATATTTGGAACTGATGTACCTTGATGATGTCTCTCAGGACAAGTCTGTCTAAAATTAATTGGTATAGATTATTCAGTGTCAACTAATTTTCGTGTTCAATATTTAATTCCTGAGAAATATTTAGCTATCATTTATTTGTCATTTTACAGACGCCCAAAGTGTAAATGGGGCAATTTATTTAAAAAAAAATATGCTTGGTGGAAATAAATATTTTATTGGAGTATTTATTTTGAAAAATTTACTCGTATCATTCAATTTCGAACAACTTATTAAGGAGCCTAATACTAACATTTTACTAAACTATTGATTTTTTATTTTAATTCATAAACACAAAATGCATACAAATCCGTTTTCCTACTGATAGTACTCTTCCGAGACAACAGACTGCTTGTTCAAGTTCCTTCTAGAACTTCTGATCAACTGGCTCATCGGCAAGATTCTCCATGGATATAGCAGGAGTGATAGTCACATTATGAGTACTAAAGTCCACATCTCGGGGTAGGTAGATTCCGAAGCGATCCTGAGAAATAAACGCTTTGGAATTGGGCCTTCATTGAATATCATGCCCTGTTCACGGTCGAGACTCTATGGTCTATATAGAGTAGAGATTTAGTCTAGAGTCTAGACTGTGAACTCGAGTATAGTTTAGGACACCTTATCTATATTATTTACCAATGATGAATGTGTAAAGTGCCCAAAGTTATTTGATGTAAGTGTAGCAAAACTGTGTTCTTTTCGATACAAATGTTTTTATTAATACAATATATTTTCATTAGGTTTAGGCCTCAGACAAATAGAAAAGTTCAACATAGCACGGCGTACAAAATAATTGAAGCCGAAAACTACGCTCATAAAGACAGAATAACTAAAAATACTCCACGTACATACACCCACTCACACAGAAAATACATCAAAACTATGCACATCACTCCTTAGTATGTGTCTGTGTGTCAGCGTAGGGTGGTCTATAACTGTGAAACACACACACATTTTATTTATTTTATTTTATTTTTTTAATCTTAGGAAAACTTACAGCTAGGTTCACGTATATATATAAAAGAAAAGAATACTTGTAAAAGTACAAATATTCTGCCGACGGCCAATTAAAAGATACCATAAGCAAAAAGGCCATATGCAAAGATGACTGGCGTCAGTTTGCTATAGCTTTCTATACCTTATTAACTTTCTCTATTTGTCTGAGATTTAGGTATTTAGAGGTTCGCTGAATATCACGACAACACTTTCGCAAATGGCCCCTTTAGTAAAAGCCCTTTTAATAAAATTTTAATTATTTTAATAAACAATCGAATCTAGCCAAATGTTACAAGTAACTTAGCATTTTTCTATTTGTCGAGAACATATATTATTGTCCTATCGTATTTCTGTTAAAGTGATCCCTCGGAATTATAATGCGTGCATGTTTTTAATTTGAATATTGTACTTGATTTAGTCTGTTAAAAATCAAATCTACTATTAGGAATTTTGTGGCATGCCCCACCTTAATAGCACCCGCATTGCGAGTTGTCAAAAAACTAACTAAGTAATCAGATAAGTGAAAAATATGCTCTGAGCAATTTTGAGTGCTTTAAAAAGGGTAATTATATAAACGGCAACCAAAAAGCATAATTAAAACATATAGCACAGGACAAGTCTGCTTATTTACCTTAGCATACCGATTGTAGTGGAACTGGGGATGACATATGCAGGGCCGCATCGGAGCCTTTACAAAGCTCTCGTGGTAGGATACTTCACTCTTTGGTGTCGGCGGCGTCTCGTATCCTGTGAATTCGAAATTTTCATTGGTCCACACCTAGACTGGCTGAATATGCCGTATCCTGATTTGATTTCCGAATACGGAATACTTATTTGGAGTTCCTAGAACCTAGCGCATTCGTCCCTTATTTCCATTTGGATTTTTACTGCCAGTAGGTACTTACACAGAGGCACCATCGTGAACGCACAAGTTTCCTGCAGATGTTGTATAAACAACTCTTCTCACGCTATTGCCGCGATTCTGAATCGAATTTTCTATCCGCGTACGTTGTTCGGAATGACGTCATTAGATTTTTTCCGTTTGGCATTCCAAAACGAATTATTTCCGAATAGAAATGCAAATGCAAGGCGTATACGTATACGCTGCCCGTTATTTTCACACGCATTTTCGAATATTTAAACATTATACTTGTTAAAACGTAGAAGCCGCGCCCACAGTGAAAGCGTATACAAATACAGCATTAATATATCAAGCTCCTAAATATTTTATCGTACCTTTGAAATTACGTTGGCGGCGTAGAGTCCTCTTCATCTTCTTCCTCATCCTCCTCTCCCACGCTAATTCAGCAGCTACAAAGAAAATTATTTAAGTGGACAAACAAAATACTGGTTACGATTTATGAGTCTTCTAAAAGTAGGTAGGTTCTGCTTGCAGTTTTTCATAAATCATTAGTAAGAACTCAAAGAATGTTCATCATAAATTTAAATAACATTCACATATTGTGCAGGAAACCAAAAGTTTTTTTAATGACTGTCTGATTATTTACCATTACTACTAGTATAGTATTATTTTATCTGTGCCATTACCTAAAATAGAAATACACTTGAAATCAATTTGGAATCAATAATTTTTGATACCCATGTTGATGTCGCATATAACTTTTTTTACTCAGTTATTTGGTAGCCACCACGTTCGCTGCTGGAAAACACACACGTATGTGTTTTAAATTATACGTTATGTATTGAAAACTAAATCAGCAGCGAACGTGATTTTTCTAGATTAAAAATACTTTTTAGCACTGTCTTGTCCGGGTCATGATAATTCTAATGATACCTCATACATCAAATTCCATCGAGCCGCCGCCGCCGCCGCTTTGTGCAACGCGGTAACAAATATTAGTTTGCCACATACTTGTACACACACACGAAACACATACCTGGCCTGTAAGTCAGATGGGAAAAAGCTTCAAAGCCTATTACGCCCTGCCCCCTTATTCGCTATGACCAAACGTGACATAATATAAAATATAATAATAATATAATTTAATAATTTACCTAATATAATGCGTGGAATCATTGTTCAGAATACATTGTGACGTCACACGTTATTGTCAAGTAATCTCCTATGGTCATAGCGAATAACAGCCCGGGGATCGACGTAACGTATCTGTCCATTATAAGTTTGTCTGTTCCACTCACTTAGTTTATACATAGACGTAGTATACAAAAGGACTGAAAAACGAGCCGAGCAAGATATGTACTATAGAGACAGTGCGTCTCTTTCTAATACGGTGACCATAAAAAAAACATGTCCAGGAAACTTTTTCCAGATACACTTATGTAGGTAGGTAGGTACATGGAGTGGAACAAACATTTATTTCTATTTTTTTATCACGGACGATAATACTTTTTGGTAATTTCGTAAAACAAAATGTTGACCTCCCAACGTCCCATAGGTAGTAGATGACTCGGGCTGGGCTTCCGTTTGTAAGAAACACGATAAAAAATATTTGCGTATTTCATAAAAAGGGTTATCAAACCTTGTTACTGATTACTTACCGAGTGTTCAGTGTCGGCAAACAGCGTGACTCGTGACGCAGCCATGCCGTGATGTTTCTCGTCTGCCGGGCGTCCCGCGACGGCCAACTTTTTGATGACCTCTTAGTATTTACCTATACAATGGTCATGGTCACCCTTGCTATCATAAAGCTATCATTTCTAACTACCTCTCTTGGCTCGTTTTTCCTCTATCTATGACGGTAATCTAAATTGAGTCTTAACCTAATGGAATAAGGTCTTGTATCGGTATTATATTTTTTTAGAGCGCTCAGTCCTTTTGTATACAACGTCCATGGTTTAATAAAACAAAAGTCACAGATAGTTTTTACAGTAATATGATAGTTCTCGTCTATGTTAGAAAATATGTAGCAACGAATACTTAAAAGGAATCTAGATTAACATAGGTAACATTTACAATAGATAATCGAAAAGTAATTTAACAATAAAAGCGACCGCGAACATCTGTTCTCTCATGGTTCTCTCCACAGACAAAACAGTGAACTATGTTCGAAGCATAGATAGTAAATATTATGTGTGGGTCTAGGAAGATGGACTAGTGTGGGTGGAACATAGACGTAGAATTTTCGCTACGCGGGTGGAATAGGAACTCCACAAGGTAAAGAGTAAAATTGAGTAAATACTATTCATAAATGTCAGTGCCAAAAATAGTCACGGAGTGATTTAAAATCGATTGGGTAGAGGTACTCGTATTGATATCATAGTATGAGAATTTTAGTCACCGGTGACTTCCAAAAATACGAACTTTTGGATATCGGTGACTAATAGTCATTTTGCTGACTATTAGTCACTCGATGAGACTCAAAAATCGAAGATCGTTTGACAAGATATCTACAACGTAGGTATACATATCGAAGGAATATATTGTCAGCCAGATATTATAAAATTATTAAAAGAAGAATTACCAATCTTCTCCTTTTCCATAATATTCATCTCAAACAAATTGTACGCATTAAAGAGGAGTTCAGCGATGTCCTCATTGATCTCAATGACTGGTATCTCCATGGCCTCCTCCACGCGCTTCATCACCTCGATGTAGGCAGTGTCGTATCGAAGAGCCTTGTCGTCCACGTGAAAGAAGATTGCCTTGTCCACTGTGTTGGATACTACCTCGAAGAATGCTTCTGATAACGTCGGTGGGAGGGTTGGAATCGGCTCTGTATGGAAAGCACAGGTATAGGGTAAATTAATAGAGCTGTACTGCATCTAAAGAAGATATTAATTTATAGTATTTGATTAGTGGAACTTTCTACTATGAAATCAAAAATCTATTCTGAATATTTTTCTTTTAGAATTGTTTCCGCTTTACACCAATTTCAGGGTCGCTCTGAAATAAGAGTGCAAAATGGCACCTAAGCACGGGTAATAGACGGCTCTACATTGGCATTAGGAATAAAATGCAACTTGACCAATATATTATGATGTTGTAGCAGAACCCTTAAAGCATTTATATGGCTACACCTAACTATCCGCCGGGTAAATCACGCGATTTAACTGAAATGCATGGAGGTAAATAACTTTTATGTTAAAAGAGTTCCAACGCGGCCCTTTCTACTGTTTTCCCATTACCAATACTTTGATAAACTATAATCTGTCTCTGTTTACGGCAAAATGTATTGGGCGTATTTCCACTAGCCGGCACGGCAATGGCACTGGTGACGGCATCGGTGTCGGCACGGCAGTCAGGTACTATGTAAAAATTTATGAATTTATATGGCACGTTTTCCCTCTGACCGGTGACGGCGAATCCTCACCGTAGTGTGAAGGTGAATAGGACGTGGACGGCACGGCATTCGTACATTTTGCCGGTGCCGTTGCCGTGCCGGCTAGTGGAAAAACGCCCAATAGGTGCCTTCTAGAACTTTGTGCTCCACCTTCGGCCACATCGTCACTTATCTACAGGTGAGATTGTTGTCTAGCGAAGAACTATCAATGTAAAAAAACAAGGAGTTCCGTTGAACAACTCACGGCTTCATCCACAGATCTTCCTCCTTCGCTGTTAATCACACCATAAAGGCAGAACCGATTTGATTGTAGGTAATACAAATTAAAATCAAACCAATTTGTATCAATCCAGGGGTTTTTATTGCGTAATAGACTAAAGTTCGATTAAGAAGTCTAGTTTGCTATTCATAGCGCTACGTGTTTAAATATTTCTGCTCTTGAAAATAAGCTAAAACACGCAGCGCAATGAACAGCAAACTTTGTAATCGACATTGATTAGACAATAGCTGTGCAGGTCAGGATTAATAAAAAATCTGGATTGATCAAAAATGGTTTGGGTTTCCTTGGGTTATAAAAGGTAGTATTTATTACCTGGCGTTGGTATAGTGGTGTCAGAAGTGATGATAGATAGGAACGAGGACGATGGCGTGTTGCGAGTGCTGAGCGACGGAGTGGGGATGGACCATGGTTTGGACGGAAAATGTTTTAGTGTTATATCCCTCAGATCCTTTTCTAGGTCAATGTCTACATAATTGAAAGGGGTTTCCTGCAAATATATAGTTTTTTTAACCGACTTCAAAAAAAAGGAGAAGGTTGTCTCAGTCGCGTGTTTTTTTATGTTTATTACCCTTCGATGAAATAACTACATATTTCTTCGAAGTTATCACCCCATATGTCAGTCTTTTAAGAACCAATTTTTTTTTTTTATTTTCTCTATTTGCGTCTAGATTGGTCCCCTTTTTATCAAAAACTGGTTGTGATGGAACCCCTGAGGAATCTAGGAAACTCCTCAAATATTATTGGCACACATTAGCGAGTTTGGTATTTTCAGTAACAAGTCAAGCATGTGCATTCATAAAGTTCCATTTGGTGAAGTGGAACTGATGAAGAAGACCAGAGATGGCCATTGGAACAACTCAATGATAAGTATTACACAAGAGTGACTATCCTATATCTGATGATAGAGACGGAAGGTGGGCAACGAAACGCCTCGATGGATAATAGTAGTTTGGCCGTGTTTAGGTGTTAGGCCGTCATTGTGATCAGCACATGGTTCCGATCACTAATATTATAAAATCTTGTATTGGGGAAAAAATACTAGCTTCGAAGTCGGTTTTTTTTCGTAAAGAATTATTGGAGTTCCGACACTAGTTGGAATACTAATTAAACAACATTTTAATTAGAGGAGCTGTTGCTCCCTAGATCCTATCCATCGTGTGCCGGTTATCATCACAGCCTAGAGTCTGTGGAAGGAAGACTTATCATGTCATCTTAATATAAAGTTAGAGCTTTAACTTGAAGCTTAAGCTTCAAAAGTACCAAGATATTTTTCAATCCTATGCTGGTCAATAGCAGCTTAATATTATCTGAAATAAATATTTTGAGCTCAAACTGCAGAAATCAGATGCAAAAAAGATAAATTTCCCTTCAAAAATATTGTTGTAAGTTGATGATCCTGGAAATTTCTGCCACAATTACTACCAAACACAGCTAAGAACCATAAAACACAATCTCTCATACAAACAAATATATTTAAATCGAAGCACCCCTTGTTACGCTACGTGGCAACCAATAAATACGCTAATTGAAATTCGAATACAAAATTATTTCACTATTTGGAATCACATAATCATTTCGAATCGTCTTACAAACAAAATTGACTGTGACTGGAACAAGCATATAAAAATCAGGCAACAAACACGGCTTGGCGTTATTTGATGATCCTCATAAACAAAAGAAAGATGAATAGAAATTCAGCAAAAGTTCATAAGACAGCACACGTAACTCTTGATATACCTACTTTTAAAATAACAACCTAATAAAATCATATGTTCTTAAGCCACAATATGGCCTGAAAATTATAAAACCCTTCTTTTTAATCGGGGATTAAAACATGGTGGTAAACCATTTTACATGCGAGGCATTGAATCTTAAATATTATGCCTACCTTTGTGTAGGGGCCATCAGAAGGTAATCCAAGATTTTCTCTGATTTCTTTATCCAACTCCTTCTCTGGTCTCGTGAAATGCTCAGCTGCATCTTTCAAAAAGTCTTTTCTCTTTGACGATTCAATCATTTTTCCAAGAAATATTTCGAGCATCGCTCTCACCTGAAAATTCAAAATAAAGTAACGCATTTAGTTTTTCCACTAAGAAAGTTAGTTAGTTTTTGTTAGTAGCAGGTATAGGAATTTTATAGGGAGCCCTATTTTACTACAACACTGTTCACGGGCCACACGCATGAGTGATGGATTGTAAGTCTCTTATGTCTGGGTGGCAAGGCCTGCTGCATATAACCAAAAGGCAGCAACTTTAAACAGGTATAGTATTATCATACTATACCTACTAGGTACCCACCTAGGTAGGTAAAATGTGTAGTAAGTAGGTACTAGGTAGGTAGGTCTATCGAGTGTACCCACCTAGTACCTACTTACTACACATTTTAGGTTGATTTCTAGATTGGATGTTCTTCCGCGCGTGTGTTATTTATCTCCTACTCTACAAGTACCGCGAGTTCGTGAGATAACATGATGGGTGAGTGAGAGTGAGTGATATTTGCCTTTTAGCCTATACTAGCCACTTCTTGAGTTTTTATACGTGGCTTTGCACGCGTGTTTTCTGGATAAAAAACAGTCCCCCTCCCATGGGACTCTCCTAACCCCTGTCCTGCCTCCTGTCCTTCTTCTCCCAGCATCCATCCATATTCCAAATATCATAAAAATCTGCTAAACCGTTACAGAGTTTTGTGTTCTACACATAAAGTGAGTGTAGCCGCAGGAGGAAGCTAACAAAACGTATCATATAGCATTCATATATAATGCAGCTGCCTGTATAAGAAAGTTTTTATGAAATCGAATCGGTAGTTCACGCTGCGTACAGTAAAGCTCCCAGTCAGCGTGTTTTTTTCCGACATTTTCAACAATCATCCACGGTCCTTAAAGTCCGTGCAATCATCGTCCTTGTTCAGCCAATTTACACAAACCTTAATAATTGTACACTAAAACATGCCTAAGGAATCCCTCCGTTCATTGGGGAAAACCATATGAAAATCTGTATGGTAGTCGAGTTTATCGCGTTCAGACAGGCAGATAGACGCGTTTGGGGTATTTTTTATAATAAATAAATAAATAATTCTGGACAGTTCACACAAAATTATCTAGCCCCAAGCTAAGCAGAGCTTATGTTATGGGTACTAGATAACTGATATACTTAATACATTGTATTACATAGATAGATATTTTTTATTATACAGAGAAACACCCTGAACAAATTTCTGCGATCACACAAATATTTTTTCCGAAGCGGGAATCGAACCCGCAACCTCCTGCGTCCCAGGCCAAGCTTCGCCCGCCGCGCCAGTAATATGTAGTGATCGTTAAGTAGCTGAATGCCGACATTCTGCAAAATGCCTACTCTTAACTTTTCATTGATTGATGATTTCAGCAAGGTGTAGGTACGTACCTCGGGATGTTGAGTCAAGTAAGCTTCTTGTTCGAGCTGTATAGTCATTCCGAGCCTCGTGTTGCATTCCCTCTGACAAGGCGTCAATAAAGCCCAGTCATTGGACATCAGCCCTTCCGCTGCTAACTTCTCAGAAGGAATACCTTTCATATTCTTCCAAATTGGCATGCTTGTTTGATTTCAAATAAACGTTGGTAAAAACGAGTCTTAGATGTATATTGTCTAGATTGGTTAAAGCGGTATTATTATAGTTTTTGAGTTAAAGAACAATTTTTGTAATTACAAAATCGATTGATGTTTCAATGCACACAAATATTTTCCGTTCCTTTTGTATTTTTTTTTCTTTGACACAAATATTCGATCGTTCACAAAAGCAAGGCACTTATTTTGTGTATTGGCAGCATTGCCTACAGTGCTGCCAAAAATATATGTACCATTTACCCATGCATTTACCCCACTGGATGATTGGTGGTCAACGACAACATTATCTAAACTTGTATGTATACCTACCACAGATTAATATGTTTTACTTGCCTATTTTTAAATAATATACAGTTATAAGTCTAGTAAGGTTGTAAATGATGACACAATTTAAATTATAAACTATTTTTTTTCTGACAGTAGTTATGGTCGATTGGAACAATTCCAGACATATCACTGTCTCTTGCATAAACGTCATCATCATCTGTCGTACCCGAATCTGTGCTGCTGTCATTTCCTAGTTCAATTATCAGTAATATAATCCATCCAGACGTCAAGTTCATAAAATTTGTCTTCAATTTTTTTTACGTTTTCACTGTTTTTGCCAATCCAATAAATAAATAAATAATGCTGGACAGTTCACACAACATTGTCTAGCCCCAAGCTAAGCAGAGCTTGTGGTTATGGGTACTAGACAACTTATATACTTAATACAATATATAATGCGGGGTTATAGATGAAATAGCTTTTTCAGTTAACTTCACGATATTCCTAGCTTCTTGGCCAACATTATTGCTAGCTACTCGTCTCTTTAGAAGACTCCACATATAAACTCAATTGCATTTATGTCGCAGTGGTAGGGGGTAGAGTAGAGTGGTAGAGGCAGCAACTTTACCTTCTTTAGATATTCTACTCACGCTTCTCTCCGAAATGCCAGAAATAGACACAAAATTTGTTTCATTTTATAAAAATAAATATTAATAAAAACACAAACAAGGACAATAACACAAATAAATAATTTAAATTCACTTAGATTATGTACTTCTTTATTTTAATTCGTTATGTTAGTAAATTCTAATCACCCATACTAAAGACATTGTCTCGGAACCTGGTATCCCTATTTTACTAACCTGTCATATGACTGAGTGGAATTGACGGGGCTTTGTTTCCCGTTTCTCTCTTACAAAAGGCGCGCAACTTCAACACAATCTCTCTTGCATTGCTTCAAAATGGCTTTGGCGTGATTAATGCGAAATATATTAAGTATTATCACAAAAACGACCGGAGCAGTCTATGACAATCTGCCCATCTGACAATAACAGATTGACAAGCTTATAGTGCCAACATCACGGCGAAAAAGTGCCTTGCTTTTGTGAACGATCGTAGGACTCGTTTTGACATGAACATAGTGGAAAAAAAGTACACCGCTAAAGACTGCTAAACCCACAGCTAAAACACGGGAGGCTAACGCATGAAGTTATAGCGTTAATGTTAAAGAACTCCCTTTTCCGCATTCGAACTCTATGGGTGGTCCATTATGCGTGCACAGGAGGCTAATCACCCTTAGAGCATTGCAGGCCTCCGTTCCGTGTTGCTCGATGTATAGTGCCAACAACTTATCTGTAGAACGGCCACAATGGAAACTATTGAAAACGTCACTTCGTTTTCAGTGGTTGTAGTCGACCGCCATGCGACCGGCCCACCGAATAAGCGTGTAAATAAAAACTGTAATTTAAAAGGAGGAGCAAAAAACTAAAAAAAAAAATACTCACTGGTTATTATGTATACCTAAATACAAAATTAACCAAATTAAAGACAAAAAAATGGTCTATCTTTTATTAAAATAACTAATATTAAAATATTGATAATTTAAATGATATTCATGGCAAACTATTTTAATTTTTTATTATAGCAAAATAAATGTTGGCGGCTGTTTGTATTCTAATTTTACACTATTATACGTCGGAAAAGTTATAGCTACCTAATAGTGTAATAAACAATTGCCCTGGTTTACTATGGACATTAAGAATTTGCCAATGCAAGTATTAGATAGTTAAATGGTTATTCTAGTAATTGGTTGTAAATTTAAAAAGTGCAAAAAAATATTACAGTTTTATTCATTTAGATTTTTATTTAATTAAGTTTTATAAAGCGTTTTTTATTCACTAACTCCTACTGATTTTTTTATAATAAATAAATTAGAAATTCTTTTAACTTACGAGGTAAAAATCAATTAATAATATAACAAATTTTATCGCTATTTTGTTCAAATTTCAATGAATAAAACAAGTAGTAATGCCGTCAAAATGAGTAATTTTATGATCTATCAGTTCTTAACATAAATTTTACTAAAAAGAAGATAAATGTACTATACAATAATGTTTATAGAAAAACCATATAAAATTATATGTTGTTTCTTAGTAATTAATCAACAACTACGTGTTCACGTTCATTTAAAGTTCATTCATTTTCATTTCAAATCAATATGTGTTCATATTGCCGTTTAGTTGATTTTGTGACCTGACCATGCTGTGACTTTCTGTCCAACCACTCCAAGTTAAGTGTAGGTATTTTCGAAACATTTAATGTTTCTTCGACATATTCTCCCTGGCTGTCTTTTCTAATTCAATTCAATTCAATTCATTCAATTCATTTATTTATTTCAGGCAACAGTGAAAAATGTACATTGTACCTAGACAAAGGCCCATAGTAATATATACCTTACAACTAACATACATTTAAAGATAAAGATATACTTAAAACTATCACTTAACGACAAGGGGATTTGGTTTCGAAAACGCTTCCCTATAGCGTCAGTAAACAATGCCAGCTGGCCAGAACTCCGGATCTAGGAGCACATCCCTGTACTTCGCCTGGACCTGGAGAGCATATGACTTGAAGTCATATGCTTACCTAGAGTGAGATTCAACTCTACTGAAATAGGTTAAATGTGTTCCCATTAGGCTTTTTTGAGTCTCAACTGACGTTTTTTTTTGTCTATTCGAATGATTTCCACTCAAGTTCTTGAATTCTGTCGACAAATTTTCCACACCAGTATAAACAACTTGTTGTGTATTTATAAACATACTCAATGTATTTATAAACATAGTTTTGCATAATTTTATTGAGTTGTTCATATTATTGGTGGAAGGAATAGAATAAGCTAGCGTCTTATTCTTTCAATTTAGTAACAATATTAGTAACAATACTTAGTACATACTTACAATACAATACAATACTTACAATACCCAAAATTTAGTAACAATACTTTTCTTTCATCAAAAAACTCTGCGTTAGTGTGCTAGTTATTTAATCGTGATAAAAATACTTTTCTTAAATCGATATGAAAGATAAACTACGAGAAAATGGGTTTAATATTTATATTAATACATTTTCCCTTAGTTTCTTTTACATATAAAAATATGTTATTTATAACATATTTTTATAATAATAAATATATGATAAAAATATGTTATTTATAACATATTTTTATTAAATTTAAATGTAACCCATAAAATCCTTTCCAGCTGAAATCGAACCCGCATCCTCGTTTGTGATATTTGTATTACCCAGCTTAAAACGGTAAATAAACAATATACAGTTTTAGGTTAAAAACGGTTTTAAAAAAATACGGAAAATGCCTTTACACGTTTATTAGGTGGGGCCGTCAGTGTGTTGACTACGTCCATGGTTGACGCTACAGATCAGTGTTACCAGATTATTATTCAATAAATTCCCGATATCTTTAGATATTATACCTATATATATATATATATATATATATATATATATATATATATATATATATATATCTGATCCTGAAAGTAGCTTTTGAACTGTATTTCAGTATGTCTATGAATATCTTTGCCTTCCTCTCTTCTAACCAATAGTGCAGTAGATCTAACTTACTATAATGTCTACCACGTTATCACGTTATGACTACTCTATGAGACGTAACGTCTACGTGACTAAGTCCCTCAAAGCATTAGGTACACTGATCTCAAACGACAGATTATTACATAAATGTTATGTTTCTAGACTGTAGTTAAAAGCATAAGACTATATATATAGACACACGCCTTTTTCCCCGAAGGGGTAGGCAGAGCCTCAATGGGCCTCTTTTCACAGTGGGTTGCACCATCGTGGAATATAGTCGTGACGAGTGGTGAGCTCACCGCCGGCATTGCTTCCCACGATTGACTCAGCTAACGCTTTCTTCCAGTATTATCACATTCCATAAATAAGCTAGCAGCCAGGACAAATCTTATACCAACAAATCTTACAAACAAGTCCGGGTAATCCCTAAGTCGGCTTTTACGACATCCACGGGAGGAGATGGAGGGGTCTATTCTTGGGCCGGACACACCACCATAAGACTAATCATAACTTATCATAATATTTGTAACCCTGATATAATGTGATTTAAAATACATTTATATATATGTAACCTATGTATCAGATTACCTGTTACCGAAACATTTATCTATGTATCAATCTTATAGTAATGAATAACTAAAAAAAATATTCTTACAATTTCGTCAGGTCCATGTACAACCATGTTTATACAGATTGCAGCAAAATATTTAGTAGGTGGCCACCCTTTTCGATGGTGGCGCCCACGAATAATTCTTGTTGGCACTATAATCACCGCTTCAACGGGGATGACCAAAGAGGAAAAAACTTACTACGTTTACTATTGAACATCTATTGAATGCTATTGACACCTAGGAAGATGGACTAACCTAGGAAGATGGACAGGGACTAACCCATGAAGTTATAGGACTAACCCTAATTATCTACTAACCCTAGACTAACCTCCATGATTGACACTTACATTGTCACCAAAAGAGTATAACCAAAAAAAAAACTCTATGAGTATAACCAAAAGAATATTTAGGTACAGGCTGGTTGAAATCTGCCATTTTTAAAAGAAACGTCGTCATTTTTATTTTATTACATTTTAATGTGTTTTTTCGAGTTATTTCGTGTAATTTTAGTGGCATTTTAACCGGAGTAACTTGGATAAATGGCACATGTGTGATGTAGTGAAATTTGAGTGTATTGCGAGTCTTTTCGAAATGGTGGATTTTTTCCTGTAAAAACTCAGTTTTTCAGCCACAATTTAAACTGGGTTAGGACTAGACGGAGACTCTTGACGACTTGACTATAAATAAAACTATAATAATTATATCACTTGACATTGGCTAAATTGTTGCAAATAATGCACAGAAGCCATTACCTAAGATAAGAAGAAGTATTTAGGTACAGGTCTCAGGTACAGGTTCCCTGTCCAATTAATCATAATTATTTGATCCAAGAACATTGTTTTATTCCAATGTTCCCACGTCTATTAATCATATTTGAACCAAATCTGGAGTAAATTCGTAGGTACCTATGTTTTTTCTGACACAAATGTAATTTTACTACACATGGTATAACAAACCTTTTGTTCCCTTTTCATAACTGTTTTTCATAACTAGCTACACAAAGGCAACTTCCTTCACTGATTGGTAACTACCTAGTTATTAAAATGGACCTTTTGTTCCCTTTTCATAACTGTTTTTCATAACTAGCTACACAAAGGCAACTTCCTTCACTGATTGGTAACTACCTAGTTATTAAAATGGACCTTTTGTTCCCTTTTAATAACTGTTTTTCATAACTAGCTACGAAAATGGCAATTTCCTTCACTGTTTCTTAGCTAGTTATTAAAATGGACCCTTTGTTCCTTTTTTATCGCTCCTTGCCCGTGGTCCCCGTTGACAGGACTATAAAAAGCTTTTTTTCGGTGTTCCAGTTAACTGTACCATCTGTACATTCTTTCATTCCGTGGTCCAGTTGGCATGATACCTGGACAATCGTTAAAAAATATGTTCGCTGGTACAGTTAGCTGGACCACTCATTTTGTGTGAATAATTGTAAAGTATTTCACTTTGGCTCACTGTGTTTAAGTTGTCACAAATCCAATTTGTGAAGACCTCTGTGGCGCGGCGGGCGAAGGTTGGCCTGCGACGCAGGAGGTTGCGGGTTCGTCCGGCCTCGGAACAAAAATTTGTGCGATCGCAGATATTTGTTCAGGTGTTCTGGGTATTTTCTATGTATAATAAAAATATCTATCTATGTAGTACCCATAACACAAGCTCTGCTTAGCTCGTGGCTAGATAATGTTGTGTGAATTTGTCTAGCATTATTTATTTATTTTATTTAACTCTAACAAAGGCATTTCAAAAGTTAAGATCATAATTATGTCAAAATTTACAGCTAAACATTTCTATTTACTTTTGTCTTTTACATTTTTAATAGATGTGTTGACGACGGACTCTTTCCAGATCTTATGAAACATAGTAAATTAATTCCTTTGTTCAAGTCTGGAAATGCAAAAGATCGAGCTAATTATAAGCCGATTTCTATGTTGCCCGCGTTAAGTAAAATCTTTGAAAAACATTCTTACTCAATTTTTGTCACACTTTAACTTCCACAGACTACTTCATAGTCATCAATTTGGATTTACCAAGGGTCGATCAACAACTGATCATGCCATCCATGCTGGGTGTGATGGCATCGAGTGTAAGTGAGAAGCCAAGTGTCTATCTCTGACTACGTCGATATGCCCAGTTAACTTTTTAAAATATCCTTGGGAATTGAGGGTGTGCATCATAATGAAATCAAGTGTCAGTAAGCAAGTAGCTTTAACTTTGACATACCATTCTTTATGCCCAGTTTGTACGGTTGAGTAGTTTGCATGCTTTTGGAACACATATTTCAAGCATAGGAAAACTCGCAAGACGTGATCGGAGTATTCTGCGACCTGTCCAAAGCATTCGACTGCGTGAGTCATGATACTCTAATTTTGAAGTTAAAACATTATGCCATCCAAAATCAGGCGATTAACCTTGTAAATTCTTACTTATCCAATAGAGTAGAAAAAGTTGATGTAGGTGGTGAAAGGTCTTCAGGATCGTCTATTGTTATGGGAGTGCCCCATGGTTCAATACTAGGCCCCTTTTCCATTTTTAGTATACATTAACGATCTCCCTTTTTATGTAAAAGACATATGTGATATAGTTTTATTTGCTGACGATACGTCTTTAATTTTCAAAGTTGATAGGTCAAAAGCTAATTACGATGGTGTGAATGAATCACTATCGCGAGTTCTTGATTGATTCAAAAATAAATCAATGTAAATGCAAATGTAAATAATCTGTTACTTAATGCTAAAAAAACTAAATGCATTAAATTCACTTTGCCAAATGTAAAACATTACCCAACTAATATTAATGTAAATGGTGAGACACTCGATCTTGTAAACTCTTCTGTTTTCTTAGGACTTAATATTGATGCAAGTTTGCAGTGGGGACCACAAATTGAGGCACTTGCGGGTAGACTTAGTTCCGCTGCATATGCAGTTCGTACGATAAGGCAGCTTACTGATGAAGCTACATATAGGCTAGTTTATTTTGGCTACTTCCATAGTGTTATGTCATATTATGGCATCATACTGTGGGGGAAAGCAGCAGACATCCAAGCAATATTTGTTTTACAAAAACGGGTAATACGTGCCATTTATAAAATGAAGCCAAATGACTCCTTGCGGGAGCGTTTTAAGGAAATTAACATTGTCACGGTAATATCGCAATACATCTACGAAACCTTATTATATACACATAAACACTTAGGTAGTTTTATGAAAAAAAGTAACGTGCATTGTTTTAACTCGAGAAATAAAAATAAACTGAGACTTCCCAAATTTATATTAAAAAAAGTAAGTGGGTTTTTTATGCGGAATTCTGTTCGGTTCTATAATAAACTTCCAGAAAGTGCTTCTAAACTTTCGATTCAAAGATTTAAATCATACATAAAGAAAAATCTAATTAAGAAAGCGTATTACACTCTACTTGACTATATTCATGATAAAGCCACGTGGCCTGATGTCGCTCCGCCCCTCGACACCTAATTTGACAATTTGCAATTTCTGTACTTACATATAATTTATTATTGGAGTGTTATTTATGAGTATATCACGCGTAGAGTGTGCTGCCTTATGAAGTTTTGCCGATTCTCTCTAGCATATTACTTTTGACTGCCTAGGTACCTAAAGTTGGTTTTTCTTTTTTCTATGAATCAGCTTCCACTTGTTCTTGAGGCAACACACAGGCGCTCCACACCTAGAAGGATCATCAAAAAAAAACAGACGGTGTTTGTTGCCTGATTCTTGTAGGTCTGGTTGCGTTGGAACAGGACTAAATGTAAATTTATTTTATAAGACGATTCAAAATGATCCTTGTGATTTCATTGAATAAAATACTTTTCGACTTTTTTGACTTTTGACTTTTGTCGTTTACCTATTTATGACATTAGCTCTCAGTTTTGAAATTTCTTTTGACGTTTTTACCATAAAGTCACCATCTTTTATTTTTGATAGGCTTACATGACTATATTGGGGCATTTTCTAAATTCTGACATTTGACGTTTGGTGACAAGTAGATGTCTTTATCTGACATAAATTGTCACTTTGACGTCAGCTATCATCTATCTGTTTGGTATAGAAACTACACGATTTTGCAGAATAATCAGATTGGCTTAAATGAATATAGAGCATTCAATTTTGTCACTATTAACGTTTGTTGGCAAGTAGACTTCGAGAGATATTTCCTGTTGGCTGGAACACCGAAAACATTTTTTCAGTGGTCCCGTCAACGGGACTTGCTAAACGGGGACCACGGGCAAGGTGCTATTAAAAAGGAACAAAGTGTCCATTTGAATAACTAGTTATGAAACAGAGAACGAAATTGCCTTATTCGTAGCTAGTTATGAAAAACAGTTATTAAAAGGGAACAAAAGGTCCGTTTTAATAACTAGTTAAGAAACAGAGAAGGTGTTGCCTTTTTCGTAGCTAGCTATGAAGAACAGTTATTTAAAGGGAACAAAAGGTCCATTTTAATAACTGGTTATGAAACAGTGAAGGAAACTGCCTTTTTTGTAGCTAGTTATGAAAAACAGTTATGAAAATAGACCAAAGGGATAAAACATGAAGTCCTTTATACATTTAAACATCATTCACCACCAATCTTTGTCTAAGGCCACGAGTGGTGTTATGAAACGTACCCGTACCTGTATACAGCAATACGGGAGGCCATATTTAACATTTAATGCGATAATTTTTTGAACGTTAGGTAACAGATTACTTACAAATTGTATGAGAAAACATTTTATTAAATTTGACTAACTTCTACAGCTCTGTATTTTGTCTTCCGTTACATTGAAATAATCCTTACATGAAACTGAGTCGACACGCAATAAAAAAAAACTTATTGATTTGAACTGACCAAAAAAATAACTTCGCCAAAATCATTTCTGTACAAAATCAGTAAATGGTTCCAAAGACAATTTTCCTGTATCTCTTATGGATTCGAATATTTGACTGGTAACTCATATTAAAATTTTCAAGTTCAAAGGCATTTTGTGAGTCATTTTGCAACATGACTTTTCAGATGTAAAAAACCCTGCTGAATTCGGTTCTGAATGTTGCCAAGCCGAATTTTAGCTCCACTCCCCCCTATCCCCCTTTTTTCCTCGAAATATGTCTCTAACCGCGGTTTTTACGATTTAAACCACTAAATATTGTTGTTAGAAAAAAGTGTCAAGGACAGAAAGGATCTCTATAAAATTTTCTATAACATGGTGTATAAATTTTTTTGGTAGGGCTTATGGTTTGTGAGCAATATTTTCCGGAACTTGTTATTTTTTATTATTTTGATAAAAGTCAAGAGAGAGTTTTAAAAACACATGGAACACGGTGCCCCCGCCCCCTCCCCCGTGTTTTTTTATATGTTCTTGTAAGTTTATCAAAATAAAATTAAAAAAACAAGGTCGGGAAGATATTGCTCACAAACCATACACGTTATAGACTTCAATTTAACCGTAAGTGAAGCTACCGAGCCGGAGGTACTTCCGGTGTCGATTGGAGTTGACACGACTCCATGGAATTCAGTCGTAAAAGAAAATTATTTAAAATTCCTAAATTGCCGCCATCTTGTTTTGGTCCACTTCCGGTACCTGGACGGACTTCCGGTTATCAGAATTGAGTTCAGCGACCCCCAAAGCCAATTCCCGTACACCTCACACGGCTAGCCGTGGACCACCATGTTATAACTGGATTCTAGAATAATATGGCTTTTAAGCTAGGGTTCCATTTTGGCCGCCATCTTGAATTTTGAGCAAAGGAGCTGAAATTGGGATTGTTAACATTCAGAATCGAATTAAGCAGCCTTTTTTACGTCGGAAAACTCACGTTGCCAAAATGGCCCACAAAATGCCGTTGAATTTGAAAATGTTTTTGTTTATGAAAGTTATAAAAAAAATATGAAGTTCCGGAAGATATTGCTCACAAACCATAAGCCGTACCAAAAAAGTTTATACACAGTGTTATACAAAATTTGGTAGAGATCCTTTCTGTGCTTGACACTTTTTTTCTAACAGCAATACTTTTTGGTTAAAATCGTAAAAACCGCGGAAAAAAGGGGGATAGGGGGAGGGGAGCCAAAATTCGGCTTGGCAACATTCAGAACCGAATTCAGCATGCTTTTTTACATCGGAAAAGTCATGTTGCCAAAATAGCTAACAAAATGCCGTTGAAACGAAAACGAAGTCGATTTTTAGAATGTTTTACTAGTCTATATGCTCATATGCTCATACTGTCCAACTTCAAAAAACACTGTATATCTTTAAAAAGTATATTTATTGGGCTACAGGTTATATTAATTTAAAATATTAACGAGCATCCGGATCCGTAAAAAAATATTTAGGAAAATATATTAAACCTGGTAGAATCCTATCTTAGTAACAGAAAACAGAAAGCAAAAAATCTAAAAGACATGTTCTGAACCAAAAACATAAGGTAAAATTCCTATCAACGCAACGTTTAGAAACAGTAAACACAGTTAAATTTGATCTTCTACAAGGTAGTGTGGCTGGGCCGTTATTATTTATTGCGTATGAATAAACGATCTTCCTAAACCAATGACTCATAATACTGCATTATTTGCAGATACTGATACTGATACTGGACGGTCGAGGCCTTTTCCATTTTTGCAAGAACACACAAATTGACATTACTACTCGATATTAATGAAACATTGGCTAATATAATAACAATCGAACCAGCCATCACTGAGTAATCGAAGTACATACATTTCAAAAAATTCATAACGTCAGAAGTGAGTAACCGCCTTTTGTTTGAAGTCGGCTAAAAATACGTTTGCCGATCCATTGTCTCTTTTGTAAACATTAGTATTACTACACTGTCTTCTTGTGCTTTGAATAATTACGTAATTCCAGTTGAAGGCAAATGATTGTAACGGATACACCAGACATGAAAGCTTTTATAATATTTTTGTTATTTGTGACTCTTTATCAGAAAGTAAGTTGTTTTAATCCGTTTGATAGTATGGGCAGTGATTTTACTGACAAAGTAGACACTTTATTCGATAACATCAGAGTATTTTTTTCGGATATCAGAGCAAAAGTTATAAGTGTCCTAAGCTTTGATAATTACAAAAACAAAGGTAAGCCGAAGAAATTATTACAATATCAAGAAAAAGCGCAGAAGTTAGATACCAGAAAATACATCAGTCTTTTTAGTGGAAGGCCGTTCTACAATAATCACAATAAAACACCTGCTTTTATCAATCTGAAATCGCAGTCCGTGATGCATTTGGCGACACCTCAGCTGGCTCAATGGCACGGACGCAAAATGGAATCGCATTTCGTTAAAACGATAGATGGATACGTATTGACCTTGCATCGAATACAAAACTACCCCATCTCTACAAATAACCGAACCGTTCTACTCCACCACGGGCTACTAGGAAGCTCAACAGACTGGATACTGCTCGGCCCTATAAAATCATTACCTTACATCTTAGAAGGCGCCGGCTACGACGTATGGATCACCAACGCAAGAGGCAACTATTACTCCCGAGAACACACGTCGATTACTGTGGACTTTCCCGAATACTGGAATTTCAGCTGGCAAGAAATGGGCCAGTATGATCTACCAGCTGTTATCGATTACATAAGGCGGGTAAAAAACTCCACTGAACTAATTGACTTCATTGGCCACTCGATGGGTGCCACGGCACTTTTAGTGTTACTGTCGACGGCTCCACGTTACAATGATTATTTGAGATTGGCTATTCTGCTCGCTCCATTAGCCTTCATGAGTAATGTCCAAGGCCCTCTGAAAGTATTGAGTTCACTACCCCAGGAAATAATCAAAACGATGGGTACTGAAGAGTTTCTTTCCAGCAGGAAAGTGCCGAGCTGGCTCGCTCATAGGTACTGTAGGGGTTTGAAGACATTTTGCAGCAACCCGTTGTCGTTTTTGAGTGGCGATCATCAAAAGAAAAATTGTGATTTAGGTTTCATCGCTCGACTTCTGTACAACGTTCCAGCTGGAGCATCCAGTAATACTATTTTACACTATATTCAGCTAATAAAGAGTTCAAAATTTCATAAATTTAATAATTCCTCCTCTGAGTTCCCAGTGAAAGACATTACACTGCCGATAGTTTTGTTCAGCTCTAGCGAAGACTGGCTGGCGACGACACCCGATGTTTTAAAACTATATTTTAGCATTCAAAATCCTATTGATCATTACATAATACGGAATAGAAACGTGTCTCATACAGATTTTGTGTGGGGAAGCGAAGCATCCGTTTTAGTGTTCAGTAAAATTGTTAAGTATTTAGAAGTCGGGTTATCTTGGAATATGCTGAAAACCAATTCAGTATACTAATTTAGACCCGTTGTATACATGTGATCTGGAGAGATGTCGTTGACCTACCAGCGCAGGAAGGAAGTACCAAATGTAGAATTATATTAATCTTACTTTGTTTGTTAATAATTTGTAATGTTAATGATTATTCCTAGACATAACTGTGTTATTCTTGCAAAAAAACTTTATAGGAAATCTGATATCCTTGACCGTTGTGTAAAATATTATATTTTTTACAAATACATGTGTATTTCCTTTAATCAATACTAATAGATAGGGAGGGTAACCTCCGTCCGTACCCTTTCACATTTATTTTAACCTGCATACGAATAAGTGTTTTTGACTAGATACTCATCATTTTCTCTCACAAAGGTTTCTTGGTTCATTTGTTGTCTTATAAACTTACTAGTGGTTTGCCCCGAACTGAGACCTCGCGAATACATGCGATTTAAGTAGGGTTACCTTATTTATTTCAATAAAATATCTATTTACGTGAGTACATCCACATAAAATCGACGTACATGTCGGTTTGAAAAGTTAGACCTACAACTTCGTTAAAATTCCTAAAAACGGGAGGTAAAAAATGGTTTTATAGAGTACAAGTTTCGAAATTCTTCAATTTTAGACTTTTTCCAGTATTTGTGTCATAAAAGCTACAAACACACCAAATTTCGGCATTGTAGGATTAGTGCTTTTGGTTTTTTTACATTTTCGATTTACCCTAATATATCATAAACGACATAAATTAAAAAAACTATAAAAATTGTTTTGTAATAGTTGAAGGGAGAGACTTTCATATGACACCCGATTTGATCTGATATTCTCACATTTTTTTTTACTCCCTCTTGGTCCTCAGTATCTCAACAACCCCCCTCGAATTTCTTCAATTTCCCTGTATTTGCGTCATAAAAGCTACAAACATACTAAATTTCAGCGTTGTACGATTAGTGGAAGTACCCTAGAGGTTTTGGTTTTTTACATTTTCGATTTACCCTAATGTCTCTACCCCCCAATCAAATTTCATGAAGATCGGATAACGGTTCGGTTGAACTCAGTTGACTCAGAGAACTCGCTTCGCTCGTTTAATTAGTAAAATTAAAATTATGTACGTTTATTTATCTGTTCCCTCGTATCTCCTAAACCATGTATTCAATTTTGACAAATGTGGTGTCTTTGAATTTGTACCATCAAGGGATATAATAGCATTTAAAGAAAACAAGGCAGTTTTTTTTCATTATACAACTAGTGATGACATTGGGATTTAATAGGTTTTTTTTTAACTCGTTTTTATTTTGAGGTATTTTGATATATTTTTTTATATAAAAAGAAAGGTCTTGAGTAACGCTTTCTAAATATAATATAAATAGATATGCAAATCTTTTACATGGTATCACGAGCGTTTTCATTATTAGCTGCTACAAGGTCCAGTGTAGAAATCATTGGGCTATAGCGCACATGTTATTTGAGTTTATTAAATATTAGATGTTAACCATCATTTTTATAATAAAATAATAAAATAAAATAAATAATCTATTTTATTTATTATTTTATTATAAAAATGATGGTTAACATCGTTGCTGTCCAGGAAAATAAATAGTTTTTAAGTAATAGTAGAGATGTTTTGTGAAAGAGTTCGTCCGAGGAAGTACTCTCCATACCTATTTCTGCCGCAAAGCAGTTTGTAGTGCTTGCATTGCTGTGTTCCAGTTTGAAGGGTATGGGTGCCGGTGAAATTAAAGGCACATGAGACTTTTCCTCTTTGCGTCTCAGGGCGGCGGGCACAGTTCAATTCAATTCAATTCAATACATTTATTTCAGGCAACAGTGAAAAATTTATATTGTACCTAGACAAAGGCCCATAGTAATATATACCTTACAACTAACATACATATAAGATATTTATAACTTATTCTAACACACGAGTCATCGCCGACGCGTCGCAGCCTGGGGGATCACGTGACAGACGGACCTTGAACCGCCGGAACTTTACCCCTTTCGGCCAGAAGTCAGGGCTCAAGTAGATCTTCAGATCCTCCGTAGGGACCCTCACCATAAATGAGCTAAAGCCCACATTATGACGAGAGTCCAACTTCACGACCCTCAATCCCACTCCGACTTTCCTCTTGACGTAGTCCACCACTTCTGCAGCCTTCACGTCGAAGAAGACGCGGGACACGTAGATCTGCGTAGTGGGTACCTCCGCTCGGAAGTGCTGCTCACTGGATAGATGGTGAGTACCACACTGGTTCCGGCTAGAGGGCTTCCGTTTCTTCCTTATCACCTCGATAAAGCCATCTGCATCACAGGGCTCCTTCGTTGGAGCCCTAGCGGTTGCAGCGCTACGAACAGCACAGCTATTGTCTAATCGATGTCAATTACCATTTTGCTGTTCATTGCGCTGCGTATTTTAGCTTTTTTTCAAGAGCAGAAATATCTAAAACACGCAACGCAATGAATAGCAAAATGGACTTCGAAATTGAACTTCAGCCTATTACGCAATAAGACCGCAGGTTCACAGCTCCGCTTCTTCCCCTTTTTCCGAGAGGCAGCAGGGTTGCTAGCCGCTACAGAAGCGTAGTCACTTTGTCGGGGAGGAACCAGTGTGACCGGTGTCGGCTTTTCTGTGGTGCGAGAGAAACAGGTGGCGGGCCGGTGCAACAATGCAACGGACAGTGCAATGCCATATAGGGTGCGTCCAAGGTGGACGTGAACTATTTGGTAATCCATTATTAAAGGCAGAGGTTACCGCTTAACACCAGGTAGGTCATCCGTTTGTTCAGTTATTCACGTTCTTAAAAAATGACCAAAATTTAAATGATGATGATGAAAAAGAAGTTCGAAAACGTTAGTAAGTATGTTAATGTGCAAAATTAGTTTTCACATTCGGATGCCCAGGTGGTCACGACGTTGACGTCTGGTAATGATTACGTCCAGTTCATCGGTGTCGCCACATAACATCACCACGGTTCTCATCATATCATATCTGACTAACTAAATTCAAAACCTAGTTATATTTACTGACCTAAATTAACGAGTAGTTCGCCCCGAATGTGGAATCGTGTTGACCTCAGTAGCTAAGAAACCCCAATAAGCTCACTACGATCAAGCTCATCACTTAGCCAACCTACCAAGTTACATCAAGATTGGATAAAAGGTTCTGCAGTTATCGTCGGACAAACACACATTCATACATACAAATGAATTCTGTAATTGGATTCATTGACCTTGCTTCGCTTCGTCAACTAATATAGTTTTTAATATACTCTAAAATTAGCATTTTGATTGCATACATACATACATACATAGAAACACGCTTTTGCTCCGAAAGGGTACGCAGAGCCTCAAATGGACCTCTTTTCACGTGGGTTGCACCATCGTGGAATATAGGGGTACGTATCAAAATTTATAAATTCAAAATACATATGTTTAGAATCCATAATTTCAAAACGTAAATTTAAAAATAAAATGGTGTAAAATTTCTAATTTCATTTGATATAAGTTTAGAATAACGATTTTCGAAATACCGTAGTTTGAAAAACATAATTTCAACAACACATAATAGCTGTAATTAATAATGGCTACATAGCTTAATAGTCAAATACTTGAAGTTCAAAATGTATAACGGTAAAAAAGCATTAAGCCCATCACAGATGTAGCTATAATAATATCCCACTAATATCATACATGTCAAAGTAACGATGTTTGGATGTTTGTAACGCCAAAACTCAAACACGCAAAGCAGCAAAGCAGCAGCAAGCAGCAGTAGTGCTCGCGTTGCTGTGTTCCGGTTTGAAGGGTCGGTGAAATTACAGGCACATGAGACTTTTCATCTTTATGTCTCAGGGTGGCGGGCGCAGCGCAATGCCACATAGGGTGCGTCCTAAGTGGACGTGACCTATGAAGTAATGCACTGTGCATAGGCAGAGGTTTCCGCTTAACATCAGGTGGGCCATCTGCTTGTTCCATCATTCATGTAGTATACAAAAAAACGGCTGAACGGATTACCATCAAATTTGGTATAAATAAATATTGCTGGACAGTTCACACAACATTATCCAGCCCCAAGCTAAGCAGAGCTTTTCTTTCTTTCTTTCTTTATAATACAATACATTACATAGATATATATTTTGTATTATACATAGAAAATACCCAGAACACCCTGAAAATATCTGCAGATCGTACATATATTTATTCCGAGGCGGGAATCGAACCCTCAATCTCCTACGTCGCAGGCAAACCTTCGCCCGCCGCGCCACAGAGGTCGTCAAATACACTGATAGATTATGATCTGGGTTGAGCTATAAGCTACTTTTTACCCTGGTAAAACGCGAGCGAAGCCGCAGGTGTGCACTAGTACTAATATTTATATTGTGTTTTGTGTATTCATGCTTCAATTAATCAAGTAAGTCAGATACTGAGTCAAAATATTTCAATATTACCATCATCATCCTTCAGAAGTCCTCTGCTGGACATAGGCCTCCCCTAGACTGTCCCATAGAATGCCACGATGTGTTCACAGTTTGAATAGAACCTGCATAGTTCACCTACTTCTCATATAAATAAAATATCCTTCCTCCAATTTTTCACATTATAGGTGATTTAAACCACTTTTAAAAACCGTGCAACAGGGATATTGAATTTATATATTTGAACCATACGGTATTTTGATTTTGATATTGTACGGTTTTTATAATGTTTGAAATACTTGAAAAGTGTCATTTAG